>CM048820.1:64647769-65980269 GCA_026586065.1 Dioscorea zingiberensis | reverse complement strand
AAAGCGCTCTAAAATAGAGAAAATGGGAACCCAAAGCAAATAAGCTCCCAATCAACGCTTAAGCCTAATCATTATCGCCCAAATCGGCGCTGCCTCCCATCTCCCCAAATCTTCTCCGACGGATCAGATTAAAGCTTCCTACACAAGCCAAGGAGAAGCCATTGATCTACGCATACACGCCGGGCCCGTAAGTGGTTGCTGGCCACAGCGCCATGATGGCCTCAAACGCAGACCTAGGGAAAAGCATGGCTTGGCATGCCCGCCAGAATCATCGCGACAGCCATCGAAAGCGACTCACACCCCTACGATGCTACTCAAGCCACCTTAGAGAAGAACTCACGAGGCACATGCCCAAGGAACCGCCTTTTAACAACAGAGGCACTCCCTACTGTGGCTACTTCAACCCCTCGCTTCTTCATTTTCTCAAAAGGCGTCTGCACTCATACCTCATCCTACCGACAGACTGTGTGCTTAGCTAACGCAAACACACTAAAGGGGGGGACTAATGATAGGGGAAAAAGAGAGATGACACCTGGCCCAATCGGATGGCTCCCACACGAGGCTCCACTGGATGGCTCACACGTAGAGTGGTTCGTCCCCACCCTCGGCTCACTTTGAGCCCCCTTCGAGTTCTCACCAAAGTTTCCGCCAACACCGGGCGATGATCCCCCCTCTCACTCAATAGGTTGAGAAGCGTAGCGCCTCGCCTGTAAGCACCTGCAGCCTTTCCAACGCATGGCGCCACCATTCCTTCTAGAAGGTCCCAAAGGATTGAAGCATCAAAAAGGTAACGGCCAGTTTACCGGCCCATAACGATTTTTCCCGCCAAAACCGCTCCACCCACGCAGCCTATAAATAGAAGTCACCTCCCCACCGGGAAGGGGAGAAAAAAAGACATTTGGAGGAAAATATCCACTCTCAAAGCCCTCTTTCCCATCAGATCTTGGAGGGAGGATTCACCTCTCCTCCTTGTAATCTTGGAAGAAATAGTGAATTTGGCTCAAAGCCACCGCGTGGTTTTTTCCTGTTTGGAGGGTTTTCCGTAAAGCTTTCCTCCTTCCTCTTCCCCTCATCTTCTCTAAATTTCTGTTTGGATTTCCCTGGTTCCCAATCCCCTAATCTCAAACAAATTCAAGTGTTTGTCGAAACCGCGGCTCCGGCTAGATTCGGCATCAACATATACATTTCCAAATGTTTAGCTGGAATTAAATTAAAATTTATTTGAATGAGGATTATGCATCCATTTTTCCAACATAGAAACTGTTAAATCTTTCTAGGGCTGGACCCAACTGATCCAGCCAGAACTACTATCGGGCTAGGTCACATCTCCATATTAGTAGTGATATTGTCCGCTTTGGGTCTGAGCCCGCACGGTATTGTTCTTGGGCTTAACCCAAAAGGCCTCACTACTAAGAGATATACTTTATTACTTAAGCCCTACACTATTTTCTTCAACAACTGATGTGGGACTTTGTTTGATTTCTAACATCCTCCCTCAAACAAAGGACCACATCTCCAATCCAGGTCTACTACCTGGCAACCAACTGCAATCCAAGTCCACCGCCTAGCAACCAATTCCAATCCAGGCCTACTGCCTAGCAACCAACTGCAAACCAACTGCAATCCAGGTCAATCGCATGGCCCAACTACCAACTGCAATCCAGGTCCATTGCTTGGCAACCAACTGCAATCCAGGTCCATCGCTTGGCCCAACTACCAACTGCAATCCAGGTCCACTGCCTAGCAACCAACTGCAATCTAAGTCTACTGCCTGGCAACCAACTACCGACTTTTTTTTTTTTTAAGTCTACAACATGCTCTGATACCATGTTAAATCTTTCTGGGTTAGATCCTACACTTTTTTATTCAACAGTCATATGGGACTATTGTTTGATTTCTAACATCCTCCCTCAAATAAAGGCCCACATCGACTCGAACGCCAACTTGTCTACCGTCTGGCTACAAACTGTAATCCAGGCAACTGTCTGGCACCAATTCAATAACCAACTGCAATCCAGGTTCACTTTTTGGCCCAGTTAACTGCAATCCAGGTCCACTGTCTGGCACCAAATAAATCATGTTTATCGATAAGAAATTAAAATTTACTTTGTACATATACATAATTCAGTGCCTCGGAGGACTCTAGTTGGTGTGTCGGGGCACCCAGACTACTACATTTCCTTAGCTAACATTTTTTGGGTCCGAGGTAGTATTTTTGAAGTCATCTGGTGTGTTCGGCTCATTTCTAGTGAACGTCATGCGCCTCTTTGCTATTGTCTCTAATACCATCAGCTTTGACCTCACGAACACTACATCAAATCAGGAAAATATTAGAAAATTGATTTTTCGAATGATTTTTATGAAAATGTGATGTTTATCATAAAAATATTATTGGTTCTTCTTTCTCCAAATGCTCCAAGTGATTGTCAAAATCACTGGATTCAATCTAAATATGTTCTCCTTGGTTACCCATGTTTGAATTGTGTTTTTTTTTTTTTTTTTTTTTTTTTTTATAAAGGAGCTACTAACAGCTAACGTTTGGTTACAGAAACTTTAAAAGTGAATCTACTAAGTCATTCAGCCAAATAGGAATATGGTTGTCATCCCTGATCTCCAAGCACTGGTCTTCTTCTCTTGCTTTCCTGGCAAGGAAATCCGCCGCACAGTTTTCCTCCCGTGGAATATATTGGATATCCCATGTTTCCATGTCCCTCAGCTGATCCTTGCACTTCTGAGTTAGACTCCTGGTTTGCCAGTTGAGGTCCTCCCTATCTTGTTGTAGCATCCTGGCCATATGTAGGTTGTCTGTAAGTATTCTGGCTTCTCTGCTGCCTATTGATCTGAGAGCTGTTAGTCCCTCCAGGAGTGCCTTTATCTCCCCTTCTAAAGCCGAAGAAGCCTGGCAGTTCTTTGCCCCTGCAAAACATAGTGTCCCTGAATTAGTTAAGATAACCACTCCAATGCCTGTCTTTGACTCATCTGACTTCCAAGATGTGTCAGTGAAAAGCGTGTGTTTAAAAAACTCCCTGTTTATGCTTCTTTGGACTGTTGCCTCTGCAACATTTGTCTTCTCAGCATATTGCATATTTTCCAAATTTAAGGAAATGGCTCTGTAGGCTAATTTCTTCGGTTCCACTCTGGTTCCTTTGAAAGTGAAATGGCATCTGTTTTTCCATATTAGCCACAGAGTATGGCTGAGCAGAGGAAGTTCCTCCTTTGTTAATATGTGTCTTCCCAATCTCTTTTGTGTCAGCCATCCTCCCTCCAAGAGATCCTCAGCCTCAATGGCCCATTGTGAGAAGAAACCCCTGACTTTAAGTTCAGTCCAGACCAGGTTTGCCCACCTGCATTGTACAAACAGATGTGCTAGGGATTCTGGGCTAAGGTTACAGAGATCACAGGGGGCATCTGGTCCAAGTCTGAGTAAATTTAGACGTTGTTTTGTGGGCAGTCTCTTGTGCATTAGTTTCCAGATGAAAGTTTTGATCCTTGGAGTAGTATTCAGTCTCCATATTAGAGCCCATCCCTCCCAGTGGTCTACATTTGTTGTGTTGATTTGCTGGTTGTATACTGCTGCAGAGAGGGTATTTGTTCCTGTTCCTTGTTGCCATACCCAATTGTTTTCCATCTCTTGCTGCTGTACTTGCCTGCATTGGAGAGTGTTAGTGATGCAATTTGGAAAGATCTCAGATAGAAGCTCCCAATCCCAGTCATCTCCCATGTTTGAATTGTGTTGCCACCCTATACATCTATTGTTGGGAATGCTTTCTAGTTTCTAACCCAAAAAAGCTGTCTATTGTGGGCTTAAATGTACTCGGAGCAGAGGCATTGGATGAGTTAAGTGTGTGACTATTTCTTGATTCCCTTCCACAGAGGAACAAAGAACCCAAAAAAAAAAAAAGTCAAATAAATAAATAATTAAACCTATTTCAAAGATTCGCAGTAAAAAAATAAAAGAAAAAAAAAACCTTTTCACATCCAATCCGACCAAGAAGAGCCTTCTATTTGTTTTTATTATCATCCGGAAACTATTGCAGTAACCCCAGCAGATCAAAATAGAATAAATCCAGTCTTTCATTTTTGTTCAAAGTCAACCCAAAACGAGAGATTTGTCTGACCGTACAACCATCTTCAAACTTTTAAGAGTTTGGACAGTCCTCCTTCTAAACCACAAAGTCAGCAAACACGGCTCCGGATTCCTCCCCATGTCGGCCACCGCCCACTTCACTTATTAGTTATCCGACATTGATTCACTCCACTTAAGAAAAATAATAATAATAATAATAATTCATCTTCTTATCCATTAATCCCTCTCTTCTTGTTTCAATCCAAAGCTTAGAAATAAAAAGATTAAAATATACTCTACTTTCAAAAAAAGAAAAGAAAAGCTTGATTCCATTTCCATCCTTTCACTTCAAATACAAAGCCCGCTCTTCTCTACATTCAAATCCTTCAAATACCAATTGAAGTACTCTTGACACCACAACCTCTTCTTCTACTGCAATGGGTTGTTTCAATGGGATTTTTCGATATCGAAAAGCGAAACAAATGGAGCAAGACAATGATCAGAAGAAGGGAATCACAACAAGTCCTTGTTTGGTTGCAAGATTAATGGGACTAGACTCCATGCCTGTTTCTCCATGCAGTACTCCACCAAGCTCCATCAGTAGAAGCAAATCCACAAGCTATCTTCAGAGTACTCGGCCTGTGTTTTTTACTACTGATCAGAGAGTGAAAACCTCATCGGTGTCTTTCCGTGAAGTCCCGACATTCTTGAAACAAGAGAATGAGGACTTCTTGGTGCTAACCTTCAATGCTGATGATAAGGAATCAAACTCTTCAAGAACAAAAGTGGATGAAAGTACTTGTTTACAGAATTCAAGTCCAGATTCAGTTCTAGACAACAATACATTTGACATGATCAAAGGCAAGTACTTTGTACTCTATTATAGAAGTTCCCTTTCATGTTATTA
The DNA here is from genome assembly GCA_026586065.1 of Dioscorea zingiberensis. Taxonomy (NCBI): domain Eukaryota; kingdom Viridiplantae; phylum Streptophyta; class Magnoliopsida; order Dioscoreales; family Dioscoreaceae; genus Dioscorea; species Dioscorea zingiberensis. Next base: position 65,975,296 of record CM048820.1, on the reverse strand, counting down.
TTATTATTATTCCTTTCATGCATTAATGTAGAGGATCATGAGAAGATTAAAGAGAGGAGGAGGAGCTCAAGGAGAAGGTTATCATCAGAGCTGGAGAGTCTTGTTCAAGATGGAGGATGGATGAAGGTAAACAAGAAAGAGATTGCAGTTGAAATGATCAGAAAGGATGAAGAGATATTTCAAAGTAATTGCGAGTTGGGAGATGAGGAAGTGAAGACAATGAATTGGATTGCAAGGAATGGGTGGAATTCAGAACAAGTAGAAGAGATTGCAGTTGAAACTGGTTTGGAGATTCTTTCTTTTCTTCTCTTGGAGGTAGTAAAAGAGTTTTATTAAGAACTTCATCTCCAAACATATCAAACAAAAATAAAAACAATTGAATTGAATCAGTTGTTAGTGTTTTAGAGGATATGTAGTATATATATATATATATATATATATATATATATATATATATATATGCTTGTAAATTAGTTGTAACATCTACATCAATTAAAGTGTCATAGTCCAACAACTCAAGGCCAAGAAGCTCAGTTCTTTATCCATTTGTTGCTGTGCAAATTAAGAAGAATTAAGAAACCAAAACATGAGAAAAGAATTAATGTTGAAAGATCAACAGTTTTTAATTTCAGTGGGGGGAAGACTAGTTCAACCAGAGAAAATTTCTCATGTTGTCACATCTCCATGACTGCTTACCATTCAAACAGCATTGAAGAGACTAAAAAGAAACATTTAAAACAGATAACAAATAGATAAATATTAATAAAAACAATAAATATATTCTTGAATGTTTCAAGTGAAAGATTGTCTCTGAGGTCCCAATCAAAATCTTAAAGAAAGAAGCAAAAAAATAAAATAGAAAGGAAAGAGGAAAGAAACATCATAATCAATGAGTTGAGAGAATAGTGGCGGAAAGGAAAAGTCCACCCCACAAGTGGCCTTCAATTTGAATCACAATTCCAAGATTAATTATACAAAGAAAAATTTTAGTTTATTTTTTTAATGAAAATATGGGGCCACAAAGTGGGAAATGGATGTAAAGAGGAGAGATAGTGGGAACAAATTCATCACCAAATCTCCACTTCCACCAAATTCACAAAAAGACACCATTCTCATGAACAACATTAGAAAGTAGTAATCAGATCATCATATGTTTATACAAACAAACAACTGAAAACAAGGATCAACTTGATGTGATTCAATGGTCTCTTAGCAAAAGACCAAACTTTCTTTCAAAAATTAAAAAAAAAAAAAAAAATACAGATTTCACAACATTGTCTTGCTGAGTATGTTGAGTTGTTTCCTCATCTTCTACTTCTTCTCCTCCTTGGATTCTGTAAAACTAGAAACTCTCTCTATATATATATGAATGAAAGAACATGAACGATCAGACTCCCTTTAGGGTGTTGTCCTCGAACAGCTTCTGATTCTCTGGAAATTAATTGGAAATAAAAAAAATATAATGGAAAGGAACTAAAGAACTGGTCAGGATTAAGATCACTGGGGATTGGTTTAATGGTGGGATGAGCTTCAAGCCACCATCTGTTCTTCAGCCCAAGAGGGAAGCATCTCAGAGCCATTGAAATCACTGCTAGGGGCGCCGCCAGGAGCCGGCGCGTCTTTCACCAGAGACTGAACCCAGGACAAGTCCGGCTCGTCTAGCGCTGGTGGCGCGGGAGTGAAGCCACCGCCGTTGCTTCGGAAGCCAAAAGACGCTGACTTTCTCAGCTTGTTAAGCTCCTCGCCTTGAATTCCCCAGTCTAGCTTACCGGAGGGAGAGCCCCAGCCGGAGAAGCCTGAAGATGGGGCCACGGCGGAGGAGGTCGGAGCGAGGGTGGACTGGCGCGCGACGGCGGTGGCTCCGCGGTCGATGAAGCTCTGGCTCCGCTTGGCGAATGATGAAGCTCTTGAGTTCATGATGGCCGTCGCTAGAGAGTGATCAAGCCCGGGGATCGATGGCGAAGATGGGAGTTTGGTGGCGTATGGGGATTGCTTCAAGGAGAGACCTTGGTATTGGGTGAGGAGAGAGGGGTCCATGGATCCGAGAAGCTCGCTGTAATCTGAAGCTCGGGTTGCCGGAGTTAATGGAGTCGATGACCAATTGGAAGCCCTCGGTGAGGCGGCGGCGGCCATCTCGTCCATGAGCTTCTGTTGATACCCTTCGAACGCCATCAGATCGAGATCGAGTTGGAGGTTTCTGCCGCTCAGAGTGGATTTGAGCCTGCTGGCTGATGGGGAGCTCGGCTGCTGCATGAGTAGCATCGCCGTCGCCATGTCGAGAGAAGAGGATCTCGGGGAGGAGACCATTAATCCGGAGGCGGAGACGGTGGAGGGGTTCACCGTCCGGAGCTCCTCCGGTTTGTGGGCGAAGAAGCAGACGCGGCGATTACAACCGGTCTCGTCCTTGCAGAGCCGCGTGCGGTACTGGGCAGGGTGGAGCCAGCACTCGAAGACGCCATGGGCGTACTCGCAAGCGTCGCCGTTGCGGCACGAGCCCTTGCGGAACTCCGGGCAAGGGACGCAGCTATAGAGGTACTTCCTTGGGTCGCGCCGGCGCGCGTTCTCGCCCGGGTGGACGAAGGGGCACTCCGTCCAATCGTGAGAGTACGCGCGCGAGCATGGTTTGATCTTGAAGCTATACATCCGGAACTCGTCGGTGCCGTAGATCCCGTTCTTGATGTCCGGCAGCGTCAGGTCCGGCGGGTACTCCTTCTTCTCCTTCGCTTCCGTCTCCTTGGACGGCGACGAAACCCTAGGAGGGTACGACGCCTTCAGTAACGTTTCTAGGGTTTTCATCACGGAGTTCACCGCGATGTGCTTGGGAATCAAATCCCCGGGCCTGTTACCGCCGGCGTCAAGCGCGTCAACGTCCGCGGAAGCCGAGACGAGAAGCTTAATAGCTTCCACCGAACCAGGGGAGCAACCGGCAGCCGCGAGGTGGAGAGCGGTAGCCGCATCATCGCCGGAAGGGCGATTCACATCCCCGGCAGGCAAAACCGAGAGGATATAGTTAAGCACAGAGGTACTTCCATAAACGGCTGCGATTTGGAGAGGGGTTCGGAGATTGAAACCCATCCGTCGGTCTCTCCCGGCGGAGCGTCCGTACCACGGCGCGGCGGCGTCTACAGCCACACCGTTAATCTCGATTACCTTCTTGAAACCAGCTAGGTCATCAGTCGCCGAGAATTCAAGCAGCAAGGAGGCGAGGTCCTCCATGGCAACGGTGCCACAAGGCAGCTGAGATGACGGATACGATGACGATGGCGATGGATTCCTCAGCCCAGTGCACATAGAGCTCTCGAGCTCTCTAACAATGGCGGCTTAGGGGAGCTTGGTTTCGATCTAGGGAGACGATAATGGCGGGGGGGTTAAGTAGGAGAAAGGCTGGTCAAAAAAGCCAACGCTCCGAAGCTGCCCATCGTCCTTGCTCCAAAACCCGATTGGAATCCGGTTTCAAGTCCGCGCCCCACCCGCGATGACGTGGATCCCCTTCACAGGATAAGATTAGGCCCCACGAATAATGAGGAAAGCGGGACCCACTCATACGGACGAACGACAACGCGACGCGTTCTGTGTTGGGGGATGGTGGGTGGTGTTCAGGAGGGGAGAGCGGATTGAGATATATGCTAGCAATGAGAAATGGCCACGTGTCGGTGTGCTTGACCGGCATTGACGGGCCGGGAGAGATTCCGGGAGGGCGGGTCACGCGTTGCGCGTTCGGAGAGAGGTGACGTGGCGGTTCGTGGTTGCTTATCTTATTTTATTGGCGGGCCACGCTTGGGCGGTCCAGTCTCGGATCCGGGTTTTTAAAGTTGCGAAAAAAATATCTATTCGCGCACGCGTGGGATTTTCATCCTTCGCTGTATGCTTACCTCCTCTTTCCATGAACTGATAGTGATGAACATGAGCACATGGTGACAGTATTACGATCCCCAGGTATTAATCACCTCTGCGGTACGTTTATCGGACCACTTTTACTCCTCAGCCCCTTGCTTTCTATTATATTAAGCATCAGCTGAGGTTGAAGGGTATTGTGGAATTCCATACTTTTCAAGGGTTTTTTTAAAAAATAATAACAAAACATTAATATTCACACAGGAAAAAAAAAAATAACAATAATAAAACAAGAAAGAATACTAAAGGGCTGATTGAAGACATCAAAAAGTGATTGATATATCAAAGAAATATGAAGAATTATACATCTCTTTAATGAGATATAAAAGAATTTTTTTTTCTTTTTTGTGATAATATAAGCAGCAAGCTTATAAGAAAACCAAGGATGTGCATAAATGTTTCCCAGAACGAATACGAAAAGGCCCAACTCACATATACGACATATATGAGCATTGATCACCCATCACAACATCTGCCAGACTCTCCCAAAATGTATCACCCCAAAAATCGAACTGCAGATCTTTTGGCCTTCTAATTCTCATGAGACAAAGATATTAATAGTTCACTTGGTCATTGGTGATATAAAAGAAAATTTTATAAGTTCAATGTTTTAGGACTTGGCATCAAACATTCAAACTAGTGTCTCCAAAACAAGTAGAAATTATTCAAGGTTAAGTGACCTCCTCATGGAAGTAGGCTATCTGTTTATTAGGTGATCATATATAGTCTTAATTCAACTGTGTTAACAACCATGCAGAGATATTATCATGCATGAACAGTGAAAAACAAGTAGCCAACCAATGGTTTTAACTTGCAAAGTTGAGTATAATATAACACTGTTTAATTCTTCTTGTTCTAGTATTTTTTTGTGAGTTTACAGAGCAAACAACAGATAGCTTTTAAACATATGGCACCAACAAAAGTTCTCCATGCTGCAAGTAGAAGGCCTGACCACTCGCCTATCAGATATATGATCCATAAAAAAAAAAGAAAAAAACACACAGAATTAGTGGTTTGGATTGAGACATAGAAAGGGTGGTTAATTATGTCTCATCAGAAAAACTCATGAACTCAAGATTGTGGATTGAGAACTTAATTAAACATACATGTGGCAAACAGGGTACTGTTGTCAACTACCATGCACACAACTTTGTAGATGTATTTGGATAAGAAACATGCAGTACTCTTTGCTGGAGATTGTTGTAGTGGTTTTGTAGCTGTCTTCATGTGGTGTGCTAGGATGGAAAGGAACCATAGGACAATTAACACCATCTTCTCTTGTTCTACATAAAGCTTTAGTAGTAGTACCAGTAGAGTATATATCTATATATATACAGACACACACTGGAAGGGACCTGGAAATCCAGTTTAGTTATGTGACCTTCTAACAAATCAAACAAGTTTATTTATATATTTAGTGTTTAATGAGGTTGTGAGAAGAGGATTAGAGAACTTTATAAGAAGAATTGTGATCCAGTGGATCAAAGTTTGAAGATGAAGCCCAAGAACAAATAAGAAGGCCTGGATCTATATCAAGGGTTTGACTTACAAATGGTTAGTCAACTCGATCTGAATGTCTGGTTTTTGCATGAATGATCATATAGTCAAATGAGTGAATATGAGATTGGTTTCATTATCACTGTTAGTGTTTCTTTAACTTTTTCCCCACCTGAATTAATTATTAGAACAAAATACTATTGTTAGTGTTGAAACATGTTGGGTACTTTAGACATATCTATTGGATATTGTTAAGAAACTCTATTAATAGTGAATAACTCTTTTTTTTTATTAAATACATTTATAACACAAGTAAAATCTACTTTTTATATATATATGATATAAATAAGTTAAATTATTATGTATAGATTAGAATGATTTATTTACAAAGAGATATATTGATCACATATGACATTATATGATACGAGTGTAGAGTTGTATTGTAATTTTTCAAGTTTATTATAATATATTATGGGGAAAAATCGGGTAGTACAAGTGGCACAATTCTGGAGCTCCAAGGTTGTGGACTTCTCCTAACCAACTGGTCACGCTTGCCCACAAAAAGATTCCTTCAGGCAGGATGCGTGAGCACCTGCGCTGATGATTCTCCACGGCTAACGGCCTGAAATTGTGATAGGAGGTATAAGAGAGAACATGGAGAAAGGGGAAAGAACAGACTCTTGGACAGATCCCTAGGGGGACCTCAAGAGGACTCATCTTCAATCTCGAGCTCTCTCCCTCTCCACTCCTCCTGGAACCTTATTCTTCATTTTCATTCACTAAAAATATTCTCTATATCCTTTCCCCCCTCCTCTGTTTACTCCTGCTGACTTGATCATTAGAGAATTCGGGGATAAAACCCTGGACTTCCCTCCCACGGACTAAAGATCCGCTGACCGGGTATCCACTGCCTCTCAAGACAGTGACATCCTCGAAGTCGCCGTCCAGCTCAAGCCATTCCTTTTTCATCAACCACCATCACGGTCGAGCATCCTCGTCTTGATCTCAACTCTTTTTCTCTAAAAGTTGATCTCTCCTGAGTGCAAATCTCGAGGACCCTCTGATTTCGAGCATCAACATAATATATTTGTTTACCTCTAGTAATTAAACCATCATTAGATCACCTCATTAACAATCATAAAATTATAGACATGATGGTGATCGACATTTTATATCTATAACCACATGTAAGAAAACTTAAATTTGATCACTTCATTCTTGAACGTAGCTCGTCATTATTTTGTACCTATCTCCATCTCTATTAAACTTTGATTGATCACTTCATCGATGCATCTAAAATAATAAGGTAGATAGCGGACATTTTATACCTATCTCCATCCATCTCTAATAAAGTTATAACATTTGATAACTTCATTCATGGACAAAAAAACAAAAAAAACATTAAAAAAAAACATGTATATATAATTCTCATGCTCATATTAACCTTATATGGTTGAAAACCTTAATCTAGATTTCTTATATTATATATTACCTCCTTCCCATCCACATCCTTTTCATCACCTCTTCATATTCATCATCAATCATTCACGATTTGCCTAAGCCATGGGAGTGCATCTTTGTCATTGTGATTAGAGATGTCAACTGAGTCGTGCCTCCTGTGATCATGCATGGCCCTACACGAATGGACTATGCCTAGACACAGCCCAGGCGCGATCTAGCCCAGCAAATCTTTTTTCAATTTTTTTATTTTAAATTTTTTGATAAAAAAATCCTTATACCAGCTATAAAATTACTATATTTGAATCTTATAATTTTATGGTTTTTTTTTTGAAAATTTTATGAGATTTTTTTATATTTTTTGAGATTTTTAGGATATTTTTTGAAATTTTTTGAAAGTTGAGAATTTTCTCATTTTCTAGGTTTTTTTGAGCTTTTCTATAATTTTTAAAGATATTTTAGGATTTTTTTTTATTTTTTAGATATTTTAAGTTTTTAATTTTTTTTAAAAAAATTGGCGGGCTTGCCCGCGGGTGGCCCGACACGGAAGGGTAGGCCCCCAAAATGTGGCGGCCCATGCCAACACGGCCATGCATAGTGCCCAGCACGAGTCGGACCTATACCGTGCCGCCGGTTTGACACCTTGAGTATTTGTGAGTACTTCACTGCTTGTATATTATATCAGAGGTGATGCTTCATGTCTCCTAATCTTCAAAAGACTCCATCATTTAAGTATGGAATATGAGACCCTTCCAAATTCTCACTAGATTATGTTGGTGTTTAAGTTGGCGATAGAAGACGACTCCTCTACCATTCCTAGCCCTAGTTTTTGGCCCCATCAATCATGTTTAATATATATTGGCCTTACATGATACATAAGTTGGAAATTAAATACCTAACCCTGGTTTTCTTATTGTCCATTGATTACTACTTATGCTACATGGGAAGCATATGTATTCATCATTCCCATGTATTATATTTGTGGTTGATCACTTACCTTAGATATTACATGTGACACATGCTTGGCCTCTATTCAAGCTTCTTTTTAGTTTGAAAGAAAGACTATGAAAAGTTTATTAATGGGATGATAGTTAATAATCTTTGATTAATCGCCCTAATTGCGTCATACGTCCATGAACCATAATATATTATCATATTAAATTTTACAACTTAATAGAATAACATCATGACATATGTGGCAACACAATAATTTTTATATGATTCTAGATATTATTCAAACTTCATAGTTTTTTTTAATCTATTTGTTGATGTCACTTACGCTCAAAATGGACTATTAAAAGTAAAATAATGAAAGTAACTAAATAAACAAATAGTTAATGTAGAAAGATACAAATAGATTGAAATGACTAAGTAATGATACAAATAAGCCTAGACATTGTTAAAATTTTAAATAAATCAAGGTCATTTGGATTGGTTTAAGGAAAAAATAGTACTTTTTTTATAGGACTTATAATGGGAAATGACTTTTTAGAGTAAATTCAAGGCTTCTATTTATTTTTGTGTTTGAATATGTTAATTCAGAAGTAATATTATAGCTGAGATGTTTGGATGTTCATTCCCAAAAAAGACTTTTTTTTTCAATGACAAATTACTAAAATGAACATTCATTAAATAATAATAATAATAATAATAATAATAATAACATATTATTATAATATGTTATTATTATTATTATTATTATTATTATGTTTTGGTAATTATAACTCTGCAAAATAGCTTGTTCAGAAAGTTATTTTTTTTATTTTTTAATAGTTTTTGTTTCTTCGAAAAAAAATCAATACAAACGTTCTTTTTATTTACATAAATGCTAAATTTACTTTTAAAAAAAGTGCTTTTAAACTTCTTAGAAGTCAATTTAAACAGGCCTAAATACCCTAAAACTTTATAAATGAAATAAAATTATATGAAAACAATGATGAACAAGCCGTCTTTTTGGATTTTATTTTTTATTTTTTATTTCGGCTCTCTAGATAATCTTCTTTGGTTAGATTAACCTTTACCACACAAACAAAACAACCATAATATAAATTGACTATTAGAACTTCTAGAAGTCAACCACACCACATCTGTCCATCATCCTCTATATATATATATCTAAGATGGTGAGAGGAACAGACATCCACAATATGCATGTACCTTTAATTTAATTTGTAACTTTATTTTTCCTTACGGTCCCAATCTTGACAAACTATTTAACCACGTTTTGTTCTTAAACATTATTATATATATATTAATATATAGATGTGATAATACATGCAAGTATATTATATGAATGACTGTTTGAACTTTCTAAAGATAGTGGCATGCACAATTAGTGAAGATGAAAAAACACACACACGCAACCAACGGTGACAAAGGCTTATTGGTACGGCATTATTTGTTAAGGGATTAATTCCACTCTCTTAGGAAGAATTTGGGATCAAGCTCTTTTTTTATAAACACGGATTTTCAGACACATCAAGCATGCTCTATGTCTGAATTCCATGCTTAACATCTCTTGTGAGGGCATCTTTGACATCTCTTGTGGAATGCTTGTCGTATTATTAAAAAAAATAGAAAAGAAAAGAAAATACACACACGCAACTCAACTTGTTTTTGAACTTGCATGTGTAGAATTAATCAATGGATTCAAAATATATATATCTGTAAGCATTTAATTCTAGATCTCCGACTTTGTCCTTTGATTAATTGTTGTATATTAAACCACCCCAACCTTCTAGTACATGCATGTTAATTAATTACATCGATTTGTCATTCAATATTCCACGAGTCGAGTTAGGTTTGATTTGATTTAGATTTTAATTATTTCCATCTGTTTTATGAGTTTTGGTTTGAAATATTGATTGCTATTGGTTTATTTTGAACCTTAATTTGTTTATCTCTAAAGTATTTTCGCTCAATGGTAGGTTTCATTAATCTTATAGATAGAATTCTTTTATCATCACGATAATCAAAGAAGTGAAGTCGTTTACCGACTTCTCACATTTTGTATTAATTACTAGATTTTCGCTTAAAACTTTTTAAAGTGAGTACATAAATTATATTTTTTTATAAATGTCTTGAAAATAAAAATAATTTAACTACTGTATTTATCGATAAGTTATTTATGATAATTAGAATAATTAAGTTGTTGATGCAGAGATCTACTCCTATTGGAGCAGATCTTGATCAACTGGTGAGAGAGATCGATGAAAGTTGAAGTGCTCGAGATATTGGTTATGATCGATGATTTCGTTCCTTCGGCTCTGAGGATCAACGCCTCCTTTTGAGATCAACTTCTAAGGATCGAACCTTATAGACAGAGGAAACTGTACATGGAGTAAAGAGATCCGAGCGCTTGTGCTTGGGGGAGCCTCCGACGCTCAAGTTAATGACTCCAAATGGAGAAGAGCGAGAAAGTGGAGAGAAAGAAAGAGAGAGAACTCAAAGATAGTGAGATACCCAGACTAGTGCCCAATCTCAATGGAATCTAGTTACCTTCTTCGAGAGCCGATAACCTTATTTTATAGCCTAGAGACCGTTATCTGTCAGCTTTCAACTTCTTTTGGAATTCATCCCTCATCATTGGATGACTAAGCAATTACTAGGGGTGTTTCTTTGGAGGGTTTTCCAGTTAGATTGTAACTTAAGTTACTGGGTTTTAGAAATCCAGTGTTTAGTTTACAGGATTTCAAAACCCCATGTAACCCAAAATACATCCAATGGGTTTTGTTTTACAGTCAATTTATCCGTAAAACCAAATACATTACTTTAAAAGTTCATCACATCACAAGGATGACATGTGACCATCTAGGGAAAGAAAATAATTAATAATTTGATAAATATAATAAAATTAGTCAATATAATAAATAATAAATAATTAATAAATATAATAAAAAAAATAGTTACTAAATTAAATAAATATAATGAAATTTTGATAAATATGATAAATTTAACAAATATAATAAATATTTTAATTAATTAATATATGTAGTTAAAATTTGATAAATATAATAAAATTAATAAATAATTAATAAATATAATAAAAAATTGATAAATATAGTAATTAATTAAATAAATATAGTAATAAATTCCTGTAATATAGTATTTTCAACTACATCTAACCAAACACCAGATTTGACTGCACTGTATTTTAAAATCCATGTATTTTCAATCACGTTGTAACTGAAAATCCACTGTATTTACAATTACATTGAATCAAATGCCCATAATTGAACTTATATTGATGTTTATGATCATACCATGTGTCTTCAGATATTTTTCCTCTATAAGTATATAAGCTATAAAAGATTGTAGGACCGATTAAATCAGCCAATGGTTCCAAGGGCAGTGGAAGTTATATTCGAAAGTAACGCAAGGAGACATGTTCACATGGTCTCCATTAAGCATCACTTAATTACATGTCTTTCTACATTCTTGTATTCATGTCGGCCCCCTCTCTCTCTCTCTCTCATCTCTTCTTTGTGTTTAGTTAGTGTGTATATATAATATATAGTTATATAGTTATATATATATATATTCTTTCCTTAATATATATATATATATATATATATATATATATATATATATAACTGTTACTCTAAAATTGACATTTGAACAATCACCTCACATGTTCTCTATTTCCTCACGTCTCTGGCCTCATCCACAGACAAACTAACATGAAATAATATCCATCCCATCAGAGAACACAAAACCAAGATCAGTTCATACATATATATATATAAATATGAGTCTATGACAAATCATAAAAAAGATATTAGTTATCAACTTCTCATTCACTTGATGATCACATACACTTCTCCATAGTCATAGCTAGCTAGACACCATACATAAACAACAACAACAACAACAATATCAACAAATTAAATCAATTAAGCCAGTACCAAAACCCTCACCACTATATATATAGATCTTCTCTGACTTCCCTTGCTATATAGTTGCTAGTCACCTTCACATATGAATCCCTCCACAAAATTTACATTCATCCCCTTCTTCCCTCCATTAATTAAACCTATAAAACAAAAACCCCACTTGTAGTCTTTTAGTGCTTTCTTTAGCACGTTTCTATCTTTGTCCCTTTCCAATTTGGCCCTCTCCCATATCTACACCACATCTTGTTTTCCTTTCATCTCCTCTCCCTCTCCCTCTCCATCTATCTATATATCTATCCATATATCTATCTATATATGGGCATGTCTTGATTTTTATAACTCTCAATTGTATTTGTTAATGGACTGCTTGAGAGATTGGCCAGAGCCAATAGTGAGGGTGCAAAGCTTATCAGAGAGTGGCCTCACAACAATCCCTGAAAGATACATCAAACCCGCATCAGAGAGGCCTGTGAAGCACGAATTAACAAATGATTGGCAAGAGTTGAGCATTCCGGTGATCGATCTCGGCGGCTTAGAACAAGATGAGGCTTCATGCAACTCCACCATGAAAGCCATCTCCGACGCGGTCCGGGACTGGGGGTTCCTCCAAGTAGTGAACCACGGCGTGAGCCCGGAGCTGATGAAACAACACAGGGAGGTCTGGAGGACCTTCTTCCATCAACCCATGGAGGAGAAACAAAAGTATGCCAATAGTCCCAAGACCTATGAAGGTTATGGCAGCAGACTGGGGATTGATAAAGGTGCCATTCTTGATTGGGGTGACTACTATTTCCTCCACCTTCTTCCTAAAACTCTCAAAGACCCTAACAAGTGGCCTTCTCTTCCTCCTCCTATAAGGTATATATATATATATATTTATATAATTCTTTGTTTTAATTAATTCCATTGCATGTGTTCTTATTCATATATCTTTAAGTTGTAGGGATACCATAGAGGAGTATGGGGATGAATTGGTGAAGCTTTGTGGGAGATTGATGAAGGTGTTGTCATTGAGTTTAGGACTGGATGAGAACTACTTGCAGAGAAGCTTTGGAGGAGAAGATGTCGGTGTTTGCATGAGGACAAACTACTACCCTAAATGCCCACAGCCAGAGCTAACCCTTGGCCTCTCGGCACACTCAGACCCTGGTGGCATGACTGTCTTGCTCGTCGATGACCGTGTTCAGGGTCTGCAAGTCCGAAAGGATCATCGTTGGGTCACCGTCAAGCCCGTCTCCGACGCCTTCATCGTCAACGTCGGTGATCAAATTCAGGTACTTGATCACCCAATCTCTCTCTCTCTCTCTTCTTCCTTTCATGCAATGCCTCAGACAATCAATGGACCAGTAGTAGTGTTGTTTGTTCTTTTTTAGGTGTTGTAATTACAGTAGTTGATCTGGCTTAGTAGATTCACTCGTGAAAACCATGTTTTATATATATAGTATTATTTTTTTCTAACAAATGCGACAAACACCTCCTAAAATTCAAAGGCGGATATCATGGCCATCATCTTGTGATTGTGGGGGTTTGAACCTATATGATTGTTCCAATCAATGAAACCATACATAAAGGACCCGATAATATATATAGTATTTTTTGAACTTCTGAATAAAAAAAAAAAGCAGCCAGCGCTATAAAGCTCTCGTCTGCGCTTTGGTCTGGAGAAGAGTTAGACCATTTAGGCTTATTGTACGCTTTACGATTTGAGTCTATGACCTTTGATCACATGACGGTGACAATTCTATGAATAAAAACAAATGATATGAAATTACTAGTGGGTTGAAATCTTATAAAAACAAAACAAAAGGATAGACATCCAAGTGTGATTTTGGTCCTGCGCGAGGACAAGAAGAATTACAATCAGGTGAGGAAACTTTGGCTCCTTGTCATTCTTCAAACTTCGAAGTAAGAGACACGTACACACGTGCTCTATTTGCCTGCTGCCTTCTAGATTCCATCCCTATGACTATAGTTTTTTTTTTATTTTTTCTTTTGTTTTGAGTTGTTTTGAAGATCGAACACGTTTTTCATGTATGTTTTCCCTCTCTTTTTCTATCATGGTTTTTATTAATTAGGTTTTAATTATATGTCTACCTAACTAAGGATATAAATTATTTATCAAAATAAGTGATAGTTTTATATCCATAATAAGTGTTACAATCAGCCAGTTGTTATTAAAGTTTTATAAGAAGTATAATAGAAATCTTAGCTCATTGATATCTCCTATCTGCTCGTTCCTCTGCCCCTAACCTCCCTCCTGAGTTTTGTCGCCTCCACTAAATCACATATGTATGTATGTATTTCGTAGGTATTGAGCAATGCGATATACAAGAGTGTGGAGCACCGGGTGATGGTGAACTCGGATGAGGAGAGGATATCGATAGCTTTTTTCTATAACCCACGGAGTGACCTACCGGTGGGTCCGGCGCCGGAGCTCGTGACGCGGGAGCGGCCAGCGCGTTATCAAGCCATGACCTTCGATGAGTATCGTCTCTTCATCCGGAAAAGGGGCCCACAAGGGAAGTCCCAAGTTGAGTCCCTTAAGTTCACATGATCAATGCCCACTGTACATATATATATATCTTATCTATTTATATTTTGTCCGATTTTATTAAATAATTTCATACATGGCGTGATTGTAATTGTAAATCCAACACACGTGTTTTACAGGGGATCGAGAAAATGATGAAGAATTTTAAAAATTGGAATTTTTCATATATACTTATCCCCTATGAACTTGATTGGCTTGTGCCCGATTTAAGCTCGGTTTAAAATTAATTAACTCGAGCTCAGAATTAGCTTGAATAGGTTAGTCGAGCTCGCCTCGATTTTAATTTTGAAAACTTGAGTTCAACTTTAAAATTAAATTGATTTAATTTCAACCCCAAATCCAACTAAGTAGAAATTGAAAGTTGATTAATTAATTATATAATTTTTTAATAAATAAATTTTATATTTTATAACACAACTAAGCCTTAGTACCATACTAGATGGGGTTGGTTATATAATTTTTTGTTTTCATGTAGTTTTGTCAAAAACAAGATCAAGATCAACATCTAATAAATGTAGGTCTTTTGATATTATTTCTCTTTTCATGTAATTCTCGGTCTGCCTCTATTTTTCTAAAAGTTAAGAAAAGTTGTCTATCTCATTCCCTCTCATATGGAAAAGTTAAAGATTCAAATGATGTCTGCATTAGTGTGTTTGTGGTGGTTTGTCCGCATTTTAAATAAAAAAATAAATAAATAAAGATTCCTTCCATGATGTAATGATTAGTTTGAGGTGAGAATGAGGGCTAGTTAAGTTGGGTGGTGGGACCCAAATTTGTCTTAAATTGACTAAGAATAAGATCACATTATATGTGTGCTTAATTAGCTTGGTATGGGCTAAACCAACCATTCAATGTTGTCCCATGGGTCAGAAGAGGCAATGATTTAAAAGCTATAATATAGGGCCCAAAAAGTCTCTTCTTTTTCCAATATTTTTAATTCCTCACATGCTATATCTATTTTTTTATACATTTAATGTAAATATTTGTTCCTATCTTAATTGAATAAGATTATTCATTCATGATGTAAGCATGAGTTTTTTGGCACATTTCATAATCGAATTAATAAATTATTTTTTCTATTTTAATGCCTTTCATTTTCAAACTTAATTATTTTGATCGGCATAGTTCTATCGATCTACTTTCAGATTCGTAAATTATAAAATTATTATTGCAATGTTTGATGTTTTCGAAGATGACTTTTTTTAAATATTTTATCGGTATATTTTTGTGTGAATTTTGTTATTTAAGTGAAGAGATTTAAAAATAAAATATTTTTAAATTTTGATGGTCAATAAGTTTAATAACTCATTTGATTTTTTAAATTTAATTTAATTTTATTTTTTTACTTTTTACCTCATAATCAAAGACATAGTGGTTACAAAGGCATTTGGACTAGAGTTATTAGAAAAGTCATTCTTGCATTAGAGACCAATTAAAGAGCACCGCACAACCTCCATTATCTATCCTTATGGTAATAGACCTAATCAAACAATGTGAGTTTTAAAAAAACAACGTACTTTTTAATTTCTTCCCCTTCTTCACTTTCATCAAAATATTGAAGAAAAATAATATTATTTATACCAAACATTTTAGTGTATCAACAATTCAAATAATAATTATGTTTTAACTTTCTCTCGTGCTCACAATATCATTATCTTAGGGCAATCAGGTGTTACAAAACTTTTGTTATGTGTGAGGTCTGAGAAAGGATTGATCGGACTACTTGGATCTGTTGTATGCAGCCTGATGCTACAACATCACTATGTTAGAATGAATAAAATAAAATCAATTCCGTAGAATTGTTTCATACTGAGATAACCGAAACCCTAAACTCAAAAGAATGATATATTACCAATTCATTTCACACTAGGGATTTTTCTCGTTCGAAAAATATGGCCTTTTACCACTTAACCAATGAACTCAATTGGACCACATCTACCTCACCTACCAAAGATAAACGAGCCACACAATCTTTCAACCTACATAACAAATGTTACAATGTGTTACATCTTTAGCTTGATTTCTATAACCAAATCCTCATGAATGAGATAGAAAGTTGCTTTAGCTCAATTAAAGCTGAGCACCCAACCACACTGGTTGTACTGGACCATCTCCTTTGAAGATCAATCAGAACATTTATCATATTGTTGGATGTTAGCCTTCTTTGTTGAGGGACCATAAAGTTTCAACATGTTTATCACACTCACACAAACACACTAAAAACATGTCTTCAAAGTTATACTCGATGAACTTCAACCTCATACCCCTTTCTCATTGTTGTGGGAAATCAGAAGAAAAGTTGTAAATGTTAATGTTTGGTTCGTATGCTAAATTTGGTTTAAAGGAGACTAATAACATTAAAGAGAAACACAAGCTAATCTTTATATCATATCTGGAAGAAGATATTTTGAGTAGATGTTTTAATTCTACTCTAATTAAGTTTAAATATAAATATTTTAGTCTTATTCTTATCACAATAGAAGTTATCTCTGGAGATCAATAATAAAGCTCTATTATATTCAGATGAAATATAAAAAATATAAGTTAACAAAAGTTAACAAAAGTGAAATATAGAATATAGAATATAGAAAAATATGGAACATTTATCTCTGTATTGCTAGATATTAGCCTTCCTTGTGGAGGACCATCAAGTTTCAACATGTTCATCACACCCACACAAACACACCAAAAACATGTCTTCAAAGTTACCCTTGATGAACTTCAACCACATTCCCCTTTCTCATTGTTGTGGGAAACTAGAAGAAAAGTCGTAAACGTTAATGTCTGGTATGATAAACTTGATTTAAAGGATACTGATAACATTAAAGAGAAACACAAACTTATCTTTGTATCATATCAGGAGGAAGATATTTTGAGTAGATATTTTTAATTCTACTCTTATTAAGTTTAGATATAAATGTTTGTCTTGATACCCTGAAGATCAATAAATAAGACTATTATATTCAGATGAAATATAGAAAATATAAGTTAACAGAAGTTAACAAAAGTGGGAGGGCGAGGGAGCCGCCGCGAAGCCTGCGGCGTGAGCCCGAGCGGAGCAACCATTGTGCAAATCTTGGAGGTAGTTACAAATATAAAATATAGGACACCGCGGTCCACTTGGTCTGATGGTAACGGGTTCCCGTGCCTCCCACCCAGTCCCGGATTCGAGGTTTCGGTGAGGCTTTCCTGTGGCGTTTCCTATGCGCACGTGGTGAGCGATGCTCCCATTTGGTTGCTGCGCGGATTCGATCCCGGGTCATGCCTGTCCCTTTGGTTCTTACTAGCTGCTGGCCTAGCCAACAAAAAAAAAATATATATAAAATATAGGACATAGAAAAATATGGAACATAAAATTGGTGTAATTAATAAATAAAAAATTAATAAATATTAAACATCCTCTTCTTCATCAACCCTCGTCTTTCTCTCTCTTATTTCTAATGGTCATGAATTTAGAAATATTATTAGCATAGTAACTATCATAAGGAAAGTTAACTACCACACTCCTTTTTAAAAAAATAAAAGATTGAGGGTTTAAATCATGTTTGAAGTATGTAAAACAGCTTGTCTATATTTATAAAAAAATAAATAATATAAATAAAATCAACTTTCACAAGAAAAATGGATTAGTTCATATTCTCTTTCACAAGGAGAAATAAAAGGTTCAAAATACGTCTGCCCATATTTATCAAAAATAAATAAATATATATATTACAAGCATATGCTTGGGCAACATTTGGCCAACAAGTTCATTTAAATGATTCGATTTTTTTTTTTCTTCAATTCAAACATTTGAAAATGTTCAACTTCAATCAATATTATCAAGAGACTGAAATACATTGTGATTTAATTGAATTAATGGAGTTACTATCTCCTTTCCCTTTTTTTCTCTGTTCCATCATTTTCCACTTTTCTTTTCTCAATTGCTTTTCAACTCAAAACACACACTTAAATGCTGATGTACCTTGAGAAAATGTGAAGTTACAACCACCTTACAATCAGCAATCAATCATCTGATTTCCTTTTTTCTTTGGTTGTCAATTCAAGTTGATATCAAGCAAGCATGTAATTGTATGGATGATGATGCCTCCATAATATTATGTCAATCAAAAACAATTCCTTCTTTTATATCATATGTCAAATAAAAGTGGCTATTTGTCATATCTCTCTCTCTCTCTCTCTCTTGAAATAATGTTCATCTTGTGATCTTATGCTAATCTTTTCTGAAAATAATCATGAGATGATTCTTTGCAAGATTCCCTGAAATGGATTGGATCCCACCACCATAAGAATTGTCTCCTTCAATTGATCAATTTTAAAGTTCCATCAAACCGCCAAAGACCTTCGGCCGAAATGCAAGAAAGGCCCTCCGACCCCAGTAGTAGAACCGAAGTTCAATCCTCATGACGGAGCGTGCATCGCGAGTGATTTGGTAGTCACTTGGCCCAAGAAGCATTTAAACGGAGTGATAGTCACCGCCAAGCTGTCCTATCTGGGTTGGGTGGGGTTTATCCCCTTATCTCAAAAAAAAAAAAAAGTTCCATCAAACCACCCAAAAACAAAAAACAAAAAACCAAAACAAAAACAAAAAAAAGAAAAAACAAAGGCTTTGATGTTCACAACCTAAAACTTCTACCCACCTAGACTACCTAGTTGTATATTACTCACACTCTTTAAAATCCCCCACTTGATGTCTCAATTATTTTCAAAAGTTAACTAGATTTAATAAACACATACAACAACAACCAAGCCTTATTCTCATATTAGATGGGTAGGATATACAAATTCTTTGTCTCCATATCCCTCTATAAATGATAAGATCCAATTAGATTTAATAAACACATATTATATGAATTTGTTTTAAAGTTTGTGAATATATACATACATATGCGCGCGCAATCCCGTTTGGCCAAGACTCCCCTTTAAAATAAGATTGTTACTAAATCAATAAAATAACCTTTGATACTTTAAAATTTTCTTTCCCTCAAATATAGAAATATAAATATAAACTTTCATGGGTAAATATACTATTAAAATACAAATTTATGTAATTTTTTTTCACAGATTCATTTATTCATATGTTTTATTTTTATATGAAATTGAAAATAATAATTTGGACACGTGCGTCATAAACCCCTAAATACCTCGGTTTGAAAATATAATAGTTTAGTAATACAACAACAACAACAACAACAACAACTAAGCCTTAATCCAATACTAGACGGGGTCGCTATATGGATTCTATTATTAAACTATTACTAATAGTTTAGTAATAGAAGCTAAAAACAAAAGATATAGATAAGTCAAGCATTATATGGAGAAAGAGAGAATCTAAGGACCTAATATATTAGATATTGAGTCGAGAATGAATTCATATAGCGGGATTAAGGCTTGGTTGTTGTAGTTGTACATGAAATTGAAAATAATGTGAATATCTTCGTATTAATAAAATATTCCAGATTTTAAAAATATTTTCTGCTATTTGTACTAACCATGTTGTACAAACGGCATAGGCTTGTATATATATAATAACCCATCCGTTTCTTTAAATTCAATACTATTGTCTCCTTTATGAAGTTATGATTGATATTTTGAGCTTTTATCAATCTATCCATCACCGTGGAAGTAACAAAATACAAGAATTTGCCTTCAAATATAAACCTGAATATAATATTCGCAAAACATTGTTTATATCAAAACATCAACAAATAAAATCAGTAAACACTAATTTCAGTTGAAATATCATCAAAATTTTAGAAAGCTAAATCAGAATGAAATAAGAATCTCATTTCATGGAACACATTTACTTTCATTTGCACATTCAATTCATAAAATGGGTAGAGAAGCTTGGCAAGCTATGATAAAGGTTACAGATCAGTTCTCAATAACCATTAAAATGACACAAACCTGAAAACATGGTTAGTCATGCACCATGTCTTGTGTGATGGAAACCGAAACATCAATGATATACAACTCATTCCACACTGTATACATGAATACAAGAGTTCAAAATACAAGAATAAGTTCTTGGGTAAACAAAGCAAAAGCCAACAAGAATAATCTCACTAGTTGCATCATTGGCCATGCACAAAGATGACATTTTGGTATTTTTTTTTTTTTTAAAAAAAAACATCAAGGATAAACAATCCTGCATAAATTATGGGTCCTGTTTTACATATGGGAAACTTTAGAGTAACTTTCAGACAATCACAATTTGTTCATTGGACTGCATTTTTTTTTATAGATATTATACAAGATAGGAATGGCTACAATAAGTCATATATGGTGATTAGAACTGTCTAAAAATTTTAACAAGCTAAGGACTGTCAAACTACCAGAATTTTCCTCCAACACAAGGACCGAAAAAGCAAGCGACATAATGGTCTCTTATCATCATCCCTGGTCTACAAAGGGCAGATGTTTCCAACACACAATATTCTCTGGTGATCAATTGAGAGAGCAAGATAAAATACCTCCACCTCAGCTCAATGCTGTAGATTTTAGGAGTGCCAGTCCATCTTGGACAAAACCTTGATCATGCTTGCTCTTTCATTGAATGGAGAACAACAAGACTTTAGTACATCAACATAATATGCACAGGTAAAATACCTCCACCTCAGCTCAATGCTGTGGATTCTTGCATTACTTCAGTAGCTACATCAGTAGTAGAGCTACTCACGTCCGCAGCCTGACTTTGACTAGTTTGTGTCTTGCCCGAAGTTTGTGAATCATGCACAAGCCCCAAAACTACCAGTGTAGATCTAAAATCAGAGGATTAAGTTCACAAATCAGAAATTTTAGACACATAAGAGGGAAGCAAGACATGAAGGGTTATGTCAAGGACCTTGGTAGGGTTGACCGTATATTTGGTAGATTAGCATGCTCTGTCAGGGGAGACTTGAGTACAGGATTCTTGTTCAAGGCATTCTCAAGCTGTGCAGCCGGTAGCTGGTAAAAGCCAGACAGCTAAAGGTCAGATAATAACTGATGGATTAAATAAAAGTATGAGAGTTCCTTCACTTACAATTGAGAGTTCCTTGAGAGATCAGCAATATTAGATTACAAGTATGAGCTCATGAACAAGAATATCATATAGAAAAAGCAAAACAATTGAGAGTTCCTTGAGAGATCAGAAATATTAGATTTACAAGTATGAGTTCATGAACAACAAAAACTGGTCACCAAGTTTTAACTGCATTAAGCTAACTATCATAACCATTGATTTTATTTACCAGATAACTTAAGTAAGACCTACCTTCAGCAACACGTCAAAGGACTGGGGTTTTGTTTGTACAGCACACTTCAGGAACCCTACCCATAATTTTGGGTATTTCCATATCTGCAGCAACATGAGAATTAGTAAGAATGTTGAGGACAGCAAACATACTAGTTGGCTCACATGAGAAGCAAATGAAAGAATCATGATTTTTATAAAAAAGGTAAAGCAGTGCTTTTTATCAAGCAGCCAGATGTAGTAAGATAACATACTAAAAATGTCACCACAATATGGTATTGCTGTTTGAAGTTAGAAAGGTTTTCAAGGTTATTTTATTGCATTAATCTGCATCTACTGAAGATACTGTGCAACATTAGGCCAGTGCTATGAAGTGAAGCAGTTCAATAGATTTAACTTCATTATTTGGCAATGGTTAAATGTAGATAAAACTAAACATATGGATAAATACAGAAAAATAATTATGTATACATAGTTATAAAAAATTAAATCAATAGAACTAATATACCCTACCTCCTATTTGAAATTTAAAAAAGGCAGCCTGGTGCTACAAAGCTCCTGCATTGTGCGGGATCCAAGGAAGAGTCGGACCACTTGGGTTTGTTGTACGCAGCCTTACCCTGCTTTTTAAAGCAAGATGTTTCCACGACTCAAACCTACGACCTCCAGGTCATAAGGCAACAACTTTACCGTTGTGCCAAGGCTCCCCTTCCCTATTTGAAATTTAACTATAAGAAAATTAAAAACCTGAGATCTACAATTTAGTTCTGAACCCTAAACCTTTATCCCATGATTATTTCCTTATGCTCCATGCACACTACCCTCCCCTCACAGTAAATTGGGTGCTGAAATTCATAAGAATGGCAATGTTCAAATGGTAGCTTCAATTAAAATTCTGCCTAGCATTCAATCTCTTCATTGAATTCTCAAGAAATTTTGGACTTCCACTTATTCGATCAGGGTTGTGTAGCCAAGCATGCCAAATTCTTCACTCGTTTTTTAAGGACTTCGCAGATTTCCCTGTTTTCCAACAGTGTTTTATGCCTTAGCCTGAACAGGTCAAACTCTCTGGTCATATTTAAGAATTGTCATATTCCTCTTATGTATCATGCCTGACTGTTATTTCTCACCTCTGCTTGGAGGAGCAAGAATTCAGCTAACCTCTTGATATCATAACTAAATAGGACGAACCATGGTAAATTTTGCTTGATCTCATAGGAACTTTTGATTTAGAGAATGAACAAGAGAATCAACAAGTGGGTCTAAAATGACAATATTCATGCGGCGAGCGGAAGAACTCAACTGGAGATCTTAAGTTTCTAATTCTCCTGTCGTTGAATTTCAAATAAGCGAGAATATATTTTTTATTTAGAATTAAAATTTTATTCTATATTTATCTATAAATAATAATTTCTATATTTATCCATATATGGTATGTTTAGGTTTATCCATGCTCAACCATGGTCAAATGACAGATCTTCAATTTACTACAAATCTCAAAATACAGTTGAGCAGTAAGAATTAAGAATTATATGAGGTGGGGTCTTCATATATTTTTTGCCCCATGAGAGACGATAAAAAAGCCATTGATTTTAAATGGAGTTACCTGTTTGTTAACAAGCCGTGATAGAATCTCCATCACAAAGTCCACCTACAAAACAAACAACTCAAATATAAAATCCAAGCATGACACCACAAAAAATAGAATTTTGAAATGGAAGCTCAAAGATTGGTGACAAAATCAGAACAACATCTGGAGCCATAAAATCAAGGATATGGAGCTACAGATTTAAATTCCAGATTTTTACGAACAGAAGTAAGACAAGCATCAGTATGAACAGAAAAGGGAGTGCAACCAAAAACACAAGATAAGCAGAAATGGATTGGCAACAATTCCAGTTTTTTCTACGAAAATTATAAACAAATAAAATTTTGTTCCTAGGGAATACCAAATCAGGTGAAATATATATAGAAAGGTACATGCCACACAAAGCTTAATTTTTGAGCTTATAATTCAACAGAACCTTTGAGTTATCAATTATCATAAATCCTTGAGCAATTTGGTTCGATCAACTCACACTGACTGACTCATGTATATGCACAGAAGCCTATAGGGTTCCTAGATGCAGTAATGAAAAACTTAATTCTGACATCATATTTAGTTGCCATAGTCACCATTGAATAGGATAACCTAAGAAGAATATATACCTATAACTTACCAAGGCTGGGAAGGCTCCAATGGACTGAATAACAGTCCTCATGAATAGCAAAGGCAGTGGTGTCTGTACCACCTGTAGTAAGTGAAAATATAATCAGCAGGGAATCTATAAGCAATAACCATTTAACTGAACTGAGTTGATTCCCAGAGATACATACTAATTGATTTAAAACCTTAGCCAACACTTGTTGGGTGAACACTTCTCGCATTTCAAAGCAAACAGAGCACGCATCCATAACCTTTAAGACAGAACAAGAAATGTTTGAATGTCTGAAGCAACCTGAAGAAAAACCAGAAGGGGTACCTTTTTCAGCGGTATCATATCTTTTTCAGGATCTATTCCATGAATAGCAATAAGAACTTCAGCTGGTGTGAGGGAAGGGCCAGCATGCGAGGAACCCTAAACAAAATGCAAAATGAAAAACAGAAAACAACAAAATCTATAATCATGACATGAGACTTAAAGAAGTAAAAACTCAGATAAATTAAAAATCGTCTGCAACATGAAAGCTTGGTCAAAATACTGAATCTAGAGAATAACACATTCTCGATTATCTCTAGTAAATTAGTAACCACTAATCAGTTTAGACTCTGATTGTGGAGGAGATAAAAGGTAACAATAAAGTCATTTAGTAGAAAATTTGTACAGTTTCAAGCATCAGATATACTTGATTGTTTCTCAATATCTTTAGGTCAAGTTTGGTATGATGGAATGGGTGGGAAAGGGAATGAGAATAGGAATGTAATGGGTAAGAATGGAACTAGTGGAATGGGGGTGAGAATGACCATTCTCATTCCCATGTTTAGGAGTAAAACATGGAATGAGATTATGTTTTTCATTTTCATGTTTATTTTCCTCTCCAAAAAATTTGGAATGAAATGAGCAATGCAACATGCTATTATTATTATTATTATTTAAAAAATAAATAAATATATGATAAAGAGAAAGGATAAAAAAGAAGGAAAAGAGGTATGACAAGGGCAAGTGAAAAAAAAGAAAGAGAGAAAGGAAGGAGAAGGCTTTGGGGAGGCAAAAGGTTTCGATTTATTTTTTCTAAAAAAGGATTTTAAATCGATTAATAATATTTTTAAATAAAACACATCATTCCCAAGAATAGCTTGCTACTATGAATACATTTAAGAAAATTATAATTACTTTATAAAGCACATAGCTAGTCAAATTTCTCAAATGACAGCCATAAAAGTACCTGCAGGATTCGACCAAGTGCAACTCGAAACTTGTCCATTGGAAGATTAACAAGTTGCGGGATAATGGGAAGCACCTGACAAATATTGCACATCATCATAGGAGCTCCATAGATAATAAAGAATACTAAAAATGGTGATAATAAGAAGATGGCACGCATAAAGGAAAATTAAAAGAAGATGGAGCCACAAAACAATGAAAAAAGAACCAAAAACAGATTTATGTTCACTGCAGAAGCAGACTAGACAGAATCACAGAATCAGGGTCTTAATATGATCTTGGTGGAAGTCCAAAATTTCTTGAGAATTCAATGAAGAGATTATCAAGAAAGCCAGAGGGTGCTCATGCAGAAAAACTATCACGCACGAAAAAGCTAGTAAGGAAGCATGGGAGTGCCACCTTAAAACTCTTGCACCATAAAACTTGACTTAGGTGGAAGCCGTTTAGAAAGCCAAAGAACAACACATAGAAATGTATCACAATAAAAATAAAAATACAGTGAAACATGAGGCGCCTCCCTAAAGTTCTTGAACAATGAAACTTGATTCAGGTTAAAGATCTATTGAAGATTAAAATGTAAATGTACAGCAACAAAAATAATGTTAAGCATAACAATATTTAAACAGAAATATGTAAACATGGTCACAACGGAAACCAATCCATTAGAGGCTGAAATGCATAGGTAAGATGGTCGCATTACTTATGACTACTTTAAGCAACATATTTTCTTCTACTTCTATATGGAACACATACCTTCCATGCATTGAACTAGACCTTTCTGATTCAAATTACACCTTATATTGGATGAGAACAATTTGAATACACAGGGATACTTGGCTCACTTGTGAGAAACAATGCAAACTAAAAAATTACAAAAGTCGGTAGATCTTCCCTAGAATTTACCATAAAGCTCAAAATGTAGCTTGAAATGAACATCTATGCCCTTTGCAAAAAGACGTTATGTATATAACACTTCAACTACACTTTGCATGTGCATAACATGTACATAATACTGAGAAACAAATTGAGGAAAAGACACACCTCATCTTTTGGCAAGAATGCTAATATTGGAATAAGAATCTCCACATCCTGCAAAAGAATCCCACGCATAAAGACAAGATAATATATCACTTGTTTAGAAGAAAGGAATCATTTTAGAAGAATATACCTTCAGTTTCAAATTGTATAATTTTCTCACAGAAAGAATGAGATCTTGTGATGGAACCGCTCCATCTGTCAATGTCTGTAAAACCTGTTTAAGCAGAATAGTAACAAAATCCTTATTGAACTGAAAAAGTTATCAAGCAGGTGCTAAATTATTATGTTCAATTCCATTACAGCAGACTAGTGCCCAACTTGGCAGCAACCTGGGGCACAAAGCACTGGGGGTCCTCATTCTAGTGTAAGAAAGAACAAAGCCCAACATTCTAATATTTAATAATTGTTTAATTTTTTAGTCCCAGAACTAGTTCCTGCCAATTCACAACATTCTTGCCCTTGTTCCAGATTCCATAGAAAATTGATATATCCAACCAATGAGAATTTCTAACAGAGGGATTTTTGCTAATGTCAAGAGCAACACTGGAGTGCTGTTTTAGAGTGTTATGTTTAAATTACACAATGCTAAGTCACATAATCAAAAATACCTTATGAATGACACACCAACAAAATATCCACCTCCACCATAGTTTACTTAAAGCAGTAGTGCCTCTCATTTCATTAACTACTCCAAGCATGTGCGTGCACACAATTGTTGGGGCATTTTAAATCCAGAGCATTTCCATGTAAATTCCTGGTTTTTTGCTGGCATCTAATCAGATGCAGGATTTTAAAACCTCGCAGGAGGCAACATAAATCATTGAGCACCCACCAATTACAAAAGTCAATGTCACCTCCAGATCGATTAACAGATTAATTTTATAACACTAGTAAAGCTTCATAACAAGATATTTTGCAATGTTATCTTGCGATGTTTGCACAACAAATTGATAAGAGATAATGAAGCATCTTATTGAACAACCTGCATGAGTAGAGCCTCACTTCCAGTAGGTAGATCTGATATAATACCAAGAAGTTCTGGTGGTGATCCTATTGTGCGCACCAAAATGGGAATATGGCGATGAACTGCCTGCACAAGTTAAATGATCAGGGAACCAACAACAGGCATGAATACAGAAGGAATGAGCCTTTATCTTTATCTGATACCAAGAAATATACAGAAGACAAAGAAAATACAAAACCTACTTGTTTTGCAGCCTTTGGTATACGGCCATATATAGCAAAAATCTGCTGCAAAAGGGAATGCTTCTGTAGCCAATAAATAGACAAGTCAATGAAAAGGAACTTAAAAAGCCAAAGCAGTTTATAATGAAATTCAAAACAAAGACAAACATGAGGCATAAATAGACTGGTCAAATATACCTTGATGCAAAGTGCAAAATAAAGTGACATAGACCGCTGAGCCTCTAAAATTGGAAAAGATGATGAGGCCATGGAAGAGGATACAAGTTCACAGTTAGCAAGACTTGATGGCTGTACCCCAGTGAATGTTGCTTCTACATCAGTATCCTGTAAAAGAGAAAATTAACCGGATCGCAAAAAAGAATGAAATCACATCACAGATCATCTGTAGAGATGCAATCCTTTCCAATAATAAAAACAGCCAAACTACATTTCATTGTAATTGTGATGGTATATGCAACCTGGACGAAATTCCTTTTTATGCTAAAACCAAATAAACATATGCATGGTTACAAGATTATTTTATTCTGCCAGAGCAAGGATCAGAGCTTATGTAAATGAAGTGTCCACTAATTCTGGTATAATTGGTGTCAAAACATTTATTTGTTGAATAACTGTTATCAATAAATAATAAAAAAAGGTATAGTGTACCTTGCACAATGTGACTGGCCCACCAGCATCCACTTCAGTATCTTGTATTACAGAATGTAGCTTCTCATTAGCAAAGTCTTCGATTTTGTTAGAAATGCTTGGCAGAGGAAAAAGCTTGTTCGCAACCTGGAAATAGACAACCAAAAATAGATTGCATTTCATACAAAATCCAATTCAGATATTTTCAAGGAACTCGTCAGTATAGATGCTTACCAGACGTATTGCTTTCATCCGCACTTCTTCCATCTGATGAATCGCACTCTATTCCAAGATAGAGAGTCAGAGAACTAAAATGATTAGCTTAAATCACAGAGTATATGCATGAGGAAAAACCTAATTCTTTTAAAAAACAAAGTACAACAAACAATTGCACATAAAGTATAGAATGTTACTTTCTTTTTGCCCTTCCACAATAAAGAAACAAAGATTTGGAATTCTAGGAGTAAATTGCTAAAAAGGAAAAGTAAATAAATATCACTAAAAAAAACCAGGGAAACATCAATTGACACCCTTTTGGAATACGAAACGAAGAAATGGATAAGCTAAGCAGGAGTTTAAAAAACCATCAATTGGCATTTGAGGCCCACTGTAGTGTAAGATTAAGAAACCCACTATCAAGCAGGTAAAACTACTGAATGCAACACAGTAAGAAAAAATTTCAGTTCATTATGAATCCAACAATAGCAATAATAATGGAATATCCTCTATTCTTTCCTTGGCACTGGTTCTATGCTTTATATTTGCTCATTGCTAAAACAGTAGAACTGCATCATCTATGGTACATATTTAGAATAATTAACATAATCTGCAGCTTATGATGTAATCAAGACATTTTTCTAAATTTTTTAAGCCTTTATTCTCTTTTATCAAGCTGATTTAGATTCCCTGTTAGCTCACTATTATTTATATTTTCCACAGCATAATTAAAATAATCTTATTCTATAGACTATCTAACTGATTAGGCTCCATTCATGACTTAGGGTACTACATTTCCAACTCCCTAAGAACTATAGCTCTTTTTGAGAAGGAAAACTCGATTAGCTCCCAAACATCTACAAGCAGGAGCAAGTTCATGAAGGAACCAAAATGTGAACAAGAAATTATAGCATTCAGAAACTCTTCTACCTGTAAAGCTATATGAAGGCATCTATCCCGATTGGAAGGCCTCAGCAATATTAGACTCCACACAATACTTAGACCTTGAGTGACGCGATCACCACTTTGGAAATCCTTGTCATTTTTCTCATTATTTTCAGGAGAGCACAAGGACTCAAGCAACTTCAATACACCATCAGGGAGGTAAGGCACTTCAGCAAGTAACCTGCCAAGTGATTTATCTGAAGCTGGAAAAGTGTCCCGAAGTGTTTCAGCCTGTACACATACTACACTGCTTAGGAAGACGAATTGAAACCCATAAAACACAAGAAGTCAACACACACCACAGTTAAAAGAAACATTTCATAAACAGATGTCGCTGTTCTCGATGAAAGAAAGTCTTGGTCTTGCTCAGTCTCCCGATATAACCTGTACAGCACACGCAATGTCAACTCGCGTCCCTGAGACATTAAATAATAGTCAGCTAATGTGAACTTTGTAAGCTAAAAGGCAAGACTGCCACCTATACCATAGTTTAACCAAAGAACCTTATGAAATATTCAGGCGACTGGCATTTAGAAATCAGAACAGATCGATTTTTTTTCGATACACAAGTATAGTAGACATTCAGAATAATATGCAAATCAAGCATTTACAATAAAATCTTAAGAGTGCACATAAATTGTACTCAATATCTTTGCATAAATAATTTCAGGAAATTCATCCATTTCAGAAAATAAGAAGAAAGGATTGTGTCCCATGCACCATCATTTCAGAAACTTGTATTCTCACCAACAAATATAAAAAATGTATATTTCTAAGTCATGCATACTTTTTCTTCATTGCCAATATGGTATTATTTTATCTCTTAACTTGGTGAGAACAGGGATGAAAATTATGCTGTCATGCATCATGTGCTTGTTTCAGATGTATGTTCAAATTTCTAGCCAAAACCAATATAGCAACTGACCTACTAGTTTCCTTGGTCCCAATAAACTTAAACATCACAATCCCATTAAATTTCTGGATGCATTCAAACAATACTCTGGATTTTGAATTGAAAAACTAACAGATCTCTTTCAACACTAATTGCCAGTCAATTGTGCTTTGGTATACAATAATGCTGCACACCCCCCATTAGAAGCATCACAGATTAACACTATTGGGGCTGTAGCTCAAATATCCTATTGGATTGTGGGAGAACCTTCTATATTGCCTGATATTCTGTTAAGTAATTGGACACCTTCACTTTGATATTTGTGATATGCCAAGTACTAGGGTTTTAAAATTTAAAAACTAATTTCAATTAGAAAATTGTGCTGTCCACCAAAGGATATATTTAATATTTTAATGTTGACTCCTGTGGAGCACCGATACGGACACGGGACACGAACATGATACGACACGAACACGCCAACACGGCATTTTTTAAAAAAAGTAGGACACGGACACGTTGGGACACGTTGAATATAAATACATATAAAAATATTTATATTATATATATACCAAAAAGTAACATATGGTCCTTGTATACTTGTGAAATCCCTATATAGTCCCCCCTAAGTGTCGGTATCTGTTTACTACAATGATCTATCCGCTTACTATTCGCGCTAAGTGTTTAAAATCGGAAGAATGTAAAGTACCAGGGACTATACGATAATTTTCCCTTATATATATAATACAGTTTGTACAAAAAAAAAAATGAACCACTAACTTCAAAAGAACCCTAAACCATTGTTACTAGTACTCATGGACCGGATCGATGCTAGGTTTACGGGCCGACGTGTCGATGGCAATTAAAAAAAAGGGATACATTTTTTATCGTATCGGACACGTATCCACGAGTGTCCGACGCGTGTCAGTGTCGGATACGTGTCCGATACGGATACGTGAGCTGATTCAAGGTGTCGGTGCTTCCTAGGTTGACTCATGCCATCTGTATTCAACATCTCATTAAACAAGTCTGCCAGAATAATCTTGGTAATTTGTTTCTATTATTAAATCTTTTTTTATTCATTTTGCCATATGTGTTAGTGAAAATAAACTTCACTAGCTCATTCATGCTAATCATATATAGAGTCATATAACTTAGATCCCTAAAAGTAAAGAAACTTGGTCAAAATTTAATGAATACAGAGGTTTGTCTTAATTCAGTCGCAAGTATATGAATAAAGTCTAAAGTGGACAAGGAATACCTCATGATTCACATAATCAGACAAAGCATGCTTTTGTAGAAGCCCCCATGTATCCAACTCTAAAGGGAACTGCATGAAGAGGGAGGGCAATTCGCCAGATTAGTTTCAGAAAATTAGCAACAGAAATGGAAGCATAAAAAAGACTAGCACACATGCAATTGGGGATGACAATATATAACAATCAGTAACAGCCTAGCCTACACGAGAAGCTGAGGATGAATATCATCACCAAGTAAGCAAACATCTGGAGAACAATACAAACATGCCATCAACAATTAAGGATACTTCTTAAGACCAAAAGAAAAAAAAGAGAGAGAGACTGAACAAAATAAAACTGGAGAAACCATTCAGCAGCAGCCACATAGAAGTTCAAAATATTCCTCTTTTCGGAAAAAGGGAAACTAAAAAAAGAAAGGAAATCTTAGAAATAAAACTAGTGATACTACCTCAATTCCCAAGTGAGCAAGTAAGGAAAAGCGGACAGATGAGCTGCCAGATACTTCTATTTGCTTATAAGCTTCAATGATGCGAATAAATGCCACTTTCTGAAGATTGTCCTTCTCTTCATCTGTGAGTGTAGCATCAGGTATAACCATCTTTGAGAGGAAGTATTGGGCAGAGATCACATGACAAGTTGCAGATGGCGCCTCTCCAGCATCTGCAGTAGTTTCTCTTACCCCAAGGTTTTCTGAAGAATATCTTGTAGTGCAAACAGAAGAAGAGTTCTCAATAGACATCATTCCACTCAAAGATGAGGCTTGTTCTTTACTTGTCACTTGCAGATCCACAGAAGTATGAGAAGCTTCTGGTGATTCCTGGACTTCATCAAAGGAACTAGTGGAATCCAGACCAGGTATTTCACTGTCAGGCTTTGGCACATTGTCTTCAAACAAGGAAGCAGCTAGACTAACTTTCTCTATTTCAGGCAGATTTGGGTTGACAGTAGTAGGAACACTTGTGGGCATTGTTGCAATTGAGTCACTAACAATAATTGACATAAAACCTGAATCCACTGCCATCCCTACATTCTCCTCATCAACAGGGTGCAGTTCCTGCATTTCACGGAAAACGAAAATATGGCACATAAATCACCTTATGATTACAGGCCCATTAACCAGTTAAAACTAAATTTTTCCAACTTACAGCATCATTATGAGATATTGCAGGTTGAGCATTCAACAGAGAAGCTATCAAGGGATATGCACGTGAGAATGAGAAAACATCTCCCACTTGGTTGATGCTACCCAAGATGGGCAAATTACCACCATTAGAAACCAACTCTTCCTCCTCTTCACCTCTGGGTGGAAGATGCCACATATTAGATATGACCACTTCTGCTAACAAGTCAGATGAGATACTTGATATCAGAATCTGCAATGACTGTGCTGCTTTGTCACCTTGGGCTACCAATGCAGCAAACATTCCAACAAGTTGCTGAACAGGTTTGGAGTCTCCATCACTTGTTGAAGTCGTAGAACCAATCAAAGAAGGGTTATTTGGCATTGAACCAGAAAGTGCATCAACTGATTCTCTCTTAGTGTCCTGCACCAAGGGAGATGTCAATTTGACTCGTTTTCCAGGTATATTATCATCTTGAGAAACATCACTTGTGTGTTCAGTTAGATGTCTTTTCCGCCCAATATCCATCTCTGCTTCATCACATGCTTGCAATGTGACTTTCTCATCCTAAAGAAATGCCAGTTCACGGTCAAATCAACCAAACTCCAAGCAATCCACATATACAAAAAGATCATGAGAACAGTGTACCTTAGTAGAACCTGAATCCTCTGAAACAGCAGCCATACTACCAGATATCTTGTTCACAGATGCTTGTTCTACCAATTCACCAGCATTCATGGCTTTCAGAGCTTCCAACAAACGAACACGCCACTATAAACAACAGAAACAGCAAGAACAAATGTCCCTGCCATGTAAGCTCAAAATAGAAATGTCTTATCATCACCATTAAAAAACTTTTTATGCTTCCTAGAAATAATGTGGAATAGTGAATTATATATTTAAAAAAAAAAAAACAATTTTTGGTAACTAATCACCGCTTTCTACTATTTGTCTCAATTGAAAAAGTCAATTTCTAAAATTTGGTGAATATTGATTTCAGAAACATATAAAATGATACAACTAAACAATTTAATAGGTCTGACATGGTGATGATCAAATGACAGATACAAAGCAGCAATATGTCAAGTGGCCAAAAGAATACCGGCACGGCACTTGCATGCGTACAATTCAAGCATGCCACAAAGGCATTCTTCAAGGCATGGTATGCACCTGGGACTTGCCCTCCTTTGATAACAGAACTTGCGGGATCAAGACTTAGTAAAACAGGCAGTATGCGCCCATAAAAGGAAGGCCTTTTCTTTGCGATGGCTGACAGACTGCACAGATATTACATAAAACAGAATGGCTGAATGAAGAATATTACTATATGAAATTGATTGATGCACTACATATGTTTCCATCATTATATCAAGTTTCACATTTCTTTCAAATTATAATATTCAGATTACATCCCTGTAGACAGAGATATCAGTTACTACAATCAGATACCTCAAAAAAACCACAAGTATTTCAACAAATTAAAAAAACTCAAGAGTTTGCTGCTTGTTTCCAAATTCCAAACCCATGAAGAAGATAGTGTGTACTGTAAGCGATATAAATACTTGTTTTCCATCCA
Organism: Dioscorea zingiberensis; assembly: GCA_026586065.1. NCBI lineage: Eukaryota > Viridiplantae > Streptophyta > Magnoliopsida > Dioscoreales > Dioscoreaceae > Dioscorea > Dioscorea zingiberensis. The sequence goes on along the minus strand of CM048820.1, from coordinate 65,941,468 downwards.
TTAACAAGCTACTTAAAATGAGATATTACAGTGCAATACAGATCAATGCACCATGCAGTATTCAAAATACGCTCAAAAGAAATCCCATGAGAGACAGATAATTGGCAGATCACATAAAGACCAAAAAAAGGAAAATACCCTCGGAGACAGCCTATTTCAAGCTATGAGAGAAAAAAATTGAAAAAGAACTAGGGCTATCAATTAACCAAGCTATTTGCAACCATCTCGAAATCAGCTCTTTTTAAAAAAAGCTCAGCCCAATCATTTATAAACAAGCCAATCTTGGAAAGCCAAGTGAAAATTAACATTACTTTTGAGTTAAGCTCATGCAGGTCCACCTCATTTGCCCACCATGATTAGGCTTGCTTATATTTATTAATTAAGATCTAGATCATTAATGATATGTCCATTTTATGGTACAAAACAACCACGCCTAAGAACCTACAACAGCAGGATGATTTATAAGCTGTTTGATAAATTTAATGGTCTTGGGTCCAAATCCTCCAAGCTGCCTCCTCTCGAGCCATTCAGAAGAAACTTTGCTATAATAATTTCAGGTGTGCTCGAGTAATCAAGTATGGATTAAAACTACTTCTGACCTGAGGTTGGCCTTCACCTAATCAAGCTTCGCTAGTTTACACCCTAACAAAATACAGGCTCTATACATGTATTTGCTGCAAATTATGGAGCTTTGAAGCAACAAATAGCACATTTTTACTGACTCCCTACTCTATATTGTTTTGGTTAGGATTTCTGATTGCTGCTGGCAGCTGAAATTTCTATGCACTACAAGCATAGAAGATAAAATTGTGTCAGTGGGTTATTGTTGTAAAAAAACTGCCCATGAGTATATAAGATGATATTAATTCAGTGGGTTATTGCAGGTATTCCTGTTTTCTACAAATGTTGCGGACCAGCAATTTCAATCAAAATTCGAAGAAAGAAAATGTAGGAACCAACCTACTGACGAGCACAATTATAATTGAGTTGCTCAGTGATTTCACTTGGGGGAACCTTAGCAGGTCAAGCAACAATCCCAGGCTCTGACTGGCTTCCATAGCAAGATCTCCAACACTGAGCGCAGGATGACCACCCCGTAGCCACGATATGTTGAATTCCAGATCTATGATAAGATAAGATAAGATAAAAACTTGGCGTTAGTGATTTGAAAGGCAATCTCCCTTCATATGACAAACTATGAAGTCATGACGATGGCAATACTAGTCAGTTTCTCAGTCAAAAAAGGTTTACCATCGACAGCTTCATGAGGGGGATCTACGGAGCCATTAGGATCAGGTGTATAAAGAAGGATCATTGCCTCAACAAATTTGATGGCAAGTAGTTTAATTCCATCACTTCCGGCCTGGAAGAGAAACACAACATTACAAATTGGAGAAGAAGTTAATTTATGAAATGAGTGATCATGGCCACAGAAAGACCTGAGTCACAATTGGTAATACTGCATTTTTGAAATTCAGCATCCAAGCCCAGCATTCTTTGAGAACTTCGTCCAGTTCACCAGAGTACAAACCCTAGATATTGAAACAAAAAATACAGAAGAGGTATTACTTGTCTGGGGATTTCAATGCAATAATTAGAACCCTTGGGACTGATGTGATTATAGGAAAACATTTGCATATTAGAACCATATTAGAAGTTAAAAACTTTTAAGGGGCATTCATCATGTCCTTTAATAATACCAGAAACATAAAAAGGCAGCCCGGTGCTCCAAAGCTCCCGTTATGTGAGGGATCCGGGGAAGGAGCGGACCACTTGAGTCTATTGTACAAAGCCTTATCTTGCTCTTTTTTTTTTTGTAAGAGGTTGTTTCCACGACTCGAACCCGTGACCTCTAAGTCACATGACGACAACTTTACCGTTGCGCCAAGGCTCCCTTTCTAATAATACCAGACACATGCAAATAAAAAATTAAGCTAATAATAACATAAGAGATAATGCTTGCGGTAAAACAAGTTTAGTGATAATTACCTTAATCGCAACCTTTACCAGAACATACTGGAATAGAAAAGCCCCAGTTTTTATTGCTTGTCGAACAACTGCTGGTGTATCATCCTTTAAAAAAGATATCAATGTAGGAACCATTTCAGGTAAAACTTCTATGTGTTTCGCTGCTGTTTCACCAATCATCCTACCTCAAAAAGAACCAAACACGTGCATGCTAATAAATTACAGTTCATGTGATCAAATATCATTAGTTGTCACTAAAGTTAATAAAATAAAAGGAAGGAAAATATTAGCAATGGGATAAACAATTTCTTGATCATAATCCGCCAAACTTCTGGTGACATTCAATGATAATAAGAAATTTTGCAAACCAAACCCTACTCGGGCTACTCTGTGTCCACAACTAGTTCAGTCACTTTACAGCTAGTATTCAAAAGAGAGGATCCCTGTCAAACGATTGAGAATTCAAGAAGAAGGTGCACAATGTGAAATTAATAAAGATAAGAATCAATGAGCTCATTGATCAAATTACCGTTAGTTGTCATCAAAAGTTAGTATAACAATCAGCAATTAGAAAAAAAAATGATTTTTTGATTGAAATACTCAAGATTCTGGAGACATCCCGCGGTAATAAAAAGTTTTGCACGCCAAACCCTATTCTTTTTTCCACAACTAGTACACTTACTTAAACCCTAGTATTAATTTCCTACGATTTCCAGCGACATTGACAAACGATAGGGACTTCAAGAGGAAACATCTCGCACCGAAATCACGAACAGTAAGGATCGATGAAAGGCTTACTCGGCGAGGAAGCGGCGGGCGGGGGCGGCGCGGTCGGACTGCAACTCAGCGATCCGGGAGGCGAACTCAGGCACCAGAGAAGGATCACGGTGGAGTAGTAGTTCCTTCAACTGGCGGAGCTGCTCCATCTTGGAGGGTATATCAGGGGACGATCTGGCGGAGCTGAAGAGAGTCGCAGCCGTCTCGTACCAGCTCGCCGCCATCACCCCCACCATCACTTCGCTCCGTCGCCGAAACCCTAGCGTCGCCGGAGGGGATGGATGGCAGAGCGGTAATTATGAAGAAAATCGAAAGGGATCGAGGAACAATGAAGAGGGAGCAAGTTATATGTTGAGAGAGGGGTCCGTTTTTTTGGACTTGAGAGCCAAATTTGGTCAGCACTGGCCAAATTAGCTAAGAACCAAAGGGCGTGCTCGAGTGCGGGATCGAACCGCAGCTGCAACATGGGGGATAAACGTCACAACGGACTGGCCCACCACGAGCGTGCAGGAACGCCTCACAAACGAGCCCTCACCGCGGATCGAACCCACGACGTGGGGATCATACGGGACCATTGTACCACTGCGCCATGAAGACGTTCGGTAGAGGGGTCCGTTGTTACGGCGAAGAAGTTTTGATTAACCGAAACTGCTTAGGGCGTGTTCACTTGCAGGAAAGTGCAGAAGTGCGCGGAATGCAGTGGGCGTGTCGCCTCGAAGGTAATAAGCGAAGACTTCCTGCGGTTCATTTGCACCGGCTATGAAGGGTATCGGCGTCCACTCTCCACTTCTAGCTAGTTTTTCACGAAAGTGAGATCACCTTGGTACTTCAAATGGTTAGCGTTTCTTTCAACTAAGTGGGGAAGTCAGAAGTCCCAATATTATATATATATTTTTTAATTTAATATATTTTAATTAATTACAATAATTAAATTGTATTATTAAGAAATATTAGATTTGAATTTTTTCATTTTTATAATAATAAACATGTCTATGATTTACTGCTTTCAATGCAATTGTGTATTGAATAGAGTGTGCTAAATTATAAGAAAGAATTAAATTTAGAATTAATATTAAATTTATCTTGACTAATATAATTAATAACCAATGCATCGACTCATGATAATCAATAATTATATTAATCACCTCGCTTCATTTAAAAAATATTTAATTATATTATACAAATTTTAGAAACAAAATGAAGGACCAAAATCATCAAAATATGCATCCAAAAATATATTCACATACACATACAACCAATGGCTTCAGGAACCGTAATCAAAGAATCACTCTACAAACTAGTAATACTTTTTAAGGATGGATACTTCAGATATCTCAATGGACTCAATGCTTCCCACTTGTTGCAAAGCCAGAATATACCCATAGGTCCCTTCACCTTTCCATGGTGAATCCATAGTATTTGGCAAATACTACATCCTTTTGATGTATACCCCGCTAATTCAATGAACAAGTGACAAAAACCTAAATAAAGATTCTCATGAGTTTTCTACAAACATCACCAAAGATAATCAAACTCCACATAGATTGTATAACCCTCAAGTAATTCAATGAACAAGGACAAAAACAAGACAAGCCTCAAAGGCAAGCCTCAAAGTATTCAAATAGACTATATCATAAAATGCCTCAACATGATAATCAATTCATACAACAACCCCAAAATACCTAGACAAGCTCAAAGTCAACATAGAAAATAAAAAGATAGGAATACAAGTCCACAAAATATCCATCAAGTCCTTCATACAACAAACCCCAAAATACCTAGACAAGCTCAAAGTCAACATAGAAATAAAAGACAGAATACAAGCCACAAAATATCCATCAAGTAATATCCCAAACAAGCACTACTCTAACCTTTTTGATTGGCAATAAAGTTACTGCTTCATATTTTATGTAAGAGATGGTTTCCTCAAATAGAAGCCTTCACCAAATTCCTGTCATCTCTTAAGATCTCAAACACCATATCCAAATCGGCATCACTATAACCCTCCATGCTCCACAAAGCATCACTCAACATAAGTTTCCAAGGCTTTGGTCTAGAAGCTTCAATTGAGGCAGATAACCGATCAAACTTCTTTCCAAAGTGATCCATAATAAAGTTCTCATTACTAAGCCTAGAAGCACGTCCAGCTCTTATGCTGAAGTTTAAGAAGTGGGTGCCTTGGAAACTCCCGCTACGCTGGTCATTAGGCTCGTGGCAATGTGGCTCGTACTCATGCTCAAGCTCATTGGTAGGAGTTTCATTGTTGCCTTCGTTCCTGGTCATCGATCCAAACCGCATCGAAGATTGATCTAAATCACCGTGGCATGATCATCGCTACATACAACCGGAGGTCATCATAGTGGGGATCGGTTTGTTCAATGTGTCCTTCACTTTGGAAATGATCATAATTCATAGAGCATTAAAAATTTGAGATCACCACATTAATAGTTAATGCAAATATTTATTACAATGGAATAAACTAATGCATATACCTCTACATATGTGCTGATATGACTCAATCTCAAGGACTAACATTTTCGTATCGCTCCATCCAACAATCACAGTCCATGACCTCTTCAAATTCTGGTACTTGATCTTAAGGTGCGCTAAACGGGCTCTCTAAGTTGTTTGCATCCATATTCGCACTCAAGGATTTTGTTGTTCACTACCCTCAGCTCTCCATGAAAGCTTGCCGCTTGAAGGACTTATCACCTTCAATCCTGCCATTGTTCCCCCAAGGCAAGGAATGAGGACATCATCCATATCTTTGTCCACCTCCCCGCTCAGGTACCTTTGGCGCTTCTGTAAGATGATTCCGAAGTTTGGGATGCCATTTTTCTGTAATAAATGGGAAATTTTGATTAGTGCCTTAGAAAATGTATTCAAGAATAAAACAAAGAGTTAATATACTTAATAACTTAGGATTAAAACAAAAATAATACAGAATGACACATTAAACAGAGCTACACCTTTCATAGAGATTCCTAGGAGAACATATATAACAGAGATATGGCAGTGCTGAGTAAGTATCAAATTAAGGCTTCATTGTTTCAAAATTTTCAATCAATATGGATCAGAGAATCATCCAATTCACACATCAATGCATTGTGTTTGACAAAATGAAAAAAAAATACAATCTCCAAGCTCATGAGACAAACTCCCTATCTATCTATCTATCTATCTATCTATCTATCCATCTATCAACTTGATCTCCAAAACCAGTAATTGCTAATTTTGGCCTTCATTTCACTGCATTAAATGGTGGTAATCAAGATGGCAGTTGTAAGTTGTAAAAACATTTAGCAACTTGGTCTGCTACTTCAGCAACACCTTGAATGAAGACAAACTTCCCTTTCGTTCAGATATTCATTCAATGCCCACACTGGCTTCTTATTATACATATATATATAAATATAACACTCAAAAAAAGTGAAAAGTTAAGACACATCTCATAATTAGCAATAAGAACAAGTTTGGACTTGTTAGAGAGAACATTCATATACATAAATATGAAATATCTATATATTTTGGAATATATATATATATATATATATATATATATATATATATATATATATATATAAAGCATCTCATGAAGTATGACCTGACTATATAACTACTCATTCCCTGTTGCCAGGAGAGACAAACAAGATCCAACAAAGCAAAGATCAAATGTTCCAATCTTATGTATGACTTGGCATGCACATTTAAAGAAGCATGTTTTTACAGAGAAGAAAGAAACTTTATACAATATAAGAGGCAAAAAAGGAAAAAGAACCTCTAGTTGATAAATCAGATATGCCATGACATTGCCTGCAATAGACTATAAAAATGTGGGATGAGAAGCATCAAGATTGTTTCCAGGCTCCAGCTCATACTGTCTGAAATAAAAATATCTAAACATTTCAAGCCTGATATTTTTCTGAGAATCTTTGCCAAAGTTTGTAATGAAGAATATATAATGCCTGATATTTTCCTCTAAGAGTCCCGAAAGCCATCACAAACATATCCCTGCCGCATCTATACATCTCAAGAGTCCCGAAAGCTCCTCGACTTGCGTGAACTACTACTAGTTCATGAGCTCTATAACAAGTCAAACATACCTCAGACTTCTTTCCACATGCATCTAATGCCATACAAACATAAGATGATATATATCGTGCTAAGAAAAGCAAAGCAGTATGCTTCTCCTTTATTAGTGTCCTCAGATCTCATTGTTCAAGAGAGTAAATAAACTCAGCGATGAAAGGCTCTTGGGAACAAAACAAACAAAAATTAAAAAGAAAAGAAGAAACTCTCATTGTCAAATAGTAGTTTTTTATCGTAAGAGTCACATAGTGACTATATATTAAAAAGAGAAAAACTAAAGATTACACCATCATCGTACTTAGAAGTATACTAATCTATAACAAAACATGATAAAACAAAGGTTTCAAAGTTTCAAACAACATATACTACGACAAATGCATCAAAGTAGAAGTATTAGACACTACTTTACAAAGTTTTAGGTGGCTATTCTCGTGAACTCAGAGATAGCCCACAATTCTTCAACTATCTCTCCCTGAGTTCTCGCCAAAGGACGCCAAACCTCATCCCCTCGGATATGGAGATCGGCCAGGTGGTAGGATCATCCTCAACAATAACATTCGGCCAAGATGAGCATATCTTCTGGATCGCATAACCTTGATGAAGTTAGGCAGATAACACATGCAAGGACAAGGTCCACCTGCGGTAGTTAAAGGATAAAATGGCCTTGAGTCCAAAATCCTAAATCGATTTTAAGAATCCCAAAAGCCCTCCTCGATCCGGTGATCTAAGGGAAGCATGCCGTAGGTTAAATAATCTCCTGAGTCCCTGTATGCCCATGTTGTTCTCTCGAGGTGATACCTAACTTTCCTAAAGGGGGATATAAACCCCGCTTGTTGTAGTGTAAAAATCTCGATCAACGGTGATAGTATTTACCTAACATCAAAGTGTAAAACATAATTAATACATGAATATTATAGGTAATGCGTAATAATTATTTCATAGATGTAAGGTTTTAAACCCTGGGGAACATATAGTTCTAAGGTGGAGGACGTGATAACGCGATCCTTCAAAACCAAGTAATAATTTGCGCATCCTTCCCAACCTACCTAGAACATAAGTAAATTTTAAGTCCTGATCGCACGCTGCAAGCACATTTTGGGGTGATGCCTCATGCTAATCACGAAATTTACCTTGTAGCTCAATAGGCACCCTTGCTTGTATGTGGGTCCCATCAAGGAATCCAATGTAATCCTATATAATAATCAAAATAAATGGCATTTTATTTTCTATCCACAACTATATTATCCATTGAATAGTCAGAGGACATTACCTTGAAGTATGGATAGTAGAGTGAGTTGGATTCTATTTCAGGATGCACTGAAGGGCCAGGTTGCTTCACAAATTCATCTCTGATAGAACAAATGGCCCGGAGAACGGCATTAAAATAGCGGCTCACCGTAGCACCTGATCTAATGAAATCAATTTTCATTGATCGGTTTTTTGAATGGTGGCCTACTATATGCAAAAACATAGCAACCTGCTTCCTTCCAATCGACGAATAGTATCTTCTAGGTGGCCACGCCACGTAATATAAGGCATAGTCTCAAGAATGTCCCTTCTTCATCCGTGCATGTACTCCACACAATTACGGATGCCTCCATCCAATATCCGGCCATGTGCGCCAGCATCTCTACCGGATATCCCTAAATGGTGAAGGCTCTTTGAGTAGCGCTCCTGCCGCCGTCGAGCCAACATGAGTATTAGCACCGCTACCAATAATTCAATGCAAAAGTGTGCCTCTCATATAAATGGCACGACGTATGCTCTTGTTCGCCATCCTATATGATGCATCCCTATTATTAATTTTTTTAAATATACTTGATATCAAAGTATACATCAAAGATCATAAGAACTATAATGAATGAATTAATCATTACTATTAAAATATTTCGTATATCTGATCTCAGGGCAGTTTGAGTGACATTTCCAATTTATTAGCAGAAGGATTAAATAAGTACAGAGAACAAGGGTACATGGATATCTAAAGTATTGAGACTGCCATGAAGCAAAGACAAGTGCCAAAACATGAGGTTTGTCTTGCTAATACAAACATTTTATGATGCATGTATTACCCGGCCCATGCATTCAATAGCGTAGTACATGATCAGCAAGGTAAAATCTTAAGCCTCCACCTTTGCTTTTTGAATTTCAAACTGTAAAGGTAATTCATTGGAAGAACAAAAATGCCAGCTTCTAAGACTTATGATATTGATTTGTATCAAGAAAGAAAATTCTAATTATTTGTACATGTTGAAAGCCTTCATCCAAACCACTCACTCCATGTATTACAAAAACTCTAGTCAAGAACCAAATTATTTAAACATGGCTGGATGTAGTAATTTTACATTACAATAATGATAATAATGATAAAATTTTAAATCACTATAGATCTCAGATTTCTTTGAAGAAATCAATAGGGGAAATCATCGCATGCAAGATGCTTTGAAAAAGGGGGGAGTCTCCTTGGGTCAGTTTCATTTCTTTGAATGCAAATAATTAAAGATGAAACTCTGAATAATTAAAGAAATTTACATAGATGCAAAAGATACTAAGTAGGGGTTAAACAAACTTGAAAAAGATGGTGACATTCATCAAAACACATATAAAATTAATCCACTCATGGCTTTTAAACCTACGAACAAGCAACTAATGAATATGCAACGACACCTGGTAATGTGGGGGGAAAACACATGCTCAAAAGGATGGCCATCACAATCAACATTATACTTTTAGACAATACTTAATAAATAAACATTAATTTTACACACACACACCTACAAAAGAAATAAAAAAATACTCAGCTATATAGAAATATAAACAAATGACAAACACAAAAACACACACTTTGTCGTGATCAAGAAGTGATATACATAGAAATGTACACACAAGCAATGTGGGGGCAAAAACACAGAATCAAAAAGAAATTCACCTGAAAAAAATACACTAGCATGTGCACATTCCTTTTCTGTAACCACTAAAAGTTTAAATCTAAGAAGTGGCCAAGAAATATAACAAAAAGTATACCCACAAACAAGTTCAATACTTTTGTTTGGAAGATCATACAAAAAGAAAACAGATCCTGTGAACACAAAGCAGAAAACCCATACCAGATGGAAAATGCTTTTCAAAGTTTTCACATGAGATTTTAAGGAAATACTTCAAAAAAAAAATTTCATACTTGGGTCAGTTTCATCTATGTAAATTGCAATGAACAAAAATAGTAATGAATAAAATTGCAATATGTAACATATCAAAATATAGTTGGAAATGTCACTCAAACTGCCCTGAGATCAGATATATCAAATATTTTGGTAATGAAAGTATAGGAATTTAATCACCCAACAAAGAACACAATATATTGAAACTTATGAATTTATTTGGTTCAGAACAGCAAATTATGCCTTCTGCTAATAAAGTGAAATCAAGCAATTAAATTTGATTATATACATGAAAAAAGAAGGAAACACAATTAAATTTGGTAATAAAGAAGCTTTTTTGACTGTTATAGCTTCTCAGAACCAAACCTAATGCACTGAAATATATACTTTATCCACACTCTTCATAGATACAATCCAATTCAAGCTTCTAATTGTTCAAATGCTTCAACCTTTAACTAGGTAAAAATTGAAACCTTTTAATTGTAACAATTAGAAACTTTTTAATAAAAATTTCTAGCACAAATTGAGAAACATAATCAATCAAATACTTGAAAAACAAACATGAGATGCTGTTTCTCAGAATCAAATATGTTATCCTAAAGACAAATCCATCATCAAAATCACTATAAAAAAAAACAAATTGAAAGGAAAAAAGGAATAAGGTAGAAGGGCTACCCTTTCTCTCCTCAGTCGTTGCTTCCAAGTCTCGTGAGATTGTCGCGAGAGAAGACCTGGATCTCACCGATTTTAAGGAGAAAAACAAGAAAAATCGAGGGAGTAGAGGGAGAGAGGCAGAGAGAGCCGGGGAGAAAGGGGGAGGGAGAAAGGAAGGAGTGAGGATGGTATACCTGGCCACGCGAGAAGACCTACGATCGAGACCATACCGATCAAGTTATGAGAAGACCTAATCTCACCGATTTGGAGAAAAATAGAATCGCATGGTGTAGAGGGAGAGAGGGAGAGAGAGCGAGGAGAAACGGAGAGAGGGAGAGAGGGAAGGAGGATACCTGGCCACGGAGAAGACCCATGATCGACCACGGCCGGCTATCGCGCAGAGAAGTCCGACGCATGGTCGGTTCTAGGGCACGAGCTCACATTGGGAATCGGATCGCTACCGGAGTTCTGTGGGGGTGGTCAAGTGGGCTTTTATATTAAGCTTCTCTTCTACCACCTTTAAAAATTATACCAAGTGGTCATAGTATATTTTGGGGTAAGTGGCCACTCGAAGAAGTGGGGTCAACTACCACTTCCCCAAAATGAACGCCTCAAGTGGCTGGCTGACTTCCCCACTTCCCCCTGCCACTTCGGTGCAAGTGAACACGCCCTTACATGGCATTTTGTGGTTAGTGGAAGCTCTAAGGGGGCGTTTCACATCGGGAAGTGTCTAACGGAAGTGGGGAAGTGGCTCACTTCCCCCCCTTCCGGCCTTCTTTTAAAAGTGGTAGGTCGTGAATTGGGGCTCTTTCCCCATAATTGTACTAAAGTCATTTCTGCAAAAATTTTACCCAAGTGGTCTTAATATTAATGGGGTAAAATAAATATTAAGACTAATACAAAATAATAATAATCTTATTACTACATTAAAATAAAAATAAATGTCTTCAATTTTGACTTTTAATAATTAAAATTAAATGTAAATATTTATATGATTTCTAACTTCACCCACTTCCGTGGAAAAAAACTATATTGAAGTATAGTTTGAAGTGATCTCATTTCCTGCAAAATGAACACAGGAAAAGGCACTTCAACACTCCCGCACTTCGGTGGAAATAAACACAAAAAATGTTCACTTTCGCCCATTTCTCGACATCAGAGTATTTCAAGGGAAATGAACGTCTCTAAGCCCATTTAATTTGGAACCCAAATTATATTTGAGTCCCGGGTAAAGTAATTAAAAAGGATCTTTGTGCAATCTAAAGTAATAATTGAAATTTGATAAAGAAAATTTGGGATAAAAATATATTGTTTATTTAGGAAAAATAAATTGAAATGGCTCATAATTTTCTTTTATTTTGGGCTTATATGAGTATGATCATTCTCAGTATTGATTATATTTAAGGGTAAGTGGAATTATAGTATAAGTGGAAATTGGAATTATATATAACTGAAATAACTATATTTTAATTTACATCAAAATTATTTGATTTTTAAAATAAAAATAATGTATTTAATTTCCCATCGTTTAGTTTGATGTTAATTAGGCCCATGAGAGAGAGAGATGGAGAAGAGATTGAAGAGAGGAGAGAAAGATGGTGCTCCAATGAAATTCTACTGTTATAGGGAGAGATGATTCATGAATAAGAGATTGAAGAGAGGAGGGAGGGAGAGATGGTGCACCAGTGAATTTGAGCAGAGAGATGGTGTATGAGAGTGTGAGAGAGAAGAAAGAGATGGTCATGAGAAAGGTGGGAGGGTAAGAGATATATAGATAGATGGTTCTCAAAAGAGATGGAGAAGAGAAATGGTGTTTTAATTGGTTTGGCTTAAAGGCCCTAAAATGGTTAAATAACCAAATGTTTTTAAGGTAGTGTTTGTTTGACGGTATTTTAAATTATATATATATATATATATAATTAAATTGACTATGAGTTGAAATACAATAAAAGTGAGCTCAAATGTAAGTTAACTTGTATGTAACATGTCATTTCACAACCAACCAAATATTCAAAAGTTCAACTTACATGTAAATTTACTTAGTTTACACCGGCTTACAAGGAACCAAACAACCCCTTAATTAAGTAATATGGAGTTAATAAATGATGGTAATTTTAAATGACTTGTAAAAACTGTATTACGACCTGTGTATGTCTATTGAAAATTATACATGAAATAAAAGTTAAATTCCTTATTCATATTTTACATGATCATACTCATGTATGGAACTTAGATTTAAAGTGCCTCCTAACAAACAATGCCCTACCATAATATACTTGAAAAGTTGTGTATTTATAAAATTTATTTATTTATTTATTTATAAAAATTGATAAATCACATCCATTCATTCAATCATAAAAGTTTCAAAATATAATACATAAGAGGCTACCGATAAGATCAGAGGGACATGATAATACAAGTAGTACTAGTCATAAAAGTCTGGTCCCTTCTTCATTGTGGGATGTTAGTGGCCCGTCCCAATTGAAAGCCAAGCTTCGTATCGCAAGTGACTTTGCCTCCAGCAATTTGGGTTTGTTGACACATACAATGCATCAAACAAGATAGATTGAGGGAATTAATGTTAAGGATTAATTTTGTATAAACAAGATATTTATTATTAAAATATTTTCTATTTCATTCTATCCACAAAGTATATAAAATAGCAAAAATATCAAGTTTCACGTGGACCTTTTATCGCATGTGATTTAGTGCTCGCTGCTAACATGTGGCAGAAATAATCATAAACTCTGCTTGCCATGGGGCATTGAAATAGTAAATGATCTACATATTCACTTCCAAGATTGCACCCGAAGCATGGTGTCCGTCCTTGTCCCTCATTTCGATTTGCAACGTCGCCTAACATGAGTACCGCTTATTATCTCAAGTCATACATGAAAAGAGCTTAATTTTGTCGGGACATAGGTGCCTCCAAGAGACGGGCGGTAGTGGGTTCTTGTGTCGCATGCTAACAAAAACATGTAGAGGGATTGTACAAATAATCTTCTTTTGGTCATAAGTTACCATGCTCGGGTATCTACCTGCTTAATGTTGGAAACCATTCAATACTCTTCAACTTTTTTACAATTGTATAAAACTCCCCAAATTCTTAAGGTTAAAAAAATTTCAAAAGAGGTAAAAATATTCGAAGAATGTGTTTGTTACATTATTTCTTCTACCTTCCTCTTCGTATTTCCTTCCAACTTTTTTCCCTTTTGCATCTCTTTATTTGTTTCTCTTTAAGCTTTTTTGGCATGTTCCCTCAAATCTTTTCACCACCTTTTTTTTTCATTTAATCCATTTATTTTTCATGTATTGTTTTAGGGTAAAATAGACATTTCATACTTTTAGTTAGGCTTAAGCTATAGTTAATCATGTAGGGATTATGCAGACCTGATTGAACCTACTTCTTTAATTGACAAACCAAAAGCAGGCACAAAACAATAGTTCTTCATATACTACCTATAAAACTTCAGCAACACAGTGTAATCCAACCAAAAAACATAACAATAAATCAACAAGCATCAACAAAAATAAGAGACACCAGGATTTTACATGGAAAACCCTCTTATGTAGAGGGAAAAACCACGGGGCAAAAACCTGGGACAATAATCCACTATTAATCGCCAATTACGTAGATAGTTTTTCTTAAAACTTTGCCTAGAGTTTAAGAATTCAACATCAAAGAGAATACAACAGAAAAACTTCTTAACAGACAAACCAAATCTCCAACTTCCTATCAATCTTATCCCCGTGACACAAAGAGGAAAGACCAAGATGAGAAATCACAAACATGATTTCACGTCTCAATTTGAATTGTTACTTGTTTGCAATTTTACACACAACAACAAGGTTTTAACTAACTAACCAGATCCCTTTGTTGCCTTCTGCCTATCTGCTTCTCTCCCTTCAAAGAGAGTCTTTCTTCCTTGATTTTCTTTCTTAGCAAACAACCCTCTTACCTTATATCCTATTTACTTTCCCTTTTTCTGTCCTTCTGACCACCAGGATTATTTTGTTGAAAGCCCCTCCAAGTCTTTGTGAATTGTTGTCTGCCAAGATTTCTTTTTTAGAAGGACCCTCCAAATTTTTCTAAATTGCACATGGGTTGGACATAATTGGGTCTTGGACCCAATAAATAACAATCTCCCCCTCTAGCACCATGAAGAGGAGATCGACTAATGCCTCTTTACTTGGAGTTCACCAGCCCTGCTTGGCTGCTTGTTTGATGCAGAGCTTCAACTATTTGTTTCCTTTTACATCTCTTTATCTGTTTCTCTTCAAGCTTTCTTGCCATGTTCCCTCAAATCTTTTCACCACCTATTTTTTTTTCTTCATTTAATCCATTTATTTCTCATGTATTGTTTTGGGGGTAAAATAGACATTTCATACTTTTAGTTAGACTTAAGCTATAGTTAATCATGGGTTAGGACTTAGGAGTTATTACTTAAGGTGTATACATGCAAATCAGTACCCTTAAAAAAATAACAATAAATACAATTCAAAACATAAGGTTATATAAAATTCCCTGGAAAACAATGTGAGTACCTTATGAGTTATGAATCCATGTGTAACATGTATTTTATAAAAGGACAACAACAATTAATTATATACATAAACACTCACATGAAAACTTAAATATACACTAACAATAACTAAAAAAAATCTAATGAAGTACTTAACGAAGTGCCGACCTAACACTTTTAACGATCAAAGACAATGAAATGATAGCAAGGCCTGGTCCTTGAGGGAAACTAGTGTGAGAGCTTGCCAACTTGTCTTTCCTAGAAGGACCAAACCAAACTTCTTTAAATCTTTCCATTGGAATCCTAATAAGTGGCATTAGTTGTGATCATGTGATGTTCATTCTCAACAACAAACTTTATAAGGTCAATGTTTTCCATTTCTTCTAATCCTCTTTCTCAATCTTAGGACCCACACTCTCATATTCATAAAAAAACTAATGATGAATTTTGTGTATGCAATACACATTTAATATGCATAAACATGATTTGGTTCTTATAAGTTGTAAATCGAAAACACTATAGATTCATGATGAGGGTTTGATCGAGATGGAGATGGAGATGGTGGAGAGAGGGTCCTGAGCCCTGTATATAATGATTAGGATAAAAGTTTCTATCCATCAAGATTCTCAATCCAAAATCCAATTAAAACTTTGTTGCTTCATCTATAAATAATTAGATTTGGTTCACTTTAATAGATTGGATAAACCTTTATACATGAGTCTAATTTTATATAAAACCAAATACATTGAGACACTTTATCCAAAATGATTAATTAAGGCCACATAACAACAACAACTAAGATTTAATCCCATACTAGATGGAGTCGGCTATAATTAAAGCCACATAATAGAAAATATTATAATAACTAAAACTACGATGAGTAGTTATAAGTTCGGGTTATATATTAATCACAAAGATGGACAAATATAGCATGTAAATTGTTTGATATGGTTTTGCATTTATAGGTAGCTATCAGAGCTAGTGATCATCCCTTATCAATGGAAGTTGCGAGGAAGTTTTAAGTTTTATACATAGAGGGATACTAAGAAAGGAAGTTAATAGAGAATGATGGTTTATACCGACATCTTAGTCCCATCAAAGTTTCTCTATAGTTGGATAAAGGGGTCATGACAGTGTGAAGGCCATAATAGTGTTCTCATTTAGAGTTGTGTTTCATGTGCCACATTCTATTTTTATTTTTGGTGGTACTAGTCTCCTAATAATTAAAAAATTAAAAAATCGTAAAAATTTCACTTGCTATATATATATTGCGCAAGAAGTGAGTTTATAATGTGGGAGAAAATATTTTTATAAAAATTGGTTGAACACTTTATTGGAAAGTACACTTCACCGATCGATAAACACTTAAAAACATATTGTTGTGGTAAAAATCAGCTTCTCATGGAGATCAACACCGATCCTTGTTCAACGGTTGAAACTTATAGTTGAGGGAGTTTTGCTATAGCCAAAGAAGATGATTGACAAGTACTATGGTCCATCGATGATCTTGCACAAGAAATAGCGCCGAGTAGAATGGGGTTATTAATTGTCTCAGTGTTGTTCCAATGGTCAAATAAGTGAGGAAAAAAGAGTTTGAAGGTGGGAGTGAGAGCTCATAAGTGAATTGTTCATTATCTTCTCCCTTATATATTCTTATCCCTTCAGACCAAATGGACGTTAGGAATAAAATTACGGGTGTCGGCCTGAGACCACCTGACCTGACTATCCAGATTTATCCGTATCACATATATTTAAGGTACTTAATGTGAGATGTAAGTAGGGGTTTGAGCTTTAAAGGAAAATTTGATCATTGATGATGTTAAAAGAGTGTACAAAGCTAAGTACATTGAAAAAACAAATTCAAATTTCAAAGAAAAGAATAGCAAAAATAAAAGAACCAAACTCTAAGTTAAACATATGTACATTTATGCCATACTTTTCCCAAACCATAGAAATCATTGGCCTCACTACTGTCACAACATCCAAAGACCAATTCCTCCCAACAAAACATCCACTGTACTTCTTTCTCCTTGGCGAACATTTACCAAAGACCCCCCTAAAAAACAACAAATTGCAATAACCCCCCTCCAAAAATTGTCAGTATGTAAAATTTTTTAAAAAAATCAATCCGATGATGAACGAATGCTGGCGCTGGAGAAGCTGACGTGGCTGCCCTCGCACATCGCGAGGGCGCTGTCGAGATTGGCGATGATGTCAGTCATCGTCGGCCTCTCTCGGCCTTCGAGACTGACGCAATGCACGGCGGTGTAGGCCACGAGCTCGACGGCCTCGGCCTCTTGGCCTCTCGGCGGGCCGACTCTGGGGTCGAGGACTCTGGCGACCTCCCCGGCGGCGATGCTGGGCAGCGCGTAGTCAACGACGCTGGTAGGACTCCCTTCATCGCCGTTCTTGAAGATCGCCCTCTTTCCCGTCAAGACCTCGAGCATCACCACTCCGAATCCATAGACGTCGCTCTTCACCGTCAGATGGTGAAGCCCGTAGTACTCCGGATCCATGTAGCCCACCGTCCCCGCCGCCTTCATCGACAGGTGCTCCCCCTCCGTCTCCGGCCCCATCAAAGAGAGCCCGAAATCCGAAACCCTAGCGGTCCAATTCCCATCCAGCAAGATGTTGGACGATTTGATGTCTCGGTGGATGATCGGCGGGACGGCGTAGTTGTGGAGGTACTCGATCCCTCTCGACGCGTCGAGCAACACCTTGATCCTCATCTTCCAGGAGTCTAACCTCCCGGTGCCGGGGATCTCGTCGAGGGCGGTGGTGTTCTTCTTGGGGTGAAGATGGTCGTAGAGAGCTCCGTTCTTCATGTACTCGTAGACGAGGAGTCTCTCCTCTCTCTCTTCGCAGTAGCCCACAAGGCCCACGAGGTGTTTGTGATTAAGCCTGGAGAGGAATGTGATCTCGGATTGGAACGCGCTCTCTTTCTCTTGGAACTTCTTCGTCTTCGGCCCCGATTCGCTGCGCTTGATCGCGACTTCCCGGCCGTCGGCGAGCTTTCCTGTGTAGACGGTGCCGAAGCTCCCGGAGCCGATCTTGTTTTCGAGTGAGAAGTTCTTCGTTGCGGCGGCGAGCTCGGCAAATGTGAATTGCTCCGGCCGGTCCTTGACCATCGATGAGGGGCCGCTTCGTTGGCGGCGCATCTCGCGCGAAGCTTGGCGTCTGAAAATGCTTGATCGTGATCCCGATGGAGAGGTGAATGGGCTCGCGACCGCCGATGCTGCGCCGGCACCGTTCCGGGAGGCGGAGGCGATGGTGGGTTGGACGGAGTTATGAACCTTCTTTCGCCGGCAAACGCGGGTGAAAAGCAAGTAGGCGACGGTGCAAACGCCGGCGAAGCCACCCACTGCTCCGATCGTCACGAATAAG
The DNA here is from genome assembly GCA_026586065.1 of Dioscorea zingiberensis. Classification (NCBI taxonomy): domain Eukaryota; kingdom Viridiplantae; phylum Streptophyta; class Magnoliopsida; order Dioscoreales; family Dioscoreaceae; genus Dioscorea; species Dioscorea zingiberensis. Next base: position 65,922,915 of record CM048820.1, on the reverse strand, counting down.
TAGTTCCACTTGCTCTTCTTTCGTGACTCCGCCGGAGGCGGAGAAGGAGGGGGAGATGGCTGTGGCGGTGGCGGTGGCGGCGGAGGAGGAGAGATCGGTGAAATAGGGCACTGCTTGCAGATGAAGCCATTCCCGGAGCACAAGGACTGGGAGTTGGTGTTCGCCCCGCAGCTACAAGAGCTCTGATCGGCGAGGCAAATGCCGGGGAGGATCTGCGGTAATGGAACAATGGCGACGGTGAGATCGTCAGAACTCAGTTTGAATGACCAGCAAACTACCGATAGATTAGCTGAAACAATTCCGCAGGTGAGATCGCCTCCTGCGACGATAAACTCGAACGTGGTGTTTCCAATCGGACGAAGAGCACGACCACCATCGCCGCCGCCGCCCCCGCCCCAGCAGAGAGCCGCGCTTGTGTTCCGGCGGATCGCGCAGCTGTGATTGACGCCGAGAGCGAGGTTGGTGAACTCGAAGGGAGCTCCGACCGGGGCGTTGAGTTGACCGGAGACGTTGCTACCCTTGCAGATGATAGCGCCGACGGCGGTGAAGCCGCAGACGTGGGAGTCGCCGGCGACGATGCTCGACATCGAGATATTTCGAAACGCTTCTTCGATCTCCTTCCCTCGGCTGCCCCAGCATTGGACGGTGCCGTTGGAGTCGATGGCGCAGGAGAAGCCCCGGCCGGAGGTGAGGGAACGGAACAGTCCCGGGTATTCACGCGGGAAGGAGGCGTCGCCGCGCCAGAAGAAGACCCTGGTGCCGTTCTCGCCCAAGGCGGCGATATGGTCCTCGCCGACGGTGAGGCTTGTGATGAAGGTCTTATTGGAGACCCGTTTCGCCGGAGGCGTTCCGGTGGCGTTTCCGGTGGTGAACCAGCACAAGAGGTTTCGGCCGCCGGAGCGGACGCCGCAGAGGAAGTCCCGGCCGCCGGAGACGGAGGAGAATGAGACATTAGGGAAGAGAGGGAAGGAAGGCGACCACTCAAACCCCGCCGCCGCCACGCGGGAGCAGCTAATGGAGTTTGGGGAAGTGCCGGCGAGCACGCCGCAGACGGCGCCGGAGTTGATAGAGAGGGTTGCGGCGGAGCCGAGAGCATCGGCGCCGGAGAAGACGAAGGCGAGAACAGCGGTTATAGTCACCGCAGCGGTGAGCGAGATCCTCATCGCACGGTCAGATGCTCCGCACCTCCCTCATCGGCGGAGCACGATAAGAGAACCCTGAGAAACATATAGACAGAGAATATAATGAAAGACGCGGGGGGGTCTCGAACGCGTGGGGCTCGTTTTGGAATTTTCCAAGCGAGTAAACACTCACCGTAGGATTAAAAACAGACGGTGATGATGGAGTTTATTGCTGCGGTGGATTGTCCTTTTCGTGAGATCCTAACCGTTGATTATTGGATCTGAAAAAACAGATCGGGTTCACTTATTGAGTTATTTATTGTGAGACCTTGTTTTAAGTTTTGACGGTTTTGATTCATTAATTGGGTGGTGGTGGTGTTTGATCAAACAGTAGTGAAAAATAAAAAGAAATTACCAAATATTTATTTATTTATTTATTTATTTATTTATTTGTGTCTAAAAACAAACATGTGGATATTTAGGGGAAAAGTTAATTGGACTTAGTCCAGTCAGCAAAGTTGAAAGTCAATGTTGGGTTTTGGAAGCGTGTGAGTCAAACGTGTCTGGTGGATAGAGTCTGGCTGCCGTTACTACTTGGTCAAGGGGACGCCATGGGATTAAGTGTTCAAGTCGGTTAACTACTTGTAATTAAGCAAAGAAATGTCAACCGGATACTTGGGGTTGGGGGCATGATTTGTTGACCGATTTCGACTGATAAGTGGACCATCGTGTTCATTGAGTAACAGTTCATTAATTGTTTTTCTTTTAAAATGTATATTGTTTTATAAATTCAAAGATTATAATTAGAACAATGAGTTGATGCTTGCGTTGTTTATGGGAAAGAGGGGGTTTATGATAATTAGGCTTGTGTTCTTGAATAATCACTTTGAAAACATGCTTATGGACTCTGCTTTAGGTTGGTGGTTGATTGATTGAATTGTCCTCTCATATTGATTAATGTTTTTTTAATAATAATGGTTTTAACTTTAAAAAAAACATTGGATGCTATTTTTACCCCTATCATTATATGTTATAGCCCTTCTAGAAGGCAGAAGGTTTGAACTTTTTTTTGATAAATAGTAGGTTTGAATCTTGAAAGGGTATTATGTCACCAGAAAGGTCAAAGGTAGAATATTACTTTTGCCCAGGTTCAAAATGAGCATATGAAAAGACATCCGAAGTCCTGTAAGATTTGGAAAGTGATTGTCGGAAAATTATAATCTTGATCAGGTTTAACAAGTGATAAAAAAAATATAAAAATCAATAATTCATAATTATTGCCATGGAACTGCATATCCAATTATACTCATCCCATATTTGGTTAAACATATCATTTAGAAATCATGTTGGTTGTTGGTGATGCAAGTAAAAAAGTCAATTTTGATTCTTAGGGTCATTTGAAAGTAACGAGAGTGAGGGTGCAGGGTGAGGGTTACCCGGTGGGATACCTGTTTATGCACACGAGTTTTCTGTGCAAACTTGAGTAACTCTAGACGGTAAAATAAGTTATGTTGTGTAAAACCGTTAATGAAATAAGTTATTGTGCATGCCCTATTTGAAGGGGCGGTGCTTGTCATACATTTAAGTTTATAAAAGAGCCATTTGACACTTGAGATATCTCATCAAGGGTCGCTCTATCCGAGCGTTTGGTTGCCTTGATAGAACGGGACGGGATGTGCCTTGCCCTGTCCCTCTTGGAGGAATGAGAGCATCCCTCTGAGAGGGATGAGATTTTTTTAATATTAATTATTAATTAATTATTAATTATTTTAAAAATTACAATAATTCTATATTATTATATTAATTTAAAAATTTGAACATTTATAATAATTATACATTAATGATGAATAATAAAATGTTATTATTTTAGAGTTAAAATTATGATTATATATTAATTAATATAATTATTATTAATTATCTAATTGTAAATAATTTATTTTATTTTATTTATACATATTGTAATTTAAATTAAAATATTTACCATTATATATAAATTTATTTTTACCCCTCCAAATAAATTATTAAAATTATATATCAATAATTTTAATTATTTTTACCCTTCCAAACAAGCATCTAATAATTTTTATCTCTTATTTTTTATCCCTTCAATCAAACAATCATAAAATTAAAATTTAAGTTCCATACATCCTAATTTCACTATTTTATTTTAAAGTGAGCAGCCCAACAGAAGTGTGGGCCACTGTTTACGTTGTTAATGGTGGTTTCACCTGGTGATGAGTTTGTTTAAAGACTAGTGGGCCAACAAACAAATATAGATAGGAAAGTGTAGTAGTAGTTCAAATACAAGGAAAAAATCCGAAAATATTGACTTTCCGCATACCTTTACCTGCTTCAATGCTTCATACCCCCACCTTCATCAATTTTTGGCGGGAAGTGGAGAATATTAAATCCAAACTTCCAAATTCAAACTCCTCATTCCTCACAACTTTGGCATTTCCTTACTCCATTTTCTATGGGCCATATTATAATAAGAGCGGGTGGAAGTGCGGGCAAAGGGCGAAAATCGCCCCTTGCCGAATTAATGTCGCGCCATCGCGGCATTAATTGCCCGGGCAAAACATGGGGCCCACGCGCCCGGTTAAGCGCCCGGGCAACCTTTGCCCGGGCGCTTAACCGGGCAAGTGGTGGGCCCATGTTATTTTTTTATTAATTTTTTTTTAAATGTAAAAAGCTTCAACGGTTATCTACTTTTTTAAAAAAAAAAAATCAAATAATATAGCCGTTGATATCAACGGATATATTAAAACGGATACATTTTTTAAAAATAAAATAATAATAATTCAGAAAAAAAAATTTCTATAAATATCCCACACCACTTCATAACTTCCCACACATTCATATCAACAAAAAAAAACTCCTTACACTCTCATTCTCATTTTTTCTTTATATCCGAGAAACATATAGTTTTTTCGATGGCGTCTTTTCATGGTCCACCGTAGAAGATGTATTATTTAATGTCAATGTTGGGGCAGAGTTGCTCATAATCCGGTGTGAGGGAATGAGATGAAAAATGAAAAATTGTGGAACCTCATTCGTAGGAGAGCTTATATCGAATAAATTCTCGCATCTAAATGAGTCTTTCAGTAGATGGAAAATGTTGAATAAATCACTTTAGGATATTGGAGGATGCTTTGAAAAGCGTCGGAAAATTATCAAAGTGGCACCAATCTCTTAGGGGCGAGGTAATTTAATTTTTAAAACATACTTTATTTTTTTTAATTGTAACTTCATAATTTTTATTATATATACTTACTTAATTTACTTATTTGTATTAGCAAATTCAAGACAACGCGTTGGTATAAAAGCTACGGCAGAAAGGAATTGCGCATACTCAATGTTGGGATGTTGTTAAGAAATTTATCCAAGATTCATGATTATCCAAGAATTTCGAACACGTGTAACCGACCGAATAACATCACAAGAGCCCAGGGCAATTTAATTCCCAGTGATGAGGGGACCAACCGATCTTCTTCAACATCACCACACCGTCACGTAGGAGGGTGTCACAATCCAAATGGAGTGGCTAGGCCGTGGGAAGAAAGAAGTCAAAGCAAGTCACGGTTCATATAATCCAGGACCACCAAGTATCTTGAGGAATTAGCCACAACGGGTAAACTCAATCTTGAAAGAAATAAAGAAAAGATCGTTTGAAAGATATAGATTTGGGAGCAATTCCAAAGACAGCAAGAATCTCACAACTACAACAAGATCTAAGGGATCGAGAGGTTATGGCCATGGATTGCTTTCGGCATTTTTCTCCCGATAGGAGAGAGTTTTGGAAAGCGGAGCGTATTTAGAAATTATGAGGAGAAGAGACTTTTTAATGAAGTCACCCCTAAGTAATACTGAATGAAGGCACACTCAAGAATGTGGATGAAGATCATACATCTACAAATTGGTTTGATTAGATGTTCTCCTACTTGCTTAGATTATCGTGTTTAATTAATGTACTTTATTTAAATTTTAATTAATGTAATTTTTTTATTTTAATTAATGTACTTGCTTTGTTTTAATTAAGTTTATTATAAATAAAAACTAATATTTAACCAATTAAAAATATAAAAAAAATATTTATAAATAACAATTGCCAGGGCAATTGAGGGGGAGGGGTGTAGGTATTTTTTTGGATGGGTGAATTGCCCGGGCAAGAATTGCCCAGGGCAATTCTTGCCCGGGCAATTGGAGGGGAGGGGTGGAAGTGCTCTAAGACACACCCTCCCCCCACAAGGTCCCACCCTTAAAATATCATTTTATAATATTTAACAAAATAACACAAAACAAAACCTCATCAGGAACAGGAAAAACCGACTTGACCAGGAGTAATCATACTAACCCCAAACCAGATGCAGGGGCACCCACTGATATAATCTTATTATCATCTTTTTGAATAATTTCCGTTTCAACTGTGAACACTTTAAAATATTAATAAATGTGATTTATTTATCTTAATACAAAATAAAATAATAAAAATACATTATTTTGAATCAAATAAATTAATTACAACATATTATATATTTACTTAAATTTAAAATAATAAAGTAAACATTATTTTATTTAAATAAAAATTAGTTCTAATTTAAAACAACCCTGGCATCAATTTTTTTAAACCCAAATAAAAATAAAAACAAGTGAGAAATATGAATATATATATATAATAATAATAACTGATCAATCCTTTTCTCAAACAGGCTGGGGCATGCCTTCTCAGACCAACCCTAATCTATAAATAAAACGAATATATAATAAAACTACAAACCAAGAACACACACAATCTCTATATATAAAATCCATATCCATAAAAAAAAGCAACTTTAATAAAAGAAAATCAGACATGATAATAAAAATTTATTATAAAAGACATACTTTTTATTATTTAAAAATAAAAACATATAAATAAAAGATAAGCTGAAGCTGACCTCTAATGGCAGTAATGGCCAAACCAGCAGCGGTTCTTCCATCCATGGCCGGCGCCGTCCTCCTCCTCCTCCGCTCTGCTATGAAGCCACCACAACAAGTTGGTCAGCGAGTTTCCATCATCGAAGCCCTTCAACGCCCTCGTCTTCTCCAGCGCCGTCTCTTTCTCATAAACCCCTTCCATGGCGTACACGAACCCCTTCCACCCTTCTCCCACGCCCTCCCTCGCCAGCGCCGGCGACGCCCACTTCACCAGATCCCTCACGAACCCCACATCGCTGAACAGGAGCTCCGTCACCGGCAGCAATGGCAGAACCTGAATCCCCAGTCTGCACTCCTTCCACTCCGGCGGAGCGAACCAGAGCCCGCTGTCCCTCTTGTTCGCCCAGAGAACACCGACCACTCGGTTCTCCTTAGTGAACGCCTCCTCGTACATCGATCCACCCTCTCTCACATGCCACCACATGGCCGCCGCCTGCATCTCCAGCGCCGCCAGCGTCGTCCCCACGGCCACAAGCTGGGTGTCGCCGTAGCTCAACCCCATGAGCGCGGCCGAGTAGTAGGCGTTGACTGCCTCGCTCGTGCTCTCCTGGTTCCTCCCGTCGGCGAACTCCGTCAAGCCGCCGGCCCACGAATGCAGCTTCCATAGATCAAAGCACCGCAAGCGCGTGTACCTCGCGCGATGCGACCTCCGCGAGAGAGTCATGAAATCGGCCATCATCGAATACGCCTGAGGACGGTACTTCCTCCCCCACGCCGGATCGAACTTGGCGAGCACGGCGATGACGTAGAGAAAGTAGCCGAGATGGTAATGGTGGTCGTTGTAGACGCCGAATCCGAAGTCGGCGCCGGAGTCCAACGACCCTTGCTTCGTGACAATGCCTCCCCACTTGGGATCGTACAAGAAGCCATTGCCGTTGAAGCTCCCGTCCAGCCACGGAGAGATGGAATCCCTCAAGAAGCTCTGCACCGTCGGGATCGCATCGGGCAAGCCGACCTCCTCAGCGATCAAGGCCAGACGAGCGGCACGAGCGATCGCTTTCCCGTAGAAGTAGGAGGAAGTGGTGGTGATGGGGGTGGAGTTGAGATCAGCGACGTCCTTGGCGAGAGCGGAGATGATCTCGGGGAAGGCGTCTTCACAGACGCCTCGCATGGAGTGCCAGGTGAGGGAGATGGGGTCGGTCTTCAAAGACCAGGAGTCGCCGACGACGGCGACGAGAGGGCCGTCGATGCTGTTGTAGGTGAGATCGGGGAGGACGGAGGCGGAGCAGGAGGAGGGGTCGAGGAGGCGGAGATGGAGGGGGTGGGCGAGGAGGAGGAGGTCGCCCCAGCCCTTGGTGTCCCATTTGTAGTCGAGGGAGAAGGGTTTGGAGAGATCGGCGTGGCCGGAGAGGGGGTAGCAGGAGCTGAAGCGGTCGAGGAGGGGTTCGTGGGAGGGGTCGAGGAGGATGGCGGCGCGGAGGACGCCGGAGAAGGGGGAGGAGGAGGAGAGGAGGGAGAGGGAGGAGAGGGAGAGGTTGAGAGGGGCGGAGGAGTAGAGGAGATAGGTCTGGGAGTTGTTGAGGGTGATGCGGTGTTTGGTGAGGGAGGGGTTGGAGGTGAAGGAGAGGATGGCGTGGATGGTGGAGATGGAGAGGAGAGTGGCGGCGAGGGTGGAGAGGGTGATGAATGGGGAGCCGCGGACTAGGAAGAAGCGGAGAGAGGGAGGGAGGTCGAGAGTGAGGCTGAGGTCATTGAAGGAGGAGATGACGTGATTGGTCTGGGATTGGGGGGAGGTGGAGATGGTGAGGTCTTGGGTGAAGGTTTGGTAGATGAAGCCGGGAGAGGAGAAGCGGGAGGGGTAGGAGAGGGAGAGGGAGGAGTTGGAGGATTTGATGAGATAGGGATGGATGTATTCGGGTTGGTCGCCGTTTTTGAGAGCGAAGTTTTGGAAGAAGGAGTTGGTGGGGAGAGGGGAGGAGAGGAGGGATGGGGAGAAGAAGGTGGATGGGTCTGGGAGGACTGGGGATTGGGTGTTGGGGAAGAGGAAGGGGTTTTCGTGATGTGGTGCCATCTTGGGAGGAGATGATGCTGGAGATAGAGTGACTGCTTGTTGTTGATCAGGAGGAGGAGGGGGAGGGGGAATAATAGGGGGATGTTTTCGTTTCTTGATGGTTTTGGTGATTATATGGGAGGTGAACCTGGAGAGTCGACGGGTCAGCTTCTTTAGCATTTCCTAATAATGAGGAGGAGACCTGGGGGGATGTAACTGCCTGGATGGACGCGTCCGGTTGTATGGGATGATGAATGAAGCAACGCGTGGGTGGGAGATGAAATATGATAATGAGGAGAGGGGGAGGAGGTGCTTGACCTGCTTGGCATTGTGTTCTTTTGCTTGGATTCGAAGGAGAGGAACAGGGGCTGGCTTTGTCTTGGCTTGGAAACCTTCTTCTCTGCTTTGCTGTTGTTAATCTAAGACAAGCAAATGCATGGATAACTTGATTAATGGGAAAGCAATGTTTTTTTTTATATTTATTATTTCTATTTAATTGGTTGATGTGAATCATGTGATGATGATAAAACAATATATATTACCAAGAAGTCAAAATCTAGGACGTCCATCTCTTAGCCTTCTGGCGTCGACTTCATTCATCCAATCTGAGAGTAGGAAGAAGCCTTTGTAGCCGTAGTACGCGGTTACTAGGATCACAAGGGATAAGAGCATGAACAGGAGGGATTTCTGAACGGTGGTCTTGATTAGCTGAAGGAGAGAGAGAGCAAGAAGATGTTATTCAAAGAATGAATCATGATTATGGTTTGGTTTGTGATGTGTTTGTTTTGTTGTTAACTGAACCTGGAATGTGGAGGTCTGCCTGACTTCTTGAACTCGTTCACGTTTCTTCCTCCGTCTGGGTGTTTTCGTGACATCTTCGGCGGTGTCCTTGGAGAAAAGCAAACCCGATTTGATGTTCAGACTTGATTGATAAATCACGAAAATAATCACAGATAAAAAACACCAAAATTGTTACCTGAACAATTTCAGTCCTGCGGAGATGTAACTCTGAGTCAGCAACTTTACGTTTACTCACACAAACTTCGTTGCATGGAAGTAACCCGTTACCAAACTGATTCTTTGTGATATCCTTCGGATCACGGCCTGAATTGCGGTACGTATTCTGAACATCTTGGCAGAGCCACTCCTTTTTCAGATTATTACAGGCGCAACGAACAGATACCTGACAAGGTATTTTTAAGGTGATGAACAATCAAAGCATCTTCACAACTTCAGATAAAGTAAGGTCTATGCTTATGAATATTGCATGCCTCTGTGTCACTGTTTGAGGAGATTAGGAATATCCATGATCTTGTCTATGATAGATGAACTTTTATAAGTTGGATACACAGATGAAATGGCTAAGGACATGCTCGTCATTATTCCAAATAATATGCAAGTAAAACATGGACTGCAATGAGATTTTCAGGATCTTAGACATCATTTACTAACAGAGATATAAGAACACTTACCTTTTTACCACACTGATTAGCTGCTGGGCATTGACCGGGATGACATATTTCTGAGCATAAATGTGGGCAGTTTGGTAATTTTCTGCACATAGCGAATAAAATTAGATGCTTTAATGAAATCAAAGCAAGGGGATCTGAATTAACGAAGTGAAAGGTGATATTAAGATGGGTTTACATGAGTAACAAGAAGAGTGACAGGATATAATACCATCATCAACAAGCAATGTTAGGCCTAGAATTACTTTAGGTCAATATGCATAACAAGAAAGCAATGTAAGTGCTCAAAAATTCGAGTTTTAGTCACTTGAATTTTTATTGGTAAAGAAAAAGAGAGTATTTTAAAGGGCATGTGCATTACACCAGCATATCTACTCAATTAGTGATAGAAGCAAGAAAGTCAACAAGGGAATGATAATATGTAAAATAATGAGAAAACATGACAACTTACTTATGGCAAGGGCCACCACATGACCGTTTTCTTTGTTGCTCCTCATCAGGTAAACTGTTGTAGTATGTACATTCAAAGACATGCACCATGGCACCACAATGACAGGATCGTTTAACAAGAACCTTGCATGAAGGGCAATTGCCGGGATGACATGGCACAGGACAAGAATGCGGGCATGCAAGCTCCCTGACCTGATCCAATGTAACTCAAGTTAAGCAACATCAAAACTCCCAATGAAAGAGAAGGTTTACATAAGAACATGGAGGTACCAGGGGAAACAGAATTCAGTTTCTTTTCTTTAAGGGATATCTGAATTATAAAATTCAAAAAGTGAATAATATATATAGGATTGATCAAACCTTCTGGCAAGGAAGAAAGCACTCTTCGCAGGATTCAGCAAGTCCATTTTCAGCATCTGCTGTTGAATTTGACCGAGACTTAATAAGGTGACAAGACTTTGTGCAGAAGTGGTTCCCACACGGAAGAAGGGCTCCACACAAGTTCTCACAGGAAAACCACTTTTTATTGGAGCAAAGCATCTGAGAACAAATGGTTAGACAGTTTTCAGAGAAATTCAACACATGACATGGATTGGTTAGCACCATCTATGATTGAAAAAGCTTCTCTTCACAAATAGAAGGCTGAGAAGAACCAACCGTCCGTTCAATGTGTTGGCCCAGGCATGATCTTAGAATAACTTCTTGACAAGGAGGACATGGTGAACCAGGTGTGCATTCAATATGCCGCCTATCCACCTTCTTCTTCTTTGGTTTTAGTGTAAATTCTGGATTTGGAGGAGGCACAGGACCATGGCATCTAAATGAAAATGAAGTTACACAAAATCAGACACTAAAGAAAGATGAAGACATTTTAATCTATCTTCATTTAAAACTAAATCATCCGATTAAAAACAAACCTTTGTCTACAACTATGACCACAAGAAAATTCCTCACCACAAACTAGTCGGCAAGGTGGACAAGATCCATAATGGCATTTATGAGCCTGCAAAGAGCAAAAGAGATCAATATGATTGGGAAAGAACTAAGAAAACATAAATGAGGACCTGTGGATCCATCGCGATATGAAAATGCCAATATCTGAGTGAATACGTAGGAGAATGATGGCTAGAAAGTCATCTAAGGACACATGACAGATTGCATTTTGTTTTACGGCTGGAGGATCAAGTCAAGAATGCAGCATACCCGGCAATGAGATTTATGTCTACAAAGACGAGGTATAGGACAAGGTTTTGGACATCGTGGAGGCTTTTGATGCATTTCAACTCCACAGGGGACCTGCAAACTCATAAATAGAAACAACAGCGGTCTCAGCCAGGCATCAAAGGTTCACTGAAGTAAAACTTTGAAAAAAAAAGTACCCATTAAGTTAGAGAGCAAACAGGAAGGAGCAGCACATAAATTATGATTTTCCAGATAGAGCTTATTTGCATAAGTAAATAAGGTGGAGAATTAACAGTTACAATGAGACTACTATGATTAGAAAAAAAAAATGGTGGGAAATATGAGGCTGTAATACGAGAATGATGGGAAGAAATTTCCACGTGAACTCTATATGCATAGTTTTGAACTAGTGAAATGTAACTTAAAGCAGATGGCCAATTTTCTGTAACAGTTTTTGACACCTGAAATGTAGCTTGAGTAGGGATAAAACAAAGGGAATGGTAAAGATGGTAAAAAATAACCTAGACAGTGTTACAAGGGAGACAGTCACATTAAGATTCAGAAGAAAGCAATACGCTGCATTTTTGCCAAATAATCAATCACCAACAAATTATTCAAGAAACTATGCATAAATCATACTAATTTCAGTGAACAGAAGTACAGGAAACTATAGGTTACATGAGTCTTTCCACGATTTAGTGAACAGAATTGTGACCAAATAACACACAGTATACTAGTATAGTACCAAGCAACCACAACATATACAAAATTAGATGGTTGCAACATAGAGTGCAACAAAACAAACCTCGAAGTATGTTTCCCCACATGCACATGAGATGGTGACCATCAAGGGGCAAGGAGCACAGGTACCTCTAAGGAAGAAAATAAACACAAGTCTTTAATCAGAAATAGAGTTTCAGAACACATTTTATAAAACAACTGCATAGACCTTAATTTATTATAGCAAAAAATATTCAGCCTAAAAATTGGATTGATAAAACAAAAAGCTATAAAACTAGCAGAGAGCAACATTAGCATCAAGCTTACTACACCAAATGAATGATGCAATCTATACGCTTTAAAACCATTAGATGCTAGAAGTCATGGAGAGGAAGTTATGAAGTTATCAATCAGATTCGTCATATTTGAGAACAGATCACTACTCTAATTTAGTTACTCATTTCCCCTCTGCCATTTCCTGGGAAAGAATCTGAATGAACATATAGACCTCATTGATGACAATGGGAAATATGTAAAATGCAGGAGCAGTACCTATGACACGGTGAAGGACACTTGTGGTTGTTGCATCGAAGTTTCCTGCCACAAGTCTGAAATTCTGATATTAGCACTTCTGTTGTTACAACAATAGAGAAGCAAAGGAAGAAGACAAGTCAAGCCAAGCACCTCTGGGCAAGGGGGACAATCCCCATCACAGCAGCGGCGTCTACAAGTATGTCTTCCACAATCCCTCATCCGCTGACATTTTCTTTCACACGCCAAATCTTGATAGCAAGGAACCTAAATGAGAATTTGGATAGAATTGTATAATTTAGCTCAAAAAAAAAAAGTAATTGTGTATATATGGAGTGAAATTTAACAGGACTGCAAACTATGTCACATCACAAAGATTGAAAATGCAGCACAATGGCTTACCTCCTTCTTCAAGCTCCCACATCTGCACGACTTAACAAGAACAGTTCGGCAAGTCTCCACGCACGGCCCTCGGTGGCAGCGCTCCGGGCACCGGTGCAGCCGACAAGTAAGCATCTTCTCACATGTAGACCCGCAAGTTGGCACATTTGCATCACAAGACACCCCCTTGTACTCCTTCTTTCCACAGGGACAAGTCCTTCTACCTTGCAAGGGGCAATCCCCGCAGGGTCCCGAATGGCATCCACGCTCACACCTATGCCTCCCGCAACCAAGTAAACCCTCACAAGACTTGTCGCACTTAAACCCCCGCTCACAGCACTCCCTCGCCTCCTTCGTCCTCCCGCACGCGCACTTATATACACCCTTCACCCGGCACGGCGGGCAGGGGCCATCATGGCAGAGTTCAGGGCAGGCGTGCAGGCCGCAAGCAAGGGGCTTCGAGCAGGGCTTGCCGCAAGAGAAGTGCTTGTGCGCGCAGCGGCGAACATCGGTGACGGAATCACAGAAGCAAGAGGAGGAAACGAGCTTGGGGCAAGGGGGGCAAGGGCCGGGGTGGCAAAGGAGGAGGCAATGATGGCCGCACTCCGGGCGGAGAGCGCGGCCGCAGAGCTCGCCGCACGAGTGCGGCAACACCCAAGGATCCGCAGGCGGGTCCTCGAGCTTGCCGCAAAAGCAGTAATAGGATCTCGGGATCAGGGTTTTGGGATAAGAGAGGCGACATTTGGGGCAGGGCCAGTCGGAGGATTCGGCGGAGGGGCGATAGGGGGGTTGGGAGGCCCAGGACTGGATGCAGGGGAGGTGAAAGACGGCGTGGCAGCCGGAGGAGCAGGACCATATGGGATCGGTGGGGCGGATGCGGTAGAGGCATATGAGGCAGCCGGAGTAAGATGAGGAGAGGATAGAACGGATCTTGGAGAGATCTGGGGATCGGCCGCCAGAGGTCTCCAGGTAGCTAGCGAGCATACCATTCTCTATCTCAGCGCGATTGCCGGAGGTGTCCTCACCGCCGCTGCTGCTCGCTTCGGAGTCGGAGAAGACGACGTCTACTGCGGCCATCGAGAGCTTCCGACACGATTTCCTTCGCGACTCGGGATTTATACCAATATAGGGTTTTTTTCATATAAACCCCCAAGCTATTAGTTAGTTTTAACAGATACCCATAAAAGAAAGTCTAAATTCACAATAAGCATGGAGCAAGGGTGCTACATGAAAATAAAAAAACCTTTTATTGTATAAATAAATATTGAAAATAAACAAAGAAGTCATTTGGAGTATAGTATAGAATGAATACATACATACATATGGTCAGAGGAATGATTAATACATAATGACCCTAAAACGCATCAAGAGTTTGACAGACTTGTAAGTCTCACCCTTGCGGTTACACAAGCGAACAGCACGAACCCCAGACCGGATCTCCCAAACAGGCAAACAAGTCTGACCACCAAAGTCATCCTTCTCAGACATATCATACTCATGCACTTCAATCCTCAGCAATGCAAGCTCTGGTACTGTTAATGGGAATTCGAACTGCTCGTTCCAAACAGGTGTCCAATTGTCTTCTATTATCTTTGTTTTCTTCATCACTGTATCAGCTGGTACCCCTGCTATGCCCACCTGCATGATAATATGGATGATCAAAATCAGTGAGCATGTATTCATGGAGTAGAGTAAATTGTTTTGATGTCTTCTCTTGTTCTGCTTACTCTGGTGTAGAAGTCTGGTGGTGAGTATCTATCGAAGTGTGATGGTCTGAAGTCATATCGCCATCCATCTCCCATGTATACCCACACCTGAATGTAATTGATTAGAGATTTAACAAGAGTGGGAAAAGAAAAAGGATGAAGTTGAATGATGGAAGACCAATTACCAACAAGGTTAGCTTCAGTGGAAGTGTTTCTTTAGGATTGAAGATGTTTGGATCCTTTCTGAGGAGAATATCTGGTTTCTTTACATAGCCGCAGCCACCATTTGCTCTGAATAATCCATGCATCAACCAGAGTGATCTTCCATGTCCCTGCGGTAGGAAAGGCAGCATTTTTGAGTTTTACCTAATTAAACAAAATCTTATTCAAGAAAGGAAATTATACAAGCTTGAAACCTGCATGTTTAATGCCACCATCTGAGCTCCATGAATCCAGCCACGCAAAGGGTTGTAATTAGATGATGTTACTCGTGTGCCCTTGGGATAAATCCTCAACAGGTTCCTTTGAGTGAACCTAACAGAAGTATGGTAGACTTTGTGGGATCAGATTTCATGATCTTGATGTACATACAACAGTCATTGTACTGTGTGTGTACCTCACGAGTTCAGTTCCGTGGTTCTCAGCAGCCTTGTCAAGTGCTTGCTCGCTTAAGCTCAAGCGTGTAACTTTATGAGGATCAACAATTAATGACTCACTCATTGAACCTTTCTTCTTTCTAGCAGCAATCCCAATCAGACGCTTGTACTCTGGCTTGTGTTCACCATCATCAGGATCTTCATCTTCAAGAGTATGTTCACCAACCTGCAAATAAGACATGCTTAGCTCCCACTCTAGAGACAAATCCAACCAAGTTCATCAGCAAAACAATATTTCGTGAACCTTGCTATCAGCATGAAGGTCAGGTTTTGAATATGCCACTTCATCACCCCATGATGGATCTTCCTCAGGTCCCTTCTGGGATTCGTGGTCCTTGTCTTTGCCTGACTTGGAATCAAGGTACTCTTTTGGAGGTTTGGTTGAAATTATAATCCTCAACTTTAGTTGTTCAGGTGAAGGGAATTCCTCTAAGAATTCAGCCTCTGGAGTGAACAATGCATCTCCCAATGTTTCAATAAGCATCTGCAGAAAAGAAACAACTCACGTCAAGTAATGAACTAAGAAATATACTAATAGCACTTCATGCTCATGACCTTAGCTACTTTAGCCTGAAGATCAGGAGTGAGGTGGTCTTCCAGAGTGATTATAACTGGGTATGGAGAGGCAGTGAAGGCATGCTCTCTGATAGAAATTAAGCATGTGATGAGTTTCACTGGGCTTGTTAATGTCCTACAATGTTAAGTATGAGCAAGATTACTCAAACCGCATTCAAATGTTAAGCCACTATTTGTGTGAAGCATTTGTAGGAACTACCTCCCATGGTAGATGTCTATATCATCGTTCTTCTCATTGGGCCACATATCCAGCTCGATCACTCTCACTCCTCTCTTCAGTGCTTTTATAATTGGAACATCACTGGAAGTGCTACTGAGCTGATTTCCAGTTAAATATGAGTTATGGCCTGTGTAGATGAAGTAGTGGGACAAGGGTGCATTCATGTCTTGATGAACCTGCAGGAAAGACATGATCAGGAGGTATTACAATTATTCCACGCAAAGAGTAAACGATGGAAACAGTCAACTTCGGAGTTGCATGCACGAAAAACAAGAACATAACTTTCAAAATAATTTATGTTGGACAGAGTGGAGCATCACAAATTGTTCCTTCCTTTTGAAAAAGCATAATCTCCTCATTGCAGCATAAAAGGACTAATACATTCTTCATATCACCCTTATGTCATTAATAATATTGCAGTGATATATATAAAACATCTGAAATCAACACAACCCAATTTATATAGAAGATAAAAAGAAGAGAGCTCACCCCAAGAGATGGAGGGATAGGAGGGTTCTCCTCTGCAAAAAGCAAACGAAAGAAACTATCTAAGGTCAACCCTTTCCTGAAGAGGTTGAGGTGTCTGAAGTCTCGCTGGGCATCAATAATCACCTGAGCCTCCTCCCTTGTTGACCTGGCCTCTCCCTGCACTTCCACCATGAACCTCTGCAGCTCCTCAGCCCCCATTACTCCATTCACAGAATACCTAGTGTACAGTTCTTTTATTGGCTCTGGGGGCTCATTCGATGCTGGCTTATACCGCCGCTGAAAGCAGAAGCACACCCTGTACGTAGTCATTTGGAGCTGCAGGATGGGAGAGGTGGTGGTTAGGATGGTATACAGATATAAAAATATATATCAGGTAGTGGAGTGGAGCATATGGTTTTCATGGTGGATGCTTGATGCTTTCCTTCTTTTTCTACAATGGGGAAAGCATTTGATGCCTGTGAAGAGCTTTCTTTTCACAGTTTGGAATTACATTGGGCCCATGACTGATGCGTGGCTTCCCTTTGGAACATATATTGACTGTAAGTCTTACGGAAATTTAATTTATAGAGAAGTTACATTGGTAGTTGACTTGAGTCTTTCTTCACTTCATGTATAGAACCTCAAAACATCTTGTTTTGCTTCCTTTAAGAGCCGATGCATTCCTTCTCCCTATTTCCCTTTTTAACTGAGAATTGGGCATTGAGAAAGTCACAGAGGAGTAATTTTCAGCAAGTACTACTCGTCTTGCATCACTGTAAATAAGAGAGGAAGAGAGATAAAACAAAGGAAAATTTTATACAAACATACAATTGCTTCCTTTATTCTCCAAACACTTTTAATTCCTTGCAATACATAACCCTCAAAAACTAAAATTAACTTGAAGTAGATTTGGTTTCATACAAATGTGATGGCTGAGAAATATCATTTCATTTTCCAGCGAGGAGAATATAATATCAAATACTAAAAATAACAAAAATAACTCCAATGGTGTTCATTAAATGTCAAAAAAGAAAAATATTAGATAGTAGAAGATTTTACTAGAATAAAACTCTAAAACCTTACAAGCAAAGCAAAGGAGTTTGATGTCCTAAATCTATTCACCACTTCATAATATTCAAAAGAGATTATAATGGTTGGGATATGTTTGGCCCTGCATTACGAAAAAGCTTTTGGGAAAAATGATAATACTGAAAAACTATAATCCATTTCATTTTTTCAGCATTTAATTTCTAAAAAAACTCAAACACCAAACACTCAAAAAGAGATGTATAACAACAGGTGGTAACCATTTTAGTGGACAAGCTAGTGAACCATATGACCTTGCATTCATTAACTTAGCTTTAAGCATTGATGATTGAGACTTTGATAGACCAACCGCTTTGCTCAAAACCACTAAATATCAATTCCTAAAGCAGAAGCACTTCACAAGGCATCCTTATCTTGTGTTCTAGATTTGTGTTGAGCATTAGCAAGTCATTATAATGTCTTAAGCTTTAATAGTAAGAACCTTCATGGTTACTATAGAGCTAAGTGTCATTCAGCTAGAGATGCCAAATTCCACTTCAACAATGGCAGCCACTAGATGTGTCTAAAAATTAGAGCATCTCCTCTACTCGATGTTTCGATTCTCTTGATAACCAAATGATGCCAAATTAAAGTGCACAAACTCTCTCTCCAAATCTTATCCACCAAAAAAAGTAATTCCTTTGTCCGTAAGCAAACACTAACAAATTCAAACCAATACAAGCAATTGTGTCTTATAAACTATTATCTTCTCCAATGATAAGCTAATCCTTATAGTTAAGAATCAGAGAATGTCCACAAATTAAATTATTTGCTATTAGTTTTATCATAAAGCAACAAACTTTTTGCTAGGAAATGTTTATAAACCTAATTCTCATTCATGGAAACACAATTAATAAACTAAATTAATGAATAATCTGAATAAAAAGAAGCACAGCGAGAGAGAAAACTCAAAAAAGCTAGAAAAATTTAAAAACAATATAAATCAAAATCACAGATACTTTGGGCATGAAAAAAGCAAGTATTCACCAAGAAAAAGTTACCCCGATTCCTACCACAAAACAATTCCTCCATTATTAAAGCACAAAGCTAAAAAGCAATCAGATCAATCAATCGCCCCTGATCTAAAGCACTCAAAAGACTAAAGAAACCTTCAAGCCAGAGAAGAGGAAGAATACGAAGAGGATGTATAGGTTTAGCAACACGGTGATCGGGTACCTGAACCTGCTGACGCTTCTGGCCTCGATACCGATCATTGGCGGGGGGCTATGGCTGGCGCGGAGCTCGGCGACATGCGTGTCAACGCTGCAGGCGCCGCTGCTGGTGCTAGGGTTCATCGTGCTGCTGGTGTCGCTGGCGGGGTTCGTGGGGGCCTGCTTCAACCTACCGTGGGCGCTGTGGTTGTATTTGCTATCGATGCTGCTGCTCATCGGGGCGTTGCTAGGGATCACGATCTTCGGGTTCGCGGTGACGGGAGGGGGAGGAGGGGTGGCGGTGGCCGGCCGGAACTACAAGGAGTACAGGCTGGAGGACTACACCGGCTGGCTGCGCCGCCGCATCGAGGAGCCGGCGTACTGGCACACGGCGAGGGCTTGCGTCGTCGGATCTCGAGCTTGCGAGAAGATCGCTTCATGGACTCCTCTTGATTACCTCCAGCGCAGCCTCACTCCCATTCAGGTGACCTTCAATTTTTTTTTCCTAATATTTTAATGTAATAAATATGAAAATTAGATTTATTTTATTTTATTTTATTTTATTTTGTTATAATGACAAATTCTTAGAAATATATATATATTTTTTTTCATATTTGTTGCTTAAATAATTGAAAATATTATTTAATTAGGAAAAATACTGAAATAATCCAACCTTTTGAAGTTTCTTTCAGTGTTATTCCTGAGTTTTCTTTGTAATATTTTAGGGTAATAAATGTGGAAACATTAGGGATGATTTTTCTTATAATATGTTGACATTGAAACTGGTTCCTCTTAGGCATCAACATCTCGATCAACGGTTTAATTTATTTGTTATGTTAAAACCACGATGTCCGCTGGAGAAGGTAACCACCACCTACACTGGAACAAAGAGAATAAATGTGGGCGAACTCATCGCTCAAAAGAGCTTCGACACTCAACTCAGTCATGGTGAGGGTGGATCTAAGAGGAGGGATATGACCAAGTGAAAAAGACTCCCACCACTTCGATCCTCGCCATGATTGACTTGAGCATCTAAGCTTCTTTGGGCGATGTGTTCGCCCACACTTATTCTCTTTGTTCTCGCACAGATGGTGGTTGCCTTCCCCGGCGGACAATGTGGTCTAACATAACAAATAAATCCAACCGTCGATCGAGAGGCCAGATTCGATCCCACGGAGAAACGGTTTTAACGTCAATATAATATAAATACACTGAATTTAAAATATTTAGTTAGGGAAAATTAATAAGGAAAAATGAGTCCACTTAAATTAGAAATAATATATGATTTTGCATGAAATGAGAACAGTCAGGGTGCTGCAAGCCACCAACTTCATGCACGTACGATGGAGGGACCGCGATGGCGGCGCAGGATCAGGACTGCTACCGATGGAACAACGCGCCGAGCGTGCTCTGCTACGAGTGTAACTCGTGCAAAGCGGGAGTGTTGGAGCAGGTGAGGCAAGACTGGCACAAGCTATCAGTGCTCAACGTCGTCGTTCTCATCTTTCTCATCGGCATCTACTCCATTGGCTGCTGCGCTTTCCGAAACTCTCGCCGGGCCGAGATTGACCACCCCTACGGCGAGAACAGGATGTCCAAGATCCGTCCACGCTGGGACTACTACTGGTGATCCATTTTTATTATTATTATTATTTTTTATTTTATTTTTTAGTTGTTGGCTAGGTTGCATATATTAATGGATTATTGGATGGGGGTTTGTTGTGCAGGTGGAGGTGGTGGCGTGATCAGAGGGAGCAGCTATACTGATGTTGTGAAGTTTCTGGAGGTTCGAGAAGAAGAAGAGATAGGAGAGCTAGCTGGAATGTCGTTTGTGTTTTTTTTTTTACTGTAAAATTGTTTGTTTTGTTTTAAGACTAGCTTAGTTACCTTTTTCTTTTTTATTTTTTGGTGAACTTGTAGATCTCTTTCTGGGTATTCTAAAGAGTAGTGTATTTTTAGTGTACATGGATGAATGTTGATTCCACACTCAAAGGTGAGACAAGTTGGGCAGAGAGAAGCCCACACTTCTCCAGTCTTCAAATTGTTTTTTGGTGTGAAGACTCTTATTCCAGCAAATAAGTAATAGACAGGTTCGGGATTTATTTAAAAGAAAAAAAGAATAGAAAGGAAGAAAAAACAAGTAAAGGTTTTCATGCCTAAATTATTCCTTGAGACTTGTAGACACACTATTGGAAGAACCTGCAAAACAAATTCAATAATAAACACTAACTACAAAGACAAAGCACAAGCATAAAATGAACCTGCTTTAAAATTCATTTGACCTGGGAACAACAGATTGAGTGAAAGTTAGTACTGAAATAACCTGAGAATTAAACAAGTAACACACTTTAAACTTCTTTCTACCCACAACAACTGAGGAGAAGAGTTGGAGAAAAGTAAAGAGTATAAAGCCAGGAGGGAGCTGGTAGATCTTGTACTTTTAAAACAAATAATAAAGACAAAAAAAAGGGGGCTTTGTATCCCATCTAAACGCCTGGCCAACCCAGGGAAAACAAGGAAAGAAGGATATGAAAGCAACATTGCTGAAATCCTAAAACCAATATGGACAGGAAAGCTACCCACTCTCCCCCCTGTTTCATTTTTCATTAGGAACATTACAAAAGCTATGATACAACAAGGCATTAAAACTATGCCTGATACCCCTGACTAACAAAACACTACAATTACCTACCACCACCACCACCACCACCTTGTTGAGAGCCTCCCTCCCTTTCCTACCTGTCTCCTCGTCTCCATGCTTCCATTTCACTGAAACCAGCCAAGAGCTTTGCTCTCCTGGCATAATGCATTTTAATTGCTGTCACAGGGTCTGATACCACTGTACAACCCCCACCCCCCGCAGCACCAGCTGCAGTGGCAGCAGTGGTGGTGCCGCCACCACCAAGGATCCCTCCAGCCACTGTTGCATTTATACTACCCTGTCGTGGACCTCTTCCCTGCTGTTGGAACCCAGGTAAGGGCCCTCCAGATGAAATGGGCTGTGTATATGATTGTGGATACTCTGTTAGAACTCCATTGCTACTGTGAAGGGCATCTTTGGTAGGATAATATGATAACCCTGCCAATGGTCCTTGGTATTTTGACAATAAAACAGCTGATTCAGGCAACGATGAGAAGCCAGTTTGTATTCTGTTCCCATCCCAGAAACCATAACTTCTAGCTGGCACTTCATCCAGGCTGGAGGAGGGAGCACTACTTTGAGATAGACATGAAACCGCACTGGCATCTTTCTGGCAATTGGATGGCTTCTGTGCTGAGGCTGTTTCCTGACCAGAAGGAAGCTTACCACCACCACTCTCATATGAGCTTGATTTTGATTTCTGTGAAGTCAATGGATTGCTTAGAATCTTACCAAACAACTTCACATCACCAGTTTGGCGTGACTGCTCCTCATTCTCAGAGAAAGAACTCTGAGAGCATGGCATTGGTAGTGTATTTGGTTGCTCATCAATCTTACCAGAACAAAGTATCTCGGGCCTTGGATTCAAGACCTTTGGATCCTCGGGCTTCACATTCTGCAGGCCAATATTAAAGAACCCACTTGAAGGAGATATCCCATTTCCCTTTTGGCAATTCGGCTGCCGGTCTGGTCTCCGACTGATCATTTCAGGCTCTCGCTTGATCTCCTGCTGATCCACAGGCTGCAAAGGATAGCCTGTGAGAACATGCAAGGCATGACTGACCTCATTTAATGACGAATTCCCCAAGAAGTACTGCTCATAAATTTTTCCAGTCACAGGATTCTCATGCGGCTTCTTCACATGTCCTTCATAGATCAGATTCGATTGCAAGCCTGCATGGACAGGGACCCCAAAAGAAGAGGAAGGTGGATCAGGCCGAACAGATTCAGAGATGGAACTCTCCTGTTTCGCAGAATCTAGTTGGTGTCTCTTCTGTAAGCAGGGAAACAGATCTTGTTGTATTTGATGAAGGTAATTTGGGGGGGAAATAGAACTAGGGCAAGCAGTCACCTTATTTCCAGGGTGAGAGACAATTTCATTAGGACAAGAATCTGTTGCAAAGCAAACAGAGCCAGTTTTATTTGAATCCGTACCTATCTTCACTCCTTGCCCTTCCACAAATCCAGACTGCAATTCTTGCATCTCAGTTTCATTTTTCTCATCAGCAGAAGAAAAGCTTTCCCCATGAGTTCTCTGATGTGTCAGTTCAACAGTTTGTGGTTTCAAACAGTCAGTAGCCACATATTTCAGACCAACTGTTTGTGGAGATGACCCTGCAGGGCAATCATCACTTTTCTTCAATTCAATATCAGCAACAAAATCTGCAATGTCACCTGATGATACACCACTGTGGCATCCCATTGTGGCAGCACTTGCATCCTTAGGAGCAGGATCAGGTTTGGAGTTATCCCCCAGCCTCATCAATCTATCATTATTCAAGTCAGAATCTACATCAGTAACTTTGGTCTCCATTTCCTCCTGATCTACTCCTTCAGACACATGGTGTTCACTTGATCTGTCCAACTCCATCTGCACAGAAATATTAGTAGCATGAGCAAAATCTTCCCCACCAATGTTTGCCACAGATCGAGTGATTTCAGTATCGACTCTAGAACACGATTGTGTGCTGCAAACTGCCGAATCCATTTCTGCAGCAAAACCATCATCAGTGTCACTCCTCCCCCCATTGGTGTCACTCCTTGGTGTTGCCTCATTGCAAAGTCCTTGATAGATGATATCCAGGCCAAGACACTTCCGAGCCTTGCTGAAGAAAATCTTACATTGCTCCCTTGTGCGAGTAGCAACACAGCGGGATATTTTTGCGAAATCCTTTCCATACATGCTCAATGCTCGGATAAATACAGCCTTTTCAGCATCACTCCAATCAGCGGAATCAAATTCACCGGATCCCTCATCTGAGAAGGCTTCTTCTTCATCAATGCTATGGGTAACTCCAGGTTTCAAAGGCCGGTCAGGGATTACAAAGTTTATCCTTTCAGCAGGCCCAACAGAGGTAGTAATCCAAGGGCTCATGGCCTCCGATGATAGAGCTCCGCAAATGCCTGCCAACACATCAGCCGCTGTAGTTTCTTTCTCCCGTTGCAAAAGATCAACTTTCTCTACAGAACCATAACCTTCACAAGGCATTCTGAAGTCATGATAGGTGCCAAAGGCTGACTTTTGATCAAACTTTCGCTGGTTCCTGGTAGTCTCATTGTCATGTGCTGCCACCATTGACGCTGCTTCCAACATATCAAGAGGGCAGGCATTTACATCTCGCTGACTCCTCTTTCCTGATGTCAAAAGGTAGTTGTTGGCTGGAATCCGCCACTGCTTTCTAAGAGCAAGACGTTCCATCACTTCTCTGAAACTGTCTGACTTGTGGTTCTTGTAATAAAACTCAACACAATCTGCAGTGCTCTTGTGCTTAAGAAAAGAAGCAATTTTGGAAAAGTCTTTTCCCAATGTAGCAAGCATTTCCATAAAAACCTCTCTTTCCTCTGGCATCCATGGATTTATCACCTCCTTCTCCTTCTCAAAAGCAATTGGATCATCTATCAATCTATTATGAGTAACAAAAACTGTCTTCCTGCTCTCATCATCTAAGATGAGAGCTGGCATCTTCAAATTACTCCTGTAAACTTTAACCTTGGAATCTGACAGCAGCTTGTTTGTAAAATCAACAATTTCCGAAGTAGGAACCAGGGTTAAGTTACCAGCTGAAGTAAAGAATAATCAGGTTAATAAAAAAATGAAAATCCAATAGTGCAGCAAGAAAGTAAAAGAAGAGCTACTAGCTGAAGTGAGAAAATGTCAAGTTAATAAAATAAATGAAGATCCAATAGTGAAGAAAGAAAGCAAAAAAACAAAAATACATAAAAACATAAAATGCCTTGCTCTGCCCAGAATACAAAGCTTAGAACATCAAGCACAAAGAAATTCAGTATCTAAAGACAGATCGAATTGTAAATAATCCTAGTAAATGATAAACTAGTGGTATGACGTCATACAACAGTCTAATCTCAAACTATGATGACAAATTATAGTTTAAAGTTTATCCTCCACATGCAAGAACTTCAGCTGAATTATGTTGGTTATTTATGCACATCCATG
Organism: Dioscorea zingiberensis; assembly: GCA_026586065.1. NCBI lineage: Eukaryota > Viridiplantae > Streptophyta > Magnoliopsida > Dioscoreales > Dioscoreaceae > Dioscorea > Dioscorea zingiberensis. Next base: position 65,898,136 of record CM048820.1, on the reverse strand, counting down.
TCATCGACACAAAAAAGGAAAGAAAGAAAGAAATGCAAACCAATCATTAATCAATTCTGAGCCCTATTTCTGAATTGGCCAATTTTTGAGCCTAGGCCTTATAGGAGACAACTGCACACACACATGTTTAATACCAGATACAGATACTGTTCATAGTTCAACCGCTCGCTAGAAATTAACTGCATTTCTAAGCAAAATAAATACAAGAAATTTTAGAAGCACATCGGTGAGTGCACAAGTCATGGTGCTGCCTACAATTCCTACAAGCACTGAAAGTCACCAATCATGCAGATGAACTCATGATGAAGAAACTACAAAAGTTCTATTAACAGTTTGGCACAGAATAGTGGCTATTTGCAAGGTAAATGAACCACAATTTGATGTGGTAAATAAAAGAGAAAGACAATCATAAAGATTAAAAAAACTAAAAGGGGACTGAGACAAAAAAGATTTCTAAGGATGGACAATAAAATACAAGAAATCTTAGAAGCACATCAGTGAGTGCATAAGTCATGGTGCTGCCTACAATTCCTACAAGCACTGAAAGTCATCAATCATGAAGATGAACTTATGGTAAAAAACTACAAAAGTTCTAATAACAGTAAGGCACAGAATAGTGAGCATTTGCAAGGTAAATGATCTACAATTTAATGTGGTAAATAACGACAATAAAGACATTTTAAAAAAAGGACTGAGACAAGAAAGCTGAAGCATGAACAAAGTCAAAGGATTTGAAAGAAAAAAAAAGAAGCTACTTTAGATATGAAAAAGGAAAATTTCATAATTCTATTACTAAGAAGAAGCCTTGTCAAAGAAATCTTGAATTAAGTTCATTGAAATATCCAATAAAGCATGAGATGTCCAGAAAATTGTCTAAACAGGTATAACTACAATAAAGTTGCACGATACCCACACAAAAGCATTAATTTCAGAAAGTTAAAGATGACATAAAATGAGACTAGAGATTCAACCTCACCAAAGATGACATAAAATGAGACTCTGGATATGAAAACGAAAAAATTCATAATATTATTACTAAGAAGAAGCCTTGTCAAAGAAATCTTGAATTAAGTTCTTTGAAATATCCAATAAAGAAGTTGTCCAGAAAATTTTCCAAACAAGGATAACTAGAATAAAGTTCCACAATAGTCACACAAAAGCATTAATTTCAGAAAGTTAAAGATGACATAAAATGAGACTAGAGATTCAACCACAGCAAAGGAGTATGAAAAGAAAATGTCCCAATTAATTGGCTTCAAAAAGTTAAAACAGACACAAAAATTAAGGAAAGAGCCCAAAACAGTGTTCTGAAACAATTCAGCTATAAGAACTTTGAAAATGAGATGCACAAAGAAAGATATCCAAATTTTATGAACATATAGTAACTGGAAAGAATAACCTTAAGCTAACAAGGTAAATGTTACTAAAGTATCCACTTTGAACTGGATTGTGCATCATAATCATCCATCAAAAACTAAACCATGCATCAGAGTTTAGATTCATCCCGCTTCAAGGTTAAGGTACTTCATAAAAAATCAAAGAAACAAAAGAAAGAACAAACAGAAAAAAGTAATCAACATACCAGGTAATGCAAATCGTGAGCGGAAAGATGAACGATACTTCTGAGAAGTACTTTGTGATGAGCGGTTGCTGGGCTCAACGCGCTTCTGTGATTTGGAGCGATGTTTTCTAATTGAAAGCAACCGCAGATCTTCTGTCCACAAATGATGAAATGCTCTGTACTTAAGTGTAAGAACTTGCTCTTTAATTTTAAGCAGGTCCTTGTGAGCAGCCAAACTTTCTTTTATAAGCATATCATTCTTCTGCATAGAAGAGAGTTTATCCGATTTCCAAATGTCAAACAAAGGTGAATCCTTTGGCAACCCTAGTACAGCTTCCTCCTTCAAATCCCGGTTTGCTTCCATGATTGCTCTGATTAAGCTAGAACAGCTGTTCTCACATGAGTTTTCACTTAAATTAGCATCTTCAATGTCATTCTCATCTCTACAGATATAATCAGAAGCAGGTGGAGGATCTAGCAGTTTGTGTTCTTCAACAATAGGTGATACAGCTAGTATCTGGGAGTCACAATCAGAAATTGCCTTCCCCAAACGTGCTTTACCTAATTTTGATGAAACCGTGTCAGAGCTGTCACTGCCTGCATCTTTGATTGCAGCATCACAATCATCTAACGATTCAGTCACTTGTGTGACCATAGAAGCTAGTTGCGGATCCTTCATGGAAGCAGAACTTGCTGAGATCACTGAGGCACCATCAGCAGACTCTCCACAGGGTTCTGAGGCAATAACAACAGGGGGAGTGAAGGGAGTTTGACACTGATCATTCTTTCCACCAAATTCCAAAGACTTGAGTTCATTCTCAAACAAGTCAATCTCACATTCAGTCTTCTCCAATTCCTTGGAAATATCACCTTTCAATAAAAGCAGCTTGCTCATGGCACTATGCCTTGTGAAAGTAGAGTCACCAGAGCAGGAATCCTCAGGTTGCAACAAGTCAGCAAGCACTTTAGCCAGGGTGCCCATAGGATCTTCCTCATAATGTTCCAACTTAATCGAAAACTCTTTAACACAATTTTGAGAATCAACAATAGAAGACCCACTTACATCAGCATTATCAGCATCACTGGCCCTAACACATGGTTTGTCTTCAAATCCTGGTCAACAGAAAAAAGGACTTTTAGGCATTACAAATTTCTTAAAACCATAAACGATGCTATAGGATCAGTGGAAATTTTCCAACTGTATTAAAGATTTCATCTAAAACTTACATTAGCTTGCTAAACAAAGGCTAAGAGGAAAAAGAGAGCAGGTATGACGGGTATAATGCCTATGATTGAATTGAAAAGGACATAAGCTTTGCGCAATTTGTCAAGGAAAAAACTACTGGATTAGAATTACACACTACACATTAAACTAAATATATTAAGCATACCGAATATTTTGTTATAGTAGATAAGATCATTTCATTTTGATTACTTATTTTTTCTCATAAGTGAAATAAAATAAAGGCTCAAATAATCTTTTTTTCTCCGGAGTTTCCCAACTTTCCTACATGCCCCAAAAATTTTTTTACCAAACACTTGTTATAATAATCAAATACAATATAGAATGTAACCAAAAGCGAGCCTCAACATCAAGGTAGTTCAATAGAAGGCAAGTTTAAATCGAATACAAGGAGACAACACAAAAAAAAATTGTTTCTATTGATCTTAGACCTTTTTTTCCACGGCAGCAGATGACAATATCTGGCACACAGCACAAAGAGAAGCATACAACAACAACAACTTCAAAAATGGAAGAAGATTTAAATCGAAAGACCCTAAAAGGAGGAAGCACAAATATAAAATTGTTTCGAATGATCTTAGACTTTTTTCCCATACAAGGAGATGACAATATCCGGCACACCCACAAAGAGAAGCTTCCAAAGACGACTCCAAATATGGAAGAAGATAAATGCTTGACACAAGACGTTAAATTTTAACTTGATAGCCCATAATAGTTACTAGAAGACACTAAAATTTACGTTTCTGATATCTGCCATCCAATAAGGTAGTGTACTAATGCAGAACAAACGTCGCATAATCGACAAACCAGAGAAGTTCCAAGCGAGATCATTAAACCCCTCTACATAAGAACAAACAAAATAAACAGCCACTCGACGGTTTTTCAAAATCGAAGAAGTGGCACTCAAATCCACAAAAATCCAATCAATACGACAAAAACATAAAGATGGACAAAAGTGAAAGAAAATACTCAACACTCACCTGGCGATGAACTGCAAGCAATGGAAGATCGTGTGGCCAGAGATGGAGAACCAGCAGGACCAGCCTCCTTAGGACTGGTTTCGCTGAGGGTGCTCTTTGAACTGCTATCACATAGCACCAACCCATTCTTTGCAGAACCATCATCAGAGCCACCAACCTTCTGTTTCTCATACTTTGCCAGGCCCTGGCCCCATCCAAGCCGCTGTTTCTTCTTGGCAACACCATCCTCAGCCTCCTGAGGGGAGGCAGCAGAAGACAGGGTCGGAGTCTCCTTCACCTCACGGCCAGACTCATCCACCTCTGATCTACCAGTTTTCATGGAAGAAATACTGGCAGACCGAGTCCACTTCAAGGGTTTCCAAGGGATGGAAGCCAGAGAATGATCCAGCTCGCTTTTCTTGCACGTTGTTGAGGCATTATCCACTAGGTTATCATCATCTACGGTGCTAACGGGCTTCTCTTGGGCATCTCTCGATGAAGCTTGAGCCTGTGGCGGGGGTGGTGTCACAGGAACAGCAATGGACCTCGGCGCAGTTGGCGGTGGTGGATCATGGTGGGGACGCGAGAAATCACCAGAATCCCAGTACGGGGGACGCCGGAAATAACCCCGGCCCTCCCTGCCGCTACCACCGCAGTTGTTCCTGTTGCCATTATATCTCCCAAAAGAGGGCCTATAGCTCTCATCTTCCGGCCAGTAACGATCGCCAGGCCTTGCATCATCGCCGTGGAGCTGGTGATAGCTTCCACTTTGCCGGTAATAGCCTTTTCCGAAAGAAAAAAAAAAGAAAAACAGTCAGATCCAACAGAGAACAAAGAAAATAAAGAAAGAAAACCAAAGGTTTGGTCGGAATTTCTCGGATCTGAAAAGGGATTACCAGGAGGCGGGCGGCGAGGGGAAGCGCGTGCGAAATCACGATGCCCATGGTAGGGCTCCCTCCAGCGCGGCGTTGAGGACGAGAAGGACCCGCCGCCGCCTATGGCTTCGTATCCTGCCCCTCTGTCGTGCTTCCGATCTTTGGAAACAAAGTCCTTGCGATCCCATGGCAGTGGTTCCGGAGGCATGAAATTTCTCACCAATAGCGGGCATGGGCGGCCCCAAATCCACAAAAATCAAAGAAAAACTTCACGAATCCCACAAATCCAAAACCTCTTCCGCCTCAAACCCTTCCCCTCCCAAACATCCGCCACTTTCCAACGGTTTCAACACTTCTCCTGATCTCTCTCGCCTGAAAACAACGCCTCAACGTATTTTCACCACGATCCAAGCATCAACAGCAAACACCCATGAAAAAACCTAAGAAAAACCAAGCTAAAATGCACCCATATGAGATTCCACCTACCTGAGATAACATCAGCAATGAACTCACCGTCCCCTACGCCCGCCCCGCAACCACACCCCCTCTGAGCGCCGTGCAATCCTCGACCAAACGATCGCCGCCGGAGAAGAAGAGCGCGATGAGAAGCAAAGGAGAGGCCGAGAAAAGAGACGTCGATTGAGGGGGGCAACCCAGGCTGGAATTCAATGCCCCTTCAGAGGCGCCATTAACCAGATTTCAATCCCATCTCACGTCCGTGAGAATTTTCTTTTCCAAATAAGTACCTCAAATTATTTTATTTTAAGATTCCAATAAAAATAAGAGCTCGTCTCCATTCCCTTCCGTTTTTACCCCTCTCTCCTCCCAAAATTACAAATCACGCCCCCGAAATCATGCGGCCCCCCCAAATTAAAGAAAAATTCAATCTCCCGCTTTCACGCCTCTTTGTGTACATCACCCACACGTGTCCCTTCCATTTTTATGTAATTTTAGGGTTATATTTGCAAATTGCAATTATTTCGCTATAAAATAAAAAATAATTAAAAGATTTTTCGCCCTGATAATTAGAGCTAGCGAATCCAAACTGACCTACCTATCCAACAAATTTATAAAAAATAATAATAATAAAAAAATTCCTACAAATTAAATAAAATATATATAATTATTACTATTATATTTTCAAGAGAGAAGAGACACAATGGTGAACCAACCGGCGAAAGGTGGTGCGGTGACCGGCTAGGGCTGACGTGGCATGAACCTTCTCTCAGGTCTGGGACGCAATCCATGCCGTTGAGAAAGCCTTGAGATCTGTACCCCTTTTTCTTTTTTTTTCTTTTTTCATGCTCTTACTCTCTGAAGAAGAAACAGAGGAAAAGAAAAATAAATAAAAAATAGAAAAAATAGAGTTTTCTCTTTGGAAAAGAAAAAGTATGAGATGCTTTGAGTCTTTGACTCGCGTTAGCGTTACCCCGGTTTCAAGCCTGACATCCTGTAGCACGTGCGGCGCATGTGCGAGTGGGTTTAATGGCGGATCACAGTTAAATAAAGAAATAGTTTTTGGGGGGATTTTAATTTCAAAATCTGTGATTCAGTCAATGGAATCAATTTTATCTATTTTTTTTATAATGAGTTGATTGTGATTAAATTAGCTGAAAATGAAAAGTTTGGAAGGTTCTGGAGTTCCGAGAAGATTTAATTATATTTTTAAATGTCTAAAAATTTGAATATTGAGGTCAGTGGTTTTATTGCCTCTTGGGTTTTTGTGTTTTTTTTTAATTAATAAACAATGGTGGATAAGATATTGTGAAAAAAGAGTTTGAAAAAAATATAACTGATTCGTGTATTATGTATTTTGTAATTGGATTATAAACAAATTCATAGATTTACTCTCTCTCAAGAGAACCTAATACCAATAGTGAATTATCTATAAATTTTAAATAATAAAATTATTTTATTAGTATATATTAAAATTAATTCCATAATACATTAGTTTCAATAAACCAAAAATCAATATCAACAAATTAAACCTTAAATCAATTTCAACAAACCCTAAATTTTAAAATTAATGAAAAAAACTAAAAAAATAAAAAATATGATTTGATCACATATATTCTTATAATTAGCACAACATGCACTCCATCAATCCACCATTCTCCATAAGCACCATCATAAAGGTGAATTCTCCATTAGTGAAGGTCTTTCAACGGCTCGTTACTTACACAAACATTACCATTTATCAACAATGTCCTAAAACTTTTATAATTGTAACCCTTACCTAGGTGGTCATGTGAGAATTCTTAAAATATGGGAATTGAGATGATGATCAAGTAATTTTTACATGAAAAATTGCATGAGTGGTTGTTTTAATAATTTGATTGTTTATATTACTTTATAATTAAAATATATGAAAAATTATGAAAATCTCAGATCTAATTTTTTTATTTTTATTATATTTTAAAACCAAATTTATCTATAACTAATTTACTCAACTTAGTAATATAGATAGATTTTTTAAATTAAAAATATCCAAAATTATGATAAATTTTGAAAATCCCAACATATTTTTTTGGGGAAATTTTAAAAATTAAAACTAATATATATAATCCCGCTCAATAATATAGATATATTTTATTTTCACTTCTTACAATCAAAATGTTTTTATGATTCTTATATGTTGAGATATACTCCTATGGGATCAAAAGAGAGATCAAGCGCTATGAGTACTCTTTTATTTTTATAGTATCAACAATCAACATCTTTTCAAAAAATGGGACCTTTAGGAATCAAAAGATGAGATTTGGGCGCTCATACTCTAGGTAGCCTCCGACATTCAAATTAAGAACTCAAGATGGAGGAGAGAACAAGAAACAGAGCTAGAGAGGAAGTGGGAGAAAGCAAAAGTGATTCCGAGTGAGAGTGATGTATAACTCAATCTCAATGGAATTCTAAGTAGTTATAGAACACAATGGAATCGTTGGTGAGTTAAAGACCTATTTATATAATCAGGAGACAGTTAATTGCTAGTGTTAGTTTTGCCGGGGTTGTGTGTGGTTTCAAGGTAGACAAACACTCAAAGGAACATGCAATCACATACACATACCAATGAAAGTACGAAGAGAGGAGACACAAAATTTGGCAACACATTTTGGCTTCCAACCCATGACTGGGGTGCTAAGCCCATAAAAACGATCCATTAAAAAAGATGTAGAAACATGAGTATAAGACACTTGTCACTCGAACTCACACACATACAAGCTCCCTCTCAGGATTGACCGATGACCACTCCGACCCTCACACTAGAGTCTCTATCATGCGGCCCATCCTAAATCCTCAGCGCCGAGTCTTATATAGACGTTCCATGAGCCTAAAATATATTTCAGGAGCTTTGAAATTTTCGCGAGGACTAATTTTTTAAAATTCCCAAAATTAGCCATTGCACCTCCTATCCAAGCTTGTAACGTGGCCCGATTATTGAACTGACTATGGTTGCTACTTCCATTACACCACCACCTCAAGACTTTTCCAACCCTTCCGGTTGTGTCTGAGTCGAACACCGTCGGATCCTTCCGATCTCAACCACCGGCAACCAGCTAAACCCCTCTCCATCACGTCCGTAGTCCTCAAGGGCGGCTCAAGGGTAAAGCGAGTGAAGTGATCGCTTTAGGCCTCCAAATTTGGAAGGCCTCATATTTTTTTGTTATCTTTTAAGATTTTTTTTGTAAAATCTTATAATAATAACTATAATAATAAATTATTATAATATATTGATATTTAAAAAAATTTAATTTAAATTTTAATAACTATTGGAGGTCTCATATAAAATTTAAACCTTAAAATTTTTTAAAAGCAGGCCTCTTATAATAATAACTATAATAATAGATTATTATAATATATTGATATTTTAAAAAATATAATTTTAATTTTAATATCTATTGGAGGCCTCATATAAAATTTAAATCTTAATTTTTTTTAAAGCTTATCTATTGAAAGCATCTTATAATAATAACTATAATAATAGATTATTATAATATATTGATATTTAAAAAATTTTAATTTACAATTTAATATCTATTGGAGGCCTCATATAAAATTTAAACCTTAATTTTTTTTTTAAAAGCTTATTATTGTAGTTATAATAATTATTTGTATGATAAATTAATATTTAAAAATTTTAATTTAATATCTATTGGAGGCCTCCTACTACATTTGAACATGAAATTTAAGGTTATTTAATTTTTTTAAATTTAATATCTAGTCAATTATATATCTTTTATCATCTAACTTTTAAAAATAAAAGATAATAAACTAAAGTTTTAATTTTTTTAGTTTAATATATAATTTAATTTATATCTTCTCCCAAGTACCTTATTAGTCGTTAAAAATCTAATTCCAAGAATTATTAAATATGTAGCCGTTTGTAATTTAGTAAGTAACGGTCATTCTCTCTATTATAAATTGAGATTATTTTTATCTTTACTCTTTTCGATCTTTGCTTTTGAGTTTTTGTTTGCAATACCCATTGATAAGTGAATGTCTCAAGAAAGATTAAATGGATTAGCTACATTATCAATTGAAAAATAAATATTATAACAAATTGATTATAAAAATTTAATTAATACTTTTGCATCAAAAAGTAAGAAAAATAAATTTTAATTTTTTTTCGTAGTAATTAGTTTTTTTATATATTTTCCAATAAAAATAAATCTCTTTTTATAAAATAATATATTTTTATTCTATTGTTTAAATTTTTGTTTGTTTGTTTAGATTTTTTAGATTTTTATTTTTGAAGTAGTTATAGAATTACTTTCATATCAAAACTCATAAGAGTTATCATGTTAATATATAAAATAACTAAAAAAATATCTCATATAAATGGTTGTTAAAAAAATAAATAAATTTTAATTTATATTAAATAATTAAAAAAAAATCAGTCATCTTTTAAAATCTTGTTTTCCTTTCCGAGTGTCTCGGGGAGTGTTTCTGAGCCGCACTAGTCCAATATCCATGTGGTTTCAACCTCACTAAAGGGGCGCAATCACCAAATCTAACTCCTTACAAATTTGGGTCTTTAAAATCCAAGTTTGGGCCTTCATGATTTTCATTAAAATAGTCCTTACCATATTTAGCCCCCAATCTAAATATGGTATTCAATCAAATCTCCAAGTAGTTCTTCAATTTGATCTTCAAGTTTTTACCGAATTTGACAATCTCCAATCAAATCTTCAACTTTTCATGAAATGTGGTTGCTCTATATTTAGTCTCCACTAAATATATTCTTCATGATTTCTTATTGGATCTTGTTTCCATAAAGAGTAATCACTTTTCAAATCGGGCTTCAATCAAGTTTGCTCTTCAAATAAATATCTTGTTTTCCAAACATATTTTTTTTGCCAAAGATATTTTTACTCACATGTGAATTATTGACTTGTCAACCATGTCGCCACATCATCACTTACCATATCACTATAGTGCCATATCAAATAATGCCAACCTAAGTGTTCATGCAAAACCATTAGCCATATATCCTCTCATATTTTCTCCCTCATAATACTATACATTATTTTCCCATTTCATCTCGGTCGACATGACAACCTTGTGTTATACGGTTTGGAGTTTGAAATATAAGTAATTTTATTGGCTTTCTCTACAATTAACTAACTTATGTAACTACTGATGTAGACTGATATTATTTTTTATAAAAAAATAAATATATTCTGGGCTGATGCGGCATATGTTATTGATGTGAGGGGGTGACAGGCTACAATCATCTGCAATTGAAGATAAAATTAAGAAGTAATTATCAAATAGTCCCTAGCACTATAATATATTGTTTCAACTTTACACCCACCCCATCCAAAACCCTATTTACATTAAGCCCCTAAATACCTCTACCTAGGGATTATATGGCAAATACTTCACTATTCAAGAGATGAATAGTGAATTATCTATAAAATTTTAATCTTTTCTAAATCTAGGGATTATTATAATAAAATTTTTACTAATAATTGAATTACATATTAAATTTATATACACCACCACTAGATTGTTTGATAAATTTATCCTAAATAAGTCAACTTATGTTTTTTTTTATCTTAACTAATGGCTAAGGTAAAATGTAAAAAAATAAAAAATAAAAAATCATTCAATAAAATAATTATTTCAAATATAAAAAGTGTGATAATATAACTTTTTATTAAAACAACCATAATTTGAATACATATATAAAAAAACATAAACGACTACTAAATCTTATTCTTTAATTAAATGAAATATAATCTAAATATCATCAAATATCACTCCGTACATAACCAAACAATTATAATCCATTAAAGTTCAACAAAAAATGACCATTAACAAAATATTAAAACAAATTAGAGGTTAAAAAAGAGATATTTAAGTGATTAATAAAAGATAAATATAATTTATAAATGAGATTCAGACAACAAATAACCAAAAAAACAAGAAATTGTAGAGAAGATTCAGCTGAAGAATCTTTGAAAGAAATATGAAAGATAAGAGCACTTGGGAATTGAATTAAAGTGAAAAAAAATCCCTCACTTATGATATATATATATTTTTTTAGTTCTTTGGTGCAGTCTCTCCGGCTTCTCTAACATCACGCCACCTAACCCCTTCTTGCGGAGCCGAACCCCTTTTTCCTCCTGATGAGTTCTCTTGTTTAAGAATATATATATATATATATATATATATATATATATATATATATATATTTACCCTTATATGTCTCTCGTCCAATTACCCATATCTCGCGCCTAATTAATAAATAATAAAAAAATCATACCCTCCAAAAATCCATATTTATATATTTTTGGTTATATATCCTTTTAAGTATAGTTTAAACAACATTAAAGAATTACAAAAATAGTTGATTGAGGGTATGTAATCAAATGATTCACTTGAGGGGGTTGAAACCAAGTACAACTTTGGTCGAGGCCGCTCATCATCGCCGCAAGCAAGGTTCTAAAAAACGCTGGGCGCTCCCTAGGCGGTTTTTATTTTTTAATATATTTTTATTATTTGTAATAACAAATAAATATATAATAGATTTATAAAAAGCATTTTAATGTTCCAAAATAGCAAAAATTACTTCAAAAATAAATAAAATGTTCAACAACAATGTTCTTGGAAATTTAAAAATAAAAAAGCAATATGAAATAAACAAAGTAGATTCTTGGAAGTCTATGGGGCTATGCCTCAAACTCTTCTTCTCCACATCCCTCTATCACTTCTTCGGTGTCGGACTCGGACTCAAAGTCCATTGCATCCTCTTCATTTTCATCCGATATAAAATCATCCTCATGAAGTTCTCTAATTTCTTGAAATCTAGAACATCTCCTAGAAACTTGGCTACTATCCACTCCCATATCATCTCCATCACTCGTAAGATCCGACTCATCTTCATCACCACCATCAACAATCTATCCTTGTGCCATAGATGCTTCACTAGCAAGTAATACATCCACATTCTTCTCCTCTCTTCTTTTTCTTATTCATAATCCTTGCATTGAATTGGACATACACTAGATTGTGTAACCTTTTGTATCTAATCTATTCCTTTTCTTTGTATGTATCTACATTTAAAAAAAAAAAAATCAATTGACAAACTATATTGATACTTACTACTTACTAGTTTGTATGAGTGCATAACCAAATTAAATGAGTACTTACCCCCTTAAAAGCACTCCAATTTCTTTCACATCCGGATGAACTTGTAGTCAGACCAAGTATTCTTTTAGCCATTTTTTGCAATAGTGGTACTTGGTTTCCATAAAGACTTGAAAGTTGTCTATACTAAAAGAAGCGAAGTAGCGGACTTGAAAGTTGGAAATCAGAAAATGAGTCAAAACACAAAAGTAACCCTAGTGCCAGCCTGCCAGAGGCTCCAGATTAATGGCGGTACGCCAGTCACCGATTTGGCGAAAATCGACCACCTCCTCACCAGCCAGCTGGGCGGCCTTTAGAGCGATTGGGCAGAGCAAGGGGGTTGAAGCCCCCTGCTACCCCTTAGATCTGCCACAGAAAGAATAATAATAATAATAATAATAATAATAATAATAGTGAATAATAATAATAATAAAAGCATTTAAAATATAAAAACAACCACATGAAATGCTATTTCTGATGTTTATATTTTCTCCAAAAAAATAATAAAAAATATATATTTTTTGACATAGGCCATAAAGACTCTTATATGGATCAATCAGGGATATGACCATGGGCTTCAAGGAATAAACTCACTTGATCGTCTCTGATCTCTCATCATGCGCATACAATTTTCGAATAGTAAACTGGACTCAGTCTTGTTCCCCTCATTTATGGGGGTAGAACTCGATCCCGGGACTTGTCAAAAAGAAAATTACCCAATGTACGGAATCTAAAAATTATACTGTTATACAATATAATACACTTGGTTAAACTATTCGCCGCCCATATTGACTGCAGACACCGCACTGACAGATGGTTTACAATCTAGTCCAAATCTGGGACCCGATCATTATAATTCACTTCCCAAGGGCGTATATGAAAAAACACTCAACCCATCAAAGAGAAGCAGTAGAATTTGTTTTTTACTCGAGGGTGTATTTGCAAAAAGAACCAGCTCTTGAGCGGTACGCTACAGTAATGCACCCGCGAAAGCCCCTGAAAAACCTACCCCAAATTCCAACGAAGCCCTAGATCTCTCGAGCTCTCGATCCGATCACCAATGGCGAAGGAGTTCAACGTCCCGCCGGTGGTCTTCCCGACCTCCGGCCCTTCTCCGGCCGCCGTACCTCACCAGCGTCGGGCCACCCCGACGCCCTCCGCTCCTCCCTTTCAACCCCCTCGCCCAGCCACTTCCACTGCCCTCCCTTTCATGTCCTTCGACATCGGGGCGGCCCCGGCTCCATCGTCCTTCTCGGCGCCCACCTTTCCCTCCACCGCCTCCGGCGCCTTCTCCTCCTTCGACGACGAGCCCCCTCTCCTCGAAGAGCTTGGTATCAACACGCGGCAGATCTGGCTCAAAACCACCTCCATCCTCAACCCAATTCGCGTAAACCCTAGCATCCACGAGGACGCTGACCTCTCCGGCCCTTTCATCTTTCTCATGGCCTTCGGCCTTTTCCAGCTCCTCGCCGGGAAGTTCCATTTCGGCATCATCCTCGGCTGGGTCACCGTCGCCTCCCTTTTCCTCTACGTCGTTTTCAACATGCTCGCGGGCCGCAACGGCAATCTAGATCTCTACCGATGTTTGAGTTTGGTTGGCTACTGCATGCTCCCGATGGTGATCTTCTCGGCTGCTTCCCTCTTCGTTCCGCACGACGGGGTTTTGATCTTTGCGATGGGTGCGGTGTTCGTGCTCTGGTCCACAAGGATTTGTACCCGGCTTTTGGTGGAATTGGCTTCCTGCGGAGATGAGCATCGCGGGCTGATCGCGTACGCTTGCTGGCTTGTTTACTTGCTCTTCTCGCTGCTTGTGATCTTCTGATTGGTAGCAAAGGAGCGTGAGCTATTGCCTATCGGTTTGTGAGAATCTTGTATCCCTTCTAACCTCCTTCTTTCCTCGCATAATTCCCCATAAGCATGATCTTTCACGATGGTGTTCTCACTGGGCATGCAGTTGTCCTTCACTAGGTTTTTCAATGCCATAGAAATTATTTACTTTCTTCTGAACTATTCTACTTGAATGGTTTATCACAAATTGTTAGGGTTTGGAAAGATAATTGAATGAATTCATTCTAGAACAAAGATGGAGTGTTGAGACATGCTTTCTGAGGCCTTTGTTCTTCACTCGAATATTTTTCTCCACTATTAATGAATTTTTGTTTTCTTTATTTTTTGAGTTGCTGATTGATATTTCATATGTTTGGCATGTTTGGCATATTTTATTATCAAATGAAATACATGGCACTAACTTTGCTTGCTGCATCTTATGTTCTTTTGTTAGATGTAAATAGAATGCATGTATTATAGAACTTAATTTACTTGTGAATAACATCACAACTCTGGCATTAGATGATTTCAGAGTGATGAGAAATTTGTTTGGTTGAGATGAAAAAGTGGAGGGCATAGACATCAGAAATAAATTTGTGCCATGCTTATGGTACATTTTTGGTTCTCATGGTATTGTGCTGATTTATTTCTTCGTTTCTTCCAAGATTTTTTTTTCCTTTTTTTTAATGGCACCCATGAATTCTGTCTTCTTTCTGTGGCACATGTATCTGCATTTTATAATAAAGTCTTCGGGCCATTGTAAAACTTTGCAATGTCTCCTCTTCTATCATGCGCTGTAATTCTTTATGTTGCATGGAGTGAAGAAACTTCCTACTCATTACCACATCCTTTAAGATGTCACGAAGATAGTTTAGTTTAAGGGTGAAAATGTATTCTTAGATTGGAAATGGTGGGAATAGAATGAATATTTTGTGATGCAGTGATTCTTGAAAGGATACAATGAATTGCTAACTTTACTACATGGATTTGTACAGTGAATAAATATCTGTTTGTGATTATTTTGTGGTGATGTGATCTAATAATGTTGTTAATAAACACTTGCATGGTGAAATTTGTGTCTATGGAATTATGGAAATCTTGGGCGATAGAAGGTTTTGAAAGTGAACACAGCATAACTATGCAGGTACTTTGAGCTGGGCATATCCAAATTGGGTGAAGCAATCAGCATCAATCTCATAAGAGAAGCATTCAATCAGTTTGATTATATTGATCAGGTGGCTTATTGCAGCTAGTAGGTTGGTAGAACTGTAGGAGTTGAGAGTTCCCTTACTAGCTTTGGATTTAAGCTCATGGAACTAGTCGTATTTGATTTCCTCAATTGTTGGTTGAGTAATATGTGTTACTGAAAGTGAGTGATTGGTGTCCACAAGCCATATATCCTCATGAATGTTTATCTGAAGTCCAATTGTAGCATTGAAAATTTTGTCATTGAAATACCACATTGATTCCTTCTACTAAAGATGTGTTATTGGAAATTACATGGTTGATATTATGAATGACTGAAGCTTCAAATCTGCCTCGATAAACATTTTTTCTGTTCACTTCAGGATTCAGTTTCATATGGCCTACAATGTGATGCTCCAAATTCTATCACACAATCTCTTAATTGGTATTGGTGCAATGCATGTTACAGGCGATATTTTATTTGACCTTGTTAAATTTTTCCGAGTACCTCTCACAGGGTATCTATCTTACAAGATCTTGGGGCATAATTGTTTGCCTTGTTGCCTTGCATGTGTTGTTGCATTCCCTTCCCTACCATGTTGCCTTCTTCACTATTATTTCCTCTCTCAATTGATTGATCTTGTGAAGCTTCAGGTCCTTGATATCATCAGTCTTTGATGTTTGTTCCTGGTACTTCACATGAAAATGGTGCAGGCTTACACCCTCATGTTTTCCCCAACAAATGGTAATTAATCCCTTTTTACTGTTATATTACCCAAATATAGTGTACAGGAACTCTGTTAAGATTGGACTCTCTCTGATGAACATTTACTTGTTACCCTTCTCCAGTCTCTTATCATTCTTCCCATCTGAACCTCAAGAGGATTGAGATGAATACTTCAACAAATCACACTGACCTGTTGCCTGGAGAGAGAGAGATCATCACTTCAATCAAAAAACCCTTCTCTATTTAAGGAAACACATCACAATTTTCCCTATTATTTTCTGCCAAATAAAAGAACAAGAATTAAAAAAAAATCCTGTAAAATTTTATCTAATTTTTGTCACTCGTTCAACTCCTCTCTTTGTTACCAAACATAGCTAAAAAAGTTCAAGGCACGTTTCACACACACTGGCAATCACCGTCTAAGAGGGTAATGGATGCATATCCCTAGGTACAGAATGCGGTGGATTGACTCTTATATTATCTCGCAGACAACGTGAACGGCCCCGTGTCCTCTATATATAGAAGGAGAGCGAATGGTCTTCGGTGCAAGTAGGGGAGTTTTTCTCGACTTCTTGTTTGCTTCCCTTCCCGGAAGGCGTGAGCGTTGTCCCGACGCCATCTCTCGCCGCCTTGGCCCTATCGCTCCCCTCTGGTATGCCCTCGATCCTCCCCAGATCGTCTTGATTCCGATTTCTGGTTCTAGTTTGCCGATCATATCGATCCACTTGCAGATTCCTCTACCTACTTTTATCCGATCCTTTTCAGTTGTGAAATCGATGTTTTGACGATGAGATTATCTTCTTTTTATGCTATTGTAGTTTGATTTTTGTGGATCGTGCAAATTTCCTTTGAATCTGATGATATCTGGCTCTGTTTTTGGTGTCTGTTGGGTGATTATGTTCTAACTTTGAGGTTGAGAATCAGTTTGTTCTTTTGACGTCTTTAACATGTATTTGTTGAGATCCATCTGCTGTTTCCCTGATTTGAATGGTGTTCCAGGTTTTCTTGCTGGAGGCTTATCGATGTGGTTTTTCCCCTGTGTGGATAAGGATGGGTTTTTGTTTATGCATTAGATTCACGAACTTCTGTGAGGGTTTTCTTATTTAATTTTTAGTTTCGATTGTTGAGCTCTGCTGGGGATTATTGATTGGTTTTTTAGGATTATTGGGTTTATCAAGAAATGGAGTAATTTTTCACGAAGATAGATGTTAAAATTAAGTTCCGTGATCTCTACTCTCGCTTTTCTTCTTTCTTGTGTTAATTTTAAATTAATTTTTCATGGAATGCATCTCATTGTTCATGAACTCACCTGCCAGATTGATCAGAGTGTTACCTTTTGGTAAAGATGCCTACAAATGATAATGCTGCAGTTTTCAGTGTTAATTTGCCTATTTTTTTAACAAAACAAAATGATGGTCAAGCTTATGGAACATTTTTTGTTGCTTCTGTGAGCCTTTTATAAGTTATTAGTAAAGTACATGTGTGTAGTAGTTTGGAATCATCTTTCACACAACTTATAATCTCTCTCTGAAGCTTCACTAATGTACCACCTACACTTTATTTCAAGCCATTTGATTAACATTTTAACTTAATTCTGCATGGTAAAATGTGCTGATCTAAACTTTTTTCTTTTATTGGAACTTTGATTCTGCTGAAACAAAGAACTCTTTATATTGTATTAAACTTTTGAATGCTTTTCTAGTGGTTCTTAGGATAATTACTTGACGTGGGCTTGAATATTCTATATACTAATTTCTATCAAGAAAATATGTTGCCATAATGTAATTGAATACCATATTGTCTAATGTTGAAGAGCCAGTTTTGTGAAAGATGATTTCTGGAGGGGATGATATATCTCTAAATACAAGAAAGATCTCTGCATGTTTCAACCAATTGGTCATTTAGTCTGTCACACCATCTTTCATTCAATGCTGCCTTATAGCCAATACATCTTATCTTTTAGGTAAACTGTGGACAGGTCTTAGACATGTCTTAGATGCTCATGCTCTTCACTTTATCGAAAACATCAGTTGATTTACGCAACTTGCAGGTTTTTTGTGTGTTTTACAGTATATGTTGATTACACATATGCTGCTTCGTGGAAAACCTCATGTACTATATGTTAAAAATCAGTGGAACTTGGAATTCTTCAAGGTCTTTAACTATAGTTTGGGACAATATTTGTACATAGGAGAGGTAGGTTTCTATGATTTGACCTTTGTATTTTACATTTTACTAGTTGGATCATTGGGCTGAATTTTTTATTCCTTCATTAGATTGTCCATTTTTCCTATAAAGTGATAGCATTAGTGTTTATTCAGTTTATGTTCTTCATGCTTGGATAGGTTGGTTTTAGTAGTTAATCTCAAAATAAACAGACATCCGTGATCTTCTCTTTCTTCTTAGACCAAGTTCTTTGAAAACAGCTAGCTTTTTTTTGGCTTTCTCTTATTTCTCTCCTTTTTTATTTTTTCCAGTTTGTTCCTAAGGTATGGAGAAAAGGTTTCTTTTGAAGAGGTCTATCACATAAGTGATCTGTGATAGGATAGACTCTTTTGAAGGGTAGGTTTGTTGCCAGTGTTCTTCGTAACAGTATCAACTGAATTTTAAATGCTGTTGCAGGCGCTTTGTTGGCCTCCTTGACCCCTACAGGAGTGGATTAATAGTTGATATCTTGAGTTTCTTCAAGACTCATCATGTGTGAAGAGTGTGAGGTGGACTTTGAGGCCTTACTGAATCAACCTCTTACTTTGAGGGTTGAGCCATACTGTCATGTTCTAGTTCATATGGGGGATAAGTGTTCCAAGAAGGCCACAACTTCTATTGAAACAAAGAATATTTTTTTCTTGTTTCTGTGTTATCTGCAAAGCAAGGTGTGATTTTCTTCATAACTTTGGGGATCATAGGATCTTACTGATTGCTTTATTGAGTTCATGTGCTGGCCATTGTGCTGGGCATTTCTGTCATTAATGTACAGCAAAGCAAGTTATGCAGTGAGTGGTTCATGGAGTCAATATGACTTGCTTTGTGTTGACCTTGTTTTTGTAAGGATTGTATCAGTGCCTTTGGAGCTGGATGTAGCACTCTATTGGTAAGAGATATCTATTAGCATTCACCAGTTCAAGGTTGTGCCAAACACCACAGCCTTCTCAATTTTTGGCCAGTAGCAGGACATGTTCCCATGGTCTTCACCAGATTGAGCTGGTACCAAAAAGACTTCTCGAAATTCTCTCAAGTTTAAGCTAGATGACTACTAATATGCCTATATCCTTCATACCTTGCAGCTATTTACTTGCTGCAATTAAGTTGGGTATTTAGTTGAAGTGTAAAAGAGAAGAATTCTATGGGATGGAATGGTCTTATTGCTTTCTTATTTGGAGGAGCATAAGTTTAGGATGGGATTTGGCATGTTGTTTAGCTTTTCTTAACATGATGGTTGTATGAATGGGAATTTCCTTCTAATGTGGGTGGTAGTAAAGAATTTTATTTGTATACTGACTCTTGAAGCATCGGGGTAAGGTGATCTTAAGACAAGATGAAGTTATTTTCGATAACAGAACTGTCACATTATTTTCAACTATTATCCAACTTTTATGGCTTTACTAGATGTGCATGCTGGATTCAAGATTGATAGCATTGATGTTGCCAGGGTATGATAGAAATTATTTTCATTGTTTTTTTTTTCTCCCTATAATATATTTTCATCTTCTTGTCATCATAGAAGTGAGATGCTTAATGATCGGCTGGGTTGGTAAGTTTGTTTCTTATGGAAGACCTTTTTTTGAGCTCCCTTCTTCCAGGTTTGATCTGGTATTAGAGTATTATAATCTCATGTTCATAAAATATGTCAAGTTCACAATCTGTGTTCTTGAGGATTGATCAGTTTTCATGCATTTTGATTGTTGAGTTGAATCATTAATTTCTTTTGGATTTGTCCACTAATGGTTATGCTGGTTAAATGTAATGGTTTATCCTTTTGTTAGATGTTTTTTTTTTTACTTTGCTTAAACTTTTAAATGCTATTTTCTGTGTGGGAATGCGAGTTTATGCAATTTTAACATCATATAAATCATTTGAATTGGTGGGGTTCTTGTTCTAACTGTTAATATGCATTACAGGTCTTGTGTGATTCTCATGAGTAGCAACATTTGCTAACAGGCATAGACCCTCGTACTCATCTCCAAATGTCGGAAATGAATCATGTTCAAATATGGAATCATCAGATCCCTGATTCCCATGTACACTCAGGTATACTCTCTAAGATTCTGTTTATCTAAACCCTGAATTTGTAGAATGTTGACATGGAAGTTTTGATTGCAGAAAATGCATCCCTTTTGCTTCCTAGCAATAATTTAGAAGCCAATGAAGTGAATTCCATTACATTTTTGAATGGTGGATTGACACTAAATGATCATATACCATCAAGTGCCAGTGCAGACTGTTCAGGTTTGGTGGCAGCTCCAGCAACCTCACACCACCTACCCATGCATGTTTTATCAGCTGGGAGCTCCAGTCAGCTTCCGCCAAATTACCCCCATCATGGGAACTCTTATCACAGTGGTATTATTACTGAGGACAACAATAATGCACTCAATACTCATGTGGACAGTCATAGGGCTGGTTTTAAAAGAAAGGGGCCGGCTACTCCCATGATGTTTGATGAAGGAAACAGTTCTGGATATTATAGTGGTGGAAGTTCTTCCAACTTTTCAGTTCCTTCTGATCAGTTATTGTCAAACTCTGTGCCAGTTCCGCAAAGTGCTCCTTGGTATCCCATGCACACGACCTCTGGTTATCGGAACAATGATCTCACTGTTGCAGACGAAGCACCTCAGAGAAATGTTAGAAGGCGGCATAGCCATGCTCGCCATCATGATGTCAATCCCTCTAGCACCTATCCCGTAAACTCTTCATCTCACAATCCATATCCAACTGGGAGTGTTTCTAGTCTACTGGCACCTGGGCAATCAAGCCAGAATCCAGTATCTATGGTTTTCCAGAGAAGGATGTTCTCTGCAGGTGTAAATTGTAGTGTGTTTATTCACACCGCATTTGATTCCATTTGCTGCTTTCTTCTACTAATTCTCCCTTCCGATAAATGCTTGCTTTGCAGGAAATGGTGTTCCAAATATCAATGTTGAAACTAATGGGCCATACCACCCTGATGCTCCTCAAAATAGAAATCATAGGATGCTGATACCAACTCATTATGGGGCTCCTGCACAAGGCACGGTAGCAGATCAAAACAGCCATGATCCCAGAATTCTTTGTGGGGCTAGTTCAAGCTACCCAACCATGAGTTTCATGGACACTTTGGAAGAAAGGGTACGGTCAGGAAGGGAAGCTATTGTACCTCCCCGAAATTCTAGGCCATTATCTATTGCAGGGCGTGGCAGTGAGAGGAATGGTAGGGCAAGGAACCTCCATGATAGATTTCGATCATCCACCGGTGAGGCTAATGTCCGTAATAGATTAGTTTCTGAGGTAAGTCACGTTTTATTTGCTAGTTAGCACTTATAGCCATCATATGGCAAGACCTAACCCTGTCATACTTTGTTTATTGAAGGGAGCGGTAATGATGGATCGGTTTTATGACTCTTGGAGATTGCTTGATCAGCACAGGGACATGAGACTGGACATAGACAACATGAGCTATGAGGTGATTAAAGAGTTTGTTCATTTTACCACCTCTATTTAGCCTACAATTAAACACTTACATAAGTGTCCAATTATTCTGATCGGTAATAGGAATTACTCGCTCTGGAAGAGACTATAGGGAGTGTCAGCACAGGTTTGTCTGAGGAGGCAATCTCGAAGAATTTGAGACATACAATATATTGTTCTTCTGATCAGACCCTTGATGATCAGCAGGAAGAGCGCTGTACGATCTGCCTGGTAAGTTGAAAGCTTGATATACCTTAAAATTTCAAATGCTTGAAGCCCAATTCGATATCAGTATCTAACTCTTTTGAAACATGATCTTTCAGGAAGAATATGAAGATCGAGCAAACCTCGGCGTACTGAACTGCCGGCATGAGTTCCATTTCTGTTGTATCAAGCAATGGTTGCAGATTAAGAATGTCTGCCCAATCTGCAAAGCTTCTGCTGTAACAGACACTAGGAAGGACAAACAAAAGATCCATTTGTAACTTTCTATTTTGATTTTAATTATCCTGCTTTTTTTTTGTTATTGTGTGCATTTGAAGCTGTTGTGAGGACAAGGTGTTGTATCATGAACAGATTTATACATTGTCTTCCATAATTTCAATTTCTTCACTTCTCTTTGTGCTTTAGGTTAAGTGTGCGGGACTTGAATTTATACAACAATCCAAATTTTCCCCATAGGGGCAATTCTAAAATTTCAAAGTTATTTTGGTATTATATAATTATAATTTTTTTTTATAAAGGCGACAAACGCCTCCCAAAAGTCAGGATCGTTGTGTGTGTGCGCTCTCACCTTGTGGTCGTGGGTTGATAATCTTGTTGGTGATGAATAAATAAATGCTGGGACTTTGATGAGTCCAAGGAAAAAAATTCTTGCACTTTTGACTTCAATCAGTCCTTTTAGTATCAGGAAATCTTGATCCATGCTACAATGAAATTTTAAAACTGGAAAATGATTTTATTATGATTTTTTTAAGGGCTTCTCTTCAAAATTTATTTATTGGGGTTTATATGAGAAATAAGCTTTAAGTTTAGACTCTAGAGAGGGGATTTATAATATTTGAGAGATTAATAATTCTGTTTTTCAGGAGTATCTGATTATGCAGGAAACCATGCAAGTGTATGGTGTCTACGTGGCAATCATCCATTGGGTAGTGTAACGTGTTCAATAGAAAATAAATGTATAAAATTGCCAACATTTTCTCGTTTCGATCTTCAAATTCAAGCACCAAAATTCAGGGTTTGGGCCGTGGCTTTAGCGAAGGAGGAGGAGGGGATCCTTCTCTCTTCCGCTGCTTCTCTCTCTAATGGCGTTAGTGAGCTCCTTCTTGGGCCCGGGATGGCTGGTCTTGCTTCTTGTCCTCCATTTGCTGGTCGCCTCCCATTTCCTCCTTGTCGTCTGCCAAGGTTCTGATTCATATGATCTTTTCTTGAAAGTGCTGTTCGTTTTGATTGTGATTCATTGATTCTTCTCTTTTGGAAATAATTGCATGGTCGTATGCTGCTGATGCATAGTCAAACCTTAAGAGAATTCGGTTTTGCTTAGTTATGTTGCGTAAAAATTGAATCTTTGGATTAGGTAAGGTAGAGAGCTTGTTTGGATGGAGGGAAAATAGAGGAAATGAAATGGAAAGAAAACAATGAAGGGGTTTGTTTTCTTGGGCTTGGTTGAATGATGAAAACAAGATTTTCTTATGTTTAATACGTCAGTATAATAATATCCTTGACTTTGATTGCATTGGCTGTGTTCTTCTGATTTGCAGAAAGCAACCCTGAAGATGCTGCCTCTTTATTGAGAAGAGCATCTGAAACAATAAAGGCGAAACAATATGGTGAAGCACTAGGACTTCTAAATGCTGCAATTGAAGCAGATCCTAAGCTTTCAGATGCCTATTTGCAGCGTGCTTCTGTTCTTCGCCATCTATGCAGGTAATACATCATTATTCTAGTGTCGTTTTTCGCCATCACAGTGAGATTGTGGATTTCTATCACCATCTGCAATTTATTTAGATGGTAACTTCATGTATAGTAGATTTTTTTTTGGTCATCGGAGTGTGCCTTTTGCCAAATGACTTATTCTGACGTGGTGCTTTGATAAATAGACAACAATCAGGAAGATTTTTACATGCAATATGAAGAAAAAGATCCAAATAACTTAAAAATGATAAATGTTAAGAAATAGAGGATATAGTTATCATTGGACGGCAGTGATGTAAAATTTATGTGCTTGGTGTCTCCTTCAACAAATTGTGTTTATTCTGTGTTGTTACACATTGCATTGAGAACGTTAGGCTGGCCGCTGGATCCTATTCATAGTTTCATAGTTCTCTGTCTTTCAGCCATTCCTTATTGTTATTTTATATCTGCTGGATCTTTAGAAGTAACAAGGGTCTGTATGACTTGATTGTTCTGACAATCTCATTGCACTTTGTGAAAAAGTAAGCTGGTTGATTTCCATGAGAAATTGGGCTTTCATAGTACATGGATCATTTACAACCCAAAGGTGATATTTTCTGGGATCATGACATACATCACTCATTAATAGGTAGTCAGCATGCTATGATGATGTTTGATCTACCTAAATTTCTCAGTGTTGATAAATTTTGTTTGTTAATTTTGGGTGATGTAGATTTGAAGAATCTGAGGTGAACTACAAGAAGTTTTTGGAACAAAAGCCTGGAACTTCTTCTGCAGAAAAGGATCTGTCTCAGTTATTACAAGCACAAGGCGCATTAGCCTCAGCATATAGTCTATTTGAGTCAACTGAATACTCTAAAGCTTTAGATTACATTGAAAAGGTTGTTCTTGTATTTTCTCCTGGATGTTTGAAGGTATTTATTCAAATTCTCACTCTCATTTTGTGTATTTGATAAAAGAAATCTTTTATAGGTGTCATGTATTTAATTTTGCATCATCATTATAGGCAAAATTCCTTAAAGTGAAATTGTTGTTGGCAATGAAAGATTACTCAAGTGCTATTACGGAGACTGGATACATACTCAAAGAAGATGAGAATAACTTGGATGCCCTATTGCTGCGTGGTCGTGCATACTATTATCTCTCTGACCATGATGTAGCTTCCAGGTTTGTCCAATAGAACCGTTCACATGAAACATATATTGAAGCTTTGAATTTCTCTTGCCAAGGTGTAAACTTTCATAGAAATTAGGAGTAAAAGAACCATCTTTTTCTCCTTTAAGTAGCTTGAGCACATGGTTTGTAGCACTTTTTTTTTGTTATTCCTTGTGGGGGGAAAAGAACAAGAACACACTTTCGAATGAAGATTTCTGTACTTACTCTGCTTGTCGGATATTTTTCTTCAGGCACTTTCAGAAAGGACTGCGGCTAGATCCAGAACATGCTGAATTGAAAAAAGCATATTTTGGATTGAAAAATTTGTTGAAGAAGACTAAGCTTGTATGTTAAATTTTTGGAGACTGGATGAGTTTGGATGGTCTCTACCATTGTCATCATGATTACTATATGTTTCAATTGTTACACTTGGCGTCATGTCATTCTTGCAGGCAGAAGATAATGCTGGAAAGGGTAAACTGCGTATTGCTGTAGAGGACTTCCGGGCAGCACTTGCATTGGATCCAAATCATTCTGCCCATAATGTGCATCTTCACCTCGGTTTGTGTAAGGCCTTGGTCGATCTTGGCCGAGGAAAAGATGCCATCAACAGCTGCACAGATGCACTAGAGATTGATGGAGAACTTGTTGAGGCAGTTTTTCAGGTTTGTCGGGGTGTTTTATATGTCATTGTATTGACGAATCCTTATTTTGAGCCACTCGTTCATTTATAATTAGAATTTCGAAACTATATCCCAGTTTCTGACCAGGTTTGTCTGCTGGTTGCAAATCGCGAGCTTAAATTTTAGCCTTTTATCAAATCTGAGAGAAACAAGGCACTATTGAGCATGTTTTATATACCCTTACACAAGTTGCTCAAGAATGAAACCTGGGCTTTTTTTAAGGCTTGAAGTTGCATAAGTCAGTTTAAAATCTGTATGGTCTAGTAAGGAAAATCTTGATGTATCATTTAGAAGGTCAAGGTCAGTTGACTATTACACCCATAACACAAGTTGAAGAAGGGCATTCACTAACTAGAAGACCTGTCCTTGTAGTGGTCCCTTTATCTGTTTGCTCAGGTTTAGCCTTAGTTTTTCTCACAGTCATCCGACATGTTTTCCATAGAGAAAAAAATTTCTGTATGAAATAAACTTATATGTATGTAGATATATATTCCAAACACTAATTGCTTTTTCTGTGGAGCTGTAGAGAATAGCTGTCCATTGTCATTCATGAATTAATGGTCTATCTTGTCAATTTTTTCTTATTAAATCAATGGGACTTTCCTTACAGCGAGGCAAAGCTAAACTTATAACAGAAGACTGGGAAGGAGCTGTGGAGGATCTAAAGTCAGCTGCTCAACAGTCTCCACAGGTGTGTTATGTAGCTTGAATTGGCATTCTTGAAATAATCAAATATCATTGTTTTCGACTGTGAACTTCCTCTCCGTCTATTTGGGTTCTATATAAGAATTTTTTCCAACCTGGCGATTGGCCTCTTCATATATTAGGGTGGACAGAAGTGGACCTGTGAACTTTTTAGTTTTAACTGAGATGAGTTAATAGGATATATATATATTTTTTTCAGATTTCTTCAATAGTTAGGCAATTGAGGAAATTTATACATATAAAAGCAAAAGTTTGGTAGTCAGACTTCACTGTTTCTTATTAAAGATATATGGGCTATATTTGTATGTATATAAATTGTTCATTTATAATGAATGTGAATGTACAGGACATGAAAATTAGAGAAGCACTCAGGAAGGCTGAGAAGTCATTAAAGTTAAGCAAACGCAAGGATTGGTACAAAATCCTGGGGATTCCCAACACTGCTTCCATCACTGAAATTAAACGTGCGTACAAGAAACTTGCTCTGCAATGGCATCCAGATAAGAATGTGGACAACAGAGAGGAAGCAGAGGCCAAGTTCCGTGAAATTGCTGCTGCATATGAGGTAAATCCAAAATTAGCTTCTGCAGTTATCAACTTACAATTTCCTTCTTTTCACTTAATATGCTTAATGTTACATGTGTTATTTAACTACAAAAAGCTCAATAAATACATTAAATAAAAAGGAGAACATTTAAAGCATTTCTTTGTTTCTATGGCTACTTATTCAACCATATCCTAGAAAACAAATGGGAACTGAGTGCAAGCTCAAGGTGGGCTTGATTCAATGGAGGAAAAGAGATCCTTCTCTAGGGATATTGCTATACTTACTACATAAATTACATTTTTTATTTTATTTTTCTTTAAACTTTATAACATTTCAGATTGTATTTGAAGAAAAAGCAGGTTGAAAACTTATGCTTTTATATGTGCTATGAATCTCTTACTCAAATTCCTTTTTTTTTTTTTTTGTGATAAACTTGCTCAAATTCTTAGAAACTACTACTTTGAGACCATTTCACATCCTATTTATACTCATTTGTATTAGTAAATCATCAGATGGAAAAAAAGATTTCTTACTCCCAGATTTAGTAATCAAGGTTAAGGCATAATAGCAATGGAGGGGTATCTTGTGTTCTTTGATTCTTTTGAAGCTTTAATGAATCAAGGGTACTGGTGTTGTTACTCCTTTGCCCTTGATATGTTCCTCCTGGAGCACAATCCCCTTCAAGGCTTTTTCATTGTAGACACCCTTGATGTGTGTCCTTGAACGCAAATTTATGCCTTTTCAACTTTGCACATGCACACATGGGCCTACATGAACACATACCATATTTTCTTGCCACAATTCATTGATTTATCTCCCTCGTGCTAGGATTTGGACTGATTGCTGTATTCTTGGTGATTTAGTTTCCTAGTCTTTTTTATACTTTTTGTTTCACTTGTCATATCTCTAAGTTCTGCGTCATCCTCTAAAAGGTACTCAGCGATGAAGACAAGCGTGTAAGATATGACAGAGGCGAGGACATTGATGAAATGGATGCAGGAATGGGAGGTGGTGGTTTCAATCCATTTGGTGCTGGAGGACAACAATTCACCTTTCACTTCGAAGGTGGATTTCCCGGAGGGGGATTTCCTGGAGGAGGATTCGGCTTCAATTTTTGATCACATCCATGCTTAGGCATATTCTTTTTCTTCCTTTGCTGAGAGTTCCTTAGGGACCCAGAGAGGTGCAAGCAATCGGTGCAATCGGCAGTTAAATCTTGCAAGAAAAATAACACAATTATAAGTTTAAGAGTTATCAAGGACTGACTACTGACGCAGCAATGGACTCGGCCCGTCTTCCCACCCAAAAACCAGATCAACTTTGTAGCATTTTTTCTCTCTATTATTATTATCTCAAATGTTTTATGTTTAGCACTTAGCAGCATCCAATCAGCTCCAGAAACTCTCCATTGTATCACTATCAACTCCATTGAGGAGCTTGAGTTGTAACAAAACCCATTTGTATTGTGGGGCAATACTGCAGAAACAACTTTGATTCTCTGTCCTGTTTCAAACTGACAATTCCTTTTACTACACTGCACTTACAAGCCAGATTTCCCAAGTACAATGAAACATCACAAGAGTACAAAACAAGCATCCATCTCTGCATATAATTCAAGTGATGTTTATCTTGCTGCCAATCAAAGCAAAGCCAGCTGCAGCAATACCTCAGTTAGGTACTCAGACACTGCCCTACCACCAAACTCCAGTATGTATTAAAACCCCTCCAAAACCCACAAACATCAATAACAACTAACAGCACCATTGCATTGCACCATGGAACAACAGCTCTCCACCTTTGTCCTGCTCCTCATTCTCCTCCACTGCTGCACCACCACCACAACTCAAGCTCAGCCTGCCGCCGCTCCGGCTCCCCCCGGCCCGCTCAACGTCACGAAGATCCTCGAAAAAGCCGGGCAATTCACCCTACTGATTCGCCTTCTCAAGAGCACACAAGTCGGCGACCAAATCAACAACCAACTCAACAACTCCAACACTGGCCTCACTCTCTTTGCACCCACTGACAATGCCTTCTCCAGCCTCTCCCCAGGCACTCTCAACTCACTCACTGATCAGTAGAAGGTTGCACTGGTCCAGTTCCATGTCCTCCCTTCAGTCCTCTCCATCTCCCAGTTCCAAACACTGAGCAACCCTCTCAGAACACAAGCAGGCAATGCCAACAACGGCCAGTACCCCTTGAACATCACCACCATGGGGAACCAAGTCAACATCTCCACAGGGATAGTCAACACCACAGTGTCCAACACCTTGTACTCTGATAACCAGCTCGCTGTGTACCAAGTTGATAAGGTCCTCCTCCCTCCCGACATCTTCAGACCTTCAGCTCCGGCTCCGGCGCCGGCCAAATCCAAAAAGAAATCCTCCTCTCCTTCTGATGGCCCTTCCTCCACCCCTGCCAAGGATACTCCTCAAAACTCAGCCTCTGTTTCTTTGAATATTTGGACATCTTCTTCTCTTGCTGCTCTTTCGTCTTTCCTCTGCTACTGGATTGCTCTCTGAGTGAGAGAACAAATCAATGTTCTTTCTTTCTTCTTTTTGATTTCTATTAATATTATATCTTGATTGATTCATCTAATATATTTTCCAAAATAACGTTTATTATATTATATAACTCTTAAAACAAGAAACAGAGTCACAAAAGCTAGTAGTAAACACGACAAGCCAGCAACCTCTACTCGGAAACATTCCTCTCCGCCGCGGCGGCGTCTTTGACGACCCCAAAGTCATGAACCCTGAGATGCAACTCAGCGGCGGCGATCAAGAAATGGACGGCCTGCATGGGCCGCAAGATCTCCACCACCTCTCTGATCGTCTCCATCCTCAGCCCGTCAGCCCTCTCGAGCACTCTCTCCATCCCTTCCCTCCTCCTCTTCATCTCCGGCTCCATCATCTCCAACTTCCCCTGCTCCCCCTCCTCCATCATCCCCGTTATCGCGTGCGTCACGTCCACCATGTCCGAGCTCGCCACCTTCTCCTGCTCCATCGCCCCCACCTCCGATATCTCCTTCTCGGCCCGTAACACCCTCCGCTGGAGCTCGTCCACCTTCCCCAGCTGCTCCGGCGACAGGTCCGCCAGGTCCCTCGTCTCCAACCCTCGGATCAGCTCCTCCATCCTCGGCTCAAACTGGAGCCCCGACTTCGAGTAAAGGATGTGGAAGGCGGCGCTGGGCCGCCACCCGCCCGACCAGAGGAACATTTTCTCCGTCAAGCTCATCCACGTCGGCGTGAACATCTTCCCCACGTCTCGCTTCGCCGACTCCGACTTCATCTTATAGTAGTATTCATAGTGCTCCACGACGCGCTCGATGAGCATTCGGAGCCGGCCTTCTTCTTCCGCCTCCTCGGCGGCTGTCTGAGGTGGCGCCGCCGCCGCCGCTTCACGAAGAGCTTGTAGGTAGCGGTCCTGCTCGGCGAGCCAATACTCGAAGAACTTGGAGAAGTCCTCGTTCACGGACGCCATGGCTGAACTCGACGGGCTTCTCGATCGTTTTATATAGGGAGCAGTGGATGGAGGTTGGGGATGAGGTTCTGGTGGGTCCCGCGTACAGCTGAGATTTTTCGGGTTGCGGACTTGTGAGGGGATGAACCCGGATCCAGTTCGCTCTGTGGTTTTGCAGTGGGGCCAGAGGGGGTGTATCGGCTCCGCCAGCTTGGCCAGCACCAATGGGATGATTCCACGTCAGACATCGCATGTGACAGTACGTGATTTCCTCGGGAACGGCCGTTGCTTTGATCCGGGGCAGGCCCGGGGGTCTTCATTTGGACAATCGAAACACCAAACAGAATGGGTTGCCACGTGGTCGTACAGAAAAGGAATTATAACGTGGCAAACGATCATTGGTTAACTATAAGGGAAAAGGAACAGAGTGGGAACGAATCGATGTTAGCCTAATCCTAACCCTAACCCTAACCCTAACCCTAACCCACCAAAAGTGAACATTTGGCTTAATTATATTTGCCGAGAGGCGGTGTGATCTTTAGCTGATCAGAGCCGCCCAAAATGTGTTGAGATTCGTGCTGGAAAATCAACGGCTCATATCGGGAACATCGTCTAGGTAGGTACAATCTGGATTCTGGACACACTATCAATGTCATCACTTTTAATAATCTACA
Source organism: Dioscorea zingiberensis (assembly GCA_026586065.1). Lineage (NCBI taxonomy): Eukaryota > Viridiplantae > Streptophyta > Magnoliopsida > Dioscoreales > Dioscoreaceae > Dioscorea > Dioscorea zingiberensis. The sequence goes on along the minus strand of CM048820.1, from coordinate 65,867,329 downwards.
TTCTTAAATGATTACTTCCAAGTGAAGTCACAATCAGTTATCTGGCTATTAAAAAAATAATTAATAAACAACTTAAAGTTGGCAGTTCTTTTATTGGTATTTAATTGAATTCATTATCCACATAATCAAATCAAGACATAAGTAAATTAAATATAATTAAGAGATTGAAAGTGTTGTTTGTTTGTGGCACTTCAGTCACGAATGAATTAAATACTTTCACATAGATAGATTATGGAAATAATATTACACGTTACAAAACACAAATATAAAATTTAGGTGTAATACCCAAACATTAGGTCCTTCTATTTTAATTTGAGTTTTTCTGATCTCTATATTTTCATTATTAAAAAATATCAGTCCATCTTTTCATTAACTTTAGGAGCTAAACATATCTTTTTAGTCTCTCTCTATATATGTCTTTAGAAACTAACGTTTTTTAATCGGACAAAAAAAACTCAAATTATAATAAAAGGACTTAAAATCATAAATCAGTATAATAGAGAAATTAAATTGAATATTACACACAATGATGGATGGCAAATACAAATATACAGGAAATTCTCTGTTTTAAGATATTCAGTGATGTTGCTTAGGAGATGAATAAATCAAACCACAACTCTTCTTCATTTGTTTCTCCTTCTCTTCTACCCATGCTTCATTTTTCTCTGCAAAATATAAGTGAAACAAGCTATTGATTAACACTGTGACATGCATGGAAATCAATCATTCGAGACATATAATATGAGTGATGATATACAAACTGAATTCGTTTCCCTAATTCGGTTCCCGAATCATTGAAACCATTCAACTTTCCTCGGGATCATCAACAGGACCATCTCGAGATAAGTTGAACGGATATCAATGATTCAGAAACCGAATTCGGTTTGTATATCATTTCCGATATGGATATATAGGGGGAGAGAGTACAGATTTATTTGCATCCTTGTTGGTCCAATGCTTAAGCTTAGGATCTGAATAGAATTACAAAGTTTTTCAGGAGAAAGAAATTAATTTTATACAACTGATCAGGAGAAGAAAGGAAGAGTGAAATCTCAGACCTGACCAAGATATCTCTGGAGGGGCCAGAGAAGAGTGAGTCTCTGGTCCATGGTAATCAATCTGATAAATTTCATCACCATTCATGACTGAGTTTCCAGTTCCTGGGCAAGAACAACATTTCTCTCATGACATGCAAAGCAGAGGAAAACATAAGAAGAATCAACAAACCTTTGGATTGGCCATTGCCAGTGAACACCAGTACCAAAACCAGAACAAACATAAAGCAGCCACACCATTTGTTCCCCATGTAAACAAAAGCCTCCTCTTTCTCTCTTCCTCTCTATCTCTCTCTTTCGAATGAAGTTGAGATGGCAATGAGATACTCTATCTGGAGCCACACACACGCACAGTGGAGCAAAACAACAAACAATTGAAGTGCATGGCCATGTGAGCATATTATTGGGTGGCACTAGCAAACACGCCCAACGAACAAGCAGACAATGAGTCCATGAATGTGCCTTGCTACTCTTCCGTGCTACTCAGCCGCAAGTCCGGTTATATCATGCTCGGGATGTTTGATCTTCTGATGGTTGTGTGGTGTTTCTTTGTTATCCAATACTTAACGAAGAGTAAGAATATCAACTTTCACAGCAAAAGTAGATGACACGTTTCCTCCTATAAAGAGAGGTCGGAGTGTTTAAATCATGTGATTAATGTGTTTTTAATAACTTGTCCATATTTATAAAAATTATATATATATATGTATAGAGGTAATTATCTATAGGTCCCTGCACTATTCATACACTATTCATCTTTTCCAAAACCACACCCAAAATACTATTTACCCTAAGTCCCCCCCCCCAAAGACCCTAGGGGGAAGATGGAGGTCCTTGGGGAGGGACTTATAGGGAATAAGTGAACAGTGCAGGGGCCTATAGTTATTTATCTAATATATATATATATATATATATATATTGAACATTTCTTTACTATATGTCCTTTGACAATACAAATATGGGAACACTTCTGCTCATTTTTCAATCTCAGGGGACAACCTTGATCCATAAAGGATGTCGGGGGCCATCATAACTTAGGGGAAATGTTTTATAAAGAAGCACGCATGGGATGAAACTTGGCAATCATTGTCATAACCTGGAGCACCTGATTGAAAGAAATTAACAATGTTTCCGCAACAAATGTTGCGTTTGTCCAAGAATTATCCAAGATATAAATTTCTACTGCTTTCTTGGTTCGATGCAGCTAATGCCACTAAAAGGCTGAAGCTAGAGTCGATGGAATCTGTTAGTGCAATGGCACTAGGATGACATCATTTGACACAACAAATCAAGGTGGTCGATGTCCGTGACTCAAGTGATTTGGAGACCACATCAAGGTGCAGCCCAAGGAGATGCAGATTCGGGTCAAGCCATTGAGAGAATCAGGTGCATCAACATTAAAGGATGCTAATTGAAGGATGATGGGAAGATGCTATGCGGATTGAGAAAGTTTGATTGAAGATTCATTGAAGACACCATGCAGATACAATAGGAAGCTTCATCAAAAGTGGCCATGCATTAGTGAGTTGTCATGCATGGGAATGCATGCAAATGGGCTACAAAATCTCAGCTGATTGGTGATTGATGAGAAAGCACATGCAGCTGATTGATGACAGATTTGGCGCATGAAGATTGATTCTCAAGGTGCTACATTGAAGCCAAATCAAGACCATATTTGGTAGAGCAAATATGGTGGAGCATAACAGGCCAAACCAGATTTGGAAGGTAATTGGTGGAGCCAATCAACAGCTCAACCTTGCATGAAGATGAAGGTTGAATGATGGGTGCGCGCTATGGTAGAGTGCGCACGCAGGCCGAAGTACGCATGCAGAGGCGGATCGGCTAGTTGCGTGTCGGGATCGGGAGGATCTGACGTAGTAGACTCGGGACTCAACCAGGAGGGTTGGAGGTGCGTCGAAGTCGAAGATGTGCGATGGATGCTGTAGCCTTGGTCAAGTTCTTCACCGTCATGTTGCAACTCATATTACAACTAAAGTTTGCAACATCCCAATTGGAAGGAGTCTACTGGAAAGCCGCGGAGAATCCCGAAGCTGGAGGATGTCGTGATGGCGTGAAGGCGGGGAGGACGGTTTATATAAGACTGTGACTCGAGGATTAGGGCGGCCCGAGAGTAGTCCCTTGGTAGGAAGGGTGATCGTGGTCACTTGTAATCAAAGAGTGGAGGTGCTTATGTGGTGAGAGAGTGTGTGACTCTTGTACTGCTCTTCCTACACTTTTAGTGATTGTCTTCCTGCATGGCCCCCGGATGTAGGCATTGTTAATCAGAATCCAACTCTCTTGTCTCCCTTGTTTGTCTTGTGTTTTATTAAGTGTGTGAGTACCACGATATAACTCAAAAGAGTGTTACAACGTGTGTTACAACACCGCCATAAATAAAGCGCATAACTCGCCCGTAACTTACAGAATCCACACTCAAACGGAGCTTGACTCTTGACCAGGTCAACATAATGGAAGGGACAAGGGGAGGAGACGACTTTGAGGACGTCACTCAAGACCGTGTGAGTGATGACCAGTATCTATTAGTGAGCTAAAAAACAGTATTTGGAAGACAATTTTTATCTTAAAAAACTAATAGAGGATGTTTTAGACTTGTAAAATATCATTTTGCTTTAAAGACCAGGGTTTTGGTCTTTATGGAGCAAAATGATCTTTAAACATCGTTTTGCCCTTGGAGACCTACTCCCTAGAGCAAAATGACATGTAAATATCGTTTTGCTCAATAGATGCCAAAATGTTGTTTTTTGAAGTTACGGGCCGTTTTGTACCAGTGACTATGTCTTTGATAGCATTTGAAAAGCCGTTTTGCTTTGTAGAGATCAAAACCCTACTTTTCTAGAATATCAAAGATGTTTCAAAAGTGCTTGTTTTGTTTTGGAGAGGAGGTGGCTACTAAACTTACGAGTGCTTCGAATTGATTTTTGCGGTGATATGATGTTCTAAAATTTTGCCTTCATTATTCTTATTTTATTATTTTTCAAAGTAATAGGATATTTGTGTCATCTAGATATTGTGTTTTGATCTCATATCCTTATCCTTTTCGCCCGGGATAGTACATTAAAACCCTTTAATAATAATAATAATAGATATTTAACTATTCATCTTTTGAATAATTACTTAATTGTCTAGGGGTCTTTGAGTAAGGGTGTGTAGGGATTTAGTGTAAATAAGGTTTTGGGTGGGTAGGGTATAAAGACAAATAGTGCATAAATAGTGCTAAGGACTATTAGATAATTATTTTTAATAATAATAATAATAATAATAATAATAATAATAATGATAATAATAATAATAATCTTAGAATAAAGACAGAAATGATAATGTAAATAGTAAACAAACACATAGATTTATGTGAAAAATTCCTTGACGGGAAAACCACATGCAAAAGAAAAGAAAATCCACTATGTTTAGGCAACAACCACAAAAAATAACCTCACAAGTCACAAAGAAAATAAATAAATAATTTTATCAATTTACACAGAGGTCGATCATATTTTTTGAAAAAAAATAACCTGGGATACAAAGCAATCTCTCTCATACTCTATATCTATATTATTTTTGTTACAACTGAAAAGTCTTGTTTATATCTAGAGTATGAATAAACTTAAACATCTATCTTTAAATCAATCTTATCTCTAATCATAATTAGAATATGACTTAAACTCTAGTTTCAATATGAGTCATTCTCAACTTTTATATTAAATAGAATAATAATAATAATAATAATAATAATAATAATAATAATAATAATAATTATTATTATTATTATTATTATTATTATTAATTATTATTATTATTCCTGTCAAAACATGAAGTCCTTGTTAGAGTCCAATTCAAATTCATCAGTTGGAGTTTGAATTAGATTAAAAATTGTGTTTAAGGGGATTTGAATTTGATTAAAACTTGGTTTGCCCATATACTATATAAGCATAGCATATGCTACGTATTAGTGTGTAGAAAGCTCCTTAGCTTTTTTTTGGTTCGTGATTACTATAGTGAGAGTTAATTAGGTAATGCAAATTTCAATAATAGTTATTGCCTTAAATTTTCTTAATTTGTTTATGATATATATATATTATAGATTCAAACCTCCTTAGCCTTCTTCTCTCCTCCTTTTTCTTCTACTTTGGCTTCTAACCTTTTGGATTCGTTAACTTACTGAGTTTACTTTGGCTTCTACTTTGGCTTCCAACCTTTTGGATTCATAGTTTGAATTTCGATTAATATTCGAGTTAAATTTGCTTTTCATGTATATTATTAATATATCATAAATCTTGTTTGTGTGCAGATATAGCGGCGGCAATGGCACCGGAAGGATCACAGTTTGATGGACAGCAGTATGATAAGAAAATGAATGACTTGTACTAATTCCTCATCCTTTCTTACTATTTGCATATCTTTCTATATATTACTTGCTTTTCCTAGTATCTTATACTTGTTATATATATATATGGAATATGATTGTAGGATTTCAGCAGAGGGTACAGGACTTTTCACTATGTACGATGAGGTTTATGACAGTTTTGATTCAATGGGACTGAAGGAAGACCTGTTAAGAGGCATCTATGCTTATGGTATGTACATGGATTATTAATTATATTTGTTATTTTATTTATTAATTATATATACTTGTTTGACAACATATATAATAGTCTAATTATGTGATGCATTAATTTCTTTTGTTTATTAGGTTTTGAGAAACCTTCTGCAATTCAGCAAAGGGGGATTGTTCCCTTTATCAAAGGTCTTGATGTTATTCAACAAGCACAATCTGGGACTGGAAAAACTGCTACTTTTTGTTCTGGTGTTCTGCAGCAGCTTGACTACAAGCTGGTTGAATGCCAGGCCATGCTTCTTGCTCCAACTCGTGAATTGGCGCAACAAATTGAGAAGGTCTTGCGCGCACTTGGTGACTACCTGGGTGTGAAAGTTCATGCATGTGTCGGAGGAACAAGTGTCCGTGAGGATCAAAGAATTCTCTTTGCCGGGGTTCATGTGGTTGTTGGTACACCTGGTCGCGTGTCTGACATGCTAAGAAGACGGGCTCTCCGACCTGACCACATTAAAATGTTTGTGTTGGATGAGGCTGATGAAATGCTTTCTCGTGGCTTCAAGGACCAGGTATATATTTTTCGCCTCATCAAATAATGTTCTCTTGTAATTTGGAAAATAAAATTCAGTGATTACTTAAAACTCGACATGTAACACTTGATTGATTTTCTGCAGATCTATGATATCTTCCAGCTTCTGCCTTCGAAAATTCAGGTCGGGATTTTCTCTGCTACAATGCCACCTGAGGCACTGGACATGACCCGTAAATTCATGAACAAGCCAGTGATGATTCTTGTCAAGCGAGATGAGCTCACACTTGAGGGTATCAAGCAATTTTACATAAATGTTGAAAAGGAAGATTGGAAGCTTGAGACACTCTGTGATCTGTACGAGTCACTGGCCATTGCGCAGAGCGTTATCTTTGTCAACACCAGGCGCAAGGTTGATTGGCTCACAGACAAGATGAGGAGCAAGGATCACACGGTCTCTGCTACACACGGTGACATGGACCAAAACACCAGGGACATTATAATGCGGGAATTTCGGTCTGGCTCATCCCGTGTTCTGATCACTACTGATCTCCTTGCTCGCGGTATCGATGTCCAGCAGGTTTCTCTTGTGATAAATTATGATCTGCCTACTCAACCGGAGAACTATCTTCACCGAATTGGACGAAGTGGCCGTTTCGGGAGAAAGGGTGTTGCCATCAATTTCATCACTCTTAACGACGAAAAGATGTTTTTTGACATCCAGAAGTTTTACAATTTGGTGATTGAGGAGCTGCCTGTCAATGTTGCAGATCTCATCTGAATTAGTTCCAATCAATCACCTTCATTCTCCAGTATTATGCTTCATTTTAGTGTTTGATAGGATTTGGTTGGGTTTTTGCTCCAAATAACAGTTACAACAGTAGTTTAGTTTTTCAGTTATGTTATATAATGTCTTGGATGGTTGTGTGACTTGTGTCTTATTCTGTTGCTGTTGTGCCTTATTATTCTCTTGAATTTGAATAATATATTATTTCATCTTGGTGTTTGGTTGGAATAAGATGAATGTGGTTATAATTTTATCCCAATACTAATTCAACATTATCCTATATAATATTGTGCATATACATATATCCATAAAAAAATTCATTTGCTTATAAATTTTCACTATGCCCTTGAGGTTAACATCATGTATTCAAATGTGATGTTGGCTTTGTGAAAATGCTACTAAACCTTTGCAACTACATCTTAAAAAATTTATTTGACTATAATTTTACAAATATACCCCTTGGAGTTAACAGCGGGTAACCCTGTGAAAATATCATTAGAACTTTTGTAAATATGCTCCTAAAAAATTCATTTGTTTATAAATTTATAAATATGTTCTTAAAAAAAATATTTGTTGGGTTCAAACAATAGTCCCACATTGCTTATGGAAGAGAAGTGTAAGGGGTTTAAAAGAGTAGGACCCATCTTCATCTTCATTAGTGTGAGGCCTTTTGGGCTTGTCCCAAGAACAAAACCACTTAGGCCTTGGATTGGGCTCAAGTGGACAATATCACATTAATATGGAGATGTGGTTGAGTTACCCCTGGACGGTCCTACAAGTGGTATTGTTGGGGAAGAACCTACAATTATATTAATTCAAAATAATCAAAATGTCTTTTAGGGTTATAAGAGGTATTTTTTTGGACCATAATTGAAACCATAGTTAAGGTCTTGATATTGACAACCGTTTGTAACAACAAGGGATATATACAATGAAATAAGAAACTCGGGGGATATATTATTTTTTTGACAAAGGCGACAAGCATCTCCGAAAGTCAGGGGTGGACAACGCGTCACCTGTGCACTTGTGCCCTCATCTTGTGGTCGTGGGGGTTTGAATCTGGGATTGTCTCAACCAACGAAGTCCTATACAAGGGATCCGGTACCAATAGACTAAGAGGCCATTGGTAACTTGGGGATATACTTGTAATTATAGTTTTTATAAGATATAATATGTTTTGAAGGGTGTGTGAGTAATTTTCTCTTTTAAGAATTACAAATTGTTGAATGATTGTAAGGGAATATTCAGCTGCCCTTTCATTCCATCCAACGTATCATATTTATTTTTGAAACTCAAATTACAAGCAAACAATATCAAATGATTAGAGAAGAATACTTCATGTAATTGAAATAATTTCGAAATTATACTCATCGGAAACAAATTAAAATGTAATCTCAATGAAATTATATATGAGCTTTAATTCTCATAAATTATTTATTAGATCTCCTAATTGATAGTCTATGATTTGATCATGTACCCATAGGAGATCTTTCAACTCTATAGTCCACTAATCAATCCTCTCAACCAACAACCCTCTTTTATAACTCAACTAGAGTTGGGAGCTAGGACTCATGTTAAGAAATTATCAAACTCTCTTGTCATTTTCAAACATAACATATTATTATGGGGTATAAAATCTTAAAACACATGTGGCATGGCTATATGGGCTCGAAGATCTAACTACTCATCAACCATTTAGCCATCCAACGGTACAGATCAACCCTCCAAGAAAACTCCAGAAAGCCCTGAGGAGCCTAGTTGGATCCGTGTTGGCACTCAACTAACAAGCGAGTGGACCTAATTGCTTAACCGCCTCGGCTCACTATAAAAAAAGGACCTCCACTTACCTTCAATCGGAAATGAGTACCTAGTACGCTACTGACTCCGCGGAGATCGGTCGCTGAACAAGCGCTTCTCTCTCCCAGAGCTCTCATTCTCTCTTTCTCCATTCTCACTCTTCTTCCAGCTCTTCCCTCTTATTGGTACCCTCTTGGACTTGATTGTCAGAGACTATCTCGGGGCACGAGCGCCCGAGCCTCTTTTCTTTGCAGATCATCTCCCTGATGTGACGACGTTCCCGAAGGTCCTACCCTTAGAGTATCAGGAGATCTTGTGAGCTAGGAACCTGCCCTAAGAATCATCCATGTAGTTGCTCTTTCCCCTAATTTTTGAAGATTCTCCATCATGATCGATTTTACCTGTTGATCTAAATCTTTTCTAATTTCAAGAAAATAACAAATCTTGACATGAAAAGATTGGTGCGTGTTAAGATTCCTCAAGAAGTTGTGAAGTTCTCATCCATGGCAAGAATCATAACTAAGGAAAGCCATGTGGACTACCACACCATTGGACGCATCTTTCTTTTTTTTTTGTTTTTTTTTTTTTTGTTTTGGTAAGGTGGATAAACCATGTTTATTTGTGTCAAAAAACCGATTCCTGGTCAATCAAAGGTACAAGTATTCCTAGTCTACAAAGAGAACCAGGGTTACTATCTATTACTCATCACAATTATCCATTGGGTGCATTGTTGCCCAAGAAGTCTTGTTATTGTCTTGAATTTTAGACACTTTTCAAGGATGAAATTAAATGAATGGGTATTTGCTCCCAATGTATTCTTCTGATAAGTTCAACAAGCTCGGGGGATGTTTGAGTATTTTGCAGCATTAAGATGTTTTTTTCCTGTTCCAGTGTACCCTTCTAAATGCCACTAATTGCTTATTTATTTTTTTTGAAAATTCAAAAAAATCTGCTTTCATAACATTCCAGTTAACTAATTCAATATAAAATTAATAAAATTATTATTATTATTATTATTGGTAGAAAATAAAAAATATTTGTAAATATGAATTCTTAAACTTCTTGCCTTAGCTGCAGCCAAATGACATAATTTTTTTCATTGCGCTTCTTCTTGTTCTAGCTACAGCTAGTAAACATGATAGAAGGAGAACACACGGCAATCTTACGTCATTCCCATGTTTCTAAAGGAAGAAAATTCCGCCAATCTACAATGATTACTATGATATTGAGAGTTTTTTTTATATAATTTAAGTAATATTATTAATTTAATATTAAAATAATTAATTTAGTGACCATGATGGGTAGAGAAGCAAAATTATGGAGGAAAAATATAAATTAGGGGTATTTTCAAGATATCCAAACGAAACAATAGGTGTAAAATAAATTATTTGTATTATTAAATAAAAACATGAATATAAATACAATGCGATAGGTTGAATTTTACTTAAAACATCGTTTTTTTTAATAATAATAATTTCCTCCGTTTCACATGTACCTTTTTAAGTAATTCTTTGAAATTGTTGCTCATCCTAATGTTATTTTTTTTTTTTATAAAATCATACTACACAAAAAAAATTGTAAAGGTACGTATCCAAACAACCTGCTTCCCATGTGACGTTGACAATGAGACATATGGGAGCACTTTAGGAGGATGTACTAAATAAACACACCTTTTATTTATCGGGGTCTCATAAACACCTCTCCGCTCTCCCAAGATTACATGTGATATTTTCAAGACAAAATGTTGTGACACCAACTTGTTTCTACTATCTTGATCTGATGCAACACATCAACCAAAGAAATCGAGGCTACATGAGACGCAAAATTTGGTGAAAAGGAGAATTTCACGATGGATATCCCGGGGAACATTAGCGATAATTCATGACAGATACCTAATTCTGTAACAAACTGAAATACAACCTTTTCTTGTTTTTATCAATTTTTAATATTAAATATCATGTAAAGTTCAAGGACACAAATCACATGAAAACCGTGAATAACATATTGCTATTTGCATAGTATATTTTCATGTATTATCAATTAATAAATGAATGTGGTTTATCCCCCCTAAAAAACAAAAAAAAGTGTAAACAAAGATCGAGACCAAAGTGTGATCATCTCACTAAAAATGTCCAAAGTGAAAAAAAAAGTTATATTTCCCCAAAATGATCACTGAAGTAATATATTTCTTTCCTGTGAGTTGAAATGCTATTGTTTATTAAATGTCAATTATGTCTTAAATTACTCATTTCTATAACTTATTATTTATTCAAATGTGCAAAAAAAAATTTACTCAATTTTTTTTTTCTTTAGATATCCATTCACATCATCCTTCTCCTACAAAAAAAATAAAATACAAAATTACTTGCCACAAAACACAAAACACAAAATTGCACCTATGGCTACAAAAGTATTACTATTATAATGCTATGGCCATAAAACAATTTTATATCCATAACGTGACCGCTGACGTGACATCTTTATGAACTTGTATGTCCACGTATCAATTACTTGCCATGTGTTAGTGACACGTCAGCACCACGTGTGCAGATTCGCGGGAGATTCCATCAAAAAAACCCATTTTAGCTTTACATGCGACTATAGTGAAGTTTATGAGTTTTCTGATATGAAAATTTATTTTTTGGCCATAATATTATAATCCGAGTACTATTGTGGTCATGTGTGCAATTTATCCTGTAATAAAATAAAGGGAAAATTACACTAAACTACCATGTGGTTTGCCTCTATATCAATTCAGGGTCTGTGGTTTAAGTTGTAACAATTTAGTATCCTGCACTTTACTCCGTGAGCAAAAAAGTGCCAAAAATTTAACTCCATTAATATTTGTTGATGTGGCATTAAAAAAATAAAAAAAATAAAAAAATAAAAAAATATTAAAAAAAAGAAAAACATAGGAAAATTTCTAAAAAATTCTGAACAACAGAAAATCCGATATACTAAAAACTTCATAAATAAAATCAGAAAATTACCAAAAAAATACAAAATCTTTAAAAATCCAAAAAATAGAAAAACTTATAAAACCCCCAGAAAATTGCTTAAATTCAAAAATAAATAAATAAATAAAATCTTTAAACCCCAAAAAATTAGAAAAAACTTCTAAAAAAAATCCATAATCCAAGAAATTCCAAAAATAAAAATAAAATAAGCTTAGAAAGTTCCCAAAAAAACAAAAAACAAAAAAAAACCACAAAACTATTTAAAATAAAAATAAAAATTTGAAAATATTTTAAGAAGTGTAGAAAATCCCCAAAAAAATCCACAAAATCCCCTAAAAAACTAAAACAACCTAGAAAAATTTGTAAAATTCCATAAATTTCCCAAAAATCCCAAAATATTGAAAAATAAATATATAATTAGAACCCAAAATTTGTATATAAACTTCAGATTTTTCGATATTATGGGATTTTTTTGGGATTTTATGAAAATTTTGGAATTTTTGGCAAATATTTTTAGATTTTTCATGAATTTTCTCGCTAGTTAAAAAATCTATGTTTTTTTAGTTTTTTAGGGTATTTTGTTGTTCTTTGTTGATTTTTTGTATTTTTTACAAATTTATTCATATTTTTCTTTATTTTTAAAGAGTTTTTGGGTTTTCTTTTTGGAAATTTATAAGCTTATTTTATTTTTATTTTTATTTTATGGAATTTATTGGATTACAGATTTTTTAAGAAGTTTTTTCTAATTTTTTGGGGGTTTAAGGATTTTATTTTATTTATTTATTTTTGAATTTAAGCGATTTTTGGGGTTTTATAAGTTTTTCTGTTTTTTGGATTTTTAAAGATTTTGTGTTTTTTTGGTAATTTTCTGATTTTATTTATGAAGTTTTTAGTATATCGGATTTTCTGTTGTTCAGAATTTTTTAGAAATTTTCCTATGTTTTCCTTTTTTTTTAAATATTTTTTGAATTTTTTTAAATTTTTTTCTTTTTTTTCAATGCCACATCAGCAAATATTAACGAGGTTAAGTTTTTGGCACCTTTTTGCTCACAGAGTAAAGTATAGGGTACTAAATTGTTACAACTTAAATCACAGACTCTGAATTGATATAGAGACAAACCTTATGGTAGTTTAGTGTAATTTCCCCTAAAATAAACGACTATTAAGAACAAAGTTAACTTATATTCTATATTTAATTTTTAAATTTAAAATTAAGTTAATCCGTATAACATATGAAATTAGCTTAATTGTGTTAGAACTATTATTATGTGACCTAAACGATCTTTAAGTTGCCGACTCTTTATAAATTAATAAAATTTTAAATCTCGAACAAATGCCTGATGAGTATCTTGATAATTTAATTCAACTCAATAAACATTAAAATTTAGTGACTATATATCAAAGGCTTATCACTATCACAAGAATAATTATTTAAATAGCCACCCAACTATTAGGAAACTTCTATTCTATTTGAGGCACTGAATTATAAAAAAATTTAATTTGATACCCCAACTTTATAATTATGTCCAATTGAGTCACTCATGATAACACCGTTAATGGCATGATGACATAGCATGACACATGAAGTATAGTACACCACGTGTCAACCTCTACTTGTTCTTCGCACCAAAACCCTTCTTCCCTCGTCATTTTTGTAAAACCGAAACAATCCAAGCTTTCTTCCCTCCTTATGAACCCTAATTAATCCTAGAGAGAAGTATTGTGTGCCATGTGGCGTATTGTGAGCCACGTGTCATGCCACATCAACCCGTCGTTAACGGTGTTAGTATGAGTGATTCAGTTGAACCTGATTCTAAAGTTGTGTTATCAAATTGAAATTTTTTATAATTAGATGATTCAAATAGAAGTATTTGAATAGTTGAGTGCTGTTTAAATTATTTACCCCTATCACAGAGCTAAAATCAATTAACATCATTGTGATTTATTGCTTCTAAAATGTTAATCTTGTGCTTAATGAACTTCATTTGTTTAATGATTATGCATTTTATCAAACGGATAATGCTTCCACGTGTTCAAATTGAACAGCGGAACGGCATCAGATTGCCCGTATAGTAATGATATATGGATCACCGTCCAAGTGCTTTAAGATTCGCACTAATCTTCAATTTCTTTGAGACCGAAACACTACTAGTTATCTATTCCAGTCCGGAACCCCGCCTTGCCTGAGTTCTCTCTCTCTCTCTCTCTCTCTCTCGCGATCGATAGTGAGAATACTCGAATCCGATCACTGAAATCCGCTCGAAGATGCAGAGGATCGCCGGCGTAAGACGTCTGGCGGCGTCCGTTTGTAATCAGAGGTTGCGAAGAGCGTGCTTCTCCACCTCCCTCCTCTTCGATGACACCCAGAAACAGGTCCTCAAAAATCTTAATGTTCCCCTGATTTCGTTTCAATCTAACGTTGTCCAAGTAGCACGGTCTTAGTTCAAGGAATAAAAAAACTTTTGTAATCTCGTAAATTTACAATTTTTGTTGTTTTTAGTGTTACAAGGATGAAAAGCTTGTGTTTTTTAGTGGAAAAGAGTAGGATTTTTTACTTTCCAGTGTTTCTTGATTCAGTTTCAATTTCCTGTTGTCTTAGAGTGGCACGATCTTAATTCAATTAAAAAAACCTCTTTTTAATCTCGTAAATTTATAATGTTTGTTGTTTATAGTCTTACGAGGATGAAAAGCTTGTATCTTTTGAATGGAAAAGAGTAGGGATTTTTAACATTCCAATGTTTTGATGGGTTTGATTTGTTGTTTGTGTAGTTTAAAGATAGTGTTTCGCAGTTTGCACAAGAAACTATTGCTCCACATGCAGCAGAGGTGGATAGGACGAATTATTTTCCAAAGGTAGTGTGAGTTTTAGTGATTGGAGTTTGTGGGAATATGAGTGATTATCGGTGATTGTTTTGTGTTTGTTCCAGGATGTTAACTTGTGGAAACTCATGGGGGATTTCAATCTCCATGGTATCACTGCACCAGGTAGAACTGCTGATTTTCAATTCCTTTGTGTTGTGTTTTAGTTGAATGAAAATATGATATTTCACATTGTTTGGATTATCTTGATCCCTGCCTGAGTCTTGTTGCAATGTTTTCAGAGCTTGCCTTTTATGATTACAAGTGTGTTTTTCTTTTTAAGTGTAATTCAACTCTATGTTTCCCCATAGAGGAATATGGAGGGCTTGGACTAGGTTACTTGTACCACTGCATTGCAATGGAGGAAATTAGTCGGGCTTCTGGAGCTGTGGGTCTTTCCTATGGTGCTCATTCGAATCTTTGCATTAATCAGTTGGTAAATGAATGTTGTTCCTTAGTTCTCCTTTATGAATGCCTGAACAATTGTCTTCTATATGCACTGACAATTTCTTTTATATTAGGTGAGAAATGGAAACGCTGCCCAAAAGCAGAAATATTTACCAAAGGTTGGTCTTTAACAGCACCTCCGAAGTATTTCGATCTACTTCATGCAACTGATTTGCTTGTTTGGATCTTATTACTTGTATTCATAAAATAAAATGCTTTGCTGATTTTGTTTTATTATCATATTTCATCTAGTGTTGATGTTATTTGATGACTCCAAGATCGCTTAATGATATAACATTGTACTTTTTGAGAATTTGATCTCTTCGTGCTAATTATGTTTTCTTTTTCTTTTTTTTTTCATGTGAAGCTAATCAGTGGGGAGCATGTAGGGGCTTTAGCAATGAGTGAACCAAATGGTAAATTAAAGCAAGCAAAACTTGTGCCCTATGTTGGAAAAGCGACTAGATTTGTTTACTTATTTGCACATCCTTCATTTCAGCTGGATCTGATGTTGTTAGTATGAGATGCAAAGCTGATCGGGTTGATGGAGGTTATGTCTTAAATGGGAACAAGATGTGGTGTACAAATGGGCCAACTGCTCAAACACTGGTATTTTCTTCTATTCCCATTGTCTATTCATATCTCTCTGGAAATTTCTTTTTCTTGAAAATTATTTCATCTATGTTGTTACATTAAAATTGCACACCATCTACAGGAAACATAATATTGCTGAGATTAGTGTTTCTTTCATGACTAGAGGTTGATGCCAAATTATTTTATTTACTCTCAAGATTGTTTTAGTAAATATTTCTCTTGGAATAAATTATCCTACCTTTGATGCATTCCTTTTCATTAGAGACAAGCAGCTTCATTCTTTGTCACTGATAAAGAAAATTTTGAGCAGGTAGTTTATTCTAAAACAGACATTACTGCTGGATCAAAAGGAATTACTGCATTCATAATTGAGAAAGGAATGCCAGGGTATTGACTATGAGCTTTGCTTTGTCTACTTTTATAAATATTTTAATTGGGTGTTAAATATTATGGTTTTTGTTTCAAATATGAAGTTAATATCTCTCCCATCTGAAACATGATTCATATAACACATACTACAGTCTCATGACTTTAATGACATGACAATGTTGCAGGTTCAGTACTGCCCAGAAGTTAGACAAACTGGGTATGCGTGGAAGTGATACGTGAGTGCTGTTGCAGCTTATATTTAAAGTATTATCATGTAAATCAATCTCTTAATTGGTTGCATGTGGATGGTTTGTTGTCAGATGTGAGCTAGTTTTTGAGAATTGTTTTGTACCTGACGAGAATGTCCTGGGACAGGAAGGAAAAGGTATGTAGTGTCAAGTAGCGTATTGATTGTGATGATGGACCTATGGAGTCGAGTTCTACTTGCCTCATTATGAATGTTGTACTTTAGAATATTGTTTGCTCGCAAACATGACTCTTACCAAACTATGAATAAGTGGAATTTAGTAGTAAAATATGGACGCCCCTAGAATTATCTGTGTTATTATATTTCCAGTGTGATACGAAACTGTAGGTACATTGAATTTTGCAATGGCTGACTTAATTGCTTTTAAATTCTTTTAACTAATTGTCTTTTACTTTGGTCTCCTAGAAAGCATATCTTCATCTTATGTAGCCAAAGTTTTCTGAGATGGTGTTTTCATAGTCAACAAAATGATGTGGCAAAGATTTCTCTGATTTCAGGGGTTTATGTCATGATGTCGGGGCTTGATCTAGAAAGGCTTGTTTTAGCTGCCGGTCCCATTGGCCTTATGCAAGCATGCCTCGATGTTGTTATTCCTTATGTGCGGCAACGAGAACAATTTGGTCGGCCTATTGGAGAATTCCAATTAATACAGGTCTCTGTTTTCCCCTTCTGAGATTTCTATGAACTAGTTGTAACTTGGAAGGTTTTGTGTGTCCTTTGCACCATTCTGAATCATAAGCGAATTGCAGGGAAAATTGGCTGACATGTACACGTCCTTGCAATCATCTAGGTAATGCTTGTGTTATGTTTTGCTAGTTATTTAACTAACGGACATCTGATGATCTGGTTTAATTTTGTTCTATAGAGCCTTTGTGTACTCTGTTGCTAGGGACTGTGATAATGGAAAAATCGACAGGAAGGTATGCAAATCACCATTTATAATTAATGAATGGTTCATCATGACATAATCCTTGCTGTGTCAGTCAGGAAAATAAACATTGATTCTTTAAGATTGTATCATATAAAAAATTGTTAGCTTTCCATAGAAGAAAAATCAGAGAATCACATTCATTGGGCCCAAGTTGATTTATTTTACCTGTTTACGCATTTAGTTTGATGGATGATTCTAAACACTATCTCTAGAACCTCGAATCACCTTAAATTAGGGCCATTACACAGTATCATGCTCCTTTTGTTTTATGTTTGCTTGTACACTATCATAATCTGTTGAATTACTGTGATGGTGGCATGCTCTAATGTATATTTTGGAAATTAACATTTTTTGTAGGATTGTGCGGGCGTTATACTTTTTGCTGCCGAAAAGGCCACACAAGTTGCTCTTCAGGCAAGAAAACTTATTACTAGTATTACTGGAAGATCTACTGATTTAAAACATAACTCTTTACGACAACGTTCATGATGAAGACAACGAACCAAATAATTAAAAAAAATGTTGAAAAGTTTGCATCATCCATCACAGATCAGTCAATTTTCCTGGCCTTTTTACATTAGTATTTATCTTTCTTTTCCATGTGACTGTCTGTGCAAATTACATTGTATACATGTCTATAAATGACATCTTGGCGAGCTTCATGTTCAGAAGGCTTTGATTTACTTTTTGATTGATAATATTGCAGGCAGTGCAGTGCCTTGGCGGCAATGGCTATGTGAACGAGTACCCAACTGGTCGCCTGTTGAGAGATGCAAAATTATATGAGATAGGTGCTGGGACTAGTGAGATCAGAAGGATGATCATCGGTCGGGAGCTCTTCAAACAAGATTAAGAGCAACATACATCATATACTGGTGGACTACCATTCATGCAATATATCACAAAGTTTCAGACTGTTTTATATGAATTTTGGTAGACTGATCGACCAATCTGGGTGTCAAAATCCCGTGCTTATTCACAAAAAAAAAGGGGAACTTTCTGCATATGCTACCATCTGCTTAACTGAAACTTAAAGTTATCCTGTATAGTAATTATCAGAACTAGATATTGTACAACAATTCAATCAAGAATAAAAATTCTAAATTTTCCTGATAAATCTTGTAATCAGCTATAGTAGTTTCATCAAATATGTGTGACTGGTTTGGTTTTTGGTTTTATACCGAATTTCGGCATTTTGAATTTATGGTCATGCATGAATCCCATGTCTGGATGCTGATATTCACATCACACTATAAAGTTTTATCATTTCTGGACAAATTCCTGAACAAAGTGTACTCAATGTGGAGAAGTATACATAATGGATTGGGCAGGGATTGGTAACATACAGAGAAACTGCAGGATGTTTGTTCTTCATGTCTGCAAATTCTTGCTATTTCTTGAATTACTGGAACCCCATTGAATGGCCTGTGCAACAGCACGCTGGCGTTCTGCATCACTGTACTCATCGAGCTTCCTTTGATGTTCTCGTATCTGCTCCTCGTTTTGCAGGGACAGGCGGAATGAAGGAGAGGACCTCCCTTCATCATCCTCAGAGGCAACAGCGAGGACGTTAAGGGCCAGAACAACATCAGCCATCATCGGGCGCACCAATGCATCTTCTTGCAGGCACATTGCAGCCACAGCCACTGCTTGATTCAATGCCCTCGGCGGGTACTCTCCTTGCAGCAATGGATCCACCAGCTCTGGGAATCTCTTCTGATCTTTGAACATAGGTTGTGCCTTCATATTGAGAACAAACAGAAATAAATGACACTCTGATTGATAACAATGGTGAATTGGTGAGCAGTGAATGGAATGAAATCATACCCAAGTTGTGAGGTTCTGCTCAAGTGTTGGCCTTCTAGTGTCAATGGCTCTTCTGCCAGTGATTAGCTCTAGCATGACAACTCCGAAACTATAAACATCCGACTTCACGGTAAGCTGACCAGTTCTTGCATATTCCGGTGCACAGTAGCCATATGTTCCCATCACCCTTGACGAGACATGAACGTTATCACCCACGGGACTGAGCTTAGCAAGACCAAAATCGGAGAGCTTGGGATTGAATTCTCTGTCGAGCAATATATTCGGTGATTTGAGATCGCGGTATATCACAGGGGGATTAGCTTTATCATGCAAATACTCTAGACCTTTGGCAGCACCATGCGCTATTCTCATTCTTGTATGCCAGCTTAATGGTCTCCGATTCGGAGGGATATCTGTGAATACAATGAGGCATTACCTATTTCAGATATGAAACTACTATGAACACGAATTATATATTCTGAAAGAGAATATATATATATATACCTAGCAAATGGTCTTCCAGAGAACCCATGGCCATAAACTCATACACCAATAGTCTCTGATCTCCATCCGCGCAATAGCCAATAAGATTGACAAGGTTTGGATGGTGCAGGAGACTGAGCATTAGAACCTCCACAAGAAACTCTCTGTTGCCTTGCAGGCCATTTCTATCAAGCTGTTTAACAGCAACAAGTTGCCCGGTGTTCTCGAGTCTGCCCTTGTAAACTCTCCCAAACCCTCCTTCACCGAGCAGACAATCGGGTCGGAAATTCTTTGTAGCAGAAGCCAGCTCTCGGAATGTAAATGTTTGCGCCGCAATATTTCCACTTCCATTACCATTGCCATTGCCCGCTTCTCTTTGGGTTATTGTTTCGGCATTATTTTTCTTCTCTCTGGTTTTCTCTGAAAAGAAGACAAATAGATTGGATTCTTAAATTGAGTTGCAATGTAAATCTGAAGGAATGCAGCTGCATTGATATCTCTCACCTGGTTCTTTAGCCAATGCAGTGGTCCTTTTGGAAACTTGAGCAGGACTGGGGGCCTTCCTGGCATCGAACTTCTTTGATGCCCTCTTCTCTACAGAGGAGAAACAAGAAAAGCAGCTCATCTCTCAAAGAACATCCACCAATCAATCTCTTCAACTTTCAACCCATGTTCATCATCATAGAAACACAACCAATGCCTCCAAATCCCAGACAAAGATGTCATCAAATTAACAAGTAATTCCCAAGTTAGAAAGACAAATAAAAACATGCCATTTTGGTTGTATTTTTGGGAGCATGCCCGTTTTTGGCGCAATAGAGAGGAAAAATAGGCTCTATTTTGTGTGGTCGTTGCTGTTTGTCCGGTTTTATCTTCATAATAAACATAAACATGGTCTGTTTTTTTTTCAATTGTTAATCAATCAATCAAAGGTGGCAGCAGCATCTGACAATGTATCAGAGAACAAGTGAGAGCAGTACTGTTGCATCTGCAGCAAAACAAGCCAGAAATTTTCTGCATCTACTCATGTGCCACTGAAAAGCTGGGTCATTGTCGTTAAACTTATTATTATTATTATTATTATTATTATTATTTTATTTTATTTTATTTTATTTTATTTTTTTGACATAGGCCCAAGACCCAATACGGGTAAGGATGTGATTATAGATTTCGAGCAAACTCACTCAATTACCTCTAACCTCTCACTGTGCGTGTACCGTTCTCGGGGAGTAAACTCGATTCGAACTTGTTCCTCCCATTTACGGAGGGCATAGACTCAATCACAGGACTTGCATAAGAGAATTATCCAACACACTCAAAATTATACCGCTAAACTATGTGCCTTTTGATAAACTGATTATTATCCACATTCAAACTTTTTTCTCAATAAGAATCAACATCAACATCTATTAATTGTCCAAGTCTATTACTCCCATGTCAATAACCATCTTATTTATTCCTCAGAACTAATCAGGACAAATCATACAATCACTCATTTCATCTCATCTCATCTCATCTATGCATGTTATTGCCATTTGATTTGATTTGCAAAACAAAAAAGAATAATAATTAATTAATTTAATTAACTAATTGACTAAACAAATACCCTAGAGTAGAAAAGTATATATACATCTACATTACGGACTAGTAAATTATTAAGAGAGGGAAAATGAGAATGTGTCACCGGTCTCCGGCGGCGGTGGCGCCGCCGCAGCCGAGGGTGCTCCGAAGAGAAGAGGTTGATGAAGAGGAAGTGGAGAGGCGGCAAAGCAGGCCATTGTAATCAGAGACGCTGTCCTGCAAGCTGAGGAGAAGGTGGTGATTGGAGCTGAAGCTCATGGACGGCTTGGAGCCGGGGACGAAGGGCGGCTCGGTTTCGCCGGAGAGCATCTGGACCACGCCACGCATCGCCGGCCGCGCCACCGCGTCCGGGTTGGAGCACGCCAGCCCCACCAGCAACACCCGCCGCACCTCCGCCTCCTCGTGCTCGCCGCCCATTCTCTCGTCGACGGCGGCCATTATCCGGCCCTCGCCGTGCAACCGCCACACCCACTCGACCAGGTTCCGCCCCTCGTTCCCGTCGATCGGCCTCCGGCCGGAGACCACCTCGAGGACCAGCGCGCCGAAGCTGAACACGTCCGTCTTCTCCGTGGCGCGGCCCGTGAGGAGGTATTCCGGCGCGAGGTAGCCCATGGTGCCGGCGGTGACGGTGGCGTCCGGGGACTTATCGTGCTCGACTTGGCGCGCGAGGCCGAAGTCGCCGAGGCGCGCGCGGAAGCCCTCGTCGAGCATGACGTTGCTTGACTTCACGTCCCGGTGGATCACCTGGCGCTCGCACTCGCGGTGGAGGTAGGCCAGCGCCGAGGCCACGCCGGTGAGGATCTCCTTCCGGTGGCGCCACCCTAAAGGCAGCGACTTGGTCTCGAAGAGAGCCTTATCGAGGCTACCATGAATCATGTAATCGTAGACCAAGAGGATCTCTCCCTTCTCGTGGCACCAGCCTTGGAGCCGGACGAGGTTCCGGTGCCGGAGACTCGCGATGATGGAGAGCTCCGAGAGGAACTCCGCCCGGCCCTGTGCGCTATTGCCGTCATTGTGAATGCAGCGCTTGACGGCGATGAGCGCGCCGGTCTCCGGGACGATGCCTTTGTAGACGGTGCCGAAGGCACCGTGGCCGATGATGCGGGAGGAGTCGAAGCCACGGGTGGCGGCGCTCAGCTCTCGGTAGCTAAACTCTCTGGGCGCGTTCACAATCTCGGCGGCGGCCGCCAAGTTATCCCATTTCCTTAAAGATCTTGACCTTCTGGCGAAGACCCA
This sequence comes from Dioscorea zingiberensis, assembly GCA_026586065.1. Taxonomy (NCBI): domain Eukaryota; kingdom Viridiplantae; phylum Streptophyta; class Magnoliopsida; order Dioscoreales; family Dioscoreaceae; genus Dioscorea; species Dioscorea zingiberensis. The sequence continues at coordinate 65,845,060 of CM048820.1, read as the reverse complement.
GAAGGCCACGCCGGCAAAAGAGGCTACCACGAAGACGCCAGCCGTCGCCACTCCGGCCACGGCCGCCGGGCCTTGTCTGCAAAGGCTGTTGTTTTGGCAGGAAGACGAGGAGGAGGAGGCTGCGGCCATGGTTCCATTCTTCGGACTCTCGGCGACGGAGACCGACATTGAAGGGGCAAGAGAAGGTGGTGAAGGGCCGACATTGAGGGTTGGATTGGAGGAGACCGGCGGCGGTGGTGGAGGTGGAGAAGAAGAAGAGGAGAAGGTCCACCAGTCGATGCTGTGGATCTCGGTGCTGCCCTGAGTGGATCCGGAGAAGCCGACGTACATGAAATCCTCGACGAGCTGGCTGAGATCGACGGGGAAGGAGAGGACAGGGACGGCGGGGCGGTCGGTGGAGTAAGAGACGAAGACCTGGAGAAGACCCTGGTCATCAAACTCGATCCAGGAGTTGACAAGATCGCCGCTTTTCAAGTCGATGCCGGTGGAGTCAAGATCGGCGACCAATGAGGAGACCATGCTGCCGAGATCGACGCCGACGTGGTTGCCGTTGATGTCGTTGAACTCGACGTCCATGAGGGTGTCGAACTCCACAGCGAGGACAGGGGAAGGGGAAGAGGCAGAGGAGTTGATGAGGCCCATGAAACCGCCGGAGTCGCCGAGGGAGTGGTCGTCGGGGGAGAGGAGGAAGGCGAGGCCGCCGCCGATAGAGGAAGGGTTGAGGTTGGTGACGGAGAAGGAGAAGGAGGTGGAGAAGGGGATGGGGAGGTGAGTCACAGGGTGGCGAAGCCGCACTGGGTCGGCGAACAGAGCCCTGCCGGCGCCGGAGTTGGGGACGGGGAGGTCACGTGAGAGCCGGATGCTGCCATTCTTCAAATGCGCGTCGCCGAGGAGCTTCAAGCTGTTGAGAGTGAGTGTAGAGAGGTCGAACTTTGTGGCGATGGTGAGGTGGGAATTGATGGATAGGATGAAGAGGAAGGAGAGGAGGAGAGAAGGCATGGTGGCTAGTGAGGGATGGAGGTGGCCATGGATGAAGGGGGGGTGCTGGGAAGAGAATGGAGTAGTAGTAGTCTTGGATTGGAAGGTAGGTGAAGTGGAGATGAAGGTGGTGGGGGATGTCAAGCTTTGTTTAGTTGGAAAGGGGATGGGAGGAGGCTGGTGGGGGATAGGGATGTGGATGACTACAGTAGTAGTCTATGGATCCATAGCAGGGCACGGGGACACAAAGTCTAGTAGACAACATGCCACGTGGTCTCACACGCCAACGGTAAACTCGGAGCGGAGCCGAAGGCAAGTTGCCTGAGCTAGCTGATAATAAGAAAAGAAATTGGTTATAATTTACAAATGATATCAGAGATTGATTTAACGTAGTAAAATTGACTGAAGTTTTTTACTTCATAAATTACTTATTTGCCAAAGGCCTCTTGATGAAGCAGCAAAAGTCTCTTATATAAAGGGTTCAACACCCGAAAGATTTGGAGTCAAATCCCCACTATACAAAGTGAGGACGCAGTGCATGAGTTACCCAATAGGGTGCATATGTACGCAGGTAAGTCTTTTCCGTATGAGCTTCATGCAGTCACAGATAGTGAAATAAGTGCATACTATGTGAAACTTTTAGGCAATAAAATAAGCCATGCAGTGTGAAACCTATGGTAGGGTGCTTCTCGCCTTGATTGGAAAAAAAAAAAATTACTTACTTATTTTAGGAGGATGAAGGTCTACATTCCTAGGCTTAGCTTTATGCTTGCTTTGTGTGCAATGCACGAGTAGGACGTTGGTGGAGCCAGGGATTTTTATTTTTATTTTTTTGGTGCTTCATGAGATCCCACCCGACCTCATTAAAGGAAAGGATCAGAACTGATTCCAAGTATTTGTTTTCAAGTGACTTGTGGCGTGAGGACTGTTCTGATGCTCTCTGAATTCATTTCTGTACATTAATAAAACTGTGAAATTGGGTGAGAAATGGATTGGGTACATAATTGACAGTCGATCACTTTCATCTAACCAGAAATTAGTGTCAAAATCAACATTAAAGTAATGTGCAAGATTCTTGGTAATCAAAAGCATGAACTTATAATTCAGAGTGGGACTCACCTTTTCATTCAAGCAAAACTAATGTTGTTCCAGCTTTTCTATGCACCAAATTGGCTTTCAGTTCTCTTTCCCTTTCTCCACACTGAAAACAAAAAGCAGCCATGGCCAATGAGTAGATGAAAAACAAGTCAAAGACCAGAGTGATCACTTGAAGTTGAAGATTTAACTTTATGTCACATAAGGAGAGAACTTCAGTGCCAAGGCTCAGGATGCTTAACCAGCAAGCTCTAAACTGGCTCAATTAGTCATTCTTCACCAAATATGTTCCTACTGACAGTTATCTGCATTCAACATAAGCAAAATACAAAAAAATTAGTTAGAGTGTCAGTATTAGATACAATTTGATGTGAATTTAATACAGAAATCACCTAGTCTGGGCAAGCACCTTTGAATATTCAACAACTCGGGAAATCCATGGGATGAGCTGTTGTGGTTTTCACTAATTATTAGTTTGTGAAATTTGAATGTATAGTGACTAGTACTGACCAATTAAAATGATGAAAGTGGAGACCTAAGAAGGTACAAATAGTGATGGGCTGATATTGACTTTAATGAAGATGGAGATTTCATTTCTTCACTTTCCTGTGAACGAACTAGCTGTTGAAATGGTACACAACCAAAAGGTTAGTAATTCAAAGGAAGAAAAAAAGAAAATGGTAGAGCCCAAGCAGACTTGAGCTAAAAAGTTCTCATTAAAGAGAATGTGAAAAGACACCATTTGAACAGTAGTTACAAATTTCCAATAGAACAGTTGATTACCTGCAGAATAAGCAGGAAAGAAACTAGAAATCAGATTGTTCATGGAGTATTAGATATGTGAGGAACATTACCTGAACTCTGAATTTCATTAAAACTAGACTTGTCCCAAATGAATTATTTCTGATGTTCTTCTGTGTCCTTCAATCCCTTCAAGGCAAAATCACCAAAAGCACCTTGAGTTCTTTGTATTAGAGTAGGTTACCAATTTCCATGGTCCTTGTTCATTGAGTATAACATATGTGAGGAACATTACTTAACTCTAAATTTTCATTAAAACTAGCCTTGTCCCAAACGACTTATTTATGATGTTCTTCTGTGTCCTTCAATCTACCCTTCAAGGCAAAATCACCCAAAGCACCTTGAGTTCTTTGTTTTACTGTAGGTTACCATTTTCCATGTTTCTTGTCCCAAAATTATGAAGGTATAAGAGCTCAGCTTGTATCCATCCTTACAGGGTCAATCTTCAAGAAATGGTTTTCTCATCAGGGAGATGACAAAAAAAAAATGATATAGGCAATGACAACTGCCTGCAATTACCCTGTGGCACCTCTTTATCTTTAGCTCCTCTCTATCTAATTCTTCACGAGTTTGAAGATCAGATGAGAGTGGAGCAGAGATTTCAACTCTCCGCAAGGAAGATAACATCAAGAATGCATTTAGAGACTCAGAGAAAAGAACGGTCTTATCATAGTGATATCCAATAAGGAATAGAAACCCTTCATAGGTTCGACAGGCATAGAAAAGCAATATTAATTACTGGAAGAAATGGTCAACTCTCCATACTTGTCAACTTAATCTCTCAAACCCTAACCAGTTTGAAGTCCTTGACGAGCAATTAGGCCATACTACAGAGCTGATGAGGAGGCCAATTAACAATGAAAGAAGTGTTGGAAATAAAGTGCCCAGACTAATTCATTTCATAACCCCAAACCAAGTTACTTCACTCCTCTCTCAATTCCAATACACTGATGTTACTAACCCTCACAAACACAATTGAATTTTGACCCTTAGATTCAGTCCAATGGATAGAATTATTACCGTTGGACTGAAATGCTTGTAAAACCCCAATATTTCCACTCAGCCCTAAATACATATGAAAAAGTAACAGCCGCCAATTCGTTGTTGAAGTATGGTCCCACTACACACTTCTCCTGAGGATCGGGCACATTCCCAATAAGATACAAGATCTATGGGACGTGCAACGATGGGACAAAAGCTGAGGAAGGATCTCCACAAGGGATGGCATCTGCTGGTGTTGGCCGTCACCTGGAACTTATGGCTGAAAAGGAATATGAGATGTTTCAACAACAAACGGCGTGTTTGTAAGCGACTCATCCAACATATCGACTTCCTCTTCCTCTTTTGGTTCGACAGTTTTCTCATGCCAATCAACAGTCTCAATTACATCCCATGGTCACCCTCATCAGACATAGTCTCACCCTTACAAGAGAGGACCAAAAACCAAGCCTTCCTGGGGCAGACTTCGAGGATGAAGACCCCGTCAAGTCACGCCAGCCAGGGATTTTGGTACCTCACATGTAAAACCCGGCCCAACAAAGGACCCCTGTAAGAGTGTATTACTCTCTATTTTCTATCCTTAATAAAGAAATATGATTTATTCACTTTATCACAAAAAAAAGCCATCTTCACTGAGATGCGCCTTTTTCTTCTTCACTTCATCTCTCATTTGAGTTATGAGCGATACCTGAGTTGTTTCTACTGAAACGTGATACAGGAGGAGCTTGTCGACAATGTGGGTTAGGTGCACCCTACTAGTCGGAGTGTTCGTTGGATTCTTTGCAGGAAAGAGGCGAAATCGGTTAATTAGTTTTGCGAACAAGAAGTTGGTGTTTGATTATTGAGAATTATTCTTTATTCAAATCAGAACAATGTGCTTCTATAACAGTGATTTAAACTGCAATTATGGATTGGAAACTACTACCAAGCGCATAACATGAATTACAAAACAATAGTTCACAAATAAAATATCATCTTTCTTACTTGAAGTAGAGAAAGAAACAGAACTGAATCAACGATACAAACATTTTCCAATTTCTAGCGCATTGTTCAGCCAATTCATTCAAAACACGTCATAATTTTGAAACAGACTAAGCAATGCCTCATCTAAACTCAGGCATGATGAATTACACAAACGTTAATCAGATCATGTTAACATCATAAGATACTTAGAACCCTAGCGAATCCAATATTCCTTAGAGCCAACTGTTCTTGCGAGAAAACAATCAAAACCAAAGTATGCATTCTAGAAACAAACATCTAGCGGATCATTCACAGAAAATGGAAGAAAGGATTTACCCTGAAAATGGGGCTGAGAGCTCGAATTCCATCAAGGCCGAAGCTTTTCGATTGACGAATTGAATTGGGGGAAAAGAGAAGGAAAATTGAAAGAAGAGACGCTGCAATGAAGCAGAGTGGATCCATGGAAACGACATCGTGCGCGCGGGATTGAAGAAATGAATCCTCCACTACCCTCGAATTTCCGCGAATGTTAATATGACCTAATTAGCCTTGTTATTATTATTATTATTATTATTATTATTATTATTATTATTATTATTATTATTATTTATTGTTTTGCTTATCATTTATTATTACTTATTTAATTAAATACCGAATTTCTTGTTTCCATCCTCTTCTTTTTTTGACAAAAACGACAAGAACTCTTAGTCATAGGTAAGGTTGTAAAACGATCAAGCTATTCGTGAGCAGCTTGAATTCAACTCGATAAAAGCTCGAATTCAGTTCGGAATTTTGATCTTTTGAGGTGAGCTCGAGCTCCGATTTCGAGCTCAAAATTAATTTCGAGCCGAGTCGAGCTCGATCGAACTCGGCTCGAAAGCTCGAAATTATATTTTAAAATATATTATATAATATATTATAATATTATAATATATTATATTATATTTATGTTTCTAATAGTTAATAAAAATCAACCGTTGGATCTTTGATCCAAAGGCTCACATCATCTTATATTTATGTTAGAAGTAAACCCTAGAAGCAAAAGACCCCACCCCACCCCAGTGACCCCACCGCCATTGCACTTGCCTAGTATCCGCACTCTAGCCCACTCCAAGCCACAAGACCTCCACGCCAGTGCCCGACATCAAGGCCCATGGGCCTGCCAAGCAGCCAAGACCTCCACCCCTCGAAGTTCCTCGACATCAAGGCGTGTCCACGCCGCCCCTGTGCTAACACCGTCCACGGCTGCAAACCTGTGCACCTACATGCGCCACACTGTCCACTGTCCACGCCAACATCATATTTTCATTAAAAATATTTTTTGTTTATATTTATATCTTTGAGAATCGACTTTTAAATTTCTCTTTTATTTTATATAATTAGTTGAAATTTTATGAAATATAAATTTTATTTATAGAAAAAGTATTATATAAATTATATTTTTAATTATATAAAAATATTAAAAAAATGAAGTTATAATTTATAAATAAGAATTTAATTTCGAGCTAAATCAAGCCGAGCTAGAGTTTTCGAAAGTAAAATCGAGCCGAGCTCGAGCCAACATATTCGAGCTAATTTCGAAGTAGGCCGGGACTCAGCTCGCTAAACTTCTAATCATGGGCGGAACAACCGCATACCCGTGCGTGCATGCCCTCATCTTGTGGTTGTGGTGTTCGAACCTAGGATTGCCCCAACCAATAAAGTCCTACACAAGGGATCTGGTATCAATAGGGTAAGAGGCTATTGGTTTGTGTCCTTTCTCTTCATCATATTAAGTGTTTCTTTTTTTAAAACAGAGTTAAGCCCGATTCACGAATAAAAAATGTTTGATATAATATATTAGTTTTTTAAGCAAGGTGATATTTCGGTCAATTTAGTTTTTAAACTATAAAAAAAAAAATATCATTTTACCCTCTGGAACAAGTAGGGACATGATCTTTTTTTTTTGGTTTTATTTTTTGTTTTATATTTCTTAGTTGTTAAAGTAATGATTAGAGTTTTCAACTCTAAAGCTTGAAATTAATATATATATATATATATATATATATATATATATATATATATACGGGCCTGATACTATGCGGCCGACCGGATTACTGTTCATTTGCAGTCACCTCCCATTTGGCCCATTTGCACAATATTTTGAGGAAATCCAACCGTATGGATGGAAAGAACATCGAAAAATCAGCTAGCATGTCAATTTTCATACAATTTGGGAACTTGTAGGGTCTTCATCTTAACGGGTGAAAATTTATAGAAATCCTATCGGTTTAAAATTTCACCCATTAAGATGAAGGCCCTATAAATTCCTAAATTGTATGAAAATTGACATGCTAGCTTATTTTTCGATGTTCTTTCCATCCATATGGTTGGATTTCCTCAAAACACTCTGCAAGTGGGCCAAATGGAAGGCAACCACAAATGAACAGTAATCCGGCCGACCTTACTTTATCATGCTCGTATATATATATATATATATATATATATATATATATATATATATATATAGAGAGAGAGAGAGAGAGAGAGAGAGAGAGAGAGAGAGAGAGGCATGATAAGGTACGGTCGGCTGTAATACTGTGCATTCCCACTCACATCCCACTTGGCCCCTTGGAGCATGTTTAAAGGATTTCCAACCGTACAGATGGGAAGATCATCAAAAAATAAGCTAGCATGTCCATTTTCATACAATTTGGTCCACTTAACGATTCTTATTTTAGGAAAATTTTAACGGTTCAGAATTTCAACCGTTAAGTGGGAAGACCAAACGGTCACCAAATGGTATGAAAATGGACATGCTAGCTTATTTTTCGATGATCTTCCCATCCGTACGGTTGGAAATCCTTCAAACATGCTCCAGGGGGCCAAGAGGCGACTGTAAGTTGCACAGTGTTACGGTCGGTCGGATCGTAGCACGCCCCTTTCTCTCTCTCTCTCTCTCTCTCTCTCTCTCTCTATATATATATATATATATATATATATATATATATATATATATATATATGTGTGGCTGGTCTTATCACTATGCAAGTGCGGTCACCTCCATTTGACCCACTTGCACAGTATATTGAGGAAATCCAACCGTATGGATGGAAAGAACATCAAAAGTTAAGCTAGCATGTCAATTTGCAGAATTTCAACAGTTAAGATGAAGACCCTACAAGTTCCCAAATTGTATAAAAATTGACAATACTAGCTTATTTTTTAATGTTCTTTCCATCCATACGGCTGGAAATCTTTAAAACATGCTTCAAGGGCCAAAATGGGAGGCGACTTTACTGAAACAGTGTTCTGGTCGGCCTGATTGTATCATGCCCGATATATATATATATATATTATAAATTTTATTTTATTATATTATTTGATTTAATTTAAAAATTATTAAATACAAATTTTAATTAATGAAAATATTGTGTATGGAAGTAAAAAAAAATCTTATAAATGAACTTATAATTTTTGAACTAAATCTCGATCATGAAATTAATCTAATTTAATTTTAATTTTGAGCAAAATCAATCTAAGCCCAAGCATTTGAAATTGCAATATATCGAATTGACTAAACCTATTTAAGCTAATCAATTTCAAGCTAAGTTTAAGTTGAGCCTAGCTTGATATGTACATACCATGTAATATGTAACATAGACTCCACAATCTACCTTAAACCTAATTTTTTCTTAATTTTTATTCCATATTGTGTTATGTTAGGACTTAGGAGACTACGTAAAGCGAAATTCCTCAATTTTTTAGTTTATAGACCAAATCGACCAAGAAGTTTTAATTCGAAACTAATAATATACTTAGTTCTAACATATTAATTTATATTTCATGGAATGAAAAAAAAAAACACATAATCATGTCCGGGCTTTCAATGAAAACTTAATCACATACTAATATACTATAATCAATTATAGTACTTATTGATGCAAGTAGGGCTGTAAACAGGCCGAGCTTGATCGGGTTGGGCTCAGCTCAAATTCGGCTTGAAATAGCCTAGTTCGAGCTCGAGCTCGGCTTGAGCTTGAAATTAGCTCGAATAAGTTTGCTCGAGCTCGGCTCGATTTTAATTTCGAAAGCTTGAGCTTGGCTCGAAAGCTCAAAATTAAGAACTTAATTATAATTTTGAAATCTTGGATTTAGTTTGAAATTAAAAACTTATTTATAAATTAATTTTTTTATATTATATATTTTATATAAATACTAAATATTAAATATTTTATTTATATATTATAGTATATATTAATATTTATATTATATATTAATATATTAATATTAAATTTCGAGTTTTCGAGCTGAGCTCGATCGAGCTAGACTCGGCTCGAAATTGCAGCTCGAGCTCGGCTCGAAAGCTAGAAATTCCGAGCCGAGCTCGAGCTTTTACAAAGCTGATCTCGAGCTGCTCATGAACAACTTGATCGTTTGACAACCCTAGATGCAAGGATCAACTTTTTATTGGATCATAGCATATCTTGATTAACTAGAGAGATTGATAAAAAAAAAGAATGAGAATTCTTTTTAAAAAAAAATGATGGAGAGGTCACGACTCACGATCAACAATTCTTCTTCTTTGTTCACTCTGTTGGATAACTCCCAAAAATTGGCATTCGAGAATCGAATCTCGTGAAACTATGGGAGAGAAGAGATCCGAGCGCTCGTGTTCGGGGGAGCCTCTAATGCTCAAGTCAGGAATCAAAAAAACAAAAGAGAGAACTCAAAATAGATACCATGATTCAGAATAAGAATCCAAGATTGGGAAAGCAGAATTGCCCTCTTCATAAGTAGATGACTTCCTTTTATACCCCTGTGAATTTTATCTATCAGCTTTCAACGCTTTTGAGAATTCATCCTCTACAATCACAAGACTAGATGGTTGATTTGACAGTTGGGTTTTCATCTTAGCGGTTTTAATCATGTTAGCAAGTTTTAATCATGTTATGTATCTACAATTATTTTTACCCTACAATAATACTCAATATGTAGATAGTCCAGAATATTTTGAAAATTTAATATTGTGATTCTCAAAAAATCACATTAACATTCAATCAATCACATATCATTAAAAAAAATTTAGATTGATTTTAGATTTAAACAAAAGTTTTACCATAAAGTAAAATAAAAAGTATGTTACTGAAAGAGAGAACAAGAAATTGAGCACAATTTCCCTTATGTGAATCATTAACCAAAACCAAAAGAAAGTGTAACTTTGAGAGTTGCAGCAATTGATGACAATGAGGTGGTGCTCATTCCGAGGTAACAAAAGGACCCACCTTTTTTTCCACTCCGACTCTTCTTTGCAAGTTGGCCAAGCCACGGTCATTGTCTTTCTGACCGCATTGTATGTATTTCAGTCAAGAAGTTGACCATTTCTACTCTTTAACAGTACAATTGTTTTCACAAGTGTTTTTTCTTTTTTTTGGGAAAATTATTGTAGAGTGCCCAACATATTTTCGATTTTCTAAACAATCCCTCTAACCATCTTCTTTGTCAGTCCCCGTCAAGTTCCTCCTGTCGATAGACTGTTAGACTTTTTTAAAAAATGGCAAGACTATTCCTATCTCTTTTGGTTGTTTTGGCGGGAGATCTCTCATCCAGTCACCTCATCGTCATCCCCGCCATACTGAAGGGTTGCTTGGCCAGAAAGCTTCCTCGAGTTGAACATCTTCAGTGTTTATTTTTTGGAGTTTTTGGAGTTTCCGCTTACTGAAGGGCCGAAGCGTTTATTTCATGGAGATGGAGTTTTGGTTTAGTTTACGGTGAAAGCGTTTATTTATTTATTTTTTCAGTTTCCGCTTAGTATTGTGGGTAAATCGTGTATTATTTTGGGTAAAATGTGTATTTTCTGACTTATTAAACAGGTGTTACAACCAGACCAATAAACTCATAACAATATACGCACGCTCTCACAACCAATTAGGAACCCTAAGCCCTAAAAAATAAATCCTAAACCCTAAAGAATAAACACAAAATCAGAAATCACGCACATTGTTACAACCCTAAACTTGAAAGCAAACATCAACCCCTGAATCACACACCCTAAACCCTCAAAACCGAAGAACTTTTTTTTGGGAGAGGCTCGCCCTAAATCACATATCATAAACCCTTAAAACCGAAGAACTTTTACTTTGGGAGAGGCTCGCCTTGGAGGTAATCGTTGGACGCTTCGGAGAGATGGTCTTCCCGATGGCCGGCGGAGATTAAACGTTGCGAAAATGGAGAGAAGAGTAATAAAAACTAGGGATTTTTGTGAAGTTGGGGAGAAGAGCAACTATTGATGGGCACTACGGTAATTTCACAGCTTTCTTAACACCTTCAATTACCTTTTGAACTGACATGACATCTATTCAAAAAGTAGGGGCTTTTTGAGAAGTGGGAAAGTATCAGGGGCTTTTTCAGCAGTTGGAAAGTTCCTAAGGTTTTTTTAGAACTTTCTTTTTTTCTTTTTAACTCCTAAAAAAATTATAATATATATATATATATATATATATATATATATATATATATTTGAATAAATGAAATAACACTTATATCTTATAAATGTTGGAATTGTCCTTATGTATATTGTTGATGTTGAAATCGGTCTCTTCTGGAGATCTAGATTGATCATGATTACCAAATGAGGTGTGTCTCAATCAAACGGATAGTTGTAAAAAGATGCAATGTTGTGAACATCTTCTTCTTCTCAGGGATAGATAGCGGTCTTCTCCTAGAATTAAATTGACATAGGTCGCTCCTTGCTTGGAACAGGACCTGCAAGGACTACAAGCGAGGTGGTAGGCGCTCGTACCCAAGGATAACTCCGACGCTCAAGTCAGTGAGAAGAGAAGCTTAATGAAGAAAAATGCAGAAGAAAGAGTTTCAAAGTGAATTATACCAGTCGAAAAAAATTTAGTCCTCAACATAGTAGCTTCTTCATACCTTCTATCCCAAGGGAGCATTGGCGCTGATTGCAACCATTACCGCGAAATAGAGGGCGGTGACCCTAGTTGTTACTGCAATGCTCTTTGCTAACATTGGGTGGTAACTTCGACCATCATCGTGACATGCAGGAGATTTGTGATCTCAAAATCACCCACGATTTGTTGGGACACCCTAGATCATGTGACATGTAGATCAGAAATTTCACCCCATATCATATATAGTGAAAATCAAAATTATGTTTTGAAAGACAATCTTATTCATCTATCTGTTCTCTTCTCACCTTTCTTTCTAGAGCAGTGATATATATCCCGACGTGACTTCCCGATTAAGTTTCCCAAAATCATCTAAGCCGTCCATTGTATCTCAGGATGATCAACAACACTGTCCCAAGATGACATATCATTTTAGGAAACTTCTTCGTGAAGTTTCGTCGGGACGTTTATCGTTACTCTTCTTTCTATGTATCCCGTTGTTTTTCACTGTCCATCTATCTATCTATTGATTTAGAAAATTAAGTCCAATGAAGTTGGAAAAAGAAGATAGAAGATTAAAGAGAAATATGATTGAGAGGGTAGAGAGGAGAGGGGATAAAATTGTTGTTTTTATAAAAACTTAGGTTGATTTTTAACCATACGAGTATATATTCATAAATCTAAAGCTAATGGGAATATATACACAATTTTATTATTTACAAGTAATATAAACAAATACTCATTTTTGTGGGAATTTATAAATAATATTTCTATTGTTTAAGATATATATATATATATATATATATATATATATATATATATATATATATATTTCCTCTTAACTATGCTCTTAAACAATTACAAAAAATTAGACATAATACGATACTATTTTGACTGTGTTATAGGGTAAATATCCGAGATGACACAGGCATGATCTCGGATGTCGAGGTAAGGAAGCAACCACCTGACCATCCAATGGCTAAGAAGGCTTCCAGAAGATGTCCCGCCAGCTGATTGGCTTCCAAAAGGTGCCCTATAAGCAAGTGGTTAGATGGTCGAGCTTTGGTTGGCAATTAACCGGATAACCGTATTTGAAGACTATAAAATGAGATCCTCAGCTTCGGGCCTAATTTCTGGACCTTCCCTCCTTATAAATTCTTGATCTTGTGAGGCTTTTTCCTCAAAGAAGATGATCCAACCGAAGGAGTGATCATCAATAACCGATCACTTTTTAGTGAGCAGTTGAAACTCATAAATCTCCATTAAATCTCACTTGTTGATCATGATCCATCATGATCTTCAGGAGGAGCAGATTGGCGGCATCAAGAGACCACATTGCCTCTAATTTTAAATAATCAATATAAATAAATAAAAAAACTTTAACATATTATATATAACTCATCACAAATCGTAATTTTTTTTCTAAAGTTTTTTCTTGTTCGGGCAGTGTTGAATCATGTGTTGGTTGGGTTGGGTCTAAATTCAAAACAAAGTGAGTGAATTTAATTAAATATTCAGAGTAATAAAATAAACAAAATAAGTGAATAAGTTAAGATCTTCAATCTTAATGCACCCCTTGACCTTGGAGAAAATTTTATTTTTGCAGTTGAGAATCCTTGCTGAGAAAGACATGACACCACAGTGAGACAAGGGACCATGCATCAGACCTCTCAGAGAAAACAAATATAATGTGATCATCCATTAATATATATACACCTTCTGTCAGTAATAAAAATTAATAAATAACAACCATGCTGATTCACCCACTCGTGTCAATGCCAAAAATATTAAATTTTTTTTATTTATTTAATTCTGTATTAATATTAGCATTTTTCTATCAATAAATTAATTTACTTGTTTTGATTTAAGCCCTTTGAATTGGCTTATAAAATAAGTGTTTTTTTTTTCAGTTTAACAAGGTCTTTTAAAAAAAGAGTTTTTCATGATAAATTAAAGGGTTGTGTATATTTTGGGTTTGGATATGTTAATTCATAAATATTTTTATAATTAATTTTTTTTGATAATTTTATGTCATCCAAAACCCCAAATTTTTATCTTTTTTGTTTTGTTTTTATAAGTGTATTTTAGTAATTAATATTTTCTAAAACAGCTTTTAGAACAAGTTTATTTTTTTTTTCCAGAAACTACAAATTACTAGTTTATCAAAAAAAAAAAATTCAACATGTTGTGCTTTTCTGAAAAAGCTAATACAAACAGTTTTTTTTAAAAAAAAATGTTTAACTTATAAAAAATGTTTTTTTTTAAAAAAAATTGATCCAAACAACACTTAATATTTTCATAAGTCCATTTTTTTTAGAATAAATATAGAAATACATTAAATAAAAATATATAAAAGATTTATAACACTTATTAAATAAATAAATAAATAAAAAGGGACATGACATCTTATCCCAGAGATGGATACAGGAAGTAAACAGCAGTGAAAGGAGACCAAACAAGCAAAAGCAGAGAAACATTCATGTTCTCCATCTCTGCTTCTTTGAACTAGCGTAGAGATGAGATCCTCAGCGCCGCCCAAGACGACGGCGAGCCCGGGGAGGCCGGAGAAGCTTCCGCCGGCGCCGGCACTGACAGGGTTACTAAAAGGGAAGAGTGGGAGCAGGAGCTCGAGAGGGAGTAGAGGCTCCATGGTTCGATCCAGTCCCATGTTTGTATCTCGCCGGAAAACCACGTCGGAGGGGGAGGACGGGGAGCCGTCGTCCCCCAAGGTCACGTGCATGGGCCAAGTGCGCATGCGCCGGAAGAAGAACGGCGACGCCAAGCGCAAATGGCGCCGCCAGCGTTGCCGCTGTTTCGAAGGATCCTTCCCCTGTTTCCGGTGGCGGGCACTGTGGCGGCGCGTCAGAGAGCTGCCGCTTAGGCTCGGCGGCAGCTACCGCCGAGCCAGGAGCTCCATCAAGGAAGAGGAGCCACAGCGCGGCGGCGACCCATCACCGACGGTGACGTCGACGTCAGAGGACGAGGAGGAGGAGGAGGAGGAGGAGACGAGGGTGTTCGTGCCGTCAGCCGCTACAACGCCGCCGAGAAACGCGTTGCTGTTGATGAGATGCAGGTCGGCGCCGCACAACCGAGGGGCACCGGCGCTGCCGGCGGAGCCGGCGGTGTTGGAGATTGGAGGAGATGAAAGCAAAGGAGAAGAAGCTCGAGGATTGAGCAATGGAGATGGAGGAGAAGGAGAAGAGAAGGAGAAGATGATGTGTTCCTTCTCTCCTTCTTCTTGTTCTCATCCATTGGTTCTAATGCGTTGCAAGTCGGAGCCGGCGAGAACGGCGGCCAAGCTCGCCGCCGTGCCGGAGACCTCCTTTGCTTCCATGAAAGCCACCACCATTACACACCAATGAGAAGAAATCTTTTGTTTTTTTTTTTTGGAATAATATTTAAGAAGTATAATATAAATAATATTTGTTTATTTAAATAAATTAAATTAGTATTCTCGAGGTCTTCTTGTTCTTATGGTTGTGAGTATTGCGAGAGAATCTAAAGGAAAGGGGGCCGGCGGCCGTACAGGCTTATGAATAGAAGTTTTAATGGTTTCTTATTGTTGAATGGGATGGGTGTGCAGGTGGGCACAAGGACTTTGATTAGTGTGGACCGAGTGAGGTAGGGGCTGGTTTTGGCTTACAATCAGAATCCTATGCTTGCATTGCGAAAGGAGCTCTTGTTCTGTATTTCTATTTATGAGGTTGAGATAGATAGATAGATAGATAGATAATGTAAAAGGTTGATAAAATAGAAAATTAAAATGAAAGGTTGTGACAATGAAGCATGATCCTTTGACATGCTCAGATGTGACTAAAAAGAGGGACCTGGTACAGTGCATGTCTCCAAAACATGATGCACTATCATCATCATCATCATCATCATCTTTGTCTTGAAAGCCAATGGTTTTGATCTCTCATAAACTTTAGAAATTCAAAATTACAGGGGGAGGTAAAACATAGTTTCAACCAAATTCACTGATAAGGAGAAAGATGATAACATTTGAAGATGGAAAAGCCATGGGGATCATGGGCGAACAGGATTTGCAGGTCCTGCAGGGTGAGGTGATTGCACAGGCCTCGCAACATCGTCCTGGAAAAACAGAAGACAGTCAATGATCTGTGAATAATAATCAATCACAAGAAGACTAGGTTAATGTTGCAGGAACTTTTGCTTCAATGACATGACTAATTAGTCAGCGCGACTGATGCCTGCTGACAGGCGAGGACGGGTGAACGTGAACACCCAAGGGAATTGCTAATTCAGTAGGTTCAATATAGATCTCAGCTCCAACTCAGCTTCACAGCCTTTTGGTCAATATGCAAGTATCTTCATATATCAAGTGGGGGCACTAGTACTATTTGGTTAAAAGCGGGATGATTTTGCAAAAGATGTATAATTGTTCACACCAGTAACAATGAAGCAAGAATTGGAATTGGACTGGGAATCGATGATGAGTTGGGGGCACTAGTACTATTTGGTTAAAAGCGGGATGATTTTGCAAAAGATGTATAATTGTTCACACCAGTAACAATGAAGCAAGAATTGGAATTGGACTAGGAATCGATGATGAGTTGTCGCAATGATCAACATATACCAACATCCACCAGTTTGAGAACATTGTCGCAACATAGTTCTAATTTTACAGTTTTGCTGGTTCATCTTTAGAAGAACAGACTGGAGGACTCCATGAAGAGTCAACAATAGTTCTGATTTTACAGTTTTGCTCGTTCATTTTTAGAAGAACTGATGGGACTCCATGAAATCTAGTAATTACAATCAGTCTAGTAATACATGATGAAAACCTGGTGTCTGCAGGAGATGGGTAACTACACATCACCCACTGTCACAATAGAATCTGCTCTACATGTCCAATCCACAAGACAGTAATCAGTGCACAGGCAATGAAGGCCAAGTGATAAACCTAACAAATGTGCAAAGGTACTGTTTCAACAGATCAAAACTGAAAACATCTGATCACACTACCAACTACCAAGCAAACTTACTGAGACTCTAGCCACTTTTACCACGGAGTTTTCAAAAACAACCAGAAAAATACTTAATTGCAGAATATCTCATGAAAATTATATCAAGCTGAATTAGGATAATTCAAGCTCAGCTTGATTTGAATTTCAAATTCAATGTTTGGCACTAGTTCAGTTGATTTATCTAAGTGTTCTGAGATTCATACAAATATTGGGTTAAAATGAACAATTTACGAACTTCATACTTTCCCTATAACATGACTTCAGACAGCAGAGAAGATTACTTTAATGCTATCATGCTTCACAAGAAAGGCTCCTAACAAAGTAACCCAGGAGAAATGGAAAAATAATTTGACATAATACATTGAGAAATGTCTTGAATTTATTCATATGCTTTGAGGTGGAAGTACTACTCTCAGTTTCAGCTCCTTCCTTCAAGGTGATATTACGTGGCAGCGCATATATGCAATAGTGTCAAAGAATACACAACAACTGTGCTCACAGATTTATAGATTAGTTCTTCACATTTTAAATTTCAATTAAAAAAAATAACAAGGTCTTAACTTGATTACAGGCTAACCTACTAAGCAGCCTAGAAACACAATGAGAATCAGCCCTCATACTATTTATGCTAATTCCAATGATATAAAACTCATAGAGCATGAAAGAAACCTATAAGCCATGGAAGGAAATAAGAAACTGATAGGGTAGAAAAAAAGGTACCCGGCGTCTGAAACGCTGAGGTGGCTCCCGATTTCTCCTTGCAGTGCGAGACCTAACCCTTACAACATGTGAATGGATTGCACAGGACACACAGTACTGCATCTTTGCATACAGCTTCGGAAGAGTATATCCTAGAGAATGCAAGTAATACTTTCCAAATCAAACATGAGGACATAGAAAATGCATTCACATAAACAAATAATAGTATCATATGACCAATACCATCATAAACACAGGCCTCCTGCTCTTTGAAGTCAATTTTCTCCATGTCAATAATGGGTCATCCATTGCCACTTGCTTCTTTACACCTCTTAGTTTTTGGCATTCTCATCTAGACCATGCTTCACAGCAGCCTGCTCTACAATGTTCCTCACAAGGAACCTCTTGATGACCTTGTCCTTTAGATATAAATCAACAAACCAAGAGATTTTTTAAACCAAATATATCAAGTTGTGTTGTGGTAACAAGCATTAAAAAGGAAAATTCTTTATTCTCATCACAAGGACACGGACATTCTCATCAAAGTTCACATTATGATAACGAGTTCAAAGAGTACTAATCAAAAGTTTATATTGATTCTTCTATTCTGATAAAATAGGGTAAGGGTTTTTGGATCTACGAACAAGAACGGCATGAAAAGATCGGATTACCTTGGGGCAGCACTTGCCGCAGTTGGAGCAGCGGATGAACTAGACATGGCCGCGGCCATGCTTGTTCCGCCCGCCATTCCTGCGCTTGAAGGTCTTGACCCTCACCATCGCGCCCTGAATCAAGGATCTCATCAGGGTTTACTAGGGTTTCGAGGAAGCAGTCTCAGTGAAATATAGAAAGAAAAAACAAGGAAATCATTAATATATTTGATTATGTTAGTTCTCAAAATAATTTTATTTAAAATTTAGCAGGGGAATTCAACAGTTGTTTATTTATTAGTTAATTTACTATTTGTCCCTGAAATAGTATCAAAACTATCTTGGGGTCCTTGGGTGTTTGTTCATTTTTCCTAATAATTGTGAACTTACTTGGTAGTTTAAAGCTTCTGGTTATATAAATGAAAATGAAAAAAAAAATTTCACTGTAATTTATTAAGAATTTTGATTTTATAATTACCTTAATATTTTTGAAACAAAATACTTCAAGTTCCCATTACTCACTAATGAAGTGATATCTTCATCTCACCACAGGGATGTCGCCAAACTTAATTAGAGAAGATGTAGTTGGTTTTAATTTGCAAAGGGAGATGCTAGATCCATTGCTTTGATTAATAGTCTCTCTCAACACTCTAATCCAACTCCTTAATATTAATAATAAATACGTATATATATATATATATATATATATATATATATATATATATATATAGATATAGATATAGAGAGAGAGAGAGCGCATGTGATGGCAAAGATAAATAATTAATAGTAAATATATTACACAATAACAAGCTGCAAAACAATGGCTAAATATGATTGCCTTAACATGCAACTCATACCTAAAATTAAGGGAAACTTACTGTACAGTCTCCGGTCCTTTACATTCTTTCTTTTCAATCCCTATGATAAAAAATTATACTTTTCAGTCACTTTTTTTTTTCAATTATTTACTTTTTAATCCCTTCTGTTATTTCACCCTTTATCTTTTTGAGAAAACCCTGAATTGCTCTTGCACTTCCCGCCCCAAATCTCCTTTTTGTTGAAAAGATAGGGACCATATATTACTTTTCTCTTTCTCTTTTCATTTCACACTACAGGTATGTTTTTTTTTGACTTGCGAAAGAAGGAACATCCTTTCTTCTCCTTCTTATACTTTCTTTTGCAGAGAAATTTTGCTTGGAGTTTTGTATAGAAACAACAACGGAAGTGAGAGAGAGAGAGAGAGAGAGAGAGAGAGAACATGTGATGGCAAAGATAAATAATTAATAGTAAATATATTACACAATAACAAGTTGCAAAACAATGGCTAAATATGATTGCCTTAACATGCAACTCATACCTAAAATTAAGGGAAACTTACCGTACAGTCTCCAGTTCTTTACATTCTTCCTTTTCAATCCCTATGATAAAAAATTATACTTTTCAGTCACTTTTTTTTTCAATTATTTACTTTTTAATCCCTTCTGTTATTTCAACCTTTATCTTTTTGAGAAAACCCTGAATTGCTCTTGCACTTCCCGCCCCAAATCTCCTTTTTGTTGAAAAGATAGGAACCATATATTACTTTTCTCTTTCTCTTTTCATTTCACACTACAGGTATGTTTTTTTCTGACTTGTGAAAGAAGGAACATCCTTTCTTCTCCTTCTTATACTTTCTTTTGCAGAGAAATTTTGTTTGGAGTTTTGTATAGAAGCAACAACGGAAGTGAGTCCGAGACAGCAAAAGGATAGATAGGAGAGTTTTGCAATGACAAACAATGAAGGTTTTATCTTGCACTCACTTTCACATTGTTTTTTCATAGCTTGCACAATATAATTCTGTTGTTTTTGCCACGACGTTCTTGTTATAGGCTTTCAATGGAAAACTTTTCGTTGTCACGTGATATAGGGGAGAAGGTCTAGCTTTAGAGTTCAAGTGCTGACTTTTTGGAAGTTAGTAATGGATGAAATATGTGAACGATGGGACCTTGATCCCCTCTGACATGAACAAATTGCATTCTACCACAAAAGAGAGAAAAAAAAAGAATGGAACCCTAAAAAACCACAAAGCAAAACAAAGCAAAAACCGACAACAAAGCCCCAATCTCTTCGTATATTAGGGTTGCAGCGTGATGGCTACCTCCTTCGTTGTTTCTTAAGAAGTGTTTGACGACGGGATAACTCCGGCAGAACTAATCGCAAATGGAAAAGGAAGAGATGAAGGGTGCCTTATTCATGAGGAGACGAAAGGATGTTGCAAAGTAGGGAATATACGGACAAGGGCAGCAAAGCCATTTCTTTCCCTAAGTAACACCATTTGTGAGTAGTTGACCTAAAAAGTAAATATATGGAAAAATAAGGATCATATGGGATACCGAAACTTATGGGGATTATATAGGGATTTCAAAACTATACAGGGACCGTATATTACTTTTCTCTAAAATTAAATAACACATTCGAATTCACTAATTGCTGTCACCAAATAGACAACTGGAGGGCTTGAATCCATTAGGTAGGATTGATGATATATAATACAGCTGCAACTCTCAGCTCTCTAGCTAATCAGAATTAAAATTCAGGTTGAGTTAACTGCAAAACCAACAGCAGATGTGAAATTAGACTGAGAAGATAGAAAAATGATAAAAACGAAAAAAAAATTCTAAGAACAAACTCCATTTGTCTATTCTTTTTCCTTTACCAGTTCAACAAATCAACCACCATATATACACAAGTTTCCTTCTTTCCTTTTTTTTTTCCTTTTATTTACCTTTATTTCCTTCAATCCAGACACACCCTAAGTGATGCTCTTCTTCAAAAGAGAATTGAACTCCAAGGAGTTCTCTTTCCAGTCACCAAGAAGCAAATGAATTTACAGTAACTGAGTCAACTGCAGTTAGGTACATAAACCTTCTCCATTAATTTGGCTCAACAACTGGGCTGGCCTGACATTTTTTTTCGCTGTTTCTATAAGCTAATGTGCAGATCTCTAACCAGAACAAAGAAAGGTAATGACCTAGCCAAAAATGGTGGGAGATGAGCTAGTCTTAAAAAATCCAAGTAGCCCAACTCCAAACATACAACTTTGCCATCATTCTTCATATCCTTCATGGATGCATTGCTAAAATACCACTTCTCATTACTGATAAAGTAGCAGTTTTCACCAATTTACTGGGAAAAGGATTGAGGGACCTTTTCTTTCAAAAGGGTGATCCGAATGGGCTAAGACAAGGTGCAAGCCAAACCCAGAGACAATGGACAGCCTCCAAATTGATCATCAGAATGTTATGATAAGAACAAGGTGAAACTAGAGTAAGATGACTAATCTGAATCACTTGGAATTCTTAGGTAAGGACGCTGCCGAACAGAACGTTGCTGTCGCGGATGTGTAAAGGCACTCCCAGTTCTTTGGTTGTTTGTGCTTCCTTTGTTTGCTAGGTTGTTACTGTTCATGTTCAGTAGTAAAGATGCTGCAAGGAAAAATATTGGTTAGATACTTTAACATTGACAGTTGAAAAAGAAGGGCTTTGATTATGGGTTAAAGCCATTTTTGGTCCTGAAAACAGAACCAATGTTTATTTCCATCCCAAAAATTAAAATTTGTTTAATACGGTCCACATCAGCATATACTGCCACTTATCACTCCACATCAGCAAAATAACGACCTAAACATAATAATAAAAATATTATATGCATTTCATTGGTATTCCACATGACCGCCACGTCAGCAATGGGACCAAAAATGCCAAAATACGGAATATATAAGAACCCAGAATGTCAAAATATGCAATACATAGGCACCATATTGAACAAATTTTGAATTTTGGGATGGAAATGAACATTGGTCCCGTTTTTAAGGACCAAAAATGGCTTTACCCCTTTGATTATCAACCACCATTAGGGTAATGAGTAAAAATCCAAAAGGGATTCTGACAAATTCATTTTTGGTTGAGAAAGTAACCAAGGATGAGGGAAAAAGAGAGAATTTTTAGGAGTCATCAGGCAATTTCAGACTTTTGGGTAATAAATAAAAAACAGTTAGAATAAAAATGAGAATACAAGAATAATAAATGATCCTCTAAAATTGGACTGAATAGGATAAATAGGTGGAGTAGGTTTTCAAAATGCTTAGAAAACATTAGTAAAGATGATGCAAAAGGTAGTAAGCATGTAGAAAGTTGGTACAGCAAACTTATTGGTTGAAAATTAATTTCCTAACTTATTTCAAATCATTTGTTCCATTAACTACAGAATAGGGTTATCTATAAGCAACTTATTTCCATTACATTTTCGGTTTCTCATTTATGTGAAAGACCAAATGTGTCCTAACTATCAAGCATACAAGCAAATCAAATATGAATTTATCAAACTGAAAGGGAGCCTTGGCACAACGATAAAGTTGTCGCCATGTGACCAGGAGGTCATGGGTTCGAGTCGTGAAAATAATCTCTTACAAAAAAACAGACTGCGTACAATAGACCTAAGTGATCTGACCCTTTCCAAACCTCACACATAGCAAGAGCTTTGTAGCACCAGGCTGCCCTTCATGAATTTACCAAACTACTTATGAAAAAATATATAAAAAAAAGTTTGATGAATAATTTCCAAGGGGTTTAAAAATCAAAATTCATAGCAGACAAAAACCATCAAAACACAAATGTAGATCATCGGGAACAGACCTGTATTTGATAATGGATCCATCCTACTCTCCTTTCGGGTAAAATTCTGCCGTGCAGTTATCTGATTTGAAGGAACGTCACTTTTACACCCACCAGCAGCAAGACTTAGAGATATCCAATCATCAGAATGACCAATAGTTTGCAATTCACTATGTTCACTCAGATCAGTCTGTGGTAGAACACCAGAAACACCAGCAGAGCGACTTGGCAGAAAAATTTGCAAGGAGGGGTCATCACTATCAAATGCCAGAGGATTATCAACCAGTGGTCCATTCATTTCTGCATTGGAATGATTGGTTGGGTGATCATGGATTTGTGAAGCATCCCCTAATGCGTCATTCGATACCAATGTATACTCGTCCATAGCTGTATCAATTAAGGAATCTGGGGCATCAGCCTCTGTCTCAAAAAGTTGGAAGCCATTACCTGCCTGGGGGCCAGTCTGCAATGACCAGAGCGGCACCCCAAAGTCCTCAACATTATTGTTAAAAAAAACAGGAGATGGAGTGCCACTTGTCCCAAGAACAGGCTCTTCATGCATTCTTTCTGAAATTTCAGGTTGATTGGTAGGAAAACAAGTAGACACACCAGGAGCAACACTTGGACCAGCACAATAACCATTTTCGGGAGAAACCATTTTATTATTATCCTCCTCAGAATCACTGATTTCAATCACAACTGAATCTTTAAATGTAACAGGAGGGATTCCACCAATATCGTGAGTTGGATCAAAACCAAGCGAGAGAGAATCAAGTTCATGACCATTGTTTAGAGAAAAATCAAAATGTCCCCCACCTTCTTGATTAACACTAGTGTCTTCCCCATCTCTGTAACTACCAGTAGCACTGCTGCTCATAGGTATGATGTTTTGGCAATAATTTTCAAATTTATCCAACACATGGTTTCCAGAAGGCGGCCTCAAATGTTCAGGCTTACTAAGTTCCCAGATTCCATTACGATTTCTTTTGATTCCTAATCTTAAACTTGTGTGGCCTTCAGAAGCATCTTCCGGTTTAACCTGCTTTATCTCTGCTTTATGTTTAATTTCAAATTTTGTTGGAGGACAAAGAGAACCATCAGGCAGATGCCAATGAGCAAGACTCCTTGTTTCAACTTCATTCTTAACACGCCATGTCCCATCAGGTTTCACATCAAGCTCAGTCACATCTTCTTCACAGTTCCGCATCTATATTCAACACAGAATAAGTGATACTGGACATGACTTCTGTCACCATTTAGCAAATCAGTATGAAACCAAAGATAAAACCAAAACCTTACCAAGGAAGTGATGCGATTAAAATATGGATCAATTATAATATCTTCTAGTGAGTAGTTCTTAAGACAAATTGGGCATTGCCACTGCACAAAAAATAATAACTCTTAGTAAGAATCCATCCATGAACGAAAAAGAGCAATGATACCTAGCGAAAGAAAAAGATCTCACTTTTCGAGACCGTTGATTAAGCTCAACAAAAGTTTCTAGGTCAAAACAACCCATGTGAACACATGGCTTGAATCTTCCAGCAACCTTCATTCGAGACCCACTCATCTGAAAAAATAATGAAACAGGATTTTCTTAAGTTAAGCATCTATTTGCTCTCAAAAACCATATAACTGAGAATAGCTAGCAGTTGGCAACTAACCAAAAAAATAAAAATAAAAACATAAAACAGATGAGAAATTTCTATTCTGAACATCAAGAAAAAGTACAAGCTTACTATTTCAACCCCAACAGATGATAAAGTGTAATGCACATTTAAGTTGAAAAGGTTGTAAATTCTGAATATGAAAAAACAAATAGAAAATTGGGATTTGCACATTCATATTCACATGAAATTTTCTTGAATTGCCAGTGTGTATCATATTCATATTTATATGCTACTGACGGAAGCAGGTTAAGTTGCACATTCATATTCATACTCACGCTTATAGAAGAGTTCATGATCTCAAAAACATTTCCAATATCTGTTGAACCAAATGTTGGCAAATGAAAGTTCAGAAAAATAAGCAGATTACAAAAATAAACAAATAAATCTCCCAAACAACTTAGTACCCTATTCCCCAATGAACAGGAAAGCAACATGTATATAATCTCAGAAAATATAATAAGAAGAAAAAGATGCCAAGAAAACCATAGTTAACATGTTACAAACAATGGCAACTAATAACACAACTTACTGGGCAGCGAAGATTGACAGTGACCGAGTCAGCAACAACTTCTAAATCACTGTCACTGTCCGAATTCTCGGCAGTAGCACCCCCACCTAAGCAACGACGAACACGGGCAAGGGCATCCTCAAGGCACTCCCCATCTGCTTCTTTTGGTATCAAGTTTAGGACCTAGGCATCAAAATTTATACAATTCGAATAAAAAGAACGAATCAACTTCAGCTAAATCATTTTTTGTTTCAGTAGAAAGTGATGTAGTAGCCAGATATTAGGAACTAACAGAACACATATGATCAAGATGTGTGGTTGCTTACATTTTATAACATAAAAGATGAGAGGCAGCCAAAGAAAGCTTAACAACTATAATCTTCAAAATTTGATGAAACATGTCAAGTATTAAATATTGATCATGTTCTTTCAACCTTTCACTAAATTGCAACTAAAGAATGAGGAGCAGCCAAAGAAAGGTTTATATTGCATACTCTAAAAACTATTTTTGTCAACAAATATTGCACAAATTTAATTTAAAAACTCAACACCTATCTTCAATACCGCAAAAAGACTAAATTCTAATTAATCTTATCATAACTCATCATCTTCAAAGAGGAGAGATCTGGTTTTCATAAATAAAGATGATCTTAGAATATCTCAAATTTTTTAGAGTATATTAAATTAGTTTAGAAGTTGTATCAACATGGAATCCATCAAATAACATTTGTATATAGTTTTCTTCCTTCACCCTCATGTTGAATTAAGTGCACCAACCAAAGTACTTCTAGATAGGAAAACTACTCATATCTTTGGCCATTAACTTCTGTTAGCAGGGTTCCCACAAATAAATTTGGAACTAGACAAGAGAAACATTGCCAAGAAACATGAAATCACCAACATGTAAAGGAATTGGCATTTCCAAAAGTCTGTCATGTTCATTTGCTTTAAGAACCAATAAACACAAATCAAATTACCTGCTGCAATGTGCGCTTCTTGACAATTCTGACTCCTAAACAAAATACACGAGCATCACACCTTGATAAAGTTATCTTGTTAAGTCCATCCCTCCTGTATGTAGTAATCTGCAAATAAAAAGAGAATCAAACAAGAAAAACTTCCGCAACAAGTTGTGATTTTAATATTACTAGGAATTCCCACATAATAAAATAGGTATATTTTCAAAACAGAAAATAGTATCTAAAACATGAAAAACATGTTTTATATTAAGACCAAAGCAAAGTCATCTAAACTGCTGCTACAAGAATGTATAAGCTCCATGAAGTTACTAGCAACTGCTCAACAAGAATAAACCTAAGAGACAAAAAGAGATTTAATAAAAATAAAATAACACTCACTACTTGACCATCATCACGGCCATTGGCTCCTAACAACTGCGTGCCTGGCCTATTTGTAGTTCGGACTGGAACAGCTGCTCAATGTATGGCATGTCAAGAGAACTTGAAAGATACTTTTGAATCAGAAGGAAAGGAAAGAAACTTGTAACAGTATAAAAAAAAATTTGATGAAAAGAAAAAATGACTTCCATGACAAGAATTATGGTTTAACAAGTATCAGTTTGATCATGACCACACACCAATAAGACACAATGGATCCTGTCCATACCATTAACTTGCAAATCTGCATGCTGTGGCCATTGCATTCTGAATGGAACTTTATCATTTAAAAGAATACACCATACCTGAAAGACAAAAGTAAGCTAAAGTACACAGCATCCATACTCAATGTGAATTAAGCTTTGTACACAAGTTCTTTAAAAGAGAGCATTAAAAGAGCATCACTATAATTGCTAAACTTGTCCATTAGAGGAAAGAACCAAATACCATGACCATGGTTTTCAAAAGCTTTCGAGGCTTACGCCTCTGAGGCTTAGAGGCTTAGAGGCTCTCACAAAACGTCTTAGAGGCTTGCGCCTCATAGTGGGGGAACCGAGGCTTAAGCCTCGGTTGAGTGAGGTTTACGCCTCAGAGGCTACGTCTCAGAGGCGTTCGAGGCTTAAGCCTCTGTTTTAGAATCTTTTTTGAAGATGTGGAGAGGTTTGGAGCCAAGGCCGACAATGGCAAAGGTTTTGATGTCTCCACAGTAGACTCACATCTGGATAAACAGGTGTATTGTCAATACTGATGACAATCTGGATTCTTAGACCTTGTACCATGCCTTCTTAAAAATAAATAAATAAATAAGAACATTTTTTATGTCATGTAATTATATTAATAAATATAATGAAATAAAAAATTCAGAATAGGAAGATGACAACATGTGAAAATCGAGTTAAGATCCTTCACTTCATGGAAACCCTACTATATTAACATATAGTTATGTGACAATTCTTGGAAAGTGTCAAGCTTGTGCTTACACGTGATTTTATTTTTTCTGAGAGTATGCATATTATGAATGTTTTTATTTAATGTATTTAAGTGACGACTTTGCTTTCTTACTATATATTTTTTTTTTATGAACTATATTGTGGATGTTATTATTTAATGTACTTGAGTTATTGACATTCTAATATATATTGCTATTTTTTAATTTATTTTTGAGGCTTACGCCTCGTCTCGCCTCAAGGCTTACGCCTCGAGAGGCTAAAGCAAAACGCCTCGGTACCCGTTTTCGCCTTTTAAAACCTTGACCATGACCACTTGAGAGTGGTTAACTAGTGAATTTTTAGGTTGAACCAACATGTCTAAAAAGATTGGAATGGGGATCCAGAAAATTAAGGAACCTGAAGATCAAACTCAGTTCTCTGGAGCATTTCTCTCTCAGCTCTTGACAAATTAAACGTTTTCTCCATGGTTTGTACTGTGTTTGTTCTGGGGAAAAAATCAAAGATATTGTAATCAAGGAAAAGATAATAAATATGTGAAAGATATGTACATAAAAAACAGTTTACTGAGCGCGACTATAACGTTCACAATGAAAGAGACTACTTATCCAGAACAATGACAGGCAGTCGCATACCAAATATTTTCATCTCATACTCTCACACAAAATAAGCTCCCAATATAAGCATGCAACCCAGTAAAAAGTTAACAGAAGTGTGTAATATTGTTCTAAGATTACCGGCCAACAAACACATTACAAAAATGTGTACAAACAGTCACTATTTTACACTAAAATCATGTGCTATTAATTACAGTTTTTGCATTGTTAGGTGATCAACTGGTTCAATCAATCAATCAACCTCTTACAAATTTGTTAAATTCTACATAAATTCAATTAATCACATACAAAAGTTCAAATATGACAAAGCAATCATGTAGTGAAGCCGTGGAAATGCCAGTACGACAACATATAACTGCAGCATCAGCATGCAAAATAAAATATTATACTAAAAGAGCAATTGATGCTATATATTTCAAGCTGGCACTCACCCATCCACAGCAACACCAGAGGCCAATTTCAAAGGAAGTAAGGGATGACTCATCGCCACCCAAAATCTGTGAATGGTGGGGGATATTACTTTGTTAATAGCTTCAAAATTGTCAAAGGAAGAGCTTAAATATTATAATGGAAGCCAATATGAAAAAAACTTTTCACCCACACAGATTATACACAGAAAGAAAATGGCATAATTGCCTATTTGAGATGGAGATTAATCTAAAGCAATAAAATGGCATGATAAGAATGACCACTAATATAACATTATTAACGATAGTGACTTTCGCCATGTGAATCACCATTATATCATACATATAACATCTCCAAAATACAAACATTCATATTGTTCGCACAAAATAACAGTGGTGAGCTCCTAGAGTTAACCTGCGCAATCATCATCGTCATAATAGTTGATACTTCATGAATTTTGCAAGAGTGATATAAAAAGCCTGAGTGAACACCTATCAAGTGGATTTAGAACAACCGCTTGAAATATAATAAACAACAGCTTCAAGAGCATTTTAAAGAAAAGATGGAATTATGCATATAATGCTGAAAGCTAGAAGAAAGAAAGGATCAATATCATAGCAAGATGGTATAAACGAATAAAGAAAACCAATTTCTGTCATATTATGATGACGACAAAAAATAAAATAAAAATAATAAGAGGTACAAATAAACCAAGGGGGAAATGAAGATAATCACACAATTGGTAAGCATACAATACAAAGTCGAGGAACACATACGGGTCGGCCCTATTGACTCGGCATATTTCGCAATAAAAATGTGGTGGAAAATAAGGTGAGATACCATCCATGGGTTTCTCAGGAATAATAACACAGCCAGTATGTTGCCAAACATGACACTGTGGATCTTCACACTGCATTAGAAAATTCCACCAAATTTAAGAATGAGACAAAATACAGAATAATGAAAAACTTCAAGATGATAATTACTACTAACTGAAAACCCACTTATCATTATCTTCATTCAAGATGAGACCTACCGACAGAGAAACAAACTTGAAGACTAACAAAAACCAGCAAATGTAAATTATTTAATGGCCACAATCACATGGATGTGCTATAAATGATTTACAAAACAAACTTATCCGCAATAACTTCTAGAACATAGAAACCTTGGAACTGGCATGTCTTAGCAGCAGCCCAGGCACTGTAAATTTCAAGCTTTATTTTCTTCTAGGAATAGAACCAAATCTTCTTAAAAAAGTCAAAAACAAAAATGCAGCAAAGACTCTTCTAACTAGGTTATAAAGCTTACTCTCTATTCAGTTTCCACAATGCAAGCAACTTCACCTTCAGATTTGTCATGCTAAATAACTCACACTAACAGAAAAGAGATAGCTGCAAACCACTCCTGCTAATTTGTACACCAATGATTCTCATGTTAACTCAAGAAAAGAACCAGCTCTAATTAGCAAGCCATGTTTGAATTAAAAACATGTCAGAAGCATATTATCCTTATAAAGATACCAATAGCAGAGTTTGGTTTTATCACAATTTCTCAGCATTTTTTAACACCATCAATCCCCACTTTATAGCATTCCACTTTTGAAGAATAAATCCCAAATTTTGGAAGAGTACCAAAGGGTTTGTCTCTTTCTATTTTCCTTTTATTGGAACATTACTATCTTCTGCCTTTTGGTAATCTTCTACATTAATTTCATCCATATTGTGCCTCGTATGATGCCTCTAGAAAAAATTTACCAGTATGTCAGATGACAGAAACCAGCAGAACCTCAAACAAAACTAACAAGCTTATGGAAAACATATTATCGATTCAGTTATCAGCTACTGACAACCTTACATTCATCTCGACGATTTCTATGACATTTAAGGAATTGTTTTGAGAAGAATCCAAGCGAAATTTGTACATGTTATATAGGCCAAAAGCATTTCAAAAGATGTCATTAAAGATCAATGTATTGCCCATATTTGATTCACATATCAAGCTGCAATCATGAAGCATTGGCATTCCAATTTTCATTTGTTAGAAATTTATTGCTTCCTATCACCAGCCAAACAAATGTCTACTCCAACAGGCTACCTTAAATGCATGAGGATGCCAATAATGTCAACAGCCAACAAACAAAAGGAAGACAAAAAAGACAGAGAAAATCATTATAGGAAAAATACCTGAATCATTGTTTCAGTGATCAATGAATCACCACAGGGGCACCTGACCTTCATTTCAACCTGATGGGAGTCATCCATTTCCACATTAGGTTTCACATCAAAATCCGACCCACTATTGCTCCTTGTAGCTAAATCAGTAGCACCAGGAGATTGCATTTTTCTGCATGAAAAATATGAATAACCAACATAATTCAGGCTTAGAAGAGAGCAGAAACCTACCATGACAAATAAAAAATTAGTACAATGTCAACAAAAGATGGAGGAAAATAATAGAAGACAAAAATCACAGGAGGACCACCTGTAAGTGTCATCAATTATTTTAGCCACTCCTTCAATTCCTAGGGAACTTTTCCTCCCCCAGCCAGGTGGTTTAGAAACTACAAAAACAAAAGTCGGAGGATATATGGTCAGAGGATCTAAGATAACCAATGTGAAGAATGTAAAAAAAGAATTAGAAAACAATAGATAAATTTTCTTAGATAAAAGCTTATGGCTTGTGAAAGCATCACTGAGCATTTCCATTAAAGTAATTGTTCATTTATAATTGTGATACTTGCAAAAGGACCACTGAGCTTTTCATGTCAAAGCATTAATAATTGTTCACTTATGGCTACTTTGATGTTATGCAAAATACTGCCAAAATACACATGGTAGTTGGTGGACAAAGCTGCTATCTTCATCTAGACATCTCAATTAAAATAAAGATTCAAATCCATAAGGTATATTTGGTTGAGTACATATATCACATGCACGTTGATAGCATAGCTTTGAATACCAACCAAGTTGCCAATGAATAGTAAAAAGGCCAAAACAATTTTGAGCAGTTATTTTCAAGATATTGAAACTGATGTAAATCAAATTGAATAATTTAGATAACAGGGACCATGGGTTAAAAACAAAACACCAGATTCCCTTCAAATTAACACAAGATTCACCAAATTTCACAAAAAAAATAAGTTAAAAAAATAAGTTAAAAAAATATTCTGAATTACTTTATTCATAAATTCAAGAAATGAAGCCCAAAGTTTCTGGGTATATAATGAATTTTGATGTACCATCATAAAATCATAAATAAGAGAAAGATAAAAAGAAGAATCTTTCAAAATGATGATAAAGGAGCCAACCCAGTACCTTGTTCATCCGAAAGCACGGCAAAGATCCTGTCAACAAGATCCTATATAGCATTTACCAAAAACCAACTAACATAAGAATCAAACCAAAATTAATTGGAAATAGATGTTAAACTAAATCAAGAGGCATCCATGTTTTTTGTTAGAGTAAAAGCCAGATAAAAATTAAGAGTATTGGTGACTCATGATCGACCTTTCAAGATTAGGATTGAATTAGTTCATAATCTTATGAAATTCCAAACATATTCACAATGAGAACAATAGCATAACACAAAAAAAAGGTTGGTCAGGATAGCTGTCTTATAATGTAACTACTGATAATGTAAAGAACAATATAGTACATCTTATAGCACTACCAAAAAGTAAACACTAACCAAATAACATAATTAAATCCAAAACATCATAAAATATACCCACTGCAATAGGTAACAAATTTTATTGCAACTTTCAGAGAAGGTAAAAAGCCACATGGTAATGAAAGAAAGAAGTGTTAGAAGAGAATGGCAAAAAATTCTAGCAATATTAGACATCAATTAAAGAGATAAGAGGATATCGAGGAAGATAAATTGCTCCCTCTACTTTGTTTTTGTATATTCAGTGCCTCTTATGTTCTTTCTCTTTTCAACCAAATTTACTTTATTTTGTACCTTGATATACTCTATTTCTTAGAAGAAAATTTAATTACACGTCTCATTAAGCCTTCCAATATATATGCACTATGCAGTTCTTTCAAAATGTTTCAGCAGTTCTTTCAAAATGTTTCATCTGCAAAATTGCTACCTGAGTAGAAGCAATCTCGTAAATTCCAGTCCATACAAAAAAGGACACGGATTATGTTACCATCAGGTTCACTGAAAAATTTATTATAATTAGGTATTCCGGGTAAGTGCAATGGACTCTCAAACATAAATAAGAGAGACAATTAGACAAAATTTAGCATTTTCATTGGTAAAAATTATCAAAATCCAAGCAAGCTAAAAAATCAGCAATTGATAAAGTTATCATGACTGCACCATATCAAAGAGAGTGAGAAATAATTTGAGTGAAATCATGAACATTATACACATAAAAAGGAACCAAAAAGCTCAAAGGTCTAATTAGAAGCAGAAAGATAAGAGGACACTTCAACTGCTGACCTGTTTCTTTCCTTGTTTTGAAAGGCCTAGTTGCCCCAGTACATCTTTAAGCTCCTTTATCCTAAAGTATGGCACCTTAACCTGAAGAAAAATGGACAAAAAATATATGAATAAAAATAATGATTCATTCATGCAATCAGCCAATTCATACCGGGTTGCCAGCTCAAACATGGAAATATTTTCTAGTTCACAATTACTAATATAACAAGGTCTATGTGATGTTGCATCCTCCGGACTTAGAGAAAGATACCATCTTTCATCACATAAACCAAGAAAAAATACTAGTTTTAGGTTGAGAGATCAACACACATCAGGAAAGACCATGGCAGCAATGCCATAGTTTGTCCATGTGAAAGCTAGAGTAGGTCTTTACTTACTCAACACATTGTTCACTAAGTCGTACAATGCTTCAGCAAAGTGCAAAGTGCACTTGAGAGATAGAAGTTAAGACATGAGCCCAACTCCCGTTGTGCTTCATAAAAAATCAATGGATACATGAAACAATGGTCAAACTTGGCAATATAGCCAACTAAACTAATTCCAGCATCATATGAGAGATAAGAAACAAGAATCAAACCATTTATCAGACAATAAGCAATACACAACAAGAAAAGCACCGAAATGACAGAATTCAATATGTAAAACAGTCGATTTGGCTATATTTTTGGTTATTCTTGTTCTAGTTTCCAAGCAAGCGAGAAATGAAGATCGGATCTCATGTATGGCACCCCTAGTGAACCTTTACATTCTTTTCCCACTAAAAAAAAACCCCATATTAAGGTTCTTAACCCCATGAATGCATGAATTGCATAACTCTAATATCCCAATATAAAAACTGATAATAAATCATGTGGTGGTGCTTTAAAAATCCATGTTCATAGCAAAAAAATATGACTCTAGAGTACTCAATTGGGTTTGAGCGGATTTATATTAGCAGACAAAAAAATCCAATCCTTCCGATGCAATGGATGACAATCATAAATCTTCAAATATCAACACAACCAAACATTTATAAGTGAAAAATAAATAAATAAAAAGAATACCTTGCATGTTGATGCCAAATCCATCCCAGCAATCAACAAAATTCAATCGAGAAAAGGCAGGACAAAATGGAATTGGATATCGTACTCCCCAGACAAGCACATACAACAAACCCTAGAACCCTAGCGAGCTTTGCTCCGATAACACAAAGGCAAGGCAGCGACCATTGGAGAGGTCTTGGAAGGCTAGGAGAAGGTGATGGCAGTGAAATTGAGAGAAATGGAGACTGTGAGAAGGGGAATTGGGTGGAAAGCGAGGAGAAGGCGACGACGAGGAAGGGCACTTTCTCGCCTCCAATTTCCGATCATTGATCTGCTTGCGTCCCTCGTTTTGCTTCTCAAGCGGACGTGTGCGGCGAGATTTAAATCCGGCTTGTTCCGCTCGAACAGGTCCGGGTCCACGCGAATCCTAACAACGAATTTCTTGGTCTTGGGGGGTTTCCTGTAAATTTGCTTTTGTCCATTAACACCAAACCCTGGTTAGATGACTGACAGTATGGTATGATATGGTATTGAAATTACTGTTTATTATGTTTAAAAAATGCAAAATCCATTTTTTTAAAAAATAAAAAAAAAATACTGACGTGGCATGCTGATGTGGATGCCGCGTTAGCATTTTTTTATATATGGATTTTAAAAAAATGCAAAAAACCATTTTTTTCAAAAAAAAAAAGATGTGGCATGCCACGTCAATATTTTATATATATAAAAATTTGATTTAAAAAATGTAATTTTTTTAAAAATGCTGACATGGCATGCCACGTCAGCTAAACAAAATTCTAAACCATAAATTCTTTCTGACGTGGCACATAGTAATGCCACGTCATCATATCCAGGCAGCTGTCATGACACAAGCAAAAATACATCCACCTGGAAAAAAAAAAATATTGTATTTGATTTGTATGTAACCTGGCTGTCACATCAGCGTCAGGTACCAAAATAGAACAGAATACGCAATACATAAGGACTATATTGAACATTTTTAAAATACAATGATAAAAGTGAATAATGACACCATTTTCAGGGACGAAAAGTGTAATTAATCTTAAAAAATATTAGAGATATTTTCAACCTTTGTGATTTTTGTTGGATAAAGATTAGAGTAGGGTTTTTTTATGGGTGGAGAGAAGAGGGGATTTACGGAAAAAAATATTAGAAATATTTTTGGTATAAAAAATTTAGAACATGGAAACCATCAAATCAGTGGTTTAAAAAAATCTATTAAAAATCATGGTTTTAATACTATTAGAAAACCATGAAAAACTATACTAAATAAAATGATGGGAAATCATGGAACAAGACCTAAATATAATTATTGTATAAACCAATGGTCATATCTATTTGATTAATTATTTTATCTCTCTCTCCCTCTCTCTATATATATATATAGTCATGATATAGTCCGGACGATCTTAATAATATTCATTTAAGGTTGCTTCATTTTGATGGATTTAGAAAGTAAATTTTTTAAATCCAATCATATGGATGGAAAGAATATCGAAAAATAAAATAACATATCGACTCTCATACAATTCTTTTGGGTGGAAAATAGTACCAAATAGTGTCAGGGACTAATAAATAATTACCTCTTCATTTTAAATTGTGAAATTTTGAACCGATAAGATTTCTATAAAATTTCAACATTTAAGATAAATACTCATCACCTCACAAAATTGTATGAAAATTGACATGTTATTTTATTTTTCGATGTTCTTTCCATCTATACGGTTGGATTTGGAAAATGAGACGGTATTACTTGCACAGTGATACGGTTGCCCTGAAGAATTATATATATATATAAAGTCCACAAAATCATCATCCCAAGACTTGATTATTGTAAAGTTTTATTTTTTAATAATTGTTTAATTAAAAATATTAAATTGATATGAACAATATAACTAAACACATCGTGCAAAAAAGTATTGTGAAAAAACCTATTTATCAATTAGTTTAAAAAATAAACAAACTAAAATTGAAACATAGGTTTGTCAAACAAGTTGAGCTTGGGTTTTATTCATTTAAATAGGTCCAATTAATAATTGAGCATAGTTTGGCGCATTATATTTAGTATGTTATGAAATATTTAAATGAATGTCCATTATGGATTTATCAACTCCTCTTTACCTTGGCGTTTCATTTGCCAAAGAAATGACTTATGGCGTTTCATATGCTAAATGGTATTTCGGTTACCATTGTAATCCCTATATATATGATGTACCTAGAGTTGAATAAATATAACAAGAAGAAGAGAACTTCCTCTACTTTCTCTTTTGTCTTGCTCTCTCTTTTGTCTCTCTTTTCATTACTATTTTCTATAGTTTTTATAATACGTTATCAGCACGAAGCTCTAACCAAGTTCTGACTAATCTCATTCCTCGGCAAATTTGTGTTGGAGACATTTTTCACGTAAGTACATAAAGCATTTTTTGTCATGTCAAATCTTGCAAAACTTGATTTTGTTGCCCTTGACATTTCGGGAAAAAAATATTTGTCATGGGTGCTTGATGCTGAAATTCATCTGAATGCTAATGGACTTGGAGAAACCATCAAGGATGGTAACCAAGTATCCTTACAAAACCGTGCAAAAGCAATGATTTTCCTCCGACATCATTTGCACGAGGATTTAAAAATTGAATATTTAACGGTGAAAGATCCACTTGAATTATGGAAAAATTTGGAGGAAAGGTACAACCACCAGAAGATGGTTATTTTACCGAAAGCTCGTTATGATTGGATGCATTTACGATTACAAGATTTCAAAACAGTGAGTGAATATAATTCAGTCATATTTCGAATCAGTTCTCAATTGAAATTATGTGGAGAAAAGATTACTGATTCTGATATGCTAGAGAAAACATTCTCTACTTTTCATGCCTTGAATATGCTCCTGCAGCAGCAATATCGAGAAAAAGGGTTCACAAAATATTTTGATTTAATTTCGTGTTTGCTTGTGGCTGAATAAAATAATGAGCTACTGATGAAAAATCACGAATTTCGCCATACTAGTTCCACTCCATTCCCTAAAGTGAATGTAATGGCATGTGAAAATTACGGACAAGGGCGTGAGTACGCAACCATGGCGTGAGTAGGTAATTACATGATGCGTGGTCGTGGAAGAGGTGGTACGGAATAAATATAAGAAAAATCATGGTAATCATACCGATGCATCTTACCACCAGAAGTGGACAAATTATGAAGAAAAGCAGTTCAAAGACAAAAGTGGATCAAGTAGCCATTCCGAAAACGCATGTTATCGATGCGGAGTAAAAGGGCACTGGTCACGTACCTGTCGTACACCAAGGCACCTTGTTGACCTTTATCAAGCATCAATAAAAGGGAAAAATGTTGAGGCAAATTTTATATACCAAAATGATGCCTTTGACAATAACCCTCTTGTGGGTATTGATCCCTCGACACATTTAGATGTTGCTGATTTTCTTGAAGATTCTCAGCTTAATGGTGGCAACTGAATTGACACCATAACCATTTAGTTTTGTTTAATTAATCTATGCATCTTTATATTACTTATTTATTTTTATATTTATTTTGTGAAGAATATATGGATACTACCAAATCCATGGTTGGATTGAACATCACTGATGAGGATGTATGCCTTGTTGATAGTGCGACAACGCACTCGATATTTAAAAGCAAGAAATATTTTTCTCATTTAATAATGGGTAAAACCGATTAACAATACAATATCGGGCAGTATAAATTTGATTGAAGGCTCCGGAAGAGCAAATATATTGTTTCCTGGAGAAACAAAATTTATTATAACAGATGCATTATATTCTCCAAAGTCCCACCGAAATTTATTGAGTTTTAAAGATGTACGTCTCAATGGATATCATATAGAGACGTCAAATATGGGAAACAAAGAATATTTATATATTACTGCTATTACTTCGGGTAATAAGCAAGTATTGGAGAAATTGCCCGCATTCTCATCTGGAATTTATTATTCATATATCCGAACAATTGAAGCAAATGCTATCATAAACCAGAAGTTTACTGACTCAAATGAATTTACTCTATGGCATGATCGGTTAGGCCATCCTGGATCAATAATGATGCGCAAAATAATTGAAAACTCATATGGACATCCATTGAAGAACCTGAAGATTCTTCAATCAAATGAATTTTCATGTCCACCATGCTCTCAAGGCAAATTGATTATCAGGCCATCACCAAATAAAATTGGGATTGAATCTCCTATGTTTTTAGAGAGAATTCATGGTGATATATGTGGACAAATTCATCCACAATGTGGGCCATTTAAGTATTTTTGGTATTAATTGACGCATCAACGAGATGGTCTCATGTTTGCTCATTGTCAACTGGAAACCTGGCGTTTTCGAGGTTGTTGGCTCAAATTATTCGATTACGAGCACATTTTCCTGATCATGCCATTAAGACAATACGGCTTGATAATGCTGGTGAATTTACATCCCAAGCATTTGATGATTACTAAAATGTCCATTGGAATAAAAGTTGAACATCCTGCTGCTCATGTTCATACTCAAAATGGCTTGGCATAATCGTTTATAAAGCGCCTCCAATTAATTGCTAGACCGTTGTTAATGAAAACAAAACTTCCGGTCTATGCTTGGGGACACACAATTTTACATGCCGCAACACTTATGCGCATAAGGCCAACAAGTTATCAAAAATTCTCCCCCCTTCAATTGGTTTCTGGGCAAGAACCAAATATATCCCATTTGAGAATTTTTGGGTGTGGAGTATATGTCCTAATTGCTCCCCCACAAAGGACTAAAATGGGTCCTCAAAGAAGATTGGGGATATATGTTGTATATGAATCCCCTTCTATTATTAAATATCTTGAGCCATTGACAGAGGATGTTTTCACGGCTCGATTTGCCGACTGTCATTTTGACGAAACAATTTTTCATACATTAGGGGGAGAAGATGAAAACATAAAACTGTTGGAAAAAGAAATTACATGGAATGCTCAGAGTTTAAATCATCTTGATTCTCTCACAAAGCAATGTGAACTGGAAGTTCAACGAATAATTTATTTACAGCGAGTTGCAGATCAACTACCAGATGCATTCTCTGATCCAAAAAGGATAACAAAATCATATGTACCCGCGAAAAATGCCCCTATTAGAATTAATGTCCTAAAAGGACCTTCTAGAACAAATGAATCTAAAGTACGCCTGAAGCGTGAAAGACCAGCTGGTTCAAAAGATAAAAATCCTCGAAAGAAAAGGGGAACAAAAGATCATGCATACCATAAAGAAAAGGCGGATAAAACGAATATTGAAATAAATGATAGAAAACTTCCAGAAGAAGTTCAAGATCCTGAAATTGATGAGGAAAATTAAGAAATTTCCATAAATTATGTCTCAAATGGGAAAAATGGGACAGAAAAGAAACAACGGTTGACAATATCTTTGCATATAATGTGGCGGTTGATCTTTTGAGAGAAGATAAGGATTACGAGCCTAAATCTATTCAGAATGTCGAAAAGAAAAGATTGGCGGAATGGAAAAATCTGATCGAGTGAGTTAAAGCTGTCTCGTAGAAGCAGCGATTTTGGACCCATCACTAAAACACACACGAAGATGTTAAACCGGTTGGATACAAATGGGTATTTGTCTGCAGCGAAACGAGAAAAATGAAATTGTTAGATATAAAGCAAGGCTCGTTGCACAAGGGTTTTCGCAAAGACCTGGTATTGATTATGAAGAAACGTACTCCCCTGTAATGGATACGATCACGTTTCGTTATCTAATTAGCCTTGCAGTACATGAAAAGTTACAAATGCAGTTAATGGATGTTGTTACTGCATATTTATATGGCCAGCTGGATAATGATATATATATGAGAGTCCCAGAAGGACTTAAGATGCCTAAAGCATGCAATTCCAATTCCCGGGACATGTATTCAATTAAGTTACAAAGATCTTTGTATGGTTTGAAACAATCACAGTATGTGGTATCATCGCCTCAGTGAATATTTGTTAAAGGAAGGGTATAAGAATGACCCTATTTGCCCATGTGTGTTCACAAAGAAATCCGAAGAAGGATTTGTGATAATTGGGGTATATGTTGATGATTTAAATATAATTGGAACTCCTGAAGAGCTTCCAATTACCATTGATTATTTGAAAAGGAATTTGAAATGAAAGATCCTGGGAGAACAAAATTTTGTCTCTACCGCTAGATTCGAACACTTAGAGGGTGGTATTTTTATTCACCAATCAACATATACAGAAAGGGTTTTGCAAAGATTTAATATGGATAAAGCATATCCATTAACAAGCCCAATGGTTGTTCGATCCCTTGACATCCATAAAGACCCTTTTCGACCTCGAGAAGATAACGAAGAACTACTTGGTCCAGAAATACCATATCTTAGTGCAATTGGTGTATTGATGTATCTTGTTAAGTATACTCAACCAGATTTAGCTTTCACTGTAAATTTATTAGCAAGATATAGTTCTGCACCAACATGGAGACATTGGAATGGTATTAAACATATACTACATTATTTGATATGGGTTTATTTTATACACATGTATTAAATGGGCAATTGATTGGATATGCAGATACATGTTATTTATTTGACCCACACAAAACTCGATCACAATCTGGTTATGTATTTACACATGGGGGGACTGCCATATCTTGGCGTTCTATGAAGCAAACCATAGCTGCTACTTCTTCAAATCATGCAGAAATACTTACAATTCACGAAGCAAGTCGTGAATGTGTTTGGCTAAGATCAATGACACACTATATTCAAGAAACTTGTGGCTTGTTGTCCCAGAAGGACATACCAACAGTATTATATGAAGACAATGCAGCTTGTATAGCTCAATTGAAAGGAGGATACATCAAAGGCGACAGAACAAAACATATATCACCAAAGTTATTTTTTACACATGATCTTGAGAAAAATGGTGATATTAATATTCAGAAAATACAATCCAGTGAAAATCCTGCAGATTTATTCACTAAGGCATTACCCACTTCAACTTTTGAGAAATTTGTTCGCAAGATTGGGATGCGTCGCCTTAGGGATCTTCAATAAATGTCCTCTTCAGGGGGAGGCATATACGCGCTGTACTCTTTTTCCTTCGTCATGGTTTTGTCCCACTGGGTTTTCCTGACAAGGTTTTAATGAGGCAGCACAGGAAGCGTATATCAGGAAAGCTGTACTCTTTTTCCTTCTCTAGGATTTTTTCCCACTGGGTTTTTTCCTAGTAAGGTTTTAACGAGGCAGATTCCTATACAATGGACATTCAAGGGGGAGTGTTATGAAATATTTAAATGAATGTCCATTATGGATTTATCAACTCCTCTTTACCTTGGCGTTTCATTTGCCAAAGAAATGACTTATGGCGTTTCACATGCCAAATGGTATTTCGGTTACCATTGTAATCCCTATATATATGATGTACCTAGAGTTGAATAAATATAACAAGAAGAAGAGAACTTCCTCTACTTTCTCTTTTGTCTTGCTCTCTCTTTTGTCTCTCTTTTCATTACTATTTTCTATAGTTTTTATAATATAGTATAAATTTTAATACTTATAACATTTTGATTTTTAATCATTTATCAAAAGAAATAATCATAAACTTTAGTTTTAAAAAGTTTTTTATAAAATTTTGTATTTCATAAATTTCATTTTAATAAATTTTTTCAGGCATCTAAAAATACTAAATAACTAATTAGATCCAAACCATAACAGTAGGGATGGCAAAGGGTCGGGGCGGGGGCGGGTTTTGCCTACCCCGCCCCCGCCCCCACTCCCCCGCACCCGACCCGCCCCCGATACCCGTCGGGTTTTTAAAAACCCGCCCCATACACAAACCCTACAGGGAATCGGATACCCGCGGGCCGCGGGTATCCCCGCCCCCGCCCGGTTCTAGGCCCGGCCCACAGAAAAACATTTATCAAAATTAATTTCACAAAACCATGACAAGTAGAATCTTTTTACAAAGCATCCATAACATTAATAATAGAAATTTAATGGGAGTATTTTTGTAATTTTACATTTCGGGTCGGGTTCGGGTCGGGTATCAAGTTTCCCATGCCCGCCCCGCACCCGCTTTATATTATTCGGGTTTTACCCGAACCCGACCCGAAACCTGGTCAAACCGGGTTTTCCCCGTCAAACGCAGGTCGGGTCGGATCGGGTTTGGGTATAATTGCCATCCCTACATAACAGGCATAGGATCATTTTTTCTCCACTTTCCAAAAGCAAATCACTCTACTTTATATTAATTATTCAAACTCTCCAGCTTTTCAATCTAAACAAGCTTGAACACAGGTTTCTGGACCTCCAGTATCAACCTGAGCTTGAGCTCTGCAGTAAATGCTGTCTTTGAATATAAAAAATTAACAGACAGCTCAATAAATAGACTGGTAATAATAAGAAATGCAGGTACTAAAACTTTGCCCAATCAAAACATTGTTTTGCAGAAGTAAAGGAACAAAAAAAATTAAACCTACAAACAAGAGTAAAAAGTCCAAACAAACATACTAAACACTCAATTCAGAAATAACAAAACTAGAATGATATAAGGTTCATCCACCAGCAATAATAATCACTCCAGGAAGCCTTACTTCTTCTTGGCAGCAGACTTGGTAACCTTGGCACCACTGGGGTCCTTTTTCTCCACACTCTTGATCACACCGACAGCAACAGTCTGCCTCATGTCCCTCACAGCAAAACGACCCAATGGAGGATACTCAGAGAAGGTTTCAACCACCATTGGCTTGGATGGAATCATCTTCACGAAACCAGCATCACCGTTCTTCAGGAACTTGGGCTCCTTCTCGAGCTCTTTGCCAGACCGCCTGTCAATCTTGGTAAGGATCTCAGCAAACTTCACAGCAATGTGGGAAGTGTGGCAGTCGAGCACAGGTGCATATCCGTTACCAATCTGACCGGGGTGGTTCATGATGATGACCTGTGAAGTGAAGTTAGCAGCTTCTTTAGCAGGATCATCCTTGGAGTTTGAGGCAACAAAACCACGCTTGAGATCCTTGACAGCAACATTCTTCACGTTGAAACCAACATTGTCACCAGGAAGGGCTTCTTGGAGAGACTCATGGTGCATCTCAACAGACTTAACTTCAGTAGTCAGGCCAGTGGGACCAAAAGTCACAACCATGCCAGGCTTCAAGACTCCAGTTTCAACTCGGCCAACTGGCACAGTTCCAATCCCACCAATCTTGTAGACATCCTGAAGGGGGAGGCGGAGAGGCTTGTCTGAGGGCCGCTTGGGCTCAGAGATCATGTCAAGAGCGTCAAGAAGGGTTGGGCCCTTGTACCAGTCCAAATTGGTGGACCTCTCAATCATGTTGTCTCCCTCAAAGCCAGAGATGGGAACAAACGGGATCTTGTCAGGATTGTAACCAACCTTCTTCAGGTAGGAGGACACCTCCTTGACAATTTCATCATACCTTGCTTTGGAATACTTCGGAGTTGTTGCATCCATCTGCAATAAGCAAGCAGCAACCATGTCAATACAAAACCGAAACCTTATAGAGAACAACAGATCAACACAAGAAAAATGTAACAAGGCATCAATGAAGGTCATATGTTCTTGATTAGCAGCAATGACATAAGTTTG
The DNA here is from genome assembly GCA_026586065.1 of Dioscorea zingiberensis. Lineage (NCBI taxonomy): Eukaryota > Viridiplantae > Streptophyta > Magnoliopsida > Dioscoreales > Dioscoreaceae > Dioscorea > Dioscorea zingiberensis. Next base: position 65,801,699 of record CM048820.1, on the reverse strand, counting down.
ACTAAGAAAATATACTAAAGATGAAAATCTAAAAGAAACACAAAAAGACATAAGTTTGACTTCTGAATAAAGATAACAAACACACCAAAGTGCATCAAAAAAGGAAAAGAGTAGAACTATACAGTTATCAATGAATCAAGAAATGGTGTTTAATTTAAAAAAACCTAAAATTAGTAAACTCATGATCTTCAAAAATCAAATCAAACATATTACTTTTGAAATTGAAAATATTTTGCTCCTCAGACAACATAAAGTCATATTATTCACCAAATCAAATGCAAGTTACGAACAAACAGTAGACCCTTAGTAGGAATTTGATCGCAGAAAAAAAGGTGTAATCAGAGAGTTGTAGGAACGGAAGATGGCAAATGAAATATATAAAAGCTCATATTAACTGTAAAGACTTCTTGATAAGATACCTTGTTGCAACAGCAGATCATCTGCTTCACACCAAGGGTGAAGGCAAGCAAAGCATGCTCACGAGTCTGCCCATCCTTTGAGATACCAGCTTCAAAACCACCAGTTGTGGAATCAATGATGAGAACAGCACAATCTGCCTGAGAGGTACCCGTAATCATGTTCTTGATGAAGTCACGATGCCCGGGAGCATCAATGACTGTGCAGTAGTACTTGGTGGTCTCAAACTTCCAGAGAGCAATATCAATGGTGATACCACGCTCACGTTCAGCCTTCAGCTTATCAAGAACCCAGGCATACTTGAAAGACCTCTTGTTCATTTCAGCTGCTTCCTTCTCAAACCTCTCAATGACACGCTTGTCAATACCACCAAGCTTGTAAATAAGATGCCCAGTGGTGGTTGATTTGCCAGAGTCGACATGGCCAATCACAACAATGCTGATATGAATCTTCTCCTTACCCATGATGACTGAAATCCAAAATAAGTATACAAAGAAAATGTCAACCAGCAAGAAGAAAATTAACTTCACCGAAAGAGAGATTTACAGAAACATTCAACAGACAAATGGAGAACAAAACATGCAAAAACATAAAAGAGGAAAAGTGTTAGAAAATTGCATCCAAGGTCAAAAAGGGCAAACAATTTGACTAGTAACAAGCATACATCAAAGATTTGACCCACACTAATAATTTTCAAGGAACTAGTGACATGTCTAGTGGGCTATAATGACTAATTGCAAATAATTATGCAAAACTCAGAGGAAACCAACATGAAAAAAGCCTAAAAGAGGAATAGAAGACATGTGCTTGAATACAGCATTTAGCAATAGCAAATAGGAACAAATGTCACGATAAGCTTAGCACAGTATAAGCTTAGCATAGAATATGGGAGAATAAGCATAAATTTTATCAAGTAACCACAACAGAAAATTTACATCAATCAGCATACAAGAGTCACAAGCTAAAAAGTTAACACATTTACACCCTATGGTACAGATGACCCTCTACCAACAGTTCATGAGTGTCAAACCCTACATAATTAAAAGGAAACCAAAGCTTCATACTTCATTGAAACCTTCCACATTAATTAAAATTTCCATCACTGCCAAAAGTTAAGAACTGCCATTTTACACAACAATCTGAATGAATGCATAGATATCAACGAATTTGCAACTTTATATCAAAAGAAAATGATTTCCTTTTAAAATCTCTGCTTAGATCTCAATTTTTATACAAAAGTAACAGTTTAAAATTATCCGAGAGTAGGAAATCCCAGGGTTCTCAACGGAGCACTGGGACATGAAAACTCCCAATCTAAATTTGATATCCGCCCCCAGAACAAGGCCAACAAGAGACGCCTATGTAGGAACCCTCAAGAAGCCGAAAGAAGAGGCGGAAAGAACAAAACTTTACGTTACTCGAGCTTTAAAAACATAAATTTAAAGAAATTTCAAACCAAAGCGAAAGCAATGACAATTTAATTAAAGGTCGGACGGATCCACAGACGAACAAGTAACCTTAACACAGGAGAATTCATTGCAAAGAACGGAGAAAACCAAGATATTCAAAGATCAAAAACTCAAATGATTTTCTAAACCATGAGATCTAGATGAACTACAACCACATCTCAAAACCCAAAGATCATCATAAGTAGGGCGAGCGTCGAGAAAGAAGAAGAAGATCGAACCTTAGCAGGAAGATTAAGCCTCTCGGGCGGATGAGGAGCGACAGTGGCCGAGAGAGCTGGAGAGGGTTTGTGATGGAGGCTTCGGAGAAATTTATAGAGAGGTTTCCGCACTTCAGAGTTAGGGTTTCTCTCTGAGCCGTTGGATTAATAGATCCAACGGTCTTACGAGAAGCAGCTTTTTGCAAACTTTGTTGCTGAGCAGACCGATGAGATGGTGCCACGTGTACCAAGGTCCGGCTTTCTCATGTGCATCATCATTAACCCTTTTTTATATTGCCTCATCTTTTGAGATGGAAATAAATTGTTATATTTTGAAATAACAACAATTTTTTTTACAAAATTTAATTAATAAAAAAACAATTATAACGAGTATTTAAAAATTATTAAAATATTAACAAAAAAATTGTAATAAATTGAATCATAAATGAAAATCTATCTATATTATTAAGCCAAACTAGTCTAATTTTAATTTTTCCAAAATAGTCTAATATTATTAGTTTGGTATTTTAAAATTTTCTCATAATTTATATTTTTAATTTTAAAAAATCTATTTATATTACTAAGTGAGAGAGTATTTTTTATTTTAAAAATTATGTATCTACCTATATATATTTATGGAAGTCTATCCGTTACAAATAATTTTAATTTAAATAAAAAATAAAAAATGAAATTGGGATTTTGAAATTTTATAAAAATTTTAATTTTTTTAATTTTAAAAGATCTATCTATATTACTAAGTTGGGCTATTTTTAATTTTAAAAAATATATATCTATTTATATATTTATGAGAGTATATCAATTATATATAATTTTAATTTTAAAAAATTCAAAAATTTAAATTGGGATTTTTAAAATTTATCAAAATTTTGTATTTTTCATTTAAAAAATCTATCTACATTATTAAGTGAGAATATTTTTAATTTTAAATAGTATCTATCTATCCATATGAGAGTTTATGATTATATATAATTTTTATTTAAAAAAATTAAAAATTAGATTGAGATTTTGAATTTTTCTAAGATATTTAGATGTTTTAATTTAAAGAATCTATCTATATGATAAATAAAAGTATTTTTAATTTTTAAAAACTAGAGATTGATATGAGATTTGTTAAAATTTAGGTATTATAGATTAAATTTAAAAAAAAGAAATACTGGTTAAATTTCCTACTGTTATAAATAAATAATAAATATCATATCATATTTTTGTCTACGTGGCATCATCTCATCGCCCCATTCAGCATCAAAGTTCGCACCTCGCAGCTTCTCCTTAAGCCATTGGATCTAAAAATCCAACGGCTCAGAGAGAAACCCCAAGCAAGAGGAAGGCATCTGTCTCGGCCTTTGCCGCTCCCCATCCACCCGAGAAGCTCCATCTCCTCCGCCGCTTACCACTAAAGGTCGATCTTCCTCGCTCTCTCTCTCTCTCTCTCTCCACCATAGCCCTTCTTGTGATGTTCTTAGGATTTTGAGATGATGTCGTACTCATGTATAGCTTGATCGTTTGACAGCCCTACTCATGAACTGTTGGTAGAGGGTCATCTACGATAGGGTGTAAATTTGTGTACTTTCAGCATACCACTCTAGTATTCTGATTGATATAATTTTTCTCCTGCAGTTGTTTGATAAAATTTATGTATGTTAAGCCATATTCTGTGCTAAATTCGTATTCTTTGTTGTTGTTGTTGTTGTTGTGGTGTTTTTTGTTTTTTTTTTTTTGGTCATTCACACCAGTATATTTTGAAGAATATAATTTTATTAGGGGGAAAACAATCCTTGTAATTATGTGTTGGGTTTTGTTACTATATGCTATAGCTAAATGCTTTATGCAAATGCATGTCTTCAATTCCTCCTTTATGCTGTTTTCATGTTGGTTACATCTGAGTTTTGCATGATTATTTGCAATTAGTCATTGTAGCACATAAAACATGCCACTGGTTCCTCGAAACTGGTTACTGTGGGTCAGATTATTTGCTCTTATTGATGTGGGATGCAATTGATGGACACTTTACCTCTTTTATGCTTTTGTATGTTTGTTCTCTATTCCTGTCTCTTTTATGAGATTTGTTTGTATACTAAGCCTGATGTGATGTGATGTGATTTATTGTCAGCTATGTATAACTCTCATCACTTGGCTTGTCTTGTTTATGTTAACAATTGTATCTTTTCCATGGGTAAATTAGGATTCATGTCTGCATACAATATATGAAATTCTATCTACTGTCATGATTGATAGATTAAATCTCAGTGGATGGTATTTAAAATTCTTTCTTAACATACATGTGTTTTTTTTTATTAGATATCATGTTTAAATTGATGATTTTTTCTTCTTCTTTGTATTAGTTTGTTGCACAAATGGGTAAGGAGAAGGTCCATATGAACGTTGTTGTGATTGAACATGTCGACTAGTTTTGGGTTTCGTGGCCGGCCCGGCCCGGCATGACATGAGCCTTTTTAGGAATAAGAATAAAGCAGGGCCTAACTAAAAAATCACCCCTCATCCTCAACTTGCCTGTCTCCTCTTCTTCCAATCTTGCTCCGGGTCTTCGCCCCTTGTCTCGGCAGCGACTGCATGATCTGTGATTCAGAGATTGGCTTCTCGAGAATCCGCCTTCTTCTAGTGATCCAGTGCACTGAGGTCTGCGTCGTTTTATCCTCCCATCTCTTACTCGCTTTCATCTGTTTCAGCGTTCCCTAAATCGATTAGGGTTGGAGTTTGGAATCAGTTCTTAGGAATTTGAATAAGGTTAGTTGTGCTTTCTGTGTCTTTGAATTTAGTTGACTATGTAGGATTGTAGAAATATAGGTGATGCTGATTGGTAGATGGAGTAATCACATCTACTTTTCTGTTCGGCAGTTTCTTTCTTCTTTATTTTGTGGAGATATTTTTGTTCAAATTTTATCAGTGAGCTAAATTAGTGATTTCTTTTTCTTCTTTCGATGATTAAATTTTTGCAGGAAAGGGAGTGAGAAATGGTTCGCGAATCTGCTCAGAAACAAGTTTCTGTTTATCTTTACATCCCCAATATCATTGGTAAGTTTAGTTGACTTTTTGCTTCTTACTATTTTGATGATTTTAAGTGATTCATTGAATTTGTATCGTGTTTTGAAGATATAGTGTTATCTATTCTTTTGCTATTATAGAAAGTTTTGGAGCAAGTAGCTTTTTGTGTTCATCATGGACTTGGCAATATGTTGTTTGAACTTCAAAATTGTATTTAAGGTTTTGGCCTACTTTGTTCACAAATATTATCATCTTTTCGTATGAGTGCTTTGTCTTTACGACTTAATTTTATTTGGCTATAAATAGCTTAGACTTCATTGCACTGTTTGTATTTATTTTTGTTGCAGGTTACATAAGAGTAATCATGAATATTGTTGCATTTGCTCTTTCCTTTTCCAACAAACGGCTTTTTGCCATTCTTTACTTTGTCAGGTATGGTAACTTTAGTTCTGCTTTGACTCTTTTAATTGATACTGGAAATTAATTATGGATTCATATCTTTTGAAATGCTAGCTTTGTCTGTGATGGACTGGATGGATGGTTTGCACGCAAGTTTAATCAAGGTACACATCATTTTTATGCCCCCACTTGCTCAAAATCCAAGATAGCTCATTTACAATCACTATTTCCAAATTAATGTTTGTAACATGGTTTATATAACATAATATTTAGCTTACATTTGCTTCTTGAATTGTTCATATAAAGTAGCATGTATTAATACAAGCCTCAATTTTTTAATGTAAGAAATATAGAGTATTGTTTGTTTGTGACTTTGATATTTTCTGGAGATTAAAGCTGGTGGTCACTTTTTCGTCAATTTTAATACAGCTGGCATAGCAATCCTGATTGTTCCAATGGTGAATACATCTTTCTGTCTGATTTTCTGTAACAAGTTTTTAATTCTTAATAGGTGTTTGCTAATGCTTTACTTATGTCAGGCACTTTGTTACTAGGCACTGAGTTTGCTTTAAACCATGATGTGCCATACATACATAATCCTGACTGGTAGATTGTACCAGGGCTTGTGTTATTTTCTGAAAAGAGAATCAAAAGATTTTTTCTGGGATTACTTTTTTCTTCTATACAACAATGTTTTCACTTATTTATTTTCAGACTAATAGGTAACTATACTTGCAGCTTTCATGATTCAACTTCTTTCATTTTCATGCTTTTTTTATGGTATATAAGATGCTAAGGTCATATGCAAGCTAGTTGACCTTCTGGTCAACTTCAAGCTAGTTGAGCTTGTTTTATTTTGTGAACATTATTCTATGTCATAACATTGTATTAAATTGAAGATAGTATGAAAAGTAGATCCAGTTGGCGGCCAATTTGGTTGGTTCATCTGTTCGATTCATTTGGTGTTTCTTATTTCAGTGTCAACCTTCGGAGCTGTTTTGGACATGGTGACAGACAGGTGTGTTTCTATAAAGAAATGTGGTTGTTAAGCTTTTTTTTTAATTGCTTAGAGCAACTATACTTGTGATACCACGTGGCTGAAATTATTTTGTTAGCATGCACATGGTGCAAATTATATGATTCTTGATTTTGTTCACAGAGTCAGTACTGCTTGTTTATTGACAATCCTTTCTCAGATATACAGGTTTGTGTTGTTAATTTTCCATGTTGAAATCTTCATGTATTTCAAGGTCATCCAAGACACTACCAATCTTTGCACTCTTTGCAGACCGGGGCTGATATTTTTGGCGTTGCTGGGGTTAGATATTGCCAGCCATTGGTTGCAAATGTATAGGTATTGTTTATTTAACAGTTGCATCTACGGAGTACATATTTTGGGTTTTGGTATTATACCATGCATTCCTGTTATAGTAATTCTAGTGCACAAGTTGCAGTTATTGTGAAGGCCAGGCCTAAATTGAGGTCATACACTATTTGACATGGTGCCATATTGAGGTCCATATGGTATTTGACATGCTACTATTTGTATAAAGATGTGAACTTATAGATAGCTTTCAACATAAGTTGCCTGCTTGAGGATCTTTAATTTGGTCTTTTGGGGACCTTGAACTTGAGGGCATAACATGTTTTGTGAAAAATTACACTTTACAATTGATTTGTCTCCTAAAATCAAATATTATATTCTGTGGAGTGGGATCTTGAAGGACCATGACATACGAAGAGGATCTTGATTTTTATTTTTTTCCCCTCTTTATCCCAAGCTTGAACATCATCCATGGCAAAGCGTTTCTTGGCTTTTTGTAGTAGTTTCTCAGGAATATTTATGATGAAAGGTGAAAGAAATGGCAGGAACATGCCCCTAGGACTAACGGTGTCTGCAGATGGATGCTTTGGTTGAAGGGCCCATAACTGTAGTTTTGTTATTTATAAATGATAATTTAGGTTTTTTTCACCTTGGAGTACCTTTAAAATTTTGATTTTTAAAAGATCTTTATTGTAATTTCTTATCATTTATGGATTATATTTTTTGTGTTTTGCCCTGCAGTACTTTCCTATCAGGTAAGTCCAGTCACAAAGATGTTAAAGACGCTGGCAATTGGCTTCTGAGGGCCTATTATGGACATCGTTTTTTCATGGCCTTTTGCTGTGTAGCATGTGAGGTTAGTCCCTATTAATCCATTTATTGTTTATACCTCTTGGGGATCATCAAGCTTAACTTTCTGGGTTACAGGTTCTTTACATCATACTCTTCCTTCTTGCTGATGGTCATTCTGAAAGTGTCATCACTGTGAGCACCATTTTTCTGTTCTCATTTATTGTTCATTACGACATCTATGTTTGTCCATTTTAATCTTCTGTTGGCACTTGGCAGGTTTCCATGAATGCTCTGAAACATGGTTCACTTTTTTCATTGCCCTTTGCTGTATCTCTATTTGGATGTGTGATAAAACAAGCAGTCAATGTTATACAGGTAAATCATTCAAGTCTTTTTAAGGTTTACTCATGTTTTATCACCACTTTTTAGCCGGAATATTCTTACTTGTTTGTCAGCTAAAAGCTTGCTTTGAAATGCTTTAAGGTGCCTAGTCACCAGAATTTATATCATATATTTGGTCTTTTTTCCACTCCTTGTATGTCATTGAAGATAACATCAGTGGCTATGGTTTTGGTGGATAGCAAACGCTGACAAGTTCTTTTCTCACCCTATTCATTCAGTACTTTTGAATGTATTGTCCACATAAAGATGTAAATGATTTACAATTTGCACAATTTGTCTTCATCTCAAGCACCTCAACTGTCTTTAGAGTTGAAAACTTATAGTGATGAAGTTGCTGATAAAAGTATTCATTAGCGACGATTGATAAGTTTGACAAGATGAATAATTTCATTTACAGGGCTTCTTCTTCCCTTATTAATATCATACTCTACACCGCCTGACTTTATCATGGACAATGGCCCTGCAATATTTGCAAAACATTGGCTTCCTTTTTGTTGATTTATTGTTTGATTCATTTGTCATTGTGCCTGATTGCAGATGAAGACAGCTGCTGATGTCTGTGTGTCCTATGATATGAAGAAAAAGTAGAGACCATGAGCCTGCTGAAAATACCTAGTGTGTTGATGTTTCTGTCAATGGCTCGCACTAGCATTGATATTGAATGATACCAATGATCAATGAGAAACAATGAATTGGTACAAGATAGTGAAGTAAAAGCTCAAACAACTTGAGTGAGATAAACTTATGATTGATAGTTTTGGCTGATTGTTTCTTAATTAGTTTTGTGCTTAGATTTCAGCATTTCCTCTTTCATTAGTTCATGCTAATGAACCTGTGAGAAACTGGGACACTGCAAACTATCATTCTGTCTGCATGATTTGGTATTGTCTACTGTACAGAAAAAAAAAAACAGTTGTATAGAATGCTCTTAGCATGATTTTCATTGCATTAGGTATTCAATTATAAGCAAAAGAGTATTTAACTGTTAGTCAGGTATGTGAATTTTAGATGCATTATGTTTGACTATTTGATAAAGAGAATTATAAACTGTTTATATTTAAATTAAACATCTCATTATCATGATTTTTGTTATAATTTGGATTATTTAAATGTAATTTATTGTGATCTAATCATTGACAATTATTTATTTCTAACTTCATAATTTTATAAGCAAAATTCCTGGTTTATCAATATTCCCCCAATAAATTTCAAACATGAATGAAAGCATTCTAATGAGATTTATCTTACAAATAAAAACAACTTAACTGACTTAAAAAAAAAAAACATTACAAGAGAAACACTAACATAAAATTGAAAATAAATAACATTTTTTAAGGTCAATCCAAATCGACCTTCATACTATTCCTAAATTATATTAAAAGTTAATATTACCATAAAACTCATAATATTATGTTGGTTCAAGGAATGGTTTTGATCCCAGATATGATCCAATAATTAAATTTGTTTGATTGTATTTTGGCTAGATCATGAGGAAATCAGGTAAAAATCAGAAGAAAGATCAAATAAGGCCAGATTTACATGGAAAAACCCTTCAAAATCGGGAAAAAAACCACGGGGGAGAATCGATCCACTAATCATGATTGTGTTTACAAAGATTGAGAGGGATTCGGGGAGGCTGCTGTGCCTTTGGCACAGCAGCCCCTACAGTGCCTGTATTTTAGGCATGTGTAGCATGTTTGAACAAAATCCAACCGTACGGATGGGGAGAGCATAGAAAAATAAGATAGCATGTAAATTTTCATACAATTTGGTTACCGTTTGGTCTTCCCACTTAACGGTTGAAAATGAGAAGATCTGTACCGTTCAGATTTCTATAAAATAAGAACCATTAAGTGGGAGGACCAAACGACAACCAAATTGTATGAAAATTGACATACTAACTTATTTTTTCATGCTCTTCCCATCCATACGGTTAGATTTTGTTTAAACATGCTACAAATACCCCTACTGAGGCACTGTAGGGGCTGCTGTGCCAAAGGCACAATAGCCCCCCCGAATCCGATTGAGAGCAACTGGGAGAAAGAGAAATGTAGAAATCTCAAATAGAAAGGGAAAAGGACTCGAGTCTCCAGAATGGTAGGGCTTCGTCGCTTCAAGTTGGAATATTCAAATGGTCTAGGTTTCGGTAGCTTGGAGCGCAAGCCTTGTATTTCCCCACGTGTCGGACAGGCTAGCTCCAGCCATGCTCCAGCTCGACGCCAGCTAAGCAGCCAGCTGATGCCAGCCAATCACCAGTTGGACGTCCTTCTAGAAGGCCATCCACAATTGGAAGTCTTTCTAGAAGGCTAGTTGGATAACAGTTGGAGTCCCTTCTAAAAGAAAAAGCATTCGGAAGTTCTTCGGAATCCTCCTTCTGTAGGGCAGCGAGTAACTGGTAGGGTTTAGGGTGAGCGAGTCCAAGGCCATCTGTTCATGTCCGAAGAATGAATGAACCATTTTGGGCCGAAAAACGAATGGACTGTTTCGGACCGAAGAATGGAGTGGTTATGGAAGGCCGAAGAATGGATGTTCTCCTACAAACTGAATGTTGTTGAACCACTGAAGGTCCTATGATTCAGACACATGGCTATTTAAGTGAAGGCCACGTGTTTTCTCATTTTCATCCCTATCATATTAAATTACCGCTAATAATACCAATATAAATAAAATTTTAAATTTCAAACAGAAGAAAGAGGGTTAGGAACTTAGGATAAAGTGAAATATCCTTCAAACACAAACAAACAACACATTTATTTTCTGAAATAAAATAAAATATTTATAATATTTTAACTCTTCAACATTTAACACGATATTAAAAAATTTACTAAAATAACCCACTAATTAAATTTAACGTATTTTAATTAATTTGAATATAAACCATGCGGCAGTGTAGTCACGTTTTGAAGATCCGAAACGGTCGCACACTCTTCTAATGAACACCTCTCGCACCACCAATGGCGAACAAATCCCAATACTCGTGGAGATCATCAGCGAAGAAGAAATGGCATTCCTCGAAGCCGCTCTCTCCTCCGCCCACCCTCGCTTCTCTCCCCACCGCTCCAGACCCAACTCCCTCTCCTCTCAGCCCTACACTCCCAAATCCCACGCTCGAACCCTCCGCTCCAGCTCGCCGACACCGCCGCAACCGGACATCGAGGACTCCACCGCGGCGACGGTGTCTGGGTCTCCCCTCCTGCGGTTTCGCTCCCGGAGAGCGCTCGCCGTCACGGACATCACCGCCACGGTACGCCGACCACCCGATCCTTGCAAAGATCTCGCCTTGCTGATCATCCGGTTCTTATCTCGTTGTTTGATTGAGAACAGGAATGGTGCGAGAAGCAGATGGAGTTCGTCCTCCTCCATGGAAGACCAAAGAGGACTGAAGCCATGGTAGCGGGATCTGTTCGGCACGCTGAACTGGAAGAAGAGGTTGTGTCTTTTATACATGTGCTTCTTCTTTTATTGATTCTCTTTATCCTTTGTCTTTATAATCTCCATTATAAAATCAGGTTGTAGAGAAGGTAGAGATTCAAATCAAGTCTATTGAAGAATCTTGGGCTCTAAAATTCATGAATTTTATCGTGGGCGCAAACCAATTACTATTTGAAGGTCTAACCCGTGAGCTTCCAGTGTATGTAATGTACCTTTCCTTTTGCTTGTTCTTTGTACATTATTTGGGATTGTGTGAATTTGTTAGAGGTTTCTGTATCTATTCATCTTACCTGTTTCTAGTGATGATTCTGGTTATGCTTTTGGTAAATTGCTCTCAAATTTTGGTTTTTTTTTTTTTTTTTCTCTCAATGCTTATTGGTGATTCATGGTCAGAAATCAGAATCTTTAGGTCAATTGCATATTAGTGATACATAACCTTTTGTTAACCTGATGGTTGTATTAATGTGATATCAGGATAGGAGTAGTGGAAGATACTTGGATGATTGGTATCATTGATGAGCTTCAGATGCCTGTGGGCGAAATTAGTCTTAACCCTTGTCTGATTGACACGAAAACTCGTTATCGTGCAACTCTTCCTTCAGAAGCACAAAAGAGAAATGCTAGGTATGTTGTTTCATCTCCTGTCATTGACAGTTGTCTCTTGCCTCTCCTTATTGGTTCAATTGTCTAGAGAAGTAAACCAATTTCCTGCAAAAGGATGTACCTATTTTGGTTTCATTAGAATGGACTTATATTTAATTTAAGTTGTGTGCTTATATTTGCAGGCTTCAGTTGATGTGCTATAAGTATTTATGGGATACTTTAGTTGCGAATAACTTTCCCACTGAGCACTTCTTCAACCATTTTGGCTTGAATCCTCAATATCCTCTATCTGAGGATATCAGACTGTATACTTCTTCTCTTGGCTTTGAGGCAAAGGTGAATTATTATTAATTCTTTTATTCTAGTTACTGCAGTTCAATATATATGCAGCTGGACTATTTGGGAAACAGCCACATGAATCCAACACCTGTTTTTTTGTTGCTAGCAAAAAGAAGCCACTTGAAATTTGTCTGTTTTTAAAAATGTTTTTGACCGAGTTCTCAAGTTGAATTGCCATATTACCACTTATTGAATCCCAATTGTTTGTAGTTCCATAATTATTATATTTGGATTTGAATGATTTGTGTTATTTTTAGTTTTGATATTTACATCATTCAGCGTATGGTTAACTGTTTCCAATTTCAACTACATTCATAGCACATTAGTACTTGGTCTTTGTGTTTTCTCTGTACCATCTTAAATAAATCCTCAAATAAATCCTCAAATATCATTCAGCCTGTGTGTGACATGAGATGCTGTATTTTCTGACTGCAGACATTTGAAGAGGTGGTATTTTATTTTAGAAATACCTGTCGCTTGCTATCTCCATGTCATGAACGACTTCTCTTGAGGTAAGCACCGCAGTTGTTCAGTGTAAATTTCAGTCTCAAGTAACTTCTGAAAGCAAAATGCTACAGCATAGGACACTGACTTCATGTTACTTTCCTCTACACAGATATGAATTGCAATCAGATCGTTCAATTTTGGAGGAATATGAGTTTTCTTTTGATGCTGGTTGGTTCAAGAATGAAATTCAACAGTGTCTTAAGTTCTGGCGAGGAGAGCGAGAAGCCAGTTATGTTTCCAAGACAGAGCAGTGGAAATGTCAATTCTGTAAATTTACTGCTATGTGCCCTAGAGCACTTGCATCCAACAACAATGCAGAATAAGATGTCCATTGTCAGGTCAATGCTCAAGCCATTCTAACATTCTAACACTAACGAGAGCAAATGGCAAAGCAACACCAAGGTGTCTGTAGAAGAATCTAATGCTTCTATTAATGTTGTATTTCAGATTAAGTATTGATTTATGTATTCTTTTTCCTGCAAGCATGAGTCATCAGTGTATTAACAGTCATGTATGTTTCTAAAGAAATACAATCTGTATAATTTGTGGGCAATATGTGTAGAGGTGTTAATGCTTCTCATTGGTTACAATAGACAGATACTATCAACTTTACAGCTAATTCAAGAGGCATTGTTGCAGGCAAGTTTTTATAAAGGCAAACTGAAACAACAATGAAATGTATAACAACTACCATGCTGCACTCGCAATCATATAAGCCAAACCACCTGCAATCAATCCTGTGAAACAATTCCACAAAGAACACTCAGAAGCACGATAAAGAGATTGACACCAAGAAACACTCCCCTCAAGCTGACCTTGTTGAATTATGAGTGTATGGCAATGCCCCTCACAGAGGCAATGTCGACCTTGGGAGGGCCAGAGTGTCGCCTAATCCCCGCCGGCGAAGTCACAGTATACTTGTCTGCTACTTGAAATGACAACCGCTTCTTTGCAGAGCTTGCAGACCCTTTCTCTGGAGTCTCATTCTTGTCACTTGATGCCGGGCTATGAAAACGGGACTTGGCCCTTGCTGATTCTGTGGGAGCCATGTAGCTAGGGACAGCAGGAGAACTCACAAGGCTCTCATCGTCTCTCACCGAAGACCCTGCCACACTGTGACGCCGATACCGCTCTGACTGCAAGCTGAGCATGCTCCTCGAGTCATCCTCTGATGGTGCAAAGCCGCCTTTAGAGCTTGCTGACTTGATCTTTCCAGTGACTGACAATGCCTTAGAGCTACGGCTGGCACTCTTCACAGAGGAGTGATCATTGCTGAATTCCTTATCAGTCATGCTCCGGCATTCCCATGGCCTTGCTGCCATCCAGCGCTCCAACCAGCTCCAACCCCATTGAGGATTGTTCGGGTCTGTAAACAGTGGATTTGTAGACCTCGAAGAGCTCTTCCACTGTGCACAAACAAACATGTTTTTAATTAACAATACACTGCCCAAATCTGAAACATAAATTCGGCCATTGTCAACTACCTGATGAGAAAATGCGTATGCTAACGCTCTCTCTCTTCGGATGGCAGCTTCTTGTTTGCTTAACAAACCTGCTTCTATTTGTTCTTTGGATTGCAGACTGTCATCCCACTCCTCTCCCATCTGATGAAAAAGAAAGCACAATAATCACTGAAGATTCTTCAGTAAAAAACAACTCAGCCAACATATAACTGAAGTTTAAAGACTTTGTTGTATGAATGAACAATGAAAAGAAGTTTCAAGGAATTAGATGCAGAGTAAGCAAAGCAATGAAAAGATGGAGGTACATGCATCATTCTAAACATAAGAGACAAGCACGACGATGATGAGTGAAAGTTACCCTCAGTTTTTCAATCTCTCTTTCTCGTTTCAGCAAAAGCTGCCGCTGAAGTGCCTGGTTCTCCTCTGTCATCCTGATCCTCCTCGAACGAATCTGTGATTGAACTCTCGCCAATGTCTGCATGCACCGCAATGTAGTTGTCGCTTGACGCTTAACTGAATTTCCTTCTATCAGTGACTTCAATCTAATCAGTCCTCTCAGTGCGCGCAATGCTCTTCTAGCCTAAATTAAAACCACAATCACCAAAACCAAACATCTTATAACAACAAACAACACAGTATCTTTCAATTCTAAAAGTTGCAGCTCCAGCTAAAACTAACAGTAAAAATTCTTGTTAATATTCCAGTGTTAAATCAATCAAACAGTAATTTGAGAATCATATTCATACCATGTATCCTCTGAAAGCAGTCTGGATCTTGATGGCAGCTGCCTCTTCTCTTGATTTCCCAGTCAATCTTGTGGAATTGGTGAGACGCACCACCTCGGCAGCAGCCTGAGCAGCAGCGACAGCAGCCTCGGCAGCCCTTGTGGTGGCAAGCGCCACTGAATACGCGTGCTTGCTCTGCTCACCCTCCACCATTTTGACCTCCTGAGACCGAGCACTTGCTGGTGGCGGTGCCGCCGGCGGATCTGGAGCTCCATTGTTTGGAGACTCTGATGGATCTGAATGCTTGGACTTCCCAAACCCCCATTTCTTCTTTGATTTATATGTCTTTATAGAAGAAAAAAAAAAGATGACATTTTTATGAAGAAAAACTTAATCTTTTCGAGAATTAAGAGATAGAGGAGGAGTAGGAGGAGAGAAGATCAAACCTTGCTTTCCTTTTCCTTGGATTCAGGGCTGAAGACTCTTTTCACAGCTCCCAACCACTTCCCCCTTCTCCCCATCCTCTTCTCCTCCTTGTTCTCACTATATCATTCACAGAATTTAGATTTGAAACCAATGCAACAGCTTATAGCACCAGAGATCCACAAGAAACAAATGAATAACTCGCAGAAAAACAAACCAAAATCTAGTCTTTCTCAAACTTGTATCTTTTCACCAACAAATGAAAACCAAGCAAGAAACCACATTTACTGGTTTCCTGAGAAGGAACCACCTTTCCACCAAAAAACACACCTTTTTCATGACAAAAGATAGCAAGAAAAGACAGCAGCCATCCAAACAACATACAAACATGAATATAAACTTAAAAAATAAGTGAAAACAATTAAACCTCTTGGCTTTGAGCTACTGAACATCCACGACAAATCCCTCTCTTTGATCTCTGTACTTGAGAGTGAAGGAACAAGCAGAGGGACAGAGGAGAAGAGGACGCGGTTGGATAAAGGCGAGACTTTTGGGACAAAGGAGTAATTTGGACGGTGAATGGGACCCAGAGAAACGGAGAGCTGCAAGAGTGGCTTCGCTTGCTTATCTTGACAACAAAACAAAGCTGTCCTTTTGATCAAAAACCTGGCTGTCACTGTGAGATTCTTGGGGCCTTGTTTTTCCTCTTTTTCTAATCTGGAACCAGCCTATGATCATCTTCGAACGTGCCCTAGCGCTTCCGTGACCGATGGAGTTGCCGATCTCCCTCGCTCGCTCGCTCGCTCGCGCAGTAATTGGCCGGGATGAGCTCTTTTTGCTTTACTGGTGAGAATTTTACGAATTAACCCCTTAAAAGTGCTGAAATTAGTTCTTAGTGTTATGATAGTGTCATTTGGATGGAAGTTGTTGAGGGTTAATAAGTAAATTAGAATTTTTCAAAAAGATAAAAAGTAATTTCTGGGAGATAAAATGAGAAAGTCTACTAATTTCCTTCATTTTGATGTATTTTTATTTGTGAGAAAACATGTCAAAGTGTTCCAAGTGAATTTTGAGAAAAGAAAAACAAGTCAGATAATTTATTATTTTATTTTATTTTTTGATAAAAATGGATAAACCACATTTGTTCGGGGAGCGGCCTCTATTTCGAAAGATGTGATTTTGCCCGATGGTTGCGATGCTTTTGGTTGAAAATAAGGCTTTGTTCAACTATAGTTTTTAGGTAATTAACATTTTACAACATAAAATTGCATTTTTGGAAAGATGTAAAAATTTATTAAAAAATATTAAATACAATAAAAAATTTATATTAGTTGAGTTGAATTAGGTTTATATATTCAAATTAACTAAAGTAATCAATAGATTAATAGTTACTGAGTAATGCTATATGTCCCGAAGAGTTTTCAGAATTTGTGCAGAATGGCCGTGGAATCCATGTCATCGTATTTTATTATTTTCTCTCTCTTTCTCTCTCTCTGTTGGACTTGTACCCAGTTCATTTAAAAAGAAAAACTAAACACTAAAACCTCATCTCTCTACTCCTCTTGGCTTCCCTACTCTGGGCTCTGAGCCCCCTTCACCTCCCCTAATAAGCCTCTTGCAGCTCCATTTCCCTCTGTTGCCTTAGTCCCCAGGCTCTCCTCCTTCTCCGATGCGTGCAGGATCTCATGCGTGGTGTCGCTTCACAGTGGAGGAGGCGAGGGATGGAGGCAGTGACGTCGATACCCTCTTCCGGCAAATTTGGTGAACTTCATACTCAAGGAAGGCGGTCTACGTCCTCTAGAACCATCCAAACCCTAATCCAGAGCTCTGTCCAGAGCTCCTGAGTTAATGTAATGCTGGAAACTACTTTGCGGTGTCTACGGAGTTACAATGATATACGATGAAGTTCAAGTGATATGAGATAAAGCTACTGATGATATGTGTTAAAAGCTCGGGTGATATTATGAGATAAAATTACAATGTTATGTGTTAAGTTAAAGTTGGTGATATACATTAGAGCTAAAAGTATTTTGAATGTATGGTCGATAGTCATAAGGGTAGTTTGGTAAATTAGTTATGTGTTAATGTTATGTAATGTAACAAATGTAATGGGTGTCTTGGCTGATGAAGATGTTAAGTTATTTGGAAGAAGTGAGAAAAGTGTACTAGTTCATTGAAGAAATTTCTTATTTATACACTTGTTTGATCCTCACTTAAAACCAACAATATTGTATGTTTTAATAATGTATCTCAGCTGCGCAATGAATCATCATGTTAAATTTGGTTTTAGGTGAAGCGTTGTTTATGTTTTGTTTTGTCTCACTTCTTTGGCAAAATTTGGTTATACTTGTTAGAGTTAATGTAATGTTACGGAAAGGCTACTTGCGGTGTCTACAGGAGTTACAATGATATAAAGTGAAGTTCAAGTGATATGAGATAAAGCTACAATGATATGCGTTAAAGCTCAGAGATAAAGTTACAATGTTATGTGTTAAAGTTCAGGTGATATTTGTTAGAGCTACAGTGAAGTGTATTAGAGTTAAAGTATTTTGAATGTCCCAAATCTTGAGCTCTGTCAGACTGATACATTCAAAATACTTTAACTTTAATACACTTCACTGTAGCTCTAACAGATATCACCTGAACTTTAACACATACTTGATTAACTTTATCTCATAATATACTTTGAGCTTTAACACATATCATTTGTAGCTTTATCTCATATCGCTTGAACTTCATGAGGATATCATTGTAGCAACTCACGGCGGAACCTTTGCGGTAAACATTGTGAACATTACATTAACTCTAACAAACAACCAAATTTTGCGGCGTGAGAAAAGCAGCGGTGGGGCGAAGCAGAAACATAAGCGGTACGCCCACTTTCAAAACCAAATTTAACTGATGATTCATTTACTGACATTGAGATACATTATTAAAACATCTGATTATAACCAAATTTTTGCCCATTGAGAAAAACAACGTGAGACAAAGCAGAAAGAGAAACATCTCACTAAAAACCAAATTTTGCAACTTCTTGCAAAAATCAATATCTTCAAACATACGATTATAACCACATACGAAGCGAAGAAAGAGGGATAAGTTTGATGATTAAGACCACATCCACTGCAAGCATGATAGTATAACCTATGTTGACAAATTTAAGTTACCATTACAAGGAAAAAAATAAAAACCGCAGTTACGGCGGTAGGAACAGTGGTGACACTTAAATATAACCTACTAAGTAAAATTGCGGTTAGGCTACTGTTGCATAGAACCCCTAAATGCGCAATAAAATCACAATTGTGGAATCAGCACACAAAAAACTGAAAAAATAAACCATGTCACTAAAATTGAAAAAGGGGAGAATTTTGAATTGATTATACGCAATAGAAGAATCACCTATATATGTTGCTAACAATAGGCATACTCACTACATGTGGAAGAGAATTTAGATTCACCTAAGAAGAAGAAGACATAATTCAATATATTTAAAATATTTTATGCAATACCATGACAAACATAAATTAAATAACTTAACATTACCACACTTTCTTGAGTACAACTTTGACATTGTGTGTTGTTTTGAGCTTGTACATGCCCCTTTGCTTGAGTTTTTAAAGAAGAAATAACATTAGTTTTATACTATAAAGATAATTACAAAGCGAAATAGAGTTATGTAAAATATAGGTACCTTTTTTTTATTTCTAATAGATATTTCTTCAACTTTTGACTTCTTTCTCTTTGATGGAGGCCCTTACTCAGCCTTTAAAGGGGTTAGAAACTTTGTGGTTGAAGATTTTTGCTTGATAGTGTTGATGATCTTCTTCCAACATCATTGGTGATATAAATTGATGGGGAATGACTTTGACAATTGTGTGCATTATCCATGAGCTTCTCTATTGTCTCATCCACACATTTCATCACCAAATAATATTTTCATTGGATTCAACTCAATTTCAGCGACTTTAGAAAAATGAGCACACATTTTATTGTATCGTACTTTTGCTCACAAGTTTGTGTATCATCATAACAATTCTTCACATAAGTATGCCTTAGTTTAATATCCTTTCTCCAGCGGGGTAAAATATATTGAGATGGGATTTCTTTCACATTCTTCTCAATAAGAACTTTGCATATATATGCGCAAATGAATTCCCTCTAAACTCAAATAAGCGGCATGAGCATTTGATGTCACATTCAATCTCATTGTGTTGAACATTAAACACAACTTTTCTTATTGCCCCCATTTCAAGATATACATTCTTGGAATATTTGGATATTGCCCCATTTGAATTAACAAATGCAAGATTGCAATATAGCATTCCTCTTAACTCATCTTGGAACAACTTGAAAATTTCATTTGTGTATGCTTCTTGTAGTTGCTTCTCAAAATGGCATTAGGTTAGCATCGAGGAAGCTTGCATTAAGCGAAAGCAAAATCGACTTTATTTCCTTCTCGATCTTACTTCTCAATGCATTTATCATATTGCTCCACAAATTGTTTTAGAGATGTTGTTGGACCAACATAGCCATCAAAGAAACATTTATGCTTTCACTTCTTTAGTAGTAGACATGCCACCCCAAAAACTCCTTTAACATATCACAGGGGGCCAAGCGATGGCCGAATCATGTATAGGAACTCAACCCGTTCATTTTTTTCAAGGTTGTAGTCCTTGATCATATTGAGCCAAATGTCTTCAAATTCTTGAATATCCGTTGCCTCATAAGCATGATACTCTTCAAAATCTTCTTTACTTCTTTTATGCTGAGCTAGTCCTCCAAGCTTTCGGGGAATCTTTTCATAATATGCAAAGAACAAAGCGGTGATGAGAATTTGGGAAGGCTATCCCTACTTGCACCTTGAATAGCCATGCATTGATCAATTATTGCATTAGGGGCCTTGCGACATGCATTCTAACGAGTTCTAAACAAGCCAAATGTAGGTTTTACGTATCTTTAATTTGACAATGAGCCACACCCAAATAATATAGTGCATCCATGATGATTTACCCCAACAAGCGGAACAAAGGCATATCATACTTATTTGTTAGGTATGTTGTGTCAAAAGATATGACATCACCAAAAGCTTCATAGGTACTGCTATAGATCTTACATCTGCCCAAAACACATTTCTTAGCGACCTTCCTCATCCATATCAATCAAATGAAAAAATTTGAATTTCTCCTTTGCATCTTGAGAGAAATAATTACCAAGTCTTGACATCTCAACTCAAACTGAATTGTCTTGCCCTTGCAATATAGTTTAAAATCTTTTTTACGTATATGTCAAATTTTCATATCCCTTTGCTTTCCAACGCTAAGAATGGAAGTTCTTGCTTAAACCTATACCCAGCTTGGTCATTTTAGTTTCAAACCTTCTTTTGACATATGTATTCATTTTTGTTGCACTTTTTGAAAGCAGAGATTTACGTGGACTAAGTGCATGATTATGCTCAAAATGGATCACGGGATATAAGTCCATCATTGCCAACAATAACATTAACCCTGCTTGACAATTTGTTTTGGTAGATAGCTTTTTGGTTAAAAGAATCTTTTGCAATGGATTTTTCTTTTTGCCACCTTTCGTACATGCAAGTGTGTAATATTTTAATTTCAGTCGTCCTCGATTTTGTAGTTCTTTTTGTAATGCAAAACCTTCTTGTTGTGCATACTTGATATAGAAATCATAGACTTCTTCTTGGAATTAAAAACCATGCCCACTTTTTGGAATAATTTTTTTCCATGTTGAATCTTCCACAAAGTACCATTTTTCTTTCTCTTTGTTTTGAGATTTCCAAACTAGAAGACCTAAACTTCTACTTCTACCTCATTACGGCTCTTTTCAAAGACCCAATTTCTAGATACGCCATATTGTTGAAGTTGCGGTCTCTTTAAAAAGGCTGCTCAAAACACACACACAATCAACTAAGTTATGTAAAAATATTGAGTTATTAAGCACAAATTTCAACAAATATAATCAAATTTTCTCAAAACTCAAATAGATATAGGTCATGAACCTTAGCATATTTGTAGATTACTTTGAGGACAAGGATTAGGAATAAAAGCAGGTGAGCAAGCTGTTTATGTTTCTCTTTACGTCTCACTATTGTTTTTCTCAATCTTTGGCAAAATTTGGTTATACTTGTTAGAGTTAATGTAATGTTACTGCTAAAAGCTACTGCGATTATACTACGAGTTACTGATGATATCGATGAAGTTCAAGTGATATGAGATAAAGCTACTGATAATATATGTTAAAAGCTCGAGGTGATATTATGAGATAGAGTTACAATCTATGTGTTAAAGGATTGTGATATACATTAGAGCTTCTGATTGAAGTGTATTAGAGTTAGCATTATTTTTGAATGTATCGGTCTAGCAGGCCGGGAGTTAGGGTTTGGATGGTTGAAGGGGCGGATACACATTCCTGGAGATGAAGTTCCTGTAGGAGAAAGAGGGGCATCGGCGTCGTCCCTCCATCCTCGTCTCCTCAAACTTGTGAAGCGTCATGACGTGATGAGATCCCAAACCCGACAGAAGGGAGGGAGGAAAGCTAGGGGCCGAGGTACGTAGGGAATGAATCGATAAGAACCTTGAGGGAGGGGCCAAGACTCGAGGCTGGCCCGAGAAGGGGAAGCCGGTGAAGAGGAGTAGAGATGAGGTTTTAGTGTTTAGTTTTTTCTTTTTTTTAATGAACTGGTACAAGTCCAACAGGAGGGAGAGAAAGAGAAAGAAAATAATAAAATATGATGATGTGGATGGCTCCACGTCATTCGGGCACAAATTCGGGAAAACTCATCGGGACATATAGCATTATTAGTTACTCTACTAATAATGTAATATAAATATATTTCTTTAAAAAAAGGGAGTGAAGTGGAAGTTGGTTGGGAGATGATTGTGGCTTGTTTTGAACTCCTTTATTACTTTTGGACAAATAGTTGTCTTGAAGTTTGAGAGACAAAGAAGTGAGATAGATTGGAATATTATGAATGTATATATATGTACTTGTTCATAGCTGGTGCTGTGGAGATCCCTGTTTGTTGAGTGGGGTCTGCTTTTGATTGCATAGGGCCTCATTTATGCATCATATTTCTTTCATATTTTTTTTTAAAACTGTTTGGTAGGGATTATAATAAATTTAGAATTTTCAAGTTTGAATTTGTTTTTGAACAAAAATTATTTGTAGTTGACTCAATTTTAATTTAATTAATATTTATTGTTTAATATTCTTTACATCATATTTTAATTGTTTAATTATTTAAAGTATTAGTTATATATTAAAAATTGTTTTCCAACATGTGGAAATGATTGCTTAACAGTTTGGAAGTCTTAATCTATTTTTAAGAGTCATGTAACAATGCAATACCTCCCTCACCTAATGCTCAAGATCTATATAACTATTGAGACATGTTCTCCTTTGTACCTACTCATATTATCCCACTAATTCCCACCTAACATTAATTTTATTTATCAATTTTAAAATTCTCCAAAAAATAAACAATCTTAAATTCTATATTTTATAAATATAGAAAATATACTTTTGGTTTCTAAACTATGTTTATTTAGAACAATCCCTCAATTAAAAAGATGTATAAATAATTTTGGTTCATTAACCTTTTTTATATAAATATGAACAAGTTATTTTTTATTTAGTAGAGGCATAGCCAATTCTCATTAACCATTCTTTTATTTTAGAAATAAAAGTA
Source organism: Dioscorea zingiberensis (assembly GCA_026586065.1). NCBI lineage: Eukaryota > Viridiplantae > Streptophyta > Magnoliopsida > Dioscoreales > Dioscoreaceae > Dioscorea > Dioscorea zingiberensis. Next base: position 65,778,478 of record CM048820.1, on the reverse strand, counting down.
AATATTTGAACATAATTAGGACTATCAAATGATCTAGTTGTTTGTGAATAACCCAGAATTTTGAACTTTAGAGCCGAGCTTGAGATTCAATTTCGAGCTCAAAATTAATTTCGAGCCGAACTCAAACCGAGTCGAGTTCGGCTCGAAAGCTCAAAATTTAATATTAATTTTTAAATAATTTTTAATTTTATGTTAAATCGAGCCGAACTCGAGTATTCAAAATTATAATCGAGCTTTTAATTTTGAGCTAAATTGAGTCAAACTCAAACATTCAAAATTAAAATCAAGCCGAGCTTAGATAAACTTATTCGAGCCATGTTCGAATTAGGCCCAACCCAATCAAGCTCGATCATATATATATATATATATATATATATATATATATATATATATATATATATATACTTAATACATTTATCATCGTTGGCCGCTTTTTTATCCACTTGCAAATATTTTGAGAAATCCAACCGTATGGATGGAAAAAACATCGAAAAATAAGCTAGCATGTCAATTTTCATACAATTTAAACTTGTAGGGTCTTCATCTTAACGTGAAATTTTGAACCGATAAGATTTCTATAAATTTTCACCCTAGATGAAGACCCTACAAGCTCCCAAATTATATGAAAATTGATATTTTAACTTATTTTTCGACGCTCTTTCCATCCATACAAATCATCTTTCAAACACGCCTAGGTAATTAAATTGGATACGGAATAAAATAAGCTTTCTACCTTATTATATATATATATATATATATATATATATATATATATAGATAGATAGATATCATTTTTAAAAGACAGATAAATTATAGAAAGATTGAAGATAAGGTCCATTTCATAGTGCACATTTGCAAGTTGTCTACTTTATCTTGCTTGTTTATGGATCCTTGAAATCATATAATATATTCTCTCTAACTAACATAAATATAATGCTCCAATTCAAGAAAGTCACAAGAACAGTTGGTTAGTGACCTTCCCTTTTCTCTACTTCTAATTAACCTGCCCCATGAAAGAAACCCATCAACCAATTCCATCACAAAAGCAATGGCCATGTGAAAAACCACCAACAACTCATAAATAATATATTGCTTGTTTAAAAAACAAAAAAAAATACAATAAACACTAAAAAGACAAAGAGAATGATAAAGAGATAGGCCAAAAAACCAAAAAAAAGAAGGAAAAACAATAATAAGAATTTCCAAAATATATATATACTATATAATTATTATCTTTGATGAAATGTGAGATTTCTTGGAACATGGAGGTTCCACAACATGATCTTAGAACAGTCACTTGGGATGGCCCTCAACTTTGTCTCATCTTCAAGGACAACTTGTTGGACAAACTTGATAGGATCCTGTTACCAAATCAAAAGGAGATGTAAGAAGAAAAAAAGATTGGTGGGTGAGAGAAGGTTCTTAGAATTAGTGGACATGCCACCAAATTATAAAGGTACAATGTTTGGTATTGCTTTTCTTTTTGTGAAGAAGAATAATTGGATTAGGTCATTAGCCACCTTTCACCATGATTGAGATTAAACAAAGTTGTTAATCATCAAACAATACTATTATTATTCAACCTCCTAAAACTTTAAGTTACAACATGGAGAAATCAATCATTCAATCTAATTAAAACTTCAAGTTAATAATTTAACCAATAAAATGTTGTTAATCATCAAACACTCGATCATTAATGAAAGAAATTGGCTCGAGTATTATTAAACCTCCTAAAAGTTGAAGCTGAAATTCTATATATAATATCAATTTTTTTATTATTTTAACAAAAGTAAAGCTGTTATCATGTGATCTGAAGGGCGGGAGCTTTGTAACACCGGACTGCCGTATTAAAACTATTATCTCTAATAAATAGTTTTTGACAAAAAAGTTATTTATTTTTATACAACACAGGTTAAATCATTCAATCAAACTAAAACTTCAAACAAATAGAAAAACTAAAAATTAAAATAATTTAATTGATAAAATTTTAGATGTAAATATTTATGCTAATAGGTACTCAATCCAAATAAAACAATAAACCCATTTTAATTTTAGATTTAGGATGTTAAAAATCAGAACCAAAAAGAGCAGTCCAATGTTACAAAGCTCCAGCTATGCGAGTTATCCAGGGAATTGTCGGACCACTTGGATAATTTATTTTCAACAAAAAAACTAAGCTGGTGTTATTATAAATAACTTTTTTCACTATAAAATCAATTTATTTTAAAAAAAAACTAATATTGATTTAATTAGAAGATGAAAAGAAAAAGAAAAAGAAAAAAAAAAGATTGAGAGATGAACCTGAGAAGTGTGAGGAACAGAAGAAGAACGGCCCCATCTCTCAGGATCCCACAAAATGGAGCTATTGAATGCAAAACCAGAGACATTAATCTCATCTGGTAGTAGAGCTTTACTACCAGTACTCTCTCCTCCTCCACCATTCTTCATCTCTGCAATATTTATCTCTTCATTCCTTGAATACATGATTAATGCACTACTACTCCAGTCCTTTCTTCTCCACCCCACCACCTGCAATGAACTACAAACTGGTCCATCCACCAACACCTTCTTCCTGTTTCCTCCCACCATCGCCACTGCCCATGTTCCAAACACCCTTCAATACATTCACACCATTAAACTATTAACCAATTAATCATACAATATTAATGCAAACATATATGCCATTGTTTAATCAAAGGAAAGCTGACTTTAGAGAAGAAGAAATTAAGAGGAGGAGGAGAACATACTCAATGTTTCTGATTTCATCAAAGAACTGAAGATCATAGACGTTGGAAAGGCTGGCGAAGTGGACAATGCCATTGAGACGATGATGTTCGATATGGTTGAGTGCTAAGTTTCTCTGGTGATCAGCCTCAGCTCTCGGGTCAGTGAAGTTCTCCTTGACGGTGAGATGCCGATACATGACGCTGGTTTTCCTTAGCGTCTCGGCGGTCTTCGGTGCCGATGATTGAGCTTCGATGACCAGCCAGAGCAGTGGTGGCGGCACCAGTGAGAGAGTCTGAGAGAGTCTCCTCAAGAGAACTTCTTGCATTGATGAGTCTTTTGATCTTGTTGTGGTTATGATGATCACAAGCTTCCGAGGACTCAGCTCCGGCATGTGATCGGACTCCTCTTCTTCTTCTTCTTCTTCTTCGGAGTTTTCTTCGGTGAGTGTAGGCAGGAGTGGAGAGGATTCTGGGGAGGATAAAGATGAAGATTCATTTGTCATCTCTGACATTAAGCTGCGGTTGAGTGTTGCAAGCTCAGTAGTGGTTTTGTCCAAGTTTTCGATGTTTTCCGGTGGTGGTGGTCGGTAGGAGATTGGCTGGCCGGAGAAGATGGAGGAGGTGGTGGTGGTCGGCGCAAAGCCGGTGAAGAAGCCCATGACAAAGCAAAGAGAGAAGTGGATGAGCGCCTTCTTCCATAGCTGAATTCTCTTCTTAGACCTCTCAAAGGAGCCCATGCTAGCTGTTGAACCAAATCTTCGAAGAAAGTAGAGGATTTTCGCACAACAAGTGGTATCAGAGCTCCAGGTTCAGACCTAGGCTGTGTATTCTAAGAAGAAGGTGGTTGATTAAATAATATGTATGAGTTGGAGGTGGTGAGGAGAGGCTGAGCAGTGGTTTGAAAATGGCGGGAGAGGAGGAGGAAGTGAGGTTTTCATGGTGCTTTGTTTATGGGTGGTTAAGGTGGAAGTCATCACTTGAAGTTAAAGAAAGAGAAGGGAGAGAAGACAGGGGAGCTGTTAAGTTGGGTTGGGATTGGAACTCATCACCTAAAAATATGTAAGAAAATTGAAAAACAAAGTTTGGGTGTAAAGTTGAAGTGATTTGGATTTATATTGGTTGGATGGAGTGCATTTAAGAAAGATGAGTGAGGGAGGAATCTTGAACTTTATTTGGTGTTCATTCATGGATGGAGGATGTTGAGAGGGTGGTGATGTGAAACCTGATGTTGTTTTTGATTGCTATGCGTTTATTAAACGTTTGCTGAATTTTGGTTGATGTTCAATTGATTGGCTACCCCAAAAGATCTAGGACTTGTGCCATGTTCTTTGTGTTGATGTCCTTGAAATTAAAGCAAACTGGTCCTGGTCAGCCATGTTCTTTTGGGTGTTTCCATTTCCAAAAATACATCACTGAAAATGTTTGAATTGACTTTCAACATTTATATATGGCAGTCCGGCACAACAAAGCTCATGGGCAAAGTCCGGGAAAGGATTGGATCACTTAGATCTACATTATCAGAGACTGGTGGATTAGTGAAACACATGTCACAGGAGCGGATGTCACTTTGATCTCAAAAAAATATGTGAGATTTGTCAAGTATGTGATCGGATTATGAAAAACATAGAATCCCGATGCTACAAATCTCCCACAATGAGCGGAGTTTGAAGAAAGATTGAATCATTTGGGTTTGTTATATGTAGTTTTATTCTACTTTTTTTTTTGACAATGGCCATAAAGACCGCTGAGGAGGGCCAGAACGCACGCAGCGCCGCTCATCACCAGAAGAGAGAGCCTCAACCCGCCGCCGCGTGCAGACACGCAAGTCGAGGCCAACGCCTTAACAAGGGAATCCGGTACCAATAGACCCGTGGGTCGTTGGTTTTATTCTACTTTTTTTACAAGAGATTGTTTCTTCGACCTGAACCTGTGACTTTTAAATCATGTGATGACAACTTTACCATTACGCCAAAACTCCTGTTCATTTATATATATAATAATTTATATAAAAAAATTCACTCCCTCTCAAAATAAGAGAACAATCCATGCTTAAAGCATGTCTTTACTGTTTGAACAAATCTCTATAAAAACACTTATAAAGATTTTTTTCAATAAAAGTAAGAATATATTTATCAAAAAATGTCAAAAGTTTTTTAACCTCAATTTTTTTTTTATACGACAACTTTCAAAAACAAGCAATAAGTAATCATTGCTTTTGCTTCTTTTGCAGGTCAAAACAAACAATCAAAAAATAATCCAAAAATACTTAATTTATAAAATAAATATTTTTAGCATCAAATAAAAAAAAGTCAATCCAAATGGGCTAATGGCAAAGAGAAAAACAACAAATTTCTCACTCAATTTATATGTTTTCTCGATGCGCAAGAATTTCGGTTTTAGAGGAGGAGTAATTCTAAACGTCCCAACTGAGTTTCCTGAAGTGCTGACACGAACCCGTTGATTCAATCTTGGGATAGGTGGGTTGTTGATCTCGGGGGTGTATCAACAGTTTCGTGTCGCGAGTTCGGGAATCTCAGTCGGTTTATATATCACGACTCTTAGAGGAGTATACATGCAAACTTCTGCAGAACTGAAAAAGATTCTAAGTTCTGAGATCAAATCGCAAAACATTCTACCACATTCAACAAGTTCCTTTTACACCTACAAAAGAAATACTGCTGCAATGGCACAGGCACTGTCTAAAACTGGTACCTGCTAGGCCTTGCCTTAGTCATCCTGCTCTCACCGTAAGGCTCGGAGTTGTCAATCCTCTGGTTGTTTCTGAATGCTGCACAACCGATCACATAAACGATTACGAGGATGATGAGCACGATGATGTTGATCACAGAAACCTTCCTCCAGCTATGGTGGATGCTTGCCAAGAACCCGGCCTTACATGAGTCACACTGGTAGCATAACTTTTGCTGGTCGTTGCTCCATTGTGTGCAGTCTGGATCATTGATCATCATTCCATTGACGGGGTTCCAAAATGTCTCATTCAGATATGTATAGCCGCATGATGTTGGAGGCTTGCAGCAGCCAGACTGCATTTGAGAACAATTTCTAAAAAAACTCAAGTTTGTCTGTTTTTTTTATGTATAAGACTGAAAGGAATATAAAGTTCATCTGTGAAAACATTGTTGCAGAAATATAAGAATGGAACATCACATTAGTGTAAAACCAGCAATCAGAGTGTGTGTATATTTATCCACTTAATTCCAGTGGTTCAAACTTTATATATGTCACACTATAAAATTGAGGCAACTCAACAATATGTCGAAAAGATGATATATTGAACTCATCTAACTATATATTGCTCCCCAAGGATGTCCACATTTATCTCCTAATTTTAAACCAAAAGAAAAAGAGGTAATTGTGTCGATTTGATGAAGCTTCTATATGTTAATTGAGTTCCCAATAATTCGTTTTGCCATATTTAAAATGCTTGAGAAAAAAAAAAAATCATGAGCACCGAGATCAGACGTGGGAAGGAATCAGAACACAAAGAATCACCTTTATCGGTTTAATGACAAATTCTACAAGCTAAGCCATCCACCTTTTCAGAACAAAAGAAGAAGAATTTTAATGGAAGAAAAACGGAGCCATTAGATCCTGCTCGACTCTTTCTTGCGTACAAATTTTAACAACATGGTGGAGCATCAAAAGATAACTTTATATAGTTTGACTCACTATAGAAAGCCCTCGAAATCCCAAATTAATCTTAGTTGTCCTCAAGATAATAAAAAAAATAACAAAGCAAACAACATTGCAATGCAGTTATATGTGTTAATGGCATTAGAATACACATATCCTTTAATAAAGAACAGGAACAGAATACACTGACCTCAATTGGGGAGAGCTGGCGCCGGTAGAACATATCCGGTGACTCAGGCACACGCATGCCTGTGGCAGGGTCAGTGCCATGCTTAGCCATCCCACGGCAAACCCGGGCGTCCCTGAGGCAAGAGCTAATCTTAGACCAGTACTCAGGGTCTGATACCCTCTCCTTCAGCCACCCAGAGTAGTCCGAGAGCTGATACTCAAGAAAGGCTCTGTTCATGATGACCTCCCCGTGGCCACGGTCAGTGACAGCATATGCAAAGACTATAAACCCTATCAATGCAACCACAACAAAGAACATAATGAAGAGGTAGAGCCACATGAGCCAAGAGAGCCCGTAGCACGCTCCGGCGAAGCCCATGAGGGAGATGACCATTATAGTGATCCCTATGACTATTAGGGGCCATTGGAGGAACTGCATACACTCACTGGAGTTGGTCCTGCTACTCAGCCAGATGCCCCCTCCCAGAATGGGGACTGAGATCAAGAATGTTACAAAATTTACAGCTCCAGTGAGGCCATTGCTCCCCCTCAACATCTTGAATCCCTTTCTATAGAACAAAACCAAATAAAAAGATCACACTTTGATTCACAAGCTCTAAGCTCTTCTAAAGATAACCAATAAGAGAAAATTTCCAGGAAGAAGAGAAACCATCACCCAAAACACCTCCCTCCTTAAGCAAGATCTCAGAGTGGAAAAATAAGGAACAACAAATCATACAAGGACATCTCCTTCAAGGCTATCAATCCTTAAAAATTAAAACTTTAAACTCAAACAAGCATCAAGAAAACAAAAAACCAAGCTACCTTGCTGGATGAAAAGCAGTGCCACTACTCTCCCTTTCTCCCTCTTCTTTATCAAATGACAAGTCATCAGAAGGAAAAAAACAAATCTTGCTCTAGTTAAATCCAGTAGCAGACAATACAATGTCATCAAAAAGGCTTCATCAAGAACACTTTACAGTAAAAAATATCATTTTTCCAGGAAAAAAAGGAAAGAAAGAAATCAGAAATCAACTCACATAAAAAAGCATAAAAAAAGACTTCACTAAAGACAACTTAGCAGCAAAGAAGATAATCTTTTCCCCAGAATCAAAGAGCAATCTACTCACCTCCAGTGTGCGTATGTGTCCTTTTCTTATTATCCCTCTTGGATTTGAGCTTCTTTCAGGCAGTGTTTTGTCAACAAATCCTCCTTTTGGGGAAAGCAACAGTGGCCCGTGGCCGGTGGTGGAGGAATAAAGAAAGCCTCTTTATTCATGTAGACCCCTACAATTTAAATTAATTATAAATCCATCCTCGACCATTAATTTTAAGATTTTATAGGGGTATGCACGTAAGAATACTTTTAAAGCTCCACGGCACCATGACCAAGCTCTTCTCTCATGAACATCGCAATGACAAGCACGTGTCATCCTAGAAAAACACGTGTCACTCCAACGTTCTCGTCTCTGGCCACATATAAGCACCCAGAAACTAACTCACCCTTCTCACCGAGAACTCCTTGAGGCATCACCATTAACAGAGATCACCAAAGCTCAGAGAGAATGGGATCTGAGACCTTCTTGGAAGTGGTTCTTGCCATACTACTTCCTCCAGTGGGGGTATTCCTGCGTTATGGCTGTGGAGTAAGTAAACTCCATTTATTGCAATCCTTGATACGTGCATGCATGAGACTTGTTCTTCTGAGTTTGCTGCTTGTTTTGCAGGTTGAATTCTGGATTGATTTGCTGCTGACGCTGTTGGGATACATCCCTGGAATCATCTATGCAATCTATGTTCTTGTTGGATAGTACTACTAGTCTTTGTTTGATTCTGTGAAGATAATGGATGTAATAGAGAATGAATTCTAGAATTGCACTCTATTTCTCTAATAAATGATTGTTTGTTTTGATTTACTGCAAATGAAAAACATTAACTGCAAATGAGAAGTAGATGTTCATGTTCAGTTGTTGGTTCCTCTTCCCTTCTTCCATAGCCCACCAATCTTCTTCAGCATGTTGTTGTTCTTCTTCTTCTTCGGCGAGTCATCGCTTAAGTCGTCGGAGAACGGCGGCGAGCTTGTCAGCTTTCCATAGTCTGTGTCCATTGATTGAGTTCTTTCTAGGAAGTTCCCGGTTGTCAGAACGGCGGCCGCCGCTTCGGCGGCCTTCCTCCATTGATCTGCCTGCACTCTGAGACGACCCAGCTCAGCCTCCATCTCTGCATTCAGTGTTTGAGCTATGTCCAGTTGTTGCCCTTTGTTCCTGATTGCCAGTTCCTGCTCCTTGTTCTCCTCTGCAATGCTCTGGAGCTCGGTCTCTTTGTCCATGAGTTTGGCTTTCAGCTCTGAGACTTCCAACTCCATGTTGGCCTTCTTCAACTCAGAAATCTCAGCATTTGCGTTCTTTAATTCTGATTCTGTAACAATCTTCATTTGTTCCATCAATTCATGAACAGAATGAAGATGCAATGTGTTCTGAATTTGCTGTTCCTGGTGCTTGATCTCAGCTGCTTCAAGTGCTGATTTCAACTCTTCCATCTCAGACTCCATTAATGACAATTTCCTCACTTGAATTCTAGATTCCTCAAGCTCCGACTCCCTCAGTGAGAGAAGCTGTTGAGTTTCACTGAGCTCAGCTCTCAAACAATCTATCACTGACAATGTCTCACCTATGTTTTGTTTTCTAGATTCCTCAAGCTCAGACTCCCTGAGTGAGAGGAGATGTTGAGTTTCACTGAGCTCAGCCCTCAAACAATCCATCACTGACAATGCCTCACCTATGTCTTGTTTCATTGTCTGAAGCTCAGTATGAGCTAATTCATACTGTTTAGCATAGGCAGCCTCTGATTTGATGACAATGTCTAGCTGCACCTTCAACCTCTGCATCTCATTCATGGCAGAGGACAATGCAGTTGAGTCCATTGAATGCTGCTTCTGCATGGCTTCGAGTTCCGACTGCCATTCCCGGTCCCTGTCCTGTGAGATCTTCCGGAGTTCTTGAATACGTTCTTCTTCGGCTGCAGAGAACTCCACAAACTGGTGTTCGGAGTCTTCAAGTTTCACCTTCATTGCCATGAGTTGCATCTTGGCTTCCTCTGCTTCTTGCTGTGCTTTTCTCTTCCATGCTTCTGATGAATTGAGTTGATCCTTGGTCTTCTTCAGTTCTTCTTGAAGCTGTGCAAGCTGCAACTCCAGTTCACTCAGCCTACTTACATGCTTCTTCTATACAATGAAATGATTTAATGAATTTCAGTATCAATGTGCATGTATGTACGAGCATACAGAGCAAAGCAATGTTCTATACCTCAGTAACTGGGCTTCTAGGAGACCGGCGAGCTACAACTTTAGGACTTTTTTCGATCGATGCCCTCTTGGATGTATTTGTGGTATTAGAATCAGACTCAGATCCACTTGTTTTGTTTGCGCGAGTTGATTTCGGAGATAGTCTTTGAGGACCATCTGAAGATCCAGTTCTAAGTGAAGATGACAAGATGACACAAAGTTTAGTATCTGCATGAATATGATGTTCAACTAGCCAGACATTCAACAAGATAATTCTTCATGATCTCTGATGATATTTACTTAATAGCTGAAACACTAGAACCACATTGTGCAGCAGCAGCAAGACAAGAACCATTTCATGATCTTTGAAGATGTTTACTTAAAAAATATAAGCTATTAACAAAATCCAATAGCTGAAGAACTAGAACCACATTGTACTGCAGCAAGATAAGAACCAGTTCATGCTGCAAACCCATGTGAATTCTTTTAAGCAAAAGTTCAACTGCAGACACAGTGAACAAATTGGGTTCCTCACCTGGTACAAAACCATGCATACACACAACAAAACACATGTGATGACTTAAAATCTCTGACAGTAAACAGATGAGAAAAACAGAACCCATTCAATGCTACAAGCACACAGCAAACCATAAAATACCAAACAAAACGGCAGGAAAACTACAACATCAAATGGAGAAGCAGACCTGGTCTTGGATGTCTGCATCTCAATGAAGTCTTTGAATTTGAACCCACTGCTGAACCTGAAAACAAAGACAAGAACAAGAGTGCAGAACAATGAAAGATGTCAGACAAATATATGCATGCATGACAGTGGAAGAGAAGTAGACAATAACTTTCAACAGTGTTTGGTATGGTTGGTACAGGATGAACAGTGAATCTCTTCCTTCCGTATTAATCTTAGCTGAGAGGTACTCTCGTAGTCAGTACCCACTACATCATTGCATCTCAACAACCACAAGTGAACAGCAAGAAAAGAATCCACAAAGATAAAAAAGATTGAAGAAAAAACATAGCAATTTTTACCATCTCTTTTGTTTTATTACTATGCAATAGAAAAAAGCAGAAAGAGAATTTGTTCTTTTTGTTTTTCTTTTACCAAGTATGAACTAGAGGAATCTGAATAGAATTATAGAGTAGGAGGGATGGCCCAATTGCTACTTTATTGAAAGCAGGGAACTTTCAGATAAATTCAAGTAGACCACCATGGCATACATCCAAAGAAAAGAAAAAAGAACTAAATTTCTATCTTTATTTTCCAACAAATTTGCAATACTGTTCATATCCATGCACACCATGAGAAACAGAAGAAACAGAGCAATATCTATGAAACTAAAGAAGAAATCACAAAAGGATGTAGCAAAACATCAAAAGGAACCTCTTTTCCTCACATTTCTCTCTTTCTCGGTAAATTTTGAAACATCAAATCAATGAAAAAACAAGACCAGAAACACATGAAAGAGAAAGAAACAAAAAGTACATAGGAAAAACACATATTTTCTTCATTTTTTGTCATTCTAATGGCCCATTTAATCTTATCTCCATGGATAAAAAAACAGAAATCACGATTCTTAGACCCAAAGAGAGGAAAAGGAGGAGGTGAACAAGGAGGGGAAGGGGCTCACTCTTCTTTGAAGGTGGTGTTCGAGTCTTCTCCTGCTTCCTCTTCGTCTTCTCCGACGAGCTTGGCCTCTCTATCACTCTACGATCTCCCTGTTCCTTCGTTTTCCAGAGCAAATGAGAGAGAGAGGGGGCTCTGCTTTAAAAGCAGGATTATTTTATATATATTAATAATCATATATTATTTTCAAATAAAATCATATAATTTTTTTTTTGAAAAAAAAACATTGGTTTACTATTAATATATTTAACAACAGAACAAGTTATTTGTTTTATAAAATTATAATCAAACCAATTGAATAAAAAAAAAGATATAGAAATTTGTAATTACTTAGTATAAAACTACCAAATGGCCTCACAACTTCCTTTAATTTTGTTCTTTTTTATTTTACAAAATATAATTATGATTTAATTATTTATCAATTTTATATGTGAACCATTCATGTTTTTTATAATTAAGTTTTTGACTAAAATATATTTTCTTTATCCAAAAAAATCACTAAAAATAGCAGTAAACCACCAAGAAGAGAATGTGGTTATGGGTTGATATTAAGATTTTAAAATTTTAAATTTAAAAATTCTAAAAAAAATCAAAATCTCAATATGATTTTCTAGTTTTTTAAAATATTATCAAATTAAAATTATCTATAATCATTTTACTCTAGCAATCTCAATATGATAGTGTAGAAAATAGATAAAAGATTATGTCAATCAAATGAAAAAGAAAACATAGGTTACAAAACAATCTCTCTCTCTCAGCGGCCACACTAAAATTATAATCCCTAAAAATACATGAGTGGTCTTAAATATAATCAAAGAAAAAATAAAATCGTCCCTTCTTAATCCACAAATTACATAGAAACCAAGTAAAACTTGATATTAAAAAAAAACCTCGGTAAATTGCTATAGCGTACTCTTGGACAGCGACAGACTTCAAGGCACATGCACAATAATCAACAGATAGACATATATTTTGGAATTGAACACTGAATTTGCTCCAATCTAATCATCAAATTTGTTTATATATTCATATTGTAATTTCAAAAACAAAGCATAAAAAAGGATAAATGTATTTGCTCTTAAGTTGAATGTGTTTTTTTTTATTATTATTAAATAAGTTGAATGTTGTTGGCATGGATACTTCTTACTGTTTGAGTGTCTGAGCAGCATTGCCAGATTTCCATTTGTTTGTTAGTTTGTCCCAAGTGAGATTCCTGGGTGTTCATAGCTTCAAAGAAGTCCAGGCTTTCAAGTTTTCCTTATAGTTTTATAATTCAATGTCTGGTGGCTTTGCCCATCAAGTTTATTTAGTTTATCTATTATTTAATTTATCACTTATATATAAAAAAAAAGGTTCATTAGTTTTTGAAGTACATCATGGAGTTTATAAAATCTAAAAGTTTGCTGAAAAGGTTATTTATTTATATATAAATAGTTAGTTCTTAAGCACCAAACCAAAACAAGGTTAGTTTGATGTACTCTCCATACCTCATTCTCTTTAAGCTTTAGGATTTGTTTTTATTCTGGTTATTTAAAAGAGGTTGGTTGTCTATAAAATATATCAAGGTTTCTTTACATGTAAATATGAAAATTTAAAGGATGGAATTTAATCATTTAACCAAAATTGTTAAGAAAAATCTCTAATACCATTTAATAAGATATCATTTGTCTTTGAATCTTTTCTCTTTTGTCTTGATTAGTGCTAAAAATGTAATAACCATATATATAATGGGATATGGATAAATCCAAATAAACACGTAGCCTCATCCAGAGCGTGGCCTAATCCTTAATGTCCAAGCAAATGGCACGAGTTCTCAACTCAGCCAGGTCGCAAAAGTTCTTTGACATCAAGGGGATAACCACCAACCCCAAAGGGAGAGATAAGAAGAAGTTCTTTCTTTGACTAACTTGGGTGTCGGAACTACCTCAAGGCATAAAGCCCGCCCCCTCTCAACTCTACCTCCTATGCAAAATCACTGGCAGACCAGAGACGCTCTCAGACCTTCATTCCGGCTATCATTGACGTCCCTCACAACTATAAATATCAACCGTTGTTCAAGAATCGGTGTTGATCCCAAGGGGCACCACCATAATGTATTCTCAAAACATGGTCAAAACAAAAAAAATGTAATTAATTATAGATCTCTAGCACTGTTTACTTTATCCCATGGGATCCTTGGGGTAGGTGTGTGGGGGAGGTGTAGCAAATAGTGGAAGGGGAGGTCCCTGGTTACTGTTTGGAAGGACTTATAAATAATTTGCCCAAACAAAAATGCATGACCTATAAAAATACATAATTTTTCAGAAAATATAGAGGTATGTAGGTGAATTGGTATAAGTTATATTTCACCAATTTTTCATCAATAATAATGTAAAATTCTCTTAACTTTGTAGGTCTATTCTAATATTTTATAAGGGTATGTACATAAACAAAACAGGGGGTATCATAGAGATGCCTTCAATCTTCACTATTATATCTTATTAAGGCAGACAAATAAGAGTGGAAGTGGGTGGCCACAAACCACAAAGAAGTGGAGCCAAATTGTGGAGGTTCCTTGATTTGCAATGAAAGCAACACTTAGTTCCTCAAGATTTTGATTAAGGACCACAAACCACTAAAAAAAGAAGAGCATGAACAAGCATGCCATACTCTGATTACTTCCAACCATGCAAGTGTTCCTACTTGAATCCCAACTCATCATCATTTGATATAATTTGGAGTTTTAGATCACTGAATTCAATGCAGTCCATTGAGTTGGATAGCTTTTACTCATTATGCTTGGCCTGTAATCCAGGATCCACTTCCAATCATACAAGCAAGGAAAGCATTAGAGAAACTGATAGTTTTTTGTTTCAAACTTAAAGCAGAAGCACACACTACTCTTCATTATTGATATGCAATCAAGCCAATGTCCAATGCTTTGAATTGAAACACAACAGCAAACATAATAGAAACAAGTCCTAGAATCATAACTGAACTTACTTTCTACTACATAATGATTTCAGTCAAGTATTATTTGGTATCTATCAATGCAGTAATGGCATCCTGTCCAATTATCGGTTTCCAGCGTTATAATCATCAACTCCAGGTATTGTAGACGCCGCAGATGTAGTTTGATGACAGGAAACTGCCGACTTCGGACATGAACCTTCCTATGAAGCCTAGTTCCTGAGAGTACAAGTTGGAAACAATTAATGGATGCTCAGTCAAACAGATAACAGATTGAAGAAGTATACCGGTTCCTCTTCCACTGGTGTTTCACCTACGGGAGCCCAAACCTTCACAATTCCATCATTACCACCGGAACCGAGAAAAAGTGCATCAGGATGCGTTGAGACACAATGCACATTCCTTGCGTCACCAACCATCTTGCGCAGCAGCTTGCCTCCCTTCTTCCTCCATATGAAAATGTTAGAACAGTCTGATCCAGTTACAACGTAATCCTCACTTCGTCCAAAGAAAGCCACTGACTTGAAGGCCAGTACGTTACTGCGTCCAAAGTAAGCCTGTGGCTGAGGGAGGCTCTGCAGATGCTCTTCTGAGACAGAAGTTGGAATGGGGCCAATGCCCATGTTTCTCTCGAAAAGGTATACTTGTTCATCATCGTATGACGCAAGTAGCTCGCTCTTGTTTGAGTATGCCAACCCTGTTATGCGGTTGTCTAGGGAGTCCATTAGGTGATGCGGACAGTAAGTAGTGACCGGTAGATCACAGCAAGTAGAAGCATCCCATCGATAGTTCCTAATGTCATAAAGACGAACAAATTGCTCAAAGCCTCCAATTGCAAAATAATTAGAATTCCTAGGATCCATGTTTATACATCTCAGTTGTACAGGCAGTCCAGTTCCTGAGAATGAAATGCATGAGAAAAGCCTTGTAGGAGTTGGGCTCCGCAGATCAAACTGCAAGAGAAAATCTTATTTAACACCGAATTACAGCTAGAAACAAAAAAGCAAATTGGAATGACTGAGGAGGCACTTACCCTCTGCACAATGCCATCTTCACCGCAGCTGTAAAATATGCGAGGGCTACCGGGCTCAATGGCAAGTTGGGGGACACGACCATAATGAGTTCCAAGCACTGTGATTGTCACTAGGCCATCATCCGTAACTTCAGCAAGCCTCACCTACGAAGCAGATATCTATTTTCTGAAGTTTCACATCTTCAATAGTCATCTTGTAACAAAAGAAATGTCGAAGCATCCGTAAAAATATTTGATTGCTGTACTATGAGTTCAGATGCTTTGCCAGAAATGATATATAATGCCAGCTAAATGCTAACATATCCAGGTCTCTATCTGTAGTCTGGTATGTGCAATGTATAGCAGAAACTTAACATGCATGAATTTATTCAGATTTGGGAGAAGATGCTATTGGCTTTCTATTAGTTGCAGCAAAAGTTTCAAGTAGAAGAAGTATTATAGAGGATGAAACACTAAATTAGCAAAAAGTTTACATTTGACTGAACTGAAAGAACAATTAATTACTTGCAAGAACAAAGGTTTTTCTAATTTTGCATCCATTTTTAGCTAAAGAGAGGAAGCTGCAGCCAAACATTTTATTTAGATCATGCTTGGAAAATAAAAAGTAAAGTAAAAGCAAGTACAAAAAAGATTAAAAGTTACCTGGCCGTCAACAGAGGAAGTAATTATGCTACAATCGCCAGTAAATGGCAGAATTTGGGCATCCAAAACCTTTTCCTCATGACCAGTAGGATATACAAATTTTTGAGTTCCCTCCGCCCAATCCCAGATTATGACATTCTTGTCATCAGCAGCAGAGATAATAAACTGTCCCGAATCATTGAATCGAACAGTATGAATTATACCTCTGTGACCAACTAAATTCTTGTAGTGATCAACCCGCTTAATCAGGGACTGTTTAGCCGATACATGTCAAATAGGCACAGTAATCATATCAAAATATTTAGCAAATGTCATTTCAACCATAACTATTCATAATGGTTGTAAACAAGAACAACTACTAACAATATTGGCATAAATTTCATTTGATTCCTCAAAGGAAAAGATTGTGCAGAAAAAATGATTGCATGCAAAAAAAAAAAAAACATAGAAAACGACAAGATGTCGTAGTCATGATGTCCATATAGTTTGACAGACAAAAATTATTTTTCCTGAATCGACATTCAGAGAAAGCGACAACAGATATATTCAATAAAATGCACAGCATGCCTACTGTCTCAAGGGAAATGATTGGATATGAACGACATCCGAATGTTAAGGAATATTTCCCATCCAAGAATAGCCATGTGCACCGAAATAGAATCAAAATCTACATGCATGCAGTGGAGATCTCCATGAACAGTCATTAAAATGGCTGATGCAGAACTTTTGAATAACAAAAAAATCCCTACCAGAGCTAGTTCATTCTTCATAAGGATTGTGTCTAATTAGCAAGTCAATAACCCACAGCATTTACTTCGTTTGTGATACCCATGCTAAAATTAGCACAATCTATTCATAAAATAGAATAGACTAAATTCAACATGTCCTTCCACTGAATTCAAGATCTACATAAATAATAACTAAAAAACAGTGCTACAAGAACAAGTACAAAATTTTCAGTACCAAAAAATGGCCTGTGTTCTGGTTCCTTGCTAACAAACTACCAACAAAGTAACATCTGTATCTTAATTTCCAGTGATTCTAACTTGAAAACAAATCTCAACAAAAGCTCACATTCACCTGATTCATCTACCACACCAGATACACAATTTTGTTTTTCCAAAATTTCTAACTGAAACCAAAGAAAAATCACAACTTGAACTGACATTTGATGATTCAAACATCAAAACAATAAGATTTTTTTTTAAACATCCTACCGATTCCACTGATTCTGCCTCAAAAGCTTGAATTCAATAAACAGCTCATGCTCATCAACGCAAGCAAAACATAAACAAACACAAGTCTCCAAAATTTCTCAACTTGAACTGGAAATTGACAACTCAAACATAGATAAACAAACTAAGACATCAAAAGCAAAGAAGATCAATAGGGTATATAGCATCAATAGACCTCAGAAGAGCTGACTCTGAGAGCGAATGCCCGGGTGTTGGATAACCCTAACTCTCGGCGCAAGACCACTGGGCAAAGTTGAGGCGAAACTTGAGAAGAGAGCCTTGCACGACTCCCCATCACTCAGAACTCTCAATCTCTCCTCGATGCTGAGAAGATAGGAGAAGAGGGCCTTATATGGAGGGAGGGGAGGGGTGCATTGCCACTGGCTGAGCTCCAAGTGTACACTAGAGCCATGCAGGAGCGACATCCGGCGAGCATCTGGAGCGGTAGCCCCTTGCGCTGGCAACGGCATGAGAGAAACGCTTCTATGAGCTCCAGACACTGCTAGCTGCTAAAACCGCATGCAGAGTTTGTGTTTATCCTTTCCTTCTTCTTATTTTTATTTTTATTTTTATTTTTATTTTTATTTTTATTTTTTTGTCCTCTCTTGGATAAAAATTGAAATTTAATTAAAAATGAATTATTTTTTTATAATAATAGTTTTTTTAGTTACTTGGTTTGATTTTTTTAAATTATAAAATAATGCACTGAATTAAATTAAATGTGAGAGCAATAAATAGGAGGAAAAAAAAACATATAAATTGGTGGATGTAAAGGAAACTAAGACTTGTTTTTGAATAAATAAAAAGACTTCATTCTTAAAGTCGGATTGTCGGTACATAGAAAATATACGAGTTTGTACTATTCGGTTGGTTGTTTTGAGTTTTGTAATTGTTTTCGTATGCATTTGCTTATGAGACCAAGTGAAAATATATTCTTAATATGTCTTGAAAAAATGACACTGGAAATTTGATGACGATTGAAAAATTAGTAATATATTTTTTTTATGAAACATTTCAACTAAGAAGAAAAGTATTTTTTTTAATTGTAAAGAGAAAACAACACGCATTACAATTGTACTAAAGAAACTAAAAAAAGAGAAATAAGAAGAAAAAAAACATTGGACCGAAGAAATAGGGACTTATATTTCAACTTTAGTTGTTGTTTTTGTAGGTTTGATGAGTTTGTGCATATTTTTGAAAAATCAAAATGACTTCTTATTGTTTAGTTGTTTGTTTCAAGTTTGTCGTTCCGTATCTATATCATGACTTGAACCAATTTGAGAATATTCACAATACATTAAATATGAAAAATACTAAAAACTAATCAATCATCGTTAATTTGCTAAGAAATTTACAATTCTTTTCTTAAGAGATATTTCAACTTAGCATGGAAAGAAAATTTTAAAAATAAGTATAAATAAATAATTTTTATAAGGAAAGTTTTCTATCTCACTTCTCATGGTGGTTTAGTGGCCTGTCTGCTGTCTATATTTATTTTAAAAAATGGTTTATTATTATAATTTTTTTTTTGGTACGGTTTGGTTGGGGGATATTCTTAGGAATAACTTTTAAAAAGTTTTTATTTTTTTTTTAAGGAAAACCTTAAACCAAAAATATTAATGATAATATCACTTTGTGTTATGCATTCTTGATAGTTCATTATTATATTTTTTAATCACCATTAAATTTTTTTATGGGAAATACTGTGCATTGGAAACCATGTTAGTTGCCAAAGGGTTCTAAATATTTAATAACTATTTTTGTAGCTTTAGAATGTTTCAATAAATATCAAACATTTTTTCCTAGTTGAAGATGTATTAAATTACTTGGTTTGATTTTTTAAATTTATAAAATAATGCACTGAATTAAATTAAATTAAATGTGAGAGCAATGAATAGGAGAAAAAACATATAAATTGGTGGATGTAAAGGAAACTAGAAGACTTGTTTTTGAATAAATAGAAAGACTTCATTTTTAAAGTCAAATTGTCGGTACATAGAAAATATACGAGTTTGTACTATTCGATTGGTTGTTTTGAGTTTTGTCGTTGTTTCCATATGCATTCACTTGTCGAAATGATATTCTTAATATGTCTTGAAAAAATGGCACTAGAAATTTGATGACGATTGAAAAATTTGTAATATATTTTTTTTATGAAACATTTCAACTAAGAAAAAGAGAAATTTTTTCTTTTAAAGAGAAAACAACATGCATTACAATTGTACTAAGAAACTCAAAAAAAAAAAGAGAAATAAGAAAAAAGACATTGGACCGAAGAAACATGGACTTATATTTCAACTTTAGTTGTTGTTTTTGTAGGTTTGATGAATTTATGCATAATTTTGAAAAAACAAAATGATATCTTATTGTTTAGTTGTTTTAGGTTTGTCGTTACGTTTCTATTTCCTAACTCATTGAACCAACTAAGAATATTCACGAGGCATTAAATATGAATAACACTAAAACTAATCAATCATCATCAATTTGCTAGAATTTATAATTGTTTTTCTTAGAAAATATTTCAACTTAGCGTGAAAATAAAAATTTTAAAAATAAATATAAATGAATAACTTTCACAAAGAAAATTGATTAATTCACTCCTCACAAAGAGAAATCGAAGGTTAAAACTACACTTGAAGTGTGGTTTTAGTGGCTCGTTAATATTTATTAAAAAATCAATAACTATAAATAAATTATTTATTATATATTATTGATTCAATTAGTAGTTTTGGAGTTAGTAGTCTTGACTCCAAAACTGACCCAACGGTTGAATTTATTTGATTTGTGGACTAGATCAGGAGGAAATCAAACAGAGATCAAGAGAGAAGAGAGAAACGAAACCAGATTTACGTGGAAAAACCCCTAGAAAGTGGGGAAAAACCACGGGAGAGAAAGAATCCATTATCCGGATCTAGAACATAAAGAGGAAAATACAAAAATATCCAAAATATGATAGAGGAGGTGCTCGAGTCTTTATATATGCAGAGTTTCGATATCTCAAGATTGGAATGTCCAAATGAACAGTTTCTCCTACCTTTTATAGGCTTTGGTGGCTTGGAGTGCAAGCTTTCTATTTCTCCACGTGTTGGCCAGGTTGGCACCAACTAAGCATCCCGCTGGCTCCAGGCGGGTAACAGTTGATGATTCCTCCATAAGATCAGTTTGGCAGTAGCTGGAGATTCTTTCTAGAAGATTATATCTTGAAATTCTTTGAGATCATTCTTCTTCATTGTCACGGGTCGATGGACGGATAAGTGATTTCAAGCTAAAGAACGGGTGTGTTGTTTTGAGTCGAAGAATGGCAATTCTTTCTTGGGTTGCAAGATGAAGGATCTGCCTCAGGCTGATAGATTGAAGATCTGCCTCTGGCTGATGAATGGAAGACCTATCTCGGTCTGATGAATGGAGGATATGTCTCGTGTCGATGAATGGAGGATCTGTCTCATACCGATGAATGTAGGGTCTGTCTCGTGCTGATGAATGGAGATCTGTCCTAGTTCCGATGAATAGGGGATCTAATATAAAGAAAGGCTTCTAGTCTTGACATGTGGTGGCTGGAATTAATGAACGTCGCGTGCATGTCATTATATTTTCACCCCTATCATATATATATTAGTTAATTCACTATTCATCCCCTGAATAGTGAAGTATTTGCCCATGGGTTCTTGGGTAGGGAGTTGTGGGGGCTTAATGTAAATAGTGGGTTGGGTGTATAGTGTGTAAAGTTGAAATAGTGGCAAATAGTGTGAAGGACTAATAGATAATTACCCCCCCTCTTTCGCGCTCTCTCTCTCTCTCTCTCTCTCTCTATATATATATATATATATATACATACATAATGTATAAATTATTAGAATATACATAATGTATAAATACATATATATATATCAGTCATGGGGTGGGTTTGGTTTTGGGCTTTTATTATTATTTTTTTTAGATTTGGTTTTAGGTGTTAGAGTGGGCCGGCCGCATTTGTGGCCGGCCTCATTATAACATGACTATATATATATATATACATATATATACATATATAGTATATACACATATATAGTATATATTATAACTAATATATATATGAGATAAGTTATGGTAGAGTCAGCTGGCCGCATGTATCATAACTCTCTCTCTTTCTATATATATATATATATATATTACATTTCTCATGATTCATCAATGTGTGTGTGGGTTCTAAACATTTAATAACTATTTTGTAGTTTTAGAATGTTCCAATAAACATCAAACATTTTTTCCCAGTTGAAGATATAATGAACTAATTTATAAACTTCTTTCTCGCTAATCAAATCGAACAATATTCACTATTATTTTTAAATATTGTCCATTATTAATTCTAAAAATAACAACTAATCTATCAAAAACTTGCAAAAATTAGAATTATAAAAATAAAATAAATCCAATTGAAATTGAATCCCAATTTCCCAATTAAATAGCACCATGAAAATCTATATAACTGAACCGTGTTAGTGACTAGCAATTAAATCGAGGAAAGGAGATACGGTAAATATGTGACATGACAGGTAGATCCAGGTGTAGACGTCGAGTAGCTTATTCCTCTCACTCCTTGGTTCGACATGGGATCATCACCTTTCACTAGAAAAGGCAAGAGACAATTTAGCCCAAGGTTGATCAATTATTAACCAGTGAAGGGTCTCGTGAGTTAGAGGATTTGTTGGATGCACTTATTAGGACTAACGAGGGGAGGGAGGATGCCAGGAGTTGGTCCATTGAAGCAAATGGGATTTTCTCAGTCAAATCCCTCAATAATTTTATTATTGATGACGGAGCACGGAGCTTGTTCCCTAATTACCTGTGGAGACTACCTTGTCCAAAAAAGACTAAGTTTTTCGCATGACTGGCAATGGACAACAAAATACTCACGTTAGATAATTTGGTAAAGCGAAACTGAAGGGGGAGTCGTACCCTCTGCTATCTATGCAATGAATAGGATGAATCCGTGCAACACTTAATTATCACCTGTCCAGTCACAAGACAAATTTAGTTGCACTACTGTTCAATGTTCAATCTTAGTACGCATCCTCAATCGACAGGAGACATATAGGGGCATAACAACTTGGGGAAGAATTTGCACAAAGAGGTGTGCATGGGGTGGAACCTTGTGATCATGACCATAACCTGGAGCACCTGGTTGAAAAGAAACCATCAATGCTTCTATAACAAACAACGCACTTGTATTATTTGGGGGTCGCTTTTTTATTGTTAACTTGGTCCGACGCTGCATCAGCCACCAAGCAATTGAAGCTAATGCAAATGGAATCCACTGCCTACAGATCATTAGACCATGGGGACCACCACAAGCACTTATGAGCAGGGACGACTTCAGAGACGAGTTGATGGGACAATTCACACAGGAATAGTCTGCTGGGACTGTTGGAACCATGCCCCCCCTCGAGGGAACATCGGGCCACCTTTGTATCAACATTTATCTTTATTTTTTACCAATCAATAAATAAATATAGTTTATCCATTTAAAAAAAAGGAAAAGTTTTAGTGACTCATCCACCCCAACTACAAGCGGCCCCACGGGTTCGCGGGTGACCATTCTCAGGCGCCCGAATCCATTTGAACCACCTGTTAAAATCACCGGACTGTACTGCACCGCACACGAAAACCCAATCCCCTCCATCGTAAAAATTATTCCTGTTCTCCCCTTGCTCACGAGCGGTAACTGCACCTGAAGTATTGGCACACCGTCGCTTATAAACACCCTCGAGCACGAAACATCTTCCCCTATTTGGCTCTCTCCTTCCCTCGTTCTCGCGGGTCTTTGGATTTCTCCACAAACCCTAGACTTTGTTCTGATCTCCGTCCGATTGCTCTTCGATTTGGAGGTGCCGAATTGAATCCAGGTACGCGATGAATCCAGGTTATTTTTCTTCTGCCGATAAATTCTTAGGGTTTTTCGTTGTTTTTGTTGTGTAGATTTGAGCTCCTAGGGTTTGGTGTCATGGGTTGGAGCCCGTCTGTGGGCGTGGCCACCCCCGGAGAGCTTGACCTTAACGCCTCGGCAGTTGGGGAGCCGGGGATGGAGACCTCTGAAGGCGTTGGGTTTGGAAACGGGGTTGATGAGGAGGAAGGTGTATTACCTGTGGAGAAGCGTTCGCGCATAGAGGATGATTCAAGGGAATCGAAAACGATTGGTGTATCTGGAAGTAATGGTGTTAATGGTAAAAGGGTTGTAGATTTGGAGAGAATGTTTGGAGATGAGGATTTGGTTGAGGACGCTGGTGATCGTGTAGTTGAAGGGAATATGGATGCCGAGGTGGGGAAATCAGAGGGTGGGGACATGCCGAGGATTGAGGAATCTGATGATAAAACTGAAATTGTGGTAAAGATGAGGTCCACTATGGAAACTAGCGCCGGGGATACTGTGATGTATGATGATCAAGAGGAAGATGTGATCACCAAGGCCAAGGACCAGATGGAGGATGCTGTCATTGGTGCAGGTCTCGATGGTGATTGGAAAGCACCAATTGACGAACAAAAGCAATCAGAAACAGCAAGAAAGAGAGGCCGGAAACCTGCATCATGGAAGTGGGGAACATCATCTTTTAATGATTTTGAATATCCAAGATACAATTGGTCATCTGGAGAGGATAAAACTAGTTTTTGTGTTCCTGACTTGGTCTGGGGTAAGGTAAGGAGTCATCCTTGGTGGCCTGGCCAGATTTTTGATCCTTCTGATGCATCTGAGTTGGCACTGAAGCACTATAGAAAGGACAACCACTTGGTAGCATATTTTGGAGACAAAACATTTGCTTGGTGTGATGAGTCCCAATTGAAACCTTTTCTGACACACTTCCGGCAGATGGAGAAGCAGAGCAATTTGGATGTGTTTGTAAATGCTGTCGATTGCATCTTGGAGGAAGTGTCTCGACGGACAGAGTTGGGGATGACCTGTAACTGTATTCCTGAAGAAGCTTATTATAGTCTGAAGTACCAAAATGTTGATAATGCTGGGATTCGAGAAGGAACATTTAGTGCTGCTGCTGACAGGTTCTTGAATGCTAGTTCTTTTCAACCTGATAGACTCCTAGAGTATATTGAGATGTTAGCTCGTTTCCCATATAGTGGAACAGATAGTCTGGATCTTGTCATAGCTAAGGCTCAGCTGAAGGCCTTTTATCAGTCAAAGGGTTATCCAGAACTTCCTCAATTCATTTTTGGTGGTACTCTAGGAGAAAGTGATGCTGAGATTTTACCTTCCCAGGCTGAAAAATCTGAGGAAGATGAATCAAACCTGACACTTTCTGATATGATTTCTGGAAAGAGGAAGTTGAAAGCTAAAGGGAGTTTATTAAGAAAACGCAAGCATGTTGTAGAGGAGGGAAGAAAAAAGAAGAGTTTGTCTGAACTAATGGAAGTAAAATTAGATGATGACATTGAAAGCCTCTCTAGGGGAAAAGCTTATGGAAAATCAGAACCAGCTACTTTTGGAAAGAAACTGAAGGCCCTCAATACAGATTCTACTGGACCAGGGAGAAGTAAGAAGAAAAGGCTAGATGCATTAGGAGATTTAGAGACCAAGATACCGTCTCCAACTTCTACCAGACCTTTAAAGGTTGGGGAACGCATCAGTAGAATTGCAAGCCAGATGACTGATTCACCTTCTATTATGGAGCTGAAGGATGGAAAATCCAAGAAGGGTGAGGGAAAGGGTGGTAAAAGAAAAGGCAACACCATGGGCAGTGATGCTTTACCACATGCTCTTGTTAGGTCTAAGAGAAACAAGAGAAGCATTGCAAGGGACCATTCTTCACCAAGTGAAATGCTCTCGCTACTTTGTTTGGTTGCAAGAGATCCCTTGAAGGAATATGGTTTTGAGTCTGCAATAGTTGGTTTCTTTACTGGTGTCAGGGAACTGATGTCTTCTTGGTCCTTAGAGGTCAAGAATCATGTAGGGCAAAATGGAAGAAAAAGGGGAAGGAAAAGATCTGCCAACACTAAGCCATCTCCTTCTGATGCATCTGATTCTGAGTACAAGCAGGACTCCTATTGGTCGGATATTATATTTGAAGACAGCCCTGAGATATTGATTCAATCTAATTGCCATAATATGGAAGGGGATTCCTTAGCCCAGTTGCTGGAGAAGACGAAGAAGAAGAAGAAAAAGAAGAAAAAGAAGATTGTGGAGCCTGTAGAAGAAGTTCCATTGGTAAATCCTCCGCGGCCTGTGCTGGATGCCAAACGACTCCAGGATGGTCCCACAAATCCTGCTGTGAAACAAGATTTATCAGTGGAGAGATCAATTTGCAGTTTTGGGGTAAACCCTGTGGAGGAATGTTCACCTACAACTTTGATTTTGAGTTTTACTGAGTCAGATGCTCTTCCTTCTGAATCAGATCTTATCAGGATCTTTGGTCATTATGGTCCTCTAGATGAAGCAGAGACGGAAGTTGTGAAGAAGAATAATCGTGCTAAAGTTGTTTTTAAGAAACGTGCTGATGCAGAAATTGCTTTCAGTAGTGCTGGGAAATTCAGCATCTTTGGACCGGCACTTGTCAGCTATCGGCTTAGGTACTCAACATCAAAACCCAAAGCTCTTCCAAATTCTGCACTTAAAACCAACAATGAAACTTCAATGGGTGAAGTTGCAAACTCAGATGTTTCGGGTATTTGACAGTTACCTTATATCCCGCATTTTTCTGTTGAAAACATGCAATGGTGATGAGCTCATTAAGTTGTGTTGTTTCAGGTCTAGAAGTACCTGTCATGTCAGATAATGCACAAATTCCAGGTATTTCTTTCTCATCTCTTGCTATTTTTTTGGTGCCTTGTGTAAATTTTTTTCCTTGCATTCTGCTCATCAATGTTGTTTCCGTTTCAGCTCAAGAAGTTACTGTATTGTCAAATGATGCAAGAGTCGAAGTTACGGCTAAAGGATCATCAGAGTGACCTTTTTAGCTTGGTGGTGGTAGGTTGTGTTTCATGAGATAACATAAGTATTGTCTAATAGGCTTGAGGTTTATATGCTTTAGCATAGAGCAATATACATTCAATAAAATATAGAAGCTGATTATCACAAAGATATTTTACTACCATATCCATGCTCACATGCCAAAATTTGCGATGAGAGCTCTGGTGCTAGAGTTTCTACACTAACATTTCCATACTTAACAAAGAAATGCTGACAGAATTTTGTGGATTTAAGATTTGGGAACTATAGCAAGCTGTTTTGTGTAATATGTAAATCTTTATCCAGAACCATGAAATATCATTACCGGTTTTCTTTTGTTTTTGTTTTTATATGTTTTACATTTCAATTGTAGGGGATCGTGATGCTTATGCACACACAAGTTTAATCACTGCCTTCATCTAAAGCTTTATTATATGCCATCTAATTGGTAATCTTCATTGTTGATATCTAAACAGGTTATTTAAACTTTATTTGGATTATTTTGCCTGAAATGGGCAATTTTACAGGATGCCACTTGATATCATTATGTGAAACACAGATCAATTTATTTCATCCCATAAGTAAAAATCTTTAAAAAAAAAATTATTTCTCTTGCCTTGTACATGACTGCATGCTTCATTTTTCCTTAGCAATGGTATATCTGGAGCTCTTTTGTCGTAAAGTGTAAATATCCAGCTACAAACCTTTTTGCCCAGAATGGTGCAAGTTGATCCCCATTAGTGTTATATTTGCTGCAGTTTGTTGTATTGGCTTCTACTATAGGTCCTCTTCATGCCACCCTTCTGGTCATGAGGCTAGAGGCAATGCTGAATTCCAAGTCTTGATTGAGCTGGTGATGCACATAGTAATGTAATGCTTTATTCTATCTTGTCGAAAGTGAAAATGAACTGATGTTGCCTACTGGGTTTTGCCCATGGATATGTGTTTTGCATCTGGCTGCGGTTGCAATATATTGTATTAATCTTCCAGTTGTTTGTGATTATGCAATCCAGTGATGCCTGACCCTGCAGGTTTCCGATTGTCTGATGTACTCCCATCTTTGCGGGTTTTCTTGTGCCTGATATACTGTGTTAAAGCATCGGGCTGTTATAATTCTTATTTGAGATTACTTGAAATATGTTGTATCCTGATATACTGTGTTAAGCATCAGGTTGTTGTAATTCTTATTATCCAAATTTGTGTATCCTTGTGAAAGCTGTCATAAGTTTAATCAAGGGTCAGACTTGCATCCCTTGTTTACCTACACTGTACTCAATACTGTTTATGCTTGTTAAATTTCTATTCCTTTTCTTTTAATTTTTTATAAAATTTATTTTTTGTCAATTTATTGTGAGACAAAGTTGGTGTGCCAATGGAATAACCAGGAATAGGTGCAACTCTTCTTAATTAAATAGATACAATTATTAATTATATTCAAAATTATTGATTATTAGTAAAGATCACTAATTATTATTAATTAAAACTTCAACCAAACTTATATATATATATACGTACACCATTTTAGTTTACTATAAATATAAATATCGAGATAAAATCTAGAAAAAGAAATCCCTGAAATTCCAGAAATGCCCTCGTTAGTGGGCCTTTATTAAAGAAGAGGCCGAGTGCAGCTTGCGGGAACGGACGGTGAAGATTAGAGAAGCGTTTCCATCCCAGTCGTCTCCTCCCTCCTCTCTTCTCCAGCGTCTGATTTCCCTTCTCTCGCACCTCGCGCATCCATCGATTCCCACATCCCAAATTAACAAAGAAACACCCTCCCTTCTCTCCTCCCGCGCCAAATACGAAAACTCTCCATTCTTCAAACGCGCCATCAGGTATTCCCTCTCTCTCTCTCCATCTCCTTCTTCGCTTTCGATCTAGGGTTTCACTCTTCTCTCCTTAACAATGATTGATGCCGATTTGGGCCTTGGATCTAGGTCTCGGCGGGGATGTCGGATGCGCCTGGTAGCCCTGGCGGCAGTGGCGGGGAGGGAAGTCCACGGTCAGGTGTGCGGGAGCAGGACCGGTACCTCCCCATCGCCAACATCAGTCGGATCATGAAGAAGGCTCTCCCGGCCAACGGCAAGATCGCTAAGGACGCTAAGGAGACCGTCCAGGAGTGCGTCTCCGAGTTCATCAGCTTCATCACCTCCGAGTTCGGTTTCCTTTCTTGTTTCTTATGATTTGTTCTTGTTTTCTTTTTTGTTTTTCTTTTGCAAATTTTCGTTGGATGGTGTAGGGCGAGTGATAAGTGCCAGAAGGAGAAGAGGAAGACGATCAACGGCGATGATTTGCTTTGGGCGATGGCGACGCTTGGATTTGAGGACTATATTGAGCCGCTGAAGCTGTATCTCCAGAAGTATAGAGAGGTGATGATCTCTGTTGGAATTATTATTATTATTTTTTAATTTTTGCATTGTTTTTTGGTTTCTTTCAGGCGTTGAACTAACTTTATCTTTCTTTTCTTTCTTTGTGATTGGTTTGATTGATGGATATCGCGTTGCAGATGGAGGTAAGCTCATCACCATTAGTGTGATTCTTCAATTTTGCATTATGGCTTCCTAATGAATGTTTGATATACTGATCATAAAATTTAATTACAAAAAAAGTAAAGAAACTTTAATGTACTGATCATTTAGATTGATTACTTCTTCGGATTAGTTTGTTGACAAAGAAGAAACTGATATACTGATGAGAAGATTTAATTCAAAAAAAGTAAAGAAACTTTAATGTGCTGATCATTTCGATTGATTGCTTCTTCGGATTAGGTTGTTGACAAATGTCAATGAAATACATGTTGTCTTTAATAACGTTCAAACTAATCTGTAGGGTTTGAGTTTTTTTTTTATGGATGAGTAGTTTCCCGTGTGGATAAGGAGTGCTAATCATTTCTTCTATATTTAAACTAGCACTATTCGAGAATTTCACAATTAGTGTGAAAAAGGATACGACAAAGTAAGTAATCTATTTCTTCTTTGTCTTGTTCTGGGCTTCTTGAATTCTTCTAGGCACTCATACAGTCCTAACCGTTTCCTGTCTCATTTTGGCCAGGATGGCTACAAAAGCTATGAAATATAAAATGTTTAGAATAGATGCAAACCCAGTCTAATGGCATCTGCTGTTTTGTTGTTGATTATTAATTTATTTCATGTGTGAACTTTGATTAGGGTGATAGTAAGGCAACTGCAAAGGGTGGAGATGGTACTCTTAATAAAGATGCAGGGGGAATTCCAGGTGGAACACCACCTGGTCCAAGCGCTCAAGGGGTATATTTTCTTGGACTTTATCCTAATTTTACCATGAATTTTTCATCTTTCTCTTACTTATTTTTGTGTGAAGTTTCAGATTTCTCCACAAGGGTCTTTTACTCAAGGCATGAATTATATGCATCCTCAGGTAATCTTCACTGATTTTTTTGGTCCCAGTTTTATGATGTTGATGCCAACTTATGTTCTTTTATCGACTGTTTTTTCTCGCTGCTATTTTTAATGTTTAATGCTTAACAAGATACTTAGCTATGGAAAGACATCTCTGTGAAGCAGAAGTTTTTTAACTTTCTTTCTAGTAGAGTAGGTTTGTCTAATCTCTATAGTAAGAATTGATATTTAGTGTAAACACTTGGTGTACCTTAGGCATGCCTAATTTTAGTTGTTAGAGACTACCTAATTTGGTGGAAGTGGAGCATGTATCTCATTGTTTACTTTGGCATCTCCTAGTCCTGATTTCAAGAGTATAGTTTGTTTCTTTCATGTGCATTCGTCCTGTCTTACTCATTACAACTCTTTGACCTACAAATGAAGAAGTTTGTTATACTCTATCATGGTCACCAAAATTTAAATCACTTTCTCTAGCACAATCTTGTTGGAAGTCTTTATTGTTGTACATGCTGAATTACATAATAGAACACCACTGTAGTTGATAACATCTTGAATGTCATCCATCCACCTATCAAATTTCCGAAGTCGTATGTCGACACATTGCTTTTCAATTTGCTTCAGCTGTCTTATTCTAACACTTCAGTTCATGCATGTTGAAATATCAACAAAATTTTCTCAGCAATTGTAAGTTTATTGCATTTCTTTCCTTATCTTTTTGGTGTTACAGCTTGATGATGTTTATGAGGAGCAGTAGATATAGAAACCACCAATTTTTAGAGCTTTACCTTTGGATAGACTATCTTGATTCCATGATCCGCATCCATGAAATTCATATTGGTAGCTAGTTTTACTCGTGACCTCTCCTGTCCTCCAAAGAAGGATGGTATGACGAGGACAGACATGGTAAGATTCTGAACAGTAGATGTTCATTCCCACTTGCCTCCCGTGATAATTTCCTTAGAAATTTTGCAAACAGTTATGTCATTACTAAGGCTGCTATCTTTCCTCTGCAGCTTATCAGTTTTGACTACCACAATTTGTCAGTCTACCATTAGAGATAATGAACTTCTCTTAGATTGTTCATATGGTTACTATAAATAGTTTGGCTATCCAAGATTCATTTGAACAGTTATTCACATGCCATTGTTTAAAAATATCTGTCACAATAACTGAGAACATTGAGCATCCAATCTCAAACAAACTAGAGATATTGAAGTAAACAATTTCTTTTCTAATGCTATTTCCTTTCCTTGGTGATTTGAATTTGGCTATTCCTATCTGAGTCAAGGGTTGCCAAACTACTTCTTTCCTTTTTGTTTCACTATTCATGAATCATCCAGCCACTGTAGAATATTCTAACTGCTCTGTTTCTACTGTACAATTCTCAATAACCATTGCTTGAAATACGTTTGACATTCTCCCCTAGACTTATTGTTTAGATCCTGATGAATTATGTAATTTCATTTTCCACTTCAATTGGTTATTCTTGCCTTATAATTCTTGCTCTCAGCCTAGTCAATGTTAATTTGACGAATTGAGAGTTTTCTTGACCTTTGGAAACTTCCATGTATGAAAATCATTTAGTTGAACGTATTTTTCTCAAATTAATCAAGTAAGATCTTCCTGATTCTATCTTGTGTTATCTGTTTGTCTATTCATTGTAAACTGAAAAGTTTTCAAAATTGGGAATTTCAAGTTGCATGAAATCTAAAGAGTTTAGGTTATGTGTGCTCGTGGTTTCTATTATATGGTGGTTATTTGGATGGGTGGCCCATTCCCAGTATCTGGTTATGAGGGCTGTCTTTCATTCATATGATTTCTTTTTCCTCGTTATCAGCTTCACTGTGAAATGGCACACCTATTTCCCTTTCTTTCTTATGCAATTATTCCATTACAAGTGTCTAATATTGTTTTATAACTTCGCAGTTCCATAATGGGGATCTCTCAGGTTGATCAACACCTGCTTATGCATAGGTGTTCTTTCATTCAGGTAATTTTATCTCTTGTGCATTTCATTCTACATCTAAAAAGTCATGGTGGCAATGAATCTACACCATCCATTCTTTAAACTGAAAACATTTTATGGACGTTACCTGATTTACATAAAACTATGATTGAATTTGCTATGAAAGTGAATGTGAAGTCCGATGTATATAGAAAGCCAAATAAATACTCTTGATTGCCCTGAAGGATACCAGGATTCACAGTTCTACTGAATAGGTTGAAAATAGGCATTTAGGAACTAAATTCCTAGTACAATTTTGAGATATACTGTGATTGAGATGGTTGTAGAGGTTATATTTTTGTCTGTTATTACATAAAATAATAGGTGACCAATTGCTGTTGTAGATTACGAAAGCAATGTTTATTGGGTGTATGCTGTACACGCTTTGATTATCAAATCTCTATAGGTGAACTTGAATTTTGAAGGCAATGTACAATTTCATGAAGTTCAGTGCCTGCAGTATTTATTCTGTTTTTGCATACTGCTGTTACTTAATATGCATTTCTAGGCTGGTTTTTCTGGTTTCTCCCATGGAAATAACTTGTTGATATCACTTGCATAAATTGATGTCTTTAATGTATCATTCCGGCTGTGGAGTTGATGCTTTTCTTTGGAGATTTTTTTTTTTCCACTTTTTCTAGTGTTGCTTTCCAAAACCCAATCTCCCTTGCTAATCAAGAAATGAATTTGAATGATGCAGTGACAAAACTAATGGCGGGCCTGTCGGTTTGATCAGAGGGATCTTCTGAGTTACTTAGGCTCTTCATCGCCTAATTAATCATGTAGCTTACTGAATAGAGTTTTCTTTCTCTTGTAATCAGTTGAAATATTAGCAACATCATGTTCTGTTTAGCTAATTGTTCATGATTTCGTGTATGTTCATTGATCTCATATTTATCTATTCAGCTCTTACTATATAACCAACTATGAAATTCTTGGTGTTATATTCTTATGCCTGTGGTGTTTTTTGTGTCTAAGAAATATGTGCAAATAGAAAAGTTGTGTGAATAATTGATGGATTTGATCATCTTAAGCTGATTACCTTTATAAACTCTAGTTAAGCTAGCAATCATCTTGCCACTCGCTGATCTCGTGGCAAGAATCAGATCCACCGTCCACGGCACGTGCCACGCGTGAATTAGGACTAATCAGTAATCACTGGATCCACCACCTCGTTAACACTGTATTAAATCAATTAACGTCCAAAGACAAGCATATCCACTTCGTTTTAATACTGTCACTCTATCTTCTCAAAAGCTCCACCAAAAGCATTTGGTTGGCTGGAATCATTGTACGAGAGAGAGAGAGAGAGAGAGAGAGAGAGAGAGAGGATGGCATGGCAGCACCGCGTGGGCATCATTCGGTGTTTGCCGGCCAACTCACACCACCAGTCCCGCCCATGAGGGAAGGGCTGTCAATGGGTCAGCCTGGATCATGTAACACTATAAACTTAAATTACATATATACCCCTATGTTATAAATATTTATGTTCAAAATGTTCAAATCCTTTTTTTATTTATTTTGTTTGTCTATATATATTTATATATAAAGGAGCCCATAGTTATGTTAGGTTAGGATGCCATATAACTAAACCTGCAACTGTTCACTGTAGCCACTTTGATTTGTTGCCAACTCTAAGCCATGCTGATGCTATTCCAGCTAACTCCCAGCCATGCACACATTATTAATGTCCCTTGTATATATATATATATATATATATATATATATATATATATATTCATTCCTTCTCATCTCCTCTTCTGCCAGTCAAACCTTCCCCATCTGACAACCACACTGCTCTTCAACTCCTGCACATTCATTCATTTTCTATTTAAGTTAATGTTCTCATGTTCTTTTATTACCTGGAAATAAACAAAAGGCCAGGGTGGTGGTTCCACATGACCGGTAAATGTCTCCAGAAATGAAAATACTGATAAAGAAAAAAAAAAAAAAAACCAAATCCATTGTTTCCATCACAAGTACATATGCAGTACAACACACACAGCACTCTCATTTGAGTCTACCTGCCAATTAACAACACATAGATTGTTGTATATATATCTCCAAATACAGTAAACTAAACTCATAATTAATGATGCTACTAAATAACATGATATCATATGATCATATTATATATTATTAACCAGTGAATTGAAACTAAAGAAGGAGATGAACAAGGAGGTCCTCCAAGCACGTTCATGGCATTAGCTGTCCCTCCCCACTGTCTGTCCTTCCCCCAACTCCCATGTTCTTCTCCTCATGCTCTCTCTCTCCCTATTCTCACCCCCCCATTCATCCATCCCCACACTTTTCAATTTATTCCTTTTTTTAAAAAATTATATTTAAATAATTTTAAAGAAAAATTTTGGAGTGAGAATAACAAAACAAGAATCAAAAGCGTATCTACGATAATGCCACCCAAAGGACGAAGCGTTCTCTTATATAACGCTCAGAAGCTCCCCCATCTCCATCTACGCATCCTCCTCGGTGTTGTCGCGTAATCAACGGCGGGGATCGAGCGATCGCGTGATCGGACGGCGAAGACGATGGGGCAGCAGCCATTCGGCGACACCACGCTCACCAAGGTCTTCGTCGGCGGCCTCGCGTGGGAGACCCAGAAGGACGCCCTCCGCGACCACTTCGCCCGATTCGGCGACATTCTCGAGGCCGTCATCATCTCCGACAAGGCTTCCGGCCGTTCCAAGGGCTACGGCTTCGTAAGCATCGCCTTCGTCTGCGAAATAGCTTTCGATCGATCGTGCTCTTGGTTAGGGTTTCGCTTTCTCTTGTAGGTCACGTTCAAGGATGCGGACGCGGCGAAGAAGGCCTGCGAGGATCCTTCGCCGGTGATCAACGGCCGCCGCGCAAACTGTAACCTCGCTTCACTTGGCGCTCGCCGCCTCCGCCCCTCGCCGCCCCCCACCCCTACTCCTCCTCCTCCTCCTCCTCCGCCTCATGGTATTCAATCACTAACCCTATTGTTCTCTTTCGTTTATTTGCGAAAAGGTCCTTCGGATTCGGATATTTACATTGGTTCTGGCGTGAAGGTGCGAGGGGGGTGACGGCCGCGCCTTGGTACTACCCGCCGGGGACGCCGGGGCCGTATCCTCAGCACCACCACTACCACGCCGGCGTTCTGCCATTTTACGCCGCCGCGGCCGCCACCACGGCGGCCTTCGGGTGAGTCTAATGTTTGGTTTTTTCGATTTTACCCTTCTCTTTTTTGTATATTATTTACTCACCCTTCAAGGGTTTTTGTGTAATTCTTTTATGGCTAAAAATGGAAAGTAAAAAAATTAACTAAAAAAGTAAGGGGGTGACAGCTAAATTAAATTTGAACCTTTCCAAGCGCCACGAGTCCAGCTGTACAGTGGGGCCCACTGTAGACGTGCGTGCCACGTGGGGGGTTTTATTTATTTATTTATTTATTTATTTATTCTGAAAATAAAATTTAATTGTTTACAGGTACTCTCCCTCCTATGTGGCGGACTATGGATATAATCAGGTAAAATATATATAATTTTTATTTCTTGTTTATTTTGCTTTTCTGAATATATAATCTTTGAGATCTGTAGCAAAACAAACCTTGATTGGAAGCCGGCATGCATTTTGTTATCATCTTGTTTTTATAATTCATCAATGTTTGGACTTTGGAATGCATGTGTTGCATTAGCTGGCTGAGTAATAAAAAAGTTGAAATAAAAGTTGTAAGTTTGAGTAAGAACAAATGAGTGGTAGAACATTTGATTCAGTAGAGGTTGTATTATTCATTCTGCTTTGCTGGTTTTGTTCAATTGTAGTTTGTCAAGACCTGCATATGAGACTGAATTGGATGTGGACCAAAACATGTTTAATCTGCCTGATTAGTATAAGCATTTGTCTAGCATTTCAAAATAATCGTGTAGGATTCCACAGGTCATTCCAGTTATATACTCACAAGATCCATCACCTGATCACTTGGTTGTGGCTCGTTGCGTGAGAAAAAAATGATGTTCTTTGTGTTTTTACTCATTTTGATGTCTGCTGGTTTGTCTGCTTTCTGATTCATGTTCTTGTCCGAACTAATATTTCACTTCAAGCTTATGAAGAAAAGCCAAATTCATCAAATAGGATTGTTACAGCATATATATTCTCACATTGCAAACAATTTTTACAATGTAGAAAAGCCAAAACTATTCATCTTGCCAGCTCTCAGTAGAAGAGTTTCATGCTTGTGTTTTGTTTATTTCTATAGTTTACTACACAAATGACATGGATTTTGGCATGATATGCAGAAATTGAACCATGGTGGAGGGTCCTTTGTCCAGGGACAATTCTCGCATGTCCCTTACCCAAGCCAAGGAGGGATGTTTGCTCCAAATGCAATGCTGCCTGTCTACCCACTATATCATTTCCAGCACCACCATCCCCAGACCATGGGACTCCCTGCTCACATCTTCCCCCCAACTAATGCAGGCACCATGACTACCATCCCCACTATCATCTCCAAGCCTCCTGCAATACCTCCTACGACAGGTATGCAGGCATCTTTGATTCCATCTACATAGATAAATTTATGAAGGGACTTCATTCTAATCTGTCCTATTGCGTAGGATTTTTCGTGTCTTTCACCATATGATAATTGACTCCATGTTAATTGTATATTTTAATATCCACGATCTGGTTGCTACTTTAGCTCTTGGCATCAAAGTTCAAAGTGGTACCTGATACTCATCCGTGTAACCTGGCCTTATTGTGGGACCTTTGCCTAGTGGCAGAAAACAATGTCGAAGCAAAGTATTTGCATCTTTGATAATGACAAAATTAATAGTTTGAATATGATTAAAGCATCAATTTGCTCATTGTCTAGTAAATTATTCAACAAAGCTGCAGAAGTAACATAAAAGACAAACAAGAAACACAATGCCAATTGTAGTTTTGTGTTTCAGATTAAATAGTATGACAATGGGCATAGTGCTTTGACATAAATATTTTGATGAGCCTATTCAGCTTCATCTTGTTTGGTCTGCATTGAATGACAACTCTTACACAACAACATTTTGTCGTTTTACTAATGAGTTGGAGAAATTTGATACTATGACAAGAGTGAAAATTTCCAAGGTGTCTTCTTCCTTTCAAGAAAGTTTGATCATGTTATGTGATTTCTGTTTATATCTTGGAATTGTCTTATTTGATTAAGACTCTCTACAATATTGTTAAGCCTGATCTTATAAAAAACACATTTGGTTCATTAACATTGGATGAATTGCATTATGATTACTAGAAGTAATATCCTGAACAGATTCATTTGATAAATTAATGAGTAAACAGTTTGTTTTGCAGTGGAACCAGTCAAAGGATGCAGCTAAAACAGCATTTGTCAAAGCTTATGATAGAGTGGATCCAAACTAAAAGGAAAAAAAGAGGAAAAGAAAAGAGAAGAAAAAAATTTAAAAAAAGCACTGCTATCTGAAGGATTCTTATTTCTTTCATTCCATTAGTCCCATTGGATTCATTTTTATTCCCTCTAACCTGCATCAGTGATGCATGTCTGTAACAGGAGAATTGTCCATTTACCAATATATTTCATGGTAAATTTGTCATGTCTTCAGTCAAAAAAAACAAAAAAAAAAAAGAGAGAACATTTTGTCCTGAATAATTACATCTATTTATGCATTCTTATTTGTAAAAATATTTATTTATTTTTTTCCTTCTTTTTTGCTTAATTCTCAACTCATGGATGCTCCATCAGTGATTTGGAAGTCTTGGAAGTAGTTGAAAGTGAAGACAAAAGTGGGTGACAAAGTCATGTACAAGGCTTTGAATTCTTGGTTGAACTCCAATCAAGTGCATACGACGCTTCACCAAACTAACCCCCAATCTTCTATATACTCTAACCTAACTTTGCTCTCCCATTTCCAAGATGTTCAACCAAATCCAAACCAGCAAAACGTACTCACAAGTAGATGTATCATCTAAAATAAATAAATAAAAACTTCATATAATAAACTGGTCATATTTATTTAACATAATAATTAGTTTAAAATGCATTTTATATTTCCATTTTGTTTGTTCCACTTATTTATTTCAATTGGGTATTAAAATAAAACATCAATAAATTCTATTTATAGCTCCAAAAAAGAAAAATGAATAATGGGCCCAATTACAACTAGAGCCCATGAAGAGGCCCATCAAAAAACCCGAAGAAATCGAAGCATATCACGCGGCATTCATGAGTCCGTCTCCTCCCGTCCTCGTCGTCCCTCGCCTTCTTCGTAGAGATTCCAAACCCTTATCAACACCAAGGCATGTATAAATCTCCAATCCATCGAATCACATTGAGAACCCTAGAATCCAAGATCCAGATCTCGAACCCCAACCCTAATCCCACGAGAGGTTCATGGCGCCGGAGCCGGCGAATGGGATGCTCTTCACGATCGGGCTGGTGGCGACTTGGTACTCGTGCAACATCGGCGTGCTCCTCCTGAACAAGTACTTGCTCTCCAACTATGGATTCAGTTACCCGATGTTCCTCACGATGTGCCACATGACGGCGTGCTCGCTCTTGAGCTACGCCTCGGTGGCGTGGCTCAAGGTTGTGCCCCTCCAGGCAGTGCGATCGCGTGTCCAGTTCTTGAAGATCGCCACCCTTAGCCTCGTCTTCTGCTTCTCCGTCGTCGGCGGCAACATCTCGTTGAAGTTCCTCCCGGTGTCCTTCAACCAGGCCGTCGGTGCCACCACGCCGTTCTTCACCGCCGTGTTCGCGTATCTCATGACGAGGAAGCGCGAAGGCTGGATCACCTATCTCACGCTCGTTCCGGTCGTCACTGGCGTCATTATCGCTAGCGGGGTCAGTCTCTTGTGCTTTTCCTATACCCGAACTATTTCCAAGTTTTTTGGCTACTGATTTATATATGAATCATGTACATATGTTTCTTTATTATTATGTTATCTATGGCTATTTAGAACTTTTAGGCTGACATAAGATTGCAATAATAGATAAATTAATAAATAATGGTATTTTTAGTGGAGAAGGAGAGAAGGAATCAGCAGACCTTTCACCTGTCTGAGAAAAACTCTCTTTTTATAGCCAAATAAAGTTGTTGTTGTTGTTGTTGTTTTTTTTCTTTTTTTTTTTCTCCCCTCCAAAACCCTGGAATTGGGCATATATCATTAGTTTAGTGATTATTGAGTTAGTATTTACCAATAGCAAGAAACTCAGATTACAACCCTACGCATTCAAACAGCAACTTTGCTCTTGCTTGTATGTATGTATGTATGTAAATACAGATGTACATATCTATATGCATACACATAGATACATATTGTATTTGTATGATTCAAACAGCAACTTTGCTCTTGCTTGTATGTATGTATGTATGTAAGTACAGATGTACATATCTATATACATACACATAGATACATATTGTATTTGTATGATTCAAACAGCAACTTTGCTCTTGCTTGTATGTATGTATGTATGTAAGTACAGATGTACATATCTATATACATACACATAGATACATATTGTATTTGTATGATTCAAACAGCAACTTTGCTCTTGCTTGTATGTATGTATGTATGTACCTATGTAAGGTAGGTAGCAAGCTAAATATGTACAGATGTACATATCTATGTACATACACATATATACATATTTGTATGTATTCCGTCTATTTATGTATTTGCAAAGAGCCTAAGAAGGTGCATGAAACTTGGCTTACCATGTTTATTGTGGGGTTCTTACTAACTTTAACCTAATGATTTAACAATAATGCAGGGAGAGCCGAGTTTTCATTTGTTTGGTTTTATCATGTGTATCAGCGCAACCGCTGCAAGGGCCCTCAAGACGGTGTTACAAGGAATCTTGTTATCTTCTGAAGGGTAATGAGCTCTGCTTATCCAGCAGTTTCCATTTTAGTTTTTTTAACTTCCCCAAATCATATGATAATAGCCTATTGGATCTGGTGGTATGATTCATCCCTGTGAATGTACTCTCAGTTTTCTTCTATTTTGGTTAATTGATTTCAGTTTTCTTTATTATCTGTCTATCTAAGCATGTTCTGATTTTCCCACCCTGGTAGTTCTGTGTTATTTTATATAATGGCATAAGGACTTTAGTATCTTTACTTAAGCTTGTTTGCAAAAATGTTCAGGGAAAAGCTAAATTCTATCAACCTTCTTCTGTACATGGCTCCAATGGCTGTTATTTTCTTACTTCCCGCAACAATATTTATGGAGGGAGATGTACTTGCCATTACAGTAGCACTTGCTAGGGAAGATAAAAAGATCCTTTGGTACCTATTGTTCAATTCTTCCATGGCTTATTTTGTCAATCTGACCAATTTCCTGGTCACCAAACATACAAGTGCCTTGACTCTACAGGTATGCAATCTCCTGCTGTTTGCCTTATTTTCTATCCATTTGCCTCATAATTTTATGGATTACCATTCAAGTGTTTCAAACTTTAAAAGAATCATTATCTATAACTATAACTGCTTCATTCTTACCTAGACTTAAGTTCAATGAATGGCTAACTTGGTCAAAAAAGTGGAAAGTCACTAATATGGACCATGTTTCTTATGCCTTAATAGTAGTATTCCCCCCAAATTCAGAGGTTCCGAGTCTACATACAATATATCACTTTCCACTTTAGCAAAATAGACACAGAAAAGAGGTGGCACTGAGCTGCTGTCTCCTAAACCACACTACTCTTCTTTACCATGACACATTACAGTTCCAGTAAAAAGTATCGGCACTCAGTTGTTTGGTTCTTTTATTTCCTGTAGCTGTATTTTTTAAAAAGTTCATCATTGAACCTTCTTTTTTTTTTCAGGTTCTTGGGAATGCCAAAGGTGCTGTAGCAGTAGTCATTTCAATACTGATTTTCAGAAACCCTGTATCTTTGACAGGGATGCTTGGCTACGCACTCACCGTCTTTGGTGTCGTTCTCTACAGTGAATCTAAAAAGCGTAGCAAATAACTAGCAAATAGCAACATGTGCCTACTAATATGCTACGGTTTAAGGCCCAGTTTTCTTTGGTTTGTTTATCAGGGTAAATCAGGCCAGCTTAGCTACCCATTAAAGGACATAGGATACAAGTACTTCATTTTACCCCTTTTTTTCGGTTTAAGTTAGTGGGGGTATCGCTATTTAATTCTTGGCATTATACACTTACAAATTGGCTCTTCAAATTTGAAGGAATAGTTTTTCTTGTCCTGTGCCTCAGCTGAGCATTCTTGTTCCAAATAATTAAGCATTTTAAATCAAAATGTAGTTCCAATTATTTAGATTATCCAAACATTCATGTAAAAATAACTTGCAAATTGTTTTACAGTGCTATGACTCTGAGCTGCGTTTTGAAACTCAAGCTCGGGCAAAAGGCATTTCTTATTAGTATTCACAAAACACTAAAAGTGTTTAAACCATGTGTTGTCATCTGAGAACCACTCGGCTCAAAAGGATCATCGATTTAGCTGACATTTTAATACACTCTGGATTGTAAGAAATAACAAGGCCGCGTAATGTCCAGGTTCAACAACACAGTGCCAAAACAAAATTGCAAGAATTATCAGCAACATAACAAGAGGGTGAAATCTTGTCCATTTATGTACCTGTTCTTTCGCTAATTTTCATGTCTGGGCTCTTGATCTTATTGATTCAATCGGAGACAACAACATCAACACATCCTCCAGAGAATTTGTATTTCCTCTTGGATCTGAGAAATGGAATCCGTGGATGTTGTCTCCAAAGTGATGCCAATATTCAATCCCTTGCCTGAAAAACTAGGATGAGATATCTACTTCTCCAATTCTTCAACCTGCAAATCATTATCTTTATCTAGAGGAAACAAATTTTCCTTCTCCACACTTGTAACTGCTACCAAGTCATTTGCTTTTGTTTCCCTGCAAATAAGATCAGAAATTTCAGATTTGTCCCCATTAAAAATGGTTGACATGGAATTCTGAGCAGCACTGGCCATTTCTCGTGGGGCATCAGAAATCTTTGAATGGTCATTTTTTCTGAGGCTAGATGGATCAATCACATTGTGTGGTGGCGAACAAGCATTCGTTGTAGCATTATCTGTCACTGGTCTGGGAGAAGAAAGCTTAGGAGATTTGAGTATGCTAGGGCCAAACGTGTTCTTTGGCGACTTGTTTCGCAGGCCATTAAGAGATTTTCTGTTGGAACTGTGCGCAAGAGATTTCTCCTGTTATTCAAACCAGATACATGATTAGCAAACTGCATTTGTGTGTTTTCATGCATAAAAGATAGCGAAGTGTTCTGGTGAAAAACTGGACAAAACTAACCGCATCAAAGTATCCTATCTTAGGACTTGGAAGCCGGAGTCCGGATGGTTTAATGCATTTTGGTTCGGAGTTGTGTCCAGCAGAGGATTCAGCAGATACTCGAATTGCTGCAGATGAAGATACTTTGGTAGCATGCTGACATTGTGGTAGTGCTTCAGGAATTTCTCTTCTAATGAGAGGTCGAACAGGAGACTTTCGCAGCTTTGGTGACTGATTTACACCAATGTCAAATGGAACCCTGAAGGAGGGAGATACAGAACCAGCAAGAGGACTGCACACTGAGTTACTGTGCTTCAAAACCATTGAGGTTGATGAAGATGAGTCTGAAGCCAAACTGTCAACTGAACTTTGGGGAGATGCACTGGAAGAAAACCTGAGTCTGGACTTCACATTTTCTTGAGATTTTATTGCATTCTTGAGCTCAATTTTAGTCTTAGATGACCTCAAAGGAGTTTTAGTAATGAGGGCAGATGAATTATCAGCAGTATCACCTTTCCTCCTTGTGGTCTTCAAGGGAGATTTACCTATCTTCGCAGGTGAATTGCAGACAAGACTATCATATGAAGAAGTAACTGCTGAAGCTCTAGTGGTGCCTGGAACTGAAGCAGAAGTGGAATTTTTTGACGGCATAGACTTGTAGCTGACTTTGCAAGAGTCACTACTAATTTTCTTCAAAGCTACAAGAGATTTATTAATGGTAAGTTTACAAAGAAGATCAACAAAATTTTCCTATTTTCAATTTTTTTTTTAAAAAAAGAATTATCATGTTTGATATCAAAAATATACGTTCTCGAAAAACTACTAGAAACCAAAAAGAGCTGCTGAGGGAGTTCTAACTATTATTCTCATAAGGAGAATCATTTATCCAATAGGGTCAAGTAGCAAGACAGTCTCCATGTTTGTCAACAAAGAGAGAATTAAGAAAAGAGGCACATACCAGGTAGAGGCTTAACGCTGTCACTCTTCATTTGAGTCCTTTCAGATACAGAAACCTTCTTGTTTGGTACTACTGGAGGCACCAGTCTGGGTCTGGATACAATCACAGGAGGTTTTAGTTTTGGGTCTCTACTACCTGGAGCAACCTTTATTCAAATCACGAATTGTCAGCTAAACAAGAAACAATATTTATGTAACAATTCTAAATTCTAAATTCTTAAATTGATTACACATCAAAGCTCAAGACACATGCAAAAAAATGGAAGCATCATACCACTCGCAAAGGAGGGAGAGATGATTTAGAGGAAACGGCTGCCGGTTGCTTGCAAGCAACATCCCTTTTCCCAGAAATAGGTGGCTTCTTCTGAATTAAACCTAGTAGACCTTAGTGTGTTTCAAAGCAAAAAATAAATAAATAAAAACAAATGAAAATTATGTGAGAGACTTACCTTAAGACGAGAAGATATTTCACCTTTGTTGGCAACTGCAATCAACAATAACCCACATTAAAGTCTATGCTATTCGTGTCCAAAACAGTAACCATTAAAAGAAAAACCAATGGAACAATCTTTAATAGCATGCAAATATAAATATGGATATCCTCTTACAGCGATTCTGATATTTATCT
Organism: Dioscorea zingiberensis; assembly: GCA_026586065.1. Classification (NCBI taxonomy): domain Eukaryota; kingdom Viridiplantae; phylum Streptophyta; class Magnoliopsida; order Dioscoreales; family Dioscoreaceae; genus Dioscorea; species Dioscorea zingiberensis. The sequence goes on along the minus strand of CM048820.1, from coordinate 65,734,981 downwards.
AGATCCCCAGGACATCCAGACTTGCTGGAAGGCACTTGATTTGATGTTGTATCACATTTACCAACAGATTTTTGGATAGAGGCACGCAGGTCCCCGAATAGGTCTACTTCAAGATTTTCTAATTCCGAGCTATCACTATCGAATGTATTGCTAGACTCTGCAGACTTCCTTGTATCTTCAAGAATACCAGGTAACTTTCCAATTTCAGCTTTTGCATAAGTACTGTTAACAATGGCCAGCTCTTCCTGATTCAGCACACCTATTCATCCACAAGAAAAGTGTATCCAGTCCTAAATTAGTCATTGATTCTAAGTATTAGAATTTAAGACTTCAAATGACAAATAAATGCACCTTCACTGGTGAAAAATTCACTATCCCAGGCCAGACTTTTACGTAGGTTGTACTTGCTAGATATTATTCGCTTCTGTTTTGGAGAAGCAGAAAATTCAGGAGCTTGCAACACAAGCTCGCTCATTTTCATGGAATTTTTCTCTTTGTGGATATTGTCTGTCTCTGTGATAGGGGAATTATGCCCTTCTAAATTTTCTGGAACTCCTGTTAATTCAGCATTATAGGCAGCAAAACTGTGAGATCTTAGATTAGTAATGCATCAAACATCAAACAACTATGAAACTCAAACATGGAGCATCATAAATCTCACAAGCCTAGTTCATTCAAAGAATATAGGAAAGTATGCAGCAAAAAATAAAAATAAAAATAAATCAAAATGCAACCAATTCACCTTGGCGAGCTGCATGGATTTCAAGAAACTTAACAAGTAGATAGACATGAATTCGACCACTGAAAGCATCCTTTATTTGTCCCAAAACAAGATCAGATATCAGGAAAACTTTCAGGGAACAAATTGAACACATCTCCAATCTATTTCTACAAATATGATAATTCTAAGGAGGTAGTCATAGACGGAGTCACACATCTGTTTCTAAGCTATCATAGCACCATAATGCTAATACAAATGGTTTAATTTCCTCCTTTTTGTCAAAATAAAAAAAAAGAGAAAATTTTCTTCATTATTGCAAACAACCAGAAATGACATAAAAGGGTAAAAGAAAGACAACTTCTTTGCCAACTGAAAGTGTCCTCAACTAATCTAGTTCACATTCATAAATAATGAAACGAATAGGACATGCTTGAGCTTGATCAAAACATCATGGAGATTAGAACTTTAGAAAATTTGGTATTAATACGATTAATTCAAAATGGTGAATCATAGCAGATGATTTGAAACAACAGAATGCATAGATATCTCCTCATCATCAAACAACCACAATCCCAATCCCCTAAATCATCATCCTAAAACTACAAATACTAAAGTTCACATTCATAAATAATGAATCGAATAGGGCATGCTTGAGCATCATCAAAACATCACGGAGATTAGAACTTTAGAAATTTTGGTATTAACGCGATCAATTAAAAATGGTGATTAATAGCATGTGATTTGAAGAAACATAATGCATAGATATCTCCTCGTCATCAAACAACCACAATCACAATCCCCTAATCATCGTCCTAGAACTACAAATACCGAACTTCCATTTTCCACACCATTCAACAGGACGATCGACGAACTACAAAGTAGGTTATGATCGAACGCCTAAGGAAACCTCTCAGCAGATGAAAAGAACCAAATCAAATACAAAAACCTAAAAAACTTCAAGGATCCATGGGAATACCTGGGGACAAGATGACGGGTAAACCACCGGAAGGGGAAGCGAAGAGTAGATCGTCCTCCGACGAGACATCGATGAGGGAGGCACCATCCATGAATCCTCCCTTTATACCAAGCACCGATCCAGTAAAAGATCGAGAAATCGGAAGGAAAGCGGAGGGTTCTAAGAGAAATCGAGATGAGAGAGAGAGAGAGAGAGGTCAAAGAAGAAGGGTTGTATTGTAATAAATATAGAAATAATTTGCTGTAAAATCGAAACGGAAAAATGGGAGGTGGGGAAGCGGGAAGTTCTGGAATTTGGATCTGGATTTGAATTTCCTGGAAAAACCAAAGGAAAGTGGGCTTTTCTCCACTTTCAGCCCATGAGTTACTTTAAACAGTCACTTACAGGCCCATTTACATTTCAATTTCAGTAAATTTTATGATTTTTTTTATCTCTTTCCGTAAATTCTAATTTATAAAAATAATATATATAAGGTAAGTGTATCCATAAAATTACTCTAATAAATGTTTTTTCTTAATAATTTAGAGACTATTCATGTATTTTTCTATTAAATTCAAACATGGGTAGTTTAAAGACAATTGTAAATGAGGTTAGATCATCAATTCAACTTCATAAGAAGATGATATACCTTTGTTTTTTTACTGATATTTAACTCTTGATCATGTCCACAAACACTTGAATTGTGGAGAGAGTACTTGGTCTTATTTGAGGGGTGGAACACTTGCATAAATATTGTTTTCCTTCTTTATTATTTCTTGAATGAAACTCGTCTTACAAGTTAGAAAACTCCAAAGTCTCCACACCAGATGATACATATCTGTCCCTCTCTCTGGATTCTTCCAGACAAGAAGAAGAAGGAGAGGAAGTCAGGAACTGAAATTTGAAGTCATATGGGCAGGTAGCTAGGTGCATGGGGACACGTGCAGCGCATGCAAGTGTTTTGGCGTGCACACGCAATGTCTCTTCACAAGATAGATACATCACTGCGAGTGCAGCTAGCGAGTCTGCAACTGCACTTCCCCAATGAAAACAAGTAAATATATTATGAAGACATTGTATATACTTCCAAGTCCCTAGTTCCTATAGAATTCCTAATTCCTACCTGCATGCATGACATGACATCCGAGGTCGAGTTAGTGCCCATTTACTACTATTCTTTTGTACATGAAAAAAGATATTGGAAACACCACCATTGTTCTTTACCAGAGCTCCCATTTCCTTCAATATAATACTCAAAAGCTAATTAAAACATTCCTCTTTGCAATATATATTTATATATATATCCTCCTTGGATTGTGAAACAGATGGGAATATTTCATTTAGTTGTATATAATATAGAGGATGATGATTAGTAAATCACCAAGTGCACTCAAAAAACAAGAAAGGAGATCGATCACCAGTCCAATCCAATACAATACAAGAACTAAACAGAGAAAGAGAAAGATGAGCTAGCTTTAGAGGAGGGAGGTGTTGATAAGGCCATCATGCCAAGAAGAACCAACTCCTCCATTAATCCAGCAATCTCTACCAGCATCCAAGCCACCAAACTGCCATTGGAGACCTAACAGAGCTTTGCTTTCACCTCCATCCATGGCTTCACAAGAGTCCTGGCTAGCAGTTGTAGTAGTAATAGTTGCAGTAGTTGGTGTCACTGAAGTACCAAGCAAATTTAAACCTCCATCAAGGCCAACAGCACCACCCAAACAATCACCATTGTTATGGCCACCAAAACCATAGTAAAGACTCCTAAGGCCATTTGGGGTGGTGGTGGTGGTGGTGGTGGTGGTTTCAAGGAAGCCATTTCTAAGAGCATCAAGCAAGCCTGTGTTTGTGTAAGGAGTGGTTGTCATATAGGAAGGACTAAGGCTAGAGCTAGGGTTAGGGTTAGGGTTATTACCCAAGAGGAAAGAGTCATGAAGATGGTCATCCAAAGTTGGTTTATTGTGGAGCCTTGCAAAGGCAAGGGTGAGATCATTAGGGTCAAAAGAAGAAAAGGGTGGGGGTGGTGGAGGTGGTGGCAGAAGGGTAGTGTTGAGTGGTAGGTGATCTTGAGTTCTCTTTGAAGAAGAGTTGGAGGACTTCTTGTTCTTCCTACAGCCACCTCCAACTGGGACATTCCTAAGAGAACCACCTTTGGTCCAGTACCTTCTGCAACCCTTGCAGAAGTACCTAGGCTGAGAGAGGCTGTAGTTGTTATAGTAGCAGAACTTTGTGTTTGTGGACTCACATCTTGGACACTTGAGAGCTGTCTCTTGTTGTGGCCTTGGCTTCTTCTCTTGCTGTTGTTGTTGTTCTTGCTGCTGCTGCTGTTGCTGTTGTGTTCCTAAAACATCTTCAAGTGTGTGGTTGTTCATGATCTGTTTAAAAGAAACTCAGTTCATCATACAAACATAAAAAAACACTAGAGATATATATATATATCAGTGCAATCCAAAGTTACAGATATACAATTCATCAGCTTGATCTAAACATTTGAGCAAAACCCAGATCTATATATACAATATCCAAGCCAAAAAGCAAAGCCTAGAAACTTATGACCACCTGGTAGTCTGCTCCTGAGATCTCCATCCTTGCAAACCCAAACGCGCGCACTGATCCTGAGAACCAACTGAGATTTATAGAAGTAGAAGTAGAAGTAGAAGTGGAACTCTTTCTCTCATGCGAGCTCAAACACTAAGAATCATAGATATATAGATAGAGAGATAGAGGGATAGATAGCTTTCCGTACGAGCATGGCAAGTAACACAGAGAAGCTCTAGAACGGATCCATATATTTCATCTGATGAGATGAGAAAGAGAAGAAGAGAGAAGGGGGAGGGAGGGAGAGAAGGGACCCACCGAGTCTTGGCGTGGAGCGCAACAGCGCCACGTAGTGGGGCCCTGCCGACACGTAGGTCCCACCTCTATCTCTCCCTCGCCGATTAATCGCCATCATCAACCTACCAGATAAATAACTCGGCTAAAGAGTCTTAATTTTGGTTCTTTTTTTTAATTTTAAAATAGTTTTAATTAATAATAGTTTAAAGGAAAATAAGCAGGATGTTGACTGGTCAAGCTTTAGTCTTGTCGGTCTAAGGACGACTGGCAAAGAGGGAGCAGGCGAGCAAAGGCCGCTTTTGCTCGCCGAGTAGGTTTATCTCATAGGTGTCTAATAACTAATAAGTATTTTTTTTTCTTTTCGGGTTCAGGAATCCGGATCCGGATCCGGATCCGACCCGTTTGAGGAGCCCGAGGTTAATTGGGGGGCAAGGAACGAATATAACCGAATGGGGCCCGCGGGGGAGGTTCTTTTGTCGGTGAGAGTGGGGGCCACGTGGCAGTGTGCAGAGGGGGAATATGTTGAAATCCGAGCTTAAGAGAGGAAAAGAGGAAGGTGGCAGGGTTGTTGGTGGTGGGCCGGGGCCCACTGGGCTAGCCTGAAGAGCAAGGAACGGATCAGTGAACGGGGGGCGCGTGCGCGGGCGTGCGAGTACTTGCGCGGGGCGCGCGCAGGAGAGAGACGGCGCCTCGAGGAGGCCGTGAGGCGGGGGAAACGACAGGGAGAGGAGGAGGAAGTGGAGATTGGTGTGAGAGGGGGTGGGGTGTGTAACGTACGCGGCCTGCTTTGGCTGGTTGACTGCATGTGTTGTTCGTGTTGGGCGCCGCCTTGATTACTAACTTGCAGTTGATAAGATGGATGGTTGGCATGAGCAACAACGTCATCGTCTCTTTTGGTTAATAATAAATTATGTGGAGTTTGTTAGATGGGTGGATGGAATCCGATCTGGGGGAAATCTTTGGATGTATATGTGAATCAATTAATGTGTTTTTGATTGGTGATGTGAAATTCTATGAATATCTAACGATTTTGCAACAAAGAAATTTATTAGAGTTTTTTAGTGGCCAACCCTCAAAAAATAGTTAAATTATTTGTCACTCTTATTTATAAAATAATATTTTATAATAAAATATTATTAAAAAAATAAAAATAATAAAAAAAATGATAAATGATTTTAGAGGAAATTATGTATAAGTCTCTGACATTGTTTTCAGGAACCTTAAAACCAAACACACACAACACTAACCCCAAAACAATTAGGGCACTATTTCATGGATCAATAATGAATTATCTAATGATTTTTTTATTATTTTTCAAAGGTGATGAATAAAAACAAAGTTCATGCAACTATAGAAAATCAATTAGGTTTTACATGATGAGAGGGCATTTCAGTAAATTCATACTTTTGCAGCTTAAGTAATTTGTTGTTGGGTTATGACTTAATATATCTACAAACAATAATCCAATAGAGTTTGTTACAAGTTTCATGCAATTATAAGTACTTTTTTTTTTATAAGTGCTTCCGTGAGTAAATCAAAGTACTTCTGTGATATGAGTAACTCAACCAAAAAATTTGAACACTAATACATTTTTGTCTAGAAAAATAAAAATATTTTTGTTAGAAATAAAAAACATCTATGCATCAATTTTTGAAACGCTTAATTTTTTTCTAAAAGTCAAAACAAACATTTGACAAATAACCATGAAGTCTTTACCCGATAAAACAAGATCAATCCAAACAAACCCCTAATAATATTATCCCAAATATAGTGGCATTCCACACATATATGGATCATTTTGATATGAATGAACTTCAATTACTACAACATGTTGAGGATTATTAAAAAAATAACACACAAAATTGCAGCTCCACAGATGGCTATTTCTGATTAGCACGAATAAAACAATAAATATAAATGAAAACCAAAATGACAGTTTTCAACAGATTTATAAGAAGAAAAAAAAACCGAAAATCTTTGATTCTACTTCAGAACAACTTTTTCTATACATTTCCATCAAAATGGTTCACGGATTGGTTTATGAATGGCCACATAATTACCACGTCTTTCTCCCTCATCTCTAAAACCTGCTGGATTTTGCCAAATAGAACACTACAAATTGCAAAGGTAGTAAATTAATTGACTTGGTAATTATGTGGAATCATAGAAATTACTTTGAACGATTGGAAATTTTATTATTACCCTTATGTATGAACATCTTTGGCTTTGGATTATGTCAATCAAGCATGAGTTGTGTCCACTGGATAGCTTCCTAACACCCTTAAGAAGGTTGCAAATTCCTGTCCAAATAAGACCACATTTTAGCCAACGCAGACCATCTAAGAGTCATGCATTGATCACTGAGAGGCAGTACCTTGAGATGCTTAAGTGCATTCTGAGCAACTGGTGAAGCCATCGAGGACTCAAAATCTACATAGAAGAGGTAGTCAAAATAGCTGCCAAGAACAAACAACAAAACTCAGATCTGTCTTAATAGATAGATAAGCATAAGAACATAGAAAGGGAGAGTCGGTAACTGCAGAGCTCCATATCTTTTATCACACTCAGAACCACGTAAAGGCCTACTTTGCTGGGGACGACTTTCAATCTGAGGTGATAGAACATGCATTAATTAGTATCATGTAGCTAATGAGGTCATACAAGAGGTACAAGCCACATGCCTTTGAAAGGTTGATATCTCTCATAGCAAAGACCGCAAGTGCCTTGAAAAGCACACCAGGCCCTTCTTCAAGGGAGAAAACTATGCTTGTCTGAGAATTATATGAAAAAAATGAGTCAAGATCAGTAAATAAACGATGCTCATCTATATTATCAACTGGAAACAACATTCTAGTATTGAAATTCGGAGATTTGTTTTAAAGGATTACCTTGAATGGTTTCTCAGTACCCGGAATAATAGGTTCTCTTGCCAGCATCAAGAACCGAGTGACATTATCAGAGTCATCCTATGGAAAAGCAGTGTTTAATTGAGCTCAAATATAAGCTATAAATATTAAAAAAATTACCAATAAATTGTAGGCATACCTGAATATTTCGGGCAAGGATATTTAAACCGTAGATTTCAGCTGCAAATGAACTCGCAACTGCCCCAGCATCTTCAAGCTTGTTATCAGCAATAAACTAGATTGGATACATAATTCTGAATGTTAATATGAAGTTCAGAAGAATTGTAGTAATTTCTGACCTTAGGCAAGACAAGCACTTTACTCTTGGACTATCCTACTCTTGGCTTATTACCATACATCTTGCCAGAAAAAGAGATGAAATGGGTGAAATGTATTGATTTAGGGCAGGGGTATTTAAATGAAATACCAGAATCTTACCTTTGCAGCCCCAGCTGTATCATCCACATTTTCTCTAACAACTCCCAATTTTGTTAGGGTATGCTCGCATTGCGCGAGAGCCTGAAGTTTAGATTCAGTAAGTACATTAAAAGTGACATTATGAAATCAAACTGATTGAAGAGGAATGTACTTGAGGGTGACTAAGGACTCTCTTGAGTTGTTCCACTTTCACACCATGATTTGCTAATAAGCAGTGGCTAACAGCATATTTGACTTCTCCTACAATGTGCAACTTATGGCGAAGTAAAAGATCATAATTCCGATGAATGCTACCACCAAGTGAGTTCTCAATAGGTAAAACAGCTCGATCAACATTCCAGTTCTCAACAGACTGCCAAGCATTTAGAAAACAAAAAGATCAGAAAATCTAAAGCATATTCTTTTGATTTTTTTTTTCCAAAGGAATATAACTTCGCTCAATTACTTTCATATTCAATCAAGCAAAGGCTTGGCAACCAAAAATATTAGACATGAGATAGAATGCATAAATAAAATGTTGTTCTTGGGATAAAGCTTTATTTCAGCTTATTTGGGGCAACATGGTGCAGGAACCATCTAAGGAACTCCGATACACACTTATAAGGATAGCATAACAAACTACATAACCAAAAGGAAGTCAACAAGAAATAACAGAAGATAGCAAAAAATCACAAACATCGCCATAAAAGCTCTTGAATGAACATAACAAACTTTTCATGATTAGATATCATGCCTAACAGCAATACTCCGAGAAAATAATTTCTTCTTATAAAATTTGATATAGATTTTCCTGAACCTAAGATTGTAAAACAACTTATTTTCATCAAAGGTTATCTTTCCAGTAGGAAACAATGAAGAAATACAGGCATAAGACATATTCATAGGATTGATCTCTAACTTATCATAATTCCAGAAAATATGCCCAAAAAAGAATAAAATGGTATCATTGTCCAGAGAGAAAAATTCTACCTGTGTCTTCAAAGAGATAGCTAGCAAATAAAATATAGAATCATTAATAGCCATCAGTAAACTTAATGTTGCAATGAATGGTTCAAGAAGTTGAGATACCCTAGTAAGGCTCTTGGCTATAAAGAGAAGGTGGTGTATCTGTAGATAAAGCATGAAGAGAAGACCAACATTTCTGAAGATAGAACTGAATAAAAAATTACATATGGTTCATCAAAATTAAGGTTACCAGATATATGCCCTCTGGAAATGCTTTGATTGAGTCAAAACTCTGTTATTACTTATCGCATACTTGTGATTTGCAACTAACCAATGTAATTGAATTGATAGTTTACACTACCATTTTGTATCAGAAGCTAAACCTAATCAAGAAAACAACTTGTTCACAGCAATGAATCACATACACACAAAACAATCCACCAAGAATCGTTTAACATGATACATTCTATTCTAATAAGCAAAATCGAGTCTTTGGAATCTATGAAACAGGAACAACACCACTCACATCAAAAGCACTCTCAAACGTCGCGCAAGGAACAGCCTCGCAATTCGGGTATGCCTTTTCTGCCGCAGATTCACTATAAGCACCAGGAAGACCCTAAAACACGAACAACCCCAAATCCACAGATTATCAGTCAAATCAAATAGAAATACAAATTCAACCGGAAATTCCAACCTGATAAGCGACTCGGAGCCGAGATCCATTACCACCACCGGAGAGATCCGCGCGTGAGAGAGGCCCTGAATATTAAAAAACAGAGATCAGAATAGAATCCATAAGAACAGTATAAAACTCAACGCCTCCATTTTCCAAAAAATCGTTACTCACGAGGAAGTGTCGGGGAGTCCTTGGAAGCGATCTCGGATGAGGAATCGAGAGGGGCACGATTCAGCTCGATGGCGCCACTGTTGTTAAGCTGGCTACCATCTCCTCTGGCTCCTCCGGCTCGAATGGAAGCGGAGACGGGGCACCTCCGGCGAGGTCTGAAGAAGAGCCTAGAAGGGGCGGCTTCGATGGGGTTTCCCTCGGCTCCAAGGGTTGGAGAGGAGGCCGATTGGATCCATGGAGCACGAGTGGCCGCCATCGCCATGGAGCCTCAGGGGCGGAGATCCCTGAGAACACCGACTCTATTCGGGTTTCAACTTGGGATCCGATAATTCCGACAGCGTTACTCAGGCGACTCCCAAAACTCACCGAAATATCTCACTCTGCTACCTGCTCATTTCTTATTGGACGATGGCTGAAAAAAGAATAATCATATTTTTCATGTTTAATTGTTTAATATTAAGTAGATTTGGACAGTGGAACTGGAAGATAGATTTAATTTGTTAAAATAATATTAGATTTTTTTATGGGCCATTTTGGCAAATGGCCCTGGTCCATTTTTTTATTTAGTTTTTTGGCTTAGGTTGAATATATTTGCCAAAATGGCCCTGGAACTATGCAGTCAGAAACCAAACTGCTGACTTGGATGCAAAACGGCCTTTGAAAGGCCGATTAGCTTAATCGGCATTTGAAAGACCGATTTGCTCCATACTCCATGAAAAAGAGCTCTATGGAGCTAATCGGCATTTGAAAGGCCGATTAGCTTCAAAGAAATCCTCTTCCTGGGTTGTGTTGAGCTAATCGGCATTTCAAAAGCTGATTAACTTTAGAACATCATCTTTGCAGTTGATCGGCAATTGAAAGGCCGTTTTGTATCCCAGTCAGCAGTTTGGTTGCTGACTGGGCAGTTCCAAGGCCATTTTGACAAATATATTTGACCTAGAGCCAAATAAATAAATAAATAAATAGACCAGGGTCATTTTAGCAAATTGCCCTTTTTTATTGCAATTTTAAATTTATTTTATTTAATAAAAACAAATTAAAATCATTTTAAGTACGTAAATCACGTCTCTTTGTAAAAGTATAAAATAATTTTTTGTAAAATATATTTAAATTTTCTGAATTATCTTTCTATTATTAATCATTGGACATTAATAAACATATTTTTAAATTTTTAAGATATAAAATGGAAATCACAAAGATAAAGAATGGAGATGAAGATTTCAATTGACAAGAGTTAGCTAAAACTTAAAAAATGGGGTTATTTTAATCAATTCAACATCCTTAAAGTTGATAGTGGGTGGTGTTATTTGTAAGGAGATGATGAGAGTGATTTTTAGCTAAAAGTTAAATAAAATGCATAAAATAAGAAGGTAAGTGCATTGTTGGTATTTTGATGGTTTAAAAAGACCTTTGAATTGGTGCCAATGGTAACGGTCGTGAAACGTAGCCTGACATTCCGTAAATTCTCATACCATGTAATTCAAGGCATTAACCTAACCATGGGTTAGTAGCCTACACCATGTCATCAAAGCACTGACTGACCTAACCATGGTTCAGCAGCCTTAGTTATGCACCCGCTTTTTATTTAATAAAAATAGTTTATTAGGTAATTCACTATTCATCCCTTGAATAGTGAAGAATTATCAAAAAGTCCTTGGGTAGGGACTTGTGGGGACTTAAAATAAATAGTGGGTTGGGTGTGTAGTGTGTAAAGGTGAAACAATGCTTAATAGTGTGAGGGACTATTTGATAATTACCTCATAGTTTATCGACTATTAAAAAAATAAAAAAACCTTTGAATCCAAGCAATTGTCTCTCTATTATGATTTATAGATAATATCACTTATCAATGATATTTTGAATTATTCATATATTAATTTAAATCTATTTGAATAAATCAATATGATATAATCTGTTGACGTCGAATCCTGTTCTCCCTCAGGATTGAGTTTGGTCAACGGTTGAATTTATTTGTTGTGTTGGGACCGCAATGACCACCATAGAAGACGATTGCAACTTGCAGTAAAACCAAGAAGATGAGTGTGGGCGACCCTGTCGCTTGAGGGAGCTCTGACACCCAAGTTAGTGGTGGTGAGGGGGATAGGAGAAGATGAAAGTAGGTTTTCGGAATGACGTACCTTTTTGTTCCTCTCTTCTTTTTATATCCCTAGTAGCGGAGGCGTTTTTCGATCCCAGATCTCGCTATGCATGCCTAATGGTCAGCCTTGGATCTCTCTGCTATTTCCTCACGTTGATCGAGCCCGCTAACAACATTGCCAAGTTAGGGCTTTTTGGCTTAGAGATCGGCATTATGCAGATGTGTGCCTCGCATTCTCCCACATGTATGCTTGAGTCGAAACCACGTGTAACGTGTCCCGTCCAATTTCCCCCTATCATAATCTATGCTTTTAAATTTTTTATTCATATATTATGCTTTTAATTTAATAGAAAATTCATAAACTTGTTTTTATTAGTGTAAATACACTAGGTTGGCAATATTTGACACAAGTCAACATAGTCCAAGTTTCTCTCAATCCGGATGTAGCAAGATGGTTGAACAAGTTCAAGATGGCTTGGAAACTCCATGCAAGCAACATGTAAAGAAGATCAAATAGAAACATGATCAAAGGCTGATTGAATGAAAGCTTGAAGACTCCACTAATTGATTGAAGATTCCATGCAAGTGGTTGCATGCTGATTGAGAGTTGATTAGGAGACTTCATGCATTGATTGAGAGCTCGTTGGAGAAATTATTGAAGCCAGATTCTGCAGCTGATTGGTGATTGATACACGACTGGATTAAAGTGTTGATTGAATCTCTAATTGGAAGTCAAACTGTGGTGAATCAAGACCAAGTTTGGAAAGTATACTGGAAGGTAAATCTGGAAAATTGGACAACCAAAACTGTGATTGAGGAGATCAAGTTTTGGATGATGAATAAAGATCTCGCGTCTTGGAGAAGTACGACCTTGATGGGCTGAGAACATGACGGAGAGGTGGAACGGCTAGTTGCGGTGGTCGGGATTAAGTGGATCCGACAAAGTCGACTCAAAACTTGTAACGCCCCGGAATTTTTACGATTTAGTAAATTATTTTCTGGAGAAAATCACCGAGAATAATTAACACATAAAATAGATTACTTACTTTAACAACCCAATTAAGGAAAATCGGGAATTTAATTGGTTAGGAGTTCAACCTCGCAACAAGTTGGGCGCAGGCCGCATTGGGCCTGGCCAAATAGACTTGATATAGTTGGAGATTGACGGAATAGAATTATCGCGGTTTATTAATGGGAAGAATTAATAAGTGTTAATTAACCTCAAGGATTCAGTTGGAGATACGAGACAAAATGTAAGTCCCGATAAGGCACGATTGGCAGAATCAAAAGCCGGGAAATAGGAATCTTGGTCGGGTGCGTAATTGCGACCCGTGAATTTACAGTAGGTCCATGACCCCTGAAAGGATGTGAAGAATAAATTAATTAAGAAAATAATAAAATAATAAGCTAACTATTTAGATCCACGATAAGTGGATCTGGTCGGGACTTTAGTTCTCCTCCCGTGCTCATACAGTAAAAGAATAAAATAATGATTTTATTTAAATAATAGCTTCTTTATTAAAGTTACTTTATTAAAGTTACTATAGTTTTCTTTTTATAAAAGACAGAGAGAGAGAGGAGAGAAGAATCTCATCTTCTCTCCCTCACGATCTCTCTCGCTCACGAGCCCTCTCGCCCGCGATCTCGCCTTTCCTTCTCCCCCTCACCGGCGTACCCCACCGGCGGAGTCCCAGGCCGGTGAGCTCAGCCCTTACCCGGCGCCATCTCGGCCTGCAGCACCGCCCACGCCGCTCGGATCGCAGCTCCGTCGTACCCTGCCTGTGAGCTCACGCGCGGTCCCTCTCTGGTGGGCCGCGAGGCCGGCGAGCTCTACTTCGGCTGTGACCAGTCTCAAGAGCACGCTGAGCACCAACCTTCTTCTCCCTGTTCAGAGCCCCCTCTTTCAAGTGCTTGAGCAGCCTAGATCTGGTGGTCGCTTCTTCTCCGACAGTGATCCGAAGACTTGTGAAATCGGTGAGCTTTGATTTGGAGAGTTATTGACTATGGTTGAATGAATTGAACTGATTTGGGGAAAGGAATCTGAAAATCAGGGTAATGGTCAAGGCGAGGATTAATAGTTGATAATGGGTTTTAGGGATGCATGAATGAAGATATCTAGTCACTTGATTAAATTCATGTTGTTAAATGCGAATGATTGTATATTTTCGGGGCCTTCTAAATAGAGGTGGTGCTGCCGAATTTTTTGTAGAAAACTTAGGTAAATTAGAGCCGATTAAAGCTTCATGATCTTGCTTAACTATGAATCATGTTTAAATGAGCATGTTAGAGGTTGTTTGATAGTCACCGATGATTAGAGTCTCATTCTTTCAGTTAAGGGCAAGTTCGTATTATAACTATGTGGAAATACGAAGTTCTTGCTAGAAGAAGCATGCTTTAGTTGATTAATGTAATTACTGTGCTCTAATGAGTTTAGAATTGTGAATGCCTTAAGGATACGATTTCCGTATTCCTAAAAAGTCCGTATTTTTATTTTAAGGACAAGAGAAGGGCAAGGGCAAGGCCGCTGCTGTGGAAGGACCTAACCAGCCTTAGGAACTACGCAGACTAAGGTGAGGGAACACAACTGTAAATTACTGTAATTTTTCTGTATTTTTATCGTATTGATTCCTGGAGAATTCATGTTATGGAATTACTACTTTCATAAAATGCTTCAAGCTTTGAAGCATGACTTGTTGATTTATTTCGGAGTTTGAAATTATGTTATGAAAAGCATGTGAAAACATATACACATTTTAGAAATTGAAATGATAGACATATTAGTGCATTGCACCATGCTCACATATATGCCTGCGCTAGAGGTGGCTCTATGATAGAGCCAGAGAGTATGATACTAGGTAGGAAATGGGTGGTTTTATATAATTCTGTTTTTACTAGTCCAACTATCTGTTTTTCAAACCCTCCTGATTTCAAGAAAACAAAACCCCCTTTCCGTACCCGTCGGGTGCCTAGTATACGTATATACTCTTATAGCTCACGGTCGTTGAGTTGATATGACCGGAGAGATATCGAGTGTTAGGATTAGTCCCCTCTGGTTCAGCTGTATGGAAATAGAGGTGTAGATGACACTAATATGATAGATGACGAGAACTTGATTCCATAGCTTGTCACCTCCACGGTTGTTGATACGGTCCAACCGGGAAGGCTACTGGCTTGATACGGTCAGCCAGGACATATGTGGAATCCATCTCCCACAGACGAGGATTTGTTTCCATAGCTTGTCACCTCCACGGTTGTTGATACGGTCCAACCGGGAAGGCAACTGGCTTGATACGGTCAGCCAGGACATATGTGGAATTCATCTCCCGTCTGATGATGAAAGATTAAAGAAATGCTTATGAGTATATCATTTGATTTAATTGAATATTGCCATGATTCATATTATGATCAGCATGTTGTTTTACCTGTTTTAAAATATTGTTCAGTTTTTTTGTATTTCACTTTCGATATTTTATTATCTACAATTGAAGGCAAACAGGTATGTTTAACCTGACAGTAGTGGTAGTACCTCATTGAGCTCCTGTAGCTCACCCTGTTGTTGAATGATCTTTTGCAGGTAGTAAGCAGGATCATAGCTCTGTTTAGAATGGAAGATATGGTCTGGATTTCCTTAGTTGGCTCTGACCACCTGGCCCACGTCGTGTATTTCCTTTCATGTTTTATGATTTGAGGAGTAATGTTAACTCTTGTCTAGACTTGTGCTGTATTTTAAGACATTATGGTTTGTATCAGTATTGTATCTGACTCTATGATTTCTTATATTAGCGTTGATTGTGAGTAATTGATTGTTTTATATAGCCATAGGCCGGGGTTCACTCCCTGACCTGGCTGGTCTGACACCTGGGTCCTGAAAAGGATAAGGGTGTTACAAAACTCAACAAGGAGGGTTGAAGGCATCTCAAGGTCGTAGAGCAATGGATGTTGTAGCCTTGGTTAGTTTGTTAGTTGGGCCGCGTTGGAATCGTAGTTGCAACTAGTTTGCAACAGCTAAATATGGAAGGCGTCCAATTTAGCATCCGCGGAGATTCCGGAGATCCTAAAGGAGATAGCTGTGTTATGAAGGCAGGGAGGTGTCTATATAAGGCCAAGACTTTGCGGATTGAGGTGAGTCGACTAGAGTAGTCCTTTAGGAGAAAGGTGATAGTGGTCATCATCAATCAAGAGTAGGTGCTTATGATAGAGTGAGGGAGTGAGTGAAACTTTTATACTTCTGTCTTTACTACTCCTTTAATGGATTGTCTTCTCCAGGCTTGACCCCCCAGATGTAGGCTTCAAGGCCGAACTTGGTTACCAACTCTCTTGTGTCCTTTCTTTGTGGTTTATTTTGTTTGTGTGTGAATTCTCTTCTGAGTTGCAAACGGTATTGTAACACAATACACAACATACAGATAACCAGACGAAACTTACAGTTTTAACAAAACTTCCCCAAGAAATTGTATCAATTTGTTCTAACAGTGCCTTCCCCAACCAAATCGGAGAAGGTACTGTTAAAACAAAATTTATCAAATCTCATTAAAAATTTAATTTATTCTTCTTATATATATGTTCATGAAATTGAAATTTTCTATTAATTAATTAATTTTTTAAGTAGTGCGTCTCTAACTTGGTATCACCACCATTCATGAATCATCACAACAACAAGCAACATAATATCAATTTCATCAATCTCTTTGAAAAGATTTCTCGTATTAACTAAAAATCAATTAATATTTATTAAAAGTTTATAAGCAATGTTTATATATATATTTATAAATTAGTAATAATAGAAAATTATTACATTACTTATTAGTGACGTCTAGTTTGTTGGAAACTTGGATGGCTATACGCGTGCCGAACAAGGAGCGTTGAAACTGTCGACTATAATTGACCGTCGATCAGAAGGCGGCGAAGATCTCAGCCGTTGGTAGTCCCAAACCAACGACTTCTCGCGGGAGCAACACTTGCAAGTTGCAAGCAACCAAGAGAAGCGAAAGATCTCAGAGACGAAGTTCGATCGGTTTCGGTTTCTCTTTGGATTAGAAACGGGGAGATGGACGGAGCTCCGCCGACCGATTTCCCGGTGGTGCTCGCTCACGGCGGGAGGTACTTGCAGTACGATATATTTGGGAATCTCTTCGAGATCTCGGCCAAGTACCAGCCGCCGATAATGCCAATAGGAAGGGGAGCTTATGGGATCGTTTGGTAGGAACCGAATGATTCTAATGTTTGTGATGATATGATTGGTTTTTGAGGTTATTGTTGATTGCTCGATTGGTGTTTGAGGTTTTGCTTGAATGGATTGTGGAAAAGGTTTCATTTTTATGGTTTTTTTTTGTTTTGGATGGTTTGTGTAGCTCGGTGATGAATTCGGAGACTAGAGAAATGGTTGCGATAAAGAAGATCGCGAACGCGTTTGATAATCATATGGATGCCAAGCGGACGCTGAGGGAGATTAAGTTACTCCGGCACTTGGATCATGAGAACGTATGTGATTCTGTGTTTATATTGTTGATATGATGTTCAAGTTCAAGGATCTTCATAACATACTTTTTGGATTCAAAACTGGTTTACACTTTTGAATTTTACAGAGTGTTTGATGTTTTAGCTGATTGATGCTCTTATTTCGCTGTTGGTATTGTTTGTTATGGATATCTTGTTTAGTTAGTGTGGTAAATTTGAAATTGAACTTCAGGGATATTCATATTATACTTTTGAGGATTTTGATGTTTTGGCTGATCCATGGCTTACTTGGTTAACATGTTAATATGCTGTTCAACTTGAAGGATCTTCAGATAATAATTTGTGGATTAATTTTGGTCTGGTTGAAAAATGCCAAGTGTTTGATGCTTTAGCTGATTGGTACTCTTATGTTGTAGTTGGTATTGTTTGTTTATCCATGGCTTGCTTGGTTGACTTGTTAAATATGCATTTCAACTTCATGGATCTTCGTCTCATACTTTTTCTTTTCAATTCTTGGAAGAAAAGTTGAAAACATCCTTGTGGCCTTGAAAGAAAGTTCTTTCCTTGGTTTTATTTCTTATCTTGCATAAGTTATTATGGATATCTTTATGTGAGCATTTGTGGAATATTATATCTGGATTGCTTCAGAATCTGATATGTAGAAGCAATGAGATTGTTGTAGCAGAAGGAAATCGGTTTATGAAATGATGTCAAAGAAGGAGAACTCCTTTCCATTATAAAAACTTGATAACTGACCTCCAGTTTTGCTTGTTCATTGACAAAATTAGACAGTGATATTTGTTGTTGGAGTTTTTTTTTGATAAATGTGGACAAGCCACTGGAAACACACCACTACTGACATGATTTGAACTCTCAACTTCTCCTTATGAGAAGGAATGAGCTAGCTAACTTTCCTTGTAAAAGTTGGTCTTGTTGTTGGAGTTAGTCCGACCCTTTTCATGTTTGTTGTTTGGAATTGGAGTTAATTGCCATGTAGGCCACCTGGGTTAAGAAGTTAACTTGATGGGTAGTTATTGAATAGTGACTTGCTTTGGTTAAGTAGCATTTTAGTTGAAGATTCTGTAGGTTAATAGTGCTTTGACCTTTTTTTTTGAGCTTGTTTACTTGCTTGAAGATTTAAATTTATTGTGATATTTATATTCCACCTTTACTTATGCTGTCAATTGAATAGTATTGCATGCAAGACAGGTCATAGGAATAAGAGATGTAGTTCCACCACCAATTCCAGAAGCATTTAATGATGTGTATATTGCTACTGAGCTTATGGACAGCGATCTTCACAATATTATCCGGTCCAACCAAAGTTTATCTGAGGAGCATTGCCAGGTATTCATTGTTGTGTTAGTATCTTTTATGATACATTATCCTTCCTCTCCTTCATATGTATTACTCTTTTGCCTAATGGATTGCCCCTCATTGGACAAATGTTCAGTATTTTTTGTATCAGATCCTTCGTGGTTTGAAATATATTCATTCCGCAAATGTTATTCATAGAGATTTGAAGCCGAGTAACTTGCTGCTGAATGCAAATTGTGACCTCAAGATTTGTGATTTCGGCCTTGCTCGTCCAACATCTGAAAATGATATTATGACAGAGTATGTTGTTACAAGATGGTATAGAGCACCCGAGTTGCTGCTTAACTCAACCGATTATACTGCTGCAATTGATGTATGGTCTGTGGGATGCATTTTCATGGAGCTAATGAACAGAAAGCCACTTTTCCCTGGAAGGGATCACATGCATCAGATGCGTCTAATTATGGAGGTTAGATTATTTGTACTTGAATTTTTTGTTTGTCAAAACAATCAGAGAAAATAGTAGTTTTCCTTTGCGTAATCTCTATCTCTTTCGGAATTTTTTAGCGCATTGGCACTCCCAGTGAAGCTGAACTTGGATTTATTCGGAATGAAGATGCAAAAAGGTATATGAGGCATCTTCCCCATCACCCTCGCCAGCCATTTGCAAGTTCATTTCCTCATGTCCGTCCCGCTGCCATAGATCTTGTAGAAAGAATGCTGACTTTTGATCCATACAAACGAATTACAGGTAACCTGTTTTTCATTGCAAATTTATATTTTATATAGCTCGTTTTTTCTTGTTTGCATTTCGATTCTTCTAACTTACATTTTCATATTGCAGTTGAAGAAGCACTTGCTCATCCATACCTTGAAAAACTACATGATGTTTCCGATGAACCTACTTGCATGGAACCTTTCTCCTTTGAATTTGAACAACATGCATTAACTGAGGAACAGATGAAGGAGTTGATATACAAAGAAGCCCTTGCTTTTAATCCCCAATATGGCTTCTAAGCAAAGTGAACACGTACATAAATTATCATTTCCAATTGCTCATTATATATGACAAAATTTAGAGGTCTAAGTATGCTCATTTTGATGTCAACCTTTGCTCGTATCGTGTTATTGTCGGTTGATTGTTGTTGGTCTTGTCCTTGTATCTTCTTTGCTTTGTGTGTGCTCTGTAGCAATTTAGTTCTAAAGTATAGTTTGATTGAAATTGATTTTGCTTGCTTGTGCCCTATTTAGATTTTGCCCAGATATTTGTAAACAATAAATGTTGAACAAGCATATGTAAATGCCAGTGTATATATCCTGGTTCTATAATAAGTGTTTTTTCTTTTGTGATTATTAAGTAAAAGCAGCCATTAAGCTTGTCAAATCTGGCACAAGGTCTGGGTCAGAGATAAGTAACTGGTTATTATACGGTTGTCCAAGTGCAATTGCTACAGTTGATGTTTTAAATTTTTTTTATAAAATATGTAAGTGAAAATTATTTTCTTGTTTTTAATTTTATTTATTAAAACTAAAAAAAAAGATTCTTGATCTGCACTTTTGGTCAAATTCTTACTGTTATTTTGGATTTTTTTTTCTGGTTTTGATCTGGATATGTGGATGATTAATAAATCTTCATAGAATCATAGACAATCTTAAAGTTTTTTAAAACATTTACACACACATATAACCAATCCACAGAGAGAAATGGTAGGATTAAAACAATAAAAAAAACAAAAATCAATCCATTCATGGATGAATTATAATCCAGTGGTCTCGGTTCCATGGAGTCATCCATGGAACCGAGACGTGGCTCCTCGGTAGCCACCCAAAGCACTCCGGGATCTGGTTTGGATTTCTTGGGATGTGTTTTTCTCGAGATTTGTTCAGTGCACATATCCCGGAGTGCTTTGTGTGGCTACCGAGGAGCCACGTCTCGGTTCCATGGATGACTCCATGGAACCGAGACCACTGGATCGGTTCTCTTCATGGATATGAAGAAATTAGTTGAAGAGTAACTATCCGAAATGGTTGTCCGAATCATTTGGAGTCATTAGATATTCCTCAAGATTATCAACATAACCATCTCAAGATGAATCCAATAGATATTCCTCAAGATTATCAACATAACCATCCCAAGATGAATTTGTCCGAATCATTTGGAGTCATTAGATATTCCTCAAGATTATCAACATAACCATCCCAAGATGAATCCAATGATTACCAATGATTCAGACAGTCTGTTCGGATGATACAGCATCACTCTTTGTTGAATATAGCATTCCCTTTGTACCATCTAAAATAATGTATACCATTAAGTTATGATTATTGCAGAAGGCCAATTGAAAGTAGTGGTAAAGTGAGACAAATAAATTATATAACATAAAAAAATTTACTAAATTTATTTTTAGTAAACATCAACATTCCAAGAATAGAATTGAAGCAGCCATGTCTAACTTTAGCAGACCATGCTGATTCTATTCTCATTTTGGGCCAATATGTAATGAGCGAGCTCAGAGACATCACAGCATCAGAAGCATTTCTCAATTCTAATAAAGCACTAAATTTATAACTAGTGCTTTTCAGACAAACAAACATAAAGTGCCATACAAGTCTGAATGAAATGGAAGGTACAAAACAAGACCTGCCAACATTGGAGTTCTTATTACAAGTGGTTTTCTCTTGATTTCTATTTCTAGTACCAAAATGATATCCAAAAAGTTTCCACACCACACACAGGCCACTGTTTCATTCTTTCAGGCCTCCGCAAATCTGGAAAGGGAAAGAGAGAGTTAAACAACTTGGCGTCACAAACTCAAAATAATAACACAAGCAATTTGTGAATGTTCGGTCTATAACACATTACCCCAGTTCAGAGAGCTTCAAGTGAGCTTCAGCATAGTCTGCGAAGAAAGCATCCTCATCCTACAGAGGATCAAATAAGTGAACCGTAAGTACCAAGTAAATAACAGAAATTTCACAATCAGTCCTGAGCTTAAGTTACAGAGGTCAACATACAGCTGCATATTTCTCCACCAAGGGGCGGAATACTGGATCACTGAGAAGAGCTTTATCAGATGGAAGCTGCAGAAGTCCTTCCTTCTCCCCGCTCAAAAGCTCTCTGTAGGGAAAGAATCACTGATCAATTCACTTTCAGATGATGGTGTTTTGGAACATGACTATTAGTTGTTCTATTTGGTAGAGCTATTTCAGTACAATAAGACAATTTAATCTTCCTAAAGATGTGAGAATTACTTGAAGTAAGAGTTATCAAAAATCAGAGGGTTTGGGGTCCAAGCTCCCTCATAGCCAGAACGCTCCTTGTGGCACCTTCCCTGTATTAGTCCAAGGCAAACAAAAACATAACACAGAGGACTTTAGAAACCAACACGCAGCAACAATGGAAGTTGAAAGAGTTCAAAGGATTCAAAGAGATACCAGTGTGTGGCCACCAGAGAGTGCAACTATGTCTTGATCACTCAGACCCATGTGACCAAACACATCCCTAAGATGGTCTGAACCTGTAAGAGTACAAGTACACTTCTTGTTCAACTAGAGTTCAATAATTAACAATCAAATAATACAAGGAATTCACATAATGGCTAAACAATTTTACATAGAGTAGGAGCAGCACATGGAAGTAAAACATATACCATCTATTCAGTACCTTTACTGGCATCAGGCAGGCGTCCCTCCTCAGGTGGAGTGGGTTTGTCCTGGTACAGTTACAATCAATGAATGAATATATCTCTAGAAACCCTAATTACATTGTGATGAAAACCACAGCTTCA
Organism: Dioscorea zingiberensis; assembly: GCA_026586065.1. Classification (NCBI taxonomy): domain Eukaryota; kingdom Viridiplantae; phylum Streptophyta; class Magnoliopsida; order Dioscoreales; family Dioscoreaceae; genus Dioscorea; species Dioscorea zingiberensis. The sequence continues at coordinate 65,712,668 of CM048820.1, read as the reverse complement.
TTCTAATAGTGGGGAAAAAGATCATTCATAACTGATATTCACGATAATCCATCCATGAGATGTTGAAGTAGTTAAAATAAATCATGAGCATTGTTTAGGATGTTAACAGGTTCTAATATTCTTTTATTTATAAAGATACTATGTTTTCAGACAGAATAGAAGGAAACAAGCATCACTTTTGTGAGGCTTGATTTAAAATAACTAACTAATAAAACCTCACACATATCATATCAAGTCCAAAATTAGTCCACATGTAGGAAGTGGTTGCACTTCCCACGCTAACAAAATACTCCCATCTCATGCAAGATAACTTCAACATCAGTTTCATCTTGCATGTTTGTTGAAGTGGTTGGAAGTATACCAAAATCATATAGGTTTTGAACGTGTTTGGAGAGAATCATATTTCACTTCCATCACAACATACACAGAAAATTGGGGAACTCAGGACATTTTCCTTTTCTAATTGAATTTAAACATTGATCAGAAAAACACTGGATGTTAACAAAACCAAAATCAAACTTTTCATGAATAATAAAGCTCCTCCACTTCTCTTTGAACAAAAACACCCTTTTAAACTTCAAGGATACTAAAAGCAAAGAAAAATCCGAGAACCTAAGTTCAATCAAACCCACAAGAAAGTTTTCGCTCGCATAGAAAGAGTGGTCAATCCTCAAATTTACGATTAGTGCTTCGCGCCCATCAAAGTTTGAACATTTGCGACAATTTTCATTCTGGGATTCATCAGTCGCCGGAAATAAACAGCAAAAAGCAAGAAAAAAATTTCAAAAAATTCAATTAAAAAAAAAATCAAGCCTTTTGAAATCCGAAGAAACAACAACCGAGCATCAACTAAAAGAGCAGAGGAAAAGAAATCAAGAGGAAAACCTCTCTTCCGGGATGGAAAGGGATCTCAGGGCCACCAGTCACCTCCACTGCCACAACTCCAGCCAACTGAAACCAAACAAGAGAAACACAACTAAGATCTCAACACCCAGAACCGAACAGAAGAATCACCTGTATAACATCAAACCTGGTAGAAGTCAGCATAGCTGAGGATGGGGAACTGCTCCTTGATCGGCTCCAACAGCCTGATGGCGATATCCAGCCCATTGTTAGCCCCGTGAGAAAGCTCCGACGGATGCTTGATCGTCCCGAACGGCCCACCAGTCTTCGTCTTCACATCATACGTCCCCGCCGAGTGCCACCTGCCACCCATTCCCCCCATTAACACCAAAAACCAAAGAAAACACCACCGATCGCACCGCAAAACAAGAGATTGAGATCATACGCAAGGCGTAGAATGATCGGAGCGCAATTCTTCTCGGCGATGAGACCACGGAGCTTCCTCTTGCACTTCTCCACCGCCTTCTGGTACTCCTCACTCACCGTAGGGTAGCACTTCACCATCTTGACCTTCGATTCACCGCTAGAACTCCAATCCACAGTCAGATCAACGAAAAATTCCAGCAAGAAAAGCAGAGATTCAAGGGATTTCGAATCGCTCGCATCCTTACCTAAAAATCTTCAGACCAAATCAAGAGCTTCGATCGGCCACGAGGAAACCACGCTCTCGCCATTCCTCCCAGCCGCCCTCTTATATACTATTTCTCGAGAGAAGTTTCTAGTATATGACCTCCACCGTCCGATTGAATCTAGTCTACGGCTGAGATTTTGTTAGATTTGGACGGCTCTGATTTTGAAAATCGAGGGGGTTGGTGTAAAACGAGCGTCCTGTAATGGGAAAGCCAGGTGAGCTATGTTTTTAAATGACAAAAACACCCTTAACTTTGAATAGATTAGTGGGGATCGACGGGGGTGATATGGTCATTGTGAGCGATTCGCAGTGTGAACGCAGTACACGTCAGATGATTCCCTCACGCTAATGGAATGGAGGAAAGTGAGGAGGTGCCACGTGGCAGGTTAGTGGTGGTGCATTGACTGGGCTTTGGACGTCAACCGTTGGGCCGGTGTCGTTTTCGGACACTGTTCTTTCGAGATCTGTGCATTTATTGGGACAAGATTAAAAACAATTAATTCGGGAAAATAATTATTAGATGAATTTTGGAAAAACTATATTTAAAATGTCAAATACCCTATTTAGTCCCTCTATTATTACGATTTGTCCCTTTTGGTCATACAATATAAAAGCGTATGCTTTTGAATTTTTAATTTTACGTTTGTGTATTTTAAATCCTCCTTTCGAAGTTTATAGGGGCCAAAAGGCGCGAAAACATAAATAAAGGACATGAAAAATCTTTTGTGAAAAGGATTTAAAAAGACAGCAGTAAAATTAAAAGGGCCAAAAGATATGTTTTATATTAGAGGCCGAGGAATGAGTGTAATAATAGAGGGACTAAATAGGGTACTTGACCTATTTAAAACAAGAGGTCTCAGAAGGTTTTTAAAAAACTTTTGTTATGATTAAAAAGCTCTTTTGAGAAATTCAGAAAAAAAAAAAAGTCTAAAAAACCCAAGCTGTTGGTGATGATATCCATCCACTATAAAAAAAAAAAGCCTGAAATTCATATATGAGATGCCTTTCTAGCAACCCCCGGGAGCAAACTTTGATGACAGTCAAGATTAAAAAGAATAAAAAGAGCACAGGGAGCAAGGGCAAAAAGTGATTAAAAGATAATTTTGAATTAATGTAATAGATTTGATGAGAATCCATTATTATGTATCTTATTATAAAATTATAATTAAATGAAAAAAAATGTAATTTATCATTTTTATAAAAAAAAGAAATTTAGAAAGAAAAAAATAGGTAATTTACTATTCATCTCTTGAATAGTAAAGTAATTGTCAAAAGGTCCTTGAGTAGGGACTTGTGGGGACTTAAAATAAATAATAGATTAGGTGTGTAATGTGTAAAAATAAAACAATGCTTAATAATGTGAGGGACTATTTGATAATTTCTTTAAAAAAAACGTCAAAGGGGCATCTTATTTAAGGCAAATCAATGCCAATAAAATAAAGAATATTCAAATGTAAAACAAAGGTGTTACTAGGAACAGTTACTGCTCTCTTATTTAATTTAAGAGACGGCTCAAAGAAGACAAGAAATTTATAAAGCATAAATAATGCCACGTTGCGGAGAAATCAACCCACAAAAATAAAAATATGAATTAAAGCCTGCAAACACAAAAGCATAATTTACATCTTATCATAGATCTCTCATTGACATGCTAGCATATTTGAAAATACTATCACTACCAAGATTATGTATATAATTTTTATAGGGGTTGCTGATGCAGTCATGCACCTGAAAATTAAAGAACTCTTCAGCTTTGAATGGAGCTTGATCATTTATTTTATTTCATTTTTTATTAAGACAATGAGGTCCACGCAGAATACGTTCAATGGGCTTGAATTCCCGTATTTACAAGAGAATCAATCTCAAGTTCTTCCTAAAAGAGCGAAACACTTTAATAAAATAATCTTATATCAATAGATCTTTATGACCGTTGGTGGAGCCTGAACATCATTGGATAGAAAACATGACATGATCTTTCACATTAACAAAATTGGAGATTCACTGTTGTACATAAAAATGAGAATCTCCATGCTAACAAGAATTATGATGAGCCTTTCAGGATATCAGATCTGTTTTGGAAAATTTCTTGGAGGACCCAAATATTGTGCTGCAGTGTTATACAAAAAATTTAGATTAAAATAAGCCACATTCACTTATTGATTAATATGAAGATTTCATCCGAACATATTTAATACCGTGGGTGGGAGTATATTAATCTTAATTAAAAAATTAAAAAAAAAATCAAAAAATTAGCTTAAGATTTTAAAATTATACACCTAGGAATAACTTTACCGCCCCTTCAAAAGAGCCACCATATCATCTCCCTATCTACTTGTATCCATACAACCAAACACCAAAAAATCTATATCCATTTTTTATACCCATCCAACTAAACACACTCATGTAAACTCACATCCATGTTAAATCCACATCACCCCCTTTACGAGAGACTCCATCCTTGCTAGCATGGCCCAATTGGTTGACTACTTGGTCATATGACTCAAATTCGCTGCATTAAACCAAAAAAAATATAAGAGACTCATGTAAACTTATATCCATCCAACCAAACACACTTATATAAACTCACATCCATGTTGAATCCACATCACCCCCTTTATGAGAGACTTCATCCTTGCTAACTTGGCCCACTTGGTTGTCTACTTGGTCATATATGCTGCATTAAACCAAAAAACATAAGAAAATTAATATCTAAAATCAGTTTTGAGTAAGCATATCATATATTTTAAAAACATTTTTATTCCTCGCAAACCAAATGTTCCACAAGATGGAAATTAAGGCCACGAGATGTTTTTTTTTTCATTTTGCTAACAAATAATAATTCCATTCGACCAAACTCTGAAGAACTTTCTAATACAAAGACCAATGGCTTGTTGCTATTTTGATATGATTCAAGATTAATAATCATGTTGCAACATCAAACACAAAGTTTAAGTTAATTTTACAATAAAATCTCATCAAATTTCATAATTGTAAGACCAATTTGTATTTTAACTGCATGACTTTTATAAACTACTGGAAAGATTTCATGTTCTCTTGTGTTGAATCAACACAAAATGGGTTGTTCACTGTTAAAGAAAACTACAGATAAAACTACAGAATATCTAATTCAGCTATTAAAGAAATTGAAGTCAATTCTATAGTCAAACTTCATCGAAATATCACAAATTAAAGCTTTCTTTTTAGAGATTCAGGAAAAAAAAAAAATGAAACCGACATCTTGCTCAACAAATATTAGGTATTTAGGGCATATCATTGTCACTAAAATAAAGAATAGATAATAAATAGCAGGTTGTAAAGTTTACAAGAAAAGCAAGCAAACATTGAAATACAAAATAAAGTTATGGCTCCTGATAGTTTTTTTTTTTTTGTAACTTAAAACCCCTCTTGCAGGTCAATCGGGGACGTGACCACAGGACCCGAGGAATACTCACTCGAGCGCCCCTGACCCCTCACCGTGCGCATATAGGACTTGAGGAGTAAACTCCACTCAAACTGCTCACCCCATTTACAGGGCCAGACACTTGATCCAGGGATCACTCGGAAGAATTTCCCAACGCACAGGACCCAAAATACCGCCAGGCTGAGCGCCTTTTGGTTATGACTCCTTATAGTTACTGCTCTCTTATTTAATTTACAGGACGGTTCTAAGAAGACAAAAAAAAAATTACAAAGCATAAATAATGCCACGTGGTGGAGATAACAACCCATAAAATTAAAAATATGAATAAGAGCATGCAAAAGCAAGCAAAAGCATAATTTACTTATTATAAAAAATATATTCTGCTTCTTGACCTGCTAGACTTTTAGAATGCTGAAAATATTACATCATGTACTATTAAATTTGTCATAAATGATTTATAATTTAAAATATTATCACTACCAAGATTATGTATATATATTTTACAAGGGTTACAGATGAAGCTGTAAATTAAAAAGCTCTTAAGCTTTGAATGGATAAAGAGCACAGATCATATTGGACAGAAAACATGACATTATCTTTCACCTTGGAGAGATTTCAGAGTTGAGCAATATGTTGTACACAGAAATGAGAATCTCCACGCTAATAAGAATTATAATGAGCCATTCCAAGAAATCGGATCTCCTGTTTTGGAGAATTTCTTGGAGGAACCGAATATTGTGCTGTAGTGAAGAATGTTATAAATTTAAAACGTAAGAAACAGCATAAAAAGAATGAACTTAGAAGAGATTGATCACAAATAATAAAAAGGGGCAAGAGGCGGCTAATTCAACATACCTCAACAAACTTGAGCTTAAAATCAAGGCTTCCAAATCTTTGAGACAATTCATATTCATCCCTAAGGTACTCCCATATCTGAGCATAATTAGCATTTTTCCAGGCAATGTCTGATCTGAGGTCAACCAAATGTTAAAACATTTAGATAAAACAAACCATACACTGAATTTTGATGACAAGAAAAATATGAGATAATGAACTACTCTTTGTTTAAGGTGTATATTTTTTTTAGCTTATATATTAAAGAATTATATTCACATATATTTGAATAGACGAGTCTATATGGTTTATTTTCTGTCTTGATAAGTGTATGAAGATAAGCAACATGCATGTAACCAAATATCTAATTGTTGGGTAATCAGATAGTGATGCATGCACATAAACACAGAATGCACTTAAGATAGTACGAAGAAATAACCATCAGCAACCTTGAAGATCTAAAAGAGGGCAATAGGGTGAATGGGCTATGACATTGATTAGCTTTAAATTTTTTACTACACTGGAATCAGTGAACATATTTCCAGCAACATAAAAATAGGAAATAAATGTCCAGAGTGATATTGTATTTTGCAAATGGTACATTTAGTATCTAATTAGTAGAAAAAGAAGAAAGGAAATGAAAAATAAGATGCTAATGTTGTTAAACTCTTCCATCCATCTAACAACTCAAGACCTCCATACTCCATGTAAGCGAAATGTGAGCGTTAGTAACCTGAATTGATTTAGTATCAAACTATGTAAAATCCAGAACCAGTGATCACACAGGAGACATTACACCCTACCCCCGCCTAACCAGCAACACTGAAATTGAAGCATTATAAGCAACACAAACATTTGTTGGCGCGATTCTAATTACTTTAGCTTATCACTTTGTGATAGTTAGCAAATGCAACCAAAGGGAACAGAAGTTAATACAACAGTCAATGCAACTCCTAAAACTACAGTTTGCACTAAAGTTTCAAGGTATGAAGTGCTAAGCCCACCAAGTTCTAATCTTTATCTAAGGGGCAACAATGTAAGTTATATCAGTTGCGTCGTAAATTAAGTAACATAACTTTTAAACAATACCCCTATTTAAAGAAAAAGAAAACAAAACCTCAATACATTATTTTTATCAACGTTACCTCTCAAAAACCCCTAGCTTAAGAATGACATCAGCCAAGTTGGAGTTTGCCTTCCCCACAAGTTGGAAAAGCTTTTTTCTTTTCATAGTAAAAGTACCCGTTTTCTCTAAACCGCGATTGATATCAGTGAATTCTGCGACCATTCCATCAACCTAAAATAGAAATTGTCATAAATTCCTTCCAATGCCCAAGAACATGTTTGATAGAACATTAGTTTGTAATCTACCTGTCTAATATAATAGTCTAGAGCAATACTTTGTCCAAGAACACTTCCAATGGTTCGGATCCCATCAATGCTTAAATTCTTCAGCATTATGTAGTCAAGTCCACCTTGCATCCATGTCTCCAAAGTTGGTTTTTCGACCACCGCATAATCTAGAATACCAAATAATCAACCCTATAAAATCAAGATGCTTTATAATAGAGGAGATGAAAGAAAGAAATCTGAAAATGCATTTCCTAATCATGTACCATGTACTTTACCTTACCATACAAACTTCAGTATAAAATATAAGGACTAAGATGGATGAGTATTAAGATGCTCCTATTTAATTACTATGGAAATTCCTTTTTCTTTTTACCAAAAACAATTTGATTTTCCTTTCTGATTATTTGGATTGTTTCTACAAATCATAAAAAAAAAATTATTTTTTAATATAGTCTCACCTAAAAAAGGAAAAGAAAATAAAAACATTGGAAATCTTGTGTTGTGCTGGTTCAAAAACAAAAACCAAAATGTATATATATAGTATAGTATGTATTTAAAATGCTGGTTTAGAGTTTCTTGCACTCCTATTACCTTAAAACAAAAAACTTAGCTTGAACTGTACATGAACAATTAACTCAAGTGCAAAAGAACTCATAAAAGGAGATAATAGTCTTACAAACTGAACATACGTACCATCCTTTCTCATCTCAGGTAGCAAACCTGATGCATGCTTTTCTACTATCTTCAAATATCCATCCGCTTCATGATCAGAAACATTGAATAGAACGATGGAACCATATTGGAAAACAACCATATAATGGCAGTTACCATCGCTCCCGGATCCAGCCTCACGACCCTTTAAAAATCATTGAGGAAACACATTTAATCAAACTAAACAAAACAGAAAGCATGATACAGAACATAAGTTAGGTAGTCATTGCTAAAAAAAAAAACTACATTATCACACTAAACCAATATGATTCCAATCATACGAATACTATACTGTGATATCAAATTACAGAATCATCACATAATAAGAATTTTTTTACTTTTACTTAGCAATTAGATATTTCAGCGGGGCAAAATAATACAAGCAGAACTGCATTTTACACTAAAGTCATACAGGTTTCATGATACAAATGATACACTCTAATGAGAGAAACTACTCCCTGCTCTTAATTATATATAATGCACCAGTGCTTAAATGAAACACACCTACATTGTTAGAGTAAACCAATACAGGTCCCATGCTGTGACTAATACATTGTAAATATCAAACTATACAATATCACATGATAAGAAAACCCACTATCTACTCTTAATTGTAGACAAATGCAGCTATTGCCAAACAAAATTATTACATTAAACCAATACTGGTTCACAATATTAATAATACACTCTAACATCAAACTATACAATGCCACATGGCATGAAAAACTATTTTCTACTCTTTTTTTTTTTTTTTTTTTGATAAATGTGGACAAGCCACTTGAACCACGCCGTGGAAGTGGTTTGAACCCCCAACCTCTCCTTATAAAAGAGAAGAGTTACAAACTTTCATCGTGAAAGTTTAACTATTTTCTACTCTGAATTATGCACAATGCAAACATTGTTTAAAAGAACACAACTACATTGTCACAATAAAGTTATAAACAAATACTGGTCTCACGATATCAATAATACAATTTAGTATGAAACTATATAAGATCACTCGGAATCTTGTAACTCATAATTATAAGCAATGCATGCCAAGAATTTAATAGTCAGTTCAAAACAGATAAATAAATAAACAAAAGGATTCACAGAAGTTTACATGAGGATCATTCTTAATGTCATAGTATTTGAGAACAACATAATTGGTGGCACGAGAGTTGGGCGGGATGACATTGTAGGCATTATGAGCCTGCAGGCTCTTCAAATCGATACTGAAATCCACCAAAAAGAAAAGAAAAGTGGTCAATACATGATCAAAAACACCAATTTGTAAGATTACAAACCTAGAGAAATCGAGAAATTAAAGCAAGAATAAGAAGGAGAGGAGGCCGAACCCCGTGCAGAGGAAGTAAGCCTTGACAGGAATGAAGCGACTCTGCTTCTCCTGCTGGATCTCAAGGAGATGGTCCTGGTCACCCTCGTCCTCTGAGCACAACCCCGACACCGGCTGCTGCTCCTCCTTCCACTCCAGCTCCTGCTTAGAAGACAGGGACGAGAGTGTTCTCACTACCGCGGGAGCTTGCCGGAAGATGAATAGGCGGCGGCGCAGCGGCTGAGATACAAAAAGGCAGCGACGGAGGTGGGAGGAGGAGGAAGAGGCGACCGACGGGCAGCGAACTAGGGTTTGGAAAGGGCGCTGAGGGGTCTTCTTAGAGAGAGCGAAGGAGGAGTAGACGATGGCTCTAAGAGCTCGGGCTCTCCAAATCTCCATTGAAGAATGGAGCGAAGCGGAAAGGGTGAAGCTGTCAAGGGTTTGTTTTGTTTGAGAATTTATATGAAAATCCTATCAAATGAATAGATTAATTAATTAATTAATTAATTAAAACATGATTTAGAATAATCAAAATAAATTATAAAATGAGAAAAAAAATTACAATCCATCTGCTCAAGTGGAAAAGAAAAAAAAATGAAAAAATAAAATAGAATAAAGAGTGCTCTATATTTTTCCCAAGTTTTTTCAGGGTTTTATTATATTAGAAACATAAAGAGTGGCCCATATTTATTACCAACGGCCTCTTAGCTCGAGTCTCTTGTATAGGGCTTCATTGGTTGAGACAATCTCATATTCGAACCCCACGATCATAAGGTGAGAGCAGGCGTGCACAGATGTCGCTTGGGTTAAAATTATTGTAGGTCACTAGACTATTGACTTTTATCACTTCAGTCATTAAACTTCAATTTGTATCAAAATGGTCACTTAACTTTAATTTCATTTCACTGGCAAGTCACTCATGCAAATTCCGACCCCGAAATTGATTAAAGTGCTGATGTGGCCACTAGAGAAGCTGACTCAACTTATTTTATTATAAAAAAGACACGTCATCCTTCCCCTTCCTATTTTCCCCTTTCTTTCTCTCTGAAGCACAGTGAAATCCCTAAACCTAGATCCCACTGGGTGAGACATCATCTCTTCGCATCCTCAAGCAGTATCAGGAAGAAATGTAAGGTCCAAGGATTGGGTGGACTTGATGATGATGGCGTGGACCTTGTGCGCTTCACGGACATGAGCGCAGAGCCAGAGAAGAGAGAGTTTTGGATGGAGGTAATGATGCTGTTGCTGCTGCTTAATTTGGTTGGTTGGGGATTTTGATGGTTGCTAGAATTGTCAACAATGGTGCTAAAGCCAGTGGCGTAGACATTGGTGTGAGGCTGAGATGAATACCAAGATATATACACACTAAAAAATAAAAACCAGATTGTTGAACAATAAAACTACAAAATTATACATTTAAACAACAATTCTCTATATTTACAATGCTCTTTGATGCTTTTGCAAATGGATTAACTGGCGGATGAGATATCTCTTGGTTTAATCCTCTCTTCCTTATTAGTAGCTTCACTTGCTTTTACACCTCATATTTGCTTCACTCCTACCTTTGTATGCAGATGGAGTCACTGCAGTTGAGTAGGAGATAGAGCCGATTCTTCTTGTCACACTCGAAGGTGAGGGCTTGCGCGACCTTGACTTCGAGGCAGAGCGCGACGGCCGCCGTAGTGAGGGCATCGGAGGAGGCCGACGACCACTGGAGGATCTCTTGGAGGACTTGGAGGATGGGAAGGAGGCGTTCGAGGTAGGAGGAGAGCTCGGTGAAGGCCTAGCGCTCGACAAAAACGTCGCATGCTGCACGGATGGTCTTGAAGACGTCTTTGATCACGCGCCAGATGAGCTCCAACACCGACAACTCCGACGCGTTCAACACCACCTTGTTCACCATGCTTGGTTTTAGGGATTTCATTGTGCTTCAGAGAGAAAGAAAGGGGAAGAGAGGAAGGGGAAAGATGACGTGGTTTTTTTATAATAAAATAAGTTGAGTCAGCTTCTTCGGCGGCCACATCAGCACTTTAATAAATTTGGGAGTTGGAATTTGCATGGGTGACTTGCCGGTGAAATGAAATTAAAGTTGAGTGACCATTTTGATACAAATTGAAGTTTGATGACTGAAGTGATAAAAGTCAATAGTTTAGTGACCTATAGTAATTTTAACCCGATGTCGCTTTGTTCGCCTCTAACTTTCGAGAGGTGTTTATTGCTTTTGTAAAACAAAAATATAAAATATAAAAAAAAACATAAGTTAATACAGAATGATACAATTAAGGCTTTTGCATGACCATATACAATTGGACTACTTATCGTTTGTGGCGAACTTGACATGTTTAATCATGTTTGCTACATAAAACCAATAAAACATAAGAAAATCGTTATGATCACTGTAGCTTCAACCATATTTTATTTTATTTTACTAATAAATAATGATTGTAATTAATAAAATATGATTTATCTATATTTATCTTTTTTTTATTAAATAGATGAACCATACTTCATTACAAAATTAAGATAGTGAGGTACAAACGCTAAGCTTATAAGCATAAGAAAACACGGGTACAACAGTGAGAGCAATGAATGTGGAGTTATCTGATGTCCCGTGTTGTCTTCCCAATAATGTTTAGAGCTCTTTAGGTTCGTCAGGCCTGACATTGCTACTAGGGCTTTCAACTTCTATTGTAAAAACTAAACTCCTCTTCACTTGACTCTCTATGGACTCTAATTTGGCTTTTTTAGGCATATTAACGATAAAAATAAAACGAGAAAATCAATATCTCAAACCAATTTTATGAAAACATGTTGTTTATTATTAAAATATCTTTGATTTATTTCCAGCCACAAGATCTAGAGAATGGCCATAGAGACCATATCCCAACCATGTGTTGTATTAGATTACAGAAATATCTTTGATTTATCTATATTTATCAAAAATAACAATAATAATAATTTCATTAAACTAAACAATAGAGAATAGGTTTATTGAATTGAGGTTAATGGCTTGTTGCTATCTTGATATGATGGTGCAAGATTAATATCATGTTGCCACAGCGAACCCAAAATTTAAGTTAATTTTACGATAAAATCTCATCAAAGCTCACAAATATAGTACCAATTTATTGTTAACCGTGGTATATTTATAAATTGTTGGAAAGGTTTCATGTTTTCTTCTGTTGAATTAACACAAAATGGGCTATTCAGTGAAAAAAGTTGGGCCGGTTAACGCAACAATGTATTTAAAATTGGGGGCTAAGAATTTGAAGACTGTGAGACTCTTGTTTGGGAAATTTCAAGAGTTTTATAAGCTCGTCTGTAGATTAAGTCGTATGTAACATATTTGCATATAGAACCCATCAATGTTTCTTTAATATATATTATTCTCATTTTTTTCTCTCTTTTTACTGTTAAGTATATGATAATAAAAGAATGAGTGATAATAAAAGAATGATATTTTTCAGTTTTTGTTTTTGACATAAAAATATATTCCTAATATCAGTATTTTATGATGGTGTATATCATCAACTTTGGTAAAATTGAGATATATGTGATATTTATATATATATATATATATATATATATATATATGGGAATACGTCATCTAGGGGAATATATCATTCAGGGGAATACGTCATCTAGGGACGTCCCTAGATTGGCCGTTGAATCAAAATCCAACGGCTGTTGTGTAATATGGAGCTCATCGATTCACCTTTGTCCCCTCCTTTCTTCTTTACCTCCACCATGACAAGCTCCGGTGTTAGCTCGAAAATCTCTTGCTCCAATGGACAATGGATCTTTCTCCCCTTCTCTCTCGTTCCATCCAAACTCACATTACAATCCTTCATCCTCACTATAAAACTCATAAATTTGGCAATACCCTCTATTTTTGATATGACCTTCAAAACCAGCTCGACGGAGAGAAACCTCGCCTCTACTCCTCTCTCTTCGAATCAAAACCAGGAAAGAAGGATATAATATCGAAAACATTCAGACTAGTGGGTCTCGGCATCCTAAATCCACGCTTCCACTGGGACGACAACTCTACCCCTGATTCAGACTCTGATTCTGATTTCTCGTCGGGCGGGGGAGGAGTATTAATGTTGTCAAAGCTATAGAACCGGTCATTCTGGATGTAGAAACAGACATGCCAGAATCCCTTCTTGAACCAGCGGATCTCCATGATCTTCGGGATGGTGATTCTTGTTTGTGGATTACTGTCGAGAAGCCAGGAGAGCAAGCGACTGAGCTCCGGGGAGAACCACTGCGGGAACCGGAACTCACCTTTGTAGATTTTCCGGTACATCGCCATGAGAATTTAGTCGTGAAACGGAAGGTATCCGGTTATGAGCATGAAGAGGAAGAAGCCACAAGACCAAATGTCGGCCTTCACGACGTTGAGTACCTCCGATGCAACGTAGGCTAGGGTGCCGCAAAACATATGGAAGAGTCCGTCTTGTTGGATTTGATCAGAGACGACAGAGAGCCCGAAGTCTGAGACCTTGAGATCACCACTCTTTGATGACTTAATAAGCTCCATATTACACAACGGCTGTTGGATTTTGATCCAACAGTCAATCTAGAGACGTCCCTAGATTTGAAATCTAGGGGCGTCTCTAGATGACGTATTCCCTATATATATAGGGAATATGCCATCTATATAGTAGTATTATGTCTTAATAAGACATGTTGTTTGTTAACTTGGTGAAAAGACTTAGAATTGTTATCACCATTTTGTAACCATTTCATTCTAGATCTTTGAGCCTAAATAGTAGTATTATGTCTTAATAAGACATGTTATTTGTTATATAATGTCCTGAGCTTCATTTCCTTGTTAGTGTTATTATGTATTTTCAATTTCAACAATTTCATTTTATACATGCCATTTTTCAATAGATCCTTTCTAGGGTTATGGAACCTATGACTCAAATCATACATTGGGTTTCCTCTACTTTCATTATGCCACATTTCATGAACACTGTCTGAGCATGATTGTAAGTGAATCCAACTATTAATGAATATAAATGGCTTAGTTCCCTTTGAGTAATTGAAATTACATTGTAACAGTAAAGGATTGTGACGTGATTGACATCTAGGTATGTGTTTAATAAAGCAAGAGTAAATTGAGTTATACTAGATGTTATTAGCAAAAATTCTATCTAACCTTGCCCAGATCCTAGATTTCCCTTTTTGGTTGTTACACCTTGTAAAGGGGGACCCCATGAATCTAAGCTCAGTAAGATTATTATTCTGTATAAACAGATTGAAAATTTTAGTTTTTATACCTAGATCTTGATTGTCAAATCCTCCTTGTCTTTCTGTTGACTTTCGGATGGTATTAAAATCTCATAACATGAGCCATGGCCTCGAAATAACAGAAAGCCGACCAAGCTCTTCCCAAACACTTCTTTGTTCCTCTAATCTTTGACTATTTTATATAACAGATATAGGCTACGATTGACTATCTGGGAAAGTAATAACTAAATGTAGCACATACCTCGATAGACCAGTGGAGTTACTATTCCCAAGCTTTTCAACCGCAATACGATGATGTGACCTGAATATCACTCCTCCAAGATACCAGCCCATTGCCAATCCTTCTGGAAGCTTCTATAGACTCTAAGGACCCTCAGGCCATTGGCCCTGGTTTCCAGAAGACAAAAAAGTGACACATTGTTTATCCTTATTAGAGAGTGAATTCAGCTTATGGTGTCCCTACCAACTACATCTCTACAATTCCATGAGATAAATTCATAATAAAACATTAGACAAAATAAAACTATGGCCAAGTTATCAATCTTTATTGGACCAAATTCTCCTTTACTTGAGTTCCTTCCGTTGGTCTGCTTAAGTCCTCTTTCCACTTATCTCTCCTTTATGGGCGACTCCAGTCTCAAGATCTATGCCATCGGGCGGTTTTCGATCTATATGGACTTCAACCATAAGATACACGCCTCTCTAACGAGCTTTGAAACGTCCACCTTGAACGCTGCACCCAGGGTTCGTCAACGATCCTTAGCTGCCACGTGTCCCTCTTCCTACAGGTAGGTGTAGAGGCTCAGAGGCACATGCTTCATCATGTCATCGAATATGGCCATCTTCTCCGTTGAGTCTTCGACCTTTGCGTCTTGTCGACCACCGTTTACCCTATATCATCGAAAAAATGGTAACCCTCGACCTCGTCCTTATCGTTATCTTACCACCATCCAAGGACCAAACTCTAGTTCAAGCTATGTTATCTTTTCTGGCCCCTCCTTGGCCACAACATTGCCATGTGGAACTATTGTATCCCGAGCTAGGAGATTGATATCCTCGACCACTACCGCCTTTCCTTTTGGGTTCGGTGGTTGTGATGGGGTCCTGGATCCCCTGGCCGACTACAAAACGGTTCCCTCTGGCAATGCTCCGCCTCGTGGCCGATAACACCGCACCTATAGCAGAAAATAGGGAGTTTTTCTGTACAAAACTACAACAAAAACTTTAGAAGACGATGAACTTACCTATACACCATGTTTGAGAGGACGGTTTAGGTCTAGCTCTATGTAAACCCTGGCGAAACGAGCTTTGTTCATCGTGGTTGTAGTCTCATCGATTTTAACAACCCTTCCAAAGAAACCTGTCACTATCTTCGAAGCCTCGAGCGACCAGTGCTCGATTAGGAGTTATATAGTTGGATCCAAAGGGTCGCCGAGTAAAAGCCCTTAAAGCTAGATTAGAAGTCTTATGTATAAGATGGAAAACAGAGCCATTGATCGTCCAGGGACCTTCATCCAGCAATGTTTCCAACATCTACTCAGAGGAACACTTGATAAGAAAGAAACCGTTGGCCATATTGGCAACAAAAAACTCACCCTATCCCAAAGCCTAGCGAGACTCTCCTTCACAACTTCTAGAGGAGGGGGCTTATCTATCACCTTACCATAAAGAGCATAGTGTATAGATTCTTGGGCCTTGGCAACTAGGGGTGGACATGGGCCGGGTGGCCCATGGGCTGGCCCGAACCCAACCCAAAAAAAACAGGGTATGGGCTTAGGAAAATGACCCAAAGGGCTGGGTTGGGCTAAACTAAGCAGGCCCAATTATATTTCTGGCTGGGCTTGGGTTACATAAATTTTGGCCAAGCCCAGCCCGGCCCGGCCCGAATAAATAATATATATATATATATATATATATATATATATATATATATATATATAACCTGACCAAAACCCTAGTATTTGTTTTATGGAACAATTAGTGTTTTATTAAGAATGTTGAACTTGTTCTTGATGTAATATTTGTGTAGTACTTTTTTGAACCACTTGTGTTATTTATGTTCTACTTGTTTATATAATAGTCTATTATATGTTTTATTTAATTATTTGCATTATTAGTAAAAAAATAAAATTATTTTATTTTTGGGTTGGACTAGGCTGGGCTTGGGACAAACAAAATTCTGATGGGCCGGGTCTGGGTTAACAAAATTTGACCCGAAAGTGGCCCAGCCTAGCTCAGCCCAAACGCATGGGCTGATTTTTTGAGTCTAGCCCAGCCCAGACCCGGCCCAGCCCAACCCATGTCCAGCCCTATTGGCAACTACTTCGTCTTCAAGGACTACCACACCTTTGACAAAAACCTTAAGTCGCTCAAGTATTGGTCTAGGGACAAGGATGGCCTATGATGGTTCACTGTCGCTTTAGTTAAGAACCATGTTTTCTATAAGCGCCTCATCGGCTTGCCCGCAAGGGGGGAAGGGGGGGCTTCTCTTTTTTTACCAGTTTGGATTAAATATTGGCTTTCATTGGGATATGGTTTATCATTGGGATGAAGCCATATCTCCATCTCTTTTAATCCAACGGTCTAGATTTCTCTATAGTTGATATAGGGTTATGTTTTGTTGGGTTTTGGATAAAAGAGAGTCTTGTGAGAGTGAATGAAGAGAGAAAGGAGAAGGTGAACAAGAGAAGAAGAAACCCTGGATCTCATATTGTTAAGGTGCATTTCTTGGTGTTTGGAGGTGAGGAGAATTTGTTACTCTTGTGTTTCTCTTGTGGCTTGGTTTAAGCCATAGTTTTCTCCTTATTGCTCTTGTAATCCCCCAAGTTCTAGTGAAGCATTGTCCTCCCATGGATGAGGCTTTTCTTGGCCGAACCACGTTAAATTTAGTGTCTCCATTTTGTTCTTGTGTGAATGGTTGTATGTGCTCTTTGTATTGTCCATCTATTATGCTATTGCTAGGTGTTGGTGAAGTTGCACATCAAATGTTCGACGAATTGCCGCACTCGTTCCGCGCTTCCTCGCTCCCAACATGCTGAATGAGCACGGAGACAAGGTTTGCAACCCCTGGCTTCCCAGTGGTCTTCAATGACGGTGGGGGCACAAATCTCGTGGGTGACCTTACGCCTCCCCCACCTCCCATCATAAGTGGGGGACCGGGCCGTGGTGTAGAGCACGGAGTTCTTTGTTCATGTGAACAATGCAAAAATGTTCCTATTGTTTTTTACTCTAGTGTTGGCACAGAAATGACATGTTCTGCTGCTGTTCAGAGATCAAATGTTGGGTCAATTATTGCAGGAAACTTACATTAAAATTTCCTCTCCATAAAAAAAGGACAAGTCCAAGACACATTGTAATCTTGATTTGATGCAAAACTGCGTGCCATATTCCAATTCCATCGGCAAGATTTAAGTTGATTTTTACAATCAAATCTCAGAAAATTTTCTTTTACTGCATGATATTTATTAATGATTGGAGGTGATGCTCAGATCACTTCAAAACACCAATTTCTCTGATTCTGTTGAATGGAAGACACTGCTGAAAAATTCTATCTGAAAAAGAGAACAGTCACTGGAAAAAGACATGCAAAATGGTCTTATAACTTGCATTCTTCTACAAGGTGTCCTCTCATGTTTGAATGTTATTCTTCCTGTTTTTTTTTAGTCTTTTAAATATTACAAATCAAAGTTGATATCTTTTTAATTTATTGATAAACATGAACAAGTAACTAAAAACATGCCATCAGCCTTGTGAAAGTTGGTCAAAGTTGATACCTTTACAGGAATGTTTTTCACCCACATGGATTCTTGGTACTTGGTTTAACTCATTGTCAGCTTTGTTTCTCTCATGAAAGAGAAAGATGATTGCTGGCCATTTGTAAAGATTGATCCTTTGATTTTATCACACTTTAAGGCAAACGCAACAGTGTGTTTGAAATTGGGGTAAAGCAAACCAGGGAATAAGAATATGATGGTTCTGAGACTCTTGTTTGGGAAATTTCAAGAGAACTTTATAAGGTTCTTCTTTGTAGACTTTTATTTCTTTCCATTTTTTCAAAATAAATAAATAAATATCTAAGATGGCTCCATAATAATAATAATAATAAATGGATAAACCAAGTTCATTAATAGCTTAAAAAAATATAGAATTAATAAAATACAAAAGGCATCTTGTTCACGACCAAGGTTCATCTATGATGGCCTACTCAAATATGATGTCTTTTGGTACTTAGAGATTGTTGTATTTCTTTTAAGGTAAAGGTCAATTTACTCTTGACAATGATCGTTTGGTCACTAGCTAAATCAGAACAAAAAAGTAAAAAGAAATCAATGTCTTGTAGTTTAATATAAACTTCATACTTATTTTGAAAACATCTTAAATTTCTCTCAAGCGACAAACTTCATAAAATGACCATGATGTCTATATCACATCTTATCCGAATGGTACGTCTGTGGAGTTGGGCCCAAAGATCTTGCGTCGACTAGGGCGTTTCTATAATCTGGAAAATATTACAAAAATGACATTAGATTAAGCTTGTCGTCAGAGAGAGCAAGAACAAGAGCAAGCAACTCATGGATTCATTGTCATTATGGTGGAGTAAACATGTCATTCTTGTAGTTGAATATAAACATCATATTTATCTTGAAAATATCCTAGGTTAATTTATCTCAAACAACCACAAAATGATCATGATCTCATCTGAATCGTATGTGTGTGGAGTGGAGCCCAAAGACCTTACATCGACTAGGCTTTTCTATAATCTCAAAAATATTACAAAAATAACGTCAAATCAAGTTTGTGGCCAAAAACATGTTATTCTAGTCTCATCCCATTTCGTTTACCAAGTATTTATGAAAATAGGCAACAAGCGCTCCCATGAAAGATTTTAAGGACATGCACAGCTGCACAAAACACTTGAAGACTCACGCTACTTTGTGCAGGTGGAGGCTCAAACCCGAGACCACTTATTGGAAGTTATCCCCACTTGGAATTAGGAATAAGTTTTGAAAAGTTTTGAAATTTTTGGAGGGAAATTTTAAAATAAGGGTATTAATGATAAGATAGTGATGTGTTGACTATATATTGGTGGGTTATATTTTTAAATCTTAATTAAAAATTTGACAGGAATTTTTTTTTCATTAGAAACTGTGTTAGGGTTATCCCCCTATCAGCTTGTGTTTGATAGGGGGATATCCCCAAGTGGGATATCTCCAACTTATTCCCCAATAAAAAAAATTTTCGTCAAAAACTTTAATTTAAGTTTAAGAATATAATAATGACCCACCCACCAATGCATGAAAGCCACATAGCTATCTTATCATTAATATATTTACTTTAAAATTTCTCCCCAAAAAATTCAAAACTTTTCAAAAGTTATTCTTAATCTTAAGTGGGATATTCCCCTATCAAACACAAGCTAAAGGATAACCCCCAACCAAACAAGACAGAGTTCGCTTACCAGGTAACCTAAGGACTCATGCAACTTATCAAGTATAAAAAGGCATCAATGTTTGGGTCGGTCGGGTGTATAAATTGGGACACATGTAACACATAGACAAACTTTGAAGACGTCCATTAAAGTCATCAATGAGACGGTGAACATTGGATGGAAGTATTGAATTCCATGTTTACTGTTTCAACCATCCCCACAAATGGACTGTTTCCAATTGAGCTCTATTTTTAAAAGTGTACCTTGACCTTAGAAATGCACCAAGGTCCAAAAGGCAGACATATGAAACACATATTAATTAATGGATTTAATCAATTGAAAATGAATTTGCCTAGTATTCCCATTTCCAACTCCACAAAACTATTTGAATATCTATTATTTTTAAATTTTATTTTAAAATTATATTTCCACATAATTTAAACATCCAAAGTTCTCTTTTTATTAATTAAATATTTTAAAGTTATTTTTCAGATGTTTATTTTATTTTTTTTAAAAATATAGTTGTTCACCCAAGAGGAGGACCACCCCCAGTCTGGTTTGATGCATCTCCCGAAGCTAAACGGCATAAGTTATAACCTGTGGAAACAACAAAACAAAGCCTGGAGTTTATCAGAGAGGATAACCACCCCCAGCAGACGGGAACTAACTTCGAAGACAAAGAGACCCTGACACAAACATGAGTACCGGAGCGGCAAGCCAACTAGGACAGTAACCGGTCCACAATTTTGGTTGCCAAGCATACATCATGTTTAAACTTTAAAGAGACTTGACATATGTATTTGTATTACTGTTTTGACTACCAATGAAAGTGGTTTATCCGTATTTTTCACACAAAAAAAAATATTATTGTTTTTCTAACAAAGTACTTTTAAAACTAAAATAATATCTATTGTTTAAAAAAACACATTTATAAATATTTTATATAGTGAATCATCCAAATGAAAACTATTTAACACGTATATAAAAACACTTAAGAACATCTCATAATTGAAAATTATGTTCAAGAGTTAGATTATAAACATGATGCTATGTCACTATAGTGACTTAATTTAAAATATAATTCCATCTCACAACATCAATGATCATCACAAGTTCGCTTGTAAAAACAATGGAAAACAAACAACATGGAAATTTCAAAAGGAATGAATTATTATATAATGAGAATAAATAAGTAGAGACGAATATATATAGATCATTGAAATGAATTATTATAAAAAAAATAGTAATATGAGCAGCAAATCAAATCGTTAAGAAACCAAAGACATGTATAAGTCTCGGTGGAGCAGATATGAGAGCGGGATCCGCACACACATGGGCACCGGAACACTGTCATAATAACAAGAATAAAGATTTCAAAAAGAAATGAATTATTATATAATGATAATAAATAAGTCGAGAGGAATTAGGAACATATATAAATGAAGCATTGAAGCAAGCAACGAGGTCCACAACTTTAGGAAAGGTTTTAAAATAAAAAACAATTTAAAGATTCTGGAAGTGGGGCATGGCGTGGAAGCTTCTCATTGGCTGAAGGGTCTGAGAAAACAAAAACAAAAGTAAATGCGATAGTGAGAGACCGGTCCCACCGGTGGCCGGCCATTGTCGTACATCGGGCTTTCCAGAACCGGTGAAAAGGTAGATACGAGAATAGCCGGTTCGAGGATGCGAGGTTACCGGAAGGGGAAACCTTCCTTGTCTTATCGTGTATCTCCGTCTCTTTCTACCGTCCAAATTTGGACGGCTCTGATCTAATCTCACTTTATGAGTGATCTTTAATTTTACATCTTCAATCTTAAAGTTATATATATACCATCGTAATTATGAATATATATTGTTGATGTACGTGATGATCCGCGAGAATTCTTCAGTAGATTTTCGGTGGAGCGGTCGACCATAATCAAAATTCTTCTTTTCTCTTTTTGCTCCATAGGATCAAAACTTTCTTTAAATATCGATCTTCAGAGATTTAATCTTGTAGAGAGAATTATAGAAGAGGAAATGTATAAGAGTTTGTGCTCTAGAGGAGCTTCAATGCTCAAATTATTAGTCAAAAAGAAGAGAACTGAGAGAACTCAGAGAGATACTAGCATTTCAGGACTAGAATTTTAAATCCAAATTGTCTTCTTGATAGGAGGACGACCTCCTTTTATATCCTTATAAATCTTATTTACCAACTTTTAGCATGCTTGGGGATTTATCCCCTGGTAGTTGGCCTGGATCATGTCATATGTTTATAATTATTTTATCCCATAACATATATAATTGTTATACTTATACTTCTAATTAAAAATGTTTGAAGAAATATAAATTTAAAAGTTAAGAGTTAATGTTTTAATACGAGGCATGTAGATTTTTTAATAAATGATTTAGTGTGTTCATTAATCAGGGGAGGGGATTGGCCTTGAGTCAGCAAATCCCCTTTGGGCAACATGGTTGGCGAAGGAATTCAAGGCTAATTATTAGGCATAAAGAGCAGAATCCGTGATCAAGAAACGACTAATCAACGGGGATAAAAAGAGGAGAAGAACGGAGAAGAACGGTGACAAGGTATGCTCTTTCTCGATCACAAACCATTCTTCCCTTCGATCCACTCCCACTACTAACTTGAGCGTCAGAGCTATCCCCAGGAGCCGAGTTTGCCCACGCTCACCTTTTTGCTCGTGCAAGTTGCCCTCTTCTCCGACGAACGACGCGGTCCCAACAATCAAATAAATTTAGCTGTTGATCAAGAGGCGGCTCGATCACGAGGGAAAATCGATATCTACGACAGCATATATGAAACTTTATTGAAGGGTAAACTTTGTAGAGTATAAACCCCATAAAAAAGAAACATATTTACATGTATATCTGGTCAATGTTATTTAATATAATTTAATTTCCATGTTTTCTAATTTCATTGTTAAAAATATCATAATATAATAATGAGTGGTAATAAAGATAATATTTTAGTCATATTTTTTAACATAAAAATATATCCATAAATATTAGTATTTTATGGTGTTACATTATACATATTATCTATCTATTCATTTCATAAGATTGAGAAATATGTGATAATTAGAAAAAACAATTTATTCTCATAAAAAAACATATTTAATTAATATAAAACTAAACATGTTACATGCCTATGAAAACATGTGATTATTTGAAATTTTGAACAGGAACTATGGCTGTGCCAGGCTGCCAGCAAGGACAATAAAAAGTAGTATGAAAGGCCATGGTGGTGGGAAAGGGTGAGACTTTTTTTGTAGGACTAAATTGGAAGCATACCCGGAGGAAAGAGTGATTGAAGTAATCAGAGTGGGAAACCGGTTTTATTTACTAGCAATGCTATATTAGACAATGAAACCACATGAAATGGGCACACTAATCCATTGGATGTGCCTCAAGATCGTCAACATGACTATCTCGAGGCACATCTAATGAGTTATTGTGCCCATTTTGTGTCATTTCTTCCTCTTAAATAGCATTTCTCTTTATTTACAATGTTTAGTTAGATAATGATATAGGATGACCATAGAAGATAAAATTCATTATGACCTTGAGCACCCCTTTGGTCAAATTGTTCAGTCGACATTGCTATTCTCGGATAATTTGTCCGCCCTCCATCTTACCACAAGTCCAGTTTTTCATGCCCACACCAAACACATTGAGATCGACTATCACGTTATTAGGGAAAAGATTTTCCTTGGCCATATTGTTACTCGCTTTGTCTCCGACTCCTCTAATGTTACTAATCTTCTCACAAAGCCACTCTCTCATAAACGTTTTGTTGCGCTAATTGACATAATCTCCACTGTTGAAGATGCAATTGAATTTTCTATAACAAACAAGTTTCTATCCTATTCTTAGAACAAATCCTCACAGGTTTTATTCTCTTGATTATATGCAATTAGTGGCTTTTGCCCAAAAAAAAAGGCATGCATATGTACTCAATTAAAATCAATCAAATTCAAGCTCTTAGCTCTCAGTTTATTCCTCCTTTTTCTCTTCTTTTGATCAATTATTCCTATAGAACCAAATACGGGTTTTGTGTTCTTGTTATTAATAATTTTTATTCTCATATTTTATTTGATAAATTAAATTATTAATATTTTACTATAAAAATGAAAAAGTAAAAAATAAAAAAGTAGTAATTGATATCTTTTGTTTAAAGATTCAAACCAAATTATTGGCCAATTGATAATGATGTGCAACAAAAGCAATACATCAAAGTTAATTATATGATGAGCAATAATATAAATCTTCTCTTTTTTTAAGGATGCTTGACAAATTTGGAATCCTATCCCTTTCAACTGGCTACATCTATCCCTATCAACAGCCTACATGAAAGTCTTGGTTTAGTTTTCAAATGTTTATATCACTTTCTATCAATCTTGTATTCCATTTGAAGAACAACTTTAGTGGTGCATCCCCAACTCTACATTATTATATGGTTGTGCATCACATTGAAAAATTTATCAATAAATAAATTATTTTGGGAATCCTAAAACACATATTCATGTTTTTGTGTTTCTATATTAAAACTAGCTCCCTAGACTTATATATTTGTTATAATTTTTTTATAAGCATATAATAACTTTTTTCTGTATTCAATGCGAGAGTATGGACCTGTTTGGATTGGCTTCTGAGCAGTTAAAAAGAGTCTTTCTTTTTAATGTAAATTAAAAATTTATGTGGGTTTTATATGTATTTGGATGAGCTTTTTTGAAGAATGAGAAACCGATGTTAGGAAAGGAGAAAATTGTGTTTTGTTTTGTTTTATTTGTTTGTTTGTTTGTTTGTTTTTTTTTTTTAAAGTTGGTAGTTGAACATTATGTAAAAAGCTCGTTTGAGAAGAAAAAAGCCATTTTAAGAAAGTATTTGGGGCTTTTTCAATTACGTAAATGCCTTTATATAAATTAAAGAATGACTTGAACTCAACAAATGATCATAATTAGGGATATTATTCAGGATCAACTCTTTAGTCAATCTAGGGATTAATTTTTTTGTATTTACATAAATGTAGTTGATGTTAAATATGATTGTTCTTCTTGTTGTTGTTATTATTATTCATTGAATGCTAATTTTAGCAATTTGTTACTGAAAAATCTTATGTAGGTTTTATATGGATTTAGATGAGTTTTTTATTTAAAATGAGAAAATGGTTTTTTTCATAAGCTGATAATTGAACCTTTTGGGAAAAAAAACCCTTTTGAGAAGAAGTTTGGGGTTTTTTCAATTACAAAAATGTATTTATATAAATTAAAGAATGACTTGGCAACAACTAACTCATGAAGAGATCCAAAGATAATCATAATTACGGATGCTATTCGGGATTATCTCTCCTGTTCATTTTAATAATTTGTTATTGAAAAACATTTTTTTTTGAATAAACATCCAAATAACTGTTCAACTAAAAGAATACTTCTGAATTAAAATGTCCAAACCCAAAAATAATCAGAATCCTTTTATTATTTTGAAAAGTTATTATAAAATAAATCTTTCTATCAATATGAAAAAAGTCATTCTTCTATAAGTGAATACAAACGGCCCTATTTCATTATAGTTTTTCATTTAAAAGTACTTATTGGAATGACTTTCCCAAGAAGCTCAACACTAATGAACAACAAGAGCACATCAAATGGCCTACAAAAGCTACACATTAAATCAATTTTAGTGTTATGTAATGAATGTGAAGTTCTTGTTGTCTCTGCATCACTGGCTTTAAAAGAGACCTTCACAACACTTATCTGAGTTATTTTTCTTGGTTGTCTATATGTTGGGTTTTATTTGGCTAGACATATGAAGCTCATAGTTAACATGTTTTTTTTTTAAAAAATAAAATCAATCTATATCAAGATTAGATTAAATAATAACAACGAGCCAAATTTGAACACGTAGTTATGATTCGAGCCAAAGCCGAGTTAGCTTAAAACAAAACCAAATATAATAATAATAGAAAAAGTTTGATATATAGTTATGATAGCGAAAGTTAGTTTAATTATGTTAGGTCATGAATAATACTCTGGTATGGATAAATTTGGATTTAACACCTGGTCTCATCTGAAGCCTACACATGGCATTATCCCGAGCGTCCACCTGAGCGATGCAAGTTCCCAAACAGGACATCCCCTTAGAGCAAAAGGGAGGTTGCTAAAGTCAAAGATGGGGATAAGACGATAGGAAGAAATAATGTGCAGAGGATAAGATGTCAGAAGATAAGTACATTAATAAAGGTCTCTGACACGGAGGGGATAGCCGCCGACCTCAACGAAGGGGGATAAGAGAAGGAGAAAGATGAGAAGTGAGGGATGCAACATTTGAGCTATGGACACATTCTCGATAACCTTCGAAAGCTTACTGTTGCATTCTTCAACTATCAGCATGTCTCTTACAACTGAAGAAATCTTAACCATCGATCAAAAACCACTTCTAAAAATTAGGACGAACTTGTTTTTGCCACAATATACTCAATAACTTATCAAAATATCATAGTAAATAAATGAAAATAATAATATAAATAAACCCTCAATTAAAAATATTTAGTCTAATATATTTTTTTCTCCGAATGAATAATGAAATAATTAAAGAAGGAAAAATAATTAATATTCAAATCCCATCAACACCTAATCATCTTTATAAACCTAGTACAACTACACCAATACATATCTGTGTCTCACCTATTAATCCCTCTTACTTTAATTAACTAACTTCTAAAACGACGATTAGCACTAATTATTTATTAACGGCCTGATCATCAAGAGAGCGGGACGTGTACGGCTGCTGTCCCTTCGGTGCCCACGGGTTGATGTTACTAAATAATTCACAGAGTCTCTGGACCGTCCGATGGATCCAACGGTCAGGATGGTCCATCATGGTAGATATTTCGTCCAGGCACCGGCTATTGTCGGTTAGACTTGGGAGATTCCCGGCCGTATGCTTCTCTCGTTTGCCTTCTCTTCTATATAGCTCTATTGGCTTCACCGATTTGGTTAACCTCTCGAGCTCTCGGGCTATCTCTGCTATATCTCGAGCATTGGAGGAGATGGGAGCTAGGGTTTAGAGAAGATGGTGTTCGATCTCAACGATACGTCGTCGTCGGTGGAGAAGGAGGTGGCGGGAGAGGGATCGGGGACATCGGAGTCGTCGGTGCTGAATGGGGAGGCATCGAGCAACCCTGGGGATGAGGATTCGTGCTCAGAGGTTCCGCCGGGGGGGATTGAGTTCGGGTTGCTGAAAGGGGTGGAGGAGGAGGTGGAGGGAGAGGGGGAGAATGGAGAGGGGATGGAGATGGGTGGGTGTGTGACGAGGCAGTTCTTTCCGCCGGAGCCGGCGGTGGAGGGGGTGGCGAGGGTGGCTGGTGGGGGGACGTCGGTGAAGAGGCCGCACTGGATGGATCTGGAGTTTTGCCATCCTGGTGCTGGCGGGATGGGGGTGATGCCGCCTCCGCAGCCTCCGCAGGTGCAGGTGAAGAAGAGTAGGCGGGGGCCGAGATCACGGAGCTCGCAGTACCGCGGGGTCACCTTCTACCGGCGGACAGGGCGGTGGGAATCGCATATTTGGTGAGTTCTCTTGGTTTGGTCTTCAATCCTTTGTGAAGTTCGTTCATTGGTTTGTTCTTGTTTTGCAGGGATTGTGGGAAACAAGTCTACTTGGGTAAGAACCTTTGTGTTTTGTGGCTGTTTCTTTTGTCTAATTTCAGAAAAAATAATGTTGAAGTTCGTGTGGTTTGGGATTTCAGGAGGGTTTGACACTGCTCATGCTGCTGCGAGGTTGGATTTGATTTCATTGGAGTGTTGGTTGTTTGATTAGCGGGCGTCCTTTATTGAATTGCATGTTTTTGTGGGGGTTTTGAATTGCAGGGCGTATGATCGGGCCGCGATCAAGTTCCGGGGAGTAGATGCAGACATTAACTTCACTCTTGCTGATTATGAGGATGATTTGAAGCAGGTGATTCATGGTTGTTGGCTGGTTTTGTTTTTTGAGTATGTTTTGAAGATTTCTTTTCTAAAAAAAAATAATAATAATTTTTGCAGATGAAGAACTTAACTAAGGAGGAATTTGTGCACATACTTCGTAGGCAGAGCACTGGATTCTCAAGGGGGAGTTCCAAGTACAGAGGGGTGACTCTCCACAAGTGTGGCCGCTGGGAAGCTCGGATGGGCCAATTTCTTGGCAAGAAGTAAATATAGCATCTTTAGCTTTTGTTTTGTTTCTTGAATTTCTCTCTTCAATTCATTCTTAAAATTGGTGAATTGTTCATGCATGAATTATTTGTTTTATATATATAGTTTTTGGAGAAAGTCCTGATTTTTAGGGTTGAAACTTGAAACTTGAAGTGCATGCATTTATTGGTACAAAGACTTGTATGGTCTAATTGAACACCTTGAAAGTCCATGATTTACCAATGAGAAACAATGCTTGCTTGCAGGTACATCTATCTTGGGCTTTTTGACAGTGAAATAGAAGCTGCAAGGTAGTACCCAGCACTATTCTCTCTTTGTACTTACTAGTTCTTGTTTGATATCTTCATCTCACCAGACATCCTTCTCCAAGTTAGCTCATGTGTCTTCTTTTGTCTGTATTTTGATCTGTAGGGCTTATGACAAGGCAGCTATCAAATGCAATGGTAGGGAAGCTGTTACCAACTTTGAGCCAAGTACCTATGATGGGGAATTGCTTCCAGATGTTGATATTGATGGTATTATTGGACATATTGAATTTTTTTTCTTTGTTTGCATGTCGACATTATGTAGAATTGAACTGAAGCAATTCACAGTCCTTTATGGTTGTTATGATCCACATGGATTTTGTTGAACGATAGCTGCAGGTGTTGATCTTGATTTGAACCTGCGGATTTCACAACCTGCTGTCCATAGTCCAAAGCAGGATGACAATCCAATGGATCTCCATTTCCAGTATGGCGCCTTTGATGTTTCTGATCCAGGGAAAGCCAGTGTAATTTTCTTGCCGCCATCTCACAGGGAATATTTGAATAATAAACTGGATTTGTTATTAGAGCTGTCATAACATATCCTTCTAGGAAGACCAATTACTTAGAAAGAATTTCTTAATCTTTCTTCATTTGTGTTCAGAACTTCCAGTCTTCCATGATCCTTTTCTTTAGAAATTTGCTTTGCATCTACAACTTTTGTCTTTTATATATATATATTTTATATAACTCCTTCACCATCAATTATGTTTTGGTGGTTTGCCAGTTCTCCTATATGCAACTTTAGCCAGTTCATAATTTTTTGAACTTTTAAGTTCATGTTCTGAGAGTTCGTGAATGTAATTATATTGATGGCTGTTTGTCTTGTCTTCTCTGGCAGGTTACTGACCCTTCTTCCCATTTGGCTATGCAGCCTCAGAGCTTAACAAAGATGACCAGGCAGCCTCAAGTCTGGCCTGCCCCTTACACCAGTTTCCTTCCCAACTATCAGGTAACTTTTTATTTAAGGATAATTTTGATCTTACTTGGTCTTTCTATTCCAGGGTTTCATTTAAAACCATTTATTATTAGTATGGATTTATTCCTGTGAGACCTTTTTTTTTAAATAAACATGGACAAGTCACCGGAAGCAAGTCACTTTATTCGAAACCTCAATCTCTTTTCGTTAGAAGGAATGGAAGACTGTTATTTCTATTTTCTTGGCATTTACTTTTCATCTTGGGATTTAGGGCATGCTGTTTTATAGTTATAGTTCTGAAGGATGTACAAATGAATCATTTATTTTTCTGGCCAATCAGAACCTCTCCCTAACCCAAGATGTTTTTATTATTAGTTTAAAATATTTACCCTGCCATCCTAGCCCTGGAACCACTAGGTCCAATAAAGGCTGCAGTCTTTACAGTTGCGGAAAGATATTCTGGAAATCAACTTTTGTTTTTTTCTCAAGCCATGGACCTTCCTACTAAAATGACAGTGATGTTATCCTTGGTTTTTGAACACTATTTACTGATCCTCACTACACTCACCTTATTTGTCCTGTTGTGTGTCAGTTAGCTTTTGTTTTGATGTTATGACCCCTGATATGGAACTGGCATGATGAGACACCACATTGGTGGTCTGTAGCCAATTGTACCACTTCCTATGAATTACATATGCCCTCTTTCCTCCATAAAATCATGTTTAATTAATCACTTCATTCTTGGCCATGCTAATTTTATAACTTCTCCACATCATAATAGAATGACAATTGACATTCATTAGGCTCTTCTTGATCAATATATGTCTTTACCTGAATTTTTTTTTGAAAATTCCTCTTCAGGAAAGAATGATTGGAAAGAGGCCACATGAAATGGGATCACCGGCAACTCCACCCAACTGGAGGCCATGGCAACTGCACAGCTCTACCCCATTATCGCCGTTCTCTTCTGCAGCATCATCAGGATTCTCCAACAACTCGACACCCCCAACCTTCCCGCCCGCACCACCACCGCCAACAACCACCGACCAGCTAAACAGCTTCTACTACCGTAATCGAAACTAAATCAAACAACAACACTGAACCAGTTTGTTTGTCTGTTCTAGGTTCATCCAGGTCACGACACCATGAAAAAGTGAGGAAAATAATACAAGTCTGGTGCTTGTTTCATTGTTATCTTTGCTTTTTGGCTGTGTTTTCCTGGGGCTGGCTCTACAGCCTAGGTTGCTTCTGGCTTGGAAGGCATCAGTCCTGACAGCATGACCACTCTTCTCTCCTTTCAGTACTTTTTCTTTACTCTCTCTTTTATCTCCTCTTTTTCCTCCACCCTCTTTGGCCTTTTGGGCAATGTGAATCGCATGCTGAGCTGCAATTCCTTCAAAATCTTATTGTGAGAACTCAATTGCAGTTGAGTCTAATCAACTGAAAAGCCTGAGCGCACGCTTTAAATAGACCAGACCAGACCTTCATGTGTTGTAGGCTTGTAGCTGACTGAGTTTCTGCCTCTCTATCAATGTCTATGTGTGAGTGTTCTGAAAACAGGGTTTACAAAGTGAAGAGTGAACAATGGCTTAGATGAAACAATCAAGATAGTTTTTGTCTTTAAAGTGTTATTTGCCCCCACTACTAAGAGTATGTTGAAGAGTTTGAATGACAAATAACCTTTCAGGATTCACCGAAGCCAATCAAGAGAAAAGATTAACAATTTCTTTGTTCTTGCCAAAGAATACTCAAGAACAAATTTAAAGAATGGAGAAAGAAATTAGAGAGTGATTGTATATCTTTTGTCATTGGTTTTATGTTGTATTTATAGTCCAATGGTGTCCTAAAACACATCTTTTTGGAAAAGGCACTCTCTTTCAAAGTTATAGAGAACAACCTTCGATGAAAAGACACATCCAATTTTAAAGAGAACAATCTTTGATGAAAATACACACCCACTTTCAAAGTGAAATAATACAACTTTTGACAAACTTGATTTCTTCATTATTTTTACTTAGTTTTTCAAGCTATCATATCTTATAAGCATTATAAAAATACTTATTTTTCAACAGTGAGAATTGAGAAGTCATGCTTCTTGTTTTTTATAAATGATTTGTCATTATTTTAAATACAACAACAACTAATCGGGTTGGATTCGATGTTTCCATGCCCCTCTCTTAAAGATAACAGCCGGCTCAATATACATACGTTCTTAGAAATTATCTCTCTATATAATGTGATAGGGATGAAAGTAATAAGACATGTGGTAGTCATCCAAATAAACCACGTGTAGTCATCTAGATAAACCACGTGTCAGAATAGCCATTCAGGATATCATGTCGGTGTTACAGTCTACCATTCCGATATGAACGGCTTACTGGATCGGATCGACACATCACGAAGCGCCACTTCGATCCGATATGAATAACCGATATGACGAAACAGTTATGAGCCATATCGGTATCGGAAAGAAGCTCATCAATCCAGCGCAGACATAACAGAATCCATAATTACCCATATCGCCTTCAGCCTTCTAGAAGAGGGACAATCAGAGATGTACCTGGCATTCCAGAAAGTTGTAGAATAGTTACAGCTGGAGACAGTTCAGATGCTTAATGACACTTTGGATTGGCAAATTTGCAAACACGCGACTAAATTGAGAAGCATGCCAAAGACGCGACCCATGCCTATAAAAGGCAAGGATCATGTTTCTATTGGGACATTCTGAGATCCAAGTAGCGAAGCTCTGCCAAATTGGAAAGAGAATCCATTTTTTCCATTTCACGTCTTCTATTTGGAAAATGGCTGTAAGATCTCTTGTACATTCAATGATTGATAGTGAGATTTCTTTTTCTCCCGTGGTTTTTTCCCCGTTTCTCAGGGGTTTTTCCACGTAAATTTGGCTCTTCTCTCTCTTGCTTGGATTCTCTTTCGATTTCTCACTAGGATAGCCACCCTATAAATATAAATTCAATTGTTAGGCTGAAATTGGGCCATAAATCCAATTTTAGTACTAACAATTTGGCGCCGTCTGTGGGGATACGTGGACGAAAAGTTCATGGCTGCTACACAGAGAAGATCAAAGAGATTCCAATCTCAGGAGGAAGGAAGGGGAGTCTCGGTAACCCCTCCAGCGGAAGGCGCAACGCCTCCTGGAGCTGAGATTACTCTAGCAAGTGTTGGGATCCAAAATGACCAAGAATGCGTCAGAAGGATGGCGCAAGAAATTGAAGAACTGAAACAAGCTCTCCAAGAAGCACGACAGCAGGGTGTCTTCCAGACTAAGGTTCCCCCTGATGCCTAACCTATCAAAGAGAGCGGAGAAAGGAAGGCGGATCGCTCCCTCAAGCATCAAGCATGATCCCCTGAGAGATATCGAAGCAAGGAGCCTTCAGCTGGAAGCTCAGATCCGGCGCATTGTCGCGATCATCATAATCGAAGGGATGAGGGTAGAGAAGGAAGAAAGAGGGGGATCTCCCGTTCTCCAGACCAATCCTTCGGTCAAAGGAGGAGGACCCGATCGTTGACATATCGGTCCAGAGAGCGGTATCATTCATTGGATCGGCATCCTTCCCCTCGAGGCCGATCTCCATACCGTTTTCACTTCAGGCGCTAGTCTCCACGGCTTGACTCGCCATATCGCCGTTATTCTCCCTCGCGGCGGTATATGACAGAGAGGGAACGAGTCCAACAACTTGTTCCCCATGTTACTTCCCCTTTTATAAGGGCGATTTGGGAAGCTCCCTTCTCGGAACACTATAGACCTCCAAATGTTCACTCTTACGACGGGACTTCTGATCCCATGGAGCACTTGGAGAGTTACAGAGACGAGATGATGGTCAACAGAACCACTGAAGCTGTCATGTGTCGAGCTTTTCCTCGAACACTTAGTGGGGATGCCCACAATTGGTTCAGGGGGATTCCCCTGGGGATTGTGCATAATTTTCAGAAACTTTCTGACCTTTTCCTTTGCAATTTTGCCAAAGAATAAGAATCAAGAAGAATCCCATGATGTTACCGATTGGGATTGACAGGCCGAGGAGAGTCTTCGCGGATACATCAGCCGCTTCAATAAGGAGGTTAATGGATTCAGCTCTGGTTGTGGGAATAGCTGTGAAATGGCTGAAGGATGGGCCCTTTAAGGATTCCTTAACTAGAGAGCCTCCGGCGGCCTCTCGACTTCGAACTTAGTCAAGCTAAGTATATTGCCTCTGAAGAAATGAAAGCCAAATGGCGCGAGAGTGATCTCTTGCAGCTAGAGGAAATTAAAAAGAAGAGTCATCACCCACAACCATATCGGGACTGGAGAGAAGGAGCTCAGGAGGTGATAAATCTCGGAGGAAGGGGCGAAATCTAAACCGAAAGCGGTCGGTTTGAAGAGAGAGGACCCCCACCACATCGGGGGTATGATCCTGAAAGGGGAGAGAAGTACCACAACTATTCCATCTTAAACATCTCATTGGAAGACATTCTCTCCCAAATCCAGGATCAGAAAATCTTAAAGCCTCCACAGCCGATGAAGGATAATCCAAGAAGGAAGAGGAGCAAGAAATTCTGCAAATTCCATCAGGATAAGGGGCATTTTACTAAGGATTGTGTCCAGTTGAAGAATGCTATTGAAGGCCTTATCAGAGAAGGAAAACTGGAACAATTCTTACAGAAGGAGCCGGAAACGGAGATCGAGCATAATCCACTTCCTCAGCCTATTATTCCTTGCGACACACGGGTGACAGTTATTGCTGGGGGCCCAGGATACGGAGGATATGGGGGAGAGAGTTCAAGGTCAAGGAAGAGTCATATGAGAGCAGTTGGATCTGTTCAGAATGTTACTTCCTTGAAGAGGCCTCGCAGTCCTATGCAAATTTGTTTTTCCGATGAGGACTTGAGAGGAGTTCATTATCCACACGATGATGCTCTCGTGATTACGGCTCAGATTGGGGTATTCATAGTAGAGCGAGTCCTCATCGACACCGGGAGTTCGGTGGATATTATATTCTCATCGGCTTTTGACAAAATGAAGCTACCGGTGGAGAACCTGAAGCCGATAAGGTCTCCACTCATCGGGTTTAACGGGAGTCCACTTCAACCCGACGGTATGATCTCTCTACCTTTGACTCTCGGAACTCCCCCAAAATTTATTACTGCTGTCGTTAACTTTTTGATTGTACGATGCCCTTCGAGCTACAATGTTATTATTGGAAGGCCATCAATCAATATGTTGAAAGCTGTTCCTTCAACATATCATATGATGATTAAATTTCCTACACCCAATGGCTGCGGCGAAGTAAAGGGTGATCAACTGGCTTCTCGCCGATGTTATGCCACTATACTCAAAGGATACGGTGAAGGGAGCAGCCGATCCGGAGAGGTACTCACAGTGGGAGATATTCAACAGGAAGATGATGAGAGGGAGAAACGCCACCCCACTCCGGTTGAGGAGTTGAAAGTCATACCTCTGAAGGATGAACAACCGGAACGGACTGTTCAGATAGGAGCAAATCTCCCATTAAATCAGCAAGAGGAGATGCTGGATCTCGTAAGGAGCAACTCTGATATCTTTACCTGGACAGCAGAGGAGATGCCAGGAGTGCCACGGGAGGTTATTGAGCATCGGCTTAATGTTGATCCGACGCATAAGACGGTTATACAGAAGCGGCAAAGTTTCGCTTCAGATCGGCTCCAGGCTGCACAAGAAGAAGTAGACAAGCTTCTGAAGGCTGACTTCATTCGTGAAGTATATTACCCTGAGTGGTTGTCCAATGTAGTATTAGTGAAAAAATCCACAGGAAAGTGGAGAATGTGTGTGGACTTTACAGATTTGAATAAAGCTTGCCCCAAGGATTGCTACCCCCTGCCTTTAATCGATAACTTAGTAGATTCCACATCAGGATATGAAATGCTAAGTTTTCTCGATGCATATTCGGGGTACAATCAGATCAAGATGGCGGAAGTTGATGTGGAGAAAACATCTTTTATCACAGGGAGAGGAACATACTGTTATAAGGTCATGCCTTTTGGCCTGAAAAATGCCGGTGCCACTTTTCAGAGATTGGTGAATAAGGTTTTCAAAGACCAGATCGGAAGAAACGTGGAAGCGTATGTTGATGATATTTTGGTGAAAAGTGCTAGTGCTGAACAACATGCTGCCGATCTGCAGGAAACCTTTGGTGCGCTTCGAGCGCACGGAATGAGTCTCAATCCCAATAAATGCACATTTGGAGTTCGATCAGGAAAATTTCTAGGATTCATGATCACACATCGGGGAATTGAAGCAAATCCGGAGAAGATACGAGCAGTCCTAGAAATGAGATCCCCAAGAACAATCAAGGAGATACAAAGACTCAACGGCCCATTTCGCCCCTAGGGAGGTTCATATCCAAGTCAGGAGAAAAGAATCTTTCTTTCTTTCGAGCATTAAGGAAAGCTCCAAAAGTTGAATGGAATGAGGAGTGCGAGAAAGCATTTGTATAGTTGAAGGAATACTTGCAATCACCAGCTTTACTGGCAAAGCCTAAGCCAGGGGAAGAACTCTACATCTATTTATCTGCAACGGATGCCGTTGTCAGTTCTGTACTGGTGAAGATTGAAGATAATGTGCAGAAACCTGTGTATTACACAAGCAAAGTTCTCACTGATACTGAGTCCCGATATCTTTCTCTTGAGAAGCTGGCTTATGCTTTAGTAGTTGCGGCCCGGCGACTCCGCCCTTATTTCCAATCACATCGGATAAGGGTATTGACCGATCAGACGTTGAAGCAAATTTTACACCGGCTAGACACATCGGGACGCCTGTCCTGATGGGTACTTGAACTAGCGGAGTATAATATCAGTTATGAATCACGTACTTCAATAAAGGCCCAAGTACTTGCAGACTTCATAGCTGAGCTGACAACTACTACGGATGATGATCCTTCAAACATCAAGTTGTCAGAAGTCAGGGATGACCCTTCATCTCTGTGGACTCTACACACAGATGGATCTTCAACGGGAGACAGTTCTGGAGGAGGACTGATCCTGCAATCCCCATCGGGGTGGAACACTTCAACCATACTGAAGTTTGGGTTCAAAGCTACTAATAATGAGGCCGAGTATGAGGCTTTGATAGCAGGATTGCAGTTGGCTCGTGGCCTTGGTGTAAGGAATCTGCAAGCTAATACAGATTCCCAGCTAGTTGTGGGCCATTTAAGTGAGGAATTTGAAGCAAGAGTAGATCATATGGTGAAGTATAAATCTTTGTTGCAGAAGCTCACCACAAGCTTAAAAAAATTTCACATTTCCAAGATTCCCAGAGCAGAGAATCAGCAGGCCGATCTCCTATCCAAAATTGCCTCAGCAAACACTACTGTTGTACAACCAGTGAATATTCAATACCTAGCAACAAGAATAATTGATTGTCGGCCACCGAAAGAACTCATGGATATCGATCAGGAGCCATGTTGGATCGATCCGATATTGAGTTATCTGAAGGATGGAACTCTCCCGCATGACCCAAAGGAAGCACGGAGGGTCACTATAAGAGCTTCCCGATATAGTGTGGTGGATGGGCAGCTCTATAAGAAATCTTTTACTCTCCCTTTATTAAAGTGCCTGCGACCATCGGAAGGGGAATATGTTCTTCAGAAGATCCATGAAGGGATCGCAGGAGATCATTTGGGGGGAAGAGCATTAAGTCACAAGGTCCTTAGACAAGGATATTATTGGCCGACTTTGAATAAGGATGCAATTAATTTCGTGAAGAAATGTGATGCTTGTCAACGCTATGCTAACATTCAGCGGCGTCCCCCGGTACCACTCACCGCAGTTGTGAGTACGAGACCATTTGCTTTATGGGGAGTTGATATAGTCGGGCCATTTCCTGTTGTTACCCGACAGATGAAGTTCCTGATTGTGGAGATCGACTACTTTACTAAGTGGGTGGAGGCAGGACCACTAGCGTCGATCATAACAAAGGCTTGCCTGTGGCCTTCATCACTGACAATGGCCGCCAGTTCGATAACCCAGCATTCAAGAAGTTTTGCACCGATCTTGGTATTGAATCGAGGCTAACTTCTGTTACTCATCCACAGGCGAATGGACAAGTGGAAGTAACCAACAGAACTCTCTTACATAGTTTGAAGACAAGGGTCCTCAGAAACGGGTCGAACTGGGTAGAGGAAGTTCCGAATACCCTATGGGCATATCGAACAACTGCTCGAACCCCAACTGGTGAGACTCCTTTCGCGCTAGCGTTTGGAGTAGAGGCTGTGCTCCCAGCCGAAATCACCTTACCCACACCAAGAACGCGATCCTACGATCCAGTAAGAAATGAAGAGCAACTCCTGGCCGAGTTGGATCTATTAGAAGAAAAGAGAGATTGCGTCAATGTTCGAGCAGCGGCGTATCGGGAGAAAGTCCGAAGGTACTACAACGCCAAGGTGAAAGAAGTGACCTTCCAGGTCGGAGAATTAGTATTGAGAGAGAACATCTTTCAAGGCAACAAAAGTCGAACTGGGAAGCTCAATACCAATTGGGAGGGCCCATATATTGTACAGGAAATTGTAAGGCCCGGTAGATATTGGCTTTCTAAGATGGATGGGCGTAAACTCAAACGTCCATACCATTCAGAACATCTACGGAGGTACTATCAATAAAACTAGTTATTTCCATACATATTTGTGTTTTTTTGCTTCTACTTTATTCCTTGAAAAAATCTGTTCACTAACAAAAAAGGCAGAACCAACTCTAGAAGTCATAACGGCTACAATGCCATATCGAGCTCAACGGACCATATCGGTCCCGATATTCTCATCAACTTCAACAGGCCATACCGG
The DNA here is from genome assembly GCA_026586065.1 of Dioscorea zingiberensis. Lineage (NCBI taxonomy): Eukaryota > Viridiplantae > Streptophyta > Magnoliopsida > Dioscoreales > Dioscoreaceae > Dioscorea > Dioscorea zingiberensis. Next base: position 65,674,590 of record CM048820.1, on the reverse strand, counting down.
CCCCAATAGATCATATCGATCCCAACGGATCATATCGATCTCGACAGACCATACCGGTCTCGTCATATCATATCAATCAAGACAGACCATATCGGTCTCGTCATATCATATCGATCAAGACAGACCATACCGGTCTCGTCATATCATATCAATCAAGACAAACCATACTGGTCTCGTCATATCATATCGATCAAGACAGACCATACCGGTCTCGTCATACCGTATAGATCCCAACGGATCATATCAGCTCCAACGCCCATACCGGGCTCAACAAGCCATGTTGGTTTCGACAGATCATATCGGCTCCAACAGATCGAACGGACTCAAGCAGATCACGCTAATTTACCATATCAACGGAACGCACCAAACTTGGAGGATCAACAAGCCAAAGCAGCTCCGAAAAGGAGACAACTGCACCAATCATTCATCGACAAAATTATGTCGGGATGGACAATTCCTCCAATCAAACAATCGCGGGAGTCATCATACAAGCGTGACACATTTACAAACTGCATCAGTTTTCATACAAGTAAGATCAAACTTCTTATTTCTACATAACTTCGGCAACTTATTACTTTTAAGAAGAAATTTTGTTCCGCTATAACAAGAACGAGAAACTTCAAGAAATGAAACAATCAGAAAGAGGCAAATTGATGAAAGAAGAAGTTCATTAATTGAAAACAAAGGAGTACAATGGTAATACAAGAATCAAGAAGAATCCGAAGAAGCGAGGCGGTCGAATCAGAAGTGCCGTCAAGGACTTGAGAGGGCGCAGCCGCAAGTGTCGATACCTTATGACACTGATTGTTCCCAAGGATATGAACCTCGAAGCGCAGATCCTCTCGAAGAACGAAAACCAGCAGCTCTCCCTCCACTAGCTGGTGATCCCTCACGAAATCAGCCCACCCGTCAGTGAATCTGATATCTCCAAGTTCAGGCAACATAGATAACGTAACTGTCCAGTAGTTTCCGCTGGGTCCGCGCAGTCTAACAGGCCCCGCTTCGAAGAACGCCCTCATATGACCATGGAAGGCCCTGGGAATCCAAAGATAGCGGGAGTTATCGTTGAGGAAGAACCTGAAGAAAGAAGGGCAACTGTTATTACCCATGGCGAAGAAGAAAGATACTCTAAACAGGCTGCAACCTTCCCTATTTATATTGAAGGTTTCATGAAGGCAGTAAATGCAGGTTCAAAACACCAAAGGGAGCTGAACGCTTCTCTTCAAGTCCCAGAACATCAAAAGACGTCAAACGCGTTGTTTCAAGTCATGGAGAGCGACTCTTGGTTTTTTCAATGGAATGCCTCGAAACGCTTCAGAATTAAAGGCTCTATCTAACCGAGTTAATGCTCTATTTTCCAAGGGAGGACTCAAAAACAAGACCGATCCGATATGATCAATCGAGATCCAATATGAATATCCAAAAATAGATCGACATCGGAAGAATTGATACTCGACAAATAGAAAAAAATTATTAAGTGGCAATCTCATTCATTCTCAAAAAGAGAGAGGAAACAAAGAGACAATCGAAGTATTCTTAATTCATGCAGTTTGAGTCAAATTTCTACATCAAGATGAAAAACTATAAAGAGTTACAAATTTCTTTATCAGATGAAGTCCCAGCTACTGTATCTTGCAACGTATTCTCGACGGGCTTGAACACGAAGTTTTGCTTCAAGAGCTTCACCAGATTTCTTCGCTCTGCCGCGCAGAATTTTTTCTTGAACAACCTTTAACTCTTGAATTTCACTCCGAAGTTGTCTCATTTCGGGTGGATCTAACGGGAAGAAGAAAAAGAACGAAGTGATTAAAAAGAAGCAGAGGAAAACTAAAGGAATTTAGCTAACCTTCCTTCCTACGCACAGTGAAGGATCTATTTTCCAGGTCAACTTCAGGGGGTGCCATCTTATTAGCCTCGGAGGAGACAACCTTGGTACTTTTAGAAGACGCTCCTTCATCTGGAATACTGGAAACAGCTTTGGCTGGATAAAAAGAGCGAATAAACGACTGCATTATAAGAGACATTAGGAGAAAGTAAAATAAAGACTTACATGTTTCCGCGGAGGTATCATCTTCGATCTCAATGATAGCAGGAGAAGTTTTAACTGAGCCTTCATGATCTTTCCCTTGAAGAATTGGCTTTTTATCGTGATCTGTCTCTTCACCACCTCCCATATCCTTAGGAGGAAGTTCTGATTCAGCAAGAATAGCTTTATATATCGGATCGGGATCCGATATAACTTTCCCGCATTCCGGAATTTCCTTCAAATCCGATACAGGCAGAGGAGGAACTATTACATCGGAAACCTCTTTTTCCGATACAGATGTAGCATAATTTCGGTCTAGACATGGAGCATCGGACCTTGATTCTTCAGCAGCAGGGACCACGCCCCGGACTTCTTCGACAACAAGATCTTTGTCTCTCTCTTCTCCTGCCAGACACTTGGCAAAATAAAGTTCTATTACTTCGTCATAAGGAGTTTGATGGAAGTTGATTGAAGGGTCTACGGAGTGGACGCAGCTTAGAATTGAATAAACTTCTGATGTCGTTCTTCGAATTTCATCGTCAGAAAGTTCTCTTTTTTCTGCTGCGGCAAGTTTGCTTTCCAGCTCCATACTCTTCCTCCAGCTTTCATTCAGCTTATGTTGCAGAGAGGACATTTCCTCCTTAATAACCTCATTTGATTTTTGAGCCGAAAGAACTTCATTTTGAGCATTGGAGAAGAGGTTTTCTTTAGCCCTCACCGCTTGCAATGATCTCTCTCTCCCTTTGTCTTCTCGGCGGTTCTTGACATCTTTGAGCTTTGACTTCAATATTTTCTTCAACTCATTTTCAGTAGATGCTTCACGATTGAGTTCAGAAATTGTTTCGGAGAGCTTCCTGTTTTCATCAATAATGGATTCTTTCTCTTTCCTGCACTTATCTAGATCTCATCTCAGAGCATCGGCGACTTGTTCAGAAAGAGAAAGAGAAGCTTGCAAACTCTCATGGTTAACTTTCAATGAGTCATGAGCTTTCTGTGACTTTTCCAGTTCGACAGAAACAAGCTTCTTCTCCTCATCCAATTTGATGATTTCAGTGCCTTTGAGAAGAAGATTCTCCGAGAGCTTTTTATTCTCTTCTTCTAACTGGGAGATGCGGGCCTTCATCGCAGAATTGTTTTTATTGCAAAATGCAACAACCCGATCGCCCCATAAAACAGTCTGTAGAAAAAATTATTTTAGAAAGGAGAAACAGGGAATTATGCTCTCGATTGAGGGAAAGACTCAAAAAATATACCGAGGCCATTGACCATTGAAAATGGGCACAGGATTCCTCTAAACTGAATTGGTTCAAGTGATTTTTGATATCCTCTTGCCGCCAACTACGGAGAGAGTCTTTGACTGCATTAACATTAACGGGCAGAACATTGTCCTTTCGATGAGTAAGTATTTTGAATCCAGGACCTTGGACACTTGAGTTACCAACAGACGGATCCACCATTTGAGTTGTTCCTAAAATCAAGATAGGAGAAATAAGACAGTTGATATGCGGTAGAGCAAGATGGAATTGAAAAGTACCATAAGAACGATGAGAGACATTAGGCTCATACCTTTCTTTCGACGAACAATTGGTTCTGATTCAGATGTATTCCCTTCGGATCGGGTAGGCTCATCCGGTCTGGAAACAGTCGGCATATCGGGAATTTGCATATCGAAACCCGACCCGATGGGGAGTGTGTGAGGAAACACAATGGACGCATCGGGAATAGAGACATCGGGGTTCGATATAGCTGGAACCGAAGAAGAAGTAGTAGTTCCTTCTTGAGCTGAACCACCCACATCCTCAACAATGCCTTCTGAAGAAACATGAGCAGATGGAACGCGGACAGAAGCAACTTTATCTGCAGCCTTTGTTAATTTCCTCTTTTTAACAACTGGAACTTCAACCGGAATTGGAGGAAGGCTGGCAATAATGGGAGCTGTTACCGCTCCATAGTTGATAGGAACATCAGGTTCTCTTCTATGCTTCGCGCCAAGCTGATGAGAAGGAATATTATCGGACAGAACCCTCTCAATTTCCTTGTTACCAGAACTGGGAACTTCTTCACTTAAGATTTCTTTTCCCCTTTTCTTGGATTTGTCAGCCTGGGAGATGGCCCGCATTCTTTCAGCTAAAGTTTTTGGTGGCATGTCTCTCTCTGACAAAAAGGCAAATACATTCAGATCAGACAACAGTAAAGAATCATTCAAAAAATATGGATCAAAAACTCGAAGTGATCCTACCCAAAGCTAAATACAATCCACACTCTTGAAGCCTTTTATCTGATAGAAAGGATTTATCTAATGCAGTGCGCCTGAACTTCTTGAATCTTTGGAACCAATCAGTTTCGGCTGGCTTTTCCTTAGCCTTGGGGCCCGATGGGGGAAAAGGAGTTCCCCATTCAGTGCTAAAACCCCAATTCTCGCTATTAGAAATGAAGAAATATTTGCTTTTCCAGTCCTTGATCGAATCGGGAACGGAACCAAGAAAAGCAGCACCGGGTTTGGCACCAAAGTAGTACCAATCGGACTGTCTATCTTGGTTAAGATTGAAAAGAAGACTAAACAGGTGAGCGGATGGTTCGACCTCACAAAGCATCGAAACAACAACAAAACCACAAAGGATTCTCCAAGAGTTCGGGGTCAGTTGGGAAGGATTCAAACTAAAGTGACGAAAAATATCTACAAAGATTTGTGGAAAGGGTAGCCTAAGTCCCGCTATAAGGGCATCTTGATATACAACAAGATCTCCTCCTTCGGACGGGGAACAAGCATGCTCAGTAGCAGATGGGACCCGATAAGATATACTGGGAGATGAAAGATGATATTTCTGGACTAAATCATCTACCTTATCTTCAGAAAGGATACTAACAATAGAGTAAGAGCAGCGTTTTGGGTCTCTAGCAAGCTTCGGCATCATGGAAGAAACTGGCGAAACAAACCCTAAAACAGGAAAAAATCCAAACCCTAAAACGATGGAGATCTAAACCCTGAAGATGGGAAAAAGCTTACGTGCACTGAATGGATAAATCCCTTCTGAGGACAAGGAGATTAATGGCTTCGTGAAGAAGAACAAAGCGAATGGAAGAGCAAGACGAAAAGAATTCTGCATAGAAGCCGCCGCTTTTAAACGATTTTGAAATTCGATGACAGGCTCTCCAACAGTATTTGAAAATTAAATCGACGGTCAAGATCAATGTGAGCGATTATGCAAAACCCTTCATCCTACGGCCGAGAACAAATAGAAATCCAAAGCGTTTCAAATTCTTGACACGTGGAAGACGAGAAAGCGGTATCATCATGAGCTTTGTCTCACTGCAATCCCCAAAGGCCGTATCTTTTCAATAAGAGATGGGGCATAATCAATGCTGAACAGAGAACATTAAATGAAAAGGAATGTTTCGACAAATAAGTCACCGAGGTACAGTACGAGTAGAAGAAAATACATTGAGTGGAGACATTGGAGCACATACAGATAAAGCCGGCACAGTCTGATTACAGTAATGCTTAGCTTCATTTCATTCGCAAGCATACTTGATGGGGGACTATTGATAGGGATGAAAGTAATAAGACATGTGGTAGTCATCCAAATAAACCACGTGTAGTCATCTAGACAAACCACGTGTCAGAATAGCCATTCAGGATATCATGTTGGTGTTACAGTCTATCATTCCGATATGAACGGCTCACTGGATTGGATCGACACATCATGAAGCGCCACTCTGATCCGATATGAAGAACCGATATGACGAAACAGTTATGAGCCATATCGGTATCAGAAAGAAGCTCATCAATCCAGTAGCGAGACATATACCGTAATCCATAATTACCCATATAAGCCTTGACCAAATTTCTAGAAGAGGGCGGTTGTACGACTGGCATTCCGAGAAAGTTCTAGAATAGTTACGTAGATGCTTAGGCGACACTTAAATTTGGATTGACAGCTGGCAAACACGTGACTAAATTGAGAAGCATGCTCAGCACGCGACCCATGCCTATAAAAGGCAAGGATCACAGCTCTATTGGGACATTCTGAGATCCAAGTAGCGAAGCTCTGCCAAATTGGAAAGAGAATCCATTTTTTCCATTTCACGCCTTCTATTTGGAAAATGGCTGTAAGATCTCTTGTACATTCAATGATTGATAGTGAGATTTCTTTTTCTCCCGTGGTTTTTTCCCCGTTTCTCAGGGGTTTTTCCACGTAAATTTGGCTCTTCTCTCTCTTGCTTGGATTCTCTTTCGATTTCTCACTAGGATAGCCACCCTATAAATATAAATTCAATTGTTAGGCTGAAATTGGGCCCTAAATCCAATTTTAGTACTAACATAATGATATAGCCGGTTTTATAATAATATTATTTGATATAATTGAAAGAGTATGTTCAGGCTTCTTAAATCATAAAAAAAAAAACTTTTTTAACATATGTTCAAGCTTAAAAAAACAAAGACAACTACTTTATACTAATTTCTAGATTAAAGTACCTGCCCAACCTTACCTTTATGTAATGTATAAAGTGCGTCAGCACTTACTTCATCCCATTCTCTATTCACTATTGTCCATAATATTCCTTGTTTTCCTTCACATGAAATCATGGTATATATATATATATATATATATGGTTTAACTCATATAGGGACACCCTAGAATACTGCTCTTCTCTAGGGACGTCTCATGATAGCCATTAAATCATCATCTAACGATTATTATTATTTAATATTATTTACCTTTTATTGTTTGCTGCTGTTCACCATTGTTTGGCATTGTACACATAATGATGTAGTTGTTGGATGGAAATCTAATGGCACTTGGGACATCCCTAGATTTCAAATTTTAAATTATAAAAAATGACAAATGAATTTCTTTTCATATGCATGTAATTTTTATTTTTAGTTATTTTGTTGATTGAATTTATTTTTATTTTTCACAAAGATATACAAGTATATTTTAATGATACTAATAATAATAAATAAATAAATATTTTGAGAATGAAGGATGCCGAAAAGTGATTTTAACTATTGGAACTTCATCGATCAATCTAAGTGGGCTACAAGATAAACTTGGGCTTGAATAAGTGAGAACTCGGCCCAAAATAATCATATAATTAATTTGCATTAATAAAGTTCTAATCCACTCTAATTAGCATTCAACAATAGAATTCCAATCACAATCTCCTTCAGTTAATTATCAAACATAATTAGTGGTATTCCAAATTCATTGGTAACTGAACATGTCTTTAGTTTTAAGATAACTAACTATTCCTTTTAATGAGAATTTCATAAGAATGCTCTTTGTTCAATCTTTATATCCTATGGCCAATGTTTATACTGTTTTAGTTAAGATGAACTCTTTCAATAGTTAGTTTATTGAAGTACTAAATAGGATGTCAATTTAGGAACATTAGGAGTTTTGAGAACTCATTTATTAAACATGGAATCAAATAAGAGATGACATTGCTTCTTATCCAAATCAAGACCAATCTATTCTTCACATGATTTATCTCTTTGTGAAACCTTGACTTAGAAAATGGGAGAGATCACATTAAACAAGATAGAAGATTCTGATGTCTTATTTGGTATTCAGTGCACAGCCATATTGAAACTCTCTGAAAATTCTTATATATGTGAAGAGAGGAAGAGAGAGAGAGAGAGAGAGAGAGAGGTATCTTTGAATTGAAAAATGGTGTTAATTGAATGGATTAAATGATTAAACATTGAATTTTCTTTCATCCAATGACAACATGTTTAGGACCTCAATCTTGCTATGAAAAGTGTGGAATAGATATTGTAAATAAATGTGGATATTGAAATTTTTTTTCCTATATTAGTTTGATGTAGTACATTACATGCTATCAAGAAGCAATAGCCGTAGGAGATGCATATTTTTGTTAAACGGAGCCTCTCACCTTCACTAGAGAGGAACAAACACTGTGGTTTTCAGAAACGAACTTCGAAGAAAAGGAATTAGATTGACCCTACATCAAGATAGATGTCCCACCAATATTGTAAGGGCACAACACAATCTTGCGACCTCTGCTCCCTAATTACTCCTTTGTAACACTCGGTTCAACTATTAAGCCTTCTAACCCTTTAATGTATTAATGGATATTATTTATCTATTTTTTCAAGAAAAGTCAAATTTTTACATTAACATTTGCTGAGAATAAAGATTTTAAAACCATAAAATTTATTAAATCTGTGAATAAAATAATTTTTTTTAGTTTTAAATAATTAACATAAATTTCATCAAAATAACTATGATTAAATATAAACTTATATTATACCTTTTTTACAACATATATTACAAATATCTCAAACTATATAATTGGGTCAAATGTAAAACACCAAATAATACCAAGATTGCTCTTAAATATTAGTAAAATGGGACTTAAATAAATACTATATAATTTTTTTGGATGGGTTTTTCACCCAAATTAATCTCTTTTTATTATTTTTTAATAAAATAAATAAATCATATTCATTAGAACAAACAACAGTAGAAAAAGAAAGGAGAGAAGGACAAAGAGTTAAATTCACTAATGTAATTTACTTTTTTTTCCCGACAAAAGCGCCCTATGAGAAAAGCCACTGGTGGATAATGCGACACCTATGCGTGCGTGTCCTCATATTATAGTCGTGACTATTTGAATCTAAGATTGTTCTAACCAATATCAATAAGCCAAGACGCTGTTGGCATATAATTTACTCATAATTACCCAAAAAGGTTTCAGAATTAAATTGCACAAATATTTCAGAACTTATAAACCATGCTGAAAAACAGAAGAAGAAAAAAAACTCTATAATGTACACCATTAAAACTCTATTTACAGCATGTCCAAACAATCAAAATCACTCACATAACCATATCCCCAATTCAGAAGATCAAAATCAAAGTCAGAAAAAAAGAAAAAAATAAAAAATAAAGAGAAAAAATAACTCTTCCAAGAAGATCAAGATTCAGAGGCAGCATCAGAAGTATAGCCACTCAAAGTTGGTGTTGGAGGAGCTGCTGAATAATCAGCACCACTTTGAGACCAAGAAGTGTTTGAATCTCTTCCTCCTCCTTTCTTGGAAGCCTTGTTGTGAATCTTGTGATTGATGATGGATCTAACCAAACCTCCAAATATCTTGGCTTTAATCTGACCTCTTTTTGGCAGTGGCCTTCTCTCTCCTTTCAGGTGCTCTGAAACTCTGATGGACTCCATTGCTGCAAAAGCTTAGAGCCAGTGATGGTACTGCTTTGTGGTTGAGCTGAGAGGAAGGCTCATCATTCTACTTATATATATAGATAGAGACTTAGAGAGGGAGGGTGGTCTAGAGACATGGCTTCCTTGGAGAGCAAGAAGACTTGAATTCTTAACTCCAAGTCTTTGAGAGAGAAACCTTTGAATTGTTCAAATGGTTGGGGTTGGTTATTAATTCATTATTTATTTATTTGCTTTCTTTTTTCATATTACTCACTTGACCCTCTTTTATTTGCAAATAAAAAAATGTATATAGAGTGAATATTTTTAAAACATACTGATTAATATTGTTAGTTTAATTATTTTTTCAGAAATATATTTTTGTTTGAATTGATGACTTTATTTGAGTTATATACCAATATCATTTCATGTCATCTATTTTTAAAAAAATTTGATAAAAAAAAGGAAAAATGATAATTTATAAATATCTTATATTTTTGTTTCCAAAATATGAAAATATTTTTTTTTTTTTTAAATATGAATACAAAATTGTTTAGGTGAGTATATGATAAAGAAATTGATGATTGCATACTGAAGTATGTCACCTCATAAGTGAAGGAATGCATGATGTATTTGTTTATGTCAAAATGAACATTGTTAATTATTTTAATCTACGAATTTCTTTTTTTTTTTACCCCGAAGGTAAGTCAAGGACATGCGCAAATATAGCCGCTCGATTTTGGATTAGTCCACAAAAAAACAACACCACGCTTGACTCTCACCTTACAAGAGTGGGGATTTGATCCCAGGTTCATCCACAGGAGAACCCCTCATTTTAGCAAGAGACCCAGGTACCAATTGACCCGTGGGCCATTGGTTTCAATTTCTTTTTTTTTTTTGTTTACAAAGGCAACAAGCACCTCCCAATCAGGGGCAAACAACGCGGCACCCGTGCACGCGTGCCCTCACCTTGTGGTCGTGGCAGTTCAACAAAACCCTACACAAGGAACCCCGGTACCAATAGGCCAAGAGGCCGTTGGTGTTGGTTCCAATTTCATTCCATAAGATTCAATATGAAAGATGCAACGCGTTTTCATGGAAATAATTCGTGATATCGATTTCTTAACTTTTTTCTAGTTTGATATAGCTCCTGCATGCAAGAGGTTGAAATTGATCACAATGAAATTCATCATCAAGATGAGATGAGCCTGACATTCACATGAGAAGAATCACCACTACACACTCAAGAGACAAACTTTGATGACACTCAGGAGTAAAAGATAGAATCTGAAACATCGGTCCTCACATCATTTGTATTTGGTATGCCAAAGGATCTTATCCCTATATTCTATCTTGTAATGAATGAATTTGTTTCATTCATTTTATATAAAAAAAATAATATAATGCGATGATGTAATTAATTCTGTTTTCATTTAATATATGATAATTAAAAGAAAAAAACATCATTGATGATCTCATGAAGTAAAACGTCACATTGTTCTGGATGCATTTAATCCATTCATAAGAGTTGGAGTGACATCACTGATTTCGTATTATTGAGGTTACTTGATGCCAACCCTTTTGATGTTCTAGTGATTCCATGTTCTAAATGCGAAAAAGACTTCATAATAATAAGAATGCTATTCAATTTAAAAGTCTTCAAGTTAATAATCTCCCAATAATAAGACTTCTTCATTTAGATAAGGAGAAAAACAAGTTCCAAGTTCAACCACATAATCTTATTTTAATCCAAACTTTGAAACCAGTGAACATTATGAATAATAAAGAAGGAAAAAAAAGAAAGAAAGAAAGAGAGAAAACAAACTCATCCATTTGAGTTGAGTTCCTTGATGAGCTATCCAACTGATGATCATCTTCAAGCTGTTGATCATCCACCTTTGCAAACCAATGACATGAATGACTTCACCAAAGTTCTAAATATCTTTACTTTTATCTGCCCTCTCTTTGGCAATGGATTCACTTTCTCATTCCCAACCATTGCAACAGATTTCATGCACCACTTCTTGTTCTTGTTTTCCAAGACAAATAAAACAAGTGTGAGAGCAAGTGAAAAGAAAACAAGTGTGTGTGTGTGTGTGTGTGTTTGTGTGTTTTCATGAAATGAAAGCATAAGAAAACAAGTCAGAGATCAAGAGGAGGGCCATAAAGAGAGCTGCATTGGTGGTCCATGGTACCATGTTACTTACTGATTTCAAAGCAAATGGAACCACAGGGAAACAACAAAAGGAGAGCAAGTGAAAGAATGTCTCCTACCAATAATGTAGGTCCTATGGGATTTATTGATAAAGAAAAAGCTTAAAAGCTTAAAAGAGAGTTTATGATTGTTAGATGCAAACCAAACACCATCCAATCTAAAACTTTGTTCCCAACTTTCATAAGGAAAGTTGATTAATCCATTCCTTCTTACAAAGAGAGGTTGCAGGTTCGAACAACACTTATCGCGCTTGTACACATTTATAAAAAAAAAAAAAAAAATGATAACAAACTAAATTTGAGGAAGCATCAAAGAAGCAGAGTATGAACTCCATTTCTGACAATGGTCAAGTATTTACAGAGATTGAGGAAGCCAATTGATCCTCATTTGACATCACTTATTGCATGTACAAAAAAGAAAAACAGGGGAGAAAAGAAAAGAAAAAATCGCAATAATTTGAGCAAATTGGGAAAGAAAACTTGAAACTTCTCACTGATTTCTTAGTGGCAGTAGCTTCAGTGCTTCAGAGCAGTCCCTAGTCCAACTCCTCCTTGAATTCAGTCTTCACTCTTCTTCCCATTTGTTCTACCTTTACATACCATCATGAAGACCATGTCTAAAAGCAGAGCAAATATCTTAGCTTTAATCTGCCCTCTCTTGGGTGAAGGATTTCCCTTCCCATTCTTTGAATACACAGTACCTTCACATGCCATTGCTATAAAGCTTCAAAGATTAGTATCTATATATATATGAGTTTTGGGACTTGCTTGGCAATGAAGTTTTTTGATTCCAGCATATGTTGAACATTCAAAATAGTTGTCACCAGACAGCAACATTGGGTGACACTAGTGAGACATTGATTTGAACAAGAACAACAGGAGTTCAGATAAAGGAGGTCCATGAAACTGTTCTTTTGACTGTAACTGGATCCATCTATTGGCCCAAAAGTGTGAATGAGAATGGGAGAGAGTAAGATGAAGGTGTGGATAGAGAAAAAAGGGGAGTTTGAACTCCTAAATCATGGATACTTGTCTCCCACTCATCCCCAGTGTCACTCTCATTGTCTCTCTAATAAAAGTGTTTGAAGTGAAGAATTTTCTATAAGAGGTGTGAATAGAGATCATCCTTTTCATTCTAAGTTTCTCCTTCTCCTGTTTGTTTAATGTAATTAAGAAATAGTTTTTTTTTTCTTTATTTGATATAGACATATTTCAGACATGTTTCCATCCTAGACTTCTCACTTTTGACAAAATGTTCTTTGAAAGTTATGTTTTTTTTGGTGGATAAACCACATAGAGTAATGATCTATCAAGACCTCTCAATTAGACTTTTTGAAATCATCTCAGCCATCCATATCATGTTGGGATGGTGGTGTTGATGATCCTGATGTGACATGGATGACTAAGATGGTTTCGGAAAATCTAGTTGGGAAATCTTGTCAGGCAATATATCATTACTCTTATTTATAATAGTAAAAATATCCATTACAACAAAACTCAACTTAGAGTGTCAAATGAATACATCAGTCACAACATTGACTCTTGGCTGAGTTGTTGATGGCTCAATTTTGCCCTTGGTCTATTGTCATCTCGTCTTTGAAGGCCCCATAGTCTCTTTCGATTTGTGCTAGTGTGTCACTAGCGAACTTCAAATTCCTCTTCACTAGGTTATGCGTTGCCTCCAAACTCCTCTTTGAAAGTTATTAGTGAGAGGGATTTTTATCTTTATTTACAAAATGATTAGGATCCAAGTTTGGTGTCTGGTTGATTGTTTGAGAATTTATAATGGTTTCAAAAGCCTCATGGGCAATTTGCCAAAAATGGCATTGGGCCGTTTAATTTATTATTTTTTTAGCCCTATCTTGAAAATATTTGTTGAAATGGCCTTGGGCTGCCCAATCAACAATCAAACTGCTGACAATGATAGCTAATCGACATTCAAAATGCCGATTAGCTCCACAGACCTCATTTTTTGCCTTTCGGAGCTAATCAATATTTGAAAGGCCGATTAACTTTAGAGAGCTCATTTTTGTGATCTTTTGAGCTAATTGGCATTCAAATACCGATTAGCTCTAGAGTTCATTTTCATACTTTGTGGAGATAATTAGCTTTTCAAATGCCGATTAGCTCCAAATAACTCACTTTCTTGGTCTCCGGAGCTAATCCACATTTCACATGTCGATTAGATCCTTGAATAATAGTTTATTAGTTTTTATTAGCCTAGTTAGCATTATGGTTGCTGATTAGGCAGCGCGAGGGCTATTTTGACAATTAAATTGGACTTGGGCCGAAAAATAAAATAAAATAAATGACCCAGGGCCATTTTGACAAATTACCCAAATCTCATTTTTATTTAAAATTTTTAATTTTGATTGATATTTGAATTATATAAGTTCAAGCTCGTGTTGATTGACTTCCGTTTGAGCAGAAACACTCATTTCATAAAATAAGTGCCAATGTCTTGGAACCTCTGGAGGGAAAGAAATGGGAGATGCTTCAACGACAAACGTCGCGTTTGTAAAAGACTCATCAAACACACCGATTTCATTTTTCTCTCATGGGCGGACAGTGCCAGTGTCGCCCAACAGACGCAGCTACAAACAATGAGACCATTCATCACCCACAGCCTCAATCTCACTAGGGAGGAGCATGCGCCAAGACTTCATGGGGAAGACTTCGAAGTCGACGGATTAGTCCCCTATTCCCCTCCCACAAGCCAAGGAGGCATAATGTAACACTTGGTCCAACAAAGGACCTATGTATCTTGATTTAACATTCAATAAAGTAATGTGGTTTATCCACTTATTTCAAAAAAAAATAAAAAAAAATAAAATAAGTGAAGGATTTTTGGATTTTTTAAGATGTTTATTTTTGTTTTAAAAAATAGAAATAGTGGAAAAATGGCTTTTCCTTTTTTAAGCATTTAGTAGGCGTTTTAAAAAATAAAAAATGTACTTTTTCTTTTTCTTTTTCCCCGTAATCCATAAGTTGTTAATATCATATAACCATGCAGAGGTATATATAATTATAAATTTTTACAGGGATATAAATGAAAAAAAGGCTAAAAACAAACATCTCATGAGTCGCACGTGCTGCAATACAGGGGTACACGTGCGAGCCGCCGGGCGCGGGAGTGGCGACGGGGCCGATAATAGCGCGGGGTATCGGAGCGAGATCTCGCACGCGGTGCCGGAGAACTCGGGGAGAGCGGGGATGAAGGGCAATAGCCTCCCGATCAACACTTTCGAGCACAAGAGGTGAGTGCCGCCGTCGTCTCTCTTCTCACCACGCGTCGTCCACTGCACGACCCTCCCCCACAATTCCTCCCGATTCGCCCGCCATTTCTAGGGTTTCCGATCTCTTCTCCCGTTTCCTTTTTTGCTCCTCTTTATCCTTCTGGGCCTGTGAATTCGGGCAATGTCGCTCTCGTTCTTGGCTTGATTTCTTGTGGATCTTTGTCTGTGGTCGAGGGATTGATCGGAGATCGTTGAAATAGGTGTTTGGAGGTGTGGGATTGGGTTGGTTGCCTGCCGGCGGAGTGGGGTCCGATCGGATTCCGTGGTTGGAATCTAGGGTTTAAGATCGGATGGTAGGCGGGATTTAGTGCAATGGGTGATCGGATCGGAGGTCTGCCATGGTGTTTTGGTTGATTTAGGTTTTCATGGATGTTGAGTGCAGGTAGAGATGGAGGGTTTGTTGGTCTGGGTTGAATCTTGATCTATGATTTGCTTATTTATGGATTAATTTGGATGAACTGATTTTGTTGAAATTCTTGTGTTTCTTTATTATGCATCTTTTGCTTTTGATCTTGGATAGGGATACATATGGATTCGCGGTGCGGCCTCAACACTTGCAGAGGTACCGAGAGTACGCCAGCATCTACAAGGCAATGTATTCATCTCCTTATTCCAATAAATGCTCTTTGCTACGTGGATTGCTAATCTGGTATTTGGTTGGTTCTTGATCTCAGGAGGAGGAAGAAGAGAGATCCGACCGATGGAAGGACTTCTTGGAGAGACAGGGTGGGGCTGGCAATGTGCTCTCAGACAATCTGCCAGCTGAGGAAGGTAGTGTCACTTCACCAGTGTCTCATGGAGAACAAACTGAACAAACCACTCTCAAGGATTATGATAATCCAGAGGTGCTTATCTCAGAAGAGGAGGTTGCGGATGTGGATACTGGAACTCATAAGATTCAGAAATGGGCTCATATTAGCAATTCTCTCAGTGCTATTGACCAGATGATGAGTTTTCGTGTCAAGAAATGGAGGACCTTGTCTAAAGATGACAAGGATGGAGGAAAAAGTGGGAATGGACTAGCACCAATAGATGAGGAGGGGCCGGTTAAAGTGGTACCTGAAGAGGACTCTGAGGAAGAGTTTTATGATGTAGAGAAATCAGACATGGTGCAAGAGGTCACTTCAAGTGATGGAACAAATACTGATTTGGCGAGTCAAGATCTCTTCCCCGCTTGGAAGGAAGAGTTGGAATCCCTGGTCCGGGGGGGTGTCCCTAAGGCTCTTAGAGGAGAGGTGCAGTCATGCTACGACAATGATACTCTTTCTTGCCTTACTGTATTTGGCGGTGTGTTACCTTTTAACTTCCCTTGTGCTATGGCTAACAGTTGTGGCAAGCCTTTGTGGGAGTGAGGACACGCAGGGTGGAGGGTTATTACCAGGGCCTGCTGGATCCAGAAGCTAAGAGCAGTGATGATAAAGAAGTTAATGCTTTTAACAACATGGATGATATTTCCAAGAAATCACAAGGATTTGCTAATGAAAAATGGAAAAGACAGATAGAGAAGGTTAGTACATGATGGTGTTTGAAATTTGTAGTGTAGCACTCGTGCTGGATAAGCTTTGGTGGAAATGATTAAAAATGAAAGTTTTTATGTAGTAGGTCTTTGATGGTGTTTTTGCAGGACTTGCCAAGAACATTTCCTGGGCATCCTGCATTGAATGAAGATGGTAGAAATGCTTTGAGGCGGTTGCTCACAGCATATGCTCGGCATAATCCATCAGTTGGCTATTGCCAGGTAACTGGTCTTGACTTGAAATCTGAAACTATCAAATTGTTTTTTCATATGCGTTGGGAAGCATTAGTTTTAAACTGTTCTTTTGGTAAGCATAATTTTGTTTGCCATGTATTACTTTTTTGCATTTCTTTGGTTCAAGATTGGTGAGTGTGTTTGTTGTGATAGTGACTGCTAAAATTTATTATTTGCTGCATTTACCTGTAAATGCACAACATGATCTATGAGTTAGCTACAGCCAGGTACTTGGGCTCAAACTTTAGTCAATTTATTTTTGTGCTTGTCAGTATTGAGTATGATAACTGAAAGCCACCCAGGCAAGATGTTAAGGAGTCTTTAAAGAAGAGAATTCTTGATTTGAGATTTCTACTTTTTAGGAAACTAGATTTGGATAACTTTTCTTCACTTGATTTGATTGAACTCTTAGTTCACTATGAATTTTTCATCACATACAAGATGCATTATATTTTAAGCCTTCCCAGTTGATTGCTTTCTTAGTGCATCTTATGTTAATAATGTCACTGTTATGACTTTTTTGTGATCAGAAGCTTTACTCTGTTTTTAGCTCCAGACGTGGATGTCTTTTTTCTTGGCCATAGCATGTGGCTTGTATCTCAACTATTTGCATAACTGGCTCATAATCCTAATAACCTTGCATCTTTAAAATATAAGGGGAACATTGAGATATGCATCAGAAAGATCATGAGTTTGGATGTGTGCCTTGTTTCTGATAGAGAATTTAGGATACCAGTGCCTAACTCCTCATCACCCTTTCGTCTAGTTACAGGAGGACCATGTTATTGCCGCAAAAAATAGTCAGGTTTTATCCTCACGACATTTATATACTGTTAAGTTTATTAGAAGTCAACCATATCTTTTCAGAAAAGCAGGTGATAACCAAGTTGAACCTAGGAAACACATTCTAAGATTGCTGCTGTACAATGGCAGTGTCATATATCAAGGCTGTTACTTTTTCTTTTTATTTTGCTTCTATCTGTTATAAATATAAAATTTATTGGGTATAAAATTCTAAATTATTGAAGCTCATTACCCTGATTGTATTAATTAGTGATTTGCTTGGTTAAACTATTTATTATAACTAGTTTAACAAAACTGTTATATGTAAATTATGAATTATAATCTCTGACTTGCCATTTTGTAATTTTCTTGTTTTATTTATTACATAAAAAATACACTTATATGTTGGCCTATTTTTGGGGGGAAAGAATTCAGTATTCTTTCTTCATGCTTATCTAGTGCAATATTGAACAATGATCTATAAAATTGTGCACATCTAGCCAAGGAATTATAGCTTGTGCTATATTTTCTAAATTAATTGCAAATTGCTTTTTTGGCTTGGATTTATTCTCAATATCAATGTAGTTTTAGAGTTTTGTTGTTTAAGATCTCTGAGTTGCATCATACGAGGGACTTGGTTAAAATGTATGATGATGTCTTTGTCTGAGTTAAAATTGGCTTGAGGTATTTCTATCTTTTACATTTGGTATCTTTTTTGAGAGTCTTTGTTCATTCTTTCATTTTCCACTTTCTGTGTATTATTTAGTCTCATAACATTGATGTGGCACATGTTTTCCTTTTCTTTCTTTGCCATGCAGGCCATGAATTTCTTTGCAGGCTTATTATTATTGTTGATGCCTGAGGAAAATGCATTTTGGTACGTCTGGAATCTGGATTATATATATATATATATATATATATATATATATAACAAAGGAAAACACTTTTTTTATTCATAAGTGGGAGAGACTACATCTTTCTTTTATCCAGAGGAGGAGACTACATCTGGGAAAACCTAACTCCACCTTAGATATCCCTCTAACTCTTACAAACACACTTAACCCTTATTCATAAGGGGTATATAAGTAATTTACTACATGATATCATTGCTTAAGAGATAAGAAGATGCTTAAGAGATTAGGATGATGACGTGGTTGTCCTTTGGATGCTTCAAAGATAAGAAAATATATTCTTTCTTATCTTGAGGGAATATATTCTTCCACGTCGTCATCATGTAATATTCATGATAGTACTACGTGGTCCTGATCACTATTCATCTGAGTACTATTCATCATATATACGGGCTTGATAAGGTTAGGCCGGCTGGAAACTGTGCAAATCTGGCCGGCCGCCCATTTCGGCCATTTGAGCATGTTTGAAGGATTTCCAACCATACAGATGGGAAGATCACTGAAAAATAAGCTAGTATGTCTATTTTCATATAATTTGGTGATCGTTTGGTCCTCCCACTTAACGGTTCTTATTTTAGGGAAATTTTAACGGTTCAGAATTTCAACCATTAAGTGGGAGGACCAAATGGTATGAAAATGAACATCCTAGCTTATTTTTCGATGATCTTCCTATTCGTGGGTGGAAATCCTTTAAACATGCTCCAAGAGCCGAAATAGGCGGCGGTCGGATTTGCACAATGATCCGACCAGCCGCACTGTATCGGGACCCCATATATATATATATATATATATATATAATTACAATCGTGCCGGCCGTAGCATCAGTAAATAAGATTCGCCATTTTGAGGCATTTGGAGAGTATTTTTTTCCAAATCCAACCGTATGGATGGAAAAAACATTAAAAAATAAGATAACATGTCGATTTTCATATAATTTGATGAGGTGATGAGTATTCATCTTAAAGGGTGAAATTTTATATAAATCTTATTGGTTTAGAATTTTACCATTTAAGATGAATGATCATCACCTCCCCAAATTGTATGAAATTGACATGTTATCTTATTTTTCGATGTTCTTTCCATCCATACGGTTGTATTTGGAAAAAATACTCTCCAAATGCCTCAAAATGAGGCGACCGTAAATGAATAGTGTTAAGGTTGGCCGGACTGTACCATGACTATATATATATATATATATATATATATATATATATATTAAAAATGTTAGTATAAGGTCAGCCGGAACACTGTTCATTTAAGGTTGTCTCCCATTTGGCCACTTGCACAATGTTTTAAAGATTTTCAACCGTATGGATGGAAAGAACATCGAAAAATAAGCTAGCATGTCAATTTTCATACATTTTGGGAAGGTGTAGGGTCTTCATCTTAACGGGTGAAAATTTATAAAAATCTTACCGGTTCAGAATTTCACCATTTAAGATGAAGATCCTACACTTTCCCAAATTGTATGAAAATTGGCATGCTAGTTTATTTTTCGACGTTCTTTCCATCTGTACGATTGGATTTCCTTAAAATACTGTGCAAGTGGGCTGAAATGGGGCCGACCGCACTTGCACAATGTTAAGGCCGGCCGCATAGTAACACGATATATATATATCTTTTGACATGAAAGAGAACCACTTACATGTTTGATACATACCACACTCTTCATGAATTTCTATCATGATTCTTTTGCATTTGAAATTGTTAATTGCATTAAATTTAGAAGTTTTAAGTTCTACTTATATATTTCAGGACTCTATTGGGTATAATTGATGACTACTTTCATGGCTACTATTCTGAGGAAATGATAGAATCTCAGGTAGTTCTTTTGTTGCCCAAGTCTCTGTTCTTGGGGTTGTCCAGCAAAATTTTCAGTTATGTTTGGTCATACCCATCTTAATTAAGAGTTTAATGAGGAAGCATGCATGGGAAAAGTGTTGCTGATGTCCGTTGTAACAGGATTTGATGTTCTTTATTAACATGTGTTTTCCTTAAGGTGGATTTGCTCGTTCTTGAGGAGATAGTGCGTGAGAGATTCCCTAAACTGGGTATGTCTTATTTATTTATTTTTGTGGATTTATTGGTTATGCAATCATGTGCATCTATCAAGATTTAATAGTCTTGTGATTTTTGTTTTTTGCTTGTATTTGCAGTTAATCATCTTGATTATCTGGGAGTTCAGGTTGCATGGGTTACCGGCCCCTGGTTCCTTTCCATTTTTGTCAATACGCTTCCTTGGGAAAGTGGTCAGGTTTTACTTTTAAGTTTCACTGCATTTCATTTTGACATTCACTGTAAATTAGTCATTATGATCATGCAATGCCTTTCATTATGATTCATTGATTGTTATGCTCTCATACTAATATTTAATGTTGCAAATCAACCCCTGGCGATAATATTTTCATATTTGTTATGGTCTTTTATAATTTCAGTTCTTCGTGTGTGGGATGTGATTCTCTTTGATGGGAATCGAGTAATGTTATTCCGTACAACACTTGCATTGATGGAGTTATATGGTATTTCTCAAGACACTTATGTCTAATGGTTTTCTTTGTCTCTTGCTGGAGTTATATTCTTGAGAGTTATCTTGAATTTGTATGTTTCTATCTATTGTAAGAACTATTGGTTTATGATTCTTGGTTTTCCTACATTTTCAAATGCAGGCCCTGCATTAGTAACTACCAAGGATGCTGGAGATGCTGTTACATTATTGCAGTCTCTTGCTGGTTCTACTTTTGACAGCAGCCAACTTGTCTTAACTGCCTGCATGGGTTATCAAGCTGTGAGTGAAATAAAATTGCAGGAGTTAAGGAAAAAACATAGGCCTGCGGTTATAGCTGCGATGGAGGAAAGGTCCAAAGGGCTTTGTAATTGGAGTGATTCCAAGGGTCTTGCTACCAAGCTTTATAGTTTTAAACACGACCCAGGATCTCTATTAACCAAAACAATTTCAACAGAAGAATCAAGTGACATGCATACAAATGGGGACGCTCACCTTTCTGAGCCTGGGCATACAGATATTGAAGGGTTTATGAATAGTGAAATGGTAGATGCTGAATTTGATTCTGTACCTGATCTTAAAGAGCAGGTAAATATTTTACTTGTTATTTTTGTTATACTTCTGCTAGATCTGGTTAGAATAGGTTATTGGATTAGTGTAACTGAAAGCCACTCACCGCTACTGATGTGGTGCTTTCTATTGAGTGGCTCTTGTAGACAGGTATCACATGATTGAATTACGTGATTTGATGAATTTTTGAAGTCATCAGAAGTGTTCACTAGTTTTGGTTTTGTATAATAGATAATGCTATATGATAAATGGTCTACTTACACATCTATTATTGTATCCGATATTAGTGAAGAGGCCAAATGTGGAATTCTTTAGAGTTAAAATTCAAGTTATGACCAACAATTGTTAAATAGTAATGAATTCGCACACCCAACTTTCCCATATGATGACAAAGGACCCATGGGATTGCATTGTGAAAATTCTTTTGAACTGGTCGAGTATGATGAGTTTTATAGAAGTAAACTTATGGCTAACAGCAATATAGTGGACTGGCTTTGCCCTGTTTTTCATGTGGTGTAAATTACAAGATTCCATGATCATTGGTGGCGAAACAGATTCCAATTTTCCTTCTAAATTTTTGCTGAGGACCTTCTGGTTCCATGTGAAGCAGCCTAAGGTTTTAACTTGTGGGTATTTACTTTCATCTAGATCTTCTTTGATAATGGTACATGGTTCCACTATGAAGTTTTGGTTGCTCTAAACTTTTTCATGATTAACTTAGTTATATTTTCTTTTATTATAAGTATGCTGGTCTTCATAAGGAAAACAATGAAGGGTAGTCACTGTTAAATTACATAAGCTCAAAATGATTGTTTTTTTTTTTTTCTTATTATCATTGTTTTGATATTTGTATTATTGAGAGAACCAAATTTGTACAGGTGTCATGGTTGAAGGGTGAGTTATGCAGGCTCCTCGAGGAGAAACGGTCAGCTACTCTCAGGTTGGTTTACCTCAGTACCTATGTTTTCTAGTTAGCATGATTTAGAAAACTGGCTGCAGATTTTACCGTTTATCTGATTTCATGCTGCTTACAATATCTTGAAGTCGCCAATATACTTTGCAAGGCTAAATCTTATTTGAGTTTTATTTTGTTAATCAGGGCAGAAGAATTGGAGACGGCACTCATGGAGATGGTTAAGCAGGATAATCGACGTGTTCTGAGTGCCAAGGTAAAGAAGCAGAATGGAAACTTATGCTTAAGAAATTTTTTTTAACCTAATTGGTTTTCCCTTAATTAAATGTTACCGCGTCTGAATTGGCTGTTCTAGTTCTTTGTTGTTTTCCATCATTAGAGTTGCAGATTACAAGTTTTTATTTTCTCTTTGATTGAAAACCAGAATGCTATCATTTGTAGGCAATAGCTCTGTCAACTTGCACTCACCTTATTTTGTTGAACTCTTAATGAACTAAATAAGAAATGAAGTATATATTGCATGATGAAGAAAAATGAGCTGATTGTACTCACCTTTCACAAATTACATTATGGCGTAGTTATTATTCATGCATTTTAATGAAACAGTTGAGTGTTTTTGTCAAGCATATTTTGTTTTCTCATTCTTCCTACAGGTTGAGCAGTTAGAGCAAGAGGCTTCCGAGTTGCGCCAGCTTCTTGCAGATAAACAGGAGCAAGAGCGTGCAATGCTTCAGGTCTCATCTTTTCTGGTTTCTTGGACCCCCTCTTCTTGTCAGTTGTTTCAGGTGCCTGGTATTTAGCTTTGCTTGTGAGGAACTCATTAAAAAGTAACTGGATTAGGTCTTGATGAGGGTTGAGCAAGAACAAAAAGTCACTGAGGATGCTCGCATATTTGCTGAACAAGATGCTGCTGCTCAGCGTTATGCAGCTCATATGCTCCAGGTTAACTTTAATTTTCTTAAAGATGATGAACATTTATGCTTTTGAGCTTTTCTCAGAAGATTTTTCTTCATATATGTATATGAGACTTTTAATGTTTAATTCCCCTCTTAGTATTTTATCTTGAGAAGTACTTCATTTGCATTGCTCTTCAAGATTTTCATTTTTTAATATTATCCTCAATCAAAACAAACTTTAGCAGGCAGGTCTATGCTATTATTTTTTGATGGCTTGCTGTTACAGCCATCTCTAGTCAATTGATTTTCTTGCCATGAAAATATGTATTCTTTTCTTATTATGGGTGCAATTTTGACTATTTCATGCTTTATTGTGGGAGAGTAACAATAGGCTTATTTATAATTTGTTTAAGGTGCCATGAACAAGCTGACATGCAAATACACTTGGATCTGAGACTCCTGCTCTTTTGTTTGCAGCTGATTTTGTCCACTGTAATAATCACAAAGTATTAATACACCTAGTAGATTCTGACCCTTGCCAAAAATTCTATACTAATTGTGACATTTTTCTTCTCGTGTTTAAATTTATATACAATTCACATTCTACCAACTTGGATATAAGAGATAGGGAACCACCGGCTTCTGAAATTATTTAATGGTGACTTTCCTTTGATATCTGGGTGCTGTACAATTTTATCCACTCTTACCAGATGTTTGCAGGAAAAATATGAAGAAGCCATGACTTTACTGGCACAAATGGAGAAAAGGGCTGTAATGGCAGAGACAATGTTGGAGGCCACCTTGCAGTATCAGTCTGGCCAGGTTAAAGCACAGCAGTCTCCCTCTCTTTCTCCAAGGTAATTGTTTATTTATTTTCCATGTACCAGTGCTATTTTAAGCATGCTTCTCTTTCTCTTCGCCCCTTGTTTTCAATTTCTTGAAGTTCAGATGTGGCTTTCATATTCCAAAGTGAGTACTGAATATTTGTATTATAACTACTCTCTTGCACCAATTTCCACACCCATGCCCTGGCAGCCAGTATATCTAGGTGATGCAATTTACTTTTCTGAGTTATATGTATCATCTCATTCATCTTGAACAATCATTCACTGTTCCGACACGATCATTTTGTGGATGTTTGGCATGCTGTAATTTAAATTTTTGCTGTAGAATTGTACGAGGGGACCATGCAACTGGTTTGCCCCACCAGGAATCATCTCAGGATGCACCAACATGGAAAATGGGTTTACTTTCTAGACCATTTGGTCTTGGCTGGCGAGACAAAAACAAGGTAGCCTAATAGAATTGTTGAAATTTAGATTTTTTGAATGTAGTCATATCTTCCTTTTGTACTTGTAATCTATAGTTGGTTATATTCTTAGCTTTTCATTGCACTTCAGAAATTTCTAGTTTAGTTTAATGCATGTGTTGCTTTTCAGTATGCTTTTTTTTTTTTTCCGTAGATTTTACACAGTTGAAGTGCCAACTATTTTCTCAGGGTAAACCGAGCACCAATGAGGATTCCAATGATGGCAAACATCTTAACGACGGGAGTCCATCGCTCAGCACCCTGCCGAAAGATGTGAACAACCAGCAAGAATAAGATAAGCACCTCAATTGAGCAAGGAGTTGCCATATATCCATCCCTGCACCACCTCTGGGCACAGTATAGTCATATATCCGGTGTTATCTTTAGTTGTTGAGAATGTTCCATACCATATTTTCACAGAAGAGTGCAGTAGATCTATCACCCTTCTGTTCCTTTCATACCAGCTTCAGTTCTGATAGAGTTCTTCAAGTAGGGGCTGCAATTTTTGTCCTAATTTATCTAGGAATGGTGTTGATGTATAGGCCTCCTGTCCATTGTTTCATTAACTATCAATAAATAGCCGATATGATGAAAAGAGTATTAGGTCGAAGCATAATGTTGTGTGACGTCGACATGTTGGTTTATTTTGGAAGTTATGCAAATAAGGCTATGGTGGGTTGTACATGTATTCCCATCTTCTCGTCAGGGCTATTTACTTTTTTCAAGTCATTCTGTACATATTGTCTATCATTGATTTCTTCTTATTAGAAAACAAAATTGGTTGCTGGTTTTTGTCGACTGGGTGCATAAGAGCATGGATGGCAGGTCATGGACTGACGTTATACATCATTCTTATCTACATCGTTCTTTAGAAATCCTGACACTTGATTTCCACCAAACCCAATTTGTATCATTGATTAATCTGTGATCAGGATGGAAAAGTCCAAGTTCTTCAGAATATTTGGTTCTTTCCAATTCTGTTTACTTGAACAATGAAGAAATTCATCAATGTTTTAGTGTTGTTGGCCCTGGATGCTCATTTCACTCATGCTTCTTCCAATTATTGTACTATCATCCAATGAGTCAGATATATATATATATATATTAAAAAAAAAAAATACTTCATGTGAAGCTCACATGAGAGCAGTGAGTCCTATCCAAACCACCAGACATAAACATTACACATCACCAGATAACTTTTTATAATTGGAGGACACCCATCAGGTTCCAAGATGCACCTCCCCTAGCAATCCGTCCAAAGATTAGGACACCAACGCCCAGTCTCCTGCACCACCCATAGCTATGATTTTGCCCCCAAGGACTTGGTCAAGTTCATTCAGAGTATAAACATTATATATACTTTGTCCATGTCCTTGTCCCCTTACCCTTTCTAATGGTTTACTAGTTCTTCATTCAATTTTTTGCTAAACCCTTAGACCAACCATGCCATGCCCCACACGCTTTCTTAGACCATCTTTCATTACCTAACACTCTCAAAATAGACTCATCCACAGAACTAACTAAATTTGCTTTTGGATGAATGAAGTTTTCTAACATAAATAAACTCGCATTCTTTCATTAATCTTCTCTTCAGCCTTCACAGCCTGGAACTTAATAAAGAATATCATCTCTGGATAATAATAGAATGTACCGTCCCGTCCTTCTGTGGTACGTTCATAAGTTTTATAAACCAAAACCTAAGGGCAGATCCAACAGGACAAGATAGTATGTTATAGACATTTCAATCCATATAAAAGAGGATATAAATAAAGAACATTACTTATATCCAAACAATATAAGAATGTTAGCAATAAGAAAACATGCTAACACATTCATTTAAATACATAGACCCACATCACATGTACAACAATGACAGAATTTTGCTTTCTTTTAAAAAAAATTGGCATCAATTTTCAGGAACACCTGTCATTTCAAAATTCAGGAACTCGGCACTGGGTTCTGTAGCTAAAAGGAGTGATACCACTGAAGCCTGGTTTATCCTCTGGCAAACTCTGACATACAGGGCTGGTGATGTTTCAGATATATAGGAGTCATCTTTAACTCGCAAAGAGATTTCAGTTTTGTCCTCGGGATTGGTCTCTTTCCGATCTGCTATTTAGTCTTCTTTCACTATCTCTTCTAGATCGTGGCGGAGTGCCTGGTGCAAACAGACGGGTAGTACTATGGATGGTGTTCGTTTCAGGGTCATACTTTTGAGAGGCAAGGTATGTCAGTGCAGTAACCACATCGGCAATAAGAGGCCTCATGGTCGGTTGCTCCTGTACACACATCGCAGCCACAGCAAGTGCTTGATACAAGCCCCTTGCAGGATATTGCCCCTGAAGCATGGGATCAGCCATCTGGGAGAATTTCCTCCTGTCCTTGAACAATGGCCGTGCCTGCAACCAAAGATGGATTATATAGACCTACTGTGTAAATGAAAGTCTTGGAGAAATATTGCTTTCCTAACAATAATGATAAATGGTCATATGTAGTCGGGAAATGACCCCCGGAATATATTTCACACATCACAGGCACATATCATTTATGAACATTACTCTGTTAATGCTGATTCAGAAATAGAAATCTGGAATCAAGATTTTTCAAAAAAAAAAAAAAAAAACATTGGCAACAATGCTACTAATCAAAGGTATGTTGCATTTGTAGACTAGAACAATAATACTTCTAAGATGGAATAGAAACAAGATTCCCTTACCCAAGCAACAAGATTATGCTCCCCAGAAGCTCTAGAATTGTCAATAGCCCTCCTTCCTGTGATGAGCTCCAAAAGAACAACTCCAAAGCTATAGACATCTGATTTTAGTGTCAGTTGTCCAGTCATGGCATATTCTGGGGCACAGTATCCATATGTACCCATGACCCGGGTCGAAACATGGGTGTTATCACCAACTGGACCAAGCTTTGCCAATCCAAAATCTGACAATTTTGGATTATAGCCCTCATCAAGTAAAATATTGGAACACTTTAAATCGCGGTATATAACTGGAGGATTTGCTTTATCATGCAGGTATTCTAATCCTTTAGCTGCACCAGCAGCTATTTTCATTCTTGTATTCCAGTCTAACCGCTTCTTATTCGAAGTAAGATCTGCCACACCGAGGTAATTCTATGATTTGATATACTTCTGAACAAGTCATATACAAGGCATTAGAGTAATACGTACCATGAAGATGGTCCTCCAAAGATCCCAGTGGCATGCATTCATAAACCAAAAGCCTTTGATCACCATCAGCACAATATCCAATCAGATTAACAAGGTTAGGGTGGTGTAAGAGACTCAACATCAAAACTTCGACAAGGAATTCCCTGTTCCCTTGCAACCCATTTCGATCAAGCTGTTTTATAGCCACAATCTGCACAACAAACCATGAGAAAATTTATGGATCAGTAACTACATGATAAACAAGAAAAAATCAGATAAACAGAACCACCGCAAACTGACCTGGTTTATACCCTCTATTCTACCCTTGTAAACTCGACCGAACCCTCCCTCTCCAAGAAGGCAATCAGGTCTAAAATTCTTGGTGGCAGTTGCCAACTCCCGAAAGGTAAATGTTTGAGCAGCAATATGTTCAGAACCATTACTCGAGGCCTCCTTACTGGCTTCTAGTGACTTTTGCTTCGAGGCTACCTTTCTTGCTTCAACCAAGCTTTGCTTATTTACATCCTTAAAACTCTCTGAAACAAAAAATCTCATGCTATTGTTTAATCTATCTCAGTAAATGTAAATGCTCAGCTGCAAAGAAGTATCCAATGCAGTAGTAAAAATCAACTTAACATCGAAAGCCATGAGAGGAGGCAACAACAAAATCCTTGTTCCATTAAAAAAACATCCAGCAAGAAAAACTCAATAATCAGTCTATCAAATAGATGGATTCTTCAACACACTCCAATCCACATCATGAAGTAAAGATTGGATTTTTCTCTTCACATGAACTTACTTATCTGATTTCCATCAGGAAAAAATTGCTAAGCTGGAAATAACGAAAACAACATACCATCAACTGATTCATGTCATAGTTCAATAAGAGAAACAAAATAGACCATCCTATTAATATACATAACTCCCCAAAATCCTAAAATAGCTGAAATTTACCTCCTTTGCTACATATATTCACATCTCATTGCCTAAATAACAACCATGAGAATGTCATCATATCATGATACAAAAAATCCTCCAACTCCACAAAAGCAGTTACTACTGTTTATAAAGCCCCCATAATGCCATCTTTCCAACAAATCAAAGCCACAACGAAGACAAGAAACTCATAGAAAACTTCAAATTCATCCCCTAAACTATAGAAGAATTTGATTATAAACGCATCCGGATCGGATAATACCCCTCCCAAAAACCAAGCTTTGAGCTCCAAATCAAAACCATCAAACCCAAAACCCAAACCCCACCTGAAAACCCCACAAAAAATACCAGCAAAACAGCGATCCAATTGGATACCATGAAAAAAATATATATATATCAATAAATTCACCAAAAAAAAGCAACAATCCTGAGCACCTGATGAAGGCGGTCTCCGATCCTTCTTCTTGGCCCTCTTACTGCCACACGGAAACCACCCCATCGCTCCCCCCTTCTTCTCCTCCCTCTTCTTCTCTTCTCTTCTCTTCAGCTGAGAAAGAGAGAAACGCGAAAGCGAAAGAGAAGGGAAAAGACGAGAGAGGGAGACACACACAGGGAGTGTCTTATTTCAATGTTAATAAAAAAAATTAATTAAAAATGTAAAAATTTAATAAAAATGTTAAAAAAATACATGAAAAAAATAAATACTACAACTGACTAGGTTTCATCTAGGCCGTCCAGTGGGTGAGATCCTGTGGACCCCACTGATATTTTTACAATATTTATGGTAATTAAATTATTAGATTAAATAATTATGGGGGGATTTTATAAAAGCCCGGGGACCAGGAAAACAGGGACGGCAGAACGGCTGGGCTGATTGTTTCCTAATATGGCATTTTCTTTAGTCTCCTTTCATTTACACCCTCACAAAACCTCAAAATCACACACACCTATAATAACCACATTGAGCTTTTTATAAAAGCACACATGTCCCCTAATGGTTATCATTGGCTAAAAATCACCGAAAATAGTGCAAATAAACCCTTATAACATCATGGGAAATGTGCTTTTATAAATACATAGACATTAAAGACTAAAAAAACCATAAATAAACATTAAATAAACCAACTACTTTCTCTCTCTCTCTCAAAACTCTCAATTGAAAAACCCTAATCCCATCAACGGCCATGATGATCTATTGGTATCGGGTTCCCTTTCTAAGAGGCGGGCCTCAATCTTCATGGACGGATCCTTGGATTGAGCCCCTCCTCTTGCAAGGTGTGGGCGCAATTGCGTTGAACGGGGTTCGCACCTGCTGCCCATCCTTGACTTTCTTTGGGGGGGCGCTTGTCGCCTTTGTCAAAAAAAAAAAACCCATAATCCCGCTATGACCAAATTAGGAAGTTGAAGTTGAAAAATAACAAATCAAAAGTACAAATTCATGGAAGCATCATCCTCGTTATCATCATCTAAAACAAGAAGAGAACAAAACAATGAGAATGATACCATTCAAGAAGCTTCAATCTGCATGTGCTTAGACAATATGATGCCACTTACTTCTTGGAGAGAAACTAATCTAGGAAGGAGGTTCTATGGATGTTGATCTTATGTTGTAAGTCAATTTAGTATTGTTATTATGTTTAGATCTTTTACACAATGAGCACACTTTTTTAACGCCATGTAAACGGTTGTTATAAAGGTCCGTTTGCACCATTTTTCAAAAGTTGAAGATGATTTTTGAGCCAATGATGATCATTAGGAGATATGTGTGCTTTTATAAAAAGCTCAAAGGTGGTTTTGTACCTTTTGCCATATATATATAAACACATGTACAATTATATAATATTATATTACAAATCATAAATATGTTTGGATCAAAATTCAACTTAGAAACATGTTTTTTTTATAAAATTATTGACTATATTTCTTTCCTCATATTATCTTATCTTGGTTGCATGTAACTCTCATTCCCTAAAGACTAAAACCGGAGGCGACACAAAGCTTGGTGTAGAGTAGTCTAAAATTCTCTAGATAAACGCTCGATGAGGATGATAAGGCCTTGAACAACACGTTATGGATAAAGAGAGGATTTGAGGCACATGCGACTAACCAGAATAACGAAACCTAATTTTTTTTATATGTTCTTTGGGCTAAGTTTGATGTAATATATTTTTCACATTAATAAAATAAAACATGTTTTATCCATCTTTAAAAAAAAAAAATTCAACTTAGAAAATTTTTATAAAAAAACTTTTTTTTTCTTGAACTTAGAGGTGTGCACGAAAGTGATAATGCTTCGTGAGAGTTTTATGAAATGTATATAATCTACAATGATATTATACCACATACAAATTTCCCTTTAAAAAATATTTCTATTTGAAAATATTTGGAGTTTTACTTTTTCTTTTGGGTTTTTTTTGCAGGTATAGCCCTAAAAAGTGTTGATATTGCGTATATACCTTTAAAAAATCATAATTAAAAATGTACCCCTAGGTTTCTGATTTTGTTGCATATATACATTGGGGTTAATCTCATGTATTTAGTTGTTTGTAAAAGTACTATTATATCATTTACAAATATATTTCTAGAAATTTTATTTGACTATAAATTACAAATATATCTTATAAAAAGATAAAATTTAAAATAATTAAAATGACTCTCAAGAGTTTGAGAGATATTTATTTGGTTCATGGTTTACATTTAAACATAGTTAAAGCCTTTGAGTTAACAATTGTATACAAATTTCATTCATAGTTAGGTGAGATTTGTAATGTAATACTCCCATAAAATATATGAAAAATACAGCAAAGTTTTTGCTCTAGATCTCGATTGTTCGATTGTTTCAACTTTTATCAGATATATACGACAACAATTTTCTCTTTCTTTTTATGATGATTTATAATATATAATATCCAAATTAAAGTATACATATCTCACCCCGGAAATAAACATAAAACACTAAGAAATGTGCCCAAGGTTGTGCCTTAAACACTAGACAGAAGTGGCCATTGGGCATCATATGATGGTAAACATAGGAATGGATTCCTCTTGTCATGTTAAAGTTGAGATATTTCTGACATGCCAGTTAATCATTTTAGTTTTCTTCCCTCTAATCATATCAATTACTTAAGTAAACATTAATGTGAATATATAAATCTCAAATTTAACAATAATTCCTTTAATCGATCACATAGGCACTCATGGAAGGTTGGAATGAAGGACCGGAGAATGAAAGCAAACAATAATGTTGGAATAATAAACATCATTGCGATCTTTCAACGATCGATCGATCGATGTTTTCTTTTCCTTTACCTTAAACCTTTGACCCTAAAAAGATAATAATGTGGTTCGAACTTATAATACAATCACATGATTCCATTTCTAAGTTTTAACATTGTAATGACATGAAAGATAAAAAAAAATAGAAATTCAATTATGAATTTATTACATAATGAAAGATTTCACTAATAACTGGCTTTTTCACATTTTATCGAAAACAAAAAAATTAATTTAATAAATTGAAATTTCCGATTATTTTGAAAACAGGGGTTTATTTGTAAATACAAAGAACAAGGACTAATAAGTAAATACAAAAGAATTTATGGATGTTTTATTAAAAAAGAATAAGGACTAATCTCTAAACCCTCGCCGTGATTTGGACGACTTCTCTCTCGCGTGCTTCGGCGATGACCAGCGACGCTTCGAACCTGCTGGACGAGGCGCTGGGGCTCGGCGGCGGGCGCGCCTTCGTGGGGCGCGTGGTTCTGGTCGAGGACTGCGTGGAGACGAGCGGCGCCTTCGTCCTCCACCACCTCATGAAGCGTTTTCTCTCCCCCGAATCCCGAGGAACCCTGCTGCTTGTCGCTCTCGCTCACCCCTTCTCCCACTACGATCGCATCTTGAGAAAGATGGTAAAGTTCTCTCTTTTTGGCATTTCATCAAACACTTGCTGATCACTTGCTTTTTTGAAACAGGGTTGTAATCTATCTGGGCAAAGAGATAGCAATAAATTGCATTTTCTTGACATGCTTAGGATGGACTTTCCAGGTAAAAGTTAGCAGTAGAGAAGATTGCGATTTCTCACTCTTTAGTTTATAGATTGAAAGCAAGATAGATAATCAAATCAAAGAGGATGAATTGATAAAAATCTGAGTCTTTTTGTGTATATGTTATACTGAAATTACTTATTTTTCATGCATTGATGAAGTTATTAGACACTTGTACTTGTATCCATTGAAATTAGGTCAAATTGATGGAAAAACCATTGAATTAGGTTTTTCTGGATTATTTAGCAAGATTCAAACAGCTATAGAAGTTGCCGCGATGACGGGAAACAACAATGGTGGCATCACCATCATGATAGATGACATTTCTATGTTGGAGATTGCTGCTCATGGTTGTTTGGATGAAATCCTGGACTTCCTTCACTATTGTATTACACTTACCTCTGAACATGTAAGGAATGATGCATTTCAATATCTAAAGTATCTGTCTTGTTGTGTTCATTTCTTTGATCAAATGCTATTGTTTTCCATTTAGGGTTGTTCTTTGGTGATTCTAAACCATGGAGATGTATATTCAAGCGAGGAAGCGACGAGTCTCCTTTCGCATCTGGAGTACCTCGCGGATATAGTGGTAAAGACAGAGCCATTGGCAACTGGTCTAGCTGCTGATGTGCATGGACAAGTAAGTATGAGCTTGTTTTATGCTATTATTATCTCTTTACTTCCACTAGATGGATGATGTTTGATGGAATTCTTGAACTTGTATATGAACTTCCTTTTGATGTTCATTTGGAAATATCCAGGGCTTGTTTTAAAGAACTTGAATAATAGGTTTTGTATTTTTGGTGACAAATGCTAGCGATATCAGGATAGGAGGAGAGAAATAGTTTGGTGTAGCAAAGGATGTTTATGTTGGTTGGGAGATTCATCTCACTTTTATGTTAAAATAGTTAAAAATACTAGAGTTTAGTTAGTAAGAACTTCTTTCAGAGCACTTGCTTTTAGGGTGCAAACCTAAGTTTTAGGAGACAATATGAGTACTTTTCTCCACACACTATTTCTTTTGCTTGTCCAAATTATATTCAATAGAACACAAATAATTTTCCTTTTCTTGGAATATGCCCTTCTGATGAACTCTTAAGCTTAACGCTTGACTTTGTTTTCATGTGTAGAGTTTGATTTGGATTTTATTTCTATTTCTATTCCAGCTGACTGTTCTAAACCATGGAAGTTTTGAAGGACAAGGGCATTCAATGAGCAAATATCGCAATTTTCAATTCAAGGTGAAGGAAAATTGTGCAGAATTCTTTTATCCAGGGAGTAGGAAGACTTGAACAACATGGCATCATTCATGTTATTATTATTATTGATTCATAGGCTACGCTCGTTGGCGAGTTAATGTATAATTGTGTGCTAAGCAAGGAAGAATTTTCAAAAACTTTAGAACAAGTAAATTTTGTTTCAAAGATCTTCAATGACTGATTTCTGTCCATAATAAATTGGGTACTGATACAATAGAAGGATGCTAAATCAAATAAAATGAAGAATTTATATGAAAGAGTAGCATCTTCATTACACTAGAAGCACGCGAACAAACCATTTAATGTGTAAACCATCAAAGGGTAGCCAGAATTACTGGGAAAATGCACATACTAAGTCGTAAGCATGATAAACACAAGATGACTAAATTACTGAAAGAGCATCACACAAACTCATGTGAAACAGTATTCACAACTGATAATGGTTTGCAAATAAGTTCAAAGTTACAAACATAAGGTCGAGATAGCCATTAGAGATGGTTCACCTTGCCATCATCTTCTATGATCCCATCACCAGCATGCCTGCAGTGAAAAGAAAGATGCATGTTTATGAAGAAGAGAAAATATATGGAATAATTTAGTATTTCACTGAACTGAAGAAATCAAATCTACAACCCCGACTAGTCTGGCAACAACCAGAGATGACTACTTTAACATCACAATTGGTGTAGATATGACAATAAACCATGAAAGACTGCTATCTGAAGCAGTGAGCGTGTATCATCACCATGCTTATCAAGCCAGGACTATAAGCAACAAGATAGACTAAATGCAGACTTTCTTCTTTTTTTTAATTTACCTCCAAGATGATGTTAAATTCCGTGCTTTTCTGTCTAAGTGAATGTCTCCTAAGGCATTCGAAGCTCGAATTACTTCTTCTGTTACATCATCAGCATCATATCTCCAGTTGTATTCATCCTTCCGAAAGTTAGGAACAGATGATCCTATTCTTCGATCTGGTTATCCATAAAACCTCAGAAATGAAAATATCCATATAATTGAAAAGCTAAAGAAACTTGGGATTCTGTGAGTCACCTGAAGACTGGGAAACAGGACCTGGCCTAGAATATTTGCCACAAAAAAAAGGTTATAATTTATAACAATTCAGACATCATGAAGGCAACAAAAATCTTACATACTTGCATTGAAGTTCTCACTCACCTACCCAGTGGAGGCAAGCCTCCAGCAACAGTTGATGATGATGGCCTTCGGACATTCCTGGGTTCCATATTTGTTAATGCATCTGTCTCTGGAGTGAGAAATCTCCTACCAGGCACTCTTGCTTGAGACAGATTCTGTTGAACATTATAGAGACAGAGTAAATATATTCAATCAGCACCACACATGAATAAAAAAACATGACAAAGATCAAGAAACTGAAAGATTTTTATCTAACAAAGGCTCGAAGTGATGAATTTAAAAATTTCAATCAAGGAATGCCCAACAGAAACAAAACATGACTAAAATACTTATTCTGTTATTGAGCACATTTCCAATTCAAAAACCAAGGGTAAAAACTCTCCTGTCTTGTAGCTTTTCCCGCCAAATGCAGTTAAGAACTCAATATTTTATGATAAATTTACCTAAAATACCATCAAGATTATCAAATTCAATGTCAAGAAAGCAAGGTCGAAGGTGAAATGTCCCTTAAACTACTTGGGAAAATACAGAACTTTACATAAGGAGGTTCACACAAATTGGGTAAATATCAGGTAGATTGGAGTTACCTACTTTCAATCATCAGGCACACAAAGACTCACATCAACAAAATGAACATGTTTCTGGTAAGTTAAAGTTGGTAAAAGTATTGAATAACTACCTACCTACCTGTCTACTAGAGGGTTTTGACTTCAGGACAATGCTAGTCCCACATCTAACCCAACATACAGAGAAGAAATATGTTGTGTTCAGGACAATAGAATGAAACAGAAATTTCCTAAACTAGTAAATCAAAACACTTTTCCTTGTACTAAAAGTCAACATAATGTTCATTCCAATCTAGGTTCATAGGGATTGGATCCTTAAACTTAACACTTCTAAGTGTCTAGAAATAAACGAAGGTTCAAAAAATTGAATATTTTCAAGGATGTGCTAACACTTAACAAGAATTTAACTTGAGATTAAACAAAGAGATAAGCTAGTACCAAATGGGTCAAGCCCATTTTTGTTACTGAAATCCTTCAATTCATTTTTCCAGCAATCTTTTTGCTGGATGAGCCAAAACAAATATATAGGTGCATTGTCATTATAATGATTTAAGACAGGTATGCAAATAAAATATAGAGTAAGTGGCGTGGTTACCAAATTGCATTCAGGTACCTTTCTGGTGTTCTTTCATCTTTCTTACTCATAGAATACACGTCAACTCATTTTAAACAAATGATTAGAAGAGGAACCAGTAACAAACCTCAAATTTTAGGTATCCTTCAAGGACATCCAAAAGCAAGGGACCACTTTCTGTACTTCTGTTTGGGTCAAGCCCATTTTTGTTACTGAAATCCTTTAATTCATTTTTCCAGAAATCTTTTTGCTGGATGAGTCAAAACAAATAAATAGGTGCATTGTCATTATAATGATTTAAGACAGGTATGCAAATCAAGTATAGAGTAAGTGACGTGGTTACCAAATTGCATTCAGGTAAGTAAACTTTCAGTGTGTGCCCCAGCTGGGCCCAGTCCAAATATTCACATACCAGTGCTGTCAATAACCTTCCTGTGATCATGAGTAGGTGATTAAATTTTCTAACTCCAAAATTTGAATATTATCTCAACTGAATTAAATACACGCACAACAGCACATAAAGATTTCATATTTAATAACTTGCAATGTTGGAATCAACAATGGTGCAAGCCAAACTAAATATATGTGAATTGAACTTTTTTTTGGCTTTGAGATGGCCTAGCTCTTGAATTCCCTATTCTAAACCTGATCAATGTATGCAAATTACAGCAAACTATGATCAGTTAAAGCTCACAAAGCAATTAGGTTATATGTAGTTCAACTTGCAAGATGATCACTGGACACAATCAAAGTCCAGTAACCTTGCAATCAAAAGTCCAAACCTAGGTTAGCCTTGATTAGCAAGCAGATCGATTAAACATTGATGAACCTGAACCATATCAAGCTTGGCACACTTACATGGTATTGAATGTGATCTCAATCTCATGCATGGAGAGATTAAATAGTAACTGAAAAATTACCTCTAAGAAACTATGTCGAGAGGTAATTCTCAAAACTCGCGCTGCCTAACAAGATCCTAACTTGCAAAAGGAATGATAGTTAAACTAAGTTCATGTCAGAAGTTACACCATATGCTGGATCAATCAGCTTGTTCCACGACACCAACATAGCTAAAGTACTTAAGAAGACAATGACTTATCTACCAATGGCAATGCACTCAATTAATTGATTCTAAAAAGACACTGATAGAATATTAACATAATTATTTACCATAGTACCTGAAGGAGATGCATGCAGTTGTTTGGCGCGGTCATTGCAGCTACCAAGCAGAGCTGGAGCTACAGCATCATCATTTTCCTGTGCCCTATCCTCTTCTTCAATTGCCTCAAACACACTAGCTCTTAGCTCAGCCTAAGAAAAGCAAAATAATCAGCAAAATCTCATAAACTCATCCAGTCAAAGCTCTCTCAGCATAACAGCGAAGCTAAATATCTTAAATCCCTAGACCCTTATACAAACCAACCGACACAGTTGAAGAACAAATTCAAGTTACTCAGTCATACCTAAGCAAAACAAGAAATTTAATAGAAATAATGTCTATAGGCACATGAATTCGCTGAATAGTGGAACGCCGACGGACTTTAAAAAAAAAAAAATCACCTCCAACCTGAAAAAATTCTCATTTGCTGGAACGATAGAAATCAACAACATCCATCAATCACCGCATTGAAAATTACAGATAGAAATCCGCATGTATGAAAATGCTCCAACTACCCTAGAATTGCAAAGACAGAGCGAGAGAAAACAGAGATCGGAGCCGGAATGGAGCGTTTCATACCCTAATCTTGGCGAGAACTCCCTTCTTCTCTAGCGTGCGCGTGACGAGGGTCTTGAGGTCCATCATCTCTCGCGCGTAGTCGTCCATGGTTGCGGGGAACTAGGCCGGCAGGGGAGGGGCGGAGATACTTAGATTGAAGAAGCCCTAAATCACGCAATGGAGAGCCCCAACCCCAACCAAAAAGAAGAAAGGGAGGCGGGCTTTACTCTTTCGGCAGCCCGGTGATGCACTCATTTCCTTCTTTATACTCTTTTAACTCTGAGTGGGGGAGGTTTGCACTTGTCTTACTTAGGACAAAGCATGGTATACATACATATTTATTAAGACAAAACATGGTATACATATTTATTAAAAAATTATATTCATTCAAATTTAAAGTTTTAAATGATTCCCAAGTAAAAACGATTACCTTTGATTTTTAAGTGATTATGTAAATAATCTCATCTCTTTG
This sequence comes from Dioscorea zingiberensis, assembly GCA_026586065.1. Taxonomy (NCBI): domain Eukaryota; kingdom Viridiplantae; phylum Streptophyta; class Magnoliopsida; order Dioscoreales; family Dioscoreaceae; genus Dioscorea; species Dioscorea zingiberensis. The sequence goes on along the minus strand of CM048820.1, from coordinate 65,636,355 downwards.
TTAACCAAAATTAGTAAATTACTTTTAAAAAATGGTTCAATAAATATAGGCCGTAAAAGTATCCATATAAATATAGAATTATATTAGCAAATTGGCCTCCATGTTCAGGATTTTCTAAAAAACAATAGTTATATAATAACAAATGTCCCTTATATTTTTAAGGGTTTTCATAAAAATAATACTTCTTATAACAACTGCCATAGAGTGTCCTAGACAGTTGTTATGATTTTTTAAAAAATTTAAGAAATATGAATCTAATTTTCTGATTTTTTTTGTTTTTAAATTAAAATTAAAATTATCTATAACTATTTACTCTTGCTTAATAATATAGATAGATATGAAAAATATATATATATATATATATATACATTTTGATTTGGTGAAGTGGTGCTTGGGCCATAATAAATAATTGAAGAAAGTTTGACAGAGCAATCCTCAAATCAGTATTCAGCTGCTTATAAGCATCACATAACGCTTACCAATTAAACTCCTAGAAAAAAAAAACCCTTCAAAAAACACAAATTAGATACAATGAATTGATCTTGAACGACTATAGAGCTGCTTGGAGGATTGCTAACTGAACAAACCTTAGACCCTTTAGTCAGATTTCTTTAGAAGACTCAAAACCACTCCAGTGCCAATAGTTGTGGCAACAATACCCAGGGAAGCCTCTGTTGATATATGGTAACCTGAAAAAAACAAAATTGTTTCCAAATGAACAATATTCATCAAGAAGAAATTTGTGCAAATGAGAAGACTAGTTTCTTTTTAAGCTTTAGATGTGTATTATCTTGAGTATAGAGTGTGCCCACCGAAAAAGTCGAATATCATCTTTGTCCCTATGAAACCCAAAACTATGCCAATAGCAGGCTGCAAAGAAGTAATTCTTAGTCAATTTAACTATCATCTTACAGTTCAAAAGTAAACAGAATAAAAATGTCAGTTGTCTGAAATAAGAACAATTACGGCATGACGATAAGCAAATTTTGTGATATAAGGGAGAAACATTGTTGAAGTCTTGAAGACCACCAATATAGAGAAACTGGGACTAATTATGGCTAAGTAAAGATTGAGGATCACCTGTAAATACTCTAGGTTAGACATACTCTCAGACACCAGCACGTATAGAGCCCTTAAACCTGAAATAAAGAAGGTCATATAATAATGCTCAACTAAGTAGCTTGATTAGGGCAATCACATCATGCATAGTAATAGTTTTATTCATCAGCACTGTAAATAAGAATAGTGAAAATCAAAATTTTGAATTTGCAACAATATTATGGGTTTTAATGTCAATTCTACATCTGGGTAACCATCACAAGATGGATGAAGACTTGAAGTGATGGGAGAACTGAGACATGTGCACATGGGAAGGTGCAAGACTAACAACTCATTTCCAACAGATTTACCTGAAATAGCAAACAGATTTGAAGTAAAAACTATAAATGGATCCCTTGTGACACCAAAAACTGCTGGTATGGAATCAACCTGGAAGTATGGAAAAATTGTTACTTAAGAATTTAACAGCTAGCTGTCTAGCAGGCTAGATTGAATACAATGGGACAGAAGAACCTACCGCAAATGCAATATCACTGAGTTCAATGACAGCAATAGTAAGAAGCAATGGTGTGGCCTGAGAAGAATGTTACAAGAGAATTTCTGACTATTAAGATATTGATAAGTTTGTAATAATAAAAAGAGCAAAACAATAAATCAAGTTTGCATTTCATTCTAGTCCATAAAAATAGTAAGCTATATGAGATAGTTAAACAACAAGAAAAAGGGACAGTCAGTAACACAAGTGTAACCTTGGAAAACTCACTTTCCATACACCCTCTTGTACTGTTAGGAACCGATCACCATCATAATAATCTGTAACATGGAAGAAAATAATTAGAAGCCTGTCACAATCATAATAAACTGTTGCATGGAAGAAAATTTCTTACTTATATCTGATATTGGCAACAAAAGTGAAGCAGGTCCGTGAAATAAATAATTGCAAACATATAACACACTGCATGGAAGCATCACTTATGACTAACTACTGATTGTTCGATGTTCACAATGAGGAAAAGAAATCCAATCATGAGAAAGGCTTAACAAGTTCAGATGGTAGATAGCTCTACCTGTAACAGGAATAAACTTTTGGCATGTTTTCACAATGAAGTTATCAGAAAGATCATTATCTTCATCTTCAGAAGAAAATAGCTGTGACAATGTGAAAAGTCTGTTAACTGGTTAACATTCAGAGAAAATCAAGTAATTTCCTCAACATTATGGTTCAAATCCAGGCCAGAAGAAGAGCAATTTTCAAATTTGAAATATCTAAGCATTAGTGCATAATAGAAACTCACCTTGTATGATGAATAGAGAAGAATTAAGGCCAGGAGTATGTTCACTGCCTCAAACCTCTAAGAATGATGTGACATAATTAGTATGCATACACTGACTTCAAATATGGATGTGAAAAGTAAACAATGGGATAACACAGACTAATATGAGGTATTAGAAACCTGAATAGTGGCTGTTCCCAGTAGAATGATTACAGCACGAAAAATGATCGCGCCAGCAATACCATAAGAAAGCACCCGGTTCTTCATTTCAAAAAATTGGAGAATGCATAACCACAAAAACGTTATCACACATTTATTATCAGGAGCATGAGTAAATAAGTAAATGACTAAATGAATACATACCTGATATTCTTTTGGTACTTGGAAGTATTTGAAAACCAAAACAAAAACAAAGAGGTTGTCAACTGACAAACTCTGTTCTAATATATAGCTGCAAAAGGAACATAAACAATGATCAAATTCATATTCAACACATTTTTAAGCTCGTTAAATACAAAAAATAGCTAAATAAAATTCAGATGGTGTGAGTTATATATTGTGATTTAGACTAAGACCTTAATCATGCACGCATCCATTATGTAGAGAATAGAATGAAGCTACTTAAATATATTGTTTTATATATAAAAGTACTAAAAAATAAACTAAAATATAAGGAAGGAAAAGTATTGCATACAATGCATTCAAGCAGGCTGAAGTCCTTCTTACTCATGCTTTTACTAAGAAATAGACAGTATGAGAAATAAACTAGAGAAAAGAATTGCCAAACATTAATAAATGAACACATTGAGCCTGCCCTAACAAACTTATTAGATTTTTTGTTCCTTACATGTGTGCTTCCATTAAAAAAAATGTTATCTGCGAAAATAGTTTCTATCATACCCCGCAAAAAATTCAGATGCCTTTCCAGCACCATCCTTAAAACCCAAAGCAACACCAAAAGATACAGCAGCACACACCTATAAAAGGAAACACGATGCCTTCCAAGAAACCATTAGATTCATCACCAAGAGAAACAGGATGACAAAATACACAAGGAACATCAACCTCTGCTAAGGTCAATAAATTTTATGAATAACTTACCCAAAGACCAACCGTTCTAAAAGATGATGGCACACTCTCTTCAGAATTTCTTAGTCCATTATGCACCTGGGGATCAGAACTTTGCATTTCCTCTGCAGATCCGTTCAATGATGATATTATTTTCAATCAGACTTGTGGAATCTGCAGGTATTTTATTTGATTTGACGATTGCTCAGGCAAATATAAAAAACAAAACTAGACTAGAGGGAATGTCAAAAACAGCGTGAATTCTCCAGTTCCAGTTTAAGCCCCCAAAAAAAATCTAAGAATGATTTAAAAACCAAATTTTTGCATTTACCACTCTCAAATATATGCATGAAAATAAGATCATTCTTCACAGAAGAAACAAACTATTCAAGCTGAGGCAACCACTTCATGTGCAGTGTGGCTAGACCAACTTTCATAAAGAAAGTTGGTTACCTCATTCCCCCTCTCAAGGAGAGGTTGAGTGTTCGAAGCACAGTGACTAGGTAGTTGACACAACACATGTTCTTCAAATAGATAAAGAATTATTTGATCACACACCAAAGTGTGTCCTTATTCCCTGTATAAAGTACTTTTGCATCTGACTGAATGATAACATCCATGGATACGCAAATTATTACTTCTACCAATTATAGAACATCCCAAATCGATCAAAAAAACATAAGAATCACTCAAAATAAGCATCTACGTTCAGGTGAAAACAATGCGACATGATTGAGAACAAAGAAACTCCAAATTGCCATTCAAAACCCACGAATTGTCAAGCAGAAGTGGAGATATCGAGCATCTCACCGGAGACTGACCGATCCTCCCGCTTGGTCCCTCCGGCGGCAGGCATCCAGGAAAATCGCCTGGCCAAGCATCTCTCTCGAACTGAAATTTAGAAAAAATACCATCAAATTACATCAAAATGACTGGAAATCAGCAGAGAAAGCGATGCTGTACCTGAAAAATGATAGGAACAAGAGGATGAGGCATGGCGATGAACAGAGGAGGACAAGGAGAGCGAGATGGCCGGAACCCTTGGGATGATCACCGGAACAAAGCGTAGAGGGATTTGAACGCAAGGATGGTGGTGGATTGCGGTAGCGAAACCCATCGTTGGTCGACGAAGAGTTATCGGCCACCCATTTTCTTTTGTTTGCCTCAGAATGCGTTTCCCTGCCATTTTTTGCGTTTCCTTGGTCAAATAATTATATATTAAATAAGTCTTTGTTTTAATTTATTTATAAATTAAAAATTAAGAAAATAAATTTTCCTTTTTATTATTTTTGAAATGTTTGTATGTTTCTAGGGGAAAAGGTATAAAATATTTATCTACAATGGATTCCAACTCATTTATACTCATCTAATAATTTTAAAAAATATATGGAAAAAAAATTCAAATAAATAGTTACCAGACGCTAACAAGCTCACAACAATTCAGGATCAAATCATTCATTGTACATGCTCCTAATATATGGGAACATGAGATGTATAATCCTGATATCTTTGGGCCCCAATAAAAATTAAACTTTTCACTTGATTTATATAGGATAACAAAATCCTAACGGTAGATAATTTTATTAAGTGGTAGTGACGAGGGAGCTTGATAGCCTGCTTCGTTTGCGAATAAGAGGCGAAAATTACTATTATTTTGTTAATACATAGTCCTTTTATATCTAGGATCTGGAACAATTTTTGTGATCGCTAATACACCCGAACAATATGTGAGAGGAATTAAAGATTATCACATAACTAAAGTAACAATAAAAGAATAAACACAAAGATTTTATGTGAAAAAATCTTAAAAAATAAATTAGAGATAAAAACCATAGATAAAAATAGGAGGATTTCACTTATTCAGCTTTTAAGAGATTATATTTTTGAGTTGGTGTTTTTTTTAATTAATGGGGAAAAAATAATTGAGTAATATTTTTGAGTTGGTGGTCCATTTTTTTAAAAATAATTATTATTGAGCAAATTGAAGGGTTATTTAGTCTCTTTTTTAGTACCTAAGAATAAGGAACCCCGACTCCAAGCACACCGAGTGAAGAAGGGAAGAGACTCGCTACTCGCTGATGGAGGTGCAAAAGCCTAGTCCTCGATCGAAAACCCTAACCCTAGAATCAAGCATGGCAGCCAGTTCGGCCGGTCCGGTGCCTGCCTTGGAGGAGCTGCCGGGTAAGGAGGGACTTGAAGCGGGAGAGAGCAAAGAGATCAAGCCCGCGGGCGTTGGGATGGTCACGGAAGCAACTGCGGCGGCGACGGCTGGAGCGGAGACGGATCTTCAGAAGAAGGTGCGTCGGGCGGAGCGTTTCGGTGTGCCTGTGATGCTATCGGAGAAGGAGAAGCGCAATTCTCGAGCCGAAAGGTAGATCGAATTCAAGGCTTATTTCAATCTCGTTCTCCTGCATTGGTATCTATTCTATGTGGATGTGCTTTGTTTCGTTTTTCATGAATTTATTTGTTTGTTGCTTTGCCTGAGTAGTAATGTGGTAAGATGTTGGGCGATAGATAGATTTCAGTGGTATGAAGTGCAAGATTAGGCTTTTCATCACTGGGTGGTGTTGTATTTGAAGGAGATTGAGCTTGATGATTTAGCCTATTTCTCAAATTTGAATTGTCTGTGTAGATTACCAGGAATCCGTTCTAAGGTCAATGGTCTATTGGCTGGTTGAAGATCTGGTGATGAGATCATAGGTTTATTTGGATTGAGGAAGATAGAGGAAATGAAAATAATGGGAAAATGGTGAAAGGAGCCCCAAAAAAAAGTAATTTTGTTTGACTTGTGCCTTTGTTTTTTTTTTTTGATAAATGTGGATAAGCCAATTTTTATTTAATAGAGGCATGCTTCAGGCATTCTTGGATCCCTTGACATCTCATTTTGAGAGGGAGTGTGGCAATCAACCTTTCCTTGTGAAAGTTGCTTGATTTGTGCAATTTTGTTGTCTCCTTTTCTTTTTTTCTTTCTTCTTAGGGTAGAGTTTTCATAGTTTGCGAATAGGAACAAGGGCTGTGAACTTAACATTGTAAGCACTTGGTAATCACCTTTTGTATTTGTATTAATTGCTTTGCATGAAGCGTAAATTACAAGCCTGAGTCTCTTCATTCATTTTTTTTTTCAAGATTTATGATTACTTCCCTGAAAAATTAGTTCAAGTGTTCAAGAGTTCCATCCATTCCTTTGGGTTTCAAGTATCCTAAACCAACCTTTAAGTGATACACTGATACTAATGATTTTATCTTCTGCATTAAAATTTAATTAATTAAACAAGGATTGAGTGTGTATTCTACTTGATATTTTCTGGCATGGTAATGCTCATTATTGATTTCTTGCTTCTTTTCGTAGTTCGAACACATGGAATGAATGCCAATATTGGTCTGACATTTATCAATTACATACTAAAAGGACAAAATCTCTTTTTTGGAGGAATCATCTTTTTGTTGTTCAAGATCAGTTAATAGAGAATCTTCTAAGATTTGGAAGGATATTCTTGAATGGCTTGTAAAACTCAATTGAAGGTTCTTGAGCATATCTTATGGTAACCATCTTTGCAAGAGAAAGCAGTAAAATGGCAGGCACAATCATGTTAAACTAATTCAATCACTGTTTGTGTTGTATTGATAGTCTAAACCGCTCGTGCATGCTTTGCATGTATCTATGATGTCTGAATAATTTTATTTTTATCCTTTCCATTTTGTTGCCAATGCGGAAACCCTCTGTAATGTTATCTACATGCCATTTTGTCTCCCTGCAACTCTTTCCTTGTTCTTATAACACATGATACCGGTCTTGTTTGAGTGGTGAATGTTCTCATCAGTTCAGAGTCTTGCCTAGAGTAACATGGCACACTTTTTTGATGATATGGTTTAATATATTAGATTATATATTCATTATAGATGTACATCTGTTTATGGCATAGAAGTTGGTGCATTCCCCTGCTAATCACAGTGAGCCTCAGATTTTCCATTACGTGGTACAATAACCACTGTGGCTGCTTTTCTTATTTGTTTATCAAATACAGTCCTTTTTCCCTTATGGCTAGGGTACCAGGAACTAATTGATAATGTTTTGGTTTCATGAATAACTAATTCATCTGTAACCTACTAACATAGGAATCGATTTATTATTAGTATTTCTTTTATCCTTCTTACCCTATTGACAGGTTTGGCAATGGACCATCTTCTCGTGGAACAAGCAATGGGAAACTGGAGGAGGAGAAAAGAAAGGCCCGAGCAGAGAGGTCGGAATTGTGGGCTGTTTATAGCAATTATTAACTGTAGCACCTAGGTGTGTGTACTTCGGACCATCTATTGGACAAGCTCTGAGCTCTCTCTTTATGTTGTTTGTCAGGTTTGGGCTTGCTACCCACTCTGCACCTGAGGAGGCGGCAAAGAAGAAGGCTCGGCTAGATAGATTTTCAGCAAAGAAGCCGGATACTTTAGAAGAAGAGAAACGAAAGGCAAGAGCAGCCAGGTTGGGGATTATTTTCTTACTGTGCACTTACTTTTAATCAGCTGACCAAGGAGCTTGTCCTCTGATTTACTTTTCTAACCGCAAATACAGGTTCTCACAAACATCAACTACCTCATCTGCAACCGATGGACAAGCAGATCCTGAGCTGGTAGGTCTTTCTTTATCATCATGATTCACAAGGCAGCAGCATTGAAGAACAATAATGTATCCATTATTGCAACCTTCGACTTGTCTAATTTTCTATTGCCATAAAAACAGCAGACAACTGTAGATCAGATCAAAGGAGAAACCTGAAGATTGATGGTGCTGTATCTGCAGGTCTTTGTTTAATACCATCAAATTATCTCAAGTTGTTCCCTCTGGATCTAAGATTGTCATAAGATTTTTTTATTTTTTATATTTTATATTTTTTTATGCAGATCAAACATGTACCATCTAATTTTGTAGACTCTTGAAGCTTGTTGCTGCTTTGCAAATATGGGCCTGCGGCATATGATCTCAACAGGATTTTGATGGCCATAGCCAGTTGTACTGATGCTTTGGAACATCACATAAGTGAGCTGGTTGATGTGATTAGGGCCATTTCCTGTTTAACATGTTCAACAGAGTGGTTCAAATTGTTTGATCATGTACCTTCACTTATCTGTTTATAAATTCTAGATCTGGTTTTGTGGTCTATTTAATGTTGGTTTTGGTAGGTCCCAAGGCTTCGCTAATATATTAATGCATTGGAGCCTATCTGCACTGTTAATTGATCAAATTGGACTTGATGATTGGACTGGTGAACATATGCATTTAATTACAATCACATCATCCTTGTCAAATCTCAATCTCTTTTATTATATTTTGCAATAGGCACATGTACACAAATACCCATTTTTGTAGGGCAGTAGGAATAAGTGAAATTTAGTATCAGACAAAGCAATCAATCTATCATGTTAAAACAAAGTTAAAACAAAAAGAGACACTTGGACTTCTTATTGCCAAAGATAAAATGGATTCAATAGGATTATATGGTACTGATATCACTTTAACCCTATAAAAGGTGCCTGATGAAACTTTTCAGACAATCTCTTGACATACATACATTATCACAATCTACTTTTTTTTTTAAGTCCTCAAGACCAGAGAAAAACTCGGTGTGATAATTGCAACCCCACAGTTCATGCAATTGCTAGTCTGCAGGCAATCAAAGATCAACAACATAAGATGCTTCACCAGTTAAACTTTCATGTCTTCTCTTGAATAAAAATTAATCCAGGTTTATACCTGCATCAACACACTTGTCACCAATTCCAAGCAGGAGAATAATGCATGGCTGGTTACTGAAACATCTACTTCCAGTGCTGAAACTAAACATTTCGTCGGGCTTGCCCGCTTAATTGGTAGGAACATGACCTGAAGAATGAATGTGAATGAGTGGATGGAATAGGAGTACTCAGGAGTTTGTTTGGTTGTAAGGGGTCCACTCACCTCCTCTCAGTGAAACTATGGGGCTGCTGTAGGAGTTCTTGCTGACCAGAGCAGGGTCGAGGAATAGAACTATGACGGTGATGTCATCATGGAAATGTCGCCTGACACCGCGATCAATCTTTTTCAGGTCAGAGTACCTCATTTCTCTTTTCCTCGCTGCCTCTTGCATGGCAGCTTTTATAAGTTTTCTTGCAATGCCCTGCACATGAATGAAGATTTCAATCTCTGTTATCTCAATGATAACAACAATGTGAAGAATGTCCATGTGGATTAATAGTAAGGCAGCAAATGGAAGTCAGAGAAGTACATAATGCACATGCTTAAGGAAATAAGAATCACAACCAAACAAATTAACAAGACTCCAAGTCTTATGATGGACATGGTGGTCATTTTGATCAAAGCATTCCTTCCATTTTGAAAATGTCTAGAGAGAGAGAGAGAGAGGTCTTACATTACGAGGACAATTGTGGACTATATCCACAGCTTCTTGATTGCTCAAATGCTCCCAAAGACCATCAGATGCAAAGATAAGAAATTGATCTTGTGGGCATAGTTTATGCGTGACTATTGATGGCTCAGCATTAAGAATTGATTTGTGGAAAGGCTGAGGAAGCCGGAACCTTGACAACAGAGGCGGTCTGTTGAATTCTGCATTTTTCAAATAAGCATCCCCAATAGATCTTGAAACCTGCAGGAAACATGGCAAGGAAAGTAAGGCAAGGTTTGGCATTTTGACAGAAACTTCAGTTTTTTCATAATGTGTGCATCTCAAACATACATTTGGCGCATAATGCCACTATGAAGCATGCTAATATTAGTTATGTTGAACCATACATAAAGAAAGAGCATGGTATAGGATCACATTACCTGTATAAGGCCCTTAACACGCCAAACATTATGTCTCAGAACCACAATTTGTGAATCATCAGGATGCAAGGTTTGTAGTTCAGCTCTCACAGTTTCATTGCTTGCATTGTGCTCAGTCGTCAACTGAACTGCCGTAACATCTCTAAAACCCTTCTCTAATCTCCCCAACACTGCACGAGAATCTCCGGCATTTGCAACATAGAGCACTCCACCAAATATCACACCAACCAGGCAGCAAGAACCTACCGATGCTAACTGAGGTCTGCTGTTCCAAGATTTTCTCACAAGAGAGAGAAATCCCTCTTCTGTGGCAGAGAATGCTTTTACCAAAGCATCAGCTGACATGCCACCTTGTTCCGATGCAAATTCTGTGCATCAAATGCTCCGATGTTAAGTATTAGAAATTTCAACCACAAGAATCACCAAAGCTATGACACAAACTATAAAAAAAAGACTTTTAAGTGATATCTAGAAACATTAGAGCGAAAACAAAAACAACAACTATATAAGATTGGAATTCCTAAGGTGAGTTTTAGTGTCCAACAGATGTTGCTAAGCATTCCATTAGAACTCTAAAGATCAATGCCAATAAATTGAATTTCTTTTAAAATATGTTTGTATATATGTATGCTAAAGATCAATGCACATACTATCATCAAATTCACAAATTTTGCCAACAAAATTGAAATAAATACAAACAAATGAGATTAAAGAACAAAAAAATCAGTCATCTTTGTGGTTACATCATATGACATTCATACAAATCTTTATATGAACCTAAAAAAATCACTACAAAATCGATGAGAGAAAAAAAACCGCAGAGAAACGAAACAATGAACAAAAAGGAGACACCTTTAACTTTCAAATACTCACAAAAACCCTAGCAAAAGGACAAATCAGGCCAAAAATCACATAAACCAGCCAAACAAGAGAGAAGGAAGAAGCATTACTCTTGAGATTGTTGAACAAATTGTCAACGATAAACCTAGAGGTCTCCGGCCCGCCATGGCCATCATAGACGCCAACAAAGGTCCCATGTGGCGGCGCGGCAGGGCCATTGAAAGCGATCGGCCCGGACTCGATCTGGCTGCCATCCTCCAAGACATTGTTGGCCTGCACGACGGCCATGGAGAACTCCCCTGCGGCATGGCGCCCGAGGTCCTTAACCCACAAGAGCGCGTCTCCCCGGCCGCGCCCACCGCTGCGGAAGGAGAGCGAGGATGAGGACGCAGAGAAACTGGATGAGCGGGAGGAGGAGAAGCCATCCGCGTCGGCGGCGCTGTTCGCCGCCGGCTTCCAGCAAGGGCTAACGATCCTCATGAGCGATCCGGAGCGGACCATCCGGGATCATCCGAAGCGGCCGGCGGCGGGGGGGATGGCGAGTAGCGGGATGGAGCCGCGGTCTAGCCTGGTTGCTTCCAGCTTGGGGAGCATTAATTTGTGGGCCTTGTGACCTTCAACGCCATTAGAACCTATTTATGCTTTGCTCTCTGCTTTTTAGAGAGAGAGACTCTGCAACATTGGCCTTTGGCTTTGGAGGAGCTAGAGAGAGAAAGTTTTAATTAATTTATTTATTTATTTATGAGAGGAAAAAAAAAAGAGAGAATTTGAGAGGAGGGTTTGTTTGATGTGGTTGATGTTTTTGTCTTAAGAGAGAGACAGAGAGAGACAGAGAGAGGGGAGTGTTTGACCGAGTGGTGAGGAAAAAAAGTAGGCACTTTTGTAGCTTTTCAATTTGCTAAAAAAGAAAAATGTCAATGAGGTTTGTTTATAATTGAGCTGTGAATTTGATTCCATTGTTTAAACTTAAATTTTAAGCATGTATATTGTAAATATAAAAAAGAAATTTACTCGTATAGTCCTATGAAATGCTTATTTTAATTTATTTTTATCATGTTAATTTTAATACAACCAAAATCCCTTTTGCCTAGTAGTACCACTACCTTGTGTTAGAATCCTCTATGTAGGGTGAGGGCACGATGAAGCTTCTAAGTTTGTTGCGTTGGCAAAGAACACGCCTTTCGTCTGCAAATTGCTGTCCTTTCAATCTCTCGCGATCGCTTTGTACCTAATTTCAAAAAAAAAAAAATTAATACAACAAATGGCAGCTAGCGGTCAGCTAGCGGTCATGGCTATTACTAGAGCATCTAGCACGAAAGAAACCAAAGATGTTTTCCAGGAAAACAACACATTTTAACCAAAATTATCCAAGGTATAAACTTTTTAATGTTATCTTAATTGATGTATCAAATGCGACCAAAAGACATAGGCTGGTGTCGATAAAGACAAAGTTAAGCGAAGGACACACTGGAGGACTGAAATCCCAGAAATACTATGTAACTCCCCTTATATAGGTTATGTTATTAATATATAATATTTTGGTGAATGAATGAATATGATTTATCCATTTTTTCAACAAAAAAAACATCATGTTATTATTATTATTTTTTTGAGTAAGTGAATAAACCATATTTATTTATTAATTAAGATAAGTGGGGAACGTTACATGGTCAAGACAGTGAAATGTAAAATACAACATTGTGGCCCAATTTCTTGTCCTATGTGTAGCCTCCCCTTCCTCCGCGAGCCTTCATGTGCTTGCTCATCCCCGACGAAGGTGTGGATCGTCCTCGAACGCATCCCCCTCTTCATCTACCCGTCCTGGTGTATCTGAAGTGAATGCTAAGCTGCGCTTCACCAAACATCTCGCCGCCTCCAACTTGAACCGCTTGGCCATAGGAGTTGCACCCAACCAAGAGATTATGAGAAAAGAAATGTCACGGATAATTCTTGAAAAAGCGCGTTGTTTATCCTGGAAACACCGTCTATTTCTTTCTCCCCAAATGCTCCAGGAGGTTGCCATCACAGCGAGGTCCCATCCGTCTCTTAGGGTATAGTCCACCCCATTGGACGTGGACCTAGCTCCCCAGAGGGCTTGTTAGTTGATCCCCCTTGTTCGAAAACCAAACAAGTCCCCGAAGTGGTCCCATATTTGAGCAGCATATGGACATGAGATGAGTATGTATAGTATTGATTCGCCGTCCCCATCGCACAAGAAACATCTTGTGTGTTCCCCTATCCAGTTCATTCTGTGTAGGTTATCCAAGGTAAGGATCCGGTCCTCCTTTGCCAGCCACGCGAAATAAATAACTTGACCTTCAGGGGGCAAGGTTGCTTCCAAAATCTGTTCCTTAGATCTCTCTGAATCCTTCCATCTATTATGAAGCGGTACAGGGACCTAACTGTGAAGACTTTGTTTGTAGTGAGGTTCCATTCCCTTATATCTGGTACGAGGTTGTCTAGGTTGTAGCTCATAATCGCATGTTTGATTAGCTCCAGCCCTTCTTGCTCCTTGTCGGTTAACGGTCCCTACTTGAGTATAAGCATTCCTCTTTGTATTTTGGCCCTTGCTTCCCAAATGGAAATATGGTTTTTGATGGCTAACCCATACAGACAAGGGAAGATGTTATACAGAGAAAGACCTTCCACCATTTATCCATCCAGAGGTTAATAGCTTCCCCGGATCCTGGTTTGACTCCTATGTTTGTCATTGCTGGAGGGGCTTCCCGGTATAGCCCTTTCCAAAAGGGGGAGGCACGACTCGGGGACGGTTTGTATGGTTCAATATATCCTCGTCTGGAATAGGCATCTTGGAAGATTTTCTGACAGATCTAACATTCCCATTAAGGATCCTCCGCCACCAGTTCACTAATAGGGCCCCATTGAAGCTTCAGAGGTTCAGAATTCCCCACCCTCCATTCTCTTTTGGCCTGCATAGTCTGTCCAAGCTTACTAAGTGGTAACTTCGTGTTTCTTTATCCATCGCCTTCTACAAGAAGTCTTTCCTGATTATGTCTATTTTGTGGACACAATAGATAAAGATGTAATATTATGGGAAAAAATAACAGTAGAAAGATGTTCAAAAAAACTTTGTGGAGACATATATATATATATATATATATATATATATATATATATAGAGAGAGAGAGAGAGAGAGAGAGAGAGAGAGAGAGAGAGAGAGAGAGAGAGAGGCCCGATAACATGCGCCCGGCCGGATCACTGTGCAGATCCGGTCGTTGCCCATTCTGGCCCTTGGAGCATGTTTGAAGGATTTCCACCATGGGAAGATCATCATAAAATAAGCTACCCTGTCAATTTTCATACAATTTGGTGACCGTTTGGTCCTCCCACTTAATGGTTGAAATTACGAGGTAATATTTCTAAAATAAGAACTGCAGATTGGGAGGACCAAACGGTCACCAAATTGTATGAAAATTCGATATCTGATTGGAAATCCTTCAAACATGCTCGGGGTGAGAATGGGTGGATCACTGCGATGTGATCCGTAGCACCTAATCACGGCTATATATATATATGTATATATATATATATATATATGTAAATATGTATTATGGGGTATATGCATAAGTTTTTAAACTATAAAGAGTTTTTAAGTATTCAAAACAGAACCTATGTACAGTTTCTATTTTCTTTTTTGAAAAAAAAAGAATAAATCATATTTATTTAATATACATAAAGATACGTTATAGTTTCTAATTAGGTGGACACCTTTTGTAACTTTGTCTCTAAAGTGGTTTATCCAATTTATATATATATATTTGAAAATTTGTCACCAACTTTAAGAACAAAGTCGGCTAACACACTTAGGTATAATCCTCAAAACAGTCCTTCTATTTTAATAAGATGATTTTTTAATACCTCTAATATAATTTGAGCCCCGAATAAGCGGAAAACATAGGGCTACAGGGGCGTCAGCATGGCTCCAACAATAGCAGATATAGAGAGAGAGAGACAAAGAGGGAAGGAAAGGGAGAGAGGTTAGATTGAGAACACCATAAAAGTTGGGATTAGAGTTTGTTGCATTTAGAGATGTATTGAAGAGGATGATGATGTGATACCAGTTCTCTTTGTTGTGTTCGAGAAAATAATGGTGGACTAACGGGTTTGGATCTGTTATCATCGTCCGGATCCGAACCCGGTGCTCATTTTATTACTTTTTTTTTGTTTTAAAATAATATTTTTATAAATATATAAAACATGCATAAGTTAGAAATTTAACTCCCATTAGTCATAGAGGGACTATTTTGAGGATTATATCACATTTTATTTTCAAAGATGCCGTGAACACAGAAGTGCATCTAAAATGGCACTTGATATATAGTGCCATTTATAAAAAAATTAACATTGTTTAATTAGAGGTATCATTTTATGTACTTGATATATAGTGCACACAATACAATGAAAATATAAGAAACAAAATATTTGAGTTGATAATTTTCAAGAGACATACAAGAATAAGATCAGAGCTTAAGAAACAAATCAGTTTATTATTAATTATGATCCATGGAGAGAACAAGAAAACAAAGTCACACACTTGTCTTGACTTTTCCATTACTTCAATAGAAGAGGACAAATTTGACAACTGGTTTTGGTACCAAGGACTCTCATGATCTAAGAAGACCTTGCTGAACCCTATGTACATATGATGATTCATTTGAACAGAAACCAAATTTGTTTTCTCTCCTGATAAGCATGAATTAACAAGATAAGAAGAACTAGGAACGTTAGACCCTGGGTGCTGAGTGCCCAGCTCCAGTAGCATCATACTCTGTAGCAAGCACCTGCCCATACTCTCCTTTTGGGTCATCTTCATCGAAGTAATCGGCCCTGACATTCTGTGTGAGCATTTGGCAAACAAGCCAGAAAAGGGATGCGTCAAGGGCCAAGAATGCAGCTCCACCAAACAAACCAGTCTTTGCGGTCGGGCACGCATAGTCAAGATCCTGGTGCACATTGTGCACTCGGTGCATTGCTTCAGTAATTGTAGCCCATATCATCATCGCTTCGCCGAAAACAAACACCCCCCTGTGTTCAATAAGTTCGCAAATTAAGCAATGCTGCTGATCTATAATGATAT
The DNA here is from genome assembly GCA_026586065.1 of Dioscorea zingiberensis. Lineage (NCBI taxonomy): Eukaryota > Viridiplantae > Streptophyta > Magnoliopsida > Dioscoreales > Dioscoreaceae > Dioscorea > Dioscorea zingiberensis. The sequence continues at coordinate 65,620,198 of CM048820.1, read as the reverse complement.
TGCAATGTAGAATTTTGACAACAGAGATTAGTAACACACACAGGTATCAAATGACGATAAAATTTTAATATGAATGTGAGATCTGTGAAACCGAGGCTCAGATCACAAGAAATATTAGGAAATCCCAGCTGAAACTACTAATAAGGTACACATGATCATTATTAGTATTTCAAAATGAAAGGCAGGGAGGCATCACATGATGGTAAAATTTTAATCTGAATATGAGACCTGTGAAGCCTCAGAAATCTGACCAGAAGAAAGCATAATAACTGCAGCAAAACTACCAATAATGAAGAAATTGATGACATCTATGTTGGGGAAATAACTATATATTGCTTTAAGCGATGTCATGGATATCAAAGATATTCGGATTCTATCATTTCATTACATTCATCAAGAAGAGACGGGCTTTCATTGTGGTTCTAAATTACTGATATTCAGAGGATGATGATGCTTACACTGCAATAGTGAAGAATATGAGCAACGTTGTATTCCGGAACATCATGTCTCTGGGGACAGATTTTCCTCCATATGGGAAGAACACTGAGATCCATCCTAGAACAGTTGATATGAGAAGAGCAGCAATGGATAGAATGCCCAATGCAACTGTAGGGTCATTTGGAAATTTACATATGACAACATCTTTTCCACGAACTGGGGTTCCGAATGGAGGCTGCATAAAGAAGAAGTTGAAAATGAGCAGGAAAAAAGGACTGATCTTGTGTTTGTTTATGCCTACAAAGAACACAACGATGGCAACTTTTGATACAAAAGAACCTTGACAAGCCTTTATGATATTCCATTTGATGAATTGAACCATGAAACAGGCTTATTGAACTCTCAAAGTGCAATTATATCATCAGAAGACTATATATTGTCAGAGCTTTGATATGGATTGAAATCGAAAAATTAGAAACAACATGCTATTTGGATAACAGGTATAACACAACAAACAATCTTTATATAGAATACCAATTCACCAATGCTTCACCAAAAATTCTTAAAAAGACTTTCAGATAACATGCAAACAAATCTCAAATAAATAAGAAGATTACCTTTTTATTTTCAGCAACAATACCAAAAATAAAGGACATGCATCCAAACAATGCCACAGCAAGAGAAAAGTGTGCGACTTTACTAAGGGCCATTATCTTCAGCAACCAAGAGAGTAAATACTATGCCAACACCCCTGCAGATCACTAGATTAAAATCAAAAACACATTTCCATGATTAAATCAATGAGACAAATTTAATAAATATATCAATCCAAATGTCAACAAAATTTCGAAGATCAAAGCAATCCCCAAAACTGTTCCCATTTCAAACAGAATCAATAACAAAAAAAAACATTAATCCATTATAAGAATTCATACAAACTGAACGATGAATCAAAATGAATCGAAGAAGAAAGAGAATTACAAACCTAAGATCCCTAATCCAATCAGATGGAGATCGGAACCGGGGCGAGGGTTGGTTTCCCTCTGATCCTCCGGCTTCTTAGAGATAAAAAAAAAGAAGGGATTTTTTTTAATATAAATAGTAGTTACACAAATTGTGGGACGGATCAGGAGGAGAATCAAGAACCGTCGGATTTTAGATGGAGAAAAAATTGGACGGATGAGATTCAATACAATGGTGGTATTCTATTGATAGAAGAATCTTACAGCTGGATCATTGGTAAATTGCGTGGATTCCGGGAAACGGATTGACTTCCGGGGATATGCGTTGACTGGATGAACCGGGACGGGTAAACGGTTTAGATTGGGGTCCACCGTTCACCATTGGATAATAGCTACTTGTGGACTGGAAATGAATTTAATGGGTTATTGATCATTGATTTTTTAGCCCTAATTAGGGAAATTTTGTTGGCACACTTGGTTGCGTAAATCTTTGATTGATGATTTTGCAAATAAAAGTTAGAGGAGAAATATTATACTGATTTTTTTGTACTAACTTTTAATTTTTTTTAGTTATATGTAGAGTTGTTAAATAATCAAGTTGTTCGAAAATAATTTGAGATTGACTCGATAAAAGCTCAAACTTGACTCGGAATTTCAAGCTTTCGAGCCGAGTTCAAGACAGAGCTCGAAGCTCGAGCTCAAGCTAGATTATTTCAAACCGGGCTTGAACTAGACTCAATCCGAACAAGCTTGACTTGTTTACAACCCTAGTCATATGTTATTTCTCCTTTGATTTATTTTCTTAATTAAAGTAGGGGAGGCAATTTGTAGAAAACATATAACATGGCCAATTTTCAATTATGAAATAAAATACATAGAAGTTTCTGTAAAATATATCCATTCTTTTCAGAATGATCATTTCAATAAATACAAGTGTGATTTTGTACACTGTACAGTTACAACAGCCAAAATCATCAACACTAGGTAACAAAAAGTGAACTGTATGTATCTGTATGTAATTCGGTGTTATAAGTTTAGTTAGCCTCAGTTGAAAGGATCTCTAGCTCAGCCCACCACAAGGGAGAGAGTCTTGGAGAAGCTGCATCATGAGAAATTGATGTTATGTGTCTCAAACTCTGAGTGACCTCTGCCATTGTTGGTCTTTTACTTGGGTCTGGGTTGACACATGACCTTAGAATTTCACTCAAAGAGCCGAGATCATTCTCTCGAAACGATTTTAGTGTAGGGTCAAGCATGTCTTGAAGGGGTCTCTTGCCGCTGAAATAACATGAAGCCCAGCACACGAGCAGGCCATCGTCTCCAGAGAAGGGACGTCTTCCCGAAAGTATCTCCAACAATAGTATTCCGAATTTGTACACAATGATCGTCGGATCAGATGATGGTGGATTGGCTTCTTTTGTTTGGTTGAAGAATGCAAGATCGGATACTTTGGCTGCATAGTCTTCAGTTAAGTAAACAGAGGATGAGTTTAGATTTTGAACAAGAATGGGAGGCTCGAGCTGTTGCATGTATTCTAGACAATATGCTATTCCCATGGCTATTCTTAACCGCGCTGCCCAGTCCAAGTGCTCTGCTTCCTTAACTATAAGAAACAAAGAAACAAGAAAATTAAGATATTGATTAAGCCATCTAGTGACCCTGCCAAAGCAGAGTGAACCAGGATTACCGGAGTACATCATTTTAAAGAAATTTACTCCAACACATTGTTCACTTGATCCAATGGTATATATATCTTTCAAACTAGTAGGAATAGAAAGATTTTGCTTTTATGAACACCTAGGACTGGCAATCTGTTCTTGAAGGGTTGACCAATAACACCTAAATTGGCTTGATCAGACCAGGTTTTATTTTTACCAGAGTTATATCATTCTATGTATAATCTGCTGCGATGGTTAGATGGCCATTGATGCCATTTTCTTAATCACAAGTTAAGTGATTTGATAAAATCCTTTTACAAAGAAGAGTTGGTCAAAAAGGGGTACTCACTGTGGAGATGCTCAAAAAGTGTCCCATTTGGAGTGTACTCAAACACCATCATCCTGGTGAAAGTCTCTTCTTCCTCACAATAGCCAAGAAGATTCATGAAATTCTTGTGGTTCACTCTGGACAATGTTGAGATCTGAAATCAAAGCCATCACTAAATAGTTGAAATAGTGCACCAAGTTATTACAGAATTGATAAAAGAAAATATTCTGGTAGATTACCTTGTTCCTGAATTGAGATTCAGCATCTTTTGACCAATCCTTTGCAGAAGTAATCACACTAGATGCCACAGCTATTTCAACACCATTTGAAAGTGTCCCCTTATACAACATGCAATCTGATAAAGAATCAATAACATTGCTGAAATCCTCACAGGCAGATTCCAGCTCCGATCGTCTGAGAGCAGGTACACCTACAATGGACCCCATAGTTGATGAGCTAAACAAACGGCTTAACAAACATAATTATAACTTGTTTCCTAATAATAAGAAAAGAATCTAACCATCTGCCACAAAAGCTTTCTGCAGTTGCCCACTCAAGCCAGTTGACCAAGGTCTGATAGTGACCGCCTTGTTAGATCGGAAGCAAAGAAAGTAGATTGCAGATAAGGCAAGGAGAAAGGAAAATCCCCCTATTATTGGCATGTAGATTGCGACGGGATGTCTTGATTTATTTACTGCTGGTGCTGATAGAGAATCATTCTTGGATGGAGAGATTGGCAGAGCAGAAGGTGATGGAGCATCAGAGTTGAGATGCTTTCGTGTTGAAGATGCTGGTGGTTCATTCACTGGTGAAGGCACTGGAGATTTATTCACAGGTGATGTGGAATGCTCGGATGAAGGGGAAGGAGACAACAAAGGTGAGCCTAATGGTGACAATTGTTGATTTAGATGATTGGCAGATGGAGATGGTGATGGTGATTGTGATGGCGATGATGACGGGGACACAGAATGTTTGAACAGGTTTCTTTTTCCCTGATGATGATGTCTACTTTCAACTTTGCCACCTATTTGCATGAGTCTTCGTATAGGGGCATTTCTAACATTTCTGCCACAGATAGGAGTATTTAGGGCCATGAAGAAGTATGAAAAATCATAAGGTGATTCTGGAATCCAAAACATTGTAAATCGTGAACTAGTTTGCATAGACAATGGACATGCCACCTTTTTTCTTAAGCTTTATTGTTTAGATGCACATGATTACCATGCCAAGGAAATTTACTGTGAGCTATGGCAGTCAACTAAAGTTGCATAATTCTTTAGAGTTAAGGTTAGTCGCATGACCACATCCTTCAGAGAAACCTAACAATTGGCTCATTGCCAAGTTAACTCTTTGACCATCATGAAATAAAACCAACCCATTATACTGCTATAAATCTGCATGAGTTGTGGTTCCGCAACAAGATCATAAGCTCATTGATGCATTTATCTGTCCTTCAACCATCAATATCATGATTTATAGTACACATAAATAAATGTCAAAAGGATTTAAAGTTAGCTCCCCTCATTAAACGTGACAGGTCAGTAGTTAGATTGAATATCCTCAGAAATAAGCTACATGTAGAAAGGCGATAATTAAAACAAGCATATATCAAGATAAATCTTTTTCATAATTAAAGAGGTGGTTTGAGGGAGAAAAACCTGGCAATGCACCCTCTCTTTGACAACAGCAGCTCTTTATCAACCTCAAGCTCAGACATCATACTGAGTGGATGAAGCTTGGTAGGCATGCTACCCACAAACATATTGTTTCTGAGTACACTGCAGTACAATATACATACTGTTATAAAGCATATTTACAAGCATGTTAAGTTCATGAATAAAAAACTCTCATAGTTTCTACCCACAGAATTTCCAGGGACATCATACTGCTTAGTTCCAATGGAATCAGCCCACTGAAATGATTGTATCCTAAATCCAAGACTTCCAGCTTCTGCAGTTTAGCAATTTCTCTAGGGATGACTCCATAAAAGGAATTGTTACATAAAACACTGCACGATAAAAGAAATCTTCAGAAAAATGACAAAGATAACAAAGTCATGCAGGGAGCACTATCCACTAACAAAATAACATGACAAATACTATTATAACCAAATTCTATAGAAAATATAAGCAATCATAAACGAAAAAGCTACATGCATAGTGAGATCATAAAATCACAATTGAGAACTGTTCAGTGCTAAAATAATTGTAGTTCCATCACAATTATCCTCTACAACTAGGCAACTGGAAGATTTAAAATAACTATGGACATCAAATTGAAGACCAGAACCTTTAAACATTAGAGAACAAACAATTATGACATAAATGGCCGCTCCAACATTTATATAAATGTACTTACAGAGATTTCAGCTGAATAAGCTTTCCCAGTTCAGGCACAAGTATCCCTTTGAGACGAAGATTACTCAAGTTCCTACAAGAATGAAAATTCTTAATTCAGCAGCATTCAAGTCAAAAGAAAAAAATTCATTAAACTATTAAATAAGAATCTGATACAATAAGATATGAACAAATTTATTTGCTTTATATTGTTGCAATTCCAAAAAATTGTTCTCTATCTTTAACAGACATTTGATGCCCATCTCATTTTCAATATCAAACCTAGTAGCACTAAATAACTTGTTCTCCCAAAAACAAGTATTTTTCTGCAATAATTCAACTGAATTAAAGATTACAACTTCGATCAAATAGATGCAAAGTTCTTAACCGAGAATCGCAAAGTCTACGCATCAAATTCCTCCATATGTTACTTCAAACCGAATTCAGAGCATCAATTATAAGAAAAAAAAATAAGATAAGGAAAGGAACTTGGAACATAGATGAACAATTCTCACAGTTCCACGACTCTCCCATCCGAGCATCCGACCCCAAACCACTCGCAGGGGTTCTCGCCGCCGCCTCCACCCCATCCCGACAGCGCGCCGTATGGATCCAACTCCACCCGCTCTCTAAATCTCAACAGCGCGATCCCTACAAAAGCATGATCATCATCATCATGAAGACCACCTCCACACCAAATCCAAACCAAAGAGTGCGAGAAAGCTCACAAACCTTCATCGTTGTGACCAGCGCACAGATCCAACCAGAGAAACAACAGAGCAATCAAGAACACCGAGAAGTCCATCATCGAAGAGGAACAGAGGGATGAACGCGGATACGAGAGGAGGAGAGAAAGATTCAAAGCGCGAGCCTTTGCCATTCTCCATGCTTTTATTCAACGCGTCCTTGTCGGCCGGCTCCGGCGGCGCGTTCGAATAGTGCGTGGGCCCATTTGACCTCACAAGTCGGAAAGTGGAACTAAGAAAGCGTGTAAAATATGCACAGCTGTGCATGTGGGCCCCTTGGAAATTTCTTAATTATTTACTAGAAAAATAAATTATTTTTACAATTTAGTATTTTAAAATTAAATTCACTGAATAAAATTTATTGTATATCATATTTTTTTTAAAAAAAATTAATAGCATGATTATGTTCTGATTTTGGTCAAATTATGTTAAAAAGTAGGAAAAATTATCAAAAAGTCCCTAGCACTGTTTCGACACTATTGCCAAGGACTAAAACTCATCCCAAAACAGAAACAGTAAACACCCCCTCCCAAGAACCCAAAAGTAAGTAGTAAAAAGTCTTCGATAAAAGATATATTGTATTTATCATTCATTTACACTTTACGACTAGGATTAGGAGAATCTGATTTTGTTTCAATAATAAGTTGAATTTTTATATATATTATTATTATTAAACTGTATGAATTAACTTATTTTTTAATTATTTAATTAATGGCTATTAAGATAATTTGGTGGGTTTGATTTTAAGTTTTATTATATGAAAACATATAACAAATAAGGGCATTTTTTTAATTGAGGGGTTTTGTGTGTGTGTGTGTGTTTTTGATAAAATGAATAAACCATCTTTTATTTATAATATGAAATTTTGTACAAATGACTCAGTCAAAGAAAGAAAGAAGATACAGAAGATTGTTAGGAACTACATTCCTGACTGAGTAGATAGTGCCTCAAACCCTCCTGGGATTCGGAGTGGTAATGTACTCAAGCCTCATCACCCTAGTTATCTCACCTCGACGTGTCATTTATGAATTCGAGACTTTTGTTCACTATGCCTTGTGCCACCATCAGTCACGGTTGCTTGGAAATTTAAGCTACATCCAATCAAGATAGAGTGAGGAAAGTGATATCGCGAATAATTCTTAAAAACACACACTGTTTATTTTGAAAATATCGCATGTTCCTTTTACCCCATATATTCCAGACAATGTCTATAACTATAAGGCCTCATCTCTACTGTTGGGTTTTGTCCACCTTGGGGAGGGCAGCCCTGAATGATTTAGGGTATCCCAAAATTTTATTTAATATATTAATTTAACCATTTTTGTCAATATATAATATATAATTAAATAGTATAAGAGCCATGGATAAGATGATATGCATACATAAACACAACTTGTTTAGGCATGGAGATAGAGAAATATTAAGCTTGGTTTAAACTAATCAAAACATCAATTTATCAATTTCTTTGAGTAATCTTTTCCTTTTGTTTGTCAATGAATCACTTCCAATTCTTCTTGTTGAAAATGCTGAAAGCTCTCCAGAATCTCCAGATTGTAATCTTTTTGTCTTGTTAACTTAACCTTCTAGCCAAGTTAAGAATCTTAATTTTTCTATGTTGAAGATATCTAGAATATATTAACATATATACAAAGACAATTAAGAACATCAGCTCAAAATTAACTTCAATCATATCATTTAATTTACTGTTTATTATACAGAAAAATGAAAGAATTTGATGTTTTTTTATTACTGTAATTCTTTTTTATCTCCAAGCTGAAACTCTCACCATTGGAGTACCTCTCCACTCCAACACCATCTCATTCTCACACTGACCTCCATTTATAACCTTCACTTCATACTGATCATCAGCTTCTCTTCCTTTCATCACCATCTCCTTAACCTCCATTAATCTCTGCATGCTTACCCTACAACCTCTCAAACCATGGCCATAAAAGAGGTCACTGTCCTCCATGACCTCAAGAAGAGAAACAGAAGGTCCCACAAAGAGGCACTCCATGGTTGTCCTTGCCAGTGAGAGGTGAGAAGGGAAGTGCCATTCCATGGATTCAAACAAAGCATGGGAGCTCACCAAATGACCATCAGAGAATGGCCTAAAGCCTGACCCACATCCTTCTCCATATGCTATCATTCCCATTCCTTTGGAGCTTATGATCACTTGTTCAGCAACCCTTGTGAACTCCAACACTTGTCTCCTTCTCTTAGGCACTCCCATGTGTGGGAGCCCCACCATGCAATTGAAAACCAACCATTCTCTCTCACTAACTTTGTCAAAGAACAACTCCTCCATCTCCATCTCTTCAACCTCTAAGCTCACACCAATGGAGTGAGCAAAGCCACAAAGGTTCTCCTTGGTCTTCTCTACTTCTTTGCAGTGAATGAGAGTGAGCTTGATCGATATCCGGCGACCGAGAGCAGCCAGCAACGCTGGCCATTGCGCGCCCTCTCCGACATCAAAATCGATTATATGCACTGATTCTACATCAACAGGCAAGGATTCAAGGATGGCAGAGTTGGCAGCAATATGAGCAAACCTACCATAAGGACATATCTCATAGAAAGCCCTCAAAGCCACTCCATAGTTCTTGGAAGACTCTTCTCTTAGATAATCCACCTCCATTGATGAACCTTGGAGCAGGTGATGCCCAAGACGCTCCATGGATGTGCCCATAGGGTTTACCTTCTCACTAAGACGCTTCTGAATGACATCTCCAAGAACAGTGATCAGCTGGTTTTCCTTTGCTTCTCCATAGGCTTTGAGAAGATGGAAGATGCTTAGCTCTTGATAACTCTGAGTGTTTGGGATGAAGACTTGGTGATGATCATTAGAAGACATGATCTCTGTGGTGTTGAAGGACATGTCTTCATGGGATGAAGAAGCTTCATCAATCCACAGCTGATCACAACCAGCTGGGAATAACACCATGTCTTCCAAGGAGAAGTCCTGAAAGAAATCCATGTAGTTTTCTGAACCAGTGTAGGTCTCCATTAATTAATGGTGATACATGTACAAGAAGATGAGGTTGTTGCATGCTGTGTATATATATATATATATATATATATATATATATATATATATATATATATAAAGGTGGGAAAGAGGATGGAAACTATAGGGAAATAGGTAAAGAATATTGCAGTAGTGTTTCCTGTTTCCTGTTTCCTTTCTTTCCTGCAAGAGCCCTACTGGTTTAGAGTTTCTCTTTGGCACTTCTCTTTTGGAGCTTTCCTCCCTCTTATTCCCTCTTATCCTTAATTTAATCAAGGAGCAAAAGTATGACTTGTGCATGTCTTGGTGATTTTGTGAACTTCTTGATGACAAGATTGTGTATTATACCTTAAAATGGTTTAGTTGTTATTTTTTGACTAATGTAAATTAATGTGACGGGTGAAAATAACAAAGTACATGTGGCATCATAACCGCTCAGATGAAAGCTCAACTAACTGCTCATCAGATGGTAGAGAATAGCTTTTCAAAAGGTCTCAGAAAGATCTAAGTTTTGGCACCCAACCGTCTTTAGTCTAGTACCCAATTGTCTTCGAGTTGGTGCCTACTGTCTCCGAGCTGGTGTCATGTTGTCTCGACCAACAATCTCAGGATCAGTATATAAAGGGGACTTCAACTCACATCTCGGATCATCTAGTAACTCAGATACGCTACTTTGATTCCACTGAGATTGATTATCTATTTGTGTATCACTCTAATTTAAAATCCTCTCTCCACTTTCTTTTACCCTCCTCCTTGCTTTTCCATCCATTTGGATTGCCTCTCTGACTTGAAGTTGGAGGCTACCTTGGGACATGCACGAGTGCCCGACCCTCTTTTCTCTGCAGATCCTTCTCCCAATGAGACATGATCTTTAAAGGTCTGATCTCTGGAGAAGAAGTTGATCTTGTGAACAAGGAGGATCGAGTTTATCCGAGGAGTCGTCTGCACAACTGGTCTTTTTCTCCAAATCACTGAAGCTTCGCAATTATTGCCACTCTTACTTGTTGATCTGGATCTATTCTAATCTCCATGAAAAGTAAATCTCGGCATCAATGTAAATCAAAATATTGTGATTTAAGTTAAATTTATACATTTTACATATCAAATACTTAATTGATGTAAATTTTATTAGTAACATTATGTTTAATTTATTTTAATCTTTCATTTTCTACCTCTGATGGATGTCTACATGAGTAATCTCTCTCATTGGTTGATTGAGAAAGGGTTATGGAATCCTATAAGGTCGTATGAAAACCCACAAGTGATTAGGACATTGATATTAACGGGTATATATGAATCATCCTTTTAAATAATGTGATTTTATATTATTGAAATAATGTTTTAAATAATGTTTAATGCATCCTTGCCCCTAATGGGAAAAGAAGGGACCAAAGGGCTTGTCGACCGACGGTTGGAATTTTAAAAGATTTTTTAAAATAAAAAACTTAAAAATTAAATTGATTATGAATTATCTAATTTATTTGACCGATTCTTATGATATTTGTTTTATTGGGTGTAACGGCTTCATATTAATAAGACCATTGTTCTCCCAAAACAGTTAAAATTTGAATTTATATGGAAATGTTGGATGTGGGTTTGGATGACTAATAGTGTGTGAGAAAAACCTAGCCAAAAATTTTGAAAGAGTTTTGATCGTTTCTTCTTCTTGCATCTTCTACACCTTTTTCTTGTTTTGTTTTCTTATGACTTTGGTACCACCACATGAAACGCTCTATCGGTTGAATCTTGGGGAGTATTTCCGGACAAAACTCTTACACGAAAGGCGCGCAGGAATACGCTTTAGGACAATGATAACATCGCACTTCCGGTACTAATATCTATTATTTTTATTCATAAATCATAATTGTTCCTTTCACTTGTTTTTGTAGGGAAAGTGTCAAAAATAAAATTTGTAAGTACATTTATTGTTAATTTTTATGTCCAATTACTTTTATAATTATAATTGATTTTATATATAGTGCATTGAACATTTTGTTCTAACACTGACACCCTCACAAAACTTCACTGTTAACTCCTTGTACCACTTTCTGATGGACGGAGATTAAAGAGACCATCCTGATGGCCTTTTGGAAAAAAGTCATGCCCCCTTAAGGTTAAGTTGTTCATTTGGCTAGCAACGGACAATAAGATCCTAATACTGGATAATTTGGCAAAGCGGGGATGGGCAGGAACTTTATGTTTTCTCTTCAACAGAGACCTCAGAATAGTTGCACACCTTTTCTTCCACTATTGCTACATGTTTGGGACCATTTTTGTAATCTACTACAATACTTAGGGCTCTCATGGTCGTACCAGGACCTACGGACCAATAGGCATACTAACCCAAACCTCCGCTTGGGTTGGAAGATGGTTACCGTATCCATCCTCTGGAACCTATGGACCTATGGTTGGAACAAAATCAAAGATGTTTGAATGATAAACAATTTATTTTTATGAAATTAATTCAAGATATTGGTTTAGTACTCACTCTATCTTGATTTAATGCAGTTAACGCTCCCAAAAATGTCAGGCTGGAGCTGTCAGCTAGTCTTTAGGTAATTAGTTGTAAATCGTGGCACGTTCTTTGCCACTTCTCCCATTCTCTTGTTCTGTTGTATTCACTGTATAAATACAAGAGATGCACTCTGTTTTAGAGTGTTGAATTCATTCTACCAATACAGACTTTTACATGGTATCAGAGACAGGATCTTCTCAACTTAGCTCTTCCTTCACACCTACTCCCATGTCCAACTCTAACACCTCTTCCACTGGGCTATTGCCTACATCTTCTTTCGGCCATCTGATTAATGTGAAGCTGACAAGAGAAAATTATCTCTTGTGGCACTACAAGAAAGTTGGTGTTTTGCGGCGAGCATTTAGCGGCGGTTTATGTGAAACCGCCGCTAAATGTAGAATTTAGCGGCGGTTTTAAAAAACCGCCACTAAATTCATGAATGTTGCGGCGGTTCACATAAAACTGCCGCTAAATTCTGAATTTAGCGGCGGTTATAGATAAACCGCCTCTAAAGGCATGCAGTTAGCGGCAGTTTTGTATAACCGCCGCTAATGCAGTTGCATTACTTGACACTACGATTTATCTTAAATTTTTTAATTCTCAAAAGATAAAAAAATAATATAAATGATAAAAAAAACAAAATAAATAAATAAATAAATTTGAAAATACACAAATATAACCAACTAGAATAATCATAAATATCTTTTTCCTTTCATTTTACTTCAAAATAATATATCTTTGTACATTCATTCATATTTTCACAAAAAAATAATTCAACTTTAATCTTATTATCTAAAACTATCTAAATGAAAATATAAAAAAAGCCATTGATCATAATAATGTTAGTATAAAAATTCTAAATTATAGATCTTACTTAAATTTATCCTTAAGAAACTCTGGCTTAACTTTTTTAAAATAATATTAAATATATGCCATAAAAAATCTCTATCCTGTGATATTCACAACAAAAAACAAATGCAAGTAAAATCTTATCGTAAAAAACCATTAATTTAGAAAAAAAATCTGGAAATATTTAATAAAATGAATTTATATGAATAGATAAATAAATAAATAAAACGTTTAGTATGATTAAACTAGTATTACTCATTAATTATCTTTTTATTACTTTGGAAATAATCTATTTTTATTTCTTATCTTTTAATTTTATAGCATTTTAAAAAATTATTCAAAATCTTATCTTTTGAAATAAAAAATTTTAGGGTTAAAAAAACAATTCTTTAATCCAGATTGCTCATTAATTAGAACTTATAAACAATATATAGAAATAATAAAATTTTAAATTATAACTAGCAAACATAATCTAAATCAAGTTTTAAACATAATTATTTAAACAAAAACTTATTTTAAAATATTTTTTTTAAACCTGTAAATAACTGAATAATTTTCATTCCGTTTTGATTTTATCAGTAAATTTAAATGTTAAAATTGACGTTTAATAATAATTTCCTTCGCCCGCTCCCCTTTTTTTCGTTTGCCTCTTTTTTTTTTCCTTTCGCCCGCGCCCTCTCCGTTCAAAATTTCATTTTTTCGGTCAGCTCGGAATCTGTCATACCGTAACGAGCCAGCCGTCTGCCACGTGTCCCAAGCTTCGCTTGAGAAAACCATTCCGATTATAAGGGAAAAAAGAAATCTCGATCAAAGAGGGAGAGAAACAATAGAGGGCAGCGGGGAGGAGACCTCGAGATCGGAGGAGATGGAGATCGCCGGACCTCCGGCGGGGATAATGGTGGAGTATGAGCAGCTAAAGCCCACGATCGGCGTCGCACTGTGTATCGCGGCCGCCCCGGCTGCTCCTCATCGCTAGCGCAACGAAGTTCGCAACAGTTCGCCGCCCGACCGCTCTTCGCGGCTTCGACCGCCACGTATACAGTGCACTTCGGCCCGCGCCGCTCCATCCCCTGGAGCCCACGAGATCCAAGTTGGTCGCCTCCGCGAGGTCGGCGTCTTCTCCGCCTACCGGCAGCACCAAAGACCGAAGCTCCTCGACATCCTCGACGACGAGCACCGGTCTTCGCTTCTCAATCATCGGCGGCGAAGCACCGCCTTCGAGCTACCGATCCGCGGACGATGGTGACCGAAGTTCCTTGAGAAGCTTCGAGATCCGGAGCATTGTTTTGGAATCGCTCGGCGTGGATGTGCCCGATGGGAACACGGAGGAGGACAAGAGATCGTTTCATGACATCAAGCCGTGAGGCTCAATCTACGATTGAAGCTTACTCCTCCCCCAATTTCATCGCCTCTTCAGTAAGACTCTCTCTTCTTGTTTTAGGGCTTTTCGCCATGTTTTTAGTTGAAGTGATCGGTGTTTTCTTTACTTGATTTTGGTTTTTTTATCGAGGTGTTGTATGGATCCTAATGAGACTGCCCAACGACTCCTCCTTGAAGGTCAGTTGTCAAGAAGCCACCGCTTGAAACTTTTATGAGTGATGTATACAAGTTTGAATAGAAAGCCACATCCCAAGAAAGCTATATCCACCTCTCTCATGCCAAAAGATCGTATACATTTTTCCTCAATTAATATTTATACTTCGCTTAAATAGCTTGTAGTCTATAGGAAAGAAAAGGTCCATCCGATTCGTAAATGGTACCGCATGTAGTTCCTTTCTATATATTTACTTATTTTGTTAAATGTCTCTTTCATTTGATTTGTGAAAACATTGCCTTTGTGATCAACCTCTTTATAATGAAGATGCAAGCATTGTGGTCACAAAGATAATTAATTGGATCTTGTTTTCATTAATGTTATTAATCTTCATGATCCGCTGGAAGATTATCTTTGGTTAATTAATTAAATGGGTATTGAACTACAGGTTAATGGAGAGATTTATAACCATGAAGAACTGAGGAAAGGTTTGCCTGGTCATAACTTCAGGACTGGGAATGATTGTGATGTTATTGCCCATTTGGTAATGCATCTTTGGGAAAAGATTTTATATTTTTATTTTGTTGTTGTTGTTGTTGTGATATTGTTTAATAAATTCCTGACAGTATGAGGAACATGGAGAGAATTTTGTGGACATGTTGGATGGGATTTTCTCATTTGTTGCCAGAGATGCCATAGGTGTCACATCCCTCTATATTGGATGGGGTCTTGATGGTATATATATATATATATGTGAAACATTCTGAATTCCTTTCATTCTTCTTTTTTTTAATGTTAGTTTTTTAAGCAAATTTTCTTCTTTTTTTGTGTGTCTGCTCTATTTGGATATCATCAGAAATGAAAGGATTGATTGATGATTGTGAACACTTGAAGACCTTTCCACCTGGGCATCTCTATTCAAGCAAAGAAGGTGGAATATTCAAGAGATGGTATAACCCTCTATGGTACTCAGAGTCCATTCCTTGTGTTCCTTATGATCCCTTGGTACTGAGAAAGGCTTTTGAGAATGTAAGTTATAATTAAGATCACTGAAATGCTTCTTAAACTTGGAAGATACTTAATAATTATTATTTGAGTTCATGGATATATGAACCACATTCTTTTGTTGATTTTGTTTAGGCCGTGATTAAGAGGCTCATGGTGATGTTCCATTTGGAGTTTTGTTGTCACGGTGGTCTTGATTCATCCTTAGTAGTCGCTAGCCACGCCGTTATTTAAATGGAACCAAAGCTGCAAAACATTGGAGAGCTCAGCTTCATTCCTTCTGTGTTGGCTTAGAGGTTAATTTGACCTTTAACATCTTCTCTTAGTTTCGACTTTCCATGCTTATTGTCACTGCATTAATATCATCTATGTGGGTACTCTTCAAAATCTATCTCTTAGTAGATTTATTGCAGGGAAATCAAGCATCAACTGATCAAGTGATCAAGTGATCAAGTGTGGGGGATAGTAAGTTTAAGAAATCAGAGTCTATGCCCATACCTACACATTTAATTTTAATGTGGACCAGGGATGGACCCTTTTTTATTTTCTCTTATTCTTGTGACCTACCTTTTTATGTTTCTTACTGATGTTGTTGAAAGGGAAATTGCCTATCTTGCAAGTTTATGAAATTATTTAAATGGATTAGTTATGGTTGTGAACTTGTGTTTTGTGTTTTTAAATAGATAGATGCCTTTAAGATTCAAAGAAATTTTTATAAGATCTCATGAAGCAATGGAGAGAAGCCTTGATCTGGTACTCATTCTTTTGCTTTATACAGTGAAGTGATTATTATTTGTAACATAGTATATTTATGCATGCATTGGCTATCCAACTTACTTTGATTCATTTTCCTTACCAGCTCATGAGCAAGAAGGTGTTAATGTTGCAGTGAAAAGGAAGCTTACTTTGTCCAATGGTTGAAAGCAATGTCTGTAAAACATTTTTTTGTTGAATTTATAAACATTGTTTGATAATAAAAATACAATTTATTTCATACGTTCTTGCTTGAATAAATTTGTAAACATAGCATTGTTTTAATTATTTTTGAATTATCAATAAATTTTTTTATTTGAAATGAATGTGATTGGATATTTGGATTATTGTAAAAAACAGTATTTATAAAAAATAAAAAAAATTTAATCGGCCTGAGGATATTCCTAAAAAAGAAATTTATTTAAAAAATAATAAAAAAATATTTTTCTATTATTTTTTTAAAGCAAAAAACATTTCACGGCGGTTTAATAACCGCCGCTATATGTTTTTTAATTTTAAAAAGGATTTTCTATTTTAAAAAAATATTTTAAAAAAATATTTTTTAAATAAAAAAAAGCATTTAGCGGCGGTTTTATAACCGCCTCTAAATGCATAAAAACCGCCGCTAAATGCAGTATGCATTTAGCGGCGGTTATACCGGCGGTTAAATAAAACCGCCGCTAAATGTGTCGCGACACACGTTTTAGCGGCTGTTTGTAAACCGCCGCGGAATCATTTAGAGGCGGTTGAAAACCGCCGCTAAATGCCTATAGAACCGCCGCTAATTGCCTTTTTTCTTGTAGTGTGGGTTCATGCCATACCTTTGAAGCCAACAACTCCTGGGATATGTAGATGGCTCGGCTGCTTGTCCTGCCAAGACTGTCACTCAGACTATGGAATCAAGAGCTACACAAGTTCCAAATCCTGATTACAAAGTATGGTTGCAGCACGATCAACTTGTTCTGAGTGCTCTACTCTCCTCCCTGTCAGAAGAGGTGTTGTCTCAGGTTCTCTTCTTCTCTACATCTTATGAAGTATGGCAGGCATTAGAGCATATTTCTCTTCTTGCGCTAAAGCAAGGATAATGCAAATAAGATTACAACTATCAACTATACAAAAAAAGGACATGTCTATTGCAGAGTATTTCAACAAGGTCAAACAACTTGCAGACACTTTAGCTGCAATTAGAAGACCCCTTGAAGATGAAGAAATCATCACCTATCTCCTTGTTGGCCTAGATTCTGAATTTGACCCCCTTGTCACATCTGTCACCACGAGGACAGATGCCATGTCTTTGAGTGACATCTATGCTCATCTATTGAGTTTTGAAATGCGATTAAAGGACCATAATACATCCTTTCAGGTTTCTGTATCCTCAGCCAACAATATGGCACGCATGAATCGCAGGGGGCGATATTCGATGCGAGGGAGAGGTCGTGGTCAAGGTAGAAGCAACTCACAACAACCTTATTCAGGTGGACACCAAAATCAAATGAATCAAAACAGGAATAAGCCAACTTGTCAAGTTTGTGGAAAGATGGGCCATGTTGCTCTCAAGTGTTATCATCGTTTTGATCATTCTTACCAAGCTGAAGATGCTCGTGTTGCTGCTGCAGCTGCTCTTTCATACTATGATGTTGATCCAAACTGGTATATCGACACAGGGGCAACAGATCACATTACCAATGATCTTGAGAGGCTGACAACCAAAGAGAAATACCAAGGCAAGGATCAGGTGCAAGCTGCGAATGGTTCAGGTATGAATATTCTCCATGTTGGTCATTCTCAATTATCTCCTCCTTTTCATTCTTTACAACTTAACAATGTCCTCCATATTCCTCAAGTAACTAGACACCTATTGTCTGTTCATCGACTGACGACTGATAACAACATATTCTTTGAAATTTATCCTTCTTATTTCCTTGTCAAGGATCAAACTACAAAGAAGCTTCTTCTTCGAGGCAAGTGTGAAGGAGGGCTCTATCCAATAAAGCCTAGTCACATTGCTTTGTCAAAAAAGGCTCTTGGTAGTAAAAAAATCTCCCAAGAACAATGGCACTGTCGACTTGGCCATCCATCCTCCTTAGTTGTTCAACAAGTTCTGCAGTTTAATAAGCTTCCATGTTCTTCTACTACCACAAATAACCCTGTTTGTGATGCTTGTTAACAAGCAAAGAGTCACCAACTCCCATTTACTTCTTCTAATAGTGTTGCTTCTTCTCCTTTAGAACTAGTTTTTTCTGATGTTTGGGGACCAGCTCAACAATCTGCTGGAGGTTTTAAATACTATGTGAGTTTCATTGATGACTTCAGTAAGTTCACATGGATTTATCTGTTGAAAACCAAAGCAGATGTTGTTCATACCTTCTTACAATTTCAGAAACATGTTGAGCGTCTTTTAAATAAAAAGATTGAATGTATGCAAACAGAATGGGGGAGAGAATATCATAAACTTCACTCTTTCTTCAATCAAGTTGGTATAACTCATCACGTTTCTTGTCCCTTTACTCATCAACAAAATGGTTCTGCTGAAAGAAAACACTGTCATGTGGTAGAAGTAGGATTATCCCTTCTTGCTCATGCCTCCATGCCACTTCGCTTCTGGGATGAAGCTTTCCAAACAGCCTGCTTTCTCATCAACAGGCTTTCAAGCAAAACAATTGATAACTCTACACCACTAGAACGATTAACTGGTTCAAAACCAAATTATTTTCTTCTCAGGACCTTTGGATGTGCTTGTTGGCCCAATTTGAGGCCCTATAATTCACATAAACTCCAATTCAGGTCTTAAATGTGTGTGTTTCTCGACTACAACAATATGCACAAAGGCTATAAATGCCTTAACAAATCCACTGGGCGAGTCTATATCTCTCGGGATGTGGTGTTTGATGAACACAACTTTCCTTTCTCCACAAACAAGGATTCCTCTTTTAATTCTCGAGTGTCTCATACTCATGTACCTCTGCCAACTCTTCCTGTCACCTGCTCCTCTTCACGAAACTCTCCTCTCCTCGGGAATGACCAACTAGAGAATAGGAGTACATCACCTTTGCACACTGACACTTGTCTTGTAGATCATTTGCAGCAAGGGGACCAACCAAGTTCACCCCTTTCTTCACCAGGTTCTGAAGAAGCTGCCTCTCATTTTCAGAAAATCCAGTCCAAGAAAGTGATCATACTGTTCATCGTATAAGAACTCGACTTCAAGACAATATACGGAAGCCTAAATACTTCACTGATGGTACAGTTCGATATGGTTTTGTTGTTGTTACCGAGCCAATTGATCACATTGAAGCTTTGAAGCATGCTAAGTGGAGACATGCTATGGATGCTGAATATGCTGCACTTGTTCGAAACAAGACGTGGCATCTAGTTACTGCTAATTCGAAGCTCAACATTATTGATTGTAAATGGGTTTTCAAACTCAAACAGAAGTCTGATGGTAGTATTGATCGGTACAAGGCTCGATTAGTTGCAAAGGGCTTCAAACAACGGTATGGAATTGATTATGATGCCACCTTTAGCCTAGTGGTTAAACCAGCAACTATCAGATTGATACTCTTAGTTGCAGTGTCAAGGGGTTGAAGTCTGCGACAACTAGATGTTCACAATGCCTTCCTACACGGTGAGTTAGAAGAAGATGTTTTTATGCATCAACCTCCAGGATATGAAGATCCCCAATACCCAAGACACATATGCAAACTGGATAAGGCACTGTATGGGTTGAAGCAGGCTCCACGCGCCTGGTATTCCAAATTCAGCACTAAGCTGAAGGAACTCGGTTTTGTCTCCTCCAAGGCAGATACATCACTATTTATATACAATCAAGGAGGACATATTATTTATCTACTAATCTATGTGGATGATATAATTGTTGCAAGTTCCTCAGTTCAGGCCACTGATAAGCTCCTATCAAGGCTACAAGCTGCCTTTGCAATCAAAGATCTTGGGGATCTGCACTACTTCCTAGGGATTGAAGTGAATCAAAGGCAGGGAGGCATCACACTCACACAACAAAAGTACATTAGTGAGTTACTTTGTCGAGCAAATATGAAAGATTGCAAACCAATGAAAACTCCTATGGCAGCTACTGAAAAACTGTCCAAGAACTTGGGAAACCCATTAGGTGTTGTAGATGCTTCAAGATATAGAAGTATTGTAGGGGCATTACAATACTTGACTCTTACAAGACATGATATATCATTTTCAGTGAACAAGGTGTGCCAATTCCTTCACTCACCGACAAGTGATCATTGGGTAGCAGTGAAGCTAATACTTCGATACCTAAAGCATGCCCTTCAATTTGGATTGTCAATTCGAAAGTCAGCTTTATCTCTTGTTAGTGCGTTCTCAGATGCAGATTGGGTTGGATGCTCAGATGATCGTCGATCTACAGGAGGATTTGCAGTATTCTTTTAGTTCAAACCTTATTTCTTGGAGCCCTCGCAAGCAGGCCATAGTATCAAGATCAAGTACCGAGTTTGAATATAAGTCTGTTGCTAATGTCACAGCTGAAATCATCTGGACTCAATCTCTGCTCGGTGAGTTGGGAATTTTTCAGGACAAACCTCCATGCTTATGGTGTGATAACCTGGGTGCCACATATCTCTCAGCAAATCCGGTTTTTCATGCTAGAACTAAACATATTGAAGTGGATTTCCACTTTGTTCGTGAGCGAGTAGCACAGAAGGCATTGGAGGTAAGGTTCATATCTTCCCAAGATCAGGTTGCGGATATCTTCACCAAACCACTGCCGGCTAGCCAATTCTTCTCACTACGACACAATCTCAATCTTCTTTCAGTAAGATGAGATTGAGGGAGGCTGTTGAATTGGTCAAAGCTGTCAGCTAGTCTTTAGGTGATTAGTTGTAAATCGTGGCACGTTCTTTGCCACTTCTCCGATTCTCTTGTTCTGTTGTATTCACTGTATAAATACAAGAGATGCACTCTGTTTTAGAGTGCTGAATTCATTCTGCCAATATAGACTTTTACAGAGGCCACAGAGAACCTAATGAAGAGGAGCTTAGCTTTCACAAAAGAAGTAGAAAGTCCCAACAATGATAATTCACATGAGGATGTATGACCAAAGTATGTAGTGGACGACTCAATGAACAACTCAACTTGTAACACTTTACATATATACCAGCCCTTTTGCAAACGTCTAACTTACATGTAACAACTAAAACTTTTAATCTGTAGTGGTTTATCCACCCTATTCAAAATAATAATAATAATAATGTTTTAAAAAGTTCATTTAATTATTTATTTTCGTTTACTTCCCTTAATCCAACCGCACGTAATGGCCATTTGCCAATGGGCCAAAAATGGTTCGGGTATGGATTGTTGCGGATCCAAATTTAACCCGACCCATTAGGAATTATCGGATCGAGTGGGTTTGGAGATTCTTGCACCCGCATCCGATATCTTATCATTCTTGCCGCCCAGAATCCCTGAATCGTATGCCAATCTCGCATCTCTAAACCCTCGATGCGATCGCGCTCTTCTCGGGGGATGGTGAGCAGTACGGTGGAAGCGGCCGGAGAGTCGATTCTGGCGCCGTCGGTGGCGTCATCGAAGCGCATCGCCGAGAGGTGCAGCTCCGAGAATTTGCCTTCATAGCCTGAAAGTAGAAGGACGCCAACCTTGAGAAGTGCCTCGTCGCCAAGTCACCGCCTGCGTCTGTAAGCATCTCTCGAGAATTTCGATGGTTTTCATGAATTTTTATTGGTGGGTACTTGAACGGTGTTTATGAGTGTTTTACAATGAGTAGCTACTGAGAATTTGATCCCTGGGAGGCAAGAAAGTCTAGATTATTATCATTATTATTATTACTATTCATTTGCATCAAGACTAGAATTTGAAGGGGTTTGCATCTTCTAGCAATGAACTGAGGTGGGAGTTGGTTTATCATTGAATTTATTCACTTTGGAGGATGGAGATTATATAATTGGGTTCTTATGATTATGCTAAATTGATAATCTTGACTTCGATAAGAACTCTGCAGCCACCTTTATCTTGAAGAAATCGTCTTTTGAACACATGAAAAGAGATTTATGGTTGTTGATTATGAAGTTCCTCTGATTTTTGGAGGACATCCAACTCCTGTTGAAACACATTAGAGGAATGCATGCAAATTGTTCTTCATCATCCTGAATGGAAGCTGGCTAGTCATTTTCTCCATTCCGGATTGCATTTTATCTCAGAGTTCATAAATGGTACTGATATATAAAAACTTGAACTGAATCGCTGATAATGTAAAGATGATGTTTGCTTTTATTACTAACATAAAATAGCTAATTATAAATCTGAAAAAGAACATAAACTCTGATATCAAGTATGAATATCACATCTCGTAAACTCAAATACCATTCTACTAATCATTTCTATTGATCTGCAACAGAGACGCAGGATGCGCTAGTTGTGTCCAGCTGGACAATACCACCTGCGGTGTTCACGTTCCGAAGATAACAAGTACTGTCATCCTTGAACCTATATGCTGACCTGGTGGCGCCGCTCCCCCAGACGGGGGCTCCATCATGTAGCAGTGCTGAGCCTTCAGCATCCTGTCTGTCGGTGAGTGTGGCGATGCTCACTGCCTGCCCCTCACTGAGGTTCACCATCTCCACCAGCTGATGGAACAGCCTCGTCTTCTGGAAAACAGCGCCACTGACTGCATTCACTGTCGACGTCTGCACTTGCAGCGGCGCCTCCATCATCAGCTGCACTCTTGCCAGCGGTTGGTTCCCCTTCATCAACGCCACCATCATCCTCTCCTTGTTTGCCACCTCCACCTGTGTCAATGCTCCTCGGTTTTGCACTTCTACTTGGCTCTTGAACTTAATCTTTTGCCTTACAACTGTTGTCAGATTCCCTTTGGAGGAGCTCACCCAGCCAATGAAGCGCATCAGCCCTTCGGCATTGATCTCTGATTGCCCTTCTTGGTTCCTCCACTCTGCATTGCGGTTCATCTTCAGTGGTGGTGCATTGTAGTCAATTAGCCCGGCCTGGGTTGCATCCGACCACATGTCAACCCAGACGTGCAGGTTGGCGCCGAGGAGCCAGTACTGCTGGCTGGCGTGCACACCGAGCCCAAACTCATGTGGCCGCCCATCGAGCAACATGCCAAGGAATGGTGTGATGTCAAGGTCGTAAGTCGGCATGTCAAAAGCTCCAATGGCTGCCACTGGAGACCAGAAGTAGGGGTTGATCGAGCCTGGATAGATCACCATGAATGGAATGTGCCCGCCGACGAACTTCCCATCTATGGTTGCATATACCTGCCGGAATCCTCCATTGCTCCTTGGTGCAGAGAGGTTAGCGGCTCCTTGGAGGTAGGATGAACGGAGGGGGGTGCTGTACCAGAACTCATCATCAGCATGGTAGGAGACGAAGATCTCTAGCACTGCACGGTAAGTGTTTGGAGGGATCTGGATGGATGAAGTGGCTACTTGTGCTTCATTCTCGATCTTGAACCAGAACCCGCCGCTGGAGTAGCCATTGCCACGGGTCACCGGGATGATGAGGTCGGCTGGCTCTTTGTACAGTCCCCTGATTGTCGGGTGTGTTGTGATGGCTGATGGTTTGGCAGCAGCTGCAATGGCGCCGCGGTAGAAGTGGAGTGTGACATTGGCACTATAGACACCAGGGAGCACAGTGTTGGAATTCTCAAGCATCATGGATACAATGCCATTGTTCTCGCCGAGGCGGCGGATGGCAGTTGTGTAGCGAGTGATGTCTTTATTGACCTTCCAGAAGGCGCCGGGCGCCATTGGGAGTGGGGTGGCGGTGCGTAGCACCTCCACACCGTCTATCCACACAGCAGCGATGCGGTCCTTCTGGAGGTCTGAGGCTGAGACAGAGAGCTCGAGCACTACACGAGTCCATGGAGCAGGGCAGTCATGGGGCTGTGTGTAGTTAGCGGAGGCTGGCGGTGCGCCAACAGTGTCTGCGAAGTCTTGTTGAAGAGCAATTACAGAGCATTTCGGTGTCTGGCCAGAGACTACTGGAGGAAGTGTAGGATCAAGATGTTCAAGAGTCAGGTTGGGGACGGCAAGGCCTCTGCGTCTCATGAAACCATTGGGAAGAGGTGATGATGATACCCTAATGGCATAGTGAATGAAGAGAAATGTGAAGAAGATGGACCAATTCTTTGGATGCATGATCTCTTTGCTCTCTCACTTGTTTGTTCTATGGAGAGTGGAGATGGTGAGAAGAGTGAGGTTTATATAGGAAGGACTTCAATGAAACACCTAAAACGTGGATGTGTTTATTGGTTTCAGAGGGAGGACAAGATGAGCTTCCTGGTGATTTCCTTGGTGGATGGTAATTGCTTGATTCCATTTGATGCACTAACAATTCCAGGTACACGATTGTACTAGTTATGCTTTTCAACAATGCATTCATCTTCTTTTTTGTGTGTATACTTCTCTATTTCTTATTTACATCTGGAAATCACTTTTATGGTAAAATGCCTGAAATCAATGTCTTTTGGTGCTAAAAACACATTATAAGATGAATAAGAAAAAAGACAGTTTCTGGCAGACAAGTACTTCTTGAGTTTACAAGCATGCAGATACACCTACAATGGACACCTACAATGCACATTGCTGAAATCCTCACAGGCAGATTCCAGCTCCGATCGTCTGAGAGCAGGTACACCTACAATGGACCCCATAGTTGATGAGCTAAACAAACGGCTTAACAAACATAATTATAACTTGTTTCCTAATAATAAGAAAAGAATCTAACCATCTGCCACAAAAGCTTTCTGCAGTTGCCCACTCAAGCCAGTTGACCAAGGTCTAATAGTGACCGCCTTGTTAGATCGGAAGCAAAGAAAGTAGATTGCAGATAAGGCAAGGAGAAAGGAAAATCCCCCTATTATTGGCATGTAGACTGCGATGGGAAAACTATGTCTTGATTTTTTTGCTGGTGGTGCTGATAGAGAATCATTCTTGGATGGAGAGATTCGCAGAGCAGAAGGTGATGGAGCATCAGAGTTGAGATGCTTTCGTGTTGAAGATGCTGGTGGTTCATTCACTGGTGAAGGCACTGGAGATTCATTCACAGGTGATGTGGAATGCTCGAGTGGAGGGGAAGGAGACAACAAAGGTGAGCCTAAGGGTGACAATTGCTGATTTAGATGATTGGCAGATGGAGATGGTGATGGTGATGGTGATGGTGATAGTGATGGCGATGATGAGGGGGACACAGAATGTTTGAACAGGTTTCTTTTTCCCTGCCGATGATGTCTACTTTCAACTTTGCCACCTATTTGCATGAGTCTTCGTATAGGGGCATTTCTAACATTTCTGCCACAGATAGAAGTATTTTAGGGCCATGAAGAAGTATGAAAAATCATAAGGTGATTCTGGAATCCAAAACATTGTAAATCGTAAACTAGATTGCATAGACAATGGACATGCCACCTTTTTTCTTAAGCTTTATTGACTAGATGCACATGATTACCATGCCAAGGAAATTTACTGTGAGCTATGGCAGTCAACTACAGTCGCATAATTCCTTAAGAGTTTAGGTTAGTCGCATGACCACATCCTTCAGAGAAACCTGACAATTGGGTCATTGCCAAGTTAACTCTTTGACCATCATGAAGTAAAACAAACCCATTATACTGCTATAAATCTGCATGAGTTGTGGTTCCGCAACAAGATCAGAAGCTCATTGATGCATTTATCTATCCTTCAACCATCAATATCATGATTTATAGTACACATAAATGTATCTCAAAAGGACTTAAAGTTAGCTCCCCTCATTAAACGTGACAGATCAGTAGTTAGATTGAATATCCTCAGAAATAAGCTACATGTAGAAAGGCGATAATTAAATCAAGCATATATCAAGATAAAGCTTTTTCATAATTCAGGAGGTGGTTTGAGGGAGAAAAACCTGGTAATGTAACCCCTCTTTGACAACAGCAGCTCTTTATCAACCTCAAGCTCAGACATCATACTGGGTGGATGAGGCTTGGTAGGCATGCTACCCACAAACATATTGTTTCTGAGTACGCTGCAGTGCAATATACATACTGTTATAAAGCATATTTACAAGCATGTTAAGTTCATGAATAAAAAACTCTCATAGTTTCTACCCACAGAATTTCCAGGGACATCATACTGCTTAGTTCCAATGGAATCAGCCCACTGAAATGATTGTATCCTAAATCCAAGACTTCCAGCTTCTGCAGTTTAGCAATTTCTCTAGGGATGACTCCATAAAAGGAATTGTTACATAAAACACTGCACGATAAAAGAAATCTTCAGAAAATGACAAAGATGACAAAGCCATGCAGGGAGCACTATCCACTAACAACATAACATGACAAATACTATGATAACCAAATTCTATAGAAAATATAAACAATCATAAACGAAAAAGCTACATGCATAGTGAGATCATCAAATCACAATTGAGAACTGTTCAGTGCTAAAATAATTGTAGTTCCATCACAATTATCCTCTACGACTAGGCAACTGGAAGATTTAAAATAACTATGGACAACAAATTGAAGACCAGAACCTTTAAACATTAGAGAACAAACAATTATGACATAAATGGCTGCTCCAACATTATATAAATGTACTTACAGAGATTTCAGCTGAATAAGCTTTCCCAGTTCAGGCACAAGTATCCCTTTGAGACAAAGATTACTCAAGTTCCTACAAGAATGAAAATTCTTACTTCAGCAGCATTCAAGTCAAAAGAAAAAAAAATCATTAAACTAACTAATAAGAATCTGATACAATAAGATATGAACAAATTTATTTGCTTTATATTGTTGCAATTCCAAAAAAATGTTCTCTATCTTTAACAGACATTTGATGCCCATCTCATTTTCAATATCAAACCTAGTAGCACTAAATAACTTGTTCTCCCAAAAACAAGTATTTTTCTGCAATAATTCAACTGAATTAAAGATTACAACTTCGATCAAATAGATGCAAAGTTCTTAACCGAGAATCGCAAAGTCTACGCATCAAATTCCTCCATATGTTACTTCAAACCGAATTCAGAGCATCAATTATAAGAAAAAAAAATAAGATAAGGAAAGGAACTTGGACCATAGATGAACAAACACTCACAGTTCCACGACTCTCCCATCCGAGCATCCGCTCGCAGGGGTTCTCGCCGCCGCCTCCACCCCATCCCGACAGCGCGCCGTATGGATCCAACTCCACCCGCTCTCTAAATCTCAACAGCGCGATCCCTACAAAAGCATGATCATCATCATCATGAAGACCACCTCCACACCAAATCCAAACCAAAGAGTGCGAGAAAGCTCACAAACCTTCATCGTTGTGACCAGCGCACAGATCCAACCAGAGAAACAACAGAGGAATCAAGAACACCGAGAAGTCCATCATCGAAGAGGAACAGAGGGATGAACGCGGATACGAGAGGAGGAGAGAAAGATTCAAAGCGCGAGCCTTTGCCATTCTCCATGCTTTTAGTCAGTAGGGAAGCTATAGGGAAATAGGTAAAGAATATTGCAGTAGTGTTTCCTGTTTCCTGTTTCCTTTCTTTCCTGCAAGAGCCCTACTGGTTTAGAGTTTCTCTTTGGCACTTCTCTTTTGGAGCTTTCCTCTCTCTTATTCCCTCTTATCCTTAATTTAATCAAGGAGCAAAAGT
The DNA here is from genome assembly GCA_026586065.1 of Dioscorea zingiberensis. Lineage (NCBI taxonomy): Eukaryota > Viridiplantae > Streptophyta > Magnoliopsida > Dioscoreales > Dioscoreaceae > Dioscorea > Dioscorea zingiberensis. The sequence continues at coordinate 65,592,421 of CM048820.1, read as the reverse complement.
ATGACTTGTGCATGTCTTGGTGATTTTGTGAACTTCTTGATGACAAGATTGTGTATGACCTTAAAATGGTTTAGTTGTTATTTTTTGACTAATGTAAATTAATGTGACGGGTGAAAAGAACAAAGTACATGTGGCATCATAACCGCTAAGATGAAAGCTCAACTAAGTGCTCATCAAATGGTAGAGAATAGCTTTTCAGAAGGTCTCAGAAAGATCAAAAGTTTTGGCACCCAACCGTCTTTAGTCTAGTACTCAATTGTCTTCGAGTTGGTGCCCACTGTCTCTGAGCTGGTGTCATTGTTGTCTCAACCAACAATCTCAGGATCAGTATATAAAGGGGACTTCAACTCACATCTCGGATCATCTAGTAACTCAGGTACGCTACTTTGATTCCACTGAGATTGATTATCTATTTGTGTATCACTCTCATTTGAAATCCTCTCCACTCTCTTTTACTCTCCTCCTTTCTTTTCCCTCCATTTGGATCGCCTCTCTGACTTGACGTCGGAGGCTACTTTGGGGCATGCACGAGTGCCCGACCCTCTTTCCTCTGCAGATCCTTCTCCCGGTGAGACATGATCTTTAAAGGTCTGATCTTTGGAGAAGAAGTCGATCTTGTGAACAAGGAGGATCGAGTTTATCCGAGGAGTCGTTTGCGTCTTTTTTTCCAAACCACTAAAGCTTTGCAATTATCACCGACCACTCTTACTTGTTGATATGGATCTATTCCAATCTTGATGAGAAGAGTAAATCTCGATATCAATGTAAATCAAAATATTGTGATTTAAGTTAAATTTATACATTTTACATATCAAATACTTAATTGATGTAAATTTGATTAGTAATAACATTATGTTTAATTTATTTTAATCTTTCATTTTCTACCTCTTATGGATGTCTACATGAGTAATCTCTCTCATTGGTTGATTGAGAAAGGGTTATGGAATCCTAAATAAGGTTGTATATATGAAAACCCACAAGTGATTAGGACATTGATATTAACGGGTATATATATATGAATCATCCTTTTAAATAATGTGATTATATATTATTGAAATAATGTTTTAAATAATGTTTAATGCATCCTTGCCCCTAATGGAAACAGAAGGGACCAAAGGGCTTCTAGACTACGGTTGGAATTTTTAAAGATTTTTTAAAATAAAAAACTTAAAAATTAAATTGATTATGAATTATCTAATTTATTTGACCTATTCTTATGATATTTATTTTATTGGGATGTAATGGTTTCCATATTAGTGAGACCATTAATTTGAATTTATATAGAAATGTTGGATGTGGGTTTGAATGACTAATAGTGTGTGAGAAAACCCTAGCCAAAAATTTTGAAAGAGTTTTGATCGTTTCTTTTTCTTGCATCTTCTACACTTTTTTCTTGTTTTGTTTTCTTACGACTTTGGTACCACCACACGAAACGCTCTACCGGTTGAATCTTGGGGAGTATTTCCGGACAAAACTCTTACACGAAAGACAGAAATACGCCTTAGGACAATGATAACATCGCGCTTCTGGTACTAATATCTATTATTTTTATTCATAAATCATAATTGTTCCTTTAACTTGTTTTTGTAGGGAAAGTGTCAAAAATAAAATTTGTAAGCACATTTATTGTTAATTTTTATGTCCAATTATTTTTATAATTCTAATTGATTTTATATATAGTGCATTGAACATTTTGTTCTAACATTGACACCCTCACAAAACTTCACTGTGAACTCCTTATACCATTTTATGATGGATGAGGATTAAAGAGACCATACCGATGGCCTTTTGGAAAAAAGTTATGCCCCCTTAAGGTTAAATTTTTCGTTTGGCTAGCAACGGACAATAAGATCCTAATACTAGATAATTTGGCAAAGCGGGGATGGGCAGGAACTACATGTTTTCTCTACAACAGAGATCTCAAAATAGTTGCACATCTTTTCTTCCATTGTTGCTACACGTAAGAGGTTCGGGACCATTTTGGTAATCTACTACAATACTCAGGACTCTCATGGTAGTACCAAGACCTTGTTGGAGTTTTGTATAGAAATAGAGAGAAGTATAGTCCCACATCTAAAGATTAAGAGAAAGTTGAATAGTTTATAAGTGTTCACATGGGATACTTAGTATATTAAATAAAGCCTTGGGCTTTTGGTTGGATGAGATTTGGCTTGGGCTTTGGCTTGGGCTTTGACTTGGATGAGGCTTGGGCTTAATATATATATTTATATATTTATATGTCAAAGATGAGCCTTGGGCCTTGGGTCTCTTCTGATTAAAAAAAATTCATTTTTTGTTTTTAATTATTTTTATTTGGTGAAAAGGTGTGTCTATACAACACAACCTTTCAGAAGAGCACAACTTCACAGAAGGACACATCCCCTCTCCAAGCATTGCATCTTTCTGCAAAGGGTGTTTAAATGCCTATAAAACCAGAAGCCAAGTATCAGTTTGAGATATAATCTTATCTTGTCCTTTTCAATTAAACAGTTCTGCAATTTCTGAGAGGAAATCCACCAAGTAAATTCGTCAGGACCAAGAAACCGAGTGCTAGGTTCTTGGCTACAGATTGTTGAATCCTGGTGGCAGACGCTCAACGAACTACAGCACAGAGTAGGGGCGAATTTCTGCTATAGGACATAGCATCAACGCTAGCCTCAATCTCAAATCAAGTCAGTTTTACTGTTTACTCATTTGTAAAATATACAAGTATCTGTTTAATTTAGTATTACTATATATACAAATTCCTGATTGTTTTCCAACAGACCTATGGACCAATAGGCATACTAACCCAAACCTTTGCTTGGGTTGGGAGATGGTTACCATATCCATCCTCTGGAACCTATGGACTTATGGTTGGAACAAAATCAAAGATGTTTGAATGATAAGCAATTTATTTTTATGAAATTAAGTCGAGATATTGATTTCCTCACTCTATCTTGATTTAATGCAGTTAACGCTCCCAAAAAAGTCAGACTAGAGGTCAAAGAGAACCTGATGAAGAAGAGCTTAGTTTTCACACAAGAAGCAAAGAGTCCCAACAATGATAATTCACATGAAGATGTATGACCAAAGTATGCAGTGGACGACTAAATGAACTCATCTTGTAACACTTTACATATATACCAGCCCTTTTCATGTGACAACTAAAACTTTTAATCTATAGTGGTTTATCCACCCTATTCAAAATAATAATAATAATGTTTTAAAAAATTCATTTAATTATTTATTTTCGTTTACTTCCGTTAATCCAACCGCACGTAATGGCCATTGGCCAATGGGCCAAAAATGGTTCGGGTATGGATTGTTGCGGATCCAAATTCAACCCGACCCATTTAGGAATTATCGGATCGAGTGGGTTTGGAGATTCTTGCACCCGCATCCGATATCTTCTCATCCTTGCCGCCCAGAATCCCTGAATCGTATACCAATCTCGCATCTCTAAACCCTCGATGCGATCGCCCTTTTCTCGGGGGATGGTGAGCAATACGGTGGAAGCGGCCGGAGAGTCGATTCTGGCGCCGTCGGTGGCGTCATCGAAGCCCATCGCCGAGAGGTGCAGCTCCGAGAACTTGCCTTCATAGCCTGAAAGAAGAAGGACGCCAACCTTGAGAAGTGCCTAGTCGCCAAGTCACTGCCTGCGTCTGTAAGCATCTCTCGAGAACTTTGATGGTTTTCATGAATTTTTATTGGTGGGTAACTGGGTACTCGAACTGTGTTTATGGGTGTTTTACAATGAGTAGCTACTGAGAATTTGATCCCTGGGAGGCAAGAATGTCTAGATTATTATTATTATTATTATTATTATTATTATTATTATTCATTTGCATCAAGACTAGAATTTGAAGGGATTTGCATCTTCTAGCAATGAGCTGAGGTGGGAGTTGGTTTATCATTGAATTTATTCACTTTGGAGGATGGAGATTATATAATTGGGTTCTTATGATTATGCTAAATTGATAATCTTGACTTGGATAAGAACTCTGCAGCCACCTTTATCTTAAAGAAATAGTCTTTTGAACACATGAAAAGAGATTTATGGTTGTTGATTATGAAGTTCCTCTGATTTTTGGAGGACATCCAACTCCTGTTGAAACTCAGAGAGGAATGCATGCAAATTGTTCTTCATCATCCTGAATGGAAGCTGGCTAGTCATTTTCTCCATTCTGGATTGCATTTTATGTAACACCCTTATCCTTTTCAGGACCCAGGTGTCACACCAGCCAGATTTAGGGAATGAACCCTAAACCTAAGGCTGTAATCTGCTAATTAACTGGGAAAATAACAGCAACGGAAAGTAACAAAACAAGCTGAATAGATTAAAACACCAACAAATTTCGGAATTTAATACAACACAAAGTAAATATTGTCTTAAACTTAATGTCTCACAGCACTCGAAAACAAATAAACATAAACTAGACACGGAGTCAGAGCCAACTACGGAGCATCATCATTAACTCGTGGCCAGACGACCCTCTAGAAGAACTCCCCGCCTAACTTCCCCGCTAAAACAAAGATCAAAAAGTGGGGTAAATTTGAGCTTTGGAGCTCGAAGCGAGAACAACCTGTCGGGTATAATTGTACCCGTATAAAAATAATAAAGCTGTAAAGTAAAAACTGGCGTGTAAAACACGAATAGAAAATACTCGATTAAAAATACTGAAAACTGTTCTGAATACTGCGCAAGTAAACATTGATCTGTGTATTCTCTTAAAAATGCATATCTGGTTTCTGTTTCTCTGTCTTGTGAATTAAGTATGATGCCGACATTCCCCTTCCTGTGCCCTCTTTCTCTCTCTGAGATGTGCTCGATCTCTAGAAGGCGAGGAAAGCGGTACCATCTAATACATAAGACTATTCTCTGACTACACATCTACTTCAATACTGCATGGCCAGCAACCAACGAGTATATCTGATACTGAGGTCGAATATATATACGTACACTGAGCATCCCAAAAGGGATGGAAAGGGGATTTTGATTTTTATAAAATGGAAGTGTTTTAAAATGTATAGTTCGGACTTAAAACATGATTTAAATCACCCCTCTCATAACTCAGCGTCGTACTCTCTGGCTCTACACGAGCCACTCTGGTCTATACAAGTATTTCAATAGAATGTAGTCTCTCTGTATCTGTAACTGTTCTCTTTTCTGTTACTGATTACTAAGCATGAAATGGTTTTATAAAACTCTATAAACTTTTATAAAAACTCAAAGTTCATGCTTTTAAAAACTGAAAACTGTGTCGTATAAAAGTACGGTAAAACTAGCAAACTGTACAGGTAGATTTCCCCTCACCTGAGTCTGATTCGAGTTAAGTCTGACTCGGTCCCTCGGATGCGGCTGACTTGCCTTGGCCCTTTCCTGATGATTGAATATGAAATCTATAAACATGGAGTCCATGTTTTTGACTCGTATTCTAATTTAAACTCGATGGATTTCGGTAAATACATTAAGCTCTCTAAGCATCATCCTTACTTAAGATCTAAAGCAGGTTTCTAAAATCTTTAGATACTATAATTACGTTTCATAGCTTTAGTTTAATCGCTAAAAAATATGATAAGAATACGAAGAACTATCACATGCTCGTATTTCTCCACACTCTACATTTTAACTATTCTTCCCTTATACCTAATTTCTATTCATACTTGATAACAAGCATCATACATGGAAAGAGTAGTAACTAGACATGGAAGCATACAACTAGAGATTAATAAATCTTTAACTTCCATAATTTCCATGAAAATTTGGCAGAGTGTCCTTTGTTTCTAAGACTTGAAGTTAATACAATTATTCTCCAAAAGCTTAATACATGCATAAAAACTAATAAGCATGCATAATTTCCTTATAAGAACAAGGCAATCTATAGAGTATTTCAAGTGTATAGTTTAAAGGAAAACCTGACGGCATTTCCTCCATTTTTAGGCTTGATACATTTCTACCAACATGTATTCATACAACTCCAATAATTATGGTAATTTACTAAGCTATCTTAACTTAATTTCTCTCTAAGATCTAATACATGCTTCTAAGGTATAAAAATATGAATTTTTACTCGTATTAAGAAGATCAATTATTTCTACTCTTAGAAATCGAAATACGAAATTCTAACTTGATTCTAACTTGTACTCTTCTGAGTACAATAAAAATATAAGGTTAGCTTAGGCCTACTTTTACTTAGCATGAATATCATGTTATAGAGAATACGGGAACCATTCTTACTACAATTTAATTATCTTCCTCCTTTACCTAAATCCGAAGGGCTTTTAACTTGCTTGCTTTTAGCAATTAAGAGCTACAAAGTTAGGAAGGATTAAACATGCCAATTAACGAGACATGGGAGCATGGAATCAAATCTCAAATAAATTCTTAACTTCTATGGATTTCACAAAAAAAATGGGCAGCATCTCCCCTATTTGGAGGGCCCCGAAATTGTACAAACATACACCATTTCAAGCCTAAATGAAGCATACAACTCATGCATACAACTCCCCATTTGAATTTATCCATTAATCTCTATATCGGCCCTTCAAATTTAAAGTTCTGATTTCATTATACCTCTCCTCTAGGGCTTGCACCACTCGTCGGCGTTCAGTTTACTGGAGTTGCTTGTCGGGACAGTGGACAAAGAGGGAACGGACAACAGGGGTCGTGAGGTGGTCGCGGCTGCCGAGGGAGCGAACAGGGGCTGGCGGAGCTCTGCCTATCTCTTGGCCGGAAACAGGAGGCGACTGCTCGCATGTGTGGGAGGAACACCGGCGGGGCTGGCTGTGCACACGGGAGGAGGGAAACTGCACGCGGGTCGCGCGCGGTGGCGCGGCAGAGCTGGCCGGACGGGGAGAAAAGAGGGTGACGGCCGCGTGCGTGGGTGGCGGCTCAGGGCAGCGCGTGAGGAGCTGCGTGGTTGGCTGCCGGCGGAGGGCTCGCGGGGGCATGTGGCCGGGGGGAACCGGCCGGCGGTCTAGCGAGGGAGCTCGGGCATGGGTGATGCCCTAAATCCAAGATCGAGAGAGAGATTTGAACAAAAATTAAAGAAATAAAAAGAAACTCCTTCTGTGCACGAACGCGCGAGAGAGAGATTGAAGAGAGAGAGAGAGATTGAAAATTTCAATCTCTCTCTCTCACATCTAAGTGATATATATATATATATATATATATATATATATATATATATATATATAAGTATTATAATATAAATAATATTTTATATAAAATATTATTCTAATCTTTTAATAAATTATCTTTAAAATCAATTAATTAACTTATCTTTAAAAAACATTAATAAATAATATTATATTTTAACTTGTGTCCCATCACTATTTAATAATATTATTTTATCAATAATTCTTTCGACCCGTGATCCTGAATCCGGATCGTGACGTCCCCGATGACACTACCGACCGTAACGCCATTGCGTCGTCTTTCTCTCCCGACCTAGATCCGCGAATCTCGGCTTTTGACTCGGTCAGATCTATTTTATCGGGACTCTAACTTTTGTCTGATATTCCTACTTAATTAATCTGGATTAAGTAATATTTAATTAAATCTCTGGTTTAATTAATCTAACACTGTCAACCATCCACCTCCAACTTTTTTTTATGTAACTTTGGCCTGGCCCAATAATGTCTTTTCTCGGCCCTATATTTGCGAGGCTTGAATTCGGTCCATTAACTTCTAATTTTTCTTGACTCTGAGGTTAATAGTCATTAATTAAATTTTGAGTTAATTAACTTCATTTAAAATTTCAAAAATTTACTGGAATGGACTTAGAAAATTCTGGGATGCTACATTTTATCTCAGAGTTCATAAATGGTATTGATATATAAAAACTTGAACTTAATCGCTGATAATGTAAACAAGATGTTTGCTTTTATTACTAACATAAAATAGCTAATTATAAATCTGAAAAAGAACATAAACTCTGATATCAAGTATAAATATCACATCTCATAAACTCAAATACCATTCTACTAATCATCTCAGATAGGATTATATGTAGTTTGTGATGACTGAATTAGAATCCACATTTATTTATATCATCAATTGTGATTGTTAGTATAGTTAGTTGATTTCAATTTATGTTTTCTATGATGATCCAACGGTAAAGTTGACTTATGGCCACGGCTCGAAATAAAACAACCTCTCTAAAAACAAAAGTAGATCGCATACAATGTAACTCAAAGCCGATTTGATCCTTCTCTATAGCAAGAGTTTTATAGCACCAAACTGGCCCTTTTTTTTATGATGATTCAAATTAGAGACGGTGAAAACTACAAGACATGATAATTGGAGACTAATGTTTCATCTCAATTTCTATAGATGAATCTTTAGAATACTGCAACTTTACATGAGCTTCAGAGTGGATTGATTTACAGACGGACATGCAAAAAGCTTGTGCAGGCTTTTGTTTTGCAGATTAGAAAGTTGAATCCTGTGCAACTTCTGGAGTTAACATAGACTTGCTTAAACAGCTTCATTTTTCAGGATTGCCTTGAAATTCAGCATAATTAACAAGAACAGAGGGGAGGAAATAGTCATGAAAATGAAACAATGAACTTAGTCAGATCTTGTATTTCATCTTGTGATACATTTGAAGGTGTTTTTTATCAGTAGAACCAAATTAGATTGATTGCAAAGAGTGATCGAAGGGAATTCATATAGAGAGGAAACACTGACTGAATCTATACCAATTTCTGTAAGAAAACAGAGCCATCTGAGAAACAGTGAACAAATTAAGAAACAAAACCAGCATGATCACCTCAGCCCGATGGCTGAGGGTGTAGACACTAACCATTATGTATATATATATGTGTAACTGGAAGACCCAACTTCCTCCTAATCTAACTCCACTGACGAGCTATCTTTCATGCTATAAAGTTGCAGTGGCGCCGATGAGGCCTGCGGCGGCGCAGGAGGCACTCTTTTCATCTTCCTTCACCTTTCCACCGACCGTGTTCACGGTCCGAAGGTAACAACTCTTGTCATCTCTGAACTTGTACACAGACTTGGTATCACCTTTACCCCAGACGGTGATGCCGTCCTGCATCAACACTGAGCCCTCGGAGTCCTGCCGGTCGGATATCGTGCTGGAGCTTGCCATCTTCCCTGCAGTCACGCTAGTTGTCTCAGCTAACCCATGTGCCAGTTTAGTCTTATGAAATCTTGTTCCTCCGCCACCATTGGAGCTTATTGTCTCCATTTGGAGCGGCGCCTCTGTATCCACTAGCACTCTTCCGATCACCATACCATCTCGCTCTACCCGTATGTTCGTCCTCGACTTGCTCTCCAAATCTACTTCTTTTGTGGCACCCTTGTCTTGTATCTCAATGTGGCTCTTGAACTTTATCTTATGGCGGATGCTTGTTGTGACATTCCCCAGGGAGGAGCTGACCCAGCCGGAGAACCGGATGATCACTGCACCCTCCATATCCGACTTGCCCTCCATTTCCTTCCAGTCAGCTTGCCGGCTTAGCCGGAGTGGCGGCACCTTGTATCGGACTAGCTTCCCCTCCACTTCATCTGACCATGCGTCCAGCCAGAGATGGAGATTGGCTGAGACCAACCAGTAAGGTTGACAGTCCCTCACAGTCAGCCCAAACTCATGCGGCTGGCCATCAAGCAATGTCCCAATGAATGGTGTGATATCAAGGTCATAAGACGGGTGATCATAAGCTCCGATCGCTGCCACCGGAGCCCAGAAGAATGGGTTCACAGACCCTGGGTGGATCACTGGAAATGGAATAGCAGCACCAGCATATCTCCCGTCTATCAGTGCCACCACCTGGCGGAACCCGCCATTGGACTGTGGTGGTGCTAGCTCAATGCCTGCTTCTTGCCTCCGGGGCCCACTTGATCGGAGAGGGTTGGCGTACCAGTATTCGTCATCACCGTGGTGGGAGACGTAGATCTCAAGCATGGCACGGTAGATATTGTTGGGAAGCATCACCGACCTTGATTGCACTTCAGTTTCGTTGGTCAGTCGGAACCAGAAACCAGTGCTGCCATTTCCGATGATATTGGAGATCGGAATTATTTTGTCCGCTGGCTTCTTGTACAACCCCTTGGTGGTTGGATGAGCTGAGAGTTTGAGAGGTTCTTCATCTACTTCTTCATGGATGACACCTCGGTAGAAGTGGATTGAGACATTGACACTGTAAACGCCAGGGAAGGTGGCGTTGGAGTTCTCAAGCATCATGGAGAGGATGTTTTCAGTGGCTGCGCCACCAAATGGCTGCCGGAGAAGAGCAGTGTAGCGGGTGATGTCCTTGTGGACATGCCAGAAGACGCCAGGGGCCATAGGGTAGGGTGTGGATGTGCGGAGTATCTCGGCGCCATCGAGCCAAATGGCGGCGATACGGTCTTTTTGGACGTCCGATGCGGTGGCGGAGAAGTCAAGGATGACACTGGACCAAGGAGCTGGACACTCGTGAGGAGGGGAGAAGGTGATGGAGGTCGGTGGCGCGCCCATAGTGTCAGCGAATTCTGCTCCCAGGAGGTGGAGAGAGCATTTGGGGTTCTGAGTAGGGAGGAGGGGAGGAAGTGTAGGATCCATGTATTCAAGTGTGGCGTTTTGGGGGTCGATAGACGGCGGAGGCAGAGGGACCGAGAAGCTCTCCGGCTGGAGCTCGCCGTTGTAGCAGCAAGTGTTCATGAGCTGCATCAAGAAGAGGAGGAGATGGAGATAGTGATGGTTTGTGAAATGCATGTCTTTGCTCATTGTTTTAGTCAGTGAAGACTGTATGTTCAGATGGTTGATAGTGTTGGGTGATTATTTATAGAGAAGTTGACAGTTTTGGTTGTTAGAGTTGCAGTTTTAAATGTGGAGGGAGATGTTAAGGGTTTAAAATGTGAATGTTTTGCACCACAAGAGAGGGATTGGGAAACTTCATACTCAGCTTCCTTCTCTTATCCGTAGTATGGTTTTATTTGGGTAGGATTGCAAGAATCCAAGGTGGTGTTCTTGACTTCTTTCAGGAAGCCTCTGCAATCTTTTTTCATTCTATATATATGTTTAAATAAAATAGATAAATTATATTTTGTTATGATAAAAAATTATAAATAAATATATTTATTTATTTAGTCTCTTCAAACTTAACATCCTTAGAATTAATCAATTTCAGTAATTAAATATAAATATATCCTAAAAATTAGCAAAGGGTGGAATTTGCTGTTGATGGCAGTGACATGGAGTTTATGGACAGAACGGAATAGGAGATGTTTCAACATTAAACAACATGTTTATCAGGAACTAATCCGCCACGCGGACTTCCTCTTCCTAGTCTAGTACGATAGCGCACACATCAACCGTAAAATGCAGCTTCAGCCAATGCTCCACCTCAAGGACAACCATGACTCCAACACCCCGAGGGGATGACTTTGAGGACGAGACACGTGGAGAGTGCCACGACCCACACACACCTTGGGAGGCAATGTAACCACTTGATCCACCTTTGGACCAAATGTAATAGCCGAGTAGTTTTATAATCAATAAATGAATGTGCTTTATCCACTTTATTCAATATATATATATATATATATATATATATATATATATATAAAGTGATAATACGCTACAGGATCATCGCTCAAATCCAAACTACGCATGTTATCACCCTGTAACATGTTTGAAAGATTTTTTTTGGTATGGATGGGAAGATCTACCGAAAATAAACTACCCCGCCAATTTTCATACAATTTAGAATCGCTGTTTGGTCCTCCCACTTAACCTGAAATTCTAATCGCTCGATTCCTATAAATTTTGATTTGTTAAGATGAAGACCCTACACGCTCCTAAATTGTATGAAAATTGACAGACTAACTTATTTTCAACGATCTTCCCATCCATACGGTTAAAAATCCTCAAACATGCCTAAATCCACGTAAAATGAACGATATGTACGGTAGGATGGCATCAGTGCTCTATATATATATATATATATAGGGTCATGTTACTATGAGATCGACCTTACTACTATTCAAATAAGATCGCCTCATTTTTACCCATTTTGAGAGTGTTTTTAGGGTTTCCAACTGTACGGATGGAAAGAACATCTTATTTTTTCGATGTTCTTTCCATCCATACGGTTGGATTTGTAAACAACATTCTTAAAATGGGTGAAAATGAGACGACCTTGTTGGAATAGTAGTAAGGCATGTAATATACAGCCAGCTTTCAATTTTAATCAACTTATCAATAAAAGATGGGAGGGACTAATAAATCATTTTGAAACAATCAGGGGACTAAAACATCAAATACACAAAGCTAACAACTGCTCGTCGACCATCTCTCGCACTCTCCCTCGCTCGTCTCCAAGCTCCACAAATGAATCCAATTCCAGTACTACTACTGCTCCTCCTCACGATCACTCTCAGCCGTACATCTCCCGATCGCTTCATCCTCCGCCGTCCGATCGACTCCGACGACTACGACGACGACGACTACTCCTCCGCCCAAGAGTACCTCGATCCAACCTTCCCCTCAGACCTCCTCCCCGCCGGCGATCCCTCCTGCTCCCACGCCGTCCTCTCCCACTCCTTCGCCCACTCCTTCGGCTCCCCTCCAGTCTCCGCCCGCTTCTCCCCTTGCCCCTCCAACTGGACCCGCGCAGTCCTCGATCTCGCCGTCTCCTGCTCCGGCGAGCAGTATGACCGCATCGCCGCCGTATGGATCGACGGCGCCGAGGTCCTCCGCACCAGCACCGCCGAGCCCACCCCCTCCGGCGTCTTCTGGACCGTCCGCAAGGACATCACCCGCTACGCCCCTCTCCTCCGCCGACCCTCCGGCGGCCTCATCTCTGTCATGCTCGAGAACATCGTCGACGATGTCTTCACCGGCGTCTACCACCTCAACCTCTCCCTCCACTTCTACGGCGCCGACGACCTCCCCGGCTCTCTCCTATCCCTCCATCCTCTCCGCCACGCGCTGTTCCGAGATCAATCCGACCTAATTATCCCGATCTCCAACGAGAACAGCAGGGCCGGCTTCTGGTTCCGCATCGAGAACGAGACCGACGTGCAGTTCAAGACCTTCGTCATTCCGTCGAACACCTACCGTTCAATCCTCGAGGTCTTCATCTCCTCCCATGGCGATGACGAGTTCTGGTACTCCAATCCCCCCAACGTCTACATCGAGAAGAACAACCTCACCACCACCCGCGGCAACGGCGCGTTCCGCAACGTCTTCGTCACCATCGACGGGAAATTCGCCGGCGCGATCATGCCATTCCCGGTGATCTTCACCGGCGGCATCAACCCCTTATTCTGGTCTCCAGTCGTCGCCATCGGCGCATTCGACTTGCCATCCTACCACCTCGACATCACCCCCTTCCTCGGCCTCCTGCTCGACGGCGAGCCTCACGAGCTCGGCCTCGGCGTCACCAACGGCACATCCTTCTGGCTCATCGACGCCAACCTTCACCTCTGGCTCGACTCCAACTCCGACCGAGTCACATCCAAACTCGTCCGCTACCAAGCTCCACCATTGATCCTCTCCGGCGACTCCGAATTCAAAAACCTCAACGGCGCCTTCAAGATAGAAGCCGCCACCAAGGTCCACTTCGCCGGATGGGTCAACTCCTCCATTGGCAACTTCACCACTGATGTCGAGCAGAAGATGAAATACAAGAGCTTGCTTCTATTCCGCAACAATGGCGACTTCAAGGAGGTTCTAATGAAGGGAAAGATGAAGAACGACGTGAAGATCAAGAACAAGCTGGAAATCATACTCCAGAGAGAGGTTTACAAATCCAAGTATCCTCTTCTCCTAATAACTTCAACTCTCAAGGATGATAACAATACTTATACTGTGAAAACCAATCTTTCTCATTCTCTGAATGAGAAGAAGAACACCATTGTTGGTGATAGGGTGGTGCATTCAAGCTCTCTCATTGATACACAGAATGCATTTGGATGGATGAAGGTGAAGGATCACTCTGTTCTATCAGGGACGGCGAGAAGCCATCAGACTTATCGGTTTCAGGACGCCGGCGGCTGCCATTTCAGGAAGATCAGTGCGAGAGATGGTGAGCTTTTGTACGATAATTCGACGAATTCTTGTGCAGCCCATGCATGGTGATTCAGGTGAAGTATGTTTATGTTATTGATTGGAATTCACATGAACTCTATGTTGAGAAGTATGTGAATAACATGAACACGTTATTGGTCTCTTGATTGTAGTTTCAGTTCATGCAATTGCAATCTCTCTTGAATTCATTCAGACATTGCAGCAGCATTTGTATGAATGGTAATGTAGCTCTAATGGTTTAAGTGGTTTTGGCCTCTTATTTCAGTACATGCAAGCATGCAACTTCACATTATACATGTGGATATGTTGGTTTTTTCGAGTTTTTTTTTCAGGTATATCTCCGAAAAATGTTGATATCATATAATATATATCCCTGAAAAATAAATATAATTGTGGATATATTCCTAAGTTTCTTATTTCGTTGCTTATATATCTTTGAGTTAATATACCGTCTATTAATGGACCATAGACCTGTGAAAAATACCATTACACTCTTCGAAAAATATCCCTTGAAAAAATTATTTGAATATAAATTTATAAATATGTTTCTAAAAAATATAAAATTTAAAATAATAGAAATATTTTTTTGGAATATAAAGGTGTTTTCTTGATATGTGATTTACATTTAATCATAGTTAAGGTCTTTTGATTGACAATCGTTCACAAATTTCAATGACATGGGTATATGGTTATATACGCAATCAAGTGGAAACCTCGAAAGTATACCTGTAATTATGATTTTTCAAAGATGTATACATTATTAAGATTGTTTTGAGGGTATACAGACCAAGAAAATGCTCATGCAATTGCACTACTATATATATATATGAGTATTCTTTATTCTTTTCTCAGCCATTGCTGTCACTCTATTAATTATCCCTCAGTATTAGTTATTACTTAAACTTTAAAGTGTTTATATATACACACATGCTTGCACTCTTGCATTCCTTCTTGATTAACACATAGTAACTAAAACTGTTTTATTTTATTAATTTTAAATTTCTCAAAATTGGGGGAAAACACATGATATTTTCTTAAAACTGCAATCTTAAAAATCTTGTTCTATGGTCCTATGGATATGTCACTGTGGGGTTTCTTAACTATACTAATCCCCAGCACCTATAACATTGGCTTTTCAAGACAGTTCAGTTCCTTTTGGACCACTTGCCACACCCTGCCAAACTTGTAACAGAAATTAAACCGAAAAACTAAAAAAATGTATCTTTATTGTTCACTAAAATATAAGATTTTTAATATACATCCCTATAAAATTATGAAACTATATTACATAATATTGTAACTCACAAATCATTATTTTCAGGCTCGTTTTATCAGTGATTAACCATGGGTTAGATGCATTGGTGCATAATAGATATTATAGATCAATATGAACATCATGAACTATCCCGTAATAAAATCAGTTTTGCTGATACTACCTCCTTCTCGGTTTCTTCTTTCATAATCCGATAGGTAAATAGAAGAATAAAGATACATCACATGATCCCAAATCAGACGTTGAGCCTTTTGCTGGACTCTGGACTGCTACTGATGGTGTTGTTGGCCATTCTGCTTAACTAATTCTTTAGAAATATGCTACTAATAAGAACTAATTTCTACTCTTTCAATCTCCCTCCTTTTAATATCTTGATTTGAGGTAAAAAAAACAGTTAAAATGAAAAATCATAGGTACCTTATTCAATGATTCTTAGCAGGTTATTTATAAGTATAATTTCATGATTATACATGGATGCATATATATAATAACTCTAAAATATACTTAATACCTATTATTAGAGATATCATTATCAGAAAAACCCTTACATGTATGTACAGGGGCAGTATGGACATGACACAGAAGTAGTTTGAAGGTTAGTCTGGTACTGAGGAACAAAGACATGTGACATCAATGTGAAGACCACATGTAGGAACTTGCATAGAAACAGCCAACACAACATCAATGAGACAGGTACATAAACGTGAATGATAAGACCTGGGGATGAAGGCATCCATCAATCCACATAGACCTGAGCTTTCACTAATTTGATTTTGAAAGAGATAATTTTGTTTCTCAAATCTAGATGTTGATCAGCTAGCAGTGAAGACCAATATGATTGATTCTATTTCATTTGGGTGTATTTTGAACCGAGGATTGAGCGCATTGAAAAGCAGTAAATGCAGAAGTGCTCACCTCGCCTGTTGTTTGTGCTTCACAAGGATGGAGATGATTTCTGAGAATTCAGGTCTTTCAGAGGGGCAATTGTTCCAGCACTTGATCATCAGTGACTTGAGAATCTTCGGGCAGTCTTCGGGTATGTCTGGCCTCAGTCCACATGCAGCGATGCCTACTGCAGCCTGAACCGGGGAGTATGAAGAGTATGCTGCCTCCCCGGTTACCATTTCCCAGATCACCATGCCAAAACTATACACATTGCTCATCCAAGTCTCCGTCACGCTTTCGGGATCCCCAGCAATTATCTACAACCAAAATCAAATGAAACCTCGAGATTATATAACCAACCATGACAATTTTCCTAGCTTGATTTGCTATCTAAAAGATCCACAATCCACTTCGCTATATTGTGTATGTCGTCTAGTAACTGCATAACCAACCATGGTTTCAGGATAATACTAGCAAATTTTCCTACATTGATTCCAAGCAAAAGGATACACAAACCAGTAAAAGAGACGAATTAAGGAATGTGGTATGGAATGAATAAGTAGTTATCGGACTAACCTCGGGAGCCAGCCACCGATAACCAGCTGTCTCATACTCCATAACCTCTCCAGCATTCTTACAAGAAGCTACAATGCCCATGTCTCCAAGACAAGCATTCCCCTGACTATCCAACAGGATCCTCTGGGTGTTGAGATCTCTATAGGGAACTCCATGGTGGTTCATGAACATGAGCCCCTCTGCAACATCCAATGAAATCCTCATCACATCCTTGAATTCCACCTTCTTGTTCTTCTGAATCAAATCATGGACTGATCCACCATCCATCATCCTGGTCACCACACACAGCCCATGGCTCTCTTCAATGCAAATGCCGTAGAATTGGAGTATGTTCTTGTGGCCATAGCTCATCAGCTGCAGCAAGTCTTGCCGGATATCGATCTCGAAAGCATTTCCTTTTCCACAGCCCCTCAGCTTCTTCATATGAACTCTAATCCCTCTGTAAATACCCCTGAAGGAGTTGGGACCGGTATGTTCGATGATATCCACCTCGTCGGAGCTGAGCAGCCATGGCCCTAGATCATCCCCACCTGATCGAACAGTCTGCCATTCATCAACAACAACTGAAAAAGATTCTTCCGCCAATGGCACTGGGAGCTGAACCCGGCGTGCCATCTCAGTCTCAAGTCCATTTCCACCATCCACATTCTCTGAGGCATTTTGGCAAACACCTTCCTGGCATCGACAGAGCCCGAAGGGGAGCTTCACCCCGGCGTTCCTTGGCTTCTTCGAGACTGATTTAAGCGCGGCATCTATCCTTGATTTGAAGAGCTTCTCGTTGCCGGGCTGAACGAGCACTGTGACGACGCCAAGAGTGAGGCCTTTCTTCTCAAAGATCTGGATCCTTTTGCAGCAAATCGAGGAGATATCAAGGGCTTCAGACATTGCCGGCCATGAAAGCGAAGAGTTGCTAGCAAACGTCAGCTGGAAAACAACTCCATCTTCCTCCCCGGCATCACCCTGAACCTGCTGGACATGCACGGCCGGGAGATCATCGGAGCTCGCTTGATCTATCAACCGGACATGAAGAAGCACGTCCTTCACGTCGAACGCCACCTGCCAGTAGCTGCAAAACGGCACAATGTGAGAAAACAAGCACCCATGAAATCCGGTGGGGAGGTGGTGGAGTGAACCTGGTCGGGAGGGAGTCGAAGTGGCGGCGGGTGTTGGAGATGAGGCGGTCGGGAAGCTGGCTCCCGGGGTAGAGTTGGGTGAGGTGGCGAACAATGGCGCCCCAAACGAGTCGATCGGGGCGGGTGGCGGCGGCTCCGGTGCCGGCGGAGTCGGGGTTGAGAGAGGTCTTCAGGGCTGCAACGGCGCCGGCGAAGTTACGGCCAATACGCTGCCATTTGGTGGGGGGATTGGGAGAAGAAGAGGAGAAGGCCTCGGAGCGGTCGTTGTTCTTCATGAGCACTTGCTCTACCATGTCCTCGTCGGTGCTTGGACGGCCCGACCAGCACTCCAACGCCGCAGCCATGACCTTCTAGAAGTCCTTCCAAAAAGAAGTAGAAAAGTGGAAAGAAAGAAAAGCCGATAACAAAAAGGACCCAAGAGATTGGAAGACGACTGACTGCTCTGTTTGTATGCAAGGGGTTTGAAGATAACGGTTAAGCTTTTAATAGTTTTTTAAATTATTTTTTATTTATGAATTGATGTATTGACCCATTATATAATCCAAAATTGTAAAAATGGGTAGATTTTAAACAAATTGTAGTTGACAACTTGTCATTTTATAACCAACTACCAAGTGATCTATTGATATCTAGGTTCTGTGAGAATTTCAATGACTAAAAATTCCTGCGCTCAATTCACCTAAGACACTTTTACGGTGATTAATAATGGCCAGAATGGTGATCAAGACGCTTTTCGACTTGGCACCTACTGCAAAAACTTGCCATTTTATAATATAATAAATAAATAAAATATATTATGTCAGTCACATGCATATAGGCAACAACACATTTATCAAATATGTCATGTTTTGATATCTCCACATTATCATGAATTAACAATTATTGGTGATGAATTGTGGTATTTAGGTGATTGTAATTTTTAAGGTTTGATGTATAAATGATAAAATTTTAAACTTACCAAATAATCTTATTTCTGAATTAACAAAATTTATTTTAAAAAAAGAAAAAAAAGAAATTTCAGTCATTCTACTTTTGGTTTTAATTGATTATTCAGGTAGAAGATCAATTATAAAAGTACAATCCAAAACTATCAGAGTGAAGCTTTCAAAATTAGCCTACTAACTGATTGTAGTATATATACAAAACACCATAGGACTCGCAGAATGAGGATCTGAAAGAGACATGAAATGAATATCAGCTTTACTAACTAATTGTATCATATAAACAAAAATAAGGCCAAAATTATGAAGTAGCAAAGTGGTCATAACAAAGGGCAGTGAACCCTCAAGAATAATTAACAAGATATACTAATGATTATGAACAATAAGGCTAACAAACAAGAAAAGGACTAAAAACAACCTTCAGAAATCAACCGAAAATTAAAATATCAACACGATGGCACTCTTGTCAAGTTTACTGGCATATCAAAACAAAAACAGAGGCAACAAGATTGCTCTTGAACACAGGGAATAGCTTATACACACACACACACACTGAAAACTAAGGTAAGAATAGGCCACAAGTTACAAGACTACTGCAAGGTTGCAAAATGTTGTCGCATTTCAGCATCACCAAGCTGAAAGACTTATCAACAAAATGTGATCCTAATCCTCAAAAGAGGTTAGTCCAGTGCAAAAGTGGGAGATAAATGCTGCAAGCTTGATAGATGATGACTAGATACAATTGGTTGCAGAAAAAGTTAGCATTCAAGATGATTGGCATCCTCCGTTTGGTTAAGCTCGGTCATTCCTCTGCCACTTCTACCCAATAGCAGCGGCACTTTCTTGTATCTCATCAGAGTCTGAAGAAGCCTTGGCAGCCAGAATCTTGCTTTGTTTTACACTTGATTTACCTTTCATCGAAGACAAACCACGATTCACATTATATTTACCAGAAGAGGTCCTGGGGCTTCTGTTTTTCCAGCTGGTTCTCAAAGTGTCTCTACCAACAGTCTTCAAGTTAATAGCAGTAGCAACTGCCTCAACATCTAAATTACCAATGGTTTTGGATTCAGCATTTGTGGACTTGGCACCAGTTCTAGGAACACTTTCCTTCAACTTGTTGCCACCTCTTGGAGGTCCACCCTCCTTCAACTTGGTCTTTGTGATTGGGGTGTTGGATGATGATGTTTCGGAGAAGTCATCCATGGACCAGCCCCAATGCTCTTTCCTCTGCTTACCCGCTCTGGAATTGCTTCCTTGGATTTTTCTTGCAGGCTTTCCCTTGGATTTGCGTGAAGACCACGAACTAGTAACATTTGGAGATTTACCTTTGGACCTTCCCCTAGGCCTTAGGAAGTAATTTTGACGCTTACTGTTGGAATTTTTGCCACCTGACCAAGACTTTTCCCTGGGCCTACAAGCACCAGAAGGAAAAGGAGATTGTTTTGAATAATTTCTTCACAGAGAGGCCTATATATATATAAAGAATAGCTATAAGAACCCACCTTTTCCGCACTGTGCCTTTCTTTGCTTTTCTAGAAATAGATTCTGAACTTTTAGCTTTCCTACCTTGCCTCCTGGGTCAATGGCAATTAGAGAAATGTGAGATAAGACAGCTTTCTAACTGAAAGAAAGCACTGATAATTGGACAAAGATATCCATTGGATGAATAAGTTACATAGAACTGCCATGAGTCTCATTATTTACACGAGGCTCCATGAACCAGCTTTTCTCACAATTTACTCCCAAGCTCAAGATGTAAACCAAAATAATCAGTTGCTACAAGCAAGAGAATAAAAAAAAAAAAATTGAAATGGGTGTGCTTCTGATCAATAATGGCTTTTGAGTTACATCATGAACTCCAAGAAACAAAATCTAAAAACAGACAAACAATTAAAAAACAGCAAAAGTAACAATAAAACCATGCTATAGAGTTTTTGTTCAATGAAGTTTGGCACAAGCTACCCCACATTTTTCACATAAAATATTGTGCATAGATATGTGATAACTCATATTGTACTGTGTATGCAAATGGCATAGGGAGGTGGTTGCAGTGGGGTAGGTGTGAATAAGCCAAATAATTAATTTAGAGATTTTGAGGGAGGAAGATGGCTCTCGTAAACTTCTACCTCACAACTCTAGTGAAGGCGAGAAACAGTGAAGAATGGAACACTGAAGCTAAGAAAAACAAGAATGGGATACTTGGTTGGATAACATAACGACAAACATAGCATTTAAAATTTTAAATTGCCGGAGAAAGTCAAAAAGAGAAAAAGTACAAGCAACAAACAAAATATCCATTATTGAAAAGAGAATTTATCAAGATAAATTCTGCAGTCAAATACCCTAAACCAACTATATGGAATACTTACCATTTTGAAACTCCTCTACAACTTGGATTATGTTTATCTTCCCCCTGATAGAAGGATAAATAAGCCAATACAATTTAAGAAAAAACAACTGCAAAGAATATCTAGACCAATGTAAAATAAAGAATATTAACATCTTTTCACTTGGATTTAAAAGGAAAAAAAATGGCAACTAATTTAATTGCCCTGATTCAGAATAAATGAATAATGATTAAAAAATAATCTAGCTGTAACCTGAACTCAAATTTACACAAACGTTCATCATTCAGATAATTGAAATATCTCCACCTCAAATTTTGCTAGTATTACCCTCAAATAGGATAAAAAAGTTGACTGGATCAAATTTAAAAAGGTAGTTATTCTTAGATTTTATAAATAAAAAAAAAAACAGACCTTTTTTTTTAAAGAAAAAAACAATTTCTCTCATTCAACTGATGTCCAAAATAGCTTCGGTTTTTTTGCCATATGAATATTTTCTAAGAATATATTGGAATGGTATAGTTGATTACTATTAAATTGAAAAATTATAAGTGGCTGCAAACTATCTTGTGATTTGAAAAGCAGGCAGGCATTGCACATGACAGTTAAAAAGTAGGAGAAACTTGAGAGTGTGGCCCACCTCATCCTCAATTAACTCATATCTCTCATTTTTTAGCAGCAAAATTTCAACATCACCATCAAAATATACAACCTGGTGAAAACAAGAAAACAGGTGATCAGAGCAACATATCTTACCAGAACATTGAGCAACTCACCATTCCAAACCTATAAAAAGAACAGCGTTAAAAGTAGTATTGTAATGTTAACAAATTCAGGGATATTTCTGTCTTCTCACTTGTTAAAAGTAGTATTGTAATGTTAACAATAAAATGCATGATGAGACAGAAGTATACCTGAATTATCAACATTATAATACTATTCCAACAAAAAATCACCAGCAAATGAAGAACAATTAGCAATATCTAAAACATCATACTTTATGCTTCTTTGTTGCAGGCTCAAAAGCTTCAATAAAACCATCATAAAACCTGCAAAGCATTACAACATTAAAGCATTCAAGGTACCTATTTGACTAAATCTTGTTAATTGAAGCTTGATTTGCATCTCTTACTTGATGCTAATAAAAAAAACAAATAATCTCAAATTTACTTTATAAGAAATATTATTTGTGATTTCTGAGATTTCTTTTTCAATTTAAAACAATGGCAATTTTGAGGACTTTTAGATAATTTTGATTTTGAGGACCTTTTCGCAAAAACCCTTTATAAAACCCTAAAACCTTAATTTCGTTTATCAAGAGGGCATTTGTCTCTTTTCTCCATTGTCACGTTGAAGAGTCTATTAGTGTGGTGTTCCGGGATCCGACAAGCATCTTTAGTGAAGACCAAATATAGTCCCCGTTGCATATATGCCTTAAGGTAATATGTGTTCCTATTGCTTAAAGTTTGGTTAGATTAAAAATTAAATTATGACTTTGAAATTGTTGAACTTCGAACTTCAAAGCTTTAATAAATTTTATTACATGTTGATTCGATTTATTGTTTAAAATCGAAAGTAGGTTTTAGATCAAGCCTTGAATCTAAATTTCATCTTTTCTTTCTCAATTTTCCGGAAGTTTTTGTAACTCTCTTACTTATCTAATGTAGATTATAGATGTCAATTGGTTCAACCAGCTTCTTTTGCCATCCAGTATCATGTTCCTTGCACTAAACAGGACTCCGTTTCTATTGTGGGCACCGGTGGAGTTAAAAGATCACATGTCATGGTAGCTAGCACAGGATAATTATGCTCTTGTTGTTTCCACCATGGCAAAATATTAAAATTATTTGTTAAATGAAGATTTAATTCATGAAAAATAGTAGAACTAGAAGAGGAGGAAGAAGAAAAACCACTATATTTTTTTCATCGAACTTAGTAATTGTAAATGAACTTTACTTTTATTTTTTTCTTTGTGAAATATTTTTAAAATCACCTACTTTATTTTGGTTTGATGTTTTATTACCATAAAATTGATGATAAATATTATACATTTGATAAAAAAATGATCTATATTATTCTTTGTAATAATTAACTATTCATCCCTTGAATAGTGCCCAAATTCCCTATAGGTCCTTGGGGGTTTGGTAGGGGTGTAGTGTAATAGTGTTTTGGGTTGTGTGTTTTGGGTGGAGAATAGTGTCAAATAGTGCCAGGGACTAATAAGGAATTTGCCCTTATTCTTTTATAGAATTATGATCTACACCCATATGTTCATCATATGAATCCATCATAAAAAAATAAAAAAAAAACATCTTCAATTTTAAATCTAGGATCTATCATATAAGCCAAAATATAAATTGGGTCAATTATTCCAAAATATTTTTAAATTTTTCTTCCATCGAAACAACAATAGAAGAAAAACCTTCGACATATCTATATTTAGCAAAAACTTCACTAATATGATACAATTAGAGCATAGTTAGAAAAGAATTAGCATAATAAACATTGGGAAAAAACATCTGTTGCATTATAAAAAATTTCTAAAAATTCTTTAATCATGTTTTCCATTTCCCAATCATATCCGGTAATTTGAATTTCTTTAAAATATTCATTACAAAAAATTGTAATAATGTCTTTATATTCATAAACACATTCTAATATGGAATAGGTGGAATTTCACCTATGTTCAACATCAATAATAAATTTTATATATTTTTTACCATATTGAATCCACAATCTTTTAAATTATTGTCTTTTGTTTGATGAGTATCTAATAAATAAAATACAATTTCTAATTTTTTGAATGTGAGATTCAATTATTCTTAAACAATCTTGCACACATAAATTTAAAATATGACATGCACATCTAAAATGAAATAATTTTTCAGAAAATATAGGTCTTAAATGTTGTTTTAAAAGTTCAATTGCACCGGTATAACTAAAAATATTACCAAAATTAATGGAAAAAATTGTTAATTTTGTAAGTAAAATTGTGCTCATGATACATGTGGCAATAACACTACTAGTGTGCCTATATTATAAATCATTAAAATTCAAAATATGATTTGTCAATTCCAATCGTTATCGATATAGTGTGGTAACACATAATTTGCATAATATTTGAAAACCCAAATATCTTAAGTAATAGAAATTTCGGAAGAAATATTGAATAAATCATTAATTAATTATTCTTTATATTCATTATAAATTGAAAATGCTAATTTTCTCATAGTATTTCTAGAAACTTTTTTATATTGGGGAGAAAAAACTTGATGAATCAATTTTTTAAATTTAGAATTTTCGGAGAGATTAAAAGGTTGTTCATCATAGATAATAAATTTAGCTATAAATTTCGTTGCACTTTCATTAGAATAATGAAAATTTCCCAAAAGAAGAAGTAGAAAGATTTGTTAATTGAGCTTGGGTAGAATCATTGAGTCATAGCATGCCGATCGACATGCCTCTTAAGGTGGCCGATACTAACGGTAGTTTGGCATGAAAAATCCTTTTTACACTTTTTTCAAATAGCCCGGGGCCTTTATTTGCAACTTCAACAATGTCGAAAAAATCCCAAACCACTGAGGTTCTCTTCCTATTGTCGATAACAATAGATGGTCCAAAGTTGGTACTGGCATGGGATTCATCAATACTCGGGAGAGTGTTATCATAGAGATAAAAATGAGAATTATCGGTGGGAAAATTCGGAAAACTAGCCATTATGCAATTAAAATAAAAGTTTTGAATTACCTTAATTGTTTGATGAAAAATTGAAGAAAACCGAAAAAATAGAAAATAGAAAGTCGGAAAACTTGATCACTTGAATGTTGAAGATTTGAACTTCATAATTTAGAAATAATCTTGACGAGTTGAAGCCTTGAAATCAATCCTTCATGCCTTGGTCCTTTATTGTTAAAAAAGTTTGAACTTAGTAATGTTAAAGCTTGCTTGAAGACGAGAATGAGAGAATTGAGAACAATAAGAAATCTTGGCATAAGAAAATAAATTTGATAAATTAGAGGACCTTTTATAGATTTTTTCATTAAATTTTTAATACCCAAAACATCCTCATAAACTAGTTGTTTATAGTTGTTGAGAAATTAAAAATGTCATTTTATCGAAAAGACACAAATACCCTCGAAAATAGTCATTTTATAGCTCTTATAGGGGTTAAAATGGATTTTTTCCTTTTAAAAAGCTATGAAAAAAATCCCAGCCGTTGCAGGCCGTGAAGGTGGCAGGGCTCACAACGGCTGAGAATTTTTTTTGGCTTTTCATAGCTTTTTAAAGGGAAAAAATCTATTTTAACCCCTATAACAACTATAAAACAGTTATTTTCGAGGGTATTTATGTCTTTTTGATAAATGATATTTATACCCGCCCAACAACTATAAACAGCTAGTTTATGAGAGTATTTTGGGTATTAAAAATTTAATGAAAAAATTTATAAAAAGTCCTTTAATTCATCAAATTTTTTTTCTTTGCGCCAAGATTTCTCATTATTCTGAACTCTTTCATTCTCATGTTCAAGGAAGCTTTTTCAACATTACTAAGTTCAAACTTTTTCAACAATGCATGAAGGATTGATTTCAAGGCTTCAACTCTTCAAATTACTTCTAAATTACTAAGATCAAGCCTTCAACTTTCAAGTGCTCAAGTTTTCCGACTTTCTATTTTCTATTTTCTATTTTTCTAACTTTCTTCAATTCTTTATCAAGCAATTGAGATAATTCAAAACTTTTATTTTTAATTGTATAATGGTTGGTTCTTCGAATTTCCCAAATTTCCCCACTGATAATTCTATTTTTTATCTTTATGATAACACTCACCCGAGTGTTGATGAATCCGATGTCAGCACCAATGTTGGACCATCTACTGGTGCCAGTGGCAATACTGACAATAGGAAGAGAACCTCGGCAGTTTGGGATTTTTTCAACATTGTTGAAGTTGTAAATAAAGACCCCCAAGATATTTGCAAAAAATGTAATAAAGATTTTTTATGTTAAACTACCGATGGCATCGACCACCTTAAAAGGCATGTCGATCGACATACTATAGCTCAAAATGATCCTACCCAAGCTCAATTAATAAATCTTTCTACTTCTCTTTTTAGAAATTTTCATTATTCCTACCGAAAATGTAAGAAAACTCATAGCTAAATTTATTATCCATGTTGAACAATCTTTTAATCTCTCTGAAAATCCTAAATTTGAAAAAACTGATTCATTAAGTTTTTTGTCCCAAATATAAAAAAAGTTTCTAGAAATACTATGGGAAAACTAACATTTTCAATTTATAATGAATATAAAGAAAAATTAATTAATAATTTATCCAATATTTCTTCCAAAAGTTCTATTTCTTCGGATATTTGGACTTCCAAATATCATGCAAGTTATATTTGTGTTACTGCACACTATATCGACAGCGACTGGAATTTATAAAATGTATTTTGAGTTTTAACGATTTAGAATATAGACATACTAGTAGTGTTATTGTCGTATATATTATGAACACAATTTTTACTTATAAAATTGACAATTCTATTTTTTTCTATTACTTTTGATAATGCTTCTAATAATACCAGTGCAATTGAACTTTTAAAGCAACATTTAAAACCTATATTTTCCGGAAAATTATTTCATCTTAGATGTGCATGTCATATTTTAAATTGATGTGTACAAGATGGTTTAAGAATAAATGAATCTCACATTCAAAAAATTAGAAATTGTATTTTATTTATTAGAAACTCATCAAATAGAAAACAATAATTTAAAAAAATTTATATTCAATATGGTAAAAAATATAAAAAATTTATTATTGATGTTAAATATAAGTAAAATTCCACCTAATCCATATTAGAATGTGTTTATGAATATAAAGACGTTATCACCATTTTTTGTAATAAATATTTTAGAGAAATTCAAATTACCGGATATGATTGGGAAATAGGAAACATGATTACAGAATTTTTTGAAATTTTTTATAATGTAACAAATGTTTTTTTTCCTGTGTTTATTATGTTACTTCTTCTCTAACTATGCTCCAATTGTATTATATTAGTGAAATTTTTGCTAAATATAGATATGTTGAAGGTTTTCTTTTTCTATTGTTGCTTTGATGAAAGAAGAATTAAAAAAATATTTTGGAACAATTGACCCAATTTATATTTTAGCTTACATAATAGATCCTGGATTTAAAATTAAAGGTGTTTTTTTATGGTGAACTCATATGATGAAAATATGGGTGTAAATCATAGTTCTTTAAAAGAAGAAATCCTTGTTTTATCAAATGTATATTTATCATCAATTTTATGATAATAAAACATCAAACATAAATGAAATAGGTAATTTTGAAAATATTCCACAAAGAAAAATAAAAGTAAAACTCCTTTTAAATTACTAAGTTTGATGAAAAAATATAGTGATTCTTTTTTTCCTCCTCTTCTAGTTCTACTATTTCTTTACATGAATTAAATCTTTATTTAACAAATAATTTTAATCATTTCCTTACTAATGAGGAAATTAATGAGACATGGTGGAAACAACATGAGCATAGTTATCCTATGCTAGCTACCATGGCAAGTGATCTTTTAACTCCAACGGTGTCGATAGTAGCATTGGAGTCTTGTTTTAGTGCAAGGAATAAGGTACTGGACAGTAAAAAAAGTTGGTTGAACCAAGCTACTTTGGAGATGTGCATTTGTTTGAAGGATTGGTTGGATACCGAAGATAGACTACAAGATAAAGGAGGGCACAAGACAAATAGTGACACCATAGAAAACACAACTAAATGAATATTTGTGTTGGGCCGTCCCAATTGACATCTATATAATCTGTAGCACTAGAGTTAATTGCAGTCAGCATATTTGGGAGAATAAACTATTTTGAATATAGATATAAATTTATGACGGTATGATTTTTCTAAACTATTTTGATTATAAATGCACATTTCTAACATTTCGATCTCTTCATTTTCGTTTGGAAAACTAAAAAATTATTTTAATTTTAAGTACAAAATTTTATGATATTTTCATTAAACTTGGACTTTTAATTGCTTGATGGCCTTGAGAAATTTGAGCATTATTGAATCATATGTAGCCTAATTCAAAATTAAGAGGACATCTTAGAAATCAATCAGACTGAACTACATGATATATGAAGATCTAAAAAGCAGATTGGATTTGGTTTAAAGCAGATAGATACATCCAAAAAAAATATTTCAACAAAAAGGTTTCCTGATGAAGAATGCACGATTATCAGTGAAGAGAATTATTGGTTTCACCCTAATTTTGCTAGGATATAGAGCATAGAAAACAATGTATTTATTTTCACAGAGGCATTCTTCAAGGACAATGTAGAATAAGGCATGAAGCAAAAGAAGAAACAGAAAAATAAAAATAAAAAAGACAAGGAAAATATATCAGAGGCACCTTGCCACATGTGAAGAAATACATGGATCCTTCCATGAGAACGAACAAAAAACTAGAATTATATGCTCGTATTTAATTGTGAAACCATGAAGAATTATATGCTCATTGAGTCAATCTTATAAATTTGAGAATAGTTTTATATATATATTTTTTATTATCAAGATGATTATATCAACAACAGAATTCAGATTAAAAGGTCCTTACTTCCTGTCCTCTGGCCACCATACTTTAATGTTGGAACCAACAAGTTTCTCATTAAGATCTTCCTTGTTATCTTCCTTTTCAGAAGTCTGACATGAACATAAGATAAGAGCATGTGGCAAAGCCATAAGTTATACTCAACAACAATACCAAGCAGCATGATGGGGAAGTATGCCTGGAAAGATACTATTACCAAGGGGATGATTAATTAAACTGGACCAAAATCAAAAATATTTTCTCAATCAATCATAGGCTGCTTTCGGTTCCCAAAGCAGTGCACAAATCTAGATAAATAAATGGAAGGGACAAAGCATCAACTTCCTTTGGGCGTTTATGCTTAAACAGTGTATAGGAGCTTCATAATGTTTGGCAACAATAAATGTAATTTTAGACTTGAATTGACCAGGTAGATTGCAATAGATCATAAAAATCTTCTCTTGAATTGTACTAACTTAACTTGTGCTGCCCCTACCTTTGGATGTGAATAACACTCTACGCTAATGACAATTAACTTAAATATAAGAAATTACTGCTTGAAAACATGAAAATATAAAAAGAAAGGATGAACAATTTGAGAAAAATGAAGAATAAAGCATAATGAACAAAAAGAGAAGACTTCAAGGAAAGAAGGCACACAACATTTCTATTTCTCTAACAGTGATGAGGTTAATTACTCAAATTTCAAAGGTAATAGTCAAAGAAACATCATTGGCAGGTTTTATGAAATCCTACCACGAAAACTAAAGTTACAAAGTTAAAAATGAATCAACTGTCATAAATACAAAAGAACACCAAGAATAGGAATCTTACAAAAGTTCATACCTGCGGGAGTTCCAAAGAAACTGTCTGGTGAGATAATTTGCCGTCTTCTACCTGAGGCATGAACATGCTGTAAATCATGAGAATTACCTCCCCAGTCCACTTAAAAAATCCATAAAATATGAACACAAAGTAAATGGAAGAATCATCCAGACTATTTAATGTACAAAGCATTCCAAATTATTAGTTTGCAAATTGAACTATTCTGCTAATTAGGCATGATAAGATACTGCTG
Organism: Dioscorea zingiberensis; assembly: GCA_026586065.1. Lineage (NCBI taxonomy): Eukaryota > Viridiplantae > Streptophyta > Magnoliopsida > Dioscoreales > Dioscoreaceae > Dioscorea > Dioscorea zingiberensis. Next base: position 65,562,563 of record CM048820.1, on the reverse strand, counting down.
TTTTAGTTCAGATACTGATTTTAAAGTCAAAATCATATTATATGAGCAAATCTAAGACTGCTGAAACATTTGATTTTTCAACTCATGCTAAAGGTATTTAGTCAAGTATCATTACAGTAAATACAACACTATACAACATTTCTGGAAGCATTAAAAAATAATTCAAACAACCAATGAAATATTAGAAACTAATTCAAATTTGCGTTATATAATAAGGAAGAGAAATACAGACCAAATGCTCTCTAGAGGCTTGTAGATCATCTTGACCAAAAGCTTCAGACTTTCCATGGCATAATGAAGCAATAATATCACAGAAATCAGATAAGGGAACACCAGTTGAGTTGACTGTATCCAGCAAGAATGGTTTCAACTTCATGCCACAGTTGGCAATAACTTTCTCTGCTAATCTGCTCATGGCTGGCAAAACATCCTGGAAGCCAATAATTCATCATAATGGAAAAGATGATACTGAAAGATTGATGAATGATACCATTCAACTGATTCCCTCACCTTACTATTTTTCTTTACCGAGGCTAAGAGGCATGATAGAAGCTCGGAGGGGATATCCTCACTCTCTTCTAACACAAGTGTCATGATAGTTTCCATAGAGGAAAAGACATTTTCTGAATTGTTTGACCTGAAAGTGAACATCATATTGGTAATGATGTGTGCTTACTTGATGGCACTACAAGATCCACTACACCAAGAAGAATTTTCCGAGTACACACCCTATGGTCTTCAGGAAATGACGGAACATCTCTAGAATTAATGCATCACATTCAAGATCCAACATTAATACACAGGAATGAACCTTAGCAACAGTTTCAAGGATAGAAACCCTCCTTGAGTATGACTGACTACTTATGTCATCCAACTTTTGAAAGGCTTCAACAATCCTTTGAAAGACCTCCTGAGCATTAACCAAAAATTTGAGTCAAATGGAGGCCAAAAAGAAAAGAATGTCATCGCCATCATGGTACACTCGGGATACTTAAAATAGTATGTGCAAATCAAATTTTACTCAAACCTTCATCACATCATAATCATATGGGGCATCTGGTGCTGTTATTCTTGTGATTTCACTAATACAAGATGTCACACCAAGTTTAATATCCTCATCTTTATGTCTAAGAATTTCTTTGGAAACCAGTGCTATTGCTGCAGGAAAAAGCGAGGTTGTCATTGTCGGGGAAGGTGATTGCTCCACTACTGACAACAAAGTTTCAGTTCGCTGGGAATACGAGAATAGTTAATGGAGAACTAATAAAGCATACAAAAAATAAAGTAATTGCATTTTAACATATGAAAATGCTAGCTTGTATTTTAGAGTATCTAATAGAGAACAAATATCGTCAAGCATCTATTTGAAAAGGGTACACTTCAGGCTTAAACCGAACCAAAAAAAATAAATAGTGTGAGTAGAGAATGAAGTGCTATAACTGGGTTCACTAAAAACCAACTGTGAAATTAGATGGTAGGGAAAAGAATGACTGGTTCATAAATTAATCTTGCTGGAGCAGACATACGTCAATCAGAGTTAATTATCAAGAATACATTCTAGAGTTCATTGATGTAAAAATGCAGCCTTAAATTTAATAGGCAGTAGATTTTTTCAAAGCACTAAAAATCTATGATATATTTTAATAATAACCCTTCTTATTGATAAAAAACAATTAAGTATAAGACAAGGTTCAGCATAACACCAGAACCATTATGACTTTAAGCAAATGGTGCTTGTAAAGAGCCATGATTTCCTCATCAAATTTCAATATGAACAACATATAAGCTCAAATTTTACTGGTAAACGATGTGTATCATCAGAATGGCAATGCTCAGGAAAATTTAAATTAGATTTTATTGATTTCAATACTAAAAACCCCAAACAACATATCTCGGAAGAAACAAAATGATGTAAATTGAGTTACAGCAGTCAGACTGCGTGAAGCCTCATCACCTGTCATATTAAATAAGGAGTTTCATATGCATGCCAGATATTGAATTCTCTTTCAGCAAACACCACCATCTCATGATGCATCGAAACATATCATAGTACTGTGTAATCTTAAATGGTATTTTCAGCCACTTGATTGTCCCAGTGCCTCCCACCAGTAATGTACTAACTTCCTACAGAAACATGAAATAACAACTATTGAATGCCCCAAATGACCACTTCTTGATCAACAACAAATCATGGAGACTGCAGCAACCACAACAAGAACCTTAGTAAAAACTTTTCCAATGAGACATGCCTGGTTTTATGAATTCTTTGCTTGTTTCCGAGGATGTACAGACCTAATAATCTCACAGGACCACACACATGAACAAATTCAAACCAAAAAGAGAAAGAACTTACGTCGAGAAGGGCAAGGAGTTCCTTCACAGTGGGCGGCGGGTGCAGTAGCTTGCTCCCAACTTCCACAAGCTTCACCTCAAGCAACTTCTCCGGGCACGCCATCCCTACAGACCAAGCGCATTAGCTCAAGAATCGAAGCCCCTAAAAGGGTTTGCGATAGAGAGAAAAAAAGAGACAGGAAGAGCACCTAGGGACGTTCGGATCCACACCTGCCCTAGGGTTTCTCTCGAGAGAGTGACGGCACCTCGTTTTCGCTTCTCGCGGGAATGTTTTGTTTATCGAAATTGAGGGGTTTTATGTTTTCTGGTTTACCAGGGATTTCAAGTCCGCGCGTTTGCATTCACATAATTTTTTTTTGTTAATTTAATGAAAAATAACGAACTATCTCATACTTTCTAAATATAACAACTAAAATTGGGGTAATATCTTTGAGTGTGTATTGTATTGTACTTCTATATCAATTTTAGTATTAAACTTCAATTTTATTTTATTTTAGTTACTCAACTTCGATTTTGTTTTATCGGCAGGGTACTAGAAGAATTCCGGTGTAATTTTCTCACCGAACTTGGCCACGTAGCTAACTTACTGTCATGTCATATGCCAGTAGCTGGTCCAAGAGGATGATTAGCCACACTAGGATTGAGACACGGCCCAGACTCCTACAGGAGGCAACATTAGGGAATTTTCCGCAATGGCCGAAAGAAGGATTCTTGTGGTTCCAGAGCAATGCCGCGTGGAGCGTGGAGGTAAAAGGCTCACGGGTCTCGAAGATGTAAGGAATAAGCAACAGCTACCTTTAGTTAGGGGACTCGTCTTGCTTGGTTCCAGAACCAGGGAAGTGACACGTGGCAAGACGAGATTGGTTTTCATGAAAAAAAATTTTGGCTTTTGTGGTGGTGGGGCCCACCACCACCCCGAAAAACTAAAAAAAAAAACCAAAACCCCACCCTAGCCAATGATTGATTGACACGTGGCAGTATACCAGGGAAACCAGGGAAGCCAAAACCATGCAAGATGAATCCTTAGTTAGGTTAGTGATCGGGGGAACTCAATTAGTCAATCAATGGAAGATGAAGGGTATTTTCTAAAAGACTGAAGGCGACTTATCGGATTCCTCCCCTTTTCTTGAGCCGACCACTTGAACGAAGACTTTTGTTCCTTCGTTCCCATTCATTCCCACTCGAATTAAATAAAGCATCGGCTTTCTCTAATGCGTTCTCCTAGTCCTAAACCTTACGGTCCAGATTCTTAGAGACCTTTCGGTCCTTACCCAACCTAGCGGTTGAGTGTTCATTCTTCACTTAACAGAAACTTGCGATAGGGACTCATTAGCCCCCAATCCCCTATTTCTCCCACAACCAACCAACCTGCCTGAGCCCAATCCTAACATCTATAGTGGAAGGGTTTTCACCACCCGACTAATAAGGATTAGAAGGCTAGGGGATGACTCATCATCGATCCAACTGTTGGCCTTAGGACCCAACCCGAATATTTTATAACGTGGCTTATGACATGGCAGTAAGTTGGCCACACAACAAGTCCGGTGAGAAATTACATCGGAATTCTCCCAGTACCCTCCCGAAAAGAAATCGAAGTTGATACAAATTGAAGTTTAGTGCTATATAGTAGTAGTACCCACTCAAGATATTACCCTCAACTAAAATTTATATATTACAAATTAATATTTAAAGTATAAAGAAATCACATAATACCAGATCTTAATCATGAGCCTGAAATCTTTTTTACCGTTAAGTAATTATAAGATCTCTCTATATATAAAGCTAAGTTCTCTCAATTAAAAACGGATTGGGTTTCCATCGAGCTCGAGACGAGCTCCTTCCGGTCCTCTCTGGTCGTTAATGGCGTCTTCGAGCAGAGCGATCGGGCGAGAAGAGGAAGAGGAAGACGATGAAACCCCAGAGGTCTCTCCAAATCTCACTCTTACGTCTTTTCTACTTCTGTTTTCGGATTCTTGTTTCTTGGTATTTTGAGAAACGTTGATGTAGTTTTCTGTTTCCGAAACTCATTGACGATGAAGAGTCGGAGTGCGATGAAACCATAGAGGAGATTTGGAATCTTTTTCTTGGGTCATTGAAGAATATTGATATGTTTTCCTTTTCTGAAGCTCCTTGAGGATGATGATGCCCTAGAAGTGGTCTCCGTCCCCAGTTTTATTCTTTTCGATTTCCTGGTTTCTTGAAATACATTAATCTGGTTTTTCGTTTGCTGAACTCCCTGAGGATGATGGGAAAGGGAACAATGGAACAATGGACGAAGTCACATCTTTTTTCTTTTTTTGGTTTCCTTATCTTTTTTTATTGGTTTTCTGCGTTGGTGAAGAGAATGTTGATGATGAAACACTAGAACAGGTCTCTCTCTGCACCTCTCTTCCCATATTTTATTGGTTTCTTCCAGAATCTTTTTATGTTTATTGGGAAGCATTGGTTGTGAGACTCATTGAGGATGAAGTGAAAAAAGATGATCAAATGCGAGGATAAAGAGAAAGCGGAGATGAAACCTTAGAAGAGGTGTCCTCATAGCTCCCTCCGTTTCTTAGATTCTAAGCATGAACTGAAAAGGATGATGAACCTAGAACTGGTGTCACTTTGGATCTTTCCCGTCTCACTTGTCTTTATCTTCCTTTCTTCCTTTCAGAAACCCTTTTTAAATATTGAAACTCATTAGTAATATTTATTGTTAGAATTGTCTTTTTGTTTGGTTCAGCATTTTCCATTTTCTTCTTCTATGTTCATAGATTTCAAACAATCTCTATTGATAGAATTATCTTTTCATCTATAAAGTTGGTCTTTTCATTATGCAGTTGATTCCAAGAAAATACTTGCAAGTGGATTAGAACTCCGGTAATTTATACTATCAAGTATCTGGTGCCTTTAGTGGATTAGAAAGCCAATTGATTCAGCACACACATTATGACTGTTCTCTGTCTGAGTTAGTTAATTCCATTGAAAGCCATGTAATTGCATGCACCCATGTATAAATCGTTTAGTTGACACGAGTTGTGATTTTCTGAATTTTCTTGTCATTTTTTGCAAATTTTACTTTCATTAATTATATTTTGTTACTCTTAAGATGTCAATTTTATAAACCTGTTCATCTAAAAGCTAACTTAAGAGTTGCCTTTCCCTTGAAAGACAACTAACTTTAGAGGCACACATGATTTACTTAGCTGTGGTAGTTACTGAGTTCTAGTGGTTGTTACTATTTTGAAAAATAAGTTTGCTCGACACTAGTTGAGGTGTTTTCTAAGTTTTCTCTTCCCACTTTTGCACACATTGTACTTGCCTGAATTGTATTTTGTTATTGCGAAGATGTAAATTATATAATCCTTTACGTCTGAAAGCTATACTGTACTCTAGAGAAGCACATGATTTACATAGCTGTATTGGCTGTTGATTTCCAGTGCTATTGCTATTTTGAAAAGCTTTTCTCCCAACAAGGATTGGGCATCATATTTATAAATGTCATTTGTTAGAGTAATCTAATTATAGTTCTGTATTGCTCTCTACAGCTTGAAGGCTTTGATGACTTCACTATTGCATCTTCATGGGAAAGGTAATTTCTCTTTTGTTGGGACTTGGGAGCAAGACTCCCTTGTACTTGCTAAATATTGTTGTGTATTAGTTTCTATGTGCATGTCTTCCTTGATCATTCTAAAAATGGGAATCAATGAATTAATTTTTTGTAACTGTGCTTTTTTGCTAGATTCATATCTGAAATAGAGGCTGTTTGTCGGTTATGGCTGGTTGATGGCCCAAAGAATTTACTGGTATGTCATCTGGTTAGAATTATTATATATATTTTTTATTTTGATAAAATATTCTTTTTGATGTAGTTTTCCTATATTTTAGTCCTATAAAATTACAATTAAAAAAAAAATGATCCTGTATGCACATGTATAACATATCTGATGGCTCTTCTCTTGGTATCTGTTTTTCTTCTGACATCCCTGATGAGATTTGATGTTGCACATCTTTTCTATATTTCTTAAGGATATGCCTGATTCTCATACAGAAGGATTTTTTCTTATCTTTCTTAACCATTAACAACACTGGCATCATGTAAGAACTGCATCTTTTCAATATCAAGATGTGTGGTATTTCTCATATGGCATTTATTTCTTATTCGCAGGACAAGGGCGCTGAATGTCTAGATCATCCAAAGAACTTGTGTAAGGTTAAATCTGAACTGAAACATGGCACTAAAGATTACTGCATGGAGTACTACTTTGTGATTAGTAATGATGGTAAAGCTCTACTTATATTTCATTTGTTTATGTCTACCACCGGTAGGGTGGAAATAAGGTATATTTTCTTTTTGGTATCTATTGCAGGACATGCCATGGAATGGGATGATGACTTGCATAGCATTCAACTATCATTTGGCGTAGATGAGTTTCTGGTACATGTTTTGTTTTCTGCCCCTTTTCCCCCTCGTTTGTGCCAACTTGTGAATTATATATGCTTATGTTTCCCTATTTATCGAATATTTACATATACAAACCTATACTATCTCTTCTTGCAAAGTATGCTGCTTCTTATTTTATATACCTTTCCAAGATATATTTTTCAATACTTCAAGTGCTGATGTTGTTTTGACATGCTTCACCAGATTATTGCACCCTTAAGTGCCAGTGGTGTGGTTCTTGACGCACCTGAATCAAGCAAACTTTTAAGTGCTGTAGCAATTGCTTTATCAAATTGTGGAAGGTTAGGTGAATCGGAAAGTTTTTAGCATTTATAGACAAAATGATATCTTTGTTAAACAGGGAACTATTTGCATACTACTTTCATGCTGAACTATATGTCAGTTATGAGCATCTTCTATCTATGATTTATCCATGTTTTTTCATCTGACTTGAAATCCTATGTTGTCTTTAGTGATGAGAATTAAAGATATATTTTTTTATTACTGTGGGAATTAATATGTTTTGCATTTTACCAGAGGTTCTTATCTTTGTTTCGTATATTATCCTAATCCAGAAACAGAAATATCTCTCCATCTTATTCATCGTACATATTATTTTGTCAATTTTCTTCGCAAATCTTTTACATTGGAATAGCATTATGAAGCTTGCTTCTCATTTTCATGCCTTGCCGGTTGACCCATCCAATTTTATACTTTGTGTGTTTAAATCTTCAGACTTTGTTTATCAAGAATAAAGGGATTTGTTGAACTGAGTTTTTCTTTTTATTTTTATTTTTCTTTTTCTTTTTTTTTGTGGTAATGGTCTTTCATATGGGAGCCTTTCCGCAACGATAAAGTTGTTGACTTGTGACCTGGAGGCCACGGGTTCGAGTCGTGGAAATAACCTTTTACTTTAAAAAGCAGTGTAAGGTTGCATACAATAGACCTAAGTGGTCCGACCCTTCCCCAGACTCCGCACAATGCGGGAGCTTTGTAGTACTGGGCTGCCCTTTTAATGGTCTTTCAAATGCTTTTACAGGGTTCCCTTTTTTGTGCTTCCTCTCATCAGCTTTACATAAGTTCTTTTTCTTATTTCCTTATCATGTACCTGGTTATTGCTTTCATTGTATCTTGGAGGTGACCTGTAAATTTTTTTCCTGTACATTACAATGTCAAGTGTTAAACCTTCCAATTTTCTGCATCTTGGCATTGCAGTCATTGGCCGGCATTTGTTCCAGTTCATGATCCTTCCCGCAAAGCATACATTGGTATACAAAACACGGGGACTATTTTTACTAGAAGGTTTGATGCAGACAGAATTGGTAGCCAGGTGCCTGTCAGGCTCATGCATATGGAAGGGCTCTATGAATTATTTGTTTCAAAGTTTGTGAGTACTTCCGTTCTTTTCATGCAACACCAGAATATACAATATTCCCAGGTTTCAATTGATATTGAATACAGAATATTAATCCATATTTCTACGCTGCATTTCAAGGGGAGTGTCAGATTTATGTATCCAAATGTAGCTTTAAAACAAAGCAGATTACTATCCGGTAGGTTGTTTTGTTATTTAATCAGAAGATGAAGTATGAAGAAAATTGGGAGGAGTTGGCCTGCAAGTTAATGTTCTCAAAACAAACTGTTGAGATGATTTTTGGGAATTTTACCGGATTGTTGCTACATCTGAGTAGTGACAATATTATTTGTTTCAAATTTTTGCAACCTAGCTTATGAGGTTTCTTCCTTATTTTAACAATTGTATTATTTGGACATCTAGAAAAGTGATTTTTGCAAAATTTACACGCTCATTACTATACCTAACTAGTGATCATATTACTTGATGCAAATTTGTGCAGCATAGTGTATGGGTTTGCTTCCTTGTTCTAAAAATTGTAATATTTGCTTTCTAGGCCTCATTTGATTACCCAATGAACTGTTTCAAAGTAAACTTTGGAATGAAGTTGACTTATAAATCACCTCCATTTGATGATGATGAAGAAGATACTTTAGAGAATGTGGGACCTGAAGATAAATCCGGAGAAGAGAATGATAGTTATGAACATATTAAAGCTCAATGGGATGATGATTGTCCTTGGGCAGAGTGGTATTCTGCCGAGGACCCCATTAAAGGTATTCCTTATTGCTAATATGAAGTCTTTTGTATCTTAATTTTCAATTATATTCTTCTGTTGCATTTTTTTTTTTGTTTGTATATTTTCTCACAGTTTCTTCTCACATGTCCTAATTTAATTCTTAGTTACTTAGTGTGCCATCTAATGATGATCAAGTAACATCCCTCTATCCCTTGAAGCTACTAATTTCGTTGGAATGTATCAATTTATTCATTTAATTCAGTAGTTGAAGAACGCAAAGTATATATGGGCTTGAAACTTTGACAGTCAGCGAAGATGATTTCAGCATGTGTTCTCACACTAATATTTTTTTATTCATTTTGCGCCTCTCTTGATAAATTCCTACTTTTCTAGCATTCATTCCTTTTTGTTGCATCTACAGTTTAGAGCAAATAAATAGAAAGTTAAGGGAGAGATTTAATGTCCCCATGTTTATTTGTTGTGGATTAGTGGATAATCAATCTAGAAGTAACATTTTATGGACAAAGCTATAATTGAAAAACCATTGGGTTGTGGGTGTGGAAGTGACAAAAAGGTATTGGTACTGGGATATAGTTGCCCCGTGGGGTATATGCAGAACAATAATGGGTTGTATTTGTGGTGCAATGGGTGTTTTTATTGCCCCCTTTCCTGCTGTATTCATGTTTCCGTTTTCTGTTTCATCTGTCTAGTGTTTATTGCCCCCAGTTCCAGTTTCTTATTTATTTACTTCTGTTATTTCTCTATTTGAATCGTCCTCTTTTTCATTTTAACTAATTTTTAGAACTTTAAAAGTAAATTTTAATAGAAAACTAAAAACAGACAGCATTGTTCTCTTGTAGTGCTCTTTTTGTTTAATAGAGAACTTTGAAGATTATGATTACAGTGTCATGAGTATGGGTTAAGATGGTTACAATATGAGCCAAACCTGTTCTAAGTGATGAGTCTTAGTGATTTGATTAAGGCAAACCCTTTATTACGAAATGGTGCCACTTTTTGCTGTCGAAACCTTTTCTGTAAGAGCTGAAAGGACATTCAGGCCTATGCACGAGAAAGTGCATAGATCTTTTAATTTCTGTTCCATTGGTTTCCTGGAACAACTTATTGATTATTTACTTATAGGCTTTGAGCTGATCACCATATGGTCAAGGAAGACATGTGACAGTTCTATGGAGATGGCAGAATTAGAAAATGCTTCATCATTTGATGCTGAGAAGTGGAATCTCTACCCTGTTGTTTCTCCAAACATGTAAGATTTGGATATCTACTTAAAATTCTGGTATGGTGTATGCATAAGAACTTGCATGTATTGAGGATAGACGTAAGTTTGTGTTTCTATTAACTTGTAACTTTCTTGTCTTTTTTGTTTGAAATGTATCTATTATCAGTGATTCATCTTTTTCATATCATTGTTTGTATTCTAAGTGTTGGATTACAAGTCGATGAAGATTATTATCCTTTTCATTTAGTTCCACGTTTTTATTTTTGTGCAGTCAAGATTATTATAGTCTAAGCCTTTCCGCCTGCCATTGCTTCTATGGTACTGAGAAATTGTTCTGTTTTTCTTTTAGACTTTGTTTCATTGGAATTGGTTGGTGAAATTATGATTTTTCTTGAAATTAAGTCTTCTCAATAATCATCAATTCATCTTTGATCGTCTTTGATTTGTTTATGCTTATCCAAGTATAAGTGTGTCTGTCTCCGTGTGTATTGAGAAAATTGTGGACAAGCCACTTTTCAACTTGTCAATGCTTTGTCATGACCCCTATTTCATTCTTTAGTCCATGATTTGGTCCATCAATCTATATGGATAATCATTTGCGACATGCTTTGCTTTTCTTTGATATGTTATATTTTGCATACAATAGTTGAAAGATTGTTTACTTTAACTTTTCTTCACTTGTTTTGCTAGTCATTCTCTGTCCTTGCAGTATTTGCAGTTTTGTAATGACGAATACATTCTATAACAAAAATATGATGATGCCAGAACCTTTTTCCTTTGGAAGTTGATGATGCCAAAACTTGCTACTGCTTCATAACGATCAAAATATTTTGGTCATAGCTAGTAAACTATAGGTCTATGGTCAATTTGAACTGAACTTCATGAAAACCATTATATTATCAAAATATTGAGTTCTATTTCTTTGATGCTTTATTAAATATCTTTTTCGGATCTGAATCCATGTATTCTTTAGGTCTTGTGGGTTGTTTACTGGGACCCATAATGGTTTACACTTACGTCTTTCATCTGTCGCATTTTTATCTAACAAAATTCCACAATGGTTGTTTACTGGATACTTTATTATGAGATGTCCTTGTTCGTGGTTTGTTTCCTTATAATTGGCATGTCATAGGATTGATGATTCTGTTGGGAAGTTTATTGGGTTTGCCTCTCAGCTAAGGCTGCTAGTTGGTGCCTTGGATAGTTCTTTTGATGCCCAGTTCTTGGAAGATTTTGTTTCAGGTTAGCAACTCTATCATGTTAAAATGACATAAAAATGAAATCCTCAAGATTTTTTTAGCTAATATTTTGTGTTTGAATGTTAGACAGCTGAAAACATCGGCTCTGACAATTCTAAGCCTTCAGTTGTTATACCTCCTCCAACTGCTCGGGATCGTGTTCTCAAGGAGCTATTCCATGATGGTATTGTTGGATATCATTTAACTATTTAATAGTTGGTTGCTTTTGTTTTGTCTTATTTTAGTTGCAAAAAGAATATCTCTAAATTTCAAAGGCTTCAGTATGTTTAGTGTTATATGGTTTGAGTCAAGGGCATTTTCTGCATTTTGACATGTATGCTAACCTCGATTAACTATACAAATTGATGCTGCTAACTTAACTCTTAGTTACAATGAAATTTTATGCCCAAAATGGTGATACTTTTTAAGATGTGTGGCATTGGGGTTGCTCCTGAGAATAACCTTTGAGCCATCGGCTTCTGACTTTATAATTTCAAAGATGGTGAGCACTTCTGTGATCATTTATACATAAAATATAGTGATGAGGTTAGTTTGTCCACTTGATCAATAAGCATTACTACCTGCATGAAGTGGGACTGATATTCAATTTGCTATCTGCTCAAAATCTGAATCTTATGCCTTGGGTTTAACCTTACACTTGTAAATGACAGCCACCCATGCTGTTGCTTCAAGTAGAAGCCCATCTGAAATGAGATGTCAGCATCTTGTTAGAGTTCAAAACCATGGTATAAGACCTGCTATATAATCAGTGGAGTCAAGCTTTTCCTTGTTACTGCCTTATAAGTGTGGTGCCACCGAACACCCTGGTTTTTACCTGCTATTGCTTTTCCTCCGGATACCTTTTATGGTAGCATTTGATAAGTCTTGTATTTCATTCTAACAATATCATCCTTTTATCTAATCAAGTACTTCTACAATGTTCAATGGACTTTTTAAAGATGGTGTTAGAAATGGAGAACAGCATTTTGCGTCTATGGTCCAATTTTTTTTTTTCATTCTTTTAATTGTTGTTAAAGTTCAATGGTATATGCTTATCAATTATATATGGAATGCAGTCCCTTTGTATGGTGATTTGTGTACAAACAATGTTTACATACACTTCTCAACTCATTGAGAGCCATTCAAATCACCTTGAGATGATCATGCTGTTGATATCGAGAAAAAGTTAATGGCTGTCAATGAGTTCGGAAGGCTATTATGTAAACTTAGTTTATACAAATAGCATTACTCTGTGTGATTGGTTGATTCCTTATATTTTCAGCTATAACTATGAGGACAGCTCTGTAATAGACTTAAATGGCTGCAACCATTGCTCCTTGATCTTCTAACACTTCATTTTTGTTGAGTTAGTAAATGTGGTTATCAATTAAATGATAAAATGTTGATGTCGATATATCATGAAGTTAAGGGTAATCTATCAATAATTGTATCCTGCGGAAGTTTAAGCTGTTTCATCTTAGGATATATAAATTTATTCTCAGATAATTTACTGCTGTCAGCATCTCTCATGGAGATTCTGGAAGGATCTGACTGAATAATTGGGAACAATCTCTTCTTTGAATAATATTGTGTAAAACTAGGAATAACCTTGATGTAATTTTGAAAGCTACCTTAGAATATTTCCTTTACAATGGTTGCCCTAAATAGGTGTGAATGGGGAAGAAGAATACAGAAACTTGACTCAAATAAGTCTGTTACGATTGCAGAATATCTATGTTAATGGTGATTGACATTGACAATGTTAGATGCATACAACTATTTTTTTCCATTTCTTTTGTGCCTAAGCCAGTGCTAACAAATATATTCTCATCACAGGTGCTCAAATTCCCAGTTTACAGCTTGAAAATAAGAATTCTCGAGCTATCAAAGGTGCCCCCCTGGAATCTCTATTTGCACAATTCTGCTTGCAATCACTTTGGTTTGGCAACTGCAATGTTCGTGGTTCGTTTGCCTGATAACTCAATTCTTTTGCAATTTTTTTTTTTACTATTCATGCTCAATATTGTTTCTTATGTTCTTTTTTGGGCACAAATTTCCAATACATTTACATAATCAACTTCACTTATTTTGTTGGTTTTAGCGATTGCGACCCTCTGGATTGAATTTGTCAGAGAAGTTCGTTGGTGTTGGGAGGAGTCTCAGCCACTGCCAAGGATGCCACCAGATTTTGATATTGACCTATCTTCTTGTCTGATACATCAAAAACTTCATCTGGTATTTTTAACCTTTGTTATGAAATGTTTCTCCTCTTGTTATCTGGATACATCATGAACTTTATCTAATCCTTGTACATCTTTGTCATGCAATGTTGACTACTTTCTTCAAATCTTGAATACATATGCAATATGGCAGGTTTCTAGCTTGTTGCAATTATCTAACAAGCCATACCTGTTGGCTAGATGCTGTTGGGTGGGTTGCCTTGTTTGATTGTGTCAAATTTGTGACAACTTTTGGAGAAAAGTTTTTGCATTGCATGTCTACTGGATATCTATGGTGAACTTAATGAGAAATGCTGTCTTGTTATATTATATGGAGACATTTGAAGTAAATTGATTTGCAGAATTTATTCCTCTTCTTTTTTCTGACTGATTGCTACCTTTAGTGTATTTTTAAGGCTGTTTTCAGTGGACATCAATAATTGTGTCCAAGTTTCTTAGATATCATATGCAGTTATTTAAGAAGGCATTTCTATTGGCCTTAGAGAGGATTATTATCGTTTTGATATAACTATTTCGGAGTTCGGTTTGTGAATATATATTGACAAGTTTACTCATGAAAACCTAATTGGACATTTGTTTGGTTCATTTGCCTGAGGCACCTTTTGTGAAACTTTATTGGCATTCTTACTCATGCAAACCTAGTTGAACTGTTACCTTGTTCTGCTGATAAATCTCCTTGCTGCTGAGCTGGGTTCTGAAAGTCTTCTGAATCTACTATTTGAGGTATCATAACTTGCAATAGGACAAGCTCTGCTGATAAAGTTAAGGACTTTATACTCACGGAACATATTAGGTTTTTGGTGATTCTAATTGTCTTTCCATTATGGTGTTATAAGTTACGTTTGCATTGTGACCATTTTTTTTTCTTGTCATAGCTTGGTATAGAGCACTTCTTAAGCATTATTGGAAAATTTTAATGTTCTTTCTTGCAACTTCAGCTTGCCATATGCATCAGGAAAAAGACTTTGCTTAACCAGGAGAAGCACACCACTCTTAAAAGCAATGGCGAAAGTTCTGAGGAGAAGGTGATGCTTTTCATTTGTTGGCCTTGCTATGTTTTCTTCAGTTCTTTTGATTTTTTTACCATATAATAGGCTCAATGTTACGCTGCCATTGACAACATTGTATGTCCTCTATTCTAATTACAGGGTCTTACTGAAGTTGATAGAAATGAATTTTCAGATCTGCCACATAATGAGAATATGTTAGAAGATAAATCTGCCAGGTAAAATAGCTCATTAAAGGTTTTCCATTTCTTCTTTTCCAATTTATTTCAAGATAATGTTTTGAGTCTAGAAAAAACACCAAATATAGCTAAGAAATACTTGGTGTTTTCTCCTATTTTATCTTGTTTACTCATGCTTGTTATTCATATTGGCTCTACTGTGCTAAACTTATATGTGTATCTCTGATCTGTTTTTAACTTGCTCTATGATCCTGTTTGAGTATATATACTGACATTTTCCAATTTGATCCTGACTTTTCTGTCATTCTGTTAAATACATGTAATTTGTTCAGCGAATTTGGTATATTTGCAGTTTTTTGAAATCAGATGGTGGTCCTGATTCAGAAGGAACTGTGACAAGCCATGCTGTGAATTCAGAGTGTGCAATGGCATCTTCAGATATGCAATCATGTCAAACCAGGAAGGGATCTGCTGGTATTGTAGGAAATATGATGCTTTTGCATTCATTTCAGAAAATGCATGCTCCATATACCCAGGTTTCACATCTTCCTCCTTGTTAGCAATGTTAATTGCAGTAACTTGTTGGATAACCCTTAGTCATTCAACTTGCAGGATGCACCAGTTATGACAGAAGATATGCATGAAGAAAGACTCCAAGCTGCTGAAGTTTGTGGAGATGCATTTGTAAGTTCATTGTCCTTCATTAGGGTATTTCTCTGCAAATTTGTCTTCATAATTTATAGATATATATTTTTTATGAAGCTTCATAATTTATATTTGAATTAACTTATTTCATGAAATTTGCATTGTGAACTGTTTAGTATTGATTGCTTAAATTAGATACTCTACTAAAGTGGTATGCTTATAAATTCATTATTATGCTACAGCTGCTAAACAATTTATTAACATCTCCTATCTCTTCCCAAGAAATAAATGTGACAGTAGCTAAGTGCACCTTACAAGTTCCAACTGGCAGTAAAGGTGTAAATGCTTGTGCTACTCATTAATTTACTTCTCCCAACTTTACTTTAATTTGGCTCTGTCAGCACAAACTATAATAATTCTTTGGCTATAATGGTACTGGTGTAACTAAGTAGTAACCTAATTCGAGCGAAATTCTGATAGTGTTTGATTTTGAAGTTGCATGAAGAACATCAATAGGACATGTTCTGTATGTTGCCAAAGTTTTAGCATGAAAATTTCATTAACAAAACAGTCAAGTATCATTGTTAATGAACATTGCATTTGTCATTCCATTAACTACCTCCCGTAATACCTTCTTACTTGTCGATTACTATGATCTTCTATTTACCTCAAAAGAACATTTGTAGCCTGGAACATTGGTGGGAGTTACCTGTAGATAATACAAAATTCAGTGGTTACTTCTATCAATGCAAGCACCATTTTCTCTCATTGTCAATGGGTTATATACCTTGTGATGATATCATTCTTTCTTGACTATGGTGTTTACATGTACTATGTACCATGTACCATGTTACTTCATGGTTGCTTGTGTTCTGTTGTTTCTATTTCCAACTACTACCTTATAAGTTTATACACCAACATAACTGGCAGAGGAACTTGATGACATTTTATTGTTGCAGAACACCTCTGGACAATTGGAAAGAGAAATCCTCTCTTCTGGTAAGCTGTAAGAGAAACCCCCCATTTATGTACTTTGACTGCCAAATGATTGTTATCAAATTATGTTGATATGGATGCATATTTCTTTTTTTTTTTTTCCTTTACCTGGTAGAGCTTGGAATGAGTAGATACAGCTAGAAGAATAGTGATGAATGTTTAGTTGGGATTTATACTATTGGTAAAGGCTACCCATTTTTAATTGGTAAAGGCTACCATTCTTACCTACCATATCATTTTCTCTGCACCCAAATCCATGGATAAAGGTAACAAGCTTATTAAGAATTCACTTCATTCTTATTTCGTGAAGTTTTTCTGATGTTGTTTTTGGTGTTCCACCTCCCAACTTCTATTAATGTCAATCCACTTTACATTTCTATGTATATATGAATCTGTTGCAAGCCTTTCCTGTTGTTTTTGAAGTTTTAAAGCATCTTGGATTGGTGCAGCTCCTTATGTAAACATCTCCACAAGATAAATAGGCTATGTTCAGATAACAACTATTTGGATTTGAGGTCATATTAGTAAAGTTATTTTGTGGACATCTCATGTTTAATTTTTTTATAATGGAAAATAACTATTATGTGCCTTTTGTGTTCGTCAACATTCCTTGCACGCATTATCTCATTTCTTTTCTCTATATCCCTTCATTTTTTCCCCTTGCATGTCATGCTTTTCCATTGTTTTAACCTATCTTGTCCATATGGCTTCAATTTGCGTGTTATAATGCAATGGTGTACTTTTTAGATTTACACTATGAACCTTCATGGTTCTGTAGACGGCTCTCAGAGCTTTGCATCATTTCATTCTAGCATTACTGTCTGAATCTTTTGCTTAGGATTTCTTTGCCTTTTGATTTCACTGATTGTGATCTCCTTTCCATATCTCCATTTCGAGATGGCATTTGCTCCATCATTTCTTCCCAGTTGGCTTTATTTTATTTTTGATATGCTATATAGCAGCTTGCTAAGTCTGATATACTCAGTTAACTTAGTTTGGGCCCACATGAAGTGACGCTCTATATAGTTGTCTAAGTTACTGATTATCAGTTATTTGGTTGGTTTCATCTAGTTGATTATGTGGTCACTCTATTTAGTGTTTTTGTGTTGTGTACAAGGATCATGCATTTGTACTTGTTGTAACAGAGCTGAAGTACTTGGAAGAGGTAGCACTGACCTACTTTATTTAGAATTTTTTTAATGATTACTTTTGATCATTTTATGGCTGCATGTTTAATCGAGTAATGATGCATTTGTCCTTCTGTTATATTGTGGAAGCATCCTTGTGTGTTACTTGACCTCAATTGTTCTAAAATATGTGGAACCAGATATGTCAGCATTTAAAGCTGCAAATCCAGATGCAGTTTTTGAGGATTTTATCCGGTGGCATTCACCTAGTGACTGGGTGAGTGAAGAAGTTGAGGACAGATCCACTGGCAACAAGGAAGATCCAGAGGAATGCAACTGGCCTCCTCAAGGAACACTTTCACAGAGGATGTCTGAACATGGGAATTTGTGGCGGAAAATATGGAATGACTCTCCAGCTTTGCCGGCCTTTGAGCAGAAGCCTCTTTTTGATCCAATTAGAGAAGGTGAAAAGGTACTTCAATCATGTTTCATCTGTCTTATCATCAGCATTTTAATGTAAGCTTTCAGTCGTTTTTTCTTGTGTTTGAAGTTCTCAATTAGGTAACTATGAACACTCTGAGTTGCCACTTACAGAAATTGGATTTAAACCAAAAGGCATATGATAGCCAAGCACAATTTGTTCTTCATATCTTATCAAAACACTCATTTAGCTTAATATCTTTCAGGATTATATCTGTCTGTCTGTTGATAAATCATGTGGAAGAGGTCATCTTTCTGAAGATTTTCTTTATATTTTATTTTTGGCTCTCATTTGGAGTAGAAACCTTTCATCTTTGCTTATCTGCTACTAAGATATCATAAAACTGATTATGAAAATTGTAGGTATGGCTCCAATTAAAATGTGCTTTCTGTTTCTTGCTCTGTAGTTGTAAAGTCATTATTTTAGAATTGCGTCTATTTTGCACAGGAAGAATTTCATAGTTGCTTTAATGTTTGACACTCTGTGGTCTTTGACTTATAGATTGATGTTGACATTTCCTGGTGTTATAACTGTTATCTGAGATTTTGCAGAACTTTGATATGCGGTAAATTTGATGAAATAGAGCATAGATAAAGAAATTCATGAATCTGCATTGGAATTTTTTTTTTTCATTTTGTAAGGATATAAAGTATCTTTGTTCGACCCAAAGCATCTTCTTTGGAGTGGGTCCATGTACAAAGGGAGGTTTTAATTCCTACTAAAGCATTTTCTTTGTAAGGATATAAAGTATCTTTGTTCAACTCCATGTGAATTTATGACTTTGCAATATATGTGGGACTTATAATATCCCAAAATACTAAAATACACAATCATGTTGTAGATCAGCTTCATTGGTCTTCAAAGAATTCAACTAGCTATAGTTTTTATTTATTTATCTATTATTTTTGAATTGTAATCTATCGGTTGCGTCATGCAGGTGCTCCATTATCTAGAAACTTTGCAACCACATCATCTGCTGGAGCAAATGGTTTGCACTGCCTTCAAAGTATCTGCTGATACACTTAACCAAACTTCATTTGGTAATCTTCAACTCATGAAAACAAAACTGAACCAGCTTTATCTTACACTGGCATCTTCATTGAAGCTTTTGAGAGGTATGTGGATTGCTAAACAATAATGATTTTGAGTTTGCATGAGAATAGTTTTTTGTTGTGGGATAATGCATTTCACTCTATGCCAATTTTGCCAATTTATAACTATATTTAACTCAGATGAGGCTTATGCAATTTTTCTCCAATCACTCATGACATTTCCATCACCTGTAGTGCCAATAGCTGCACTATATAGTTTGTAGATTACGGTGGATGGCATAACATTCAATGGATAGTTCAGGAATTTAACATCTCAGTCTTAACATTGTCTATTGCAGCAAACGATACACAGGACAAGTCTGAGTTGATTGGAGACTTGAGGCGATTGTGTCTTGTTTTTGAAAACATTGAGAAGCTACTCATCCTTGCATCCTCCCTTCATCGTAAACTCAGAGATGCTCCACGCCTTACAGAAGCGATTTTCAATGATTACTTCAATTTTTATCTTCCCAAAATGGGTAACAGTTTAGCAAGTATCTGCTTTGATAAGGTATTATTCTCAACAATTTTTAGTGTCATCTTAATTTTTCTGAGTGGTACTTCAGAATTCGTTTAGTCATTTCTGACACACACAACTTGCATGCCAATTAAACCTTGTTGTCATAGAGACTAGCTGCATGTTCTTTCTGCTAATTCTTCTAGGATTGTGAATTTGGTTTGCTTGTGAAGTTACACTGCCCATTAAGTACTTGCATTGATAAGTTGTGATATCTTTCCGGTAAAGGTTTATGATACCTAACCTCGTTCTAAACAAAAGATGATACAAATTTCTAACGGTTCATTTAGGCCCTGTTTGGATGACTGGCAGTCATTGTTTAGTAATGTAAGGTATGGTATCATATTATAATTAATGTTTACCGTGTTTGAAAAGATGATATGGTATGGTATGGTTAATAAGTTGTTTGTGTTTGTTTTGATGATATGGTATGGTTGTAGAAATAATAAAATGATCAAAATACCCCCAAATACAAATTAATGTGAAATCATATTAAATTCAATGATTTAAGATCCAAAAATTAAATTCAATTAAAGTATAAAAAATTCTTATTAAAATCTTACAAAATATACATCAAATTGTTACCCATTAATTTAAAATTGATAAAATTATAATAAAATAAATACAAAAATAACAAAAGATATGGGGGTTGTGATTTTTGTTGGGTGGAGATTAGGGTTGTGTTCTTTGATTGCTAGAGCGAAGAGGGGACTGAAGTAGAGTTGATATTTATAAAAATTATTAGGTATATTTTTGGCAGAAAAAATTTAGAACAATGGGAAACCACCAAATCGGTGGATTGAAAAATCCATCAAAAACCATGGTTTTTAAACCATAAAAAAACCATGAAAAACAATATTGTCTAAATGGAAATGAAAACAAACAAGAAAGTAAACCATATCATACATTATGAAATCATGAAACAAACAAGGCCTTAGGAACAAGTCCATATTATCATGTGGTTTGAAATTTAGTTCATTCATGAAGTGGATTTTTGTCACATTATTTTATTCCCTCATGGTTTTTGTTGGTAGGTGACTTAGCACATCGACATCTTGGGTAAATACATTCATCATTTACAATTACTTCTGTTTCTCCTTATTTGGTTTAAACTAATTGCTATTTATTAAAAATCTTGAAGAATAATAATTTGCTAACAATAAAAATTGAGTGGAACATATACAAGTTAGCTGAATATATATATATATATATATGCAATAGGTATGAAATTTCTTTCTCCACTTACCTCTTTCTTATCTTTATAAATCAGAAGTTCAGCAGCAAACAACAAGTTGATAAGTTTGAGCGAGATGTAGTAGCCAATTTGTTTCCCCCGCCCACTGCCAACCAATCATGGCGGAAAGTTTTGAGCATGGGTAATCTTCTCAATGGCCATGAACCAATACTGAGGGAGATCGTATTCTCAGTTTCTGATAGAGTGGGTGATAGTCAATATGGAAGCAACCTTCCTTGGACTTGTACTGAAGAAATTGAGACTCATCGAATGTACATCTGTGGAACATCCAACGATCTTCAGGTTGCACTCTCTGTGACATCATGGGATTAAAATGATCTGCCTTTGCTTTTTGTGCGATGGTGATCTTTGCGCCTGGTTCAGATAATGTTATGTGGTTATTTCGAAGGGAGGGTTGTGTCAGAATGCAGCAAACTAGAATGTCAAATACTGGTTGGCTCCATTTGATTTTAGCAGGCATATTCTTTTGATTATTGACCAATTCAGAAGCTATTCTAATTAGTTAAATGGATGTCTTAAGGTGGGCTAAGAGTTCGGTTCACTATATTTCACAGCAGATTGTTCTGCCTTAAAGTTTTGAGATGAGTTCAAGGAATTGCAATGCCAGTTCACCTCCTTGGAGACAAGCATAATGACAGTGAGGAACTCCTACATTAGTTGATATCGAAAAGTGCTTCCCTATACAGGTCTGTGATATTTTTATTGCAGATTTAGTAGTCTAAATAGATAAGTTCGTCTCCAATTTGATCTGCTCATCTGTTTGGCCCACCAATATTACTAGTTCCTGGACTGCCTGGATGATGGTCGAAGGATTGTGTCAGAAGTGATCATCATGTAACCAGGGATAACTCTTTTTGCCAGTATGTTCTTAAATTTGTTTTCAGGCGTAAAATATTCTTGCAGATGACTTTTTCTTCTCCTATTGGTTGCTTGCTCCATTTTGAATCATCATCAGTGTCTATGACATCATTTAGACATTACATGGACACAGTAAATGTATAGGCTACTTGAAATTGTGTATTATATATGCTGAAGTATAAGGGGAGAAAACTATATATAGTTATTGGTTTAAGTGCTTGTTTTTTTTTTATTCCCTTCACTCATGCTAGTCTTTTGATGTTTTTAGCAGGACACGTGGATCATATTTCTTTGATTAGCCATCACATTTGATTTGCACTCACTAGACTTATGTTCGAGAAGGAATTTCCAGATGTTTGAGGAAGTCTACTTTGAACACTAGAATGATATTTTAGTGCAGGCCTTGTCCCCTCAAGTCTAGTAGTGTGACCACAAAGGAAGCATATTGATGTTGATGGTGTGCTATTAAACTTACAGGTAAGGCAGCATCTAGGCAATTTGAGAATATTTATTATTAATTGTCTAGCGCACACTGGGTAGGGACCAACGAATTCAATAAGAAGAAAGGAATAGACTGGCAGATATAACCGGGTATTATAATCTATCTAATACTGCAAGTATGCTATAAAGAAGTGGCAAACATGGTGGATATCACAAACTTCAACATGGTTTTGGATGTGGTTTTCTTTTCCTTTAGTGATGAACTGCAAATTAATCTCATGTGGTGCATGTTAGGCAGGGTGTGTCCATCAACCGTCAGGACGAAACCTCAGAGAAATTTGGGACTTAACCCTACAACTCATCATATGGTAGATGTGCCTCATGGGGGGGACAGCGTCCTCCCAAAAGGGTTAAAGATCACCCTCATGAACTCATGCACTGCACCTGGGCATACTTCATCAGGGCATTAAGAGGTGGGTCTCTCTCATTTGATGTCAAGGGTGACAAGATGATTGCTTAAGAAGCATAGGCTCTTGTTTTGCATAATAATACAACTAACAATTATAATATCCTGTGAGTTGTGAGGGTCCCTGCTGCAGCTGTTGTTGGTTTGGTTTTGAGTTGGGATGAGACATCTAAACACACCTATCTTTTAGTTTTAGTTGTTTTCTCGTTCCCACTGTGATAAGACTATTATCACTGGTTTTATGTGTCGAAAGGAAGATGCTAAGCTGCATCCAAACATTTAGGTAGTGTTTGGCAGTGCAACTAGGGAGCAAGGGATATTTCTGCAACCAAACAGTTTTTTTTAATAGATTTTTATTATTTATTTGTTCCAAGTGTTGTTTACCTAGGGTACATTTGGATACATAGAAGAATATAGAGGAAAAGAAAAGAAAATGTGTTGAATTTTTTTTCTATTCTTTAGTCATGAGAGTTTCCTGGGGAAAATGATCTCTTCTGGAGATTAAACTTGTTGCCATGGTATCCATGGCCAATATAGTACTATTGTATGAATATTTAATATTATCATATGAACAAGTTGATGATATGCATAGGCATTTTACAACTACTTTTTGTTATGTGAGACACAATCAGATCCACCTTCTTCTCTTTTATCTCTCTCTAAGCATGTCTGCTTGTATGATAGCCTACTTATTGTGAGTAAATCACTTTCCTAGCTAGCTTTGATTATGCAGGGCTCCAATGGTAGGGCCTCACATTGCTTGGAAATATAAGAAAAAATAATGGGTAAAGGTGGGCAAATAGGTTTTAGATTGGTGCAAAGATTGTTTGTTGGTTTGGAGGGATGGTGGCATTGGATTCTCATGCTCTCCATTAGCTAACAAATTTGGTGGTAACTACAACAACAACAACAACAACAACAGCATCATGCACATCTACACCATGTTATCATAATTTTCAACATTATGACATGCATGAAATTGATAACCCTACCATATGACCTCCCTAGCACCTTCATAAACCCTATAAAAGCCACAAGCTTTAGTAGATGATATCTTGACACCTAATTCCCAATCCTATGAACTATTTCTTTTTGTGTTACCAGACAATGGTAGCAAGTTCTTTTCAATGCAGGACTTCTTTACTTGTTGAAGAGAGATCTTTCAACTTTGTTTAATGGAAAAGTGAACAGCAAGCTATAGGTTCATGTTTGCATTGAACTGAACTTGTTTGGAATTGATTCCAAATTTTATTCGAGATAAGTATATCGATATCGAATAAAAAAAAAACAATCTAAAGCTATTGACATAAATCTCTATGAAGATTAACAGGAGTTGATATATAAGAGAGAATGCGAAAAAAGTGGATAGAAATAGAGGAGCTAGTACTTGTTCACATGGCTTGTTTTGCTCAAATGGGGAAGAGGAGGAGAAGTCTTCAAAGTGGTCTGATTGGGTCACTTCCGGAATATGTTCGGAAATTAATGTTATTTTCTTGGCATCACTCATTTCTTTGCTCCTTCATGGACCCACGTAGAAATTTATGGTGGTGTATTATTGTGATTTTTTAAACAATTTAAAAAATATATATATTTGTTAGCTTTAGAAGTCTAAAAAAAATTTGAAAGTTGATGTTTTTTTTTAGAAGTTTAAATACACATTTTCTTTGACTTAGTTTGGTTTAGGGTGAAGTTGAGAGTCAGTTGATAAACAAGTTCAAACTCAAAAAACTTGTTTCTTTTGATACCAACTATTGATTGCCAATAAACCAAAGAAAAAACAAACAAATTTTTAGAATGAAAAAAATGATTATTTAATATCGTTCCTTCATGGAAAGAAAAAGTAGTTGCCGTTTGCATGATGGGCAATATAAGAAATGTTAATCTGTACTTAGTCATGCAAGGCAGTGGATTTATAACCAGCATTGAGTAAAGAGATTATGTAATTTATATACGGTATAGGGTATTTTTATAATTTTTGTAAATCTAGGATTAGTATAAATATATATGATATCATACTAATTTTGATGATAGTGAGAAATATTACCGTTTGCTCCCGTGGATGTAGGTACGAACCACATAAATCTTTGTGTGCTATTTTTCTCTTGATTTTTTTGTTGTTTGATTTTATTTCATCATAATCACTGCATTATAAACAACACCAACATTAAGTAAAGAGATTAATTATGTATGCAACTGAGCAAAACATTCATCAATATTCAAAGTAATATTTCAACTAATCTACTATTTCATTAAAAAATTCACCATTTTTTTTCCTTCAAATCCCCCACCTCTCAAAAAAAAAACACATTCATCCACTCTTACTCAATTTTTTACTTGAGTGATGATCACATGGAAACGACACGTGGCCAAACCACAGCCTCAGTCTTGCCTCGAACCAAAGAAAGAGAACGTATTTCGAGGCAATTCTAAGCAAGGTTATGGTTGTGGTTTGGCCACGTGTCGGTTTCATGGTGGAACTGGTTCCATGTGATCATCACTCTTTTTACCTTTAAAAAATGTGTCATTTTTCTTTTTTTAAAAAAGAAAAACATTATAACTATTAAAAAAAAAAGTAAACAAAACCCCATAAATACAATAGGTACAATTGTACAAATATGGATCCATTCTCACCAAGCTCGTGACCCAAATTAAACCCATTCACACTCCCCCTCTCAACCGAACTCTATAAATCCATTCCTCCCAAAATCATAAACAAAAGCCCATCTTAACACCCCCATCATCACCCACATCAAAACCAAAACAAAGCAACCACCAACAAACAATCCAATTTTTCTTTCTTTCTTTATTATTATTATTATTTTATAAAAAAATAATAAATAAATAAATAAATAAATAAACCCAAATAAACAACTAAAAAACCACTCCCACCTCCCTCCCCCTCTTCTCCTCTCCAACATCCCTCTCCCTCCTTTGCATGGACTCCGGCCCTTCCCCGCCGGAGGACCCCCCCTCCTCCTCCTCCTCCCAAGTACCCCCATCCTCTCCTCCTCCTCCTCCTCCTCCTCCCCCTCCTCCTCCTCCCTGCCCTTCCCCACCTTCCCACCAACTCAGCCGCTACGAATCCCAGAAACGCCGCGACTGGAACACCTTCCTCCAATACCTAAAGAACCACAAACCCCCTCTCACCCTCCCCCGCTGCAGCGGCGCCCACGTCATCGAGTTCCTCAAATACCTAGACCAGTTCGGCAAAACCAAAGTCCACTCCTCCGACTGCTCCTACTTCGGCCACCCAACCCCTCCCGCCCCTTGCTCCTGCCCTCTCCGCCAAGCCTGGGGCTCCCTCGACGCTCTCATTGGCCGCCTCCGCGCCGCCTACGAAGAGAACGACGGCAAGCCCGAGACCAACCCCTTCGGAACTCGTGCCGTCCGGACTTACCTTCGAGAAGTCAGGGAAAGCCAGGCTAAAGCCAGAGGCATCCCTTATGAGAAGAAGAAACGAAAACGCCAACCTCCCGCTGCCGGAGATGCTCCCGGAGATGATGCCGGAGAAGCTAGTACTGCCAGTGCTAGTGTAGTTGGTGTTAGTAGTGAAGCTGGTGCGACGGTGACGACGGAGGTGGTGGCCGAGGACGCCGGAGGTGATACGACGAAGAGTTCATCGGCTTCTTGAGTATAAATCCTACCTTTTTTTCTCTAATTAATTACTCCATCTTTTTGTTTTACTTGGGATGAATTGAAGAAGGGTTTAGGGTTAGTGGGTTTTATATAGGACGTACTACTGTATATGTGGTTCATTAGGGCATGGTGAAGTGAAACCAGAGAGGACAGAGAGAGAGAGAGAGAGAGAGAACAAGTTCAAGGAGGGAAGGAAAGGGATTATGATCATCAGCATCATCATCATCATCATCATCATTCAAAGTTTCTTATTGTTTATGAGCTGATTGATTGATTGATTGATTGATTTACTTATTTTGATCATTAATTTGTCATTCTTCATATCATATAATATATATATAGTTCATTCTGATCTCACTTGTGTTTTTGTTTTTGTTTTTAGGGTTGCATTGTAGAAGAGAGTTCTTGTTTTGTTTTTATTGTTGTTGTTGTTAATTTCTAGGGTTTCCATCTTTACTTTGACTATGAATGACACATGTTAATAAGCAAAGTGTATGAACTCCAAGCCCACACGTGTGCATTTCCATTGATACATGCATGACAGGTCTTGTGTTTAATTCTTCGTTTATTAATGGCTGCATGTATATATATATATATAAATCATCCTTCACATTTGCTCAAGATTCATCAATATATTGAAAGTGACCTAGCTACCTGTTCTCTGATCAGCAAGATTGAATCAGTATTCTCATAAATTTTTGTTACCACTGCTGATCACAAGCTAATTAATGTTGAATATATATATATATATATGGAATGTTAATCAGGGAAGGCAAAAACATTGAAAGAGCTGGAAGAAGCAGGAGGCCAGTGGGACCTCTTCTTTCTTTTGGCAAACTTATCTGGCCCTTTCTCATTAGGGTTCTTTGTCCATTTTGCCATGACCAAGTCTCTTTCCTTCTTTTGATTCTCCATTATGATCATATCCATCACAACACCTTCACAGTGTCCTACTCTTTTTGTTCTCTCTCTCTCTCCCTCCCTCCCTCCCTCCCTTTAACACATACTTTTTTTTTTCTTCATTATTTATATACCATATTCTTAAATATAAATACAAATACATACCTGGTATAGGACATATGTTAATGTTAGGTGGTATCAGAGCTAGGTTTCGATCATATATATCAGAAGGAAGCGTAGTATTTAAGAAATCGGAGGAGGATCGAGATATCGGATAACACGCGAATTATTTATTTATAATGCAGTCATATCAGCTGATGCAGTGATCATTTAGTGATTTGCACCCTTTTTGAAAAAGTCTTAATATTCTAATCAAGAGAAAAAGCAACCATTACTACTTTTTTATTGAGTGATTGCTTTGGGTTTAGACTAATGAAAGAAGCTTAGGGAGGGAATTAGCTCTATGTCTTGTCTTGTGGAGTGCCAATCTTAGGTTTGTAAATTTTCTTTAAGGTATATAAGAAGACAGAGGTGCTGACTGATCATTGACAAGGGCTGTTTTGGAATATAGTGAAATTAATGGAAATGGGGCCATTGTGAATATATATTTTATATATATGTGAGCAATTTGGAATCTTTGATTATTTTTATTTTTTATTTATTTTTTATTTTTGGTAGGATCATCATCTATAAAAATTCCAATGCAAAGGCCTCTCAGAGTCCACTATTGGTTGTTGGGCATCTTGACAAGAATTCAATGGTTTAATTTGTGGATTGAAAAAATTAACATTCATGTAGTGTTCATGCATCATACTTTTTCTTTTCTTTCCTTCTTCTTTAATTCTTTTCTTTATTATCGAATTGTAATGATCACCTTTTTTCCCTTTTTTTATTTATTAAAAAACAGTCAAAAATATATTCTTGTTATTAATTATGTGTATTATTATATTCATCGTCTCCGCAAAGTATTTTTAAGATATGAAGGTTATTGAAAGCACATTAAAATTTATTTTTTCAATATTTTTAGTTTGTGTTTTATTTTTAATTTTTTTTAAAAATTCTATAAATATATATATATAGAATAGAGATGTGGGAAGCATTGTGTTATTTTTCTTTCTCTAAAGTGTAGTTTATGGCAACAAAAACATCTCATATTCAAACTATAAAAGAAAGGGTTTGGTATCTTTGATATATGTTTGAATATATATAGTGTATAATAGACTTTACATCTTTTGATGACTAAGTTTCAACCAATTGATGTATCCATCACAGTGATGGAATCATAAGGGTCTAATTCTATATATATATTTCGTCCTTTGAATCATATATATTGATTATACATTAATACTTGTCTTGAAATAATTGGTGTTTGTAGGAGTGGTGTGCTAATTCTTTGCACAAACATATATATATACACATTCATTTTTGTGATGTTGATTGCCATTAAATAGCTTAAAAGGAGTAGTTGAAATCTCATGTTTTCTTAATTGCTTGTGTTAATCAACCTCAATTAGAAGATGATTACCATCGCGCGCGTGGTTCGATGACGACTTCCTCTTTAGAAATTTTGGTGCCTTATCTTGGTAATAATTGGACGTAATTGGCTTCTAATCACATTCATTCAATGGTTGAGCATTTGGATCAGTAATTAAATATTAAGTAATTTAATTAAGTCTACCTTCAAACCACCAAGGTACTTAAAATTATACATTGCTTATGTGTGTAAATGAATTTTTTTTTTCAAATAAATTTTCATATGAGGTCAAATTATGTGGATGATCTTGATTTTATCAAAAAGAATTACGTGTGGTTATTTTTCTTTAAGAGGTAATTATTTATTAATCTTTGCATTATTTTGTACTATTTTCCACCCAAAACACACACATCCAAAATACTATTACACTAAGAGCCTACACACACCCCAAGGACCCCAAGGAAAAAATTAAACAATGCCAGAGATGAATAGTTCATTATCTATTTCTTTAAAAGACTAGTTTATGTTTCTCAAATGAATTACTGACTTTTAACATTTATAAAAAATGGTATGTAAAGTGGATGTGCCAACTTATTAAAAAGCAATAGGTGTATATATATATATATATAGAGAGAGAGAGAGAGAGAGAGAGAGAATAGGCTGAATATTGTTGTAATGGACGGACCTTTATATTATTATAAATAAATGATGTGGTTTATCAGTTTTTTTAAAATAATAATAATAATATAGAGGAATAATACAAACCACTATTTTTCTTGTTGAAAAAACTTTAACACACTCTCTTAGGGCAAATTATTTATAAGTCATTCCAAACAGTAATCAGGGACCCCCTCTCATTATTTACTGCACCCCCAATACATCTACCCCAGGGACCCAATGGGATAAAGTAAACCATACCATAGATCTATAATTAATTATCCTCTCTCTATATATAGATTTACATAAAATATGCATTTTGGTGCAATAAGAAATTTGATTTATTAATTACATGAAAGGGTAATTGGGTTGCATTCATTTTTTTTTCTTTAGATATTTAACTATTCATCTTTTAAATAGTTACTTAATTGCCTAGGGATTTTTGGGTGGGTGTGTAGGGATTTAGTGTAAATAGTATTTTGGGTGGGTAAGGTATAAATTTTTAGAAGGAGAAAGAGAGAGAGAGAGTAGGGTTGATATAATAGATATTTAACTATTCATCCCTTGAATAGTTACTTAATTGCCTATGGGTCCTTGGGTGGGGATGTGTAGGGATTTAGTGTAAATAGTGTTTTGAGTGGGTAGGGTATAAAGGCAAATAATGCATAAATAGTACTAAGGACTATTAGATAATTTTCCCTTGATATAATCACATTTTTGCTAATTTGGTTAATTTTTAGAATAATATCATAAAGTTATATATAAAAATAATTAAATAAATTTAAGGTAATGATAAAAGAGTAAAATGTAGGTAGGGTTTTATAGTACAAATGAGATCATAAAGAGCACCAAGTATTGGAATGGACTAAAGGAAAGAAATTAAAGAGAGATTTAATGCTGGAAAGCATGATCAAGGACCATAATCACTTGTCGGAAGAGAATCCAAAGACCACATTAACACTAATCGTACACTTTCTTAACTTAATTTAATTGCATACATTAATCCAATCAATCAAGTGGATGAAGCTCAATCAATATTCTTCTCTCCATTAATTCAATCATTTTTCAGATAACAACCATGACTCATTCATTACACCACAACACTGCTAGCTGTTTGGCCAAAAGAATGTTGATGTCGAAAATTCGCTCCCTTTTAAGATTGGAGCCGATCAGGATCAACAAATACGATTTGTAGTTATTGAGACTTTTTCCCTATAACTCTCTCTCTCTCTCTATATATATATATATATATATATATAGCCATGTTAGAGTGAGGCCAGCCGCAAATGCGACCGGCCCACTCTAACACCCAAAACCAAACCCACCTCATGGCTGAGTGATAGAGTGGGTCGGCCGCAAATACGGCCGGCCTCACTATATCATTCTTACATATATATATATATATATATATATATATATATATGATCATGTTAGTATAGGTATTTATTTTATTTAAGGTTAACGCCGTTTTGAGGTTTGGAAGTATTTTTCAAATCCAATAGTATGGATGGAAAGAGCGTCGAAAATAATTTAGCGTGTCGATTTTAAGTATAATTTGGGACTTTGTAGGTGCTTCATCTTGGGTGAAACCCAAATTGTATGAAAATTAGCATCTTGCTAGCTTATTTTTCGATGCTCTTTCCATCCATCTGATTAAATCCTTAAAATATGCGAGTGGTAGAATGGGAGGCGACCTAAAATAATAGTTAATATGGCCTATGCTAACATGACCCTATATATATATGTATATATAGTATTAAGTCTATGTAAAAGTCTAAATTTAAAATTCATGGATCAAATACAACCAAATGTTAGTCTAAATAAGCCCATCAACAACTCTAATTATGAAGATGAAAATCTTTGTGAGAAAACGATCATGTTTTGCTATCTGTGTTAAATAAGGCCGAATTTCTAAATAAGTAAATTTATCAAAAATCTCTTTACAAATAATTTCAATAGCTAGCATTAATGATAATAAGAATAAGAATTTCCTCAATATGAAAATGTGGAAAATGATGGTAGGGAAAGAAAGGGTGCATTTTCTTTATATCTTTTCATGTGCTTGTCCATTTTAGTTTCTTTATTCAACCAGAGATAAAGAACTTAATTTTCCCTTCTTGTTATTTTCTAGAATGAAATAGAAAACAAGAAGGAAAAACAAAACCATGCAGTGTGAGAAAATTGGGAAAGAAGTATTGAAGAGTAAGGAGAGTGATAGGGATATTGCTTGTCCCATGAACAAGACAATGCAACATTCAATGTGCCACAAGTCCCAATTAATCAATCAAACCTAAAAATTCTTACATATATACTCTCTTGATTCAGTCAATTCTTTTTTAAAATTTATCACGTACATATATACTTGTATAAATGTATATACCAAATTTAACATTTTTGTAAAATATATTCAAAAGAAAACCAAAAATTTTCATACGGTCCTAAAAGTATGAGAGTATAAACTAAGATCAAATTGTTTGCATGGCTAAGATGAGACAACAAATTACTAACAATTGACAAGAAGGTGGAATGGGACGAAAACCTTATGCAACCTTTGTAATGAAAGTGTGGAAACGATACAATACTATTCATTACATGCTCTAAAATGTGGAAAATATGGGAGCACTACTGTCCACTTTTCAACTCCAAATCCACTCCCCTATCGATACAAGATTTTTGAGGGAACTCACAGTAATGGTCGACATTACCTGAAGCACATGATTTGAAAGGAACCAAAGAAAGATGCTTCCAAGTTATCAAAATCATTTGAGGGATTGACTTTTTAATATTATCTTGGTTCAATGTAGCCCACGTGTCCAAAAAATCAAAACTGGTGACGATGGAATACATTGTGAAGCGCTTTCAACTATGATGACCAAGCAAACCCAAGGTTCAAGGATGACTTTGAATATAATGTGATGCTAGAGAACAGTAACTCAGGGTGAAAGGGAGCGGCATTATACCTTACAAGATCGGAGCCACATATGAGGCCCAAGACTAACATGCTACTGTATGCATGTAATTTATCTTATCTAATCAATTAATGAAAGTGGTTTATACACTTAGAGAGAGAGAGAGTGTGTGAGAGTATAAACTAAGATCAATGTAAAACACTGAAATCAAGCACGTTAGTGAAATTAGAGAATCTGTATTAAGATATGTCAAGAGCAAGCAATGCATGCACTACATGAAACTGAAGGAATCATCAAGAAACTCAGGAAATTCCAACCTCATCTCCCTGTCAAGATCCAACAAAGCATCAATGAAACCAATTGAAGTATTAGAGGACTCTCCAATGGTTTCACTCATCTCCTCCATTTCACCAAGAATTTCACCACCATGGACGTTCTGGTTTGAAGAAGTAGCTCCCAATGATTCTTCTTTAATATCATTCTGCAGAAACACATCCTTGCTAAGAAAATCACTCCAACTGAGATCAGATGGCGGCGGAGGAAGTTGATCAGTCATCGCCGCATTCGAGGAAGAAGAAGAGGCCTCAGTGATAGCGAAGCTCATGGAGGAGGCATATTGATTCAGGGGGAGAAAATCCCAAATAGGTTTGAGATCAGTAGCAGTTGATGAAGGTCTGGAGTGGAAGTAGTTCTTGAGGTCTCGGTTGAGGCTACTGACCTTGGCTTCATGTGAGGCGTGATATCGAGCCCCGGTGGTGTTTCCGGTGACCGCATTGGCCCCCGGAAGGCCACCGATGCTTTGAAGGAGCTGAGAGATTGGTTTGTGAGTGACGGGATCGATTCCCCGCTGAACTAGCTTCTTGCTCAGCTTTGTGTTCCAGTAGTTCTTGACATCGTTATCGGTCCGGCCGGGGAGCTGGTTGGCTATAATGGACCACCTGCATGCACCATTAAAAGTGAAAAGAGGGAACATTAGGTTTAGGGTACATATGTTTGTTAGTGCTAGGGTTTGAAAGACTGTAACTAACTGTATGTTAAGTAAATTTCATTTAGTATAATTTCAATCCTTTGCTAGGGTTAGGGTTTGCATATATGACTGTTTCTAACGTGCATGTCTATATTTGCAAGTTGGTGATTCGAGTTGTTTCCTAAATTTCATTTATTATGATTTCAATCCTTTGCCTAGCTAGCTAGCTACATTTCAACAACTATCACCTAATATTAACCTCTTAATATTTTTACCCTTTTTTGAGTGATCTCATGCCTCAAGCATGAAACATTTAAAACATCATCCAATGACTTCAAAAAAAAAAAAAAAATACAGTCACAAACAATGGAGATGTGTTAAAAAGTAACCTCTAAAAATGGAAACTTCTCGCATTTTTTTTTTTTTTTTTTGACATAGGCCATAAAGGCCTTCAAAGAAGGTGTGTCAAGGGACATGGCTTTAGGTAACGAACACTCTTGACCCCTCATCGTGCGCGTGCAGATGTGGGGACTCAAATTTGGGAGCTTTCATGTGCTCACCAAGTGAATCACAGCTAGCTCCCATTTACAAGGAGGCTCAAACCTAGAAACGTGTTGATCAATGAAGTATCCGGCCTGGGCCGGGATATATACCGCTAGACCACTGGTCCTTTGGTAACTTGTCACAAATTTGACTTGCTACAAATCCATGCATGCAAGCTATGAACATTGCAATGTGATTCTGATTCTACACAGAGATGCAATATATGTTTGGTTTAGGTTCATGAAGTCAATTACCTGCTTCCAATGGTTGCATGAAGAGTGATAATCATCTCTTCTTCTTGTGGAGTGAAGCTCTCATGCTTGAGGTTTGGCCTCAGGTAATTAGTCCATCTCAACCTGCAGCTCTTCCCACACCTCTTCAACCCTAATAATAATAATAATAATATGAAACTATTAATTACCATATATATATATAAAGTTTAAGAGAAGAAAATAAAGGTCATCATGCATGAGTAGTATTATAACCTGCTTTCTTTGGCACTGAAGTCCAGTTGCCAGTTCCATGAGTGGATGTATAAGCAAGCAGCTTTGCATCCTCCTCTGCAGTCCAAAGACCTCTCTTCACAGTGGACCTATCACAGCATGGAGGCCTCCCCATCGATCGATCCTCACAAGCTTAGCTAGCTAGATCACAATTAAGTACTATCAATATTAATGGGTATAGAAGAAGGATGGAGATATGAAGTAGTGTTGATGAAATGAGATATATTAAGGATTTTAAAAGAAGATGAAGGCAAGAAAAGCATGAGATTCCCCTCATTTATCAAATGATGGCATGATTATTGTTTCATCGATCTCCTCTTCAAAACCGTTTGAGATGACACACACACACACCTCTTATGGTTGGTTTGCATGGTTTTTATCTCAATATGAACAACAAAAGAAGGTTCAAGTTGGGTGTGCTTGCTCTTAATTTGTTCAAGGATATGAAATTGATCAGCTAATTATTGCCCTTATATTTGTCATGCAAGTTAAGAGAGAGAGAGAGAGAACCCTCACAACATGGATTTTATGAGATGATGGTGAGATTTCAAAACAGTAATATATTTATATATAGATAGATGGATAGATATAGGCGAAAATATATTTTTGATCCATGTATTATAATATATTGTTTATTTTTATTTCGGTATTATGAAAATGTTCATTACAATCGTTGTATTTTCGGAGTTTTGGCTATTACAGTCCCTGGGGCTGACATTGCAACCACTTGGCATACATACTGAATAATATATATATATATATATATATATATATATATATATATATATATATATATTATGACATAGCAGTTGACTAGGTATGCCAATGTGGCAAAAAAAAATTTATAATAAAATAAAAAAAAATCAGGGTAAAAAACCTTGCCTTTTTACACAGCATTATACTATGGCAGATTTTTTTTTTCAATTTTTTGCCATATAACATTCCACGTTAGCTGATACCTTAGTAATACTCGAATTAATATATTTAAAGTTTGATTTTTTGTGATGTCAGTATATCACGTCAGCTGTCATGTTATAATAAAATATATATATATATATATATATATATATATATATATATATATATATTCAGATCTTATGTCAGGTGGTTACCACATCAACCCTAGAAATTGTAATTATCAAAACTCCGAAAATATAGGGACCGTATATAATAATCATTTTCATACTATAATACACTGATAAAATTATATTTTAATCATAGAAATATTCATGTTGTTTGAGATCTCGAGGCATGAATGCATGTGTGGTGTGCATTGATGAGATGTGGATATAGTCTCCAAAGAAGGAAGCAGACAAGAGCAAGGGAACACGTGTACACCCTGCATGGATATCTATAATTATCAAATTGCTCAATCAAGGACATGTGTTCCTTAAAGGGAGAGAAAGAGAGACAGAGAGATGGAGGACAGTGTGGATGAGATGGAGGATTTGTTCTCCCTTTCACTAGCAAGGAGTGCAGAAAAGGAAGAAGAAGAAGAACAAGGTGATGGAAAGGAAGAAGGAGAGAAGGTTGAAGAGAGTGATCAGAAGAAGGATGACATAGTTGTTGATGAGAAAGAAGAAAGAGAAGTTAAGGATCAGATTGAAGAGAAGGTAGATGACGATGATGGGTTGAGTTCTACTACCGGACTTCTTAACAATCTTATATCTAACCTGCCAGTTTCCATCACAGGTATGTTTAAGCTGATCATAACTTGAATGGTATTGTCTTAGAAATTAACTTTTAGTTTTTTTTTTTTTTTTGTTTTTCCTGCAGATGGTCCAAGTCCAGAGGCAGATGAGGCATCACTTCTCATTAATTCCATCGTCCATGACTAATTAGTGTATTGTTTTAGAAGTTGAAGCTTTTTTAATTTGGCTTCAGGAACAGTTTGGTTTTGTGATGATATCATGTAATCGATCTTCTGATGATGTGTTTTTCTTAAATCCTGTGAACGTATCTACAGTTGATATTTATTTGAGTGAAATATATATGTATATTTTTTTTTGAAAAAATAGGATAATCCACGTTTTTTTAATAATGTTAGGAGGATAGGCTCCACAGAGCACATTAGGACTGAGCTGACGAGGTACATTATTTGGGGTGTTTTAGTTTCTTTGTGGGAAAAATGTCCTCCTCGTCCCCTACTAGAAACTTTAGAAACCATTAATGTTGTCCTCTGAATTTTAGGGTTTTCTCCGTGAATCTCAGATTATTATTATTATTATTATTTTTTCATCAGTAGTGATACCACCCACCGCACTGTAGTTTTTGCTTCTTGGAAACATGAGCCACCTGGTTGTCCTACAGTTTTGATCTCTTGGAAACATGAGTCACATGGTTGTCCTCCCCAATAAATGTCAGGATTTTTTTCTTCGTTAGTGGTTTCTACCATCTATAGTTGGCGGTTTATATATATATATATATATATATCAAGCCGTATGTAACCAGTTAAGTAATTCGAACCAGCGACCACATAAGTGTTGGGACCACCCGCACCCACCATTTTTCACTCCTAAAAAAAGGTCCTCAATCATGAATCAAATTTGTACCACACTGACGCAGAGTTTTTACGGCGATCAGGGTGATCAATAGACTCATGAGTGGTAAGCTTAGTGCTTTTTTTTTAGGAGAAGTTTTAAAATTTCAATCCTCAGTCATGAATCAAATTTGTACCACACTGGCGCAGAGTTTTTACGGCGATCAGGGTGATCCATAGACTCATGAGTGGTTAGCTTAGCGCTTTTTTTTTTGTAGGAGAAGTTTTAAAATTTCAATCCGGCAGCAATAGTCATGTCTTCAAGCTATCTTGGTTTGTCAGTTCCTTTGTGAAACAGAGATAATTTAGAATTATGCCTTCCATAATTTGCCAGTGAGTCTGCTATAACATTGAGTTCCCGGGGACAATAGTTAATCTCCATCATTGGGATGCTCTCAAATATGCTTCGGATGTATTGAACTTCAGCACTGAATCTCCAATTGCTATGTAATTCCTTTGCATTGATCAGCTTCAGAACTGATGGGCAGTCAGTTGCTACTTTATCTGGTTCCAAATTGGTTGATCTGCATTGCTCCATAGCACTGATGATGGCCATAAGTTATGCATGGAGGCTTGAGTCCGCAACCCTGGATGAAGAGCTAGCAAAGCAGATTGTGTTTGTGCCCCTAATCACCACAAAATCTACACCACAAAAGGAAAATATGCATGCCAAAATGCATCACATAGAATTGTAATCATGTTTTTATAAACAGATGTTGTGAGATACTCCCTGATTAGTTCTTGATTTCTCCTTAGATAATCTTGCGTAGCTTCCAGTGTATGGTGAAATACTTGCCAAGCTTGTTCTCTTTTGTTTCTGAAAACCAACTCACGTTTGGCCTTCCAAATGCTCCAAGCACAAGTGATCACTAAGGCCTTGGAGGACTGGTATCTGTCTCTCCCAGCCCCTCAATGGACCATAAGCCATTGTCCATCCATAATTGGTATTACAATTCACTCCCGTGTAATTTGATACTAGTCTCCAACATTGCTTTGAGATATAGTTAGCTTTGCCCGTTTGGAAGTTAATATAAGAATGAATTTTAAGTAAATACATTCTTTTCTTCAAAGAACATCAGTTCATCATATATATATATATATATATATATAGAGCTGATATTATAAGGCCGGCCAGATCACTGTGCAAATCCGGTCGACTCCCATTTCGGTCCTTGGAATATGTTTGAAGGATTTTCAATGTACGGATAGGAAGGTCATCAAAAAAATAAGCTAGCTAGCATGTTCATTTCCATACAATTGATTGACCATTTGGTCCTCCCAAATATGTATATTATTAAAAAAATATTATAATCAAATAATTATAATAAAATTAAGTGAGAATATAGGCTAATTTCTGAAAACTAATTTTTCAGAGGGAAAATTACCATACGGTCCTCCACAAAGTTTCATTTTCCTGGCAGGCCCCTTTGACATTCCTTCCTGACTTTCTTTTTGAAATTCTTCTTTGCAGGTCTCTCTTTTCAGTAAATGAATGAATTTTATCAAAAATACCAATTTTACCCGTAGCTAATCACATCACATCAAATTTTTGTTTTTTGGGATTTCTATTTTTCTTATTAATGATTATTAAAATATTTGTGTAGACCATTTGAAAAATCTTATCTTATCTTTTATCTTATTTTTTATGAGTAAAGTTAGTTTGTGGGTTGTAACTTGTAACTATGCTTTTGATTTCATTAGAATAAGTATTTGCAAGTTTTCTCTTCTTTATTTTGCAACACAGACATATGGAAAAGGACCAACTCATGCAGTGATTGGGAAGCAAACACTTAGGTTGCATTTGGGTAAGGGGAATGGAAAGGAAAGGAGTGGACATGAGAATGGAAAGGAGAAGGGAATAGAAAGGAAAGAAATAGAAAGAGTAATGATTACTTTGTTTGGATGGGAGGTAATAGGAAGGTAATGTATTGGGAATGGGAAAGGTAAAGAAAAATGTTATGATATAATTACTTTTATACCCTTGATATAAAAATGGATTTATTTCTTTATAAAATACTTTGATTAGCATACTTCGATTTAATCCTTATAATTAATTTTTTAATTAAATATAAATATCCCCATTTAATAATTTTTTATTTAATTAATATAATTAAGAACAATTTGTTATTCAAAAACGATTATAATTCATATAATCATTTAATTAAGAACATTTTTTTAATTTAATTATTAAATTAACAATTAATTGTAATAATCAATTATTATATTTAAATTGTTAATTATAATAATTAATATTTACTTATAATAATCAATTATTATATTTAAATTGTTAATTATAATAATTTATTATTATTATTATTATTATTATTATTATTATTATTTACTTATAATAATTAATTATTATGGTAAATTGAGGGGGCAAATGGGTCATTTGTCCATTTCCCTCCTCTGATTTAATTATTATAATTAAATTGTTATAATTAAATAAATCATTATAATTAAATATAAATATTGATATTTAATCATTTTTATTTAATTAATATAATTAAGGACAATTTGTTATGCAAAAATGATTATAATTCACCTAATTATTTAATTAAGAACAATTTTTTAATTTAATTATTAAATTAACAATTAATTTTAATAATCAATTATTATATTTAAATTGTTAATAATAATAATTAATTAATTATTATAATTAATATTTACTTATAATAATTAATTATTATAATTAGTTGTTAATTATAATAATTAATTATTATAATTAATTAAGGGGGCAAATAGGTAATTTGTCAATTCCCCTCATGGGGGGAATGACCATCCCTGGCCAATCCCCTCACGAGGGGATTCCTAATCCCTTATAAAAGGGATTCATTTTCCTCAATAAATACCCAAACATGGGTATCAAACATCCAAACGCACCCTTATAAAAAAAATAAACACAAACCACAAAAAAAATACATGCTTACCCCCCAAAAAAACACATACCCCCCAAAAAATACATGTTTACAAAACATAAATTTTTATAGGGAAAACATATAATAAGGAGAAATGAGACATTAATTTCTACCTTAGTTCACACACCCTTAATTACACACCCTAAACCCCCAATACACATAATAAATTTAAAGTTTTCAAATCCATGTGGCTTATGAAGACCATTTAAACAGTTTTATGCAAGAAAACAAAAACAAAAACAAAATGTTTTATTGATAAATCATTCCCATAAAACTAAAAGGCTTCAAATAGACCCATTAAACAAGAAATATGTACATCCATTTTTCCAAAACTATCCACAAAGTGTGTATTTTTCTTTGGGAGAAGCTTGTTTTGAAGATGATCATTGAACACTTCTGGATAAATGTGGTCTTTTGGTGGTGACGGAAGAATGGAGCGAAAGTTGTGAGATGGAAAAGAAAAACGATGGAAGCCCTAGTGATTTTTAGAGTTGGGAGAAAAGCTTCGTCTTGAAAATAATCGTTGAGCAACAAATATGATGCTTTACGGTGGCTGATAGAGACCGGACGCTGTGAAGATGGAGAGAAAAGCAATGAAAACTAGTGATTTTTTGAAGTTGGGGGAAGAACAAACGATGTGATCATTTGGCTTTTCCATTGATATGCATTTAAGTAATTTTCATGATCTTAGGTTAATTTCGAGATTGATGTGACATTTGGTTTAAAAAGAGGGATTTTTCAAAAATATGAAAAATATCAGGGAGATTTTCTGGAACTTTCCTGCTTTTAAGATTATCCTTGTCCCTGTAAAATAATAGAAGAATAAACCACACACACCAAACAGTAATTTCGAAATGTGGGGGAGGTATTTGTTAAAGTTACGATGCTAAAGGGATCAACATGCAATTCAAATAGATCACAAGGGCTTATCTGAAAAAAGCACCAAAACCTGTATCTTTTTCATTGTCTAACTAAACCCCGATCCCTGCCACTCTGCTCCCCACTGCCGCCGAGACAATGCTGTCCGATCACCGCTCGGTGATTGTTGTTCTTCTCCTCCTTGCCCTCCCTCCGCCATGGCTGTGCTTCGTCTCCTCCGTTGGGGTGAACTGGGGAACCTCCTCCTCCCACCCGTTGCCGCCGGCGAAGGTCGTGCAGGGCCTCCTCAGGGCCAACAACATTAGCAGGGTGAAGCTCTCCGACGCCAACTCCTCTGTCTTGGAGAGCCTTTCCGGGACGGGGATCAGCGTCGTGGTGTCCATCCCCAACGAGATGCTCAAGTCCCTCAGCTCCTCCAAGAAGGCTGCCCAGAGTTGGGTCCACGACAACATCACCCGCTATATCCCCGCCACCGGCGGCGGAGTTCGAATCGAGTAAGACTCCTCATTATCTTCTTGTAGATTTTAACCGAGATGGATGAGAAATGCATTTTCTAGTTGAATTTAATTTAAGAATGTGTTTGGATTGGAGGAAATTTGAGGAAAAGGAAAGGGATTTTTTTTTCTTCTTGATTGTGTTTGGTAATCTTTTCTACTCTTTGTTTATGGTTTAAGGGGATTGAACATCCAGGGTTGGTTTCTTACTGGTTATTAGAGCTCTTTCGTGTTCGCTAAGTTTGGTAGCTTTTGTTTAAGTTATTATGGCTTGCTTTGATGGCCTTAGAGGAATTGTAATCTTGATATGATGTGCTTACTTGTTGTAATGTTTGTAGTTGTTTAGTATTTGTCTTCCATGCAGGTGTACCTAATGAATGACTGGTAATGATGCCATTCTCTTCTTATTATCTTTGGTCTGATGGCAAGGTGCTCTATGTGGATCCCTAGTTGATTTTAGGGGTAGAAGTTGTTCTCTAATTTGCTTTTTCTCAGTGTATATAAACTTGTTGCTTCTTCGTTTAGTGGCTGAATGATCACTGCTGATAGAGTATCTTCTGGCTTATAGCTGTTGTGATAAATTTCTTTCCTTTACTAGTCTTTTCATCGAGGTTGTTTTGGTACTTCACTCTTACGATCATACAATCCTCAGACTTGGGTATGACTAAACTAGTTTCAAGTTGCAAAACTTGGAATTTTGTTGTTGTAGTTTCCTGTGAGAGAACAAATTGACAAATTACACGAGCGCTCATGTCTTAACAGCTTTGCATGCCATTCAATTTCAGTTGTGTTTTCAAGTATGTTGACACTTCTAGTGAAGTGTGACATTCATCGAGGTATTGATTAATGAACCTAATTTATTCTTCATGACACCTTGTTAATCCAGGTGAAGGCAAAGGAGATCCTGTAAAGGTTGAGGTTCATATACTTTGGTGTGTGTTTTGAATGGCCTTATATAATTACTCAGTCACTGTTTCTTTTTTTTTTTTTCTTCCTATTTGTTGTTTTGATCAGCTTAAAACATTGAAACTAATTTCAAGAAGTATTTTGTTCTTTGCCTTGTATTTTGGAGTATGTTTGACAAAAGAATAAATTTTAGGCTTGATTGC
The DNA here is from genome assembly GCA_026586065.1 of Dioscorea zingiberensis. Lineage (NCBI taxonomy): Eukaryota > Viridiplantae > Streptophyta > Magnoliopsida > Dioscoreales > Dioscoreaceae > Dioscorea > Dioscorea zingiberensis. The sequence goes on along the minus strand of CM048820.1, from coordinate 65,520,386 downwards.
AAAGTGGAGATGTACGTTTGGTGTAAATGTATAATGCATAGTATCAACAGTAACATAATTTTATACTAATCAATGCTGATGACTGCAGATCAATGTACCACCATGCTGTATGCTCATCTTGATCTACTAGCATTGGCTGATATGGCATTATCTAGATCAGATCTAGACTTAGACTTCATTTTATCTCTTCAGTACTCCCAACTGTGGTCCAAAAGCTAACCAGGATTTTAAGTCACCGGTTTATTATCAACAAATTTTTTAGTTCTTTGAACTATGGAAATCATCACTTGCTCCAAACCACATTCTTTATCTGAGAGTTACAGGTGTACGAACCTGTGAGATCTTTATTAACACTCTCTTGCTACCCTTCATATCGTAAATAAGCAAGGTTATTAATAGGATTAAGCTTCTTCTCTAATTTACTGAACTAATAAATCCTTTTAGTAGCTAGTTGGTATCTAATGTGGGTGTTCTGTTTGCACTTTGAGGCTTATTTTTTAGTTCCTTCTCTAAGAATGCTGTTTAACTATCAAATCACCATTCAGTAGGAATCTTTGCTACATTCTACTTTGTCTAGGAAACAGTTCAAGATTCAACCATATGAAGAAAGCTCTAACCAGACTCCTAACAATTTGTTTTTTTTCCAGATATATTGCTGTTGGCGATGAGCCTTTCCTCCTCAACTATGGTCAACAATTCCAGTCCTTTGTGGTCGGTGCTGCAACCAACATTCACCTAGCCCTAACAGCCGCAAAGTTATCTACCAAGGTGAAAGTCATAGTTCCTTGCAGTTCTGATGTATACCTGTCTGATTCTAACCTCCCATCAGAGGGTCACTTCAGGCCTGATCTTAACAAGACAATGACAGATCTCCTCTCTTTTCTTGGCAAAAATGGTTCACCTTTTGTAGTTGACATCAATCCTTTCTCGAGCCTTCAGAAGAACAAGAACCTCTCTATGGACTATGTTCTCTTCCAACCAAAAGCACACCCAGTAAAAGATGGGCATGTCAAATATCATAACAGTTTTGATGCAAGTATTGATACATTGATTACATCTTTGACAAAGTCTGGCTTCGGCAACATGGATATCATAGTTGGAAGAATCGGATGGCCTACTGATGGAGCAGTGAATGCAACTCCTTCAGTCGCCCAGACCTTCATGAAGGGCTTAATTGATCATTTGCAGAGCAACGCCGGAACTCCACTAAGACCCAAAAAGCCTCCAATAGAAACCTTTCTCTTCAGTCTACTGGATGAGGATCAAAGGAGCATAGCCTCTGGGAATTTTGAGCGGCACTGGGGTATCTTCACTTTTGATGGCCAGGCAAAGTATAATGTGGACTTGGGTCAAGGCTCGAAGAATTTGGCAAATGTGCGGAATGTGGACTATCTTGCTCCCAAATGGTGTGTCGTGAACAACAACAAAGACTTGTCTAATGTCTCTTCAAGTTTTTCAGATGCTTGTTCCAAAGCAGACTGTACTGCTCTATCTTCTGGAGGATCTTGCTTCGGTGTCACCTGGCCGGGGAATGTCTCCTATGCATTCAACAGCTACTATCAGCAGCATGATCAGAGTGCAGATAGTTGTGATTTCGGCGGTCTGGGGTTGATTACTACCGTCGACCCATCGGTAGGTGATTGCAGGTTCCAAGTTGCTATTAGAACATCATTTTCTTCTCTTCACGAAGTACTAGTAATTTGGTGGACTTTAGCATTGAGTGCTTGTGTTTCAGCCTATTTGCTTTGTTTCAATTGGTATTGATATCTGAGAAAATTTTGCAGCAGTAAGGAGTTCAGCCTATGTACTCTGCTGACTTTCCACGATCAATGTTATTATTTGGTGCATTTTGTAAAGTTTCATCACTGTCTAACCACTTATGGATAGATGTTAAGAACTGTGTTCTCTCTCTTCCTCTCTTGGGATAATCTTTTTGTTTGAGTGTTAAATTAAAAATTTGTACAAATATAAAAGATATTTGGTGTGTTCCTCATAAAACAAAACAAAATTGACAATAAACCTTACTAAAGATTTAAAATGTAGATTTTGTAAATCTCATATATAAGTTTTCTGAATGCCTAAATTCCTGTATATTATACTCCAAAATATTAAATATGATATCATTCTCTGTTATTCATTCCCATACCATTTCGGTAAACAATCCTCAAAACCTCATTAAATTTAACTTGTATACAAATGGTCAACAAGTACAACAAAATTTCATTTATCCCTCATACCAACCAAAATGGCTGATCAGAGAACAAATGGAATCTCTACAATGAAGAGAAAAAAGAAGAGATGCTCTTGTAGTTATCTGTGGAAATCTTTGGTTGATCAATTCCTCCACGTTAGCCAGTGGAAAGCTTGATCTTGTTCATTTGAATTATGTTTCTCGCCTACAATGTACTCAACAATCCCTCAAATAACTGACCCTCTTAATTGCTCAAATTCATCCAAACCGTCCTCTAATTGATAATCAGGTCCTCCGAGCTAAACTGAGTCACAGAAGAGCCGTCACAAGTAAGATAAAACCCATCTTCCCAGAACAGCTAAACAATCAAGAAAGCAAATTGATTCACTTCCGAGTACTAGTATTCCTTCTCTTGAAACTAGTCTTTGACCCTTTGCTGCCTTTCTGGAGGCCTGAACTGCCTCCAGGTTTCCTTGGCTTCCCTCCTCGCTTGAACTTCTGTGTCTTCTTGCGTCCAAAAGCATTTTTCACACCTGATATATCACCTTCAGTGTCTGAAGGGTCATTCTCTTCAGAGAAATCCACCAAACCCATGAGCTTTTCATATTCACTCTCATCGATTACCCCTCGCTTCAGCTTTTTCAACAAGCGATATTCCTTCTCCAGCTCCTCATTGTCCTCTTTCGTCTGAGTGGCACGGCGTTGCTTGCCTGTTTTCTTCCTTGTCAGAGTATCAACAGAATCAGATATCCGATTCACTCTCTCTGGCTTTGGTTCATGGCTTTCTTTTTCTCTTTTTCTTTGCAAGTTCCTCTGCCGTTGCTTCTCCCTAGCTTTATCCCTGAAGTCAAATAATCATAATAAACATTTATAGTGGACAAATATGTTCAGATAACAAGAAGATTCAGTTGACCCTCAGGACTATTGATCTTCCTGGAAGTGGCAGAGAGAAATTTTTGTGCAAGCAAAAACTACAATAAATACAAACCAAAAATCTATCAAAAGGAAATATTGCTTACTTGAACTTGATTTCAGTAAGATTAACATCATTTACTGGCAAAAATCCATCAACTGAGAGAGAATGATGTTTCACCTCAGGTATTGTAGGGATTTGCAATAAACCAAAACCCATGGCAAGTTTCCCAATCTCTAGTTCCTTCCACCTAAAAAGAATCTGGTTAGAGAAGATCAGGACCTTTGATGATTTAAAAAAAAATGAATCAGGGAAAACCTGAATATGTAAGAGCAGTGATGCTCCTTGTATGCGCGGAAATACGATACAAATGCTTTGAGCCCCTTCTCCATGACATCACGGTCTACCTTTCCAGCAGCTCTTATCTGTTAAACTTGGCAACAACTATCTTTAGAGATTCCAAATTTCAACATATGAAATCAAGATATATGGGAAAACAAGAAAAAAAAAGATGAGTAATTTCAGCAACCAATACAAAATAGTTATGCACCCATTTTCAGGATACTTGCAATCACATTCATATTCATTGTGATGTGTTGTTTCTACATAAATTTGAACAAAATACATTCAAAATATTAGATACACAACACTCTTGCAGTACCAGGACGCAAACCAAGAAAACTAAAAGAATTCCTGATTCAGATCAGGCATGGAATTGGCACTAAAATAATGAGAAGGCAAGTTAAAAGTAGGCTATGTAAACCCTGACTAAAGCATGCGCCACATAGAAAAACACTAATTTAATGATTCAATTTGAAATACACATATCCAAAACATACAAGACAAGAGATAAGAACTTGCCAAGGGAAGAACATCCATAGCATCATCCACATACTCCTTTTCTTGAAGAGGTACCCTTCTTAACCGCAGGAACTCAACATAGGCATCCTCCTAGAAAACAGGAAGGAAATTGACCTTCATTTTCTTCATGGAGAATGAATTAAAAATGTGTTTGAAAGAAACCTTAGGTAAGAGAAAAACAATAGCTCTTCCTTGTCTGCCTATCCGTGCAGTCCGGCCAACTCTATGAATGAAAACATTTGGATCCTGAGGGGGATCATACTGAAACCAAGAAAAGATCATTTTAGTACTATGATGATAAGGGAATTTAGATGATGGATAACCAAGAGAAACACCGATCTTAAAATTCCCAAGACAGTGGCAAAATCATAGGAGACGGATATTGTTCCAAAATGAAAAGCAAGCAAATGTATATTAAGGTCTACATCAAGTACAATAAAATAGTACAATATAATATTTAATCGGAGTAAATGACACACCTCTGCAAGCAAAACACAAGCATCGTACAGTTAAGTGCATTTTGCTTGTTCATTATTGATTATACAATGTAAAAGAATTGGGAACAAGAGAACAACTAGATACTGTAGAAGAACATGTTCATGCCATATCTTATTAAAAAGTGCCACAAGAGTAATGAATGTTGTTCGCTCAATGCCTAACAGAGAACCTATTTTTCAAAGAAGAGATTCAAGGAACATGTTTTACTAAAAATTAATCCATGAGTGTTGATGCGAAAGAAACACATAATCCTCAATAATGGAAAGCTTAAGACTCTTCATGTGTCAGAAAAAATGAATGAAAAGAAGACTTTATTACAAAGTTTTGCTGTATATATATGCTTCATTTGCACATATGGACACTATATTACCTGTAAAATCCAGTCCACACCTGGAATGTCAAGTCCCCTTGCTGCTACATCAGTGCACAGCAAAACACCACTAGGGAGTGCTGTAAAAGACACTAATGCTTTCTCCCTCACACTCTACAATGTCAAATTGAAACCTAAAAATGAATACAAAAACCTTGAATTAAAAATTCAATTATGACTATGTTTGGTCTCCTAACCTGTTTCATCCTCCCATGAAGAGATGTAATTGAATAATGCTTGAGAACAGTGATTTGTGGAAGGACAACTCCCCAATAATCAACACAGGCACATGTCATGAAGTATCTGCAAGAAGAAATATATTTAAAAGATTAATAGATGACCAACAAACTTCAAAAGCATAGTATTTGAAACTTTGAATCAACAAGGACCCCCATAGCTCATCAATATGCTTACACAATTATCTTTTCCGATTTGTTCTTCAGTAAGAAGTCAACAAGAAGTGAGGCCTTCTTCTCTGCTTCACATGTCAAGTACTGCACAATAAGAATAGAAACCAAAATTATCAGACACATTCTGGAAAATCATATAGGAAGATTGTTGGAACTTTCAAATTCAATCACAAAAAATGTCCAGACCTAATAAGGTTTATACCAGTTTCCAGGTATGACAAAAAGGAGCTACATATCAAGGACAAACCAACACAAAATGTCATCAGGCAAGCCTATTATTTATTCTCAATTTAAGATTAAGGAACTCACACTTATACTATTGACATTTCAAGTATAGTAAGATTAATACAAGAATGTTTTCACCTAAATTGAGGAGATCTTCATCAATAAGGAGATGAGTTATTGCAGCAAAGTAAATTATAAAGATGATATAACAAACCAACCAAATGCACACAAAAAAATGAAAAGAGACAGTCAGGCTGAATGCAAGAGAGGAACAAAAGTTAAATGCATACAAATTGAACCAAGTGGGTAAAATCTGAGGAACTCAATCTCAAACTTATCATAAAATCTGAAGAGTGCAAGAAGAAAATACCTCAATTTGGAGACCTGAAGGAGTCTTGGCGGAGGCCATTTCACGTGAAGCTACGATACCTTGTGGTTTAGCTTCAGCTCGAACTTCAACCCTGACAGGATTTCTTAATCCTGCCCTGGCCAGTTCTTCCACTGCTTCGGTTTGAGTAGCAGAGAAAAGCCCTGTCCTACGAAGCTTTGGCAAACGAGATATAACAGAAGTAATTTGCTTTTGAAATCCCATATCCAAGAGTCGATCAGCCTCATCTAGAATAAGAATCTGTTTTGCTCAAAACGAAAGCACATGCGACAATCAGATATAATTTGAGGTTAACAAATCAGAAGCAAAGAATGAATTAAAATAAAACAAGGAACATGATGTAAAGAGCAAAACCAAATCACAATATAATACCTCTAGACTCCGGAAGTCCAGATTATCAGCCCGTTCCATTATGTCATGCAGCCTCCCAGGGGTACCAATTAGTACATTCACACCCTCCTCCTCTATTCTCTTCATGTCCACCCGTACATCAACTCCTCCAACAAGAAGCATAGTCTTAACTTTTGGCATTGTCATTATGAAAGGCTGAGCCACATTGTATATTTGCAACGCCAACTCCCGCGTTGGAGATATGATCATTCCCATGACCTGCAAGAAAAAACACAAATATAAACACAAGAATACAACTTTCAATATTCATCTCCAAAACTTGGGTTTTCTGCTTCATCAGAAAGTAAACATTCAAATGCTTCCTCCTGCAGGGAAGAAAAAAACAAGATTCTGCCTTTCTTCGGAACTGAACAAGATTTTCCTGGAGAAGATCCTTGAGTAACTCCCATTATACTTGGACAATTGAGTAATTCCAGTTAATTGTGCTAAAAGTCTAAAGCTCAGAAAACACAGTAGAAGGCCATAACTCCTACCTATACTCCCATGATAGATTTCTCACCTAGTGAATCAAATCCAAACATCTCATAATCCTAATTTCAATAACTTCTCAATCTTAATAGAAGCAAAGCACATAACAATACGTATCGAAAGGGAGACCTGGTGAGGTTTTGGGGAAGGCGAGCCGCGGATAATCTCAACTAAAGGAACAACAAATGCTAGGGTTTTCCCGGACCCGGTAGCGGCATCAACAGCAACGTCTTTGTGGCTGCATAGCAACGGAATAGTCGCCGCCTGAACCGGCGTGCAGTAGTGGAATCCGCCGGCGGAAAGGGCATTGAGGATTGCCTCAGAGAGCGCAGGCTTCAGCTCCGAGAAACGTGTGCCTGTGAGCGCCTTGTTTGATGGCTCCCCGTCCTCCATGGATTCCGGAGCACGAGAGCACTGCGATTAGGGTTTATGACAGCAAGATGGACCTCATTTCGATCCATAATGGGCCTTTAGATTCGATAAAGGCCCAATTGAAGCCCATTAGGATGGAGCCCAACGTAGCTCCAAACCCTTAACTTGATTGAGCTCGGGTTGGATCCAATTAATTTGAACCAATTCAGAATCAGCTAGGGTTTAAATTTTAGTCTGAGCTGCCGGTCTCTAGGGTTTAGGGTTTAGGGTTTATGACAGCAAGATAGACCTAATTTCGATCCATAATGAGTCGACGAAGTCCCCAAGTGACGTTTATGAGGAAGGAGCCTAATGTAGCTCAAAACCCTTAACATTATTCAAAAAAATAAAAATAAAAAACTACTCTCCATTTTGGTCGAGAATGAGCCGAACTTGATTGAGCTCTAGTCAACTCCAGTTAATTTGGATTGATTTATAATCAGCTAGGGTTCAAATTTGAGTCCAAGGGTTTAGAGTTTAGGGTTTATAATAGCAAGATGGACCTGATTTCAATCCATAATAGATTTTAAATCTGAGGAAGGTCCCCATTGAAGCCAATTAGGATGGAGCCCAACGTAACTCCAAACCTTTAACATTATTCAACGAAATAAAAATCTACTATTTAGGTTAGGTCATCTCCAATTAATCTGGATCAATCTAGAATCGAGGTTTATATTTGAGCCTAAATTGCCTGTCTAGGGTTTAGGGTATGTGACAACAAGATGCACCCAATTTCGATCCATAATGGCCTTTAGATTGATGAAGGCCCTACCGAATGTGCTCAATGAAAGCAAATGTTTATGGTGTTTTTGTTTTATCTAAATTTTATAATATGCATGTAATGTATATTATAAAATTATTTGGAATTGAATTGGAACAAGCCAATCAATGTTCAAATTCAACTCAAAATTAATTTTGATTTATAAATTTCAACTTGAGTTTGGTCAATTGTCATCAGAAATCAATACTAATTAAGCAAAATCATCCATAAAAACGATCGACAATGCTTAGAAGCCTTTTGTCAGTCGTATCTTTTTTTTTATAGAAGTTATCACCTTTTATTTATAAGAGCGGTTTAGGTTTGAAGGATCTAATTCTCATAAGATAAAAATTCTCAATCAACTCATTAGTGTTAAGTTCTTTACCATTAAGTATCGTTCCCAATTGACCAATATCTTGATAATGGTGAATATTTTCTCAAAAAAAATGGAATATTCTTAAGCCTCCTTTTTAAGTTTGGAAGTTAGTACCAAAATAGACTTAAAGTTGTGCGTATTATTCTTGATAGTAATGCATGTCATGATCCAGTTGCATGCTTTGTCTGAGCATCAATGGGGAGGAATATAGATTAAATGAACAATAAAGGGAGAGGAATATTGAGTGAGCTAAATAGTGTAGCCATAGATGAGAGAAAGAGAAATTGATAATTTTGTGGACTAGATTTTTGGATAAACTTCTTTGAGATATTGTGCTGAATTGCACATCCATGAAAAACAGAAATTTTATTTTTCTATTGAAAAAATTATTTTTCTTTTTGAAGTTTAATATGTAAAAAGAATATTATTGGAGAGTGTAAATACTCATGTCAGATTGTCAGTGAGAGAGATGTAGAGATGTTTTAGACAAGTCATAATCATCGATTAAATTTATTTTTACAATGAGATGCAAATGGAGTCATGTAACCACTTAGAAACACTTTGATAGCAAGAGTACACACTAATTATAATGAGTACCAGCACGAAGGAGGACCCATCCTCCTCCCTTCGCACACAGATCTGTAACCGCCAACAATGCACTGATTTTTTGCAAACCAGCAACATTTGTACACACGGTTCGACAAAGAACCTATTTTGAAATACACTAAATGTGATTTATTCACCTTTTTCCAAAAAAAAAAAAACCACATATACCCATGTAAATAAATACCGGCTTAAGATTTATATTTGGATTAACCGTATTCATTCAATCATCATATAAAAATTTAAACATAAGGAGGCTATTAGCATACTTAGGTCGTCAAAGGATCACTATGATCCTATGATGTACCTAATACAATAATTACATCAGTCCGTACTTCGGTGTTAGACCTTCTTTTTGTGTGTCCTCAAAATCTATCCCGATGAAGAGGCAATGTCTCCTCTCGTGTGGATGTCAGACTCCTCTTGATTATAGATTCCATTACGATCAGCTTTAGCTTTTTTGAGGCGTGCATGAGTTGCATCAAATCAGGAAAGGATTAGAGACACCATACTCCTTTTGACTATAGGTTCCATAGCGATCAGTTTCAGCCTCTTTGACGTGTGAGCTGCATCAAATCCTTTTGGATTAGGAAATCTTATATGTCAATATTTTAGTAAATCGTACATGCGCCCGTCACGAATGACCTGAATAAATGTAATAATTGATTAAAAGAGAGACCAAAAGACCATTGGTCCAGCGGTACCTCAGGTCCCATGCGTTGGAGTGATTCACTTGGTGAGTAAAGCTCCCAAGTTTCAATCCCCGCCTCCTTAACAGAGAGAGAGGGTGGGAAATTCACTTGATGAGTACAAGACTCCCTAGTTTGAGTGTCCATCTGTACGCCCATGATGAGGGATCAAAGGTGTTCGTCATATTCTAAAATCACGTTCCTTAACGTCCCTCTGCGGAGGGATTTATCCCCTATGTTAAAAAAATAAATAATAAATAATAAGAAGAGAGAGAAAAAGAATGGAGAAAGAATACAATGGTGGAGGTCTAGATCAAGTGTGGCGTGCACACGCAAGAAAGCTAAATGGAGACATGAGATAGATGAAGAGACGCTTGATCTCCTTGAACGTGTGGAGAGCACAAGGGATTTTATCTACAGAGAGCTTTATTTTGTTTTCATGGAGAAGGGGACCATGCATCAATATCTTCTCTTTCTTTTTCTCTTTCTCTGTCTCTTCTCTTTCAGTCATTCTCCTTCTCCTTATGAGGATGTGGCTCAAAAAACAATGGCTGACTTTGAGAAGGAAAGAGGCTTCCTTGGTTGCACATCTTCAATGGCTCTCACATCAAGGCATTTTGTTCCAGTGTAGTGTTGCCTTTGCTTTCATTTTCCTTCTTGTTTATAGTAGCAAAAGAAAAGAACAAGAGATGATGATCCTAAACAAGGAAGATTAGATGGTTACTCACTTATTTGCATGTTTTTTATTAAACTTGGTGCTAGAGCTCAAATTATTTCAAACAAAATTATGTGAATTTGTGCACTAGACTATTGACTGAGAAGAAAAAGTGAAAGGGGGTTAAATAAATATGACACACTTCATTTGTTGTGAGACTTTTTTAGGTTAAACCTAATAATAGTGTCCCCGGTTTCTAATTAACAGATTGTGGGTTGTAGTCTTGTAGAGGAATTAAAATGGTCCCGCATCACATGAAAGAAAATTGTAATATATATTTCGGATAACCCTCGAAAAATGTCATACTTTTGAAAAGATAAAAGGTATACCGGTTAACTTTTACAAAGAAAATTGACCATCACATCTCTTTAAAGGTTAGGGATGGCAAAATCCGAGCCGATCCGCCCGGAATGGGGCGGTTTTTTTTTTGTTGGAGAGCGGGGCACGGAGTGAGGCGGGTTTGGTAAATATCTATTTTAAATCCGCTTGTCCCTCCCTGCTAAAAAAATTATGAAAATACCCTCATATATATATATATAATCATGATAAGGTAAGGTCGGCCGGAAATACTGTTCATTTGCGGTGGCTTCCCATTTGACCACTTTGAGCATGTTTGAAAGATTTTCAACCGTATGGATGGAAATAACATCAAAAAATAAGTTAGCATGTCAATTTTCATACAATTTGGAAACTTCTAGAATCTTCATCTTAACGGGTGAAAATTTACCAGTTCAAAATTTTATCCATTAAGATGAAGACCCTACAAGTTCCGAAATTGTATGAAAATTGACATGCTAGCTTATTTTTCGATGTTCTTTCCATCCATACGGTTGGATTTCCTCAAAACACTGTGCAAGTGGGCCAAAAAGAGGCGACCGCATTTGCACAGTAATAAGGCCGACCGCACCATATCATGACCCTATATATATATAATCATGATAAGGTAAGGTGGCCGGAAACACTGCTTATTTGCGGTCTCCTCCCATTTGGCCACCTGGAGTATGTTTGAAAGATTTCCAACCATATGGAGGGAAAGAACATCGAAAAATAAGCTAGTATGTCAATTTTCATACAATTTGGGAACTTGTAGGGTCTTCATCTTAACGAGTGAAAATTTATAGAATTCTTACCGGTTCAAAACTTCACCCATTAAGATGAAGACCCTACAAGTTCCCAAATTGTATGAAAATTGACATACTAGTTTATTTTTCGATGTTTTTTCCATCCATACAGTTGGATTTCCTCAAAACACTGTGCAAGTGAGCCCAAAAAGAGGCGATCGCACTTGCACAGTGATAAGGCCGACCGCACCATATCATGACCATAGATATATATATACGTGGCTGTTATTATGCGGCCGACCTTATCACTGTGCAAGTGCGGTCGCCTTGTTTTGGCCACTTGCACAGTGTTTTAAGAAAATCCAACCATATGGATGGAAAGAACATCGAAAAATAAGCTAGCATGTCAATTTTCATACAATTTGGGAACTTGTAGGGTCTTCATCTTAAATGGTGAAATTTTGAACCGGTAAGATTTCTATAAATTTTCACCCGTTAAGATGAAGACCTTACAAATTCTCAAATTGTATGAAAATTAACATGCTAGCTTATTTTTCAATGTTCTTTCCATCCATACGGTTGGAAATCCTTAAAACACTGTGCAAGTGGCCAAATAGGATGCGACCTTATTTGCACAGTAATCCGGTCGGCTTTATAATATCATCCCCGTATATATATTACATTAGATATTTTTAGGGTTACAATGGAGCTCTATTTTGGTTGGCGGCTGTTCCATGAGTTCATGACCTTCATCTTCTCTGAATCTCCATCTACTTCCCGCTGAATCGCTACCTTCCCACTCTTAGTCTCCAGAAGCTCTCGACATAAACCCTAGTCCCTCACTCTCTTCGAGGATCTAGAGGCGGGGCAACTGATCAACAGGCGGAAGGAGATGATCAACGGGAAGAAGGACTCATTGCAAGGAGTGGCTTTTGGGATTTTCATGATATCCTAGCACATTGATGTTGAACCATCCCCTACCTCGCCCCGCCCCGCCGGGGAGAGACGCAGGGCAGGGGATGGTTCAAGCAAGGTGGTGGTGGTAGAGGCCTACCTCGCCCCTGCTCCCGCTCCCGCCCCTACCCCATTTTCATCCTTATTAGAGATTAAGAGGTTGAGGGTTCAATCTATGACTAAAGCATGGTAAAATGGTTTGTCCACATTTATATTCATTTGACTATAAATTTACAAAAATATAATTGAAAAAAAATTATTAAAAAGTCTTTTTGGGATATAAAAGGTATTTTTTTGGCTCATAGTATATATATATATATATATATATATATATATATATATATATATATATGGACAAATCACTATAACCATACTGTAATTCGAACCCATTACTCTCTTTTTGTGTCTTTTTGTGAGAAGAATGAATTATTTAACAATTATTCATAGATTTTTAACAGATTGGTATATATATTTATGATTTTTAAGACCAAAGCCATAAATATCCAATTTATGGATTTATTATTTTATATATGAAGATTATATATATATATATATATATATATATATATATATATATATATATATATAATGTATAAATATTAATAGAAAATTTTGGTTTTTTCAAGGGACAAGTATGCTACAATTCTAGAGATGGTATTATTGGCTCTCATCTTGAATTAAAATTCTAAGTCAGAATAAGTTATTCTTGTTGAATAAGGTGGAGAACAAGTTCCCTAAGTCATCAAATATTTAATAATTTAGACCTAGCATTTCTAAATATTGTATAATTTTAAACCCATAAAATTGAATGGTCATACCCACTCCCCATGAATGAAGATAGTGATGCACAAAAGTATCTCCATTTTTCAAGAAGCATAACTTAATCACATATCCCTTCAAAATCAAGAAGTAGATTTTTTAATATACATATATAAAGAAAAAAGTTGTGTTTTAAAATCTTAAAAGCATAAAAAAAGAATTTCATTTTTTGATTCATTTCTAAATTAGTATAATTTGTACATTTAAAAGAGAGAAAATTATTCATGACTGAATTTTAAATTCATTTACTCATCAATCTACAATATAGATATATTTGCAAATTTTTAATTAAATATATCTTTAAAAAAACTAAGATTTTAAAATCTAGGGTTTTTGCAGGTGTACCCTATGAAAAATATCAAAATTATGTATATACTCATAAAAAATCATAATTATGTGAATACCTTACGATTTTTTATTTTATTACATATATTATCCTGAGATTAATATTAGGTGTTCAACTGAAAGTTAACAAACTGTAGGATAAGAAAAAACCAATATACCTTCACATATATACCCTTAAAAAGTTTAGTTAATTATAAACTTATAAATATCTTAAAAATATTGATATTAAAAACATAAAAGTATTTTCTTACCTCATAATTTAAATTTAAATATAATTAAGACAGTTGGCTGACATGTCAATAATATATATATATATATATATATATATATATATATATATGATCCCAATACAGTCTTGTTTGGTTGCCTCAAGATTTCAAACTTTTGGAAGATGCATTGAGAAAATAAAATTTAGCGTATTTAGTTTGGTATTTGTTTGGTCATACTTAATGATTAAAATTTTGAACTGTTAAAATTTTTCAAAAATAAGAATCGTTAAGTGGGAGGATCAAATGATCACCAAATTATATGAAAATGAGCATCTTGAAATTATTTTTCGATGATCTCATCCGTATAGTTGGAAATCCTTGAGCGTCTTCAGAAATTTGAAATAGGGCGTAGGATCGGATCTAGTTAAATTTGGCCTGATCAAGTATATATATATATAGAATTAAATAAAAAATTTAGAAATATATCTATAATTATGAAATTTTCAGAAATATATACTGATAGTTTTGAGATATATACCTAATAAACACTAATAATGGAAATTAATTTATAATTATATTAATTGAAACAAATAGTTGATCCATAATAAGTAACAATTAATATTTATAATAAAATTTTTATATATTTTAAAAAGAGCTATAATTTTATGGCCAAAGATCATCAAGGCGGCAACCCCAACCGCTCCCTCTCTCTCTCTCTCTAAAAGCTCCCCCTTTTGACTCTCTTCTCCTTCAACGGATCAAAGACAGCTAGAGATCGAGATCGGAATAAGGAACGGGAATAACAATAGCAAGAAGCCATAACACGGAATAGCGCGCTATTCAGCATTGCATATGGCTCCAAAGCCATCTCCATCTCCATTTCCATCTCTTTATAACTCCACCCCTCTCACTCCCCAACCCTAGCTCCACCTCCATGGCCACAGACGCCTCGCCGAAGTTCCGCACCCCTGACCTCCTCCCCGCCCCCGCCGCCGCCGCTTCCGGCGATCTCTCCCTGTCCCATGATGGCCTCCGTTTCTGGCAGTATATGATCGCCGGCTCCATCGCCGGCCTCGTCGAGCATACAGCGATGTTCCCGGTTGACACTCTCAAGACGAGGATGCAGGCCGGGGCGCAGCTCTGCCATCCACCTCTCGGCCTCCGCCATGCCCTTGCCTCTGTTCTCCGCCATGAGGGTGTTCTTGGCCTCTACCGTGGGATCGGCGCCATGGGCCTCGGTGCTGGCCCTGCCCATGCTGTCTACTTCTCCGTTTACGAGTTTTTCAAGCAGGCGCTCTCCAAGAACAACCCCAATAACCCCGTTGCGCACGCTGCGTCTGGGGTGCTTGCCACTGTGGCCAGTGACGCCGTGCTCACTCCAATGGACACGGTGAAGCAGCGCCTGCAGCTTGAGAGTAGCCCGTATAGAGGGGTGGCGGATTGTGTGAAGAGAGTGATGAGGGAGGAGGGGGCTCGCGCGTTCTACGCGTCCTACCGAACCACGGTGGTGATGAATGCGCCGTTCACGGCTGTGCACTTTGCGACCTATGAGGCAACGAAGAGAGGGCTCATGGGGATCTCGCCGGATAGTGCTAGTGATGATGAGACGTTGGCGGTGCATGCCACGGCCGGTGCAGCTGCCGGAGCTCTGGCAGCTGCGGTCACTACTCCTCTTGATGTGGTGAAGACCCAGCTGCAGTGCCAGGTAAAATACTCTCTCCAAAGTTCAATTGATGTTTCAAGTTCTCCCCTTTTTGATCCTTGTGAAGTAATATTTGGAAACACATGCTGCAGAACTGTGCCTTTATGTTTGAGAATTATGTTATTGGTTGCTTGGTATACTAGCTGTTTACAATGCTTCATTAAAGGTTCTGCAGTTTGTCCTTATATGAATTTTATACCTTTTCTTCTTGACATCGAAAGAATTTTGATAGACTTGAAACATGGATAGTGAGTATATTTTGAAGTGGAAACACTTCATGGAAAGGAGTGAAGTGATTGATTGATAGGAGTTTGGTTATCTTAGATGAGTTGATTTTTTTATAATAGAAAACATGGAGATATATGAAATAGAGGTTCTAAACTTTCGAAGTGATGAGACCGTATATGGCTAAGTTGTAAATGGATCAGCGCAAATTCGGGGAAGATCTAAATGGAAAAATTCGTTGTATGAATAGGGGCATGAATATATTTAACTCCAATCCTGTGAAATATTATATGTCATACGCAAAGGAACATTAATTGAATGAAAATTCAAAAGGATCAGCTTCCATGGCTATATATTATGTAGGAATGGAAGTTTTCAAGGGGCAATTCAGCAAATATATAGCGCCTAAGGATTCTGGTAACTAGGATGACATAGAAATGAGTGAGACTTGATTTTCTTTATGATTCAGGTTTTGCAGTTCACTATCTTACTATGGAAAATATGTTTTGACCTTCTCCTTATTTTGCTAATTGCAACTGAAGATTCAAACCAGAGATCTGTCAGAAGTCTCTCAGCCAATGGACTCTTGTTTAGAGTAGTTTCTTAGAGCCTTTGGATTTACTTCTCCAAGAAAGAACAAATGATATTTGGTGCTTTCGAAAATATTCCAGTTGTTGTAAATTATTGAGTGGAAAAGTGATAGATGTTGAAGGAAGCTTTACATGACTGAGATCCTGACAATCTCCATCTGGGGACAAGTTGCTTAGCTCCTTTCATTATAATTATAGTTACAGCCTTTGTTGGAGAAGTTAGTCCAGATAGCACCTTGCACTTTGTATCCTTGCTCTAGATAGATCCTTGTCTTATGTCCTTTCATTTTTGATCTGCTGCTGAACCAGGGTTTTTTCTCTCGGGATGCTGACTAACTAATGAGCAGTAGATAGTCATAACAGCAAAAAAAAAAAAAAATTATTGATAAACATAAATTATCAGCTAGAGTAAAATGTTACTTCATAAGAGATGACATTCCATTGTTTCAAAGATTCAACTAATCAATTACAGTGTCAAGAATATTTTGTTTTAAGAAAATTTTAACACTTCATTCGGTTTGCCAGGGTGTTTGTGGTTGCGACCGATTCTCTAGCAGCTCCATTAGGGAGGTAATAAGAGCCATACGAAGGCGTGATGGCTATGCTGGGCTTATGAGGGGATGGAAGCCCAGGATGCTCTTTCACGCACCCGCTGCTGCTATTTGCTGGTCGACTTATGAAGCCTCAAAGTCATTTTTCCAACGACTCAACCATACGAATAATCCCTCTTGAATCAGCACAAGCAATACTTATTTTTTAACACTGGTTTCTCCTGATAGTCTTCTGAATCCATATGAAGTGATACACTCCTGGCATCCCTTGGACTGTTGATGAGAACAAGCATCCTTCTTAGACATGGTGCTTTTGTACCTTTGTACCTCTTATGATTTATGAATGATCCATGTAAACATCGGCTCAGAAAGATAATTGTTTGTATCATTCCTTCTGTTCGAGTAATGCTGAAGAATAATTTTCTTATGTTATATTGTGTGTGAAATATGGGAGTTTTGATATAACGATAAAATTGTTGTCATGTGATTTATAGGTCACATGTTTGAGTCGAGAATGGTGGGAACTTTGTAACATTGGACTGTCCTTTTTACATTGTGTATAAACTTATCCATTTTTCCTTTGTGCCCAAATTTTGCAAGTACTAACTTTTTGTAAGTAAAATCTATTTTATTCCATTTTACCCAAATTTTAAAATAATTCAAGCAGGCCGTGATGCTTCACCAAAAAAAGATAAAGATAAAACTTTATTATTATTATTATTATTATTATTATTGTTGTTGTTGTTGTTGTTTTGAACTGTTTAAATAACCCAGGCTTATTGGAACTTACAGATTTGATCATTAACAATGCAAGCATGAGACCTTTTTTTTATTTTTTATTTTTTAAAAAAAAACAAGCAAGCAAGCATGACAACCACAATAAAGTAGGTAATTATGATTTCAGTTCCACCTTATAAATCTATTTTATTCCATTTTACCCAAATTCTAAAATAGTTCGAGCAGGCCTTGATGCTTCACCAAAAAAATAAAAAGAAAAAGATAAACTTATATTATTATTATTATTATTATTATTATTATTATTATTATTTTGAACTATTTAAATAACTCAGGCTTATTGGAGCTTACAGATTTGATCATTAACAATGCAAGCATGGGAAAAAAAAAGGCAGTATGAGAACCACAATAAAGTATGTGATTATGATTTCAGTTCCACCTTATAAAACTCAGTTATCAGCAACTCCATCAGTTGTACCATAGTATGGACCATTCAATAATCCAGAACCAAAAGCATAATCTGGGGGAAAAAAAATCCTTTTTAACAATATTTTTGACCCAAAAGATTCATTATGGGTCTGCTGGACAAATGGTGATGCAAAACCTTATATTGAACCATAGTTCACAATCACAACCACTCTGGAAATCTTTTGAAGGTTCTTTGTAAGGCTTATTTATTATCAATTCCTACCCTTGAGAAGCTTCTGATGGGTCTGAATTATCAGATGAACTCACCACTTGGCCAACAATCACGGTGATATCATCTGGTTTACCACCTGCCAAACGGAAGCAATCAATGACCTTAGAAACCAGAGATTAGATTGAACATTAGAGTTCAAAGCAAACTTCAAGTCACTAGGGATCATGAATGTAATGTTATAGGAATTCAAAGAGAGCCATGCCTATTAGTTTCTTTCCCAGAATTTTCTTCCAGAATGGCACATCAAACCCCTGTTTATGGAAATCACAAAATAAAATCTTAATTTAGTCATCGAGTTGATGCAGCTTAATGGTTCATTCTCTGAAAGGGGATCAACTAAGATATTAGGCCATTCTAAAGGGAAGAAATAATGGAGCCTTATGTTGTACCTTATTTCTGGCTTCCAGGGAGTACGGTGAGTCAAAGTTGGCATCCATTGAATGATTGCTTGCAAGATCAGCTAATGCCTTCGCTATAGTGAAGCCCCAAATTTATTTTTATTTTTTATCAGAGCAAATCTGCAGCTTAAATCACTAGAATGACAGGAAAAAATATCTGGGAAACTTACCAGCTTCTATTGCATTGTTGAATCTGGAGACTATAGAAACAATCTCATGATCAAAGACATTGTCAAAAAGGCCATCTGAGCCCATGACAATCATGTCCCCTTCCAGTAATTCCACATTGCAAACCTACCCAGCAAAGTTTAAAATGATACTACTAGTAGACTGAGTTTTACACTTAAATCATAAAATCCAGGTAAGCTAATGGGCTATAATGGAAAGTTCAGTAGGAGGGTAGTGAGTTCTGTTATCTTATAAAATCAGGTCAGGTGAATTATTGATATATACATATTGAAATCTCTAGAACATAATAAGAAAATGATCTCGTTTCACATCTGTGGAAATTAAGTGTGACATTTTTTAAGAACATTTCCAAAAATGTGCACTAAATGAAGAAAAAACAAAACATAATCAACAAAACTTTTTCAAATAACTGAGTAAATAATAGAAATATATGTTGGAAATTAAGATTTGGACTTGACAGGAACTTATCAAGGAACTCCATAGACCTTTATAAAGTAAATGATAGGAAATATATGCAAGCAAACACATTTTACACCCCAGTGCAACAACGCAGCTGCTGGAGGTGATGCTCCTGTTCTACTTAAGACCAATTATATGGGATGTGTCATACTTGAGTTGTTGTGGATGGACCATTACAGTTTTTTGAAGAGACAATGCTAGTCCATGGTCTATCATATGGTTTAAGGGAGGGACAAATACTTGAAATGATCTATTGTTTTCAACTTTTAAACAGTGATTTAATGCTTGAATAATACTTGATAATAAACAAGAGGTACTAGACCTGTTTTAAAATGACGAGTTAAAATGAATCAGGAAAATAGTTGGTTAAAATATAAAACAAAGTAAATTATATATCAAATATAATTTTAAGAAAGGGAAAAACCAGTAAATATGATTTGTAGAAGTGGATAGAATGTACACAGTACATACCATAGCATCTCTATATGACTGCCCAATTATCTCTGAGCTCAATTGGTAAGGACAATCAAAATAGTGTTCTTGTGGTGTGGTAGAAAAAATTACTTGGCCTGTAAAAAAATCATTGAAATAAGTATGAAAACCATTGGCATGCTTAACAAAACATTCATAAAAAGGAAATCAAACAATAATGGTGACAATGTGATCTTAACCTTTTCGGAGAACCCGGAGTCCACAATCTCCAACATTTGCAACTTTTAAAGTTCCGTTCTTCTCCAGCATAGCAACAATTCTATTTAGATCAGAAGATCAGAGAAAAAGTTATCCTTTTGTTCTCTCTGTGTGTATCCCCCCACACACAATTAGTTGAGTGTATTCCATTTTGCCTTCATAATAACTAGCAAACTTTTCTTAGTTGTGATAAATTAAAAAGAAGTGTTTTTATAGAAATAAAGGAACAAGGCCTTGGAGTATAACTTACGCAGTAGCTGATCCTATGGAATATGTTGCAGCATGTGCCTTCCCCAAGAGAATTTGGGGATTGTAATTGACCTGCCAAAGATGCACATTACCTATTTACCTCAGTAACATCTGGATAAGGACTGGCTTATAAAGAGTCAAATTCATAAGGAACAGTAGACAAGTAATAGGCATATCTTCATGTATTCTCCAAAATCTAGTAATAGGAAACATAAACATGATTGCCCTATGCTATATGTGCTTATTATACATAAAGATACACGTTTGGCCTGGATAATTATAGGCAATTTTCTATGTGATATATGTCTCATTATTATGATCTGAGCAATAGAGTAAATGGTTGGGTATTCGCAAACAGAAAAAAGTAGAATCTCCATGATTGTACGTATACAAAACCAAACTCCAGGGTTTAAGAAAAGAAAAAGATTAGGTAAACTACAATATCCACTTCATTATGGATTGTTTCAACTTTCAAGCATAATTTCCTTATTAAAATTTAGATAAATGGAAGCTCAACCGACTCTCAGTAAATATTGGAAAACTTCCACAGTACCACATTTATCATTACAACTTGGCACTTTACCTCTTAGTAAGAAGGCTCTTGAAACATCAAAAAGTAGGTCTCCATGTAAAAACCCTTCAAAATTTTGAAGGGTACCATAAACTAGCTCTTAAACTTTCATGCATTAAGGTATTGCAATCTCAACTTGAAGTACCTCATTATCCATGACTAGATATGAAGCATTGGACATTAATTCTTGAGAAAAGAGAGCAGGATTAACATTTCGTACTGCCCATCTGCCAATCAACAAAAGAAGTACTACAGGGATAGAACTTTAGTTACTCTTATAGTGGGGAAAAAACAGTGTGAAAAAAAGAAGTTGATACAATGGAAAATGCCTTACCCAGAAACACCATCGGCAATAGCAAGAACTCCACCATTGTAGTTGCTCACAAAGAAAGCATCCTCACCACCTCTATCAGCCTAGGAAGAATTTAACAGAAAGAAAAAGACCAAAATAGAGACATAAGAGCTAAGAAATTCAATTGCTATATGTACCAAATCCAACGAAAGAAAATGAGTACAAACGAACGGATAAGAAAAAAGCAGGAGGCTTGAAATTTGAACAACCTTACTTGGGTGGGGTATAAGATGAGTTCCAAAAGAGATAGATACCTCTGCCCTTCAATGATGACAAAAACAATCAATTTAGTAATCAGATGAGTTCAAAGATTATAATCATCAAAGGCAAAAGCTGCTCATGAATGCTTCCAACGTGCTTTAATTATTAATGTAAAAACTTTCTTGCAAGTAAGAGCATTTGCAAGCACATATATTCTATGAATGAATCTCTAGAAGAGCTCATCAAATACCTGAGCTTCAAATGAAAATGAATAGAAATAAATAGCAAGTAGCCATTTCTCCGCAGTGAAAATCAGACACATAAAAAAATATTAGAGATTAAACAAATGAGCATCTCATCAACCTTCTGCAATCCTCATTCCACATCTGATTTAATTTCTACCTCCCCATCAAAAATCCCCTGTAATTCCATTGGCTTATAAATGATTTTAAAACACCAAAAGTGCAGCAAAACAGAGAGTTCTAACATCTTTATCCTCCGAACGAGATTGACACGAAAATCTACTTGCAAATACTAATATCTAAAGCAAGCTCCTTCCAAAACAATGGAAAATCCAAACAAACCATGCAAACTTTCGATAAAAACTCAAATTTACCTTGATGACTAAAAATCCATGAAAAACAGAAGCATCGCAAGTGACCCAATAATTCTATTGGCTTATAAATGATTTTGAAACACCAAAGGTGCAGAAAAAAGGAGAGCTCTAACATCTTTATCCTCTGAATGAGATTGACACAAAAATCTACTTCAAAGCTCATTCCAAAACAATGGATAATCTAAACAAATCATGCAAACTTTCCATAAAAAGCTCAATTTTACCTTGATAACTAAAATTCCATGGAAAACAGAAGCATTGCAAGTGATGACACAGGATTTAGCTCACCTGAACTGATGGCTTGAAGAACAAGCCGAACAACTTCTCTTAGTAATGGCACGTATTCTCAATGCGGTGGAACGAGGAGTAGGAGGACAGTGAAGAAGGAGTCGGTAGCATTGGAGCATGATGAATCTCGGTGTGACATTCGCCATTGCTCCAAAGCTCCGAGAAGCTCCAAGAAGCTCTGAGCTCCACGCTCTCGTTCGCCCGCTTGTTCGTTGCTGATAAAAAGGCCACGTCTTTTCGGATCCTTTTCGGCTCGGATCTTTTGCATTGCCCAGCCATGGATTAAGACTCCAAATGGATCCACAAAAGATCCAAACACGAAGTCCTCCCCGGATTTGGGGCTTTTAAGGCTATAATTTTCATTTTAATTTTTAATTCCTTTTTGGTTAGATGAATAAACCATTTTTATTTATGTGATAGTTTACATGTTACTTTAGTAAGTGAAAATGGTATCCCCGAACCCTAGTTGGTTTGAGGATTTACACAAAGACCATGTTCTCTACATAGACTCCTCTTGGATATTGTTTTTTGAGGGAGAGGTCACATCCTTGAAGTCATCTTCTGACGGTGACTCCAACTCCTCTTGAGTGAATGCAAAACTTCTTTTGGATATTGATTCCATCTCCATTAGCTTCGATCTTTTAGATGCGTGTACTAGAGAGGGGCACGGGCCGGTTAACCGGGCCCGGCGGGCCCGACCCGCCGGTTCCGGGCCGGCCAAAGTCCAACCCGGAACCGGCCCGGGCTACAGTAGTAGCCCGCCGGGCCGGGTTGACCCGCCGGGCCCGGCGGGTCACGGGTCACCTTAGGGTGACCCGTAACCGGCCCGGCCAATAGTATAGAACCGGCGGGCCGGGCCCAACCCGCCGGTTAACCGGCCGGCCCGCCGGTTTTTTATTTTTTTTTATTTTTTTTAAATATCTAAATGTATATTAACAAATTACAAAAAAATGTAAAAAAATGTAAAAAAAATGTAAAAAAAAAACTATGTTATTTTTGTAAAGCCCCAATTATTTTAATTAGGAATTTAATCAATTACTCCATCTTTCCTTTAATTATACCAATCACTAATCTTTCCTTTAGTTAATTAAATTAATCATCCATGCAATTTAGGTTAATCATGCCAATAATTTGATTCATTTCTCTTTAGGTTTTCCAATTAAATTCTAAATTACCAAAATACTCGTGACCACCATTAAATCTAATTAGGGATTTTAACTTATTAAATCTCCATTTTTCAAATAATTCATGTTTTTGGGGAAATTACATTAACCTCCAAAATTAAGATTTTATTTATTCCAAATGAAAGAAATTCTAGGATTTTACAATTTTGATATAAAAATAGAATGAGAAAATTTTTTAAAAATCAAAAACTATAAAATTCATTATCCTACCCTCATTATTCAAATATTAGGAAAACCAAAAAAATATATATAAAATAAAATAAAAGCATATAAATGGCAAGCTACTTAAAAAATAATGAAATAACAAAAAAAAACCCTTCATTATTGACAACTAGAGATGCAAAAATCTCTCTTGAAGGAAAAAAAATTCAATATATAAAATTCATTATTCTACACTAATTATTTAAATTTTATAAAAATCAAAAAAATTATAAAATCACAAAATATATAAATGGCAAGCTATTTAAAATAAGAAAATAACCATGAAAAACCTTAATTATTGGTAATCAAAAAATATAAAAATCTCTTTTTAAGGGAAAACAAACTCAAATCTATAAAATTTATT
Source organism: Dioscorea zingiberensis (assembly GCA_026586065.1). Taxonomy (NCBI): domain Eukaryota; kingdom Viridiplantae; phylum Streptophyta; class Magnoliopsida; order Dioscoreales; family Dioscoreaceae; genus Dioscorea; species Dioscorea zingiberensis. The sequence goes on along the minus strand of CM048820.1, from coordinate 65,496,444 downwards.
ATCATTACCTAATTATTCAAACATTAAAAAAATCAATTAAAAATATATGGTATTTACATGTGTTTAAAAAATTAAAAAAATTAAAAAAATTAAAAAAAAATAGGCGGGTTGACCCGGGTCAACCCGTGAATCAACCCTCGACTGGCGTCAACCCGCCAGTCACGGGTTGGGAAAACATTGACCGTAGCTTAGGCCCGCTCAGAAGCGGGCGGTTCATTCCGGCTCCCAGCCGTCAGTTGACCCGGCGGGTTTTGCCGGGCCGGTTCCGGGCCGGGCCGGGCCAAAACCCGGCCCGTGCCCCCCTCTAGCGTGTACTACATCGAACCAGAAAAATATTAGAAAATTAATATTCTAAATGATTTCCATAAAAATGTGATGTTTGTCGTGAAAACATCTCTTGTTTCTTTCTCTCCATATGTTGCACCAGGTTGTCTTGCTTATTCCATCCTTTTTCTAAATAGTATTGTTATCCCATAGGTCTTGGATATCGCTTGGCATATACCTAGTCTTGAACAACTGGCAATAGTGTGCCCATACACATTCGGTGAATGGGCATTGGGTGAAGAGATGTTGGATTATTTCTAGTCCCTGTTTGCACAAAAAACATTAGGATCTGTTCCCTTCATATCCTCTCCTAGCTAAGTTGTTAAGGGTCATTAGCATATTATCCCATGCCAACCATGCGAAGATTTTAATCTTGGTCATGCAAGATTGCTTCCAGAAATCTTTAAGTAGTACCCTCCATTCACAATGAAGCATATAGGATTTTCCTGTGAACCTTTCTTGCAAGGTTAGGGCCCATTCTTTACTATCAAGAGTTTCAGTGATGGGCTCCTTTTTTATGTCCACTAGTTGGGTTTCACCTATTTGGTTCAACAGTCCTGGTATCTTAAGGGAATTTTTTATCGAATCCTATTTTTGCCATGTTCCACCGTATTGTGAGAACTACCCATCAATCTGACCAATTTGGGGTGAAGGGTTAATTATTTAACTTATAAATTCACATGATTTCAATAAAAAAAATATTCTTCTAAATTCACAACGCTCTCGTGTCTCCTATTCTCCTCCCTCGTGTCCTCTTCATCCTCTCCAATGGAGGCGACCAGTAATGGCCATCTCCATGGTAAACCTTCTCCTTTGTCCCCGATGGCTTTCTATAAACGTAGATAACTTGTCCTTTTTGTCTCAGTAGACTCGGACGCCGATTCCGATGGTAGCGGTGACGATGCCTACTACCACCCGATCTCCGCCGACTCCGACGACGGCGAAGACCTTGAGAATGAACACTCATCGAATTCCTTACCGTCCAATGTCCATGATCCTAACTCTGGATATTTAAATGGTACCGCTACTCCTAACCCTAATCCTCCTAATCTATTGCATTGTTACGCCGAGAATGGAGTTGCAGATCTGGACTTGAATGGAGGAGAGGGAGGATCGGAGGAAGAGGAGGAGATGGAGAAGGAAAGGGAGGCGTCGATCTCGAGGGCGTTCCGGGAGGATGAGAGCCGGAGGAATGCCCCTTTGACAGCGGAGAATTCTGCGAGGGTACTGGAGGCGATGAGAGGAGTGGCGTTCCCTGGTGTGGCTCCAGATTGGGCTGGTGAGGTTCCTGAGGAACGGTGGGTGGATCAGCTCCGGCGGCTGCAAGGTGAGCCGGCTACCTAGACGAAGAAATTGGAAATCTATAGCTTTGTTTGTTGTTGATGGTGGGGTGCTTGGCTGGGAAATGAGCACAAGTTCATAGCTTTTAATCATTGATGGGTTTCAATTTGCATTGGCAATGACTTTTGTTGGGAGATATGGATTATATTTGTGTTGTGTTCTTTTTTGACAATTATGATGATTCACTGCAAGTTTGCATGTTTGCTGAAATATTGTGATTACAAATGCTTTGCAATGATCTCAATTAGATGCCATGAATCATACCTTGTTTTTTTGTTTTACCAATTGTTATCATTCGATGATCTCAATTGTTTACATATTTGCTGCAATTCTGTGACATCATCAATGCAGTGCAGTATCCTCAGTTAAACAGTATGAATCTTGTCGTGTTTCTTATTTTTTTTAACAATTGTGTTGGTATGATTCAAGGGGTACTTGTTTGGTGAAATCTTGTGATAGCTGTGTTGTTATGAACATTTGGGTTTATCAACAGCAACCTTTTATGATACAAATGGAGGGTTTTGAGAGCGTTATTCATAGTAGGCTTGCAATCTTTTAGGTTTGTTCGTTCTCTCATTTCCTTGGCCAAATCATATTTGAATAACCTGTGTATGCAGAGGGAGGTAGGGATAAACCATACTAGTTTGCATTTTAATTCCTTTTACGGTTATATCGCCAATTCAATAGTGTTTAGCATTGGAGTGGCTGAGCATGCCTTTTCTTTCTATTTTGATTTGGCCTTATATTGCAAACTTGTGCACAAAACACACTTCAAACTGACATACATGATATTGCATCACAACCCTCCTTGTCACATCCCGTAAGTTATCATCTTATTGAAACATTTTATTACTTGTGTCAAATCATGCAATGGAAATATATCTTCATGCAATTTGAGACATTAATCCTGATACGTATTTTATTTAGATAAGCCGAGTTGTATCTATTTTCTATTTTTCTAGAATCAGCAAAATGTGTATCTAATAAATGATTGTTAGTCTTGAGGTAAATGATGTTTTATTATGCCTCTCATTTCAAAGTTGTCTGCAACCTATGTTACCTATCCAATTCAATATATAAAATATCTGGATAAATGCCTTTGAACATCAGTTTGTTGATTAGCACCTGATCTTGCTTTCCTAAAAGTTCATTCTTTTCTAAAAGAAACTACTCCCATCTTCATGAGTTGGACTGTGTACATATTTTGATTCTAATGATGTTACCTAGGTCAATGTTACTTGCTCCTATTTCCAATCACTAGTTTTTGCAAAATCAAAATCAAATGGGATATCTCTGCATTTTTTATTTTGAAGCATGGCCATTCCGGTTTTTTGGACCTAATTTTTTGTTAGACATGTTATTACATTACTCCAATGCGAAGATTTCTCAAGGCTGAGCCAGCAAAAGCATATGGAAGTTTTAGCAAGTTGATTTTGAAGATTGTGATGCTCCCTAAGAAAAGAGTTGAATGCATTTCTATCGAATATGACCAGCAGAACTTTGTGATGAGCTTTTCTTACCCTTGTTTGTGCTTTTCTGGTGATTTGCGATGGCAGATTTATCTTAGGTTGAGCATATTGATACTTGATTCTTCTTTCTTTCTTCACTTTAACCTCTTAAACTAATTAATTTGATTGTTGCAGCCCTCTTTAAATCTCTCATCAGGTAAATTTGATGTTATATTATGGAGGTTATCCTTATAGCTGATAAGTTGTGAAAGGTTTTTTTCTGTGTATTTGATAACCATTGCATGGATTACAGGAAATGGCTTTGTTTGATATTAAGGCCGCAACATGGTGCATTTGGTTAGAAAGAAACCAAAGATGCTTCCAGTCCAAACAACGCGTTTGCTCTGGAACTATCCGGTGCATCGCCTTCCTCCTACTATCCTGGATCGAAGGAGCTAATGCCGTCACGAAGCAGAAATTGGGTTCGTTGTCATCCGTTGCTCGCAGCGCCCTGACCTCCACCCAAGCCAGCCAGCCCCAACCACCAACCAACGGGGACGACTCTGAAGAGGAGGCTACACGGCTAACCTCACGGGAGGGGACCACCAACACTACAATGTAGCTAACAAGTCAGGGGCAACCCTTGATAAGGGGGAGCAACTGGGGGAGCTCAAATATGAGCACCGTTGTATCAACTCTTTTTAAGCAATGAATAATAGAATGTGGTTTATCCACTTTAATAAAAAAAAAAAAGATATTAAGGCCATTCTACAATCATATTCATTTATCATTAATGAGGATGCCTTGGACAAGTTCTAGAAATCTAGGAATGTTTTTGTTTTATTCATATTTAATAAAAAGAGGTTTAAAACCACAAATCTGGAAGAAAAAGGAAATTAGAAAAAGTAAATTATTTTATAAACCTAAATTTTAACTGCAATCTACCATTTGTCCCTATTTAATTTTGTAAGCCTAAAATGGTCTGGCCCGTCTCTGCTGATCAGGATAATAAAAAATTATAAAAAAAATAATTGAGGATCTAAATGAAAAATATAATATTTTAAAAATATATATATAATTTTTTATGAAAACTTAATGTTATGACTTTTGAGAGTGTATTTTTGTGGTGTAAAGATAGTTTAGCAACTTTAGTTCCACAAAACCTAGTTTTTCTGTTCGTGCCTGTGCCGGCACAGCCCGCCACCCCGGGGTCGGCCTAACACCATTGCGCTTGTGTTGGGCTGGCCCTTTTTCTAATATAATTAAAAAAATATATAATAAATTATTTATGAAAAATACAAAAAGAAAAAAAGTCATAAAACTACTAAAACAATAGAAAATACTGATAATTATCCCAGGCCCTCTGCACTGTTTGATTTTTACTTTTGGGTGTTTGGATGGGGTGTAATGATTTAATATAAATAGTAAGATGAGTATGATATAAATATAAATATTACATAAATAGGATCAGGATTTTTTGATAATTTTCCCTAGAAAATAACATAAATCTATCTATCTCAGTCTCTCATAGTCTCATTGCTCCCGATCGCGGCCTCTAGGCGCCTCCACTGCGAAAGAAGGAAAAAAAAAAAAAAAAAAAAATCAAACAGGAATTGAGGTTTGGAGAGAGGGAGAGAGGGAGGGAGAGCGAGAAGCTTGAGAGAGTCAAGAGAGGAGAGAAGAGAGAGATGGAGAGAAGAGAGGAGATGTGAGGAAAAGTCAAAAAGAGGAGAGAGTGGAGGAAGGAGAGGTCTGACCATTCAAAGAGGTATGATGGCCTGCTTATGAATAGATTAGGGTTCTTTTAGCTAGCTTACAATGAATGCATTGTTTGTCTCTAATCGCCCACCTTTGTTTGTCGAGCAGTGAGGGCTATACATGCATGGATTATCTGCCGTCGGGCTTGATTCGGCTAACCAGCTGGTTGCGGCAGACTATCCAGGGATCACCATCATCTTCATCATCATTTAATGGCGATGATGTTGTTGAAGAGTTGCGGAAGTTAGAAGGGACGCTCATGAGGATCACGGCGTTCCTTCGAGACGCGGAGGAGAGAGAGGTTCGAGATGAGTCTGTGAAGCTCTGGCTCAGGGAACTCAAGACCATCAGTTACCAGGCAGACGATTTGCTAGATGAGTACCGGTATGAGCTGCTGCGGCGCCAAGTGGAGGAGAGGAGATCAGGCGAGGAGAAGAGTGCTGCGAGGATTTCAGGCAAGAGAAAGAGTGCTTGGGACCTCGAGGTTTGCATCTCAACCACTCCATTATTACTTCTACTTCCGGATGATATGCTGGACAGAATTAAGAAAATCAGAGAGAGGTTTGATGAGATTGCCAGAGAACGGGAGGTATTGAATTTGAGGGATCTTGGGCCAAGACAGTATGATCATTATGATATCAAGCCTTTACCTAGCAGCTCTTTAGTTGATGAATCTGATGTTTTTGGTCGAGATGCTGATAAGGAAAACCTCATTGAGTGTCTGTTTTCTGATATGGATAAGAAATTGTCTGTTATTCCTATAGTTGGCATGGGGGGTTTAGGGAAGACTACACTTGCTCAATTGGTTTATAATGATTCAGGAGTTCATCAGCACTTTGATTCAACAGCATGGGTGTATGTGTCTACTGATTTTGATGTTAAGCGGCTAACAAAGGCAATTACACAGTCTTTGAGTAATTGACAATGTTTTGATTCAAATGAGCTAGATATGCTTCAGCGTAAACTCTGTGATGAAATCCATGACAAAAAAGTTCTCATTGTGCTAGATGATGTATGGAGTGATGATCGAACCTCTTGAGAGTTGTTGCAAAGACCTTTTGGCAGTGCAAGGATGGTGAGAATTATAGTGACCACCAGAGAAGACTCAGTTGCGAGAATCATGCAACAACCCGGGAGTTATTCATGTAGGCCTTGCATCCTGTCAGAAGAGCAATCCTGGTTGTTATTCAAGCAACGAGTATTTGAGGATGGAGGTTTCATTAAAGAAACTCCATATCTTGTGGACATTGGTAAGTTGATTGTCAAGAAATGTGCTGGTTTACCTTTGGCTTTGAAGGCAATCGGAGGTGTTCTGAGGTATGAAAGAGAGGAAAGCAGGTGGGGGGATATCCTAGATAGTCCTATTTGGGATGAAATCAGTACTCAGATTCTACCTGTGCTGAAATTAAGCTATGACCGAATTCATATTTAAAACCATGTTTTTCATTGTGTTCCATGTTTCCCAAAGATTATCACATTGAGAAAGATATGTTGATCAGGCTTTGGGTGGCGAATGGTTATATACAAGGCAGAGGAAGTAAAACCATGCAAGACATAGGGGAGGACTATGTTACTGAGTTACATCAAAGGTCACTTATTGAGGATGCATTTTCCACTGATCTTGATGAAATAATAATGCATGACATGGTCCATGATGTTGCACTTTCAGTATCAGAGGATGAGTGTTGTGCGGTTGTCTTAGATACAGAAGTGGATAAATGCCCTGAAATCTCTAGTAAAGTTCGGCACCTGTTTGTAGAGATTCAAGAATCATACAGCATTGGGGAACTGATGCAGATTCTATCTTGGAAGGAACCTATATATCTACGGACTTTGGTTTATTTTGATGAGAGGGCTGAATTTGAATGTGAAGATATATTCAATAAGTTTGATAGTTTGCGGGCCTTGGTTCTGATTCATTCTGGTAGGTTGCGCATCTCATCTTTGAAGGAATCTAATTTGACCTGTAGGTTATTGAAGCACTTACGGTACTTGAAGTTGTCTACAAATTGGATGTTCCCAGAGTTTATATTCTACTTTTACAATCTACAGATATTAGATGTGCCAGTTTCTCATGGATATAAATTTCCTGATAACATTGGTAACCTTATCAATTTACAATATTTGAAGTCAGGTGAATTTGCTCGGTTTCCTGAATCAATGGGTGACCTTATCAATTTACAATATTTTGAGTCAGGTGGCTCTGATTTTGCTATACTTAGAGATGAAATCATGCCCCAAGCGATAACAAAGCTTGTTAACCTACGACACCTCCTATATAGCCAAGGTCCTTTAACATTACCGCTAGGGATTGGGAACCTAACTAATCTGCGAACACTTCCAGGTTTTAAAGTTGGGAGTGACCAAAAAAGGCATAGCGGGATAAGAGAGCTGAAGACATTGGAGAGCTCAGGGGGGATCTAATCATCTATGATCTTGAAAATGTGACCTGCGCCAATGATGCCAAGGCGGCCAACCTTGCGTGCAAGCCTGACTTAAAGAGCCTGTCTTTGCGGTGGTCATATAGTAGAACTTCATTTGATGAGGAGTATGATTTCATGATGCTAGAGAGCCTCCGACCTCACACCAACCTCAACAAATTGTACATACATGAATACAAGGGTTGTAGGTTGCCTAGCTGGTTGGGTGATCCTTCCTTCTGCAAACTTACTAGCATCTCTCTTGAATCTTGCGGCCAAATCCATGATTTTCGAATGCTAAGTCAGCTGACATCTCTCACTTCTCTCCGAGTCTCTGGTGATTCATGCAGCCTGGAAGACACGGTGCATGATTTCCATTTAGTCGCCTCCTCGCCATCACTGGAGAGTTTGGATATTTACGGAATGCTATGCTGGCAAAGGTGGAACGTGGTTATGGAAAAAGATTTTCCCCGCCTTACTAGTATCAAGATCCAATGCTGCCCCAATTTGCACAGGCTACGGTCCTTCCAATCCCTTGTTTGGTTGAAACTTTTGAAGTGTGACAACTTGAGTGTTTTAACTGTGCACTTTGATAGTGAATCTCCATCCAGGCTCAGGGAGCTCAATATTCAAGATTGCCCACGTCTTGAAATGATCGAGGGGCTGAGGTTTCTTACATCCCTGGAAACATTCTCGATAATGGAATGTGGTCTGCTACAAATCCATGTTTTCCGAATGCTAAGCAAGCTGCCATCTCTTACTTCTCTAGAGGTCGACTGTGATCCTCCGGTCAGGATGGAAGACATGGAGCATGATTTCCAATTAATCGCATCGCCATCACTGAAGAGTTTGATTATTAACAGGATGTTATGTTCATGGAACGTGGATATGGAAAAAGATTTTCCCAGCCTTACTTCTATCACTATCAGCAGCTGCCACAATTTGTGGAGACTACCATCGTTCCAATCCCAATCCCTTGTGTCGTTGGAACTTTTGGGATGTCACAACTTGCGTGTTCTAACTGTGCACCGTGATGCTGCATCTCCATCCAGGCTCAGGAAGCTCAGTATTAGTTCTTGCCCACATCTTCCAATGATCGAGGGGCTGAGGTGTCTTACATCCCTTGAAACATTATTGATAATTCATTGTCCTCTGCTACAAATCCCATCTCATGATTGCCTGCCCATTATGCCTGAGTATGTTTTCATTTGTGATGGGGATCATGCTATCAAAGGCAAACATTGGTGATCACGGCATGGACACAACTACAGACAGGTAAAAGTCACCCCATACACCTTTTATATATATATATATATATATATATATATATATATATATATATTTTAGTTATTCCATATATCTGCAAAGTAGTGGTAGGTAAGCACTAATGGAAAGAGGACAAGTTTTATTATGTTTTTAAGTGTTACTTATTCACTTTTTTAATAATACACCTCTTGGAAATTTACAGTTAAATTTTCAGTTTTAGTACTGATAATCACATCAATTATTTTGCAGTTTTACAAGAAATGATCGGCCAATTCTATGTTATGTCTGTGGATTGCAAGAAGTAAGCATCTTCTAGAAGAAATAATCTTTTATGATACAAATGGAGGGTTTTGAGAGTGTTATTGTTAGTAGGCTTGCAATCTTTTAGGTTTGTGTGTTCTCTCATTTCCTTAGCCATATCATGTTTGAATAACCTGTGTATGCAGAGGGAGGTAGGGGTAAACCATATTAGTTTGCATTTTAATTCCTTTTACAATTATATCACCAATTCACTAGTGTTTAACATTGGAGTGGCTGAGCATGTGTTTTCTTTCTATTTTGATTTGGCCTTATATTGCAGACTTGTGCGCAGAACATACTTCAATCTGGCATAGATGATATAGCATCACAACCCCCCTTGTCACATCCCATAAGTTATCATATTATTGAAACATTTTATTACTTGTGTCATATCATGCAATGGAAAGATATGTTCATGCAATTTGAGACATTAATCCTGATACGTATTTTATTTAGATAAGCAGAGTTGTTTCTATTTTCTAGAATCAGCAAAATGTGCATCTAAATGATTGTTATTTGTCTCCAGTCTTCTGGTAAATGATGTTCTATTATGCCTCTCATTTCAAAATAGTCTGCAACCTATGTTACCTATCCGATTCAATATAGAAAATATCTGGATAAATGCCTTTGAGCATCAGTTTGTTGATCAGCACCTGATCTTGCTTTCCTAAAAGTTCATTCTTTTCTAAAAGAAACTACTCCCATCTTCATGAGTTGGATTGCGTACATATTTTGATTCTAATGATGTTACCTAGGTCAAGGTTACTTGCTCCTACTCCCAATCACTAGTTTTTGCAAAATCAAAATCAAATGGGATATCTCTGCATTTTTTATTTGAAAGCATGGCCATTTCAGTTTTTTTGACCTAATTTTTTGTTAGACATGTTATTACATTACTCCAATGAGAAGATTTTCAAGGCTGAGCCAGCAAAACCATGTGGAAGTTTTAGCAAGTTAATTTTGAAGTTAGCTTTGGTGGGAGAATGGTAAGGATTGATTGTGATGCTCCCTTAGAAAAGAGTTGAATGCATTTCTATCGAATATGACCAGCAGAATTTTGTGATGAGTTTTTCTTACCCTTGTTCGTGCTTTACTGGTGATTTGCAATGGCATGTTTATATTTGGTTGAGCACATTGATACTTGATTCTTCTTTCTTCACTTTATCTTCTTCTTCTTCTTCTGTTTTTTTTTTCTTTTTTAAATAAATGTGAACAAGTCACTGGAAACATAGCATCCCACAGGCGTGGTTCGAACCCTGAATCTCTCCTCATGAGAGGTAATGGACTAGTCAACTTTCCTTATGAAAGTTGGTCTTCACTTTATCCTCTCAAACTATTCAATTTGATTGTTGCAGCCCTCGTTGAATCTCTCATCAGGTAAATTTGCTGTTATAGCTGATAAGCCATGAAAGGTTTTTTTGTGTTTCTGATAACCATTGCATGGATTACAGGAAATGGCTTTGTATGATATTAAGGCCATTCTACAATCATATTCATTTATTAATAAGGATGATGCCTTTAGACAAGTTCTAGAAATCTAGGAATGTTTTTCTTTTATCCATATTTAATAAAAAGAGGTTTAAAATCACAAATCTGGAAGAAAAAAGAAAAAGTAAATTATTTATAAACCTAAATTTTAAGTGCAATCCACCCATTGTCCCTATTTAATTTTGTAAACAGAAGCGTATGTAACCTCTTCCATTTGAAACATTTCAAGAGATAAAGGGAGTTATTTACACCAACGACCAAAAGTTCTATTGGTACGAAAGTTTTTTGTCAAGGGATGAAATTTTCCTTTGAATGGTCTGGGTCGAGTCTCACCTCTTGCAAAGTGAGGGTTTAGGTGCATGGGTCTGTTTTATGCTCGAGTTGTCGAGCCTTCAAATGTATAATGTTTGTTCAGCGTGTGAGCCGTCAAAGTCTATAACATATCCTATGGTGGTGTTTGTTGCCTGTGTAAAAAAAAACAGGGAGTTTATCTGCAAATAGTAATGATTTTAAGGTGATATATTTAAAATAAAACCAAAAATAAAACACTCCAAAGTTCAAAAAAAACAAATTCAGGGTTTTATTTTAATAGATTTTTTTTAAAATGCTATTAAAGTTTTATCCTAAAAATTATTAAAATTATCTGCGACCCGCGGCTTGGTCGTTTTAAGCATTTGGTCACGTGAGTTTCACGTGTCAACCCAAAACTTGTATCCGGAGATCCGGAGTTCGGAGCTGCAAACCCTAACCTCGCCGCGATCAAGTTCACAGGTATTCCTCTCTCGATTATCGACTCCCCATACGATCTCATCTCTGCTTGCGATCTAATTTCTTTTGAATTTGATGCGATATTTGATAATTATAAGCTATTATCCAGTTTTATGAACTGAAATCTCGGACTCTTGATCTAAGCTTTGTATATAGATCTAAATAGTCTCTGATCATTCGTTCTTTGTTATGAATTCCATGTATCTCTCTATTGTTGGTTTTTTAATCTAGAGCAGGAATAAGAGTGGATCACAAGTTTGGGAAACCAATTTATTAGTCTCTATGTGGTTTATGCCGGCTTTATTTCATCTAATCTTGAAATTTTGGTGGATTTGCATTCAAATCTGTCACATTGTGGATAAAGCATGAAATGGTTTTTCCTGTGTGGAATTACATGGTATATGCAATTGTTGAATCTGTAGGGAACAAGTTGTTTTGATAAAAAATGATGAGCCATATTTTAGATGACATTTAGTATCTGATATATAGTTTTTTTTTCCTTTTTATGAAATCTCTGTAATGTTGAAGGCTTGGAGGCTTGTTAGTAAGTTTTAGATTACATTCCTAGGGTTCATGGTATAGTTCTTAGTTGGAAACTGTGCTTGGGATGAAGGGACTGATATTATAATATATTATCAAAGTGGAAATGTATAATCTCTCTTCGTATTCTTGGTTTTGTTCTGTACATTTCAGAGAGAAGCAGTCTTTGTTAGCTAATTCAGTCGTCTATTCTGTGTCTTCATCTTTAGGTCATGTTGTTCGGTCATGCTTCTTTTTAGAAAATTTTGTTTTTTTTTTCAATTCCAAGCTGATGGTTAAAAAATCAAATGCTTAAACACTGTACTTGGTAGATTAAAACACACTAGCTGAGCCTTTTTTCCCTTTTGTTTCCTCTGTATTTATATGGGTAGCTTGTTTTATTCTTGATGAATCACTATCTCAAGCATTAAAGAATTTGATTTGTCAACATAAGAAATTGGATGTATTACTTTACTGGAGTATATCTAATAGCTAATTTTGATCCACGTCAAAGACTTGCCTCCTGTTAAATTCAAAGTTATGTCACATTATGACACATTTTTGGGCTTGATGTGGCTTTATTTGCATGTCTCAAAGTTTAAGCCAGGACTTCTGTAGTTGTTTAATTCTGCATTGAAGTTTTATGCCACTCCCCCATTTCATGATCCTTTTGTGGCCATCCTATATGTTACAAAAAAAAAGGCGATATGCACCTTGCTTTTTTTTTTTGCAAGAGGTTTTTTCTACGACTCGACTATATGTTACAACAATGATTTCTAAAATTTGTTTGAAAGTTTTGCCTGATGAAATTTTTCAAAGAAGCTTTTATACTAACCCTATTCATCAAGCAATCCATTAGAATGGTATTTGGCTTATGTGAAACACAAATCATAAACTGTGTAATTTGAGATATCTCTAGTCGAGCCCTGTTATTCCAAATTTATTTTCTTGCAGGATGACAGAGGCCCCGTTTCTACCCCGAGAGAGACTGCTGAAGCACCAGCAGTATTTCCAGAACATTCAAAAGCACACCTACTTGAAAGGGTCCCATGATAAGATCACATCGATTGTGATCCCTATAGCACTAACAGTGTCCAGCCTCTACCTCATTGTAAATCTTTTTCTGCTTGTAATTTGATACAGTTCATTTGATTATGCTCTCTATGGTTCTCATACCCACTGATTTCTGTTGTATGGAGCAGGGCCGAGGGATCTACAACATGTCATATGGGATCGGAAAGAAGGAATGAGGAGATGAAAGCTCCCCTTGTCCTTAAAGTTCTTAAGCTTTTTCAATAAACTCTACAGGCTGTAATTTAAACCTGCAAATTCTGCTACATTTTGATTTTGTTCTGTGTTGTTGATTTTCCGTGTCATCTTAAATTCATATATTGTTTTAATTCTACTTCTTCCTTTTTATGTTGGACCATGTTCTTGATGCCCCTTGTTATTTTCAGTCCTTCCAAATGTTTGCTCAACCAAAATGTTGGTTTGACTAAGCCAAGCTTTCCAGTTGAATTGAAAGGCCAATGCTACAGTGTTATAGCCTGTATTTCACATGCAGGTTTTGTTTTTTTAAATAAATACATAAATATAATAGGAGTGTGGAGTGCTGACTTTATTTTTTCCAAAAAAATATATATATCTAAAAGAACTTTTTAAATTTTTCTTAGGTTTTCTTAATTATCTATTTTCATTGCTAACATACTAATCCATGAGAAAAACATAATATTAGATTATCAGAAGTAATATTAAGTTCCAAAGCTTCAAAAATTTTAGAAAAATAGGATCTAAATTTGGCATGGTCTTAAATCTAAATATAGAAATAGATGAAAAATTTTGTCAAAAAAAGAAGAAGAAATAGATGGAAATCAGAATTATCACAAGATCTAATTCTTTGGAAAACAGTCAAATAGATGCACAACGGTCCAAGTGGTTAGCAGCGGATCCTTTCGTTTTTTAGGAACTATCGGGCCCGAATCCGCTTACCGCTCAAAACAATCCCATTTCGAAGTAACAGGCCTTGCAAAGCGCATCTCGGGAGGGAGGGATTGCGAGCTAGAGAGCGAGCGCGCGGGGGAGGAGATGTCGAGGGAGAGGACCAAACGCGGGGTTCTACCTCCTCCTCAACAGGTGAGCCTTCTTCCTTCTTCTCTCCAGATCGATCATTCTGCGTTTTTCTCCATCTAGGGTTTTTTTTTGGGTCTGTTTTAAGCAAGGATTTCCATGATCACTTGCGAAAATTTTCATGATAAATAGATAGAGGATCAAAGAATTCATCTATTTTTTTTAGGAGGAATTATATGCAAAGATCTTTTTTTGGTGTCAAATTTGCAGCATATAGAGAAGATGGAGAAGTTGGTGAATGATGGCAACTGCTACGAGGCTCAGCAGATGTACAAATCTTTTAGTGTGAGGTATGGAGAGAATTAATTCAATCCTAGTTTTTCTGGGAAAATTGGGCTACTTGTAATATTACCGTGTGATTATAGGTACGCTGCTGCTCAGAGGTACTCTGAAGCCTTGGATATCCTTGAAGCAGGTGCTCTTATTCAATTGAATCATGGACAGGTTATCTTCCACTTTCTTGGGTTCTTTGAAAAAAACCTGGTTGTGATCACCAACTATACTTTCAATTGACAATCCTTTAATTTTATCTTGGGTTACCAAATAGAATCATATTTAACATTGACAGGCTCATGTTGGGTGTCATTAGTCGTGAGGTTACTTTTGTTTGGTTCCAGTTAATTTTTGACTATCAGGATCCTGACAAGCATTGAGTTCATGTGTTTTAGTGCTGATGATTGAATGATGAGCCACTGTTGTTGCAATTTAGAAGTTAAAGCATCAAAGGCCTCAATCATATATAATTCCATCACCCATGCTTTTATCTTTAGGGGTGATCTATGTTTGCTTGTCAAGCATAAACAATGAGAGGCAAGGTTGTATACTTGGTAAATATAATTCTGTTTATCACTGAAGGTTACTTGCGGCTCTGAACTGGCTAATCTGTTTGTGGAGACATTGGTGAAAGGGAGGCTTTCTTTCAATGAAGAAATTCTTGGTCAGGTTTCTTTCTTTTGGTAAAATTCTCAGTGCATAGAAATACATATTTTTTTTGTCATTATGAAACTATTTTAGTTTTCTTTTAAAAAAAAAGAAAAAACTATTTTAGTAAAATGAGTTCTGTTATTATAGGTAATTTAATTCCCATTTGGGTTTCTTGAGGTAAAAACATTGTTTTGCTGCTGTTAAGGGCATTCCTCTTTCTTCATTCAAGATAATATAGATGATTCAGTGAAGGCATTGGGAGTTTTATCATGCTGCTGTGATATTTCACAAATATTTGAGCTAAGAAGAATCTTGTGTCCTCGTAAAAACTAGCAGTATCTTGTATGATGCTATTTGCCTGTGGCTTAATGGGGTTTCTAATGATGCCTGGTAACGGTACTTTTATGCTTGACATTTTCTTGCAAATGGGTGTGAAAAAGTTAGCTGAGTGAGTGCATATTCCAAAGCTTTTAAGTGTGCCTTTAATATATCAGTTTATCTGGAATATTTTCTAGTAGTTAATTGTCCTATCAAATTGAACTTTGCTTGCTGTTATATATGCATAGATAGTCCATACACTATCCAACCTCCGCAAGTTGCTTAAAATTGCTTGCATAACCAAGTTTTAGAGTAAACTTAGCACAATTTGAATTGTGGCAAGGGCAGGCTATGGTTGGTAGAACACAGTGGGTACTATAATCCATATGCCCATTTTTGACTTGAACTCTCCCCTAAATGAGCCCTTAACTGCAAATCTGCAACTGATCTCTTAATGAAGATCTTTTTATATGAGTTGGCTACAGAACTCTCTCCATCTTAATAACCAGTATCACTATCTTAAATTAGTCAGAAGGACATTTGTACTCTAGTAATGACCTTAAGGCACATGGTCAATAGACTCTTCATACTGTCTTCAGCAATGTGAATTTTCTGACAATCATGTGAAACTTATTCACTTTTCTTGCTAAAATTGATACTTCTTGAATGGTAAGTTAGATGTTTTATTTTTATTTTTATTGAAGATGCTTTGTTCTGCATGCAATTAACTTGAACATCCAACTTAGGTCGTCTCAGAAAGATCTATGAGGCTTTCCCTAAGATTCCAGTGCCACAACACTTGGATGATGATGATGACATGCAAAAGCTTTCAGAAGCCTTAGTGGCTGCAAAAATTCGCGTAGAGGGTTGCTCATCATTTTTAAAAGCTGCAATCAAGTTAGTTTCTTCTGTCCATGACTTTTCTTTGTCTAAGGAATAATTTGAAGAATGGTTTTGTTTGAACCTTATGCAAACTATCGAGGTCAATATAATGCTTCGCCAATCTTAAACAAATCGTAAATGTGCTCTATCCTTTTAAAATCTGGAAATTCCTTTCAGTATGAGTTATATATATATATAGTATCCCATCTTGGAGAGAAATGTGTTGACTGCTCTTGTAATAGGATTTGGGTTCAAAATTGCAGTTAGGTATTAACAAGTAAGTGCAACCTTGAGAAGAGGATCTCATATTCAAGCTTAGTTTAGTTGCGATTTTATATGAGCTAGACTTGAGGGTAGGATTATGACTTGTGCTTTCATGAAACTAGGTTCTAAAATTTGATCTGTTTTCCAATATAAAATAAGTTAGTTAAAAGCTACTTTTGTTAATATCTTATTTGAAATATATTCCTTAAGCAACTTGTAGTAAACATATTCCAATGGTGTATATTACAAACAGGACTCCTATGCAGATTGATGACTTTCATTAAATTCTCCTATCCATTTTAAGCAATATAATTTATTGGATTAAATTGTTAAAATCCTATTCCATTGGCTTATATATTTTGATTATAGATATGTGGATCCAAATGTAAAATGTCCAAGTTCAGACTCTTCAGATTGTTAAGTGCTTATTGATCTAGAACAGGTTTTTTAGTTCTGTCAAATTGTTTTTGGACAATTTTGTTTGCTTTTTTTCTTTTAATTACTTTAAATTATACCATTTGCAGTTAATTTGTGCACTTGTTCAATCATTCTGCATCCTTCTTTATTTTCTCTGCATTTATTTTTTTATTTTTTATTTTTATTATTATTTTTTTTTGTGTGTGGGGGGCTTTGTTTTTTATATTATGTAATTTGAATGCTTGGTCCATATTCCTAATGGTCTCATGCTTTTTTATTAGGTGGTCAATGGAGTTTGGAGCTTGCAGAGGTGGATGTCCTGAACTGCATGATATGTTGGCTGAGTACATCTATTCGGAATCTCCAGAGTTGGTACGTTTCACTACAACTTCCGTTTGGAGCAGTTGCTGTTTATTTCCTAATTGACAATTTTTTTCCCGAGTGTCATGCATAAATATGGAAAACTTATCTCCTGTGGGCACACACAATGTATTTTTATATTTTGATAATTGGCTAAGAATTATTTAAATGGGTATAGTGAATTTATTCTATGGAGGACTAAAGGTGCTTCAGTCTCCATGTTACTTATGACAAACACCGATTTCTTTATTCTGCAAATGAATTGCTTGTTTATGAGGATGATTATTGTGGTATGATAAATTTGGCTAGATTTTTTTATCTTGTCTTATACTGTATTCTCTAAATCAATTATCAATATATTTTCATGTGCATCCTTTTTTTTTTAATCATTTTCCATCCTGGAAATCTTGCACAATTCTCTGCAGGACATGGCTAAGGTTTCAGCGCACTTTGTTCGTGGAAGCAACCCTGCGAAATTCGCTACTGTACTAATGAATTTTATGGGCAAGGTGAGGTGCTGGACTTTTGATTAATTTACCTGTTGATATGGTTTAGGAAACAGAAACCTGGTTAATGGCATTGAGAATGTTTGTGTTCTTCTGGTACTCACCTAGTCCCTATTAGCCCATTGGACTTTTGTTAGCTTGTTGAACTTTGTATACTTTTGCATGTACTTTACTTGACTTCTCTTTATAATTCTTGAGCAAACTGGGAAATGTGTTATATTTCTATTTTGAAATTGCTGCTTCGTACTCTTTTTGGGGTTGTCACCCTGTTCTATTAGCAACCTGCGAGGAAATGTGAACATAGTATGCCTGATAAGTATTTTGTCTGTCAGCTGATCAAAATATTTGCCTTTCACTTTGATTTTCTACAAAATGTTCAGTATTGCATTTTATAAATAGGCAAAATTTTCAATAGCTGATTTAAATACCATGCGTACAAGTAACTGTAAATGCATTTCTTTCCCTGTTTGTCTGATAGTGCTATCCTGGGGAAGATGATGTAGCTATTGCACGTGCAGTTCTTATGTAAGTGTCTCTTCTTAAGTATTACCAATCTCCTTTGTTCTTGATATTTTGCTCATTAAACATCCATGATACGCTCAGTTTCTTGGCATTTCAGAATGGGTTTCTTTTGCAATAGAAACCACCTTTTTAGTGAATGTAAGTAAGGCAAATCAACAGCTTGAAAGTGCATATAATCTGTGCAAGCATCAGTTTGAAATGCCTGTTTTAGTGCCATCTAGTTTGGACATACCTGTGAAGATTTTGGTTTGGATTTCCTCTAATCACTTATCCAGCATATGTTGTTGTACAGGTACTTGTCTATGGGGAATCTGCATGATGCAAACTATATTATGGATGAGCTAAGAAAACAATCACGTGCCAAGAATCTTGAATTTCCAATCTCGGACCTGATTCAGTTCATTGTGTATCTCTTACGGACGTATGGCTTTTGCTGACTCATGTGCTTTTCATGCTACTATTTTTATAACTACGAAATATTTAATGTTATATGCCTGCTTAATTGTCGGAAATAGAGAGAAGAAGGAAGAAAATAGAGTGGAGAAAAACCACAAATCTTTCTTATTCTCTTAAGCAACAAGTACATGGTCTTAAATAGAAAAGCTACATGGGAAACAAAAATAAGGTAATAGAAAAATAAGGAAACTAACAATTAGGAACTAAACTAAATAAAGAAACTAACAATCAGGAAATAAATCCCTAATTTTAGGAAATGAATAAATCCCTGATTTTTCTACACGCTCCCTCAAGTTGGTGCATAGATATCAATTATGCCCAATTTGCTTATTAATCACTCAAAATTGAATCTTGCAAGATCCTTGGTCAAGATATCAATTGTTTGTTGATTGGAGAGCACAAACGGTAAGTAAATAGTTTCAGCATCAAGTTTCTCCTTTATAAAATGACGATCGATTTCAATGTGCTTTGTTCTATCATGCTGGACAGGATTATAAGCAATGCTTATTGCAACCTTGCTATCATAATACAACTTCAACAGAAGCTCCACACTCTTCTTGAGCTCTTCGAGATTTCTATAAATCCATAACACTTCACAAATTCCTTGAGCCATAGCTCTAAACTCAGCTTCCGCACTACTTTTAGCCACAACACCTTGGTTCTTGCTTCTCCAGGTTACCAGATTTCCCAATATAAATGTGCAATATCTTGAAGTGGATCTTCTATGAGTAACTGATCCTGCCCAATCTGTACCAGAAAATACATCAATACTCTTTTGGTTGGTCTTTCTAAAAAATAGACCTTTCCTAGGGAGCCTCAAATATCTTAGAGTTCGATAAATAACCTCAAGGTGTTCTTCATAAGGAGAATGCATAAACTGACTAACAACACTTACTGAAAAAACAATGTCTGGTCAAGTATGAGACATATTAATTAGTTTACTAACTAATCTATGGTATCTACTAGTATCAACAGGAACACTTCGTTCTTTCCAAAGTTATGGGATCCATTGGAGTCTTGGTCGGTCTGCAACTACTCAGCCATGTTTCTTCCAAAAGATCAAAGATGTACTTTCGTTGGGAGACAACAATCCTCTTCTTTGAGCAAGCAACCTCCATATCAAAGAAACACCTCAGTGCTCCCAAATCTTTGATCTTAAATTCTGTTGCTAAGCTCTTCTTCAACTTCTCCATTTCTATCACGTTATCACCTGTAAGAATGATACCATCAACATAAGCTATTAGTGCATCAACCTTTCCTGCAGAGGAAGATTTGGTGAACAAGGTATGGTCTGCTTGTCTATGAAAGTATCCTTGTTTCCTAACTGACTAAGTGAACTTTTCAAACCACACCCTTGGAGACGGCTTAAGACCATATAGGGATTTTCTTAGCTTACACACCTTTGAACCAAATCTTTCCTCAAAGCCTGGAGGACTGTCCATGTATATCTCTTTTTCCAAGTCACCATCAAGGAATGCATTCTTCACTTCTAGTTGCTGCAAAGGCCAATCCAAATTGGCAGAAAGAGATAAAAGTACTCTAACAGTGTTAAGCTTTGCAACTTGAGTAAAGTTTTCTGAGTAGTCTACATCATAAGTTTGAGTGAATCCTTTAGCCACCAATCTTGCCTTGTATCTCTCCACAAAACCATCGGAATTGTACTTCATAGTGAAGATCCACTTACAACTAGGGCTGTAAACGGGCCGAGCTTGATCGGGCTGAGCCCAGTTCGAATTCGGCTAGAAATAGCCTAGCTCGAGCTCGAGCTCGGTTCGATTTTAATTTCAAAAGCTCGAGCTCGGCTCGAAAGCTCGAAATTAAGAACTTAATTATAATTTTTAAATCTCAGATTTAGTTTTAAATTAAAAACTTATTTATAAATTAATTTTTTATATTATATATTATATGTCAATACTAAATATTAAATATTTTATTAATATATTATAATATGTATTAGTTTTTACTAATTTTATTAAATTTTATTGATTTTTTTAATAATATTTATATTATATATTAATATATTAATATTAAATTTCGAGCTGAGCTCGATCGAGCTCGGCTCGAAATTAATTTCAAGCTCGAAATTGAAGCTCGAGCTCGGCTCGAAGGCTCGAAATTCCGAGCCGAACTCGAGCTTTTACCGAGTCGATCTCGAAATGCCACGAGCAAATTGATCGTTTGATGTTCTACTTACAACCTACAGCCTTTCCAAATGTAATGCCATAACACTCAAAGTGTTGTTCTTCTCAAGAGCTCTCATCTCCTCAAAAACAACCTTCTTCCACTTTAGAACTTTTATAGCCTCCTGTACATTTTTAGAAATTTCTACACTGGACAACTGAGAGGTAAACACAACAAGAGATGAAGACAAGTTTGAATATGACATAAATTTAGACAAATGGTATTTAGTACAAGACCTAACACTTTTCCGAAGTGTTCCAATGTTGAGTCTTCCAAAGTTAACTATTGGAAATCAAGCATAATTTTTAATAATCTTGAACATTAGAAAAAACATCTGTTACTGTTATAATGTATACACAGTTTAAAGATAAACCATTTCCTCACTTAAAAAAAAAAAAAAACCAAAGATTTTGAACAACTTGATAGACATGCATGATAATAGCATAATGCCTCCTTGACAATCAATGGTTCCAATCAAACATTCATGTAAACATTGACGTGTTTGATAAAATCAAAACAAAAAGACTGAAATGGGAATAATATAAATTTTTAAATCGGTACAGCAATAATCAACGTAAATGACATGCAAGTACGACAAATAGTTCATGACTATTACAAATCAAGCATAATTTCCTAATAAATCCTATACATTAGAAAAATATTTACTAATGTTATAGTGTGTAAACAACTATTTCTCGATTGCATCAGAAAACAGAACAAGAGATTTTGAATAAATTCATAAACATGCATGATAATAGCACAATGATTCCAAACAGCCAATGACTCCAAACACAATCATTCATGTAAGCATTGAAATATTTGGTAAAATTAGCATTCGACGGAGATAGGGACAATCTAAATGTTTAATTGGTCAGATCAGTAGCAACTATAAATGACCTGCACATACGACAAAAACCATGTGTTCGTAACCATCAAAACTATACTGATACACCATACAAGGAAGACAACCAAAACTAAAAGAAACTTATTTCCTCGTGGCTCACATTTCAGATGTTCCGAAGAACTTAACAAGGAACTTTTCCGGTTCAGGTGTCCGCTTCCATTCACCACAAAAGCAAAGAATGGAGAATTATCAGACTTATAAAAATCAAGACAATGCTGAACGATCAACAAAAGTTCTAAGCACAAACTCTTAAATTCCAAAAGAAAAAAAAAAAACCAAGATCAGTACATGATCAAATAAACTTCCAAACCCTAGATGTCTAGCTCCATAAAACCAAATTCCATGAAAAAAAAAAAGCTTAAGGCATCCGATCCTACTAACAGAATAGAAATCAAAATCCAACCAAAAGAAAACATTTCTCAGGCCACTGACGTAATCCTTTGATCTTGCATAGCACCGAATCACCCGGTTCCAACTCCTTCACCTTCTCCTTCACTTTTGCCTGATTGCCATCCTTTCGATGCACAGGCGCCGCTCCAGAACCCTTTTCCATCGCCTTACCTTATGAAATCCTATCCAAAACCACTACCAAGGTTAAAAATTGAAACAAAATATCCTAGCACAAGTCACTCGATGTTAACAGGTCTTGTCATGCACTGAAGATGAACCTTGGCTGCACAACTGCTACAACTGTGCGATCAGAGTGTTCAGAGGGCACCGACAGTATGATTCAACTTGGTTTTTTCGCCGGAGATAAGATCAATGAGATGCTATCTAAGAGAGAAAGAGAGAGGAAAAGTTTACTTAACAACCAATGGGGGGAGAGAGAGAGAGTAAAACCAATAGTTGGTGTGAAAAGGGCACTGGTTTCGAGATTTATAATGGGTTTTGAACCTAGATGGTTCAAACCGGTTCGGTTCAATGGGTTTGCAGATAAACGTGTTTACCTTTTCTCTTGTTGCCACGTGTCACTCAAGCATCGTCCAGCTCATGTTGAAAGTTCATCTAAAGCTACATTTAACTCATGTTGAAAAAAAAAACAACTACTACTACTATGCCTCAATTTCATACTAGATGGGATCAACTATATGGATTCTGTCTCTACGTCCCTCAATCAATGGTAAGATCCGACTCAATATCTAATATACTTAAGTCTTTACATGCTGTTACTACTGTTCGTCTCCACGTGTCACTCAAGCCATTTTTTTTTTCAACGTGAGTTGAATGTAGCTTTAGGGGGTGTTTGGATTGGCTTTTGAAAAAAATCATTTTTTTTGAGTTTGCTAGAAGTCCTTTTAAAAAAAGGACTTCTAAGAGAGTAAGAGTAAGTTAAGCGCTTCTGTTACTTTTATGTTTGGGTATGTTAATCCAGAAGTACTTTCATAATAATAAAAAATAATAAAAATAAATAAAAAAAATAATAATAATGGTATTTTGGTAATTGACCCTTTTGAAAATAGGTTTAAAAAGGTTTCAAAAGGATGTTTTGGTAATTAACACTTTCTAAAACAACTTCTACAAAACGGCTTTTTTCAGAAGCACTAAACCACTAGCTTCTGAAAAAAGCACTTATGGGGCTTTTTTTTAATGCTTTTGCTTTTTTTAAAAGCCCATCCAAACACGTCTATTTTCTCCAGAAGTGCTTAACTTACACCAGAAGCACTTCTGGAGGAAAAAAAGCCAATCCAAACACCTTCTTAGATGAACTTTCAACATGAGTCGGACGATGCTTGAGTGACACGTGGCAACAAGAGAAGAGGTAAACACTTTTATCTGCAAACCCATTGAACCGAACCGGTTTGAACCATCTAGGTTCAAAACCCATTATAAATCTCGCAACCAGTGCCCTTTTCACACTAGCCATTGGTTTTACTCTCTCTCTCTCCCCCCATTAGTTGTTGAGTAAACTTCTCCTCTTTCTTTCTCTCTTGGCTAGCGTCTCATTGATCTTATCTCCGGCGAAGAAACCAAGTTGAATCCTACTATTGGTGCCCTTTGAACACTGATCGCACAGTTGTAGCAGTTGTGCAGCCAGGGTTCATCTTCAGTGCGTGACAAGACCTGTTAACATTGAGTGGCTTGTGCTAGGATGTTTTGTTCAATTTTTAACCTTGGTAGTGGTTTTGGATAGGATTTCATGAGGGAGGGTGATGGAAAAGGGTTCTGGAGCGGCGCCTATGCATCGAAAGGATGGCAATCGGGCAAAGGTGAAGGAGAAAGTGAAGGAGTTGGAACCGGGTGATCTAGTGTTATGCAAGATCAAGGGATTACGTCAGTGGCCTGGGAATGTGCTTTCTTTTGGTTGGATTTCGATATCTATTCTGTTGGTGGGATCAGATGTCTTGAGCTTTTTTTCCTTAATGGAATTAGGTTTTATGGAGCTAGACATCTAGGGTTTGGAAGTTTATTTGATCATATACTGATCTTGGTTTTTTTTTTTTTTTTTCTTTAGGAATCTAAGAGTTCGTGCTTAGAACTTTTGTTGATCATTCAACATTGTCTTGATTTTTATAAGTCTGATGATTTATATGGTTGTTAAGGAAAAAATGTACGGTGATGTTTTGCAAATTCACATATTTCACAATGAAATAAAGAAGGGTCTTCATTACCAAACAAATTAGGAGGTAAGTGTTTTAAATATCAAAAATTTGGATGACCTAACCGTAAATGCCATAACATGATGTCTTGATCCGAAACAGAAGTAGATTCAAAACATGAATTTATTGGTTGAGATTGATGTCTTAATTCGGATCCAACATCAAAGAAATAAAGTCTTCCACTTTGCTTAGCATTGCCAATCATCCTCCCCGAGTTCAAATACTGGAATACACAATGAGAAGAATTTTTTTTTTTTTTTCCATTCTTTATCTTAAGCTAATTTACTGACAGACAAAAGGTTACAAGATAGTCTATGAACGTGAAGGACGTGAAGGACATCATGAAGAGTGAGCGTTGGAGACAACACAACCGAACCTTTCCTTGCAACGGCTGAGAGAGAGCCATATGCAATCTTAATTTTTTGGTTACCTGCACAAGGACTATATGAAGAAAAAAAGTTTGACCTTCCTATCATATGATCGGTTGCACCCGAATCAATAATTTAGGCATGATCAGGGTTGATACTAAGGAAAGTTATTGTGAGATAATTACCTTTCTGAGATATAGAACAAAAAGGAGTTTTTTGAGACTCGAGGAGTTTGTACAATTGGTCTATTTATTCCTTGGTGAAGGGAAACGAGCTTAAAAGAGACTACCTCTCTTACCTCTCTTGATCGAGATACTAGCTTGAAGTGCACGACCCTTGCTTCCAGTTTTCTTCTTCTAGTTTTGAGTCTTGCCATGAATCTTCCATCACATTTCACGTGTATGTCACGGGTGTTTGCAATGATCGCACTATGACTATTCAATTCTCCACAGATTTTGCCATGAAGGAAGTTGAGAAAATCCCTAGATCGTCGAACCTAGGGCTCTTGTACCATGTCGGAAATAGAGATAAGAGGGAAGAAAATAGCGTGGAAAAAAGCCACAAATCTTTCTCATAACAAGTACATGGTCTTAAATAGAAAAGCTAATATGAGAAAAAAATAAGGTTACAAAAATAAGGAAACTAACAATTAGGAAATAAACTAAATAAGGAAACTAATAATCAGAAAATAAATCCCTGATTTTTGGAAATGAAACATTAATCATGTTATATGTTTTAAAAAAAATGCATTTAGTTTTGAATAATGAAAGTTAGAGTTCAATTTACTGTCAGAAGCTACTACTACTTTTTCATAAATCCTTGTATTTCTGAAACTACAAATTAATTTCCTAATTCCCAGATCAAGTGTGTGTTTACGCCTACACTTAAGTTAAAAATAATTATATCTCCCCTATTGTGGGAAACTATAGCAGCATATATGGCACTACTGAAATATATGCATTGTTGCAGTCTTTTGGTTGATGGTATATATAGGATAATTTACACCAAGTTCTTTGGGACAACAAAGAAAAGAATGAGAATGAAAAGCGAGTGATAATGTGTTGGAGGGGGAAGTCAGCTTCACTGCTGTTTGGTTGATGAGAAGTCTAGGGCAGCCCGGCGCTACAAAGCTTCCGCTATATGCGAGATCCGAGGAAGAGTCGCACCACTTGGGTCTATTGTATGCAACCTTACCTTGTTTTTTTTGCAAGAGGTTGTTTTCATGACTTGAATCTGTGATCTCCAGGTCACATAGTAATAACTTTACCGTCGATGAGAAGTATCTAAGAGTAAATTTCCTTTTCTCCCCCTGTATATAGGATGGTGGAAACTAAATATCCTATGGATATGAAAAGTTATTTTGATTAGTGTCATCCTATATATATAGAATGATCTTTTAGAAGACTTGGCCATCAGTAAAACATTCCTCCCTTGAATGACTTTTAAGAAGACTTGGTCCTTAGTAAAACTTTCCTTCCTTTTCTTAAAGTAGATGGGATTAAATAGGATTGAAACTTGGTTGAGTTAACTTTGGGGTGACATAATATTTCTTCTCACTAGTAACCTAAAAATTGGTAGTGAGCCATCACATTAAATGACCCTGCAGCCAAAGTCCACAGGCTCCAGTTAAACTTTCCCTTCTTGTTGGCCTTGAATTAGGATGATGAACAGTTAAACCAAGAATTCAATTAGATGAGATAAATTATATTAATAGTGGAAGATCTTATCTGTGTTTATGCTTCATGATTTATAGTGCTTGTGTTCTTGTATATTTTGTGTTTTTGTACATTATTCTTTGGTAAACCCACCAGAGGGAGTGCTTTGCTCAGATAAAGCATAATTTTGTTCACATATCTACATTCATCTGCATTTTTTTCTTTTTTTTGAACCAACAATTATCATGGATCTGGCTTTAAATTGTTTAGGTTGGAAAGAGATGCTTTGCCACTTTTCAGAATATTAAGACAGAAGTACAAGTCAAGCATAGACCGGGAATCTCTATTTGATGAGGTAAATACTTTGTAAACTAAGACTGCCTAACAGAGCATTTATTTATTTATTTATTTATTAATTTATTGCACCATATGATCCTTTTTTTTTTAAATTTTTTGGCTGAGCATACTAGTAATAAACTTATACCCTCAAATTCGCGACTATCTTTTGAACCAAAGATATGACTTCCACTCCCATCTTTACTTTCTAGTTTATGCCTATTGACATGGCAGACATTTCCAGAATCTGGCTGTAGTCACTTTTTAAACTAAGAAAACTTATATTGCTGAAACAATTTTGTATTAATATTTAAACCTTTTGATTATCTGATGGTTTGACTATTGCTTAATCATTTGATCTAAAGATATAATTATTGGTAAGTTGTTAACCTGCGTCTGGACTCTAAATTTTACACTATATGCTAAAGAAAGGATTTGTGAAAGTATTGCAGTTATTAGATGATATTGCAGAGAAGTTCTATGGTGTGCAGCGGAGAAGTGGCCTCCAAGGCGTGTTTGGTGATTTTTTTAAGGTCAGTTATATTCTAGCTGGTTCAGACAAGCCATTATTTTCACCTACATTAAGGATTTGATTAGGCCACTGGCATGCTACATTTTTTCTTTGTAATCAATTTTTTTTCTTAATAATCGGTTTACTGAAATTTCTCATGTTCTTTTGAAATTAGAAGAAAAACATTGAATGGATAAATAGGAAATGCATATTACGGTTCTTATCATACTATATTTGTGTTTTATATGACTTGACCATTCTCGTCATTATTAACATGGACCATGGAGTAAGAACTACCTAGCTTAAGAATTTAAAACAAGATTTGGCAGTATTAGAGTTCTGCATTTGGTTATCTACGGTATTTGAAAAGAGCTAAGCCTACAATTTAGGAAATTTCTATGGGATTTATATTTTAGAAAAAGTAAGTACTCTACTTCATGGTTCAAAAAAGTTCCCAAAGGCTTTACTTGCATGCATGATCGGAGTTTCTTTCTAATAACTTGCACCTGCCCATGCTTAATTAATATGGCATGTCCCCTTAAAACATATGGTTCAATTCGATTGATCCAACTATTTGAAGTTGGAGATGGATGGAACCTAGGGATATTCTTAATTCATTTATTCTTCTTCCTTTCCTTTTCTTTATTGAGAATGGTGTGTAGGTGACTTTCTTTTTGAGAGTATAATTTCTCTGTCTCAAGGAATGGCCAAAGGATAGCCGTTGTTATGAGAGAATTTATAATAATGTACAGAGAAGTTAAATTAACCAGTGTATTTATGTCATTTTCCATGCTTGTGTAGATGATGGGAGGTGATGCAGCATTGCAACTATAAAAAGTTAAAAAGGTTCAATGGACTTCACTTCATGCTAGACCTCTTTTTAAAAGAAATCAAAGCTGTCAAGATCCAAGGAATTACCAGGTGCCCATGCTGCAAAGGTTTCTGCATTCAGATACAAAACATGTTATGCTTTGGTCAACAACTGTCATCCATTATGTTCCATTTTTCCGCAATGAAATTTGAGATACCAAATTAGCAAAAGTATGAACTGCGTTTTGACTTCTTGTGATTACTCGATTGAATTTGGAAAATCATGTAATAATGTTTTTGGATATGAGGAATTTCGAAGGTAATTTTGGCAGCATCTTGTATGTGAAATTGCTTCATAGATGTGAATTCAAATTCATCATTCTGCTGAAGTTATTGTTCAAGGGACATTCACCATGCCAATTGTGTCTAGGGCTTCACATGTGAAGATGGTAACTGTTGTATGATGGTCTTTATTTTAGATTACTTACTGAACTTCTTGTGTGTTAGGTTTTTCTTTCCTTTTATAAAAGAAGTTCATCATTTTGGACTTCTTTTCTATGATATAGGATATTAATAAATACTTTGTAAGATTTCTATAATTAGGAAAAATTTATTAAATAATCCGAAAAATTTATTTTAACTTTTTTTCTTATAAAAAAATCTTCAAATTTTGGATTGAATATTAGTTTAAATTTTTATTCTTGAGCAAACAAATTGTCTCTATAAAACAAAGTAGTCCTAGTCAGTCTTTAATCAAGAGGTTTTGCATCCCTATAAATATGTGTATGTATAAAAACTTAATGTCAAATATGATTATTGGCAATCATCAAACCAGTTTTGCATCTCTGAAAAAAAAAACTTGACATATTAAATATCAATAATAACTATAAAACATGTAGTCAAATTTGCTAACTAAACAATTGTTTTTCACATTCCTAAATTTGCAAGAAATCTGATTTATTCTTCAGTATGAAGTCAAAAAAGGCTTTTCATCTGCTTCACACTCACACATAAATACTGCATTCACCACAGCAGTACAGAAGATTGACTACTTCAAACCATATTATTAGACTGGGAAGAAAGTTGACATAGAGTGGTGAAGTTAAAAAGAGTTGCTCCTTGTTGTCTATAACTTCCAGCCTCTTGAATAAGAAAATGCAATCTTATCCATAATTTCATCTTGGTGCTTCATTGTAGCAGTGTAGTTTGCTCATGAATTTTATGGTGGTTGTATATGTTTCTTAAAATAAGGATCAGTGGATGTTCTTTGAGCTTAGGTTCTTCATTAGATTTAGACGACGACAACACAACAACAACAACAACAACAACAACAACAACAACTAAGCCTTTATCTTATACTAGATGGGGTCTGCTATATGAATTCTCTGTCTCCATGTAGTTCTATCCAACATAAGATCCGGCCCAGTATCTAAACTAAGCTTGTAATGAGATTGGAATCCCAAATTCAATCTTCATTACTGAGATTTCCAACTCAACCTTAAAATGTATATAGGTTTTATGCAGAAAACTGGTTAAGACTTTTTCCTTGCTTTACTTATCTCTTTTGAGTTTCCTACAAGTATTGCGCGCACCACATGACAATATGATACTTATGATTTGCTAACCACCTTATGCAAGGTTGGTGTTTTTGAAAATGCATGTAACCGATGAGCAGGAATCTACTCGTCGTTTAGCTGTAAAGACAATGCACTTTACCTGGAAGAGATCACTGAAGCTCACGCTTCGTCAGTGATGATACAAAGAGCTTGTATCTGCTTAGTACCTGCATTTGCGCCGAAAGCCTGCTATGCTCTATGGTTAAAAGACATAACGCCAAATCTTCATGTGGAAGGCTGCCAAATTTCCGCGAACAGAATTGGACTGTTCATTAAAGTAGAACAGATTTGTTTCAGAATGCGACAAAGCTAAGAGTTCCCCCATCTTTGGCTGAATTCCTTGACCAATATAAGTAATTTTTTTATGTAATTAAGAGAAGAGACCTCTCACTCTCCATTATTTCTTATGTGATGTTTTATTAACAAGGAATTAGACTTAAACCAATTAGGACATGTACTGAATTGTCTACATTCAATTGAGCAAGCATGGTGGGAGACTGGTATAAATTTCAGATTTCAGAGGTCTCATTCCATTTGATTTTGCTGAATCGGCAAGACAGGAACTGGAGGTTTGAGTATTTTATAAAGGCTGCAAAAGATGTTGAGCTGCAAGTGTCTTGCAGTCAGTAGATGCAGAAATAATAGATTTTAAAGTGCAGAAATGTGTCAACTTGCCAACTTTATTAGAATTCAGGAGCAAGCATGGTGGGAGACTGGTATAAATTTCAGATTTCAGAGGTCTCATTCCATTTGATTTTGCTGAATTGGCAAGACAGGAACTGGAGGTTTAATTGAGTACTCTATAAAGTCTGCAAAAGATGTTGAGCTGCAAGTGTCTTGCAGCCAGTTGATGCAGAAATAATAGATTTGAAAGTGCAGAAATGTCTCAACTTGCCAACTTTATTAGAATTTAGATTTCTGACCAAGTTGCCTTGACTTGTTGGAGATGGATTTTTCAATCCCCACTGGCATGGGAACATGAAGGGTAGATTATAAGTTAATGAAAACCAATCAAGAAAAAGAGCTTAATTACACTCTTAAAAGGATAAAAATGTCGGTAGCTTTCAACGGAATCAGAGGATGAATGTGTCACCTTTCGGCAAGAAATTCTTTAATTAATCAACCAACTTGATGTGTGAAGTGTGAACCTACTCTTGCACTCCCAAATATAGTAAATGCTTACCCATGTCCTTACCAATTAAAACTGTCTCAATGGCACCCAATGCGGTAATACCACTAACTGAAGATTAGCAAGGACTTGACTATACTAATCACCATGCTAAGAATATTCGGTCAACCCCATCTAATTGAACAGATTTTAACATGCATTCATAATCCTAAATCTCTCTTCCTATCTCCTTAAACTTTTAGATTAATACAGTCATCGGTATCTCATTATATCGATAAAAGCTTTTAGATTAATGAATATATTTCCATCTAACACAAGGAAGGGAAGAGACATTTGAGGTGAAAACAAGGGTACTCTAGATAATATAATAAACAAAAGAGACCCACAAGGATCATTAAAGGCCTCAGAAGAGCTGCCAACTTGCAGCACAACTTGCACAACCTCCCATTCATTACAAAATAGAAAGGAAAGAAAATTAGAAGAGAGAAACAGAAACAAAAGTGAGAGGCAGATGAACTTTCCCTTCAAATCTAAATTTATAAACAAAACTTGGTGTCCCAACTTGCATTTGTTTTAACACACAAGTTGGAGTTATCAAAGCTCAAGTTGCCACCCATCCACCCCAGCTACTGATTCCCCCTCACCAGAAAGACTTGTTCTTTAATGCCAACATGCATCTCCATGCATGAACTACAGGGGACACAGTCAGAACAAACACCCTTTATTAAAACACCACAAACTCCTCAAAGAATAACTCCTCCTACTTGAGAATTTTAATTTTCATCAGAATAATCACTCCTTTTTTTCTGCTAATTAGTTGAATATTAATTCACTCTTCACCACCATACCATTTCATTAATCTGAATATCCTCAAATGCAAGGACTGCTTGAAACCTTAAAAATTAACCAGCCATTAATTGTATGTACTTTTTTCTCTTTTAATTTTCTTCTTTGAAGGATGTACCCCCAAAACTCAAAGCTCAAAGCTCCACTTGGATTAAATCACATTCACTTCATCCCTTCCGTTCGTCATTGCCATTCCATTGCATTCTCTCATCAAACTCTCAAGCTCTACTCCCTTTCTCTTCTTCCCTTGTTTTTGTATATATATATAGAAAGAGATACAGAGGAAACAAAACTAAGAACCCATTCACAACAACACAAAGAATGCCAAAGAGAGAGAGATTATTATTCACAATGGTTGTTTGTATTATTGTAAAAACTAAGAAAACAAAAAAGGAAAGAACAAGAGAAAAAGAAAAAGAAAGAAAAGAAAGTGAAAAAAAAAAAAAAAAAACATAACTTTGATTCTTCGTCTTCCTTCCAAGAGGTCGGTGGCCCCCACCACCACCACCACCGCCCCCGCCGAGCCGCCGACCACCTTTCAAGCGCCGCCCCTGGCTCCACCGCGCTTCGCCAACCTCTCCGCCGTCCTCGCCAACGACTGAAGGTTGCACTTGACGATGGTGTCAACAAACACCCTCGTATCCTCCGTCGTGTTCCCCAACGGCACGTCGACCACATACGACTCCACCACCACCGTCCCCGCCCCCTCCGCCGCCGCGTGCACAGTCGTCACCGACCGGTAGTTGTTCAGCCGGTGCTCGCCTCCCACCACCCTGAAGCTCAGCACGTGCTTCTCATCGTCCAGGATCTCCAACCTCTCCGTGCTCGTCACCGCCGGTAACCCGGACACCACCCTCACCTCCCTCAGACTCCCCACGTCGCCGTTCCCGTCGATGACGTGGCAGCTCTTGACGAAGTGCTTGTAAGCCTGCGGGTTATCAAACCGCCTCACCACCGACCACACTGTGCTGACCGGCGCCTCCACCGTCTGCACCACCGTGGAGCAGCACTGGCCGAGCCCCGCCGTGTGCTCATGGTGCCGCGCCACCACCTCCGGCACGGCGTGGGCCGTGCATCTCTCCACCTTGTTGTTGTTGTTGTTGTTGTTGTTGATGGTGTTTGCCACCCTGTGATGTTGTGATGGTGTCTTTGGAGGAGTGCAAGGCATGGTTTCTAAGCTTTGATGTTTGTTGTTCTTCTTCTTAATTTCTCTTTCTCCAAAGTATCTATCTCTATCTATCTATGTATGTGACATTGTGAGTGACTATGTATAGAAATTGGAAAGGAAGGGGGAGGACTATGTTCATATATAGTGATGTGTTGGAAAGTGGAGCTTTGATTTTTATTTTATTATTATTATTATTATTTACTATTTTTTTTTATTTGTATATTGTATGTATATATCTTTCTTAATGAAGGGTAGGGACTACCGGACTAGCTAGGGGGATGTTTGATTATATATAAAAAATAAGACCAACTTGCAATTGGGTTGGGTGAGAAGAAGGGTGGTTTTGAAGGAGTGGGTCCAAGTTCCAATGGATTCTTTGAATTTGAATGCTTTTCTATTTTATTTTATTTATTTATTTATTTATTTTTTTTTTGACATAGGTCATAAAGACCTCCCGAAGGATTTGTCAAGGGACATAGCTTTAGCTGACAAACACCTTTGACCTCTCATCATACCCGTACAGATGTAGGGATTTGAACCTAAGAGCTTTGTGTTCACCAAATGAATTACCCAAACTACTTCCCCTATTTACAGGAGTGGAAACTCGAAGCTAAAAGCATGCTTAATCAATCGAATTACTCACTGCGTGAGACCTGAGATACCATTAGACCAATGGTCCTTTGGTTAATTTTTAAAATTATTTATTTAATTTTTTTCAAAATTATTATTTTTTTATTTAAGCCCGTTTGGATTGGTTTATATATATATATATTAATTTGATTGAAGGACTTTTGAAAAAAAGGGGTTTTCAAAGATAGTTAAGTGCTTATGTATATTTTTTGTTTAAATATGTTAATTCAGAAGTACTTTTATAGTTGTGATGTTTTGGCAATTATATGATTATAAAGATATTTTGGTAATTATATGATCCTAAATAACTCATGAAAAACGATTTTTGTAAGTTAAACCACTAACTTCTCAAAAAAAAAAAAAACTACTTTTCAACTCTTTTTTTTTTACAACTTCTGTTTTTATGGAAAAGCAATACAAACAGGATTTTTTTTTCATAAGGGCTTAACTTATAAAAAAAACACTTATGGACTTCCTAGAAGCTACCATAATAAATGTCAGAAAAATTGAAATATGTTTCTACCATAATAAAAAGTGATTTGTTCATATTCATCTGAAAAAATTATTTACATTATTTTTACCGGATAAGTGTTAGTATACAAGAGATTACTTAAGATTATAAAATAAAATAAATAATATTATATATATTTATATATATGAAATTTGAAACAACTAGGAGATGTTTTCTCATGAAATTATTAAAATGAGTGAACCTACATTAGGAAGGAATAAATAGGACGTGCTCCAAAGTTCTTGGTTGATAAGAATAGTATACCTTAATAAGAGACTCTTGTGAGGACCTTTTCCTGCTTTCTAAGGGCCATTAGACCCTAATTCCTATATACATATTCCAAAGGCCAAAATAAACAGTAGATTTATCAATAAATAATTTGTCAATTTACATGGCCTTAGCACAAAGAGCATTGCATTTAGTACAAGCGTACAACAACATTCCTACAAAACTGAAAACTCTTACAAAATTTATTTTATTTTTCCAAAGTTCATTGACCAACCATAAAACTCTTTTCTTTTCTTTTTTATTAAAACCCCAGCACAAGGCATGTCGAATGAGCGTGCACAAAAGATCGGACTATCACAAAGTTTCACTCCAAGGCACGTCTTTATTACACGCGGTGTTGGGCGCATATTATGTGCAGCCCGCCAACATGTTTCACTCGATGCCCGTTCTTTACCGTCTGTGACTACCAATCCCATACGGAGAATGCCCCGTGCCCGCGCAGGCCACCCCACTGGGGGCCCACGCACTTGCACCCTCACCCCCCGCAGCAGGGATTCGAACACGGGATCTCCGTGAATCGAAGCCCTTACGGGGTGGGACCATGCCGCTCGATCCAAGGGTCTTTGGCACAATATATAGATCTAAGTGGTATGATCATTTTCCGAACCCCACACATAACGGGAGCTTTGTAGGACCGAGTTGCACTTTTTTACTTATGTTTTTATTAGTGAACTATGGTTCCGTTTGATACGTAGATAAGAACAACAAAAGAATACAACACAATATAAGTGGTTATGCGTCAATACAATTATTTATACTGTTATTTGTTTGATATTGAATGGACATCATAAAAGTTTTTTGAATTAAAATAAACTATACTAAAAAGAACACAAAGAAGAAAAAATCAAAGATCTTTGGACCTCAAAAGATTTTTAAGTATGGATTTGTAAACCAAATTAGTCTAAAAATGACAAAATGACAAAATGACACAATGAATGGCTTTCATTTTCCATTCCATTGAAATGAATGTAAGTTGTTTGGTATGGTCATTTCAGTGGAGCCAAGAAATTGATTCCAAAGCCAAAGGTGATTAAAGTTGTGTGAATAAGTGGAAAATCCAGGGATTTTTTTGTAATTCCTTGCCTTAAAAAAACACCCACTTGCAAAGAAGCATTCGTAAGCCGGTGGATAAGCAAACCGCTTAAGTAGACGAGTAAAAGACAAGTGGGAGAAAAATCAGGGACTTTATTGCAAATCATTTATACTTTAAGCCCTCTTTCTCCGCATGTGCTGCCAACTACTACAACGCGGTCACATCCTTTTCTTTGACCCCCTTCTCTTTCTTTTAATTACTTTTTACTCCTTTTCTCTGTTTTTAATGATATACATATATATACGTAAAGGTCGCCAGTGTTATAAAGCTCTCGCATTATGTGGGGTCTGAAAAAGAATAGGATCATTTGAGCCTGTTGTATGCAACCTTATCTTACTTTTTAAAATAAGAGATTGTTTCTACAACCCGAACCCGTGATTTTTAGGTCACAATACAACAATTTTATCATTGCGTCAAGATTTCCCTTCTGTATGCATATTTACATGCCAAAACTAAAAAAAAAAATGTTTAATTTTTATTTTTAGGATTTCAACTAATATAAAATAAAAATTCGTTTTCCTTCTCAAGTATTATAGGAATATATTACTTCTCATAAAACAATTTAAATTAATTAATTTTATAAGGGATTAAGATGGTTGGGCAATGGATAACCTTTGCTTTGCTTGAGAGAAAGAGAGAGACATCACCTATAAGGCTATAAAGAGACATTGGAACCATCATTTGTTCTCATGCATGAGTACAAAAGACGAACTGTCTTGGAACTTTCTTAATGGTGAAGAATATAAACCATATTTATTTATTTAATAACACATGATAATTAATATCATGATAAATAATACATTCTCCTGCATGTTAGTGAAAAAAAAACTTACAATTAAAATCTATTTAAATTTTAAGTTCTAAATTGTTATTGAGTGTAGAATCATCATAAAAGATCTCATGAAAAATATAAATAAATATATATATATATAATGTGATGTATAGTAACGTTAACCAAGTCTATTGATATTTAGGTTCTTTGTTAAGAAAAAAGTTTTCTTACGGATCATTTGGGATTGAACTCCCATTATTGTAAGATGAGAGTCAGGTATGATGATATTTTTACCTAATCCGGGAGAAGGGGGGCACTTGTCGTATATGTTAATAAAAAAAAAGTGTGATGTATGTAGATGCTACCAAAGCATTTGTAATTGAATTTTGTGAATGATAAGATCCATGACCCATAAAATCACAACTAAGCAAGGTTTTGGGGGGATGGATCAAGCCACAAGGTGTCCTTGCGAAACCACTTATTTGTATTATTTTCATGTCTCAACCCAACCCATTCCTGGCCCAGTGTGCACCCAATTGAATTGAGGGACCCAAATCACATTTTTGGTCCAAATTCATTGTTAACTACTTTATCTCCAAATTATTGCTAATAACTCCGAATATTGCACATGCGAGTAAGTGTTTAATCAAATTTTCAATTTTTTTAATTTTTTAATTTTAATTTATATTAGTGGAAAAATCTCGTTTCATTGGTTAATACATACATAGAATTAAAGATACATCAATCCCTTAAGTCCTTCCTCAGTTCGTGTTTTTTGGTTGGTCTTCCTGAGTGAAAGCCAGGTTTTAGCTTCATCAAACCAGGAAACCAATATCTCAAATTAATTTAAATAATCGAAAACATATATCAACTCTTCTTTGAACTAATTGATAGCAATATTGCGTATCATTGGTAGCATATGTACATACATATTTATATAACTCGGGACATGAGAACATTTGTAGCAAATTGAAACTAAATATATCAAATGGGCCTCAATTTGATAGAGCCCATGGGCCTGATTATTAGAACGTTCTCATATGTTGGGCCATAAGCCCATAGGTTATGGATAATTGAATTTTTTGTTAATTTTCTGGAATTATTAATTTGGCAGGATCTTAAAGAGTCAAGATATTTGGTAAGACTTTTAGGGTGCGTTTGGTTAGAAGTAGTTTCAAATACATGGATTTTGAATTACATTGTAGTTGTAAATCCATGGATTTGAAAATACAGGAGAGTCAAATCCAGTGTTTGGTTAGAAGGATATATGTAAATCCTGGATTTGAAAAGATGTGTTTGGCTTTGATGTATTTAGAATATTGGATTATGTAATCCTCAGATATGATTATTCATGGTGAGATTACCCCCATAGTAGATTTTATTAATAATAAAAGCCTCACAAAATTTTCTTAATTAATATATAATTATATATATATATAATTATCTTTAATAATTATTTTCTTAAAAAAATATATTATTATTATATATATAATATAATTTTTTTTAAAAAATAATTATAATAATATTTTTATGTTATAATACTTGATTATTATGGATGTATTTAACATAATATTAATTTTTGATGATAATTATATGAATAATTTATATTATTGTAAATAAATTTAAAGATTATTTTTTAAAAAAAATATTATATATATATATATATATATATATATATACGTGTGTAATATTACTGTGCATTCCCACTTGCCTCCTGTTTGGCCCCTGGAGCATGTTTGAAGGATTTCCAACCGTACGGATGGGAAGATCATCGAAAAATAGGGTAACATGTTCATTTTCATACAATTTGATAACCGCTTTGGTTCCCCACTTAATCGGCTCTTATTTTATAAAAATTTGATGGTCAAGAATTTCAACTATTAAGTGGGAGGACCAAACGATTACCAAATTATATAAAAATCGATATATTAATTTATTTTTTAATGATCTTTTCATCCATACTGAAAATTTTAAAACTCTCTAAATAATCAAATAGGAGGTCATTTACTTGTATAATAACAAAATTAAAAAAAAATACTTTTCACTCACCTCTCTCAAATTTGAACGCGTGCTTCACGTCATGAGTTGAAGCTGGATTTGGTTTTACGGCCCCTATCGGTGGGATTTGAGAATACAATGACTTTTGAAATCCTGTGAAACAAACATCAGCTTTCAAAAGTTGTTGTATTTGCAACTCCAAGAACTCTCAAATCCTCTCAAATCCTCCCAAACAAACACTCCCTTAAATGCCATAAGATATTTATGAGAGATATTAACTACAAATTAAAAATAATAATAAAAATAATAAAAAAAGCTTTCTTTTATAGATGAAGGTACTTGATTACGAAGGAAAGTGCTTGCTACCGACACGTGTCAGGTCTGGAAGGATCGCGGCGAACCGAGAGAAGAGAGTCCCAACGAGTCTATAAATATCAACACCGAACCTACATTCTCGAGTTCCCTTTTATCCCAAGAAATCAAGAGCTCGAGAGTTCGAGAGAGGCAGAGAAACGGAGAAGGTTTGGGAAGCCAAGGGTCGTGAAGGAGAGAGGAAATCAAGAGATAGTTCAAGGATGTCTATCGGTGATGCAGGGATCGGGGCCGGGGTGCCAGAGAGGTGAGAAAGATTGCTCTTTTCTTTTCCTATTTCTTTTTCTTTGCCGTGATCTCTGGCATTGATTTGGTGTCCGGATGATTGTCCTTTTACTGCTATTTTCCTTTTTAGTTTGTTGGAATTTGATGTGGTTGAGGGTTAGGGTTAGGGTTAGGGTTTGTCAGGGATTTGGGAAGGGAGAGAGAGAAAGAGGTAATTGTGAGGGTTTTGGTGCATGGATAGAAAGTAAAAAGAGTAACTTGGATCTTGATATTTTGCAGTTTTTAGGGTTTTAGTTGAATTTTTGGTTCAATTAGTAGGATAGTTGGTTTTTTCTTGTCAATGGAGTTTGGAATTAGTGTTGTTGGTGTGCTGGTTTTGAGGCTCTGAAGGGAATGAGTGTTTCAATCTTGATATTTTGCAATTTTTAGGGTTTTAGTTGAATTTTTGGTCCAATTAGTAGGATAATTGGTTTTTTCCTGTTAAATGGAGTTTTGAATTAATGTTGTTGGTGTGCTGGTTTTGAGGCTCTGAAGGGAATGAGTGTTTTAATCTCCATAGAGAGCAGTGATTTACTTTGTATTTGCTCTTTATTGATGTATATGTACTTGTTTTCAACTTTTATTTTGTGGAAAGATGTTCTTATTGATGATATATTTTGCTTGTTTTTGTGCTTTCTGGCGGGGATAGATGTTTGAAGAATGAAGAGCAAGAGTTGCATCTTTTAGTTAATTTCACCAGGTGGCTAACTCTATGGACATTAGAACATTCATTCCTTTCAGAGCACTACCAACAGACAACATGTAGGTATCTTTGATATCTTCAAGTGATGCATCCATGTATCAGAACAATCAACATCAAATTAGTTTGTGTCTTTTCAAGAATCGATGTTTTGTTTTGTGTTCTTATGAACTTCCATGCTTTCTAGTTTTGATTATAGTTGGAATGATACTGAACATTGGTTTATTGTTCTCCAGGAAGAAGAGAACTCGTAAGAGGCGCTCTGGTCCAGAATCGGTTGCAGAAACAATCGAGAAGTGGAGAAAGATAAATGACGAAAAAGCCTGTGCTTCTGGTGGTGATAATCAAGTCTGGAGAGTTCCCGGGAAGGGTTCTAGGAAGGGGGTGATGAGAGGAAAGGGTGGACCGGAGAATCCAAACTGCAGGTACAGGGGAGTAAGGCAGCGAACCTGGGGCAAATGGGTGGCTGAGATCCGGGAGCCCAACCGAAAAGGCAGATTATGGTTGGGAACTTTCCCTACAGACATGGAGGCTGCTCAAGCCTATGACAATGCCGCAAGGGCTATGTATGGCCCTTGTGCTCGTCTGAACTTCCCTGATGAAACTTCAGCAGCAGCAACAGCCTCGGAATCCATCATCTCCTGCCAGACCAGCGAGTCCTGTCTCGATGACGAGAAGGATGAGGTAGAAAGTAGGAGTTCTGAGGATGAACCTGCAAGGGCTAAAGAAACTAGTGGAGATAAACAAGAAGTTCAACCTTTTGAAGCAAGGGCTGAAGAAACTAGTGGAGATAAACAAGAAGTTGATCCTTTTGAAGGTATAGATGGTTTGCCAGACTCCTTTGACATTGAGGAGATGTTGAAGATGATAGATGTGGATCCAAATATGGATTTGAGTGTTAACCAGGATCAACTGGCGGTGGCCGCAGAGCCTAATCTTTTTCCACATCAAGGACAGAGTGATGTTGGGTGCAGTGAGTGGGATCAGTATGACCCTTTTGCTGCAGCACTCTCTTCTCAGCAGCAGTGGCCTGATGATGGAGAGATGATGGGGATATTGAGTCCCCAGGAACAAGAGCTTGGCCACATGGGTTATAACTTTGAGTTTGGCATTGGATTAGATGATGCCAGCCTCTTTCAGCCAGGGCTTTGATCACTCAGATGTGTTGTAAATAATAGCTGGGTCTGGGTTGGTCATTTGTTTGGAATCTATTTTCTCTTATTTTTGGAAAGAACATATAGAATGAGGAATACAGATGTTCAGTTCACATTCTTTTACTGTAGGCATTGTAATCAAATTTGTTGATAATAGAAAAGAAAAATTTTCAATGAATGTTTTTCAATGAATGTCAAGCCAATT
Source organism: Dioscorea zingiberensis (assembly GCA_026586065.1). Classification (NCBI taxonomy): domain Eukaryota; kingdom Viridiplantae; phylum Streptophyta; class Magnoliopsida; order Dioscoreales; family Dioscoreaceae; genus Dioscorea; species Dioscorea zingiberensis. The sequence continues at coordinate 65,455,928 of CM048820.1, read as the reverse complement.
TTTTTATAGATGTTTCAGAACAATGCCCCTGTTGAATACCACAAAAGAACCAAATGCTGTTAACAACTTCAATATATGCAAATCAAACACTGAGTACATGTTTCATATCATATTGGCAGTACAATAATGAAAGATGTGAAGCAAAAAAATCCTGTGCAATGAAACTAAGAAAATCACAGTTTCAAACCATTCTCAACCTCAAGCCAATTTATTTTCCCCTGCATTCTGAACTTGATCTTATTAGAATCCAATGAAACTTGCAGGAAAGGCTTTGGTTAACATCAGCTGACTGGGTACTGTGTTTCAAAAGTTGGCATCTAAGATACCATGGCTGATGAATTTCTATGTAATAATTGAAGTTCTCAAAATGGCCTTGTGTACTAATATTTCAACTATTCATCTGTTGATATTAAATACAAATGATTGTGAATAATCCTTAATACAATCTCTTTGAACATTACAGGCCATCCAATACACAGCAGATACATAATTTCTGAAGGTTGCAGCATTGCTGCCATTCTGAAACCAACACATAATAACACATAATGGATAGATATGCCAATTAAAAACTCTGAACATTCCACAGCTTGTAAACATTTATGCAGTATTAAAACCTTGGCTTATTGCAGATAAATCCTAAACAATATTTGGATCTAAAGATTCTAAACCTCTTTCTTCTCATCTTCACCAAGAACCTTCAGGTTCATCAACTTGTGAATGAAAGAACGTTAGAAGAGGTCCAAAATACAAAATAGAAAGGTGGTGAAACCCTACTAAAGTATAACCAAGACCAGGGTGAGCAGCATCACCTACGGTTTCTTTTCTGCGTGCAAGTGATTCAGTGAAGAAAGGCTAATATATAAATTTTTTTAAAGGAACACATTGCCAACAATTATTTCAGTTATAGAAGATCACTACTCAAAGGATACAGCCTATTAATTCTTCATTTGAGAAAGATAAAAAAACAACTGCCACTTATATATCAGCATTCTCACACTAAAGTTTTGCTCTTGATTATACATTGGAGATCCCTAATACCACAAGATGGATGTCTGGAATTTCCTTTCCTTCTATTATTCATCAGTCATGTGACAAAAGAAAAAACTACCAGTTTCTCAACAATTATTCGAACATTGAACACCAAAAAGACTATTTGTGATTTCATCAAACACCTTGCAGATCAAACAAATTCAGATAGAGTGAATGATAAACCAGTTCTTCATTCCCAATAGATCAAGATTTCACATGCCAGACATCAAAAACAGCATCTTTTCTTCTCCCAATGAAAAAAGGAAGAATTTTTAAAACCCTAACCTCAAGAGACAATTCATTACCGCAGCTTCTCCTTCGTAGAATACTTCTTTGCAGCCTCCCTGACCTTCTCAATATACCCTTCAATGGGCGGCGTCAATGTCGCCATGAATCGATTGGCAGGGAACGGAGTGAAATCCGGCACCATTGCCGCCTCCCGGAGCTTCTCCGGCAAAGCGGCGATTGCCTCCTTCTTCAGCCTCAGCAGCGTCGACTCCGCTGCTTGCCTTGCCCTGTGCTTCCGCATCAGTACCCGGCTGTACTCTTTCGCTAGCCTACGTCCATCCTCCACTGTCAGTTCGTACTTGGGGATCTTGTCGGCGTCCACGAGACCGAGTGATATGAAATCAAGCCCGGGGGTACCCATGATCACCGGCTCATCCTTGGGAGGGGATTTCTTGAGCTCGAGCTCGCGTTGACGGTGCTTGGAGACGAGGCCAAGCTTCTCGCGCTCAACCTCGCGCTGGCGTTGCTTGGGTGGGAGGTAAGGGATGGGCGTGGGGGCATTGAGACAGGAGTCGACCATGCGGTTGAGAGCTTCGTGGCGGCCACCGCCAGAGCGGGAGGAGGATTCTCCGCCGCCGCCGCCGCCGCCGCCGCCGGAGGGCTTCTTCTTGGGGATGGTGGAGCGTTTGAGGGGCTGGCCGGCCTTGAGCTTGGCCTTGCCCTTGGCTGTGCCGCTGACCGGGCACTTCTGGACATGGTGGTGGCTAGGGCTTTGGATTAGGGTTTTGAGGGAAGAGATCAAGGAATGGGATCTAGGGTTTCGGATCATCTTCTTCTTCGATCGAGGTAAGCGTTAGGGTTTTGGATGGCAATGTTTGTAGACTGATATCACTAAAACGGAGAATTTTATGATTTTAAAAAAGTTAAAATGAGGACTTTTTTGAAAATTCGAAGAAATAATAGGGGGTTTACTGAAATATACACGGCGTGTCACATTTCTTGGTCACGATTACCGGTGCCTCAAAACCCCATCTTTTTATCCACGCTGTCCACTGCGCCGGAGAATCGAAGAGAAGAGGGAGAGCGAGAGAGGAGCAGCCATGCCGTGCCTCAACGTCTCGACGAACGTGAGCCTGGAGGGGATCGACACCTCCTCCATCCTCTCCGAGGCCACCAAGACCGTCGCCAAGCTCATCGGCAAGCCCGAAGCTGTCCGTTCTTTCTCCCTCTCGCTCTCTTGATTTTTTTCAGTTGTTGTTCTTCTCTCCCTGGTGTTCGTCATCCGAATTTGAAGTATTGTGTTTTGTTCGGTAGCTTGTGATAGATGTGTTTGATATTGAGGAAAAAATGGAAGAAAAGAAAGCGAAATCCTAGGGTTTAGGGTTTGTTTCCCCTAATTTGCTTTTCCATCTCATTTAGTTCATGAAGATTCTTGTATGTCCTGATTAGCAAGTTCTTTGGGCAGATATAAGATGCGGTTATTTTATTTTATTTTATGGATTTTGTGCAATTACTTCATGAGCTGAAGTTAAATTTTTTGAGAACTTTTAAAAGTTATTCATGGATGGAATGAAACGTTTGTAATATTAGGGTTTTTTTAGCGGAAAATATGAATGTGTATTTTTGTGTTTTATTCTCCACTAATGGATATGCATTCTAAGTGGTTGATATGGAGTTTGTGTTACTGAACTTATAGAACACTTCATGAGCTAATGTTAGAACCTTTTAGAACTTTTTTGGTTATTCGCGTATTAAATGTTGGGAATATTAGTTTTATGCAAAAAGTAGTGATTTTAATATGATGGATGAACTTTTACGTTGTAAGATTAGACTGGTTTATTTGTCTTTTAGATGCACTCCAACTAGTTGTTATGGAGTTTGTGTTAGTGAACTTATAGACTGCTGCTTAGCTTTTTGAGCTGCACATCTGGTGTATTCATGGTTTAATTATGGTTTGTGAACTTGTAGGCTACCCTATGTGTTACTTCTATGCTGTTTTTCCTTTTCTTTACTGTTGTATTCTTTAACTCTGGCTGTAGCACATCTCATTCTCATCTTTTATGTGTATGGAGAATTTTATCGATGGTCTTAAACAAATCATTAATAATTTGACAATGAATCATTTTACTTGATGTATGTGGTATTTGTCATTCTTGTTATGTATAAGTTTATTCTCTTTGGAGTATTTGTTTCTCCTTTTTCTTGTTTAAATATGTTTTTGACTATGGATTTTGTTTGGTTTTCGAGTTGATGTTGCTCTTTCATGCAATCATTCTGACCAACCAAGTTTATTGTGTTTGACCTTTTCTGTTGTAATTACAGTACGTGATGATAGTGCTCAAGGGGTCGGTGCCAATGTCATTTGGAGGAACCCAGGACCCCGCTGCGTATGGGGAACTAGTTTCGATTGGGGGACTTACTCCTGATGTCAACAAAAAACTGAGTGCTGCAATAGCTGCTATTCTGGAGACCAAGTTGTCTGTTCCCAAGTCACGTTTCTTTCTGAAATTCTATGATACCAAGGCAAGCCATCTCATCATCAATCACAGACCCTCAGATGGGTCGTTATTGTTGTTGGTTTTCTCATTGCACGTCTCCTGTTGCTAGGCACATCAAGCTCAAGATTATGCACAGTGTTTGCATGCTTTACATCAGCAATAGATCATGTAAATAATCATTTACTGGTTAAAATCATGTGATCTTCCTTGCTTTCAGACCTTTGTCTACTAAACTTGGTTTTTTGTGTGTCCTACATAGTCACTGGCATATGATTTCAGCTTTTTGTCAGTTGAAGATCCTGATGATTTGTCTCTTTCTTGTGGGCAGGGCTCAAACTTTGGGTGGAATGGAGGCACCTTCTAGCTTATGCACTTGGCTGCATGCAACTTAGATCTTTGGGGCACTTTAAGTCAGTGTTTAAATTGTGATAATCTACTGTTGCAGGCTGTTCGCTCTTGTGCGAATACCAAAGACTTTCCTCTATTGTGTGCCCTTCCTGCTTAGTTTTATGATGTGCAAACCATTTGACTTCTGCTTATCTGCATCTTGATCTGAATTAAGGCAATGCATGAACATTTGCATTTGAAACTCTCTGGAATTAGTCATGTTAACATGTTGATATGTTTGGATGTTGGAATGAATGCCTTATCTGTTCCAAACCACAAAAATGCTGCTTGTCAGGATTCTCAGGTGTTTGTATCTATATAGAATCTGAATGTTAGTTCTGTTAACCTCTATATAGATTTTTTTTTTACTGCCTAATTGAAAAAAGGGTATTATGGGCCAACTTTCTGGAAATTGTTGATGGGAATTGCAGAGAAAGAATGTAGAAAGGGCTTTTTTTGCACATTGAATCAAAGTAGTCTATGTACTTGCTGATTCTTATTGCTTTAGGATGTTTCGGTTTTCATCTATTTTGATCTCCTGAGCATTTGACTATCTAGGGTGATAGAAATTATGTTAGAAACAGTATTCATTGGCATATTATATCAATTTTCACACGCCTTGTTTGGGTCTCTGTAGTAAGTCCGTTTTGGTTCTTTGATTTTTCAAAGATTTGACCCCATCATACTTTCTAACTGCACTTACTAGTATGATTGATGCCTATCAGGTTATTTATCCTGCCATTTTCTTTACTTTTATGAGTTTCTTTTGATGTAACATCCACTCAAGAACAACGCTTTGCAGAAGTAAACTTCACTACCTATATACTAGCCTTACTGTCAAGTAAATTCTTATGCCCTTTATTTTAATAATCTGTTATTTTTAGTTTTCAATCGTCAACTATTGTATTGTCTGTTCCTCAAAAATTGCTCTCCATTAAATGATTTTTTTTTTATGTTCCTTGGCATCCATATTCATATCGCAGTTCCTTGTGTTTGTCTTATAATTTCATGTTTGTACTGATATTCCCAGCACCTTAGAAAAATAATGTGCTCACTGAAATCTTTGAGAAAGACAGATATGATTGATATTATTCCTTGTGTTTCTCTTCTATTACCGAGTGGAATGATCATTCAAGAAATAAGAATATAGCTTGCGATGCTTGATCATAGAAAGCAGCTTCGATTTTATTTTTAGCCATGTATAGCTTTCAACAGAATCAAACTAAAATTAAATGCTGCATCTTATACAAATGTGGTAAATCTTTAACCCTTCCTCCTCTTACTAATACTACAGAATGTTCTTGTAAATTATGGCCAATATCAGGTATATAAGCAGTGATTTCAAATCTAGAGGTTAATCGTACTCTGATAATTTTACGTAAGGCAGAGTTTGGTTTTTTGGGGGTGATATTGAAAAAGTTCACAGATAAGTTATTCTTACTGTCACTCTACATGACAAGTCTAAATCTGTTTCTTATAGATCTTTGGATTACAGTGCTTGAATTTGACCTGGTTTTTCTTGCCACTTTTCACATCAATAGTTCGTTTACATGTTTGCATTTGCATCTATGGTATGCCTCTGACCTCCTGATTCTATCAAGTCACCAGGTACTCATTTTGCAGTGTTTTTAGTTAAGAATCAAACTAGGTTCATCTCCATATTTAATTTATTAATTAAGATTGTATTCTTTGACTAGTTTAATACTTTGTATTGAATTCATGAACTTGCCCAACTATTTTGTCTATGTTTCAATTGTTATTTGAATCATCGTCCTCTGTTTCTGATTTGGACTTCAAGACTTTAATCAGTTATTAGTATAAGTAGAACTCATTTAATATTTATTTTTCTAATTTAAAAAATTAAAATAATAGAATGTTCCAGAGTTTTCTGAAATTTTATTTGGCTTATTTTGAGTTTCCTTTTGCGCGGAAACTTTGCTGAGCTGTCAGTGATCCATAGGCTAGCATGCTATAGCTGGACATGAGGACTTTGATATTTGTGTCCAAGAGCATCTCAAAGCGTGTTGTGTACGGTTCCAGATCGTGGTCTTGGTTAAGAAATCTCCTCCTCGGAGCATCATACCCATGAACAACGCGTTCCCATAAATTCCCCGTTTCAAGTTTCGATCGCATAATACTAATTTCCCCATCTGCTTCGCCACCGACTCTCGATTCCCGAAACGCCCCTGCTCTCTCTCTCTCCCTCTCGCCTCTCATGGCCTCTCCTCCGACGCTCCCGATCTCCAGCCCCCAATCCACCGCTGGTCAGAGCGCGCCACCGATCGCTACTCCAGCTTTCCGGCTATTCATCTCGCGTCTCTCCGACACCTTCCGCCGTTCCCTCGCCAACCGCAGGCCCTGGTACGAGCTCCTCGACCGCTCCGCCTTCTCCCGCCCCGATTCTGTCTCCGACGCCGCTTCCCGCGTCCGCAAGAACCTCGCCTACTTCCGCGTCAACTACATCGCCATCCTCGCCGCCGTCCTCGCCCTCTCCCTCCTGTCCCACCCCTTTACTCTCCTCCTCCTCTTTGCACTCCTTGCCGCCTGGTCTCTCCTTTACCTCTTCCGTCCCTCTGACCAGCCTCTCGTCATCCTGGGCCGCACCTTCTCTGATCGCGAAACCCTCGGCGGTCTCGTCCTCCTCACCATCTTCATCGTCTTCTTGACGTCAGTAGGCTCGCTGCTCATCTCCGCTCTCCTGGTCGGGGCCGGCATCGTCTGCGTACACGGCGCGTTCCGGATGCCTGAGGATCTATTTCTTGATGATCAGGAGCCGGGAGGTGCTGCTTCCGGCCTCTTGTCCTTCCTTGGTGGAGCGGCGTCGTCGGCCGCTGCCGCTGCTGGCCCGTCCGTCGCCGTCCGAGTCTAATCGGTATGTCGAAGCGTGTTTCACTGGTAGCTCGGTTAGGGTTTCGTCCCCCTTTCTATTAAATTTTCGACTATTCATGGAGCTAGGTGTACTTTTGGTTTTTATTTGACTATACATATAAGATCGTTGTGGGGGCTCTTGATCTTTCTTTTTTGTGATCATTATTTTGTCATGGATGCTTGCCATTGGTTGGATCGACGTATCTGTGACCTATGTTTTACTCTTGTGGCGAATTGCTTAAATACCATGTCAATGTTAATTTGATTCTTTTTCATTCTTTTGCTGTTTGCTGATTCTTGAGATACAGATGTTTCATATTTTGTCTGATGGTGTTTGAGATCTGGAGTTTTCAGTGGGAGATCTGATGCTTTATTTAAGAAGTTAGATCTGAAACAAATTGTTGGAAATCTTGTCACAATGATTTAATATTCAATGCATGTTTGCATTGCTTAAATTTCTGTTGTTGATCTGTTGCATGTAACTCAAAAAGTTGTGATTTATTTCTGTTAATAAATATAAGCAATTGAAAATTTAACTTTGCTTTTGTGGTTGAGCTCTTAAGATTGATGCTTTGGGCATTTGAAATCCCTCTTAAATGCTAAGAACGTCCATAGGTTTTTAATATTGGTGAGGCATACCATTGGTTTATGTTTGAAAGACATGTAACCCTTATCTTTGTTGCATACTCAATAAGAAGCTATTAATTCTGAGTTTTTCTTTTTTCTGATCACCTTGTTATGCTTTATGTGAAATCTGTGATGCAAGATATAGTTTGTTTGATAACTATCGGCGAGACTTGTCATTATTAGTTTAAAGAGTTACCAGTTTCAATTGCAGCATGGATACGGAAGTGTAGGCAAATCCTTGTTCTTATTCTAAACCCCTAGGCAGTTACATTTTTTGTTACCATTCATTGGACCTTCCTGCAATTTGAGGGTCTTTATAAAAGTGTTATCTTTGCCTTCTGTCATAAATGAGATACTAGTAGTCAAGGAAGTGTGACAACTTAAGGAGTTAACTGTTTAAACTGGTGCATATGTTTCTTCAAGGGAGAAACATTTTTGGCAGTGTGTAGTAGGCGGTACTCCCTATCAGTTTCTTTTGCATCTATTTTGAAGCTCCTTGGTTGTTTTGTTTATGCCTTTTCAGCAAGGTTATTACTGTATTGTGGTATTGTTTGTTTTCCTTGTTCACAGTTGGGTTAGTTTCCTTCATCGTTTCTTGCCTTTCATTGCTGTTCACTTTTCCCATATTGGGAACCTAACAAATCCACCTACTTGCATATTGCTTGCCTATTATGTTAATGTATTTGTTTATAATTTATATTGGGGTATTGAACTTTTGGAAAAGCTGGAGCTCTACTTGCTAGTTGGTTTTTGTTATTATTTGTAGTTAGTATTATCATGATCAAAATTTTCAGCATTGTACATGATTTATTCGAAGAGTCTGCTATTGGTGTATTATATATTCAACACTTGCTACCTCCTAGTTTGCCCTGCACGTTTAGTGCCCTTGTAAGTTTTAAGTCTCATCAAGATGGTACAATTTCTTTGTAATTTAGATATTCACCATAGCCAACATACACAAAGAAAGGGTTAAACCTGATCTTAATTCCTTATATCTTCATCCATGTACAGATTTGCCTTGATATTACCCATGTACACACCAAACATGAAGAGAAGGCTGACCTAGGTTTTGAGAGAGAGAGAGAGGGGGAGAGAGGGAAGAAGGCGGTAAGGAGATAGGGAAAATCTCATTTGATTTCACATATGAAACTATATTAATTCTGCTTTACATAACCTAATGAGCAATGGTGTCTCACTGCATTTCAGGGAGAACCTGCTAGCTTGGAGTTTGAGTTGCATTTCACCCCTAACTAAAACTCATTCTGACAATGTATAAAAATGTTTTCAGGCTCTATATTCAATGTTATATCATGGTAGTTTATTGTGATGTTGAAAGCTGTTCTACTTACATGCTTTGTGCTCTAGATCTATTTATGTTCATGTTCATTTACATTCTCTTTTCCTCTGTTCTCTTTGCACTGAAATTGCTCAACCATCATCAGAGAATGGTTGGTATTGATACTAAATTGATTGGTACTGATAATTACTGGTGCTATCAGACAATATTGAGATTCAGAAATTTGTTACATTGTGAGTTGCAGCTCACTTGCTTGTAAAACACTAAATTGTTTGGTGATTTGATGCACATGTTAATGTCTGGTTTCATGTTGATTGTTGATTGCTTAACAATAAGATTTTGTCTATTATGCAGTTGGTTGGACCACCAACCGTCTCACTTGTGTACTCTCTTTCAGATGTAGATGCTAGCTTTGATTGTCTGTTAGGTAATTGATTCATGTTACCAAGTACCAACGGCCTCTTGGTCTAGTGGTACCAGACAATCCCAGGTTTGAACCTCCGTGATTACAAGGTGAGGGTACATGTGCATGAATGTCGCGTTGTCCGCCTTGGACTTTTGTGGGGCGTTCGTCGCCTTTGTAAAAAATAATAATAATAATAATAGTTGATTCATGTTTATTCTCTATTTTTTTTCTTTCTCATGGAAGAATGCATGGTAGACTAGGCCTTAAAATATGCACTTATAAAAAAAAAATCCTAATTATGGGTCGTTTTCCTTATTTTAGATTACAACTAAAGTAGATAAATACTTTTGTGAGTGTACTTGGTTGGAGGGAGTGGGAGCTTTGTATCCATAAGGATGTACAAAGGATTTTAAATTTATTTTTATTTAAAAGTTAAGATTTTGATCTGCATCAAAATTAAAATTCCATAGTGGAAGAAGGTACTCAGCGTCTCTAAATACCTCTAGCTAAACATTCTTAAATGTATACTTGAATAAGGTTTGAAAAACCACCTCATAAAATCTTTGTATAATACCCTTGTTTGGAACACAGTTTCCAATTAAAAAAAAAAATTTGTCAAAATTTTTAATTAAAATTTAAAAATATAACCTATCTCAACACATCACTATCACGTGTGTGGCACTACTTTCCAACCCGAGGCTGGAACTCAGGGACAAATTCTTAAATAAAAACAGTTTTTTTATTATAATATATATATATATATATATATATATATATATATATATAACACCACGCAATAGTTAAATCACGGTGAGTGTTATACTTCTCCTATAAATCACGGTGATTGTTGGGAAAATACAACTTTTTTACTACTATAGCGCGTGGAGTGGAGATTATAATGGATCTCGTTGACCGTGTCTACTTATGAGACCTTTCTGTTTGTTTTTTGAAGAATAAATAACTGCATTAATTACTTAAAAATATCTTTTAATATTTTCATAGTAAGTGATTCAACCTGTCAATTGGATATCATATAAAGATAATTCTTAAATAGTTTAGTCTATCGTTCTAGCATGTAAACATTTGATTAGGAATGACCAAATAAATCTAGCTAATATTTACTGTTTTTTTTAAAAAAAAAATGATTTTTATTGATGCTTATGAATCATTGAACATTCAATAGTTTGGTCCATCAAAACATCTAAAAAAAACTTTCCAAAAATGAAGATAGTTTCATCAAATAATCAAGTCAAAGTACTTATCATAGCTTAAAAAGACAGCCTACTTTTGCCTCACTCACAAGCCAAATTCATCACCCTCCCTCCCTGACCTTGAGTCCCATCTTCAGGGTACCCTAATAATACCCCCAAGATGACGAAACCCATATATAATAATAAACTCAAAAAGCTGAAGTGTTTAATAATAAGGAACGTATATCCTGATTTTACCTCGTACCCACATCGAAAGACAAAATCCAGGCAGTCCTTAGTATACTCACTGCCCCTAAGCCCAGATTCCCTTGGACTTGGCCCACTTGAAAATATAGCCGTTGGGAGCTCCCCCACCTGAAACTCAGACCAGTCTCCATTTCTTTTTCCTTCCCACTCTTGCGAAAACTAGCCGTTAGCTCCAGCATATACACCGCTCTCCCTCTGAAACAATATCCACATCCAACCAAATTAGATTCTCTCTTCTCTCTCTCCCTCTCTCTCTTTATCTACAAAAACCTCAAAGTTTCCTCCTTTCAACCATTTCACTATTCTTCTTTTTCTTCTTCTTTCTTCTTCTGAAATCACAATGGAGAGTTTAAGGAGAACTTCAGTTGAGTTCTCTTGGTTTTTGTTTGGAAAAAGAGACAAGAGTTGCAGGTGTTATTCAAGCAATGTTGCATTTCTCCAAATGCTGCTTGTTTTCATGCTCACTGGCATTGCATCCGGTGAGCGTTGGGATGGAGTCATCATCGCACAAGCAGACTACCAAGGCTTGCAGGCATTCAAACATTCATTGGATGATCCTGCTGGCTTCTTGAGAAGCTGGAATGGCACTGGCCTTGATGCCTGCTCTGGAGCTTGGGAGGGGATCAAGTGTGTTAGAGGGAAGGTCATTGCTATCCAGCTTCCTTGGCGCAGCCTCGGCGGGCATATCTCCGAGAAGATCGGGCAGCTCACCGCCCTCCGGAAGCTCAGCATCCATGACAACTCCATTGGAGGGCAAATCCCTCTGGCTCTCGGCTTTCTTCGAGATCTCAGAGGTGTCTATCTCTTCAACAACCGGTTCTCCGGTGCGATACCGGCCTCCATTGGTAATTGCCTTGCTCTTCAGACTCTTGATCTTAGTAACAACTCTCTCACTGGTACTATTCCTTCATCTATTTCCAACTCTAGTAAGCTCTACAGGCTCAATCTTAGTTTTAACAATCTCTCTGGATGGATCCCTGCCAGCATTGCTACCAATCCTTCTGTCACCTTTCTTTATCTTCAGCACAATAATCTCACTGGTTCTATCCCTGATGTTTGGGGGGGAACTGGTGGTAATACTTCTAAAACAGTGTATCACCTTCAAAGCTTGAGTCTTGATCACAACTCCATTTATGGGACCATTCCCAAGTCCCTCAGTAGGCTTCCAATGCTGGAAGAGATCAATCTTAGCAACAATCAGCTCAATGGAAGCTTGCCTGATGAATTTGGGAACCTTGGGAGGCTCCAAACACTTGATTTGTCTGAGAACTCCATTGGAGGAAGCTTCCCTGTTTCTTTGTCTAAACTCTCTTCATTGGTTCAGCTCAATCTCAATGGCAATGAGTTTGAGAATCAAATCCCAGAAACCATTGATGGCCTCAAGAGGCTCTCTGTACTCTCACTGAAGCAAAACAGATTCAGTGGAGGAATCCCAGCAAGTCTAGGGAACATATCTGGTCTTTCTCAGCTTGACTTATCGGATAACAACCTCACCGGTAAAATCCCGGTTTCTCTTGTTCGTCTGATGAATCTCTCTTCTTTCAATGTATCTAATAACAACCTCTCAGGACCAGTTCCTTTACTTCTCTCGGAGAAGTTCAATTCTAGTTCTTTTAGAGGCAACATTCAGCTCTGTGGTTATAGTGTTTCAGTACCATGTCCTTCCCCACCTCCTCCAAACAACCCTCCTTTTCCTCCCGAAAAACCACGGAACCGGAAATTGAGCACCAAGGACATTATCCTCATTGTTGCGGGGATCATCCTCGCACTTTTACTCCTACTTTGTTGTTTCCTTCTCTGTTGTTTGCTCAAGAAAAGATCCACATTGAGCAAAAAAAGCACCGCATCAGCGGCTGCTGCCGCTGCTGCAAGGGGCGAGAAGCCCTCCCCCACGGCAACTGGAACTGAGGTGGAGTCTGGAGGAGACACAGGAGGGAAGTTGGTGCATTTCGACGGGCCTCTAGCGTTTACTGCCGATGATCTCTTGTGTGCCACAGCAGAGATCATGGGTAAGAGTACTTATGGGACTGTGTACAAGGCCACATTAGAAGATGGCAATCAAGTTGCAGTGAAGAGATTGAGGGAGAAGATAGCCAAGGGCCAAAGGGAGTTTGAGACAGAAGTCAGCACCCTCGGGAAAATTCGACATCCCAATCTCTTAGCACTTAGAGCTTATTACTTAGGTCCCAAGGGGGAGAAGCTCTTGGTCTTTGACTACATGCCCAAGGGGAGTCTTGCAGCTTTTCTTCATGGTAAGCTTCATTTCATACATTTGGAACTCTGTTGTTTTTTCCCTGTACTTTCACTTGATAGCTTATATATTTGTTTCTTTTCATGCTAGAAGGTAGCATTTGTAGCTTTTTCTAAATGGTAATCCTGCTTTCAGCTATTGACAATTGTTTCCCTCCAATTAACATTTTAAATCTTTGTCCTGATAGCTTTTCTAAATTCTAAGATTGATTCAACTATAACATTGCTTTCCCTTGAACCAGAATTTAGATCTTTCATTTGAGAGAATTACTCATTTGTTTGATTCTTAAAGGAGTGTCCTTGGTAGATTTTTTCTAAATGTTAAGATTGATTCAACCATGACAATGACAATGCTTTTTCTCCTACTTGCATGTATATCTTCACTTCATAGCTTTACTCAAAACTTTAAGATTGATCCAACCATGTACACTGATTTCCTTCCAGACAGCATTTGAAACTTCAACTGGAAATGTTTGTTCTGTTTCATGTTTAGTGGATTCATGTGTGTTTGGTTTACCATTCACTTGATCAATTCATGGCAATCCTCTCTGATCATTTCTTCTTTGCTTGTTTCCCCGGCAATCTTCATTGGCAGCTCGCGGCCCTGACACAGCTATAGACTGGCCAACTAGGATGAAGATAGCCATGGGCACTGCTCGCGGCCTCCGCTACCTTCACAACGACATAAACATGGTCCATGGCAACTTAACAAGCGGCAATGTCCTTCTGGATGACAATGCAAATGCCAAGATCTCCGATTTCGGTCTATCTCGCCTAATGACAGCCGCTGCCAACTCCAATGTGATTGCCACCGCTGGTGCACTTGGTTACCGAGCTCCAGAGCTCTCAAAGCTGAAGAAAGCGAACACAAAGACCGATGTTTACAGCCTTGGGGTGATCATACTTGAATTGCTGACAGGAAAGTCCCCTGGAGAGGCAATGAATGGCGTGGATTTACCGCAATGGGTGGCATCCATAGTGAAGGAGGAGTGGACAAATGAAGTGTTTGATCTTGAGTTGATGAGGGATGCAGCCGGGAACACTGGCGACGAGCTGCTCAACACGTTGAAGCTGGCACTGCATTGTGTGGATCCATCTCCGGTGGCACGGCCGGAGGTCCAGCAAGTCCTGCAACAACTGGAGGAGATCAAGCCAGAGTTAGCTGCTGGTGCTGGTGTCCCCACAGAGGAAGCTGGTAGCAGCACTGCAGGTGCAGAAGCAAAGGTAGCCAGTGAGGAGTAGTGGGTAGTGATTTCTTGTTGTTAGGATTATGCTGAATTCTTTCATTCCTGGAAGTTTTGATTTGATTTTAGGCTAGAGAGTTGTTTGCCTGTGATGTCTGTACATAATATTTCTAGTTTATTTAGGGTGATTTTTCTTAGAACCTAGCTATTTTTGCTCTCTTTTATCATAAGAGATAAATGATGGGAGTGCAAAGAATAAGCAGCAGACTTACAGGAAGAACATAAATATATATTCTAATTTTCAGACTTTGCAGGAGAGCCTAGTGGTCATGATAAAATTAAATTCCTGGTTCTTTTTCATGTGGTAAAAGTTCAAACAAAGATAATGAGATCAATCCAAATATCTAGTCAATCCCATGGAATTCATGAACTCACAACTAAAAATACAAGTTATATATAAATCAGTCTCCCACTGAGAAGGATTCAGGCTAAAAGTTTGCAGAACTTCAGAACAAGAACAGTTGATGAGATCATAAGCAGAGCAGCAATCAGTCAGATCATAAGAAAGCTTTTGTTTGATGAATTGACTTCAAATTCCCTTTCAGATAATGTAATAACACACAGTGGGGTTATGAAACAGAGTTCAGTATCACATTAATTCAAGAGACCTACAGTGCTGGTATAATGATATGAATCAGTGAAGCATCACCGAAATCTGTTTATTTTGCAGGGGGGTGGCACTATTCCTACAAGTTAAATATACATTCATGTGCAAGAAATGAGAAAACTAAAACTCAAATCTACATTTACTGCCTAGATGCGCTCTCTAGCATATCCGCTTGTTTCTTCTGCCACCTTTGCCCACACATTTGCAATTTTCTCTGAATATCCTACCTGTAAAACATCAAAGAAAAAGATGAAATATATATGCTGAATGGAAGTTCAAGACTGGGAGATCTCAATATATGCATTCTTAAAGCCAGTGCTACAGTCTTATGAATAGGATAAAAAGATCTTATTGCTGAATTGATCCAATCCACCTTTGAAACTGAAACTTCTGTAACCAGGCAAAAACAAAAGACACTGGGACAGCCATCATTCTGCAAATGGTGACTTGAATAGAACATCTCTAAGTTCACTAATTCATTTAAATGGCTAGATCATGGATGGCTCATATTTCTGAGCAAGGTGAACTAGGTCAGCCTAAAGATGACCAGGTCTTATTGAATCAATTCCACCATGCCCGATACCAAGGTCAACCACAAGTTAAGATGGTGTTGAATCTAGCAGTTCCTGTTTCATTCTACAGAGATAAATCATTCCCAGTCTGACTAGTTTAGACCTATCCAATGCACTCATCACCACAAAAAGATAAAGGTGAAAAATATAGAACAGCTTCTTAAGACAAATTGCTAATTTTAAACTCCAGAATTCTAAAAATTCTTGACATGCGAGGACACTCTACAATTAGTTAGCATCATGATTGAACAACATAACAGACTCAACACCAAATGAGGGAACAAGGGATATAGGGAATTCACCTGATTTACTACAAAACCTTTCATCATAGCAAGAAAATCATCGTGCCTCTCTTTGTCCAATCTTTCAAGTTCAACCCTGTTGTTTTCCTGCATGTAAATAAAGAAATTAGTTCTATGAGTCCAATTTCAACTAACTATGATAAAACTTCAAACGACAAACAGGCACCAAAAACAAATTGATGTGAAGTTGGCTGGAACTAGATGAAGATAAACAGAATGGCTAAAAATGAAAGTGTATTAATAAAAATTCAGGAAACTCAAGAAGGATTATGAGGAAGAACTGCTTTTCTGTGTGTTCAAAAGATTATGCTGTCAGAATTCATAAGTACCAAAGCAAACAGCTGTTAATCCCTTCATACAAGTTCCACTAAAAGAGGTGAGCTCAAGCAGAGTATATGGAGTTATCAATCCTGGTAACAAGGCTAGAAGCATTCAACACAATTCAACACACATTGTAGGTTTGGCATTTTCTCTAATGGTTAAAACCAAGTAATCATCACTGTTGGCAGTAGCAGTCTCTATGATTCTCATCACTTGATGAGGTAGAAAAATTCGTGCATTTGTAGTGACCGTACTGCAATTTCTGGGGATTTATAAGAGCGGCCCGGTGCTACAAAACTCCCGCCATGCGCGGGATCCAGGAAGGATCAGGCCACTTGGGTCTATTGTATGCAGCTTTACCCTACTTACGGGTAGAAGAACAGAAACATAACTATGCTTTTAATGTGTTTAAGAGGTCACTTTGCAAGTTGGTAACACTTGGTTTTTACTCGTTTTAGCACAATTTAGAGTTGCTATAAGTGAAATTTTATCCCTTAATTGACAATATAGAACATCAGGACAAAATCAATCTGTTATCGAGATCAATAAGATTAATGATTATTTGATCGTCTAGTGAACCCCAAGTTGGTTGAAAATTCAAAAAATAACCCAGGAGCAGCACAGGAAGTTGAAAGAAATGGCAGACAGATTGTTTTGAGTACCCGCATAATCTTTCCTAGGTCATAAAAAGGCAGGGATTACCTTAATCCTCTCATACCCTCTCAGTGCACAACTTTTAGCATCTTCAGTGACTCTTATCATCCTTTTCAGTTCCTCTGCTTTGTGGTTTCTCGTTTTGTCCCCTCCAAAAATCTTAGAGGATGCAGCTTCATGTTTTTCTGCCTTTGCATGCAGAGAAGAGAGATCTGACATGAGTGTTTGAACACTCAACAATGCACTGGAACGATCAGAGAATGCACTGTGAACAGCTAGCATCAGCCCTAGATATTCGTGCAGAGTATCCTGCAGGAGATGAAATTACATGATGAGTGAGGAGAGCGGAACATTCCAGAACAAAGTTGAATTTCATGCTTAATAAATTTTTCTTATTACCAGATGCTTGACAGACTGTGCATTTAGTTCTCGATAAAGCCTACTTGTTTTAACAGCAGCAGTTGCCACTAGCTTGACATCGGCGGCACGTGATCTCTGGGAATTATGCATTGCTTCTTCATTTTCAAATTTTGTGAGTTTGATGAATGTCATCCCCAACTCTCCCAATGTTTCTCCGATGTCTTGCTGAGCTTTAACGAGTGATTCAGCCTACACGACAAACAAACAGGAAAAGGTTCCTTCTTTAAAGAGCAAAGCGACAAATCACAGAATATCCAATATCAGGAATGCCAAAAAAAACACACTCCTAATCAAATATTTAACATGATCAAGCAATTTACGTGCATTATCTTCGAAACCTGCACAGTTATACACAATTTGAGAGAGCTCGATATCCTCATGGATAAGCTACATTGTGCTAACAAAATAACTTTTTTTTTCTCAATATCAGAATTGCAAACATAGAGCAAGTGATCAAAATCACAATAATATAAAAAATTAAATCTTTAGCATGCCATAATTATAAGTTACCTGTTGGGATGCAGTGCTAAGCTGCTGCTCAAGATTCTGCACCTTCTCCTTCCTCTCCAAGAACTCTTTGTCCTCCTCCACCACCTGAGGCTTTGCCCCGCCCCAGTCATTCGCCACCGACTGCTTCAACTCCTTAAAGATCCTCAGCAAGTCCCTCCCACCTTTCGCTGGCTGCACCACCTCCTGGGGCGCTACGTACCCGCCACCCGCCTCCCCAAACAGCTGCTTTGGCAATCTCACCGCCCCATCTATCATCCGCGACGCTACATCCGTGCTCGCAGGCAGCGGCATCTTCCCCTCTACCCTCAAAAACGCCCGCAACTCATCACTCCGCCCGATTACCGGATGGCACGCGAGCCTCCGCAAATACTTCTCCAGAGCGGATCGCCGTTGTTCGACGAACTCCTGCTTATGCATAACCTGGCTCTCAACCACGTTCTTGTCCGGTCGCGGCGGGATGAAGAACCCCCGGTACGACTCCGCGAGCCTGTCCGCAAGGGTCACCACATCGCGGAACCGGCGGCGGACGCTGATCTCAGCGGGACCTGACCCGGGGTCGAGGGAGCGGGACGTGATGAGATAAGTGACGAAGGTCCCCGACCCAGGAACGAGAGAGTTAGCGGCGAGCTCATGCTCCTTCTTCGGATTAGATACGGTGATCTTGGCGTACTCGGCGGGGGATCGATGATCCAATAGGGAGGACGGATTGCGGGAGAGCGGCGGCGAGTCGGAGGATGAGACGGCGGCATTGGGCAGGGATTCGTAGGAACTGAAGACAACGTCGGCATAGGGTGGAGGATCCGGGGAGGAGGCGGATGGAGAGGGGTCGGGAGGGGAGAGGAGAGGGTCGGCAGTGGCGGGGACGGCGGAGAGGGAGGACATGGAGCTATGAAAGCGGTCGTCGTCGTCGGCGAGGACCAGGGTCTCCATCTCCTCCCTCGTCGCCGGCGAGGGTTCGAACCCTAGGTACGACTCCGAGCCCATCATCTTTATTCGCCGAAAAATAAAAATAAAAAATAAAAATAAAAAATCGCAGAAAATTAGCGAGATCTGGAGAAGCGGAGACGAGTGTTAGGGTGCGCCGCCGGTGAACGCAGTGGAAGAGTTGGTAAACGTGAAGGACGACGCCACGTGAAAGGCTTCCGCGAGGATCTATCTTGGGTTTATCTGATTTTTTAATCCACTTATTAATGATTAATGATATTTATCCTAATTAAAAAATCAATCTGCTTCTTCTATTAATAATTAAGGAATATTTATTTTTGTGTTAGAAATACAAAGTTTTGTTCAGCAAATATTAATGAGACAAAGTTGTGTTATATATATATAAAGTGGCTTTTTGAAGTGGGAAGAAATGCTTCTAAAGAATTCGTTCTAATGTATTTTTGAGGGAAGATGTGAAGTGAGGAAGAAGTAATGTACTTCTGCCACTCCACATGAAGCAAACGTTGTTTGGTTGGGAGTTATCCCCACTTGAGATTAGGAATAAGTTTTAAAAAAATTTAAAAATTTTTAAGAAAAATTTTAAAATAAAAGTATTAATGATAAGATAGTGATGTGTTAACTATATATTGGTGGGTTATATTTTTAAATCTTGATTAAAAATTTTGACGGAAAAACTTTTTCATTGGAAACTATGTTTGGGTTATCCCCCCAACCAAACAAGGCCAAAAAGTAAGGGGATATTAGCCCACTTTAAATAGTGTTTGATAACTTTGATTGGGGGTATTTTGAATTATATGTAATTTTGAATCCGGGATTTTCAAAAAAAAATATCTGGTTTGATGGATTTTAAAATCCAATGTACTTAGAAATACACCAAGTTGAGGATTTCGACTTACTCCCAATTTGAACGTAAGTCAAAATCATGGGATTTGTGGGATTTGAGATTACTCTCAATTGCACAACACCTTAGAGTAGTGCTGTCAAACAATCAAGCTGTTCGTGAGTAAGCTTAAGATTGGCTCGGTAAAAGCTCGAGTTCGGCTCCGAATTTTGAGCTTTCAAGCTGAGCTCGAGCTTCAATTTCGAGCTCAATATTAATATATTAATATATAATATAAATATTAATAATAAATAATAAAATATTAATAAATATTAATGAATATTATAATATATTAATAAAATATTTAATATTTAATATTGATGTATAATATATAATATAAATAATAATAATTTATAAATAAGTTTTTAATTTCAAACTAAATCCGAGATTTCAAAATTATCATTGAGTTCTTAATTTCGAGCGAGCCGAGTTCGAGCAAACTTATTCGAGCTAATTTCGAGCTTGAGCTAGACTATTTCGAGCCAAATTCGAGCTGAGCCCAACCCGATCAAGCTCAACCCGTTTACAACCCTACCTGAGAGAGATGTGTTTATGAAGTGGGTCATCACATCTCGAGCCCTACTCGTCTCTTTTTCCCGAGCAGAGCCCCTTCTTCCTGAGTAGATTCCCTTCTTCCCCTCTCCTCTTCCTCTCTTCTTCCCCCATTTCCTCTCAGTATTTTTAAAGTTGTGGGTTGCGATTGGGGGGTGTGATTATGGCTAGTGTTTTATATTTTGTCCACTTTTATGTTTTTTCTTGTTTTTAGGAGTATTGCTTCCGGAAAAGTTGTGTCTTTGATAAGGAATCATTTGTCCATCACTTTCAATAAAATAAATTCCCCCTTATTTATAAGTATGGGTGTACATTTCATTAAAGAGTCTATAAATAAAAATAAAAAAAAAAGACCAAAGGTTCCACTTGTTGGTGTATGCCCTAGAGACCAATCATGAGATGATTAATTTTGTGCATTTTCATGTTCATTTATAAGGTTTTTTTTTCCATTATTATGCTTTACTTGATATCTGCGTAGTATAAGTATTGATAATAATGTCCCTAGAATAGTTTACTATTCTTAAATTGTCCCTAGTCAAGTATCATTGAGGAATCAAGGACAACAATGATGCACGTGAGACTAGTATGTGTAGTGGCTGATGACAAGAGTTGTCATGGACATGAGATGTCAAGTCAACACGTGAGTATAAGTTGTAGAGCTTATGCTGGATAGACCCGTCATGAGAATTGCTACATGAATCGTTATATGAATGTCATAAGCAATTCTCATAAGTGGTTAAAGAAGTATATGATCCTTAGACTTGAGGTCACCATGGATTCTTACATGGCAAGTTTCATACTTTGATATAACCAAACGTTACCCGTAACAAGGTGAACTATAAAGGTTGTGATTGGGTATGTCATAAACCATGTAGTAGAATGTGAGTGATCAAGATAGGATTTGTCCATCTTATATAACAAGAGTGATATTAGGGCCTCTTGATGAGTGAGACTAAGAAGTGTGTGGCCACACCCAGGTGAATCAGTATGGGATATTGATGTCACTTATTTTCGTTAGTCTACTTGGGATCAAGAAACATATTGATTGAATTATACAAGCTAGTATGACTAATCCATGACTTGTATTCAATCAAAGATATCAAGGACAAAGGGATACTGGATACTCGGTATTAATTACAAGAATAGGTTATGTCTTTCACGACATTCTTGCGGTTTGGGTAGCAATGATGTGTTGCAAGACACCGCTCGTTGCTTATGATATTAAAATGAGTTTTATTTCATTGCCAACATCGTAAGAACCTATTGGGTCACACTCAAAGGTTGATCTGGATTTAGAACTCCATTGACTGAGGCATGTTTTGAAAGTCAGAATAGTATAAGTATACAAGAGGGTCTTGTATATGGTCTAAACACTAATCCTACTTTGGAAATGGTTCATAAAATAAAAGCACATATATGTATGTGGATTGTAACACCCTAATCCTTTCCAGGACCCAGGTGTCACACCAGCCAGGTCAGGGAGTGAACCCCGGCCTAAGGCTGTATAAAAACATTAATTACTCATAATCAAACTATTATAAGGGAAACATAAATCCAAGTACAACATTATTACAAACCATAATGTGTTAATATCTCACACAAATCCAGAAGGGAGTTAACATTCTCCTCAAATAAAACACATAAGACAAGATACTCAACGCATGCCCAGTGGCCAGAGCCAGCTAAGGGGGGATCCAAACCTAACTTCCCTTTACGTAAGGCCATACCCTACTTACTTCCTGCAAAAGAGAGTAACAAGGGTGAGCTACAGGAGCTCAGTGAGGGACTAACACCACTGTCAGGTTTACAAACCTGTATGCCTTCAATTTCAATCAATAAAATACCGAAGGTAATAATACAAATTCTGAACAATGATTTAAAACATGTATACAGCATATGGATCATAATGAAAATCATGGCCATGTTCAAGAAACATATATATCATGCTCTTGATTAGTTCTTTAGTCTTTTATAATCAGAACAGGAATTAATTTCCATAAATGTCCTGGCTGACCGCATCATGCCAGTAGCCTTCCGGTAGCACCGTGAAGGTGACAAACTATGGAAACAATCCTCGTCTGAGGGAAGTAAATTCCACACTTGTCCTAGCTGACCGTATCATGCCAGTAGCCTCCCGGTAGCACCGTGGAGGTGACAAACTATGGAATTAAATCCTCATCTTATATCATATTAGTGTCATCTACACTTCTACTCTCATATAGCGGCACCAGAGTGGAATAAACCAACTCAATATGTCTCTGGTCGAGTCAACACAACGACCGTGAGCTATAAGAGGATATACGTATACTAGGCACTCGAAGAGTACGGGGAGGGGTTTTTGTTTTCTTAAAAATCAGAAGGGTTGAAAACAGATAGTTGGATGAGTAAAAATAGAGATCATATAAAACCACCCCTTCTCTACCTAGTACCGTACTCTCTGGCTCTATCGTAGACTGGCACAGGCATATATTCAAGTATGATGCGATGCACTAATACGTTCATCATGGCAATCGCTACAATATACAATACTTTCACATGCGTTTCATAAACATAACTACAAACTCCGAATAAATCGGCAATTCATGCTTGAAAACTGAAAGGCATTTCACGAACAACATATCTACTTCATAACATGAAGTCTCAAAGATCAATGTAAAGCATGCTTGAAAACTACAAACATTTCATGATCATCATACGCGTTCCTAACATGAAATCTTCAAAATTCAAATACAATCCAAAATACAAATAAAATACGAAACTTTACAGTAGTGTTCCCTCACATTAATATTGTAGATCCCTAGGATTGGTCGGGCTCTTCGGCAGCAGTGACTTGATCCTTGCCCTTCCCTTGTCCTAGAGAACAAAATACGGATATTCAGGAATACGAATCCGTATTCTTAACTTGTATTCTTATTTAAAGCTCAAAAGAATACGATAGGTCTTATCAACTATATTTAAAGTATAATTCCTCTTAGTACGACTTCGTATTTTTAAAGAATGAAAAATACGGATTTGTTTCCATAGAGATTTAACATAGTCCGCTTGGACGCTTCATACTTCCGATCCGGAAGCCCGATCGGGTCGATCAAATATTCGTTATGAAGGTCTCTCGATGACCTTTCCAACGATCTAAAATACTCCCCGATTGGGGGAAATTTCATGGGCTAAATTCACCCCGGAACGGGACAGCCCGGCATAAATTCTAACGAAATTTCGGCGGAGTTCCCCCTATTTCTAAGGCCCCGAAATTGGTACAAACATTCACATAAACAACATGAGTAAATCAAGTAATTAAATTCCTAAATCCATACATCCCTACAGCCACTCATCATTTCATCGATTTTCAGACTCCTTTCTTTCAATCCATTTCCATTCATTCATAGTTAGGAATTCTCACTGAGTTGCTCGATGTGTAGGTTCAAGCTTGAGATTTGGAGGATTCCTCACCGGAGAAGGAAGAGGGCTGCAAGGCAGTCCCTTGTTCGCGACGTCACTGGGGCCCTGTGCGTGAGGGATGAAGGCGTGGTCGCGGCCTTGTGGCGAAAGGCTGGCGGTCGGCTCTGGCCGGGAAGGTAACGCTTGGAGAAGGCGGAGTGGTTCGGTGTGGCGAGGCGCACCGGCGATCGGGCAGCGGAGCTCACTGGGGGAGTTGCCTGTCTCGCGGCCTGTGCAGGGACGGGGCCAGCCGTGAGTGGTGGTGCGGTGGCGCGGGGCTCTTCCAGGAGGCGGCGGCTCACCGGCGATGTAGAGCTCTCGGGAGTGGAGAAGGGGATGAGTCTTCTCTCTCTCTCCCTCTCCCTTTCCCTTTATATAAAAAAAAAAAGAATTAAAGTAACTTATACAATTTAATAATATATTAACTGAATTATTGTGTCTCTTTCACTGTACAAACACGGAGACCCGCCCTTTCCTCGACCAGATCCGTAATCCGCGGCCCGAGGTACTTAATTATTAATCTAATTTTTTTACTTTATTTCTTCTTTACATCCTTTCGGTGGTCACGGACCCTACTGTGGCTTCACGGGTCGCACTACGCGCCCGACCACGATCCTAGTCTTCCGGCTTTTGACCCGCCAATTATACTTTATCGGGACTCGTATTTTTGTCTCGTATTCCCAACCTATTAACTGAGATTAATTAACTCTTATTAAACCCTCTAATTGATTAACCGTAATTAATCCCTCTAGTCTATCTCCTTCTATTCCATGTCCAATTCGGCCTGGCCCAAATACGGCCTTCTCGGCCCAAATGGTTGCCATTTCGGACTTAGTTAAGTAATCTTCCTGATTTTTCTTAATTAAGTTTGTTAATATAATTAATCTAATTACGTGTTAATTAATCCCATGATTTTTCTCCAGAAAATAATTTATTAAATCACGGAAATTTTCAGGGCGTTACATGGATATATGGGTTGGGCCTCCATTTGATGGAATCCTAATTAATTCTATGTTCTAATTGTGTTGGACACAAAGAATAAAAAGAAGTTGGGCCCAACCACATATAGATATACTATATAGTGAAGATATAAGTAGGCTTATATAACTCCTTCTAAACTTCAAGATAAAGGACCGGTTTTTCTTCTTCTTCTTCTAGAGAGAAAGAGAGGACGGTTTCTTTTATTTAAGAGGGTGGTTTCCAATAGTTGGATAACCATTGAAGGAGTGTTTATGTTGAGTTATTAACGTAAGTACTTCTAAACCTCAACATTAAGTACCGTTTTCCTTCCTCTTCTTCTATAAATTTGAGAGGACAAGTTCCTTAGTTTTAAAGACAAGAAAAGAAAAGAAAAGGAAAGAGAAAGAGAGAGAGAGAGGATTATTTGAGAAGAATGGTTTTCCAATAGTTGGATAACCATTTTAGGAGGTTTGATGTTGGGTTCTAATACAAGGCCATCAATGTCGGGTTCTTGATTATGAGCTAGCACCAAAAAGTCGAAGAATCAAAAGTTTTGATTTTGTTAAATTGAGACGAACAAAGGCGTTCAGTTCTTAGAGTGGATCTGGATAGAGGCGAGGATCCGTTGATCATCGCTGAAATCGTGACAAGGATCGTTGGAGTATCGTCAAATAATCAAGGACGTCGATATACGAGCTTTGGCTACGATATGTTTTTAAAACCTAACCTGATCGTGGTGTTTTTCTCGCTTGGATCTTGGATGGGTTTTGTCGAGTTTTGTTTTGAATATCCGCTGCGCATGTCTACAGTAGACACATATAAACTCGTTATTTCCCTTCACCACTTCTTTAAAATGGTTAGAAGTGGAGAAAAAATTACACTTTTGATTTTTTTTCCCACTAAAATAAGAGGATATCAAAGTGGGTGGAAATTAAATTTTCTATATCAAAACCCACTTCACCCAACTTTAATGTTTTTTAAGAAAAACAAAGTGAGTCTAAACCAAAATAAGGAAAGTGTCAGATGGGGGGATTACCACCACTCCATGGAACATTCAACATATATAGTTAGGTGTTGTTTCCCTCTGAAGTATGAAGCTCCTCTGAGTCGCCTCACTTCATAACAAACAAACAATTTAAAGTGGAGGGAAGTTAACTCAAACTTCTTTATCACTTTTTTATAATGAACTCTAATCTATTTTGGGTGTTTGTAACTCAGTTCCACGACTCAATGACTCGGTATTATTTTTTATTTTATTTTTTATTTTTTTTTGATATAGGGGATAAATCCCTCTACAGAGGGACTTCAAGAGGTGTGGTCTTAGGTGACGAGCACCTTTGACCCCACACTGTGTACGTATATATGTGGGGATTCGAACCTAAGAGTTTTGTGCTCACAAATTGAATTACCTAAATTGTTCTCCCATTTACGGGTAGAGGGGGGCACGGGCCGGTTAACTGGCGTGGGCCCAACCCACGGTTCCGCCAAGAAAATCCGGACTGAACCCCAGGTTGTGGCCAACCCGGACCAGTAGTCCGCGGGTCTGTCACCTTCGGATGACCCGTAACGCCACATGTAGAACCGTGGGCGGGCCCAACCCATGGTTAGCCAGTTTTTATTTTTATTTTTATTTTTTTAAATATCTAAATGTAAATGAAAAAATAGCAAAAAAATTTAAAAAATATATAAAAAAACTATGATATTTTGATATAAAAATAGAATGAGAAAAAAAATTTAAAAATTTAAAACTATAAAATTCATTATCCTATTCCTACACTCATTATTCAAATATTAAAAAAATAAAAAAAATTATAAAATCAAAAAAGAGTATATAAATGGCAAGCTACTTAAAAATAAGAAAATAACCATAAAAATCTCATCATTGACAAATGACAATTAGAGAATGCAAAAATATCTTTTGAAGGAAAAAATCAATCTATAAAATTCATTATCCTATACTAATTATTCAAACATCAACAATATCAAAAAATATAAAATTACAAAATCATATAAATAGCAACCTACTATAAATTAAGGAAATGACCATAAAAGCCTTCATTATTGACAATCAAACATTGCAAAAATATGTCATGAAGGAAAAAAAAATTCAATCTATCAAATTCACTATCCAATATTAATTATTCAAACATTAAGAAATCCCAAAAAATTATAAAATCACAAAAAGTATATAAATAGTAAGCTATTTAAAAATAAGAAAATAACCATAAAAAATCTTTATTATTGATAATTAGAGAATACAAAAATCTCTCTTGAAGTAAACAAAACACAAAATATAAAATTCATTGTCCTACACTAATTATTCAAACATTATAAAAACCAAAA
The DNA here is from genome assembly GCA_026586065.1 of Dioscorea zingiberensis. Classification (NCBI taxonomy): domain Eukaryota; kingdom Viridiplantae; phylum Streptophyta; class Magnoliopsida; order Dioscoreales; family Dioscoreaceae; genus Dioscorea; species Dioscorea zingiberensis. The sequence continues at coordinate 65,429,136 of CM048820.1, read as the reverse complement.
AAATAATAAAATCATAAAAAATATATAAATGACAAGCTATTTAAAATAAGGAAATAACAATGAAAAGCCACATTATTGGTAACCAAAGAATGCAAAAATCTCTCCTCAAAGAAAAAAACTCAAATCTATAAAATTTATTATACTTTCCTAATTATTCAAACATTAAAAAATCAATTAAAAAAATAAATGATGTTTACATGAGTGCAAAAAATTAAAAAAAATTGAAAAATAAAAAATAAAAAACCCAACCCTTTGGGTTGACAGATCAACTGGCGGGCCAACCCGGGTCACGCAGGTTAGGCTTAGGTTGAGCAACTAACCACATGTGAGGCCGATTCACGGTTTTCCGGCTGAGCCATGGTCAGTGACCAAAGGTTTCTTAGGGCGGGTAGGCCGGGTCAAAATCGGGCTCATGCCCCTTTATTCTGAGGACTTAAATCGAGGCGTCTTGTCAAGTGAATTACCCAATATACAGAACCCTATATATCGCTAGACCAATGGTCCTTTGGTATGACTTGGTGGTATTTAAGTAATGACTTGTTTATCAAATGCAAGTAAATCTATTTTAGTCAACTCCTCTACTTCAATCACAAGAATTCCTGATTCATCCTTGCGCTCCTTTATGTGCCCCTTTCATATATAGCCATCATATGTTGGTGAGATTGTCCTTGTTGATTGCCGCATAAGTCTTTCAGCAACACTCAATATACACCATTGATTATCCCTTGCTATATAAACTGTATTAATATTTCAAGCAAAAAAAAAAATGTAAATAAATAAGTATATAATAGCATGTAACACATAATATCAACCCATTTTCTCCAAATAAGTATGAAAAGATATTAAGCATATAACAAATAAATCACGAAAATTAAACAAAACTCTTTTTATTTGAGTCTTGTGATCCAGTGAGTAACAAATTAATGAGAACATTAATGACAATTTTCCTCTTTGGAACTAAGCAATATTTTTATTTGAAGAATACATGGGGAAATAATGACTTCATTAACCTAGAAAATTCATTGATCTTTTGAAGAAGAAGATCAACTATGACTCATCACTAAGAGAGTTCTTTTTAAATAATTCTTTCGTCTCTCAGTTCTCAAATCAAATATAAATAATTTGCCATTCACAAATTTGGATAAAAGAACTAAAATAAAAATATTAGTGAAAAGACTAAAATAAATATATTTTTTTTATTTAAGAGGCTAAAACAAACAAACAATATCATGGTGTTTCCATGATAAATAGTATGTTTTTATAAAAATTATTCATGATATTGATTTTTCTAAGCTCTCTTGGTTTGATGTAGTTTGATGCAGTTCATACGTTTAAGAAGCCAAAACTGCTCGTGATGAAATCCATAGGGAAGTGGAGCATGAAGTTCACACGCGAGGAGTCACCCCAGGGATAGGACAAATTTCAAAGACGCTCGAGATTAGGAGGATATAAACTTTTAACTAATTGAATAAATAAAAATGGTTTCTATAATTTTTTTTTTAAAAAAAAACACAAACAAACAAATAATGTCACTCGAGGGACCAACAACACCTTCGACCCTAAATAAATTCAAATAGATTTTATATTAAAAATTATAAAAAACCTGAAATGAAAACCCCAACTAAATCATTGAATATATCATAGTGGAGGTAAATTCTGAGAGACCTTGAGTTTGTAGCCCAAGGCAACTTGCCTTCGGGTGCAAGAGTGGGGTTTTGGGTTGTATACTGTAGGTGTAGGGTAGGATAAGGCTAGTGCCTCATAAGGCATCATAGAGGGCACCTCATAGTGGATGGTCTATCAAAATATTAAACCAATTTGTAGAACAACACATATATTCAACTATGTCCAAAGAGCCACATCGACACATGATATTTTAGTGGTGTTTGGTAAAAATAGGTTTAAACCCACTTAAACACAGTAGCAACAGTTCTAAGTTTTTTTTTAAAATAATTTTGTTTTTAGAAAAAAATTTAATGAAGTTTATTAGTGGTTGTATTTACTGTAAAATAAATAAAAAAACATAAGGGGTGATGGCATATAACTATTTCACTCTGAAATCCTAAGGCCTTGCTTGTATGGGGATTTTGGAGGTTTCATAAAGGAAGGGTTTTGGAGGGTTGACATGAACCCTTGTTTGGATCTATGAGGGGTTTTAGAGGGCAAGGTATTAGGAGGTATTTGGAGATAAAATGAAGGGTTAAAACCCCTATTTTACTTAAAACCCCCCATTTTACTTCACTTTTCAACCCTCCTAATCGGAGGGTTTGGAAGGGTTAGTCAAACAAGATTACCAAAATGCCCTTAGTTGAGAAAAAAAACCTATTTTATCTTCTCAAATCTCACGAGTTGGCCGCCACCGACACCCTCTTACAAGATTACCAAAATGTCCTTAGTATTTTATATTAGTATTTTATAATTTTAAAAAAATGAATTATTAAAATTATAAATCAAATTATAAGTGCGTACTTTTTTTAAAAATTAATCAATCTATTAGTATATAATATTAAGTATTAATTGAATGTTAGTATAACATTCGATAAATTTTGTATTATTTCTTCAAAGGGTATTTTGGTAATATTAGTGTATAACCTTATCTTTAAGGGGAAATTTCAAAAAACTACCTTGTGGTTTGCCACTTTCTCAATTTGGTCATTGTGGTTCAAAATTGAACCACAAAGCCTGTGTGGTTTGCCCGTTAATCACTTTAGTATCACTTAGTAACATGCGTTCACGATTCGTCCCGTTTGGCCCCCTGGAGCATGTTTGAAGGATTTCCAACCGTATGGATGGGAAGATCATCGAAAAATAAGCTAGCCTGTCAATTTTTATACAATTTGGGAACTTGTAGGGTCTTCATCTTAACGGTTCTTATTTTATAGGAATCTGAACGGTCCAGAATTTCAACCGTTAAGTGGGAGGACTAAACGGTTACCAAATTGTATGAAAATTGACATGCTAGCTTATTTTTCGATGATCTTCCCATCCATACGGTTGGAAATCTTTCAAACATGCTCCAGGGGGCCAAACGGGAACGCGAATGCAAATGTTACATATACTAAAGTAATTAAGCAAGAATACGATCTTTTGTGGTTCAATTTTGAACCACAAGGACCAAATTGAGAAAGTGGCAAACCACATGATAGTTTTTTGAAATTTCCTCTATCTTTTATTACCTTCAAACCAAACACAATAAAGTTTAAAAAACCTCTTGTTATTTTATCTTGGCCCCAAACAAAGTTTGGTTAAAAACTTTACTTTCTTTTTCTTTACTTTCTGTTACCTTCCTTTTTCATGAAACCTCCAAAACCCACCATCCAAGCATGGCCTAAAGCAAATACACAATTAAAACTAATTATTACGTAATATTTATTGGGACACACGTGCAGCGATTAGGCTTCCACACGTGCAGAGAGGCTATTCTACGCTTCTAACTAACATACGCCACCAATCCGATCAATAAACCCTGTTCCTCTGTCTCATTCCCTCCGCCCCCCCTAATTTTCTTTGCTTTCCGTCTCGCTTCTTTTGTGCTTCGAAGCGATCGAAGAGAACCCAAGAAACCCTAACCTAACCCATAGACCTTGGGCTAGCTCTAATGGCGTCGAAGTTTGGGCTGGCCGGAGGAATCCCGGAACGGCGTGTCCGGCCGATATGGGACGCCATCGACTCGCGGCAGTTCAAGAACGCGCTTAAGCTTGCCGTCGGCCTTCTTGCCAAGCATCCCAACTCCCCTTACGCGCTCGTGAGCAACTATATTCTCCGTCTCCTCTTCGCTTCTTGCTGGAAACTTGTGAATTAGAGCTACCTACCGATTCTGTACTATTTTGACTGCAATCTGATCTTATGATAATGGTGAAATCGGTTCGTATGGGGTTTTCTTTTACGATTTCTAGGAAAGAGGGATACATTGGGGTTTGCGCTGGGTGTGAGTTAGCTTAGAGTGTTTTCCTTGTATTTCAAACTTATGAAATGCGAGATTTGAACTGACACTTTGCTCTCTGTAGTTACCTAACACTTTGAGATCTCTGTCATAGATTACATTTCAATTCTACTATAGTTTGAATGAAAAAAAAATGTATTATTGCTGTATATGTGGGAAATCTAGCTTTTGTAAGGTAGGAAGCTGTTACCAATTGGAAGGGGCATGTTAGATGCAGAGGTGAGCAATGAATGATTCATAGATGTTGTAGCTAGAAATTGCATCCATGACTCCTTTGTAAGGGCCTGCAATACATGTACATGATATGAAGTCATCAGGGTAAAAAATTTCATCCTTGTAGTAGGTTTCACTTATGTACAAGATTCAGCTTGCTTGGATTCTCTTTTTTACAGTCCTGTTGACATAGTGGGTTGCCTTATGTCCTGAATTATGCATTCCATCCTTTCCAAGTCTTAGAATGTTTCTCTCTTCTTCCAATATGCATAATTAAAAGATCCAGGATCATTCAGTGAACCTCATTCCTAGATTTACACCATTGAACTTTTTTTTTTTTTTTTTGATAAATGTGGACAAGGCACTCGAAATACAACATGGGTGTGATTCAAATCCTCAACCTCTCCTTGTGAGAGGGAAGGGCTAGCCAACTTCTCTCTTCTGAAAGGTGGACATCATTGAACTCTTAGGTGTTGCATATCTTCTGCAGGCCACTGTTAACTATATATCTGAAGTGTATTTGTTTCATCCCCTCTTGTGGAGTTTGTGGGAATTGCCTAGTTCTCATTTGTTCATAAAATAGCGTGACAGTTGATTCTACTATTTCTTTTCAGGCACTCAAGGCTCTTATTTTAGAGAGGATGGGAAAGCCTGATGAAGCAATGAGTGTTTGCTTAAATGCCAAGGAGCTGCTATTCTCAAACAATGTGGCTCATGTGGATGATCTCACCCTCAGCACTTTACAGATCGTCTTTCAACGGCTTGATCGCTGTCTCTACATTCTCCTTTTTCAATTTTGGTTATTTTGTTAATGTGCTCTGTTGTTCATGTTTCTGGTTGATTCTTACCAGTGGACTTGGCTACCTCTTGCTATGAGCACATTTCTGGAAAATATCCAAATAACCTGGAAATAATGATGGGCCTTTTCAACTGTTATGTTCGTGAATACTCATATGTGAAGCAGCAACAGGTTGATGTTGCCTTGGGCATGGCTTTCTTCCCCTTTTTTCTTGCTATATACTTTAATATTGTATTGCATTGTTTGTCTCTTGAAATTCTGGCAGACAGCCATCAAAATGTACAAGATTGTGGGTGAAGAAAGGTTTTTGCTCTGGGCAGTTTGCAGTATCCAACTACAGGTTCTACTATCCATTCTTCTCTTATCTCAGTGTGGTGTGTGTACACCCATGTGGTTGTGTTTCAACTCTTAGTTTGCAAGATGATTTTGAAATGCAAGTTATCTTTATTGTTGGCCTTGAATGCAAATTGAAACTATGACTGGAAGCATATCTATTCAGGTTTCAAGGTTAAGGCAAGGTTTACTAAGTTTAATAGAGTGAGAATGGTATTAATCTGCAAGATTTTGGATAGGTGGGCTATAGCTTGAACATACACTGCAGATCATATGTCGTGATATTTTTAGAATGCAATTGTTTGCTATTATTTTTGGTATGCTAGTAATCTGTTGATGTGACATCATAAACCTCAATATTCGTAGTGTTTTTCTCTAGCAGCTGGAAAGACAGGCCAATAATAATAATAAAAAAAAAACTTCTTTGTTCTGTTATGATTGGAATGATCTATGTTGCATTGGGTTATTTACTGTCTTTATTGTTGCAAAAGGCTTTGAATATTGCTTCAGCCATTTTACTAGTGCATACTACATAGTGAAGGTTGTTATACAATATGAATATGGTACTACCTTCAGTAGGACCAAGCAGAGAAATAGGATTCATAGGCCAACCTTCAATAATTAGGATAAGTCTCTATGTTCAACAGGAGTTCTTGTGGAGGAACCAAAAAATTGTAGTTGGAGCTATGTTGAAAAGTTGTGGGGAGAGGGCCGTGAGGGCCTTTGAAGTGTTTTAGAATAGTGGGTTGGTGGAAGGGTGTTTGAGTGTGAAACCATGGGTGGGGCTTGCCTCATTATGAAACTTGAACTATAATTGGCCTTGATTTCACTTCTGTGAAACCATAATTGTCTCAATTTATCTGAATCAATCCTGACAATAGATGATGAGAAGGTGGGCCTAGTCACACCTGTAAATACCTGCTGGATATTAGGCTATCGTGGTTTGCAGTCAAGGAAAAAATCGTTTTGTATCCATTATCCTGAGATAAATCAGCACACTAACCTGTAGTGGTGGAAATATTGTGGGCAAGTACTTGATGTTCTAGGAAGTTGACTTTTTTAAGTGGTCAAGTACTTGATGCCTTTGTTAGTCGGGACTGACAAAACTTCCTTTCAAATCATTGATATGTAAACACGAGGGAGTCATTTTGTTGCCAACATTTATTTGCCTAGTTGTATGAATGGCTTTTATCAGACAGGTTAGTTTCATTATCCTTGAGTTCTCATTACACATTTAGGTTTCAATGAGCTCATTTGCTAAAAAAAGGGGCAGCCTGGTGCTACAAAGCTCCCACATTGTGCGGGGTCTAGGGAAGGGTCGGACCACAACAATGAGCTCATTTGCTACTCCACCAAAATAATACATACTTTCTTCCTGTGGACAACCGCAAATCCACTCTCCAACTTTCAACCTTTACACCAAATATGATTCAATTCTGAACTATGTGTACTTATGCCAATAAGATGATCTTTGATCCCAATATTTAACCACATTGCTTTTCCATATTTGCTAACTCTTGAATTGGATTATTTATACTGTCTTTTGCAACCACTTCTATTTTGATGTCATAGTTGAGAAAATGAAATTGAAAACATGCTATTTTTGTGTTGCTTCATTATGACATACTTTTTTGCAGTGTAAGTGTTCACTTTGCCATTTGTCGCAGGTAATCTGCAGCAATGGTGGTGAGAAGCTGTTGCCACTAGCTGAAGGTTTACTGAAAAAGCACATTGCTGCACACAATTTACATGAACCAGAAGGTGAGCTTCTCTATCTTGTTCTATTGATATGGGGAAAAATTTATGGGGACCTCCTCTTATTAATCTTCTGTAGCTTTTATTTACTTCTGTTCACCTAAATATCTGAATACTTGGCAGCCCTTCTTATATACATATCAATTTTAGAACAACAAGCGAAGTATGAGACTGCATTGGAAATTATTTCTGGAAATCTGGGTTCTCTTATAGGAATTGAAGTGGACAAGTTACGCATACAGGTAATTTTGAATTCCAATCTGCATTATCTCCCATCACAGTTACACTGGATGTTTTCTACTACCGTGTGTGCTCTATGACCTTATCTGCACTTGTGTTTTACTGATAATTTCTTGTACATTGATTGCCAGATATCTTTCATCCAGACAGCTAACTAAAATGTCCAGGCAAAACTGTACACTTAGAATAACAATGTTTCATAGGAGACATCAAAACAAACTTTTTGAGCAATACATGTTTCATCTTGAGTTAGGTTTCTAGCAGTGGATATTGGTGGCGCCAAACAATCATAGGGATTAAATACTTACCTGTTAGTTGTTCATCCTCAAATTATGAAATTACTTCCCAATTTGATTTTCACATTTTATGACATATGAGGGATCAAATTTCTGCAAGTTAACTGATACCTTTTTTTTGGATTTGTGCCTAATTTGACAATCATTTCAGCATGATTTTTTTGTTTGTTTGTTTGTTTGTTTGTTTGTTTGTTTGTTTGTAACTTCTGAAGTAGATGATGTTTGTTCCACATGCAAACAAATGGTGGGATTGTTCAAACAAGAATCCACAGCACTGCATTAAATCATCTGTTTCATTCTAATGGATCTTATAATAACAGGGTGGATGATATTTGATGACTTTTGCATCATTCAGGCTTGGGTTATATGCGGGTTAGGTTTGAAGGTTTATGTGATATACATTTCCCAAATCCACAAGTACTTAAAAGGATCCATACCCAAATCAATTCCGTTAAAATATATAAGACCATACCAAGAACTATATCCAATTTTTTTTGGATTTAGTTTGGTTTCAGAAATATTAACGATTATAACCATGAGTAAACATTTTTTTTAATGAAGCTATATATTGGAGCTTATTTATAACTCTGAAATTTCGAGTCTACATTTTCGAGTTTTAGACCAAGAGAGACATTGACAACCATGAAATTACAAATTTCGGATATATCAATTCTGTGATAATAACTGGTAGTACAAATATATTTCCATTAAAATACCTGTTAATATAACAAAATGAGTTATTAAATTGATATTACCAACATTGATTCTTATCGACAATTCCTGCTTAATGATGCAGAAGCTGGTTGGTTTGTTACTTTCCATGACACAAATATATATATTCTTCATGTGTGTGAATAAGCTAATGCACCCCACGTGTTTCAACTTAGGCCTGAGGCTAACCTTTGTGCATTGACATGAGGGAGTTGCCCATCCTAATCTCCCTTTGGCTACCATTCTGGGAACAGTTCCTTGCCGAACATGGCCTTATAGCTGTGTTTCAATTGAAGGCAACAGGGGGAAGAGGAAAACAGGAAAATGATGTTTGTAATACACTTTCTTTCATTTGCCTATCCATCATATTTTCTTCACCCAACCAAATACATGAAAACAATCTTCTTCTTACTTTTCCTTTATTTCCCATCAATCCAGGTATAACCTTAGGTCCATCGCGTTCCCAAATTTCTTAAGCTTGTTTAAACCTGTTTAAGGCAAAGATACAAAGATGCTATGATTACTGTTCTGATATTTTGAAGAATCTCCATGCATCACACAAATACATACTTGTCTATGCACATTCTTTCTCTATCTCATGTTTATTTGCACCTCTTATATCCTTATATGACTTCAAGTTGACAGGGTAGGCTTCTTGCTTGTGCACGTGACTTTGCGGCTGCTGCTGAGAACTTTCAGAGAGTCCTGGAATTATGGTATGTCTATAATGTTGAATTTACTGATATAATTATATAAGCACTGTGGAAATTAATTCCTTGCTTCAGCAAATGGTGGCTAACCATCTAGAAACACTGTAAAATTTTCTGAGATTTTAGAAATACTAGAGAAAATGGAGTTGAAACTCAGCAGCATGATTTATGGTTTAACTTTTGGCAAGGCTTTAAAATATAGTATACTATTCTTTTTTATTATTGCCATTCATGCAGTAGAATATATGTTATTTAGGGTGGGTTCTACTTGGTCATGTTCCCAAGGAAGATTGTTGCAACAGCTTTTTTTACATGGTTTGATCAGTGATGGATTAAGGATCTCTTTTGGGTTTTAGTTGTGCTATTTCTAGATAACATAGTCAATTTAGCATGATTACAACCTTGTTTACTGCATGAACTTCTTATTAATTTTCCTTGGTCAATTGCGCTGGCTTTTGTAAGTTTGCTGATCTAATTTTCATCTGTAGATAGTATGATGTATGTTTTCCAACATCCTTTTATTTTATTGTGATTTTTCCAATTTTGTCTGCTTGTCTGCAGTCCAGATGATTGGGAGGCATTCCTCAATTATTTGGGCTGTCTGCTGGAGGATGATATAAGCTGGTCTAAAGCAAGCATAACTGATCAAATCCACCTGGCAAATTCGGCTGATTTTCAAAATTGCAAGTTGTCTAGTTTAACTGAGGAACTGGTATGTGTTTAATTCCTTTTGTGAAGATTGTTTCATGCTTTTCAAGTGGCTTAGTATTGTCTTCAAGTGAGTCTTAACTTGTTTGGTCATTTAATATATGCAGTTCAATTTTCGTCTATCAAGTGCTTTATCATTCATACAAAAGCTACAAATGAACACCCATAACGATTGTGTTCGGTGTCCATATTTGGCAAATATTGAAATTGAAAGGCGACGGCGCCTGAGTGGAAAAGCTGATGATGGCAAGTTAATGGAGGCTCTCTTGAACTATTTCCAGAGGTGTCTGCTGATACTTATTCATTCTTTCGTACATTTAATTTCAGGTTTTCTTTAACAATGCAAATCCATTGTGTTATTAGATAATCTAAGTGCTCACAACTGAGTTGATTTACGGTTGATAATCCAAGTACCTTATTTGAATGTCTTTTTTGCTTCTGTAACACAGGTTCAACCACTTGTCTTGCTTCACTTCTGATGTGGAAAGATTTCTCCATATATTAACTCATGATGAGAAAAATGAACTATTAGAAGAATTTGAAAAGTCTTTTGAATCTTCTTCAACAATCCCAACTAAAGCAATTGGTCGTGCTATAACAAATTTCAAACTTCAGGAACTGTTTGGTTGCATGTCCTGTTTGCCAGTCACAGGTATAAAAAGAAAAAATGGTTACCTACATTTTTTTTTAATCATTCTGCTTTGAAATTGGATATGTGACGTTTGTTGAAGGTTACCTGAAAACTTGTGTAATTTTCATAATTTGGAAATTATAGCTAATCACATCTTCGATAGATTTTTGAGAACCCTGCCTTTCTTGTTTGATCTGTTCTTTCAACTTAACAACATCACGGAAGCACTCTCTGCAAACACTTTGGATAAAACAAGTGAATGATAACTCATCCTGTGTTTTCTAGGTTGAAGAAAGTCGGCCTACTATTACTCTAGTTCTGTTTTTCAAAATTAAGTTTTTAAATTTGATTTGAGTGAACATAAATTTTAATTGGTAAATCAGTTTCCTTATCTGCTATTTATTTTGATACTATGATTCCATGTCTATACTCCGAATGATGTATATGTTTTGTTTAAGATATCAATACTTATTTGAATATGTTAGCTTAAAAAACAAATCATATTCTTGTTGATAGTGTTGAATCTGAAATTGTTGCAGCAAGATCTGATACTGACAATTACTCCAGTTATTAGTCATGAAGCATTTTTTTTAATGTCCTATATCTTCATTCCTGGTTTGATATATTGAAAAGCTGCTATTTGTTTTGTTTTGTTTTTCTTTTTTAATAAGAAATGTTTGTTTTAAACTATTTCCTCATCAATACCATGTTTTATGGAAAACTATCTGCAGAAAATACTGCTTTGCCCTCTAATTTTGATCTGTTTGTTTTTTGTTTGTGTCAGATGATCTCAGATCTATCATATATGTTTTATATTAAACTCCTGTTGACTTATTCTAATATTCCTTTTTTGCAGATCTTGAACCCATAGCAGTGAAAATGGTTAATATTTATTGTAGAAACCTTTATCTTTCTGGGGAACTGGATCCTCAGGAAAATATGTATGGCGAAGAGCTTCTATCTATGGCTTGCAATGTTCTTGTCCATGTGAGTTCACTGTTGGGAACTTCTGATCAAGATTGGTGTACATATATACAATTTATGACTTGCAGATATTTGTGTCACAAAGATGCACCTAAGTATGATGAATCATTTCCCCTTAAACATATAACCATATTGTACTCATTCTACACCTATTCTTGTTTGGTACCCCTTGCATGTCTTGTTTCTCTGGCATTTTGCTTTGCAATATGAGAAAATATGATGCTGGAACAGAATTAGTTAATACACTGTCCCAAAAAAAATAGAAAGTGCTTGAATGGGTGTATCATCCACACATATTTCTCCATTAAAAATATAAAATTGGATATGCAAATATGTAACTTGGCATTCTCGACCCGACAACATGATATAGGGTTAATTGAACTGTGGTATAGGATAAGAAAAGGAAGATTATCATAAAATGTGTTTGAATTATATTAAAAAGACTCTGTTTAGTTGATTCTTGCTGGAATTGTGAAGAACATGAGAATTAGAGGTGGTTGGATGAAAATTTTTGGTGCATGTTTTTTGTTTACTCCTTTGTGTTACAATAACTTATTGAAGATGTAGTCAATTCATCAAAGTTTTCCTTCTCTCTGCAGTTATTTTGGCGTACTAGGTGCTTGAGCTACTTGCTAGTTGCAATTCTGGTGTTAGAGTTTGGTTTGAACATCAGAAGGTGAGTTGTCAAGTCCTTGTCCGTGATAAAAAACTTAAGCTGAATTGCTAATTGATATGTACTTACTTTCTCTTCATCATTCAAAAGCATTTTTCCATTTTAAAAAGGGTAGCCTGGTGCTACAAAGCTCCTGCCATGCGCGGTGTCTAGGGAAGCGGACCCTTTAACAAAAGAAATTTTTTTGGAAGTATGTTTAGAACTAAGCATCTGTCTACTGCAATAGTCCATTCATTAGAAGTTTCTCTCCAGTGAAGAACCCTGAGCTAAGACTTATGCTATGTGGACTGGAGCTGCTTAGGGCCCTTCTTTTAGTTAAGGTATTCATGATCCTTTGCATCAGCCTAATTACGGTCTATTTTTTTGTTGGCTGATTGTCCTTGTATTAGTTAGTCCCTATCTTTCTGTACTTTAATCTTTAGTCTCAAATTTCTGTATAAGCTAGATAAACATTTCTCCTCCAGATCAACTGATTCTTAGATTCATTCTTTAGTGGGTTTTTATTTTTCAATTGGACTCTTGGAATTTTGTATCATTAGGATAATTAATTTGACTATCTTAACACATTCTCTTATATAAGCACTTGGTATATGGACTCTTCCTTTTTCATGACTCTCATTTAAAGGTGATGTCAAAACAGCTGGATGTCTGGTTTATAATGGTTGCTGAAAAACAGTCCGAGTAATTTACTATTGTAGATGTGGATTCATTCAAGAATTTCCTCATACTATATTGATTAGTGGGATGAGGTCAGCGTTAAATCAGGCATTACATATATCCATTCCCTCCATTTTTCTGTTTTTCTAACATTTTTTTTTAAACTAAGGTTTTCTTCTGAAGCATCATCAAAACATTATTTATGGATAATACTCTATATTCTTTTTCTTGCACCTCCTTGTTGTTGACTTTACTTTGTCCATCATTTCATTGTGACAGACATGTCTGGCAATACAAGATCCTTTTGCTGCATTTGTATTCTCACTTTGGGGCTCTTCCATTAGCTTACGAATGGTAAAGTTAAATTTTGGATCTGGTTCAAGATCCTTTTGTTTCACAAGGCAAATTCATGCAATTCCATAGTGTTCTTTTTGCTAAAGGTACAAATACTATCTGTTTAGGTATGGATCACTTGATGTTAAGAATATCTTGCTGGAGACAGTATCCCATCACATCCTTCCTCAGATGTTAAGATCACCTCTTTGGATGGAAACAACTGATATGTTGAATGAATATATCAAGTTCATGGATGATTACTTGAAAGAAGCTGCCGATCTTACTTTTCTTGCCTATCGCCATCGTAATTACTCGAAAGTATGCGACATTTTCTTTATTTGTCTCGCAATCATTATAATTGGTAGAATATATTATTCTTTTGTAAAAATTCCCCTATCGTTTTATTAGACTGCAGTTGTCACCATAGTAAGACTGCTATTCTTATACTTCGATATATGTGGCCATACAAGTCCTGGCAAACCTTTTCCATGAAGATTATTGTCATCACATTACCTTGTGTTGCATATTGAAATGGCTGTTACTTCCAGTTTGTTGCATTATACTCTCTTTAAAAGCCCTTTTTTTTCATTGAATTCATATCTGATCAGACCAATTAGCCTAGTTTATTTAACAGTTTTGGTTGATAACATGGTTGACTCTTTTATGTATGTTAATAATTAACCATTGTCCAGGTGATTGAATTTGTCCAATTTAAGGAGCGCTTGCAGCATTCATATCAATATTTTATGGCGAGGCTTGATGCTTCCATTCTTCAGATGAAGCAGAAAGCAGACAGGCTTGAAGATGTAGAGGTGAAATATCTTCTGTACAATGGTCATTATTCTCAAGATACACTGGATCTGCTGATAATCTAACAAGCTTAATGTACCAATGCATTGATATTTTTTTCTTTCTCATTTCTATTTGCAGTGCATTTTAGAAAATGTCAGACATGGTTTGCAATTCCTTGAACTGTCAAATGAGACAGAACTGAACCTCTTAACATTTAATGAAGATCTTCAGACAAGGCCTTGGTGGTCCCCATCGCCCAGTGTAAATTACCTTTTAGGTCAGTCTCCGGCTGCTTTTGCATATGCTGAAACTCTTATTATTCCTAGAGTTTTTCCTTTTATTTTCTTTTTGATTCTGCTCCTCATTTTTGTTGATATGAGTTAGTGTTTCTTGGTGAGACAACATTTACTTCTAAATAATTCTTATTCTCATAACCAGATCATCTTTTTAGTTAATTTATTTAGTTAATTTAACTAGATTACTCTTAGTGGAGTTCATTTTGGCCGAGTGTTCATTATTGTTCATTCTCAGATTCATTTGAAGAACGCTCAGCCTGCCAAAGAGAAAACAAGGTATGGTGTTTTCTGCTATGATTTGTCCATCTTTTTCTAATGCCATGATAACAACCAGTAGGAAATGCTTTCTGCATTACATATTTACGATTCATTGGCTTATCAAGTTTCTTTTAAAAAAAGTTTAGGTAGGCTACCATATCTTACCATGCCATCATCATTTATACATTTAATTTTTTCACCTTTTCATCCCTTGTGTTTCTGATTTTTCATGTATATGGGTTAATATCTTAGTTAGGTACCGTACTTTTTCCATTTTTCATTTTGAGCACCGAACTTTAATTTATATCTTTTTAGTTACCTAATTTTGATTTATGTTCACCAGGAGGGTACCAAGGTGATTCCGGGGAGATTTTGATGATGTGTATGTTGGAATTATCCACGTGGTCATGTTGCTGACACGTCATACACCACGTCAGCAACTCAAAACCTATCATATCTTGTTAATTGCCGAAATTGCTGATCTGGCATATGACATGTGAGCAACGTGGCCAAACGCCACGGAATAGGGTTTTGAGTTGCTTACGTAGAGTATGATGTGGCATATGGCCTGTTAGCAACATGGCCATGTGGACAATTCCAACGTCCATATCATCAAAATCTCCCCGGAATTCCCTTGGTACTCTCCCGGTGAATATAAATCGAAGTTGGGTGACTAAAAAGATACAAATTAAAGTTCGGTGCTCAAAATGAAAAATGGAAAAGTACGGTATTCAACTAAGATATTAACCCCATGTATATGTTATAGCATTACTCTTTATTTTTTCACTTAAAACCCATCAGGTTCCACATATACATTATTGAGGAGGTAGCAGTGTGCATATGTATAGTGATTTTACCTGTAAATGTGAATTATTTTGCACAATAAGTAACCTCTATCCCTGGATGCATTTTCATTCTTTTCTCTGACTTGATAATGGCTTATCTAGATCTATATGATTAAATATTCCTGTTGAAGAGAGTTCGTCTGGATAGAGTTGTTACATATTAGAATGAGTATTATATCTATTTCTCAGGTTTATTTAAATCTTTTATCAAATCCCTGGTTTGTCTTGTTTGGTTGAGCTGTTATTTTCAAAATTGAGCAGTGGCATGGAACTTAGGCCTTTCAAGTGGGCACTACTGTGTGACAAACTTGAGATGATCAGGTCTGCCTGGGTTATGTAGCAATCATGCCTTACTGACTACTGGGAGGCTACTTCAGGTTCCGGTCAATACTTATGCAAGTAATTCAAGAGGCTGACACCACCTAGGCGACCTTTGTCAACGCTAGTTTTTTGTTTGTTTCTTACCATAACCTACATACTATCTACCTACCAGGCCCACTAGTCATAAAGATCAACAGTGAAGCAAAACTTCTACTTCTGTCATAGCTTTTGTATAGATGATGATGTCTGAGATGCTAGAATTTATGCCATTTTCAATAGCGGGACACTTACCTTGATTGATAGGCTGACACCACCTAGTCAACCTTTGCCACCGCTAGTTTTTTGTTTGTTTCTTACCATAACCTACATATGACTATCTACCTACCAGGCCTACTAGATCATAAAGATCAATGGTGAAGCAAAACTTCTACTTCTGTCATAGCTTTTGTATAGATGATGATGTCTGAGATGCTAGAATTTATGCCATTTTCAATAGCGGGACACTTACCTTGATTGATAGGCTGACACCACTTAGTCAACCTTTGCCACCGCTAGTTTTTTGTTTGTTTCTTACCATAACCTACATATGACTATCTACCTACCAGGCCTACTAGATCATAAAGATCAATGGTGAAGCAAAACTTCTACTTCTGTCATAGCTTTTGTATAGATGATGATGTCTGAGATGCTAGAATTTATGCCATCTTCAATAGCAGGACACTTACCTTCATTGATAGGCTGACACCACCTGGTCAACCTTTGCCACCGCTAGTTTTTTGTTTGTTTCTTACCATGACCTACATATGACTATCTACCTACCAGGCCTACTAGATCATAAAGATCAATGGTGAAGCAAAACTTCTACTTCTGTCATAGCTTTTGTATAGATGATGATGTCTGAGATGCTAGAATTTATGCCATTTTCAATAGCGGGACACTTACCTTGATTGATGCTGTGGTACACCATTCCTCTGTGATGTAGGATAAACTTGGGCATATCATACCTAGGGTTCCTAGGCAACTTCACCTAGTGGTTTAAGTAATCACATTTAAAAGATGAGGGCAATCACACCCTCTAGAGTTCTCCATTCCTGCTCTCCTGTAGCTGGATAAAAAGACATTGTTCATCAGTTACAATTTAAAAGGTCCACTTCCATTTTTATGAATGTTAAAAGCATTATCCAACAAAATTTGGGAACAACTAGAAATGGGGGCCAAGAGAATTACTAGAACTTAAACTTATAAGCATATTGATCACCTCAAACTTAAAATAAAATTGGAAATAATCTTTCAAACCTGGCATGCTCCTGCAGGCTAAAATGATAACTACCATAGTTCTGCTAACCCTAAAATTCAAGAAAAAGATAAACTTTAATCCCTAACAACTTCTTATCCTGAATTATGCCCAAATAATAGTAGTTAATGTGAATCTTTGACTTCACATTCTGTTGTAACGTATCAGTATTTCCCTCATCCCCTAGTATTATAATTTGCATCACTTGGTCAAAGATTTCTGCCCTGTTTTTTTAGTCTCTCAAAAGGCTTTCTTTATCCACCATCACTTTCTTCATCTAATGTATAATGTTTTGAATTGGGGGTGTGTGTATATAATTGCAATGGCAATTGTGCCAGGTGAAGAGAAGTTGGTTGCATCATTTTGTATTCTCTGAGAAACTGTGGCGGTCTTAAGTTTCAGAGTACTCATAGAGCCCATTTCTGTTTAAGTGAATTGGGATTGTTGCTTCAATGAAATGTTTTATCATATTGTTAATAGGATTTATTGTTTGATTAGTTCTTTGCTTAACTGAAGATTTCTTGCTTTCTTTCTTTCCAATATAAGGTTCAGGTTGGTGAGAGGGAACAAGTTGCTGCAAGGAAAGTCATTCAGCGGAAATGTCTTCTTCCCCGTCTGGTGTATTTGTCCATGCATGTTGCATCATCCTTTCTGAAAGAGAATATCGAGCCCAATGGATCTGTCTCTTATTCCAATTTCACTAGTGAATTCAAGTGTTTGCTTGAAAGATATGCAACAAATCTCGGTCTAACTTTTGAAGATGCAATAGAAGTAATTGTTGGAATCTCAGAGGGCAAGAAATCTTTCAAGGTACAAACTGGAGTTGCATTTCTTTTTGTTCTCTGTTCTCTCCCTCTTTTGGCTATTATACACCTTATGATCAAATTTTAGCGAACAGAAAGTCATAGGCACATCAATGCTTTAAGCAGAATGGAAGTTTGTTATTCCAGACTGTTCTTTCTAGATTCTTAGTTCTCAGGAAATCTATTTATTCAAGTGGTTTGACTGTGATGGGGACATTGAAATCAAACCTGGAATCATCTCTCTCAGGTCTTCTAGATTTACCTTGAAACACCACTTCTTACTTTCCATTCTTTTTCAGGATTATGATCTGGATATGGTCCATTTGATAAACTTGGCTGTTTTCATAAATGCATTGAACTTGAGCTCCCCTCATCTGGACCTGTCTACTGGAAATGACCATCATCGAATTTCGTGGCACATTGTCAACAGCCTGGTTGAAAAATCCATCAGTGAACAGCTGATACAAGCGCATCCAATATTAACGAGTCCTGGAAGCAACCTTCCAGTTTTGGTGGAACTGGTAACAGAATCCATCTCTTGGCATATTCTTGTGATCCAGTCCTGTCTAAGGTCAGCTATCCCATCAGGGAAGAAGAAGAAGAGAGTGGGTGTATCAGAGCAGTTGAACTCACCTCAATTGCGCCCTGTTCGTTTTTCAGTCCAATGTTTAAGTAACGTAATGCAAGGTGTTCAAGATTGGCTGGCCCCGCAGATTAACAAGCCAGAGGATGAGAGTTTGGATGCTCTACTGTCTCATCTACAGAGCACGGACACTGAACAAGGGCCCCACCACATTGTCCGTATTCTAGAAGAACATGCTGCAGAGTTTAACCCTGAACATGGTGAGAGAATATCTGGAGCTCTTCAAAGTTGGAATTCGGCTAATACAGTGAGAAAAATTGTGAAGGCACAGAGTAGATTGGTATCCGAGTTTCATGGTATTTGTGAAACAAAATTAAGGTTGTTGGAATCATTTAAGCAGCCAATTTAAGTCAGGGTTTAGATTGTGCCAAAAGATCATCGACTGGTTCTTTGAAGTTTCGGCTTAGAAGAAAGTCCCTTCAGGGATATTTTCACCTGTGTATCCATACAGAAGAAATTTTGATTGTAACATTTGTTTGTTTGCCTGATAATTGCATTAGTTTTTTTTAGTGGAGCGCATCCCAGTTATGTTATGGAGGAAGAGCTGTGTACAATCAACAATTTTCTTTGAGTTTCAATGCAAATGATCTGCATTTGTTGACACCTTTGTACCCAACTGACACATCTTCTGCATGGTTTTGAGGGTTTTTTTTTATAGGTTATTTATGTGAGAAGGCTTTGTTTGAAGACGAAGCGGGAAGAACCATGCAAAACTTTTACTAGTTTCTCGACATATTAGATTTCTTCTTCCCTGTTTGGTGTCTGGAAGCAATGAATATTCATCAAGGATGATGAGAAAAATCTATTATGAACATTCATGTCACTATCATGGTTTCATGTTTTTGTTATACTTTTTCAGTTTCCACTCTTATCCTCATTAAAATAATATATTTATTCCAACTACCAAACTGAAGATCTTCATTTGGACCCAGCTTCATGTGTTACATCCTCAAATAATATATTTGTTCCAACTACCAAACTGAAGAAAGCACCCCTTGTTTCGTTTGGGCCCAGCTTCATGTGAGACATCCTAAAACGATGTCAGAGAGCTGACAATCTAGTCATAAGTCATAACCAATCTTGCATGGCCAGCAATGGCTCCTTTCTCGTTCAGCTAAACAAACCTCAATCCACCCTGAAAATAATCTAAGGATTAAATTTCTCTGACCATGGATCTAATGATTTTCATTGTAGGCATTTTATTTGGTTATGTTTGTCTTCTCTTTGTTCTTCCGTTCTTTTATTATATATACTCAGGTGGGAAAGAGGCCAAGAAGAACAATAGGAAGAATCAATAGAAGTCAGCAAGATCCAGTGTTTTATAATCCCATACGCAAAGATCATGACAAAAGAGAAAGTCTGCTTTTCCCACTTTGAAAATGGAAATTTGTGACTTTGTAAGTTCAAGGTTCAGAATTCATGTACTGTTGACAATCCGAGGATTAGTTAGGACTGACTACCTAATTCAACTCAGAACTTAAAGCAAAGTCATTGATTAAATAGCACTAAATGAAGGGAGTGGGTGTAAATCATGTGAGAATTATTGTACCCGAGATCATTTTCAAACAGAGGTCCTGTTCATGATAGTAATAGCAGTTGTTGAAAGGAAAGCAGAAATCTCCAAAGTTTAGTTGCATTAAATCTATTCACCAATACGTGACTAAAGTCTAAAAAAAAAACTAAATAACAGATGATGAGTAATAGGGTTAGGCCTATGGATGAGATGGAGAACATAGTCACTTGCTTTGATAACAGATTGGTGAATGAAAACTATGTCAAAAGAAACACCCCCTACCATACCAAACCAAACCAAACCAAACCCTAGCCAAGGTATCTTTTTCAAGAAAATTAACAGAAATTTGTTACACTTGCTCCATATTAAACAATAGGCCTTGTAACAGATGTCACAAGACTAGTATGCATCCCTTTCCATGGTATCACTGTCCAAAGATTTGAAACTTTCATGCATGCAATACTAGATAAACAAAACAAGCTAGATTTGATGAATGGAAGTGGAAACCATGGAGATGTATTCAACTAAATCAGTTCATTCTTGGGGGACCATTATCAGAAACGGGTTGCTAAACTTGTTCCTCATGGACTAGTGGGTCAACAACTCCTTCATTGGTGGAACCCAAGCCCTAGAGATTGATTAGTGTCATGCTAAAATAAATCAAAACCTAATCTGCCGACTTGAAAACAAACCCATTCAATTCCTTTGCCTCCATGTATAAAAGGGTATCTATGCCACCATCTTTGGCACTACCACCTCACTTGCTCACATAAACAGTGTACTCAAGTTGAGGAATGGAGATTCTCAAGAGCAGTCTCATGCATTGCTTGTTTTGCTATTTCCTTTTATGGCTTTCCTTTCTCTTCAGCTACACTAATGCAGAAGTTCATTACCATAACTTCGTTGTATGCCTCTTCGTAGTTCCTAAGCTCTCTCTCTCTCTCTCTCTCTCTACATTTTGTTTTCTGATGATTTGTTGCATTGGAGCAGGTCCAAGCGACGCCAGTGAAGAGGCTGTGCAAGACACACAAAATCATTACGGTGAACGGACAGTTCCCTGGACCAACATTGGAAGTCAGGAATGGAGACACCCTAGTCATCAATGTCGTCAACCAGGCGAAATACAATATCACACTGCACTGGTATCACAATATTATATATATCTAGACACTGAAAATTATGAGAGACAAGAATAAGACTAGAGTGTCAAGTAAATAATCTCACTACCAAAATAGTCGAGAAGTACAAGTTTCTACCCTGCATACTTTAGTACAAAGAGAGACAGATTTATTATGAGAATCTACTTTTTATGGTCATTCAGCTTACTATTGATGGTTTCTTTACAGGCATGGAGTGAGGCAGTTGAGAACGGCTTGGGCAGATGGGCCGTCATATGTGACTCAGTGCCCGATCTTGCCTGGTGGGAGCTACACTTACCGATTTACAATCGAGGACCAAGAAGGCACACTGTGGTGGCATGCACACACCTCCTGGCTAAGAGCTACCGTTTATGGAGCTCTCATCATCCACCCCAAGGAGGGCTCCTCCTATCCCTTCCCCAAGCCCCAGAGAGAAGTTCCTATCATTATCGGTAACACTCAAGAAACCTCCAATACTGATTATAAGATAATTTATTGGCTTTCAAGATGATCAACACTAGAATGTGTCTGTTTGAATTGAAGTAAATTTTAACTAGTCATAGCCCTTTGAGAAAACTGGGAAACAGAAAAATATGAGGCACTTCAATTGGGCACAAACTTGCACAGGATCCTAACAATATCATATATTTCCAAACATGTAACAGGACAGAACAAATAATATGGAATAAGATATTCTTACACTAACTCCCTGCAATACATAATAATGGATGTTAATGGTGCTAAAATTCTGGTGAACAGGAGAATGGTGGAATACTAACCCACAGACAGTCTTGAGAACGTCAATGATAACCGGAGCAGCTCCGAATATCTCCGATGCCTTCACCATTAATGGCCAGCCTGGTGATCTCTACAACTGCTCCAGCAGTAAAGGTCTGCATTAAGGAAACCATCTGTAGCATTAGCATATGCTGCCTACTTAACAAATCATACCTGTATACATGCAGAGACAATCACAATTCCAGTGGCTGCCGGTGAGACCATTCTCCTCCGCTTCATCAATGCAGCCATGAACATTGAAAATTTCATTGCCATTGCTGGCCACAAAATGACTGTTGTCTCGGCTGATGCTTCCTATACCAAACCATTCACCACCACAGTGCTCATGATGACCCCAGGCCAAACAACAGATGTCTTGGTCACTATGGACCAACAACCAGGCCGCTACTACATCGCTGCCCAGGCATATGCCAGCGCACAGGGTGTGCCATTTGACAATACCACAACAACCGCCATCATCGAATACAACGGCCAACCCTCTACAAAGGGCCAAGGGCTGCTACCGAAGCTACCGACTCTTCCAGCCTTCAACGACACGGCAACTGCTACAGCCTTTACTGCAGGCATCAGGAGTCCGTCAAAAGTCAAGCTTCCGGAGCCAGTAGATGAACACCTCTTCTTCACTGTGGGTCTGGGACTCTATAACTGCAAACCTAATCAAATATGCGGCGGGCCAAATGGGACACGGTTTGGGGCGAGTATGAACAATGTGTCCTTTGTTATGCCAAGGAGGTTGTCCATACTGCAGGCCTACTTCTTCGGTAACCCCAAAGTTTACACCATTGACTTCCCAGCATTCCCTCCGGTCCAGTTCGACTACACAGGGAACAACATAAGCAGGGCTTTATGGCAGCCAGTACAGGGTACCAGGGTGTACAAACTCAAATATGGCTCAGTGGTGCAACTTGTGATGCAGGGTACCAACATCTTTGCAGGAGAGGACCATCCCATGCATCTTCATGGCTACCACTTTTATGTCCTTGCAGAAGGGTTCGGCAACTTCAATGCAGCAACAGACACTGCCAAGTTCAATCTCGTGGACCCTCCATCGAGAAACACAATTGGCGTGCCAGTGAATGGCTGGGCTGTGATCCGATTTGTGGCCGATAATCCAGGAGCCTGGCTCATGCATTGCCACTTAGATAATCACCTTACTTGGGGCCTGGCAATGGTGTTCCTGGTGGAGAATGGAGTTGGAGAACTGCAGACCTTAGAGCCCCCTCCTCCTGATCTTCCTCGCTGCTAAGAAGTCAAACTTTGAGAACAAGAACCAGTTTTTAGAGTTGCGCTTTCCTTTTTTTCTTGGTGATGATTGTTTTGTCTCTGTTTCTAATTTATGTTTGGGTGCCTTGTAATTTGTATGAAGTTTCAGGTTGTGAGTCATAATACAATAAATATTTTCTTCAGTAAAGGAGTTTTCCACATCACCCTGTTTTTATGTATTTGAAATTAAAGATTTATTGCATCAGGAATTGGAAATGGATGTCTGGCATCTCATTAGCGGCTTGGAGAGAGCATTCACAGTTATATGTCGGAAGGAACAGAAAGAAAATCATAAAGAATAAAAATGTACCAAAAGAAAAGGAAAAGAGTGAATGCTGAAGGGATTTCTATGTCATGTTGGTTCATGAATCTACAGAAGTAATGCATGTAATGAAATTTTGGAATAAGATATCTCTGACATATGGATATGTTTCCACTAGACTCAATTTGATATAACAAATAAAATAAAAGTAAGTGTGAATATTTAGTCGATAAAACTTGGCAAAACAGACAAAAAGTAATGAACATTAGACAAAAAGTAATGAACATTAAAGGAAAAAAGAATTGAAGTAAAGGTGCTATAAATATAAATTAATTTGTCAAAGAAGTCATGAGAACCGCTGCAATACATTGAGCTATTCAACAGCATAATCCAAAGATCAGGCTACAAACTTAAGACACCGGGTATCATTGTGTATATTCTGACAACGGCAAGAACAAAAACGAATCCCGCACCTTACGCATGTGTAATTGGCTGTAAATCCACATACTGAGCAGAAATGCCGACGAGAAGAAGAACCAGGTGGCCCCACTGCTGCTCTTAAATAGGTTGGCACATGTGGGGGCAAGGATTCTAGATTGGACTGTTGCAAACAAAAACACATCATATAATGTATAGAATTATGGTTTGTTCAGAAGGAACAGCATTTGAGGGAGTGCTTACTTCATGTATCAGCTCCACGAATGTTCTGGGAGCCTTCTTTGTATTCTCCAGGGCTTTTGCTTGCCTGGTTTTCCGCTTTGTGTACTTTGACTTCTTTTGGATGTACACTACAACAATAATAAGTGTCCTTGAATGACAAGTAGTTACTTAAATAAGAAACAATCCCCCCCCACCCCCCCCCCCCCCCCTAAAAAAAAACCTATTATTGAAGTTATTACTGACAGATTCAACAAGAACTGATCAAAATTTTCTGATAACAAGAAGGTCATGTTGTGTTCCTTTAAACTAAGGGACCGTGACAGTACGGCGAGCAACTCAGATCTTGCACTGGAGTTCACAAGTACATGCATGATGGTAATCACTGGAAGAAATGAATAAATTTGAATAAAAGCACTACTTAAAGGATTTGGTATAGTGTATCTAATGCCAAACCAGTAATGCATTTGTACAAAGGCTTTTGTAACTAGAGCTCGAGGTTTTAGTAAAATTTGGACTATAGCTAATCAATACTTCACTTCAGCTGATATATTTAAATCCAGATTTGTGGCTCATTTACCAGAGGAAGAATAAAACACAGAAAAATTACATTGATTCCAGAAAAGAGATGGAAGCCGAAAACAGAAACAGTGATTCATAAAACAAATCACCAAGAACTCCAATTAATCAGTAACTTGTATATCTGCATATTCAAACTATAACACCAAATGGCGACTAGAAATAAAGAAACCTATTAATATCTGATTTGAACCATAGCACACATTAATCAGAAAGACCATCGCAGTGTTCAATTGGTTTAATAGGTAGATGCACATAAAATTTCCCCAACGAGTAAAAATATCAATCTTTTGTTCATTAAACTCTTGACAGAAGAGAACTACAAAATTTTGATACTAGATCTCAATCGCACCCCAAAAAAAAGTGCATTGAGCGCATGAAATTAAAGGAAAAAAAAACATACTCTGATCATCATCGTCTAGCGAAGCATCTTCATCGTCATTGACCTCGACGACCTCCGCCCCGGCATTGTCACTCTCCAGCGCCTCCAAGCGAGCAAGCATGGCCTTTTTCAAGAATAGCCAAAACAAGGGATCTCAACACCCATAGAAAATCAAATAGCCCTCGCAATCCCGAGGATCAACGAAGATGGGGATCGATCACCTGCGTGCGGTTGTCGGCGCTGGTGAGGGCGGCAACCATCTTGGTGGCGAATTTCCTCGTCCGGCTTGATGTCCGGCGGAACGGGCCTGTGTTCTCATCCTCCATCGCCGGAAGGATCTCGCGGGTTCTGGGGCTTTACGGCTCGGGAAGTGAAGCTATCGGGCTATGCTGTAGTCTTCTGGCCGTGAACTTTATTTTATATGTTTATCACTCTTCTTAAACATTTTTAAATCTATTATGAAATAGATCAATTATCAAAATACCATTAATATTATTTTTATTATTTATTATTATTATTATAAAAACACTTCTGGATTAATATATCTAAATATAAAAATAACAAAAACGCTCAACTTACTCTCAAAAGTCTTTCTAGCAAACTCAAAACAGAAAAAAAAAAAAAAGAAAAAATCTTTTTTTCAAAAATCTTTCTAGCAAATTCAAAAAAGTTTTTTTTTTCAAAAACAAATCCAAACACACCCTATGTATATATCATTTACATCTATAAAAAATTACCAAAATTATAATTTTGCATAATTTTATATTTTTATAGATGAATAGACATCATGTGATTTATCTACTTCTATATATACTTCTATATATATATATATATATATATATATATATATCACTTTTGATAGAGTGCGGCCGGCCGCAACTTGCGGTCGGCCCACTTTGACTCACTGTGCCTTGGGTGGTAGGTTTTGTGTGTTTTTTTTTTTTTTTTTACTGTTGTTTGGTGTTGCTATGGGCCGGCCGCATAGCATCATTACTAATATATATATATATATATAGGGATGTTAGAGTGCGGTCGGGCCACTTTAACACCCAAAACCCAAATTTATAAAAACCCAAAACCCAATACACCCCCCTTAGCACTGATAGAGTGGGCCGGCCACAAATGCAGCCGGCCTAACTCTATCATTCTCATATATATATATATATATATATATATATATATATATATATACAGGAGTGATATTATAAGGCCGGCCGGATTACTGTACAAGTAAAGTCACCTCCCATGTGGCCACTTGCACAGTATTTTAAGGATTTCCAACCGTATAGATGGAAAGAACATCAAAAAATAAGCCAACATGTCAAATTTCATATAATTTGGGAACTTGTAGGGTCTTCATCTTAACGGGTGAAAATTTATAGAAATCTTACCGGTTCATAATTTTATCCTTTAAGATGAAGACCCTACAAGTTTCCAAATCGTATAAAAATTAACATGCTAGCATTCTTTCCATCTATACAGTTGAAAATCCTTCAAACATGCTCCAGATGGCCAAATAAAAGACGACCGCAAATGAACCATATTTCCGGCCAACCTTACCTTATCAGGATTATATATATATTGATTCGCATAAGAAAGTGTGGTATCATCAGAATAAAACATAAAATTTGTCTCAAGTATCAACACATTTGAGAAATTATCCCAAATTTTAGGTCAAACTGAGTCATTTCCATCCAAGCAAGATCTCAAAAGTGGATCAGGATTTAGGATACAAAATTAGAAATAGATCCAAACATGGACGATGAGTTTACTGTAGCTTGTTCCCCTTCAATTTTTACCACACTTTACTCAGAAGAGAAACAAACATTGTTATTAGTAGCTAAGCACAATACCTGTACAACATGGAACTTCAAAAAAGAAAAACAAAGAATGTCACACCCGTGGAACAACAGAGTAGAAGGAAAAACACTCTACCATCATTATCAAATTGCCAAGCTCATTCATGGAACAATTGCCGAAAAAAAGCACCTCTTCCCGACAGCCTTCAGACCAGTCGAAGTCCAACCAGAACCATCCTTGTAACATTCCACCTATCATCACAAATCAGGAAGAATCTTTATTTGGTATGGTAAAAAGCAAAAAAACACAAGTAATTGAATTGAAGTTATGAAGCAGATATGGCATACAGAGTCAATGATTGTTTCTTGGTCTTCCACCCCACCAATGACAACTAGACAATCACCAACTACGGCAGCAGCAGCGTAACCTCTGATTAACTTCATTGGCTCGCCCATTGTCCAGCATTTCATACGGGGTTCAAAAACTTCAACACTAGATACCATTTCTTCACCATTGAACCCTCCCATCACATATCTGACAAGAAATTGAAGGCTTCACATTAGATGCAAAACTCAACATAAATA
This sequence comes from Dioscorea zingiberensis, assembly GCA_026586065.1. Lineage (NCBI taxonomy): Eukaryota > Viridiplantae > Streptophyta > Magnoliopsida > Dioscoreales > Dioscoreaceae > Dioscorea > Dioscorea zingiberensis. Next base: position 65,401,918 of record CM048820.1, on the reverse strand, counting down.
TTCAGAAACTTGATGTGTAGGCATAGGGACAGAGACGGCCCCATGGGGCGGGCAAGGGAGGAAGGTGTGCTAGAGGCCTAGAATGCTGAAGGTGAAAATGGAATCTGAACCACCCAAAGACAAGATCAGTGAAACTTAAACACAAGGAAAATTGCTTTAAAACTGGAATCGAGCAATGCTGATCTAAGAAATACTTGATCTGCAAAATTCAGAACTCCTAGTGATAGGAATATTGGACAAGTGATATCCCTATGCCTCATACTCATGCAGTTGATAATTATAGTCAGGAAACACATATGCACACATAAAAAATCAAGATAGCGTCTTCAGTTCTGGGTGGTTAGTAGCTTTCATGATTACAAGTCCCAATGGAGACTTATATATTTGATTAGACCTTGATTTTGAAGATAAGTAAAATGAGTAGAAGGTTGAAGGGACGCCTAACCTGTTAAACCATGTCTTCTACAACATAAGGACATGTATATCCTGTGGCTGTTATCACATGACATCCAAACTTCTAAAAACTCTATTGGTTTATTAAAAAAATGAGAACATAACTTACAGTGCATCATTAAAGACAGCCATTGAGTGGCAACCACGTTTTACTTCCATGCTTGGAAGCTTCTCCCAGTAAGCTTCTCTTGGATCACATCTTTCAGCTGATCTGGAAATGACGATAGGATCTATCAGCTGACTGTTCTTTGAAATTCAAAGATGAGTAAAAGGAATATATATCCTTTTCAGAGCAGGAAGGCAACCCAAAAAGTACCGCTTATCTTTCTAGTACCTTATACATCAAACATCAAGCACTTAAATGTTATCATTTAACCAAAATACATCATGAAACACACAATGGGGCTTTTGGAACAAGGTCACACAAGCATATTCCTGAATCTCACATGTCTGCAACAACTCCAATTGATAAATCAAACCTTACTTACTAAGTTGTCTTAGGAAATGCTTTATACATGGAGAGCATTAACAAATATTCTTGTATCAGCAAATATAAACTCTGTATTCTTCAGAAAACGATTGGATCATCACCATTAGGGATATGACCAACCAAGTTTTCACACCTTAAGCTGGGTTCACAAATCCAGTAATAACTCTGGTTTAAGCAAAGTTAAAAATATGAAGAAGAAAAGTTAGCTACCATACTCCTTCGAGGTTGAGGGATTGAGACATATCTGAAACATCATTCTAAAAAAAGTGACTTGTTCACATTTATCAAAAGAAAAGAAAAAGAAGAAATATGAAACCTAACACAAGTTAGAATATGCTATGCTACCCAAGTTACGCTATGCTACCCAAGTTTATTAAACATAGTATTAGGTTCTTAAATCCAAATTAATCTCTCATTGAAAACCTTAAAATTAATAAAAATTTATGTTTAAAAAAATGAAATTAGTTATTAGGATAACTTGTTAAATTTATTATCATATTTTAAAGATTTTTAGAATTATTTTTAATGATTTAAACCTCATATCAACATTTCAAAGGAGAATACAACAACAACAACTAAGCCTTAATCCCATACTAGATGGGGTCGGCTATATGAATTCTCTGTCTCCATGTAGCTCTATCAAAGACAAGATCCAAATCAACATCCTATGGAGCACTGATACGAACACGGGACACCAACACGACACGACACGGACACGCCGACACGGCATTTTTAAAAAAAAGTAGGACACGGACACGTTGGGACACGTTGAATATAAATACATATAAAAATATTTATATTATATATATACCGGAAAGTAACATATGGTCCCTATATTACTTTTGAAATCCCTATATAGTCCCCTCTAAGTGTCGGTATCTGTTTACTACAATGATCTATCCGCTTACTATTCGCCCTAAGTGTTTAAAATCGGAAGAATGTAAAGTACCAGGGACTATACGATAATTTTTCCTTACATATATAATACAGTTTGTACACAAAAAAATGAAGCACTGCTAACTTCAAAAGAACCCTAAACCATTGTTACTAGTACTTTCATGGACCCATATCGATGCTAGGTTTACGGGCCGATGTGTCATGGACTTGTCGGCAACGATTAAAAAAGAGATACGTTTTTCTGATTATGGACACGTATCCACAAGTGTCCAGGCATGTGTCGGCCGGATATTAAGATCGAGGTGATTCAAGGTGTCGGTGCTTCCTAGTCAACATCTATATTAGATAGGTCCTTGGTCTACCTCTACCCCTCTTTGTATCTTCTATTATTAAACTATCACATTTTAGAACCGGGGCATCTACCTCCACATAAAAGGAGAATCTAATTTTAAATTTTTTTAAACAAATTTAAGATGATTGAATCACTATTGATATATATCTTTTATTTATTTTTAAATTTTCTAGAAAGTAATTTTTTTAATATAAAGCGGGCGTATGAGATGATGACTTCACACTGTTATCAGATATATTTGAGATATAGATATATATGAGATATATATGGTTGTTAGATATAGTTTAGTCCCATATCGGTTATTTATATATGATGTATGTGTTACTAGCCTATAAATAGGCTTTGTTGTATATTCAATTACATGATTCACTTTATAACGTTTCTCTTAACATGGTATCAGAGCGCACAAGTTTTGAATCATCTTAAAATATATATATATATATATATATATATATATATATATATATATAGTTTTTTTGGGCTGGGTCTTTCTCAACCCGGCCTCATCTCCTTTGTCCACTGTTGCTCAATGATGCCGCGCCGCCCGTCTTCTCGGATCTTCTCGGATCTTCCCGGATTTTCTCAAGATCTTCTCCGATCTTTTCGGATCTTCCCTGATCTTCTTGGCTCTTCTTCTCATTGTGCATGTGCCCACCTCCGTGTTGCAGCTCTCTCTCTCTCTCTCTCTTGGCACCTACTCTCTCTTTTGGTGTTTGCCTTCTCTCTCTCAACGATTGCTCTCTCCCTTGGTGGATCTACATGCGTGATCCTTTTCTTCTCTACTCCTAACATGGATCTTCCCCTGATCTTCCCGACTCTTCTTCTCATTGTGTGTGTGTCCACCCTCGTGTTGCGGCTCTCTCTCTCTTAGCGCCTAGTCTCTCTTTTGGTGCTTGTCCTCTCTTTCTCAACGATTGCTTTTTCTCTTGGTGGATCTAGAGGTGTAATCCTTTTCTCCTCTACTCCTAACATGGATCCTCCCCTGATCTTCTCTGATCTTCCCGGCTCTTCTTCTCATTGTGCGTGTGTCGGCCTCCGTGTTACGACTCTCTTTCTCTCTTGGCGCCTGCTCTCTCTATTAGTGCTTGCCCTTTGCGATTGCTCTCTCTCTTGGTGGATCTACAATGATTGCTCTCTCTGATTGGGTCTCTCTGTTGGGCCTTCTTCTTTTCCATGGCTATCTTCATGGCTTCTCCATGGCGTTTTATGATCTTGTGTCCAAACTCAAGTTAGTATCTCGCACACCACCTTGAGTTTGTTGGGGGCTATTAGATTATATATAGCTGACCAAGAACATCGGCATGGATGCGCACTTTACCCGATGTTCTGTTCGTGATCAGATGGTCTCCCTTTGCTATCTTCCATCCAAGTTATTGATTTCTTCACCAAGGCTCAGACCCGTGATTAGCCTTCTTTTTCTGTTATTCAAACTCAAGACTCTTTATCCGTCTTGAGTTTGAGGGGGGTTGTTATGAGATATATTTGAGATATAGATATATATGAGATATATATGGCTGTTAGATATAGTTTAGTCCCACATCGGTTATTTATATATGATGTATGTGTTACTAGCCTATAAATAGGCTTTGTTGTATATTCAATAACATGATTCACTTTATAACCATTCTCTTAACACACACTTTTTTTTTTCTTTTTTCTAGTGTTGGAGGCTTCATCTTTAGATTATTAAAAAAAATACTATGTGGGAAGCCCACCGCTTTCATGCATAAAAAAAGGATAAATTATAAAATAAAATAAAAACCATGTGGTTTCACGGATTTGCAAAACATGGAAAGTGCTTTCTTTTTTTTTCGAAAAAAAACCTTGTGGTTTCTCCGGCTAACAAAAAAGGGAAAACAAACGAAAAAAATAAAACTTTGTCCATGTTTTGCAAATCCATGAAACCACATGGTTTTTTCTTCGGTAAAAACTTAATGATTTTTCCATTTTTTGTTAGTTGAAGAAACCACAAGGTTTTTTTTCGAAAAAAAAAACACTTTTCCTATTTTACAAATCCGTGAAACCACAAGTTTTTTTTAAAAAAATTTACCCTAAAAAAAATAAAAAATAAAAAATATGGGCATATACAGGCCTAATGCTAAAAAATATAATATATAAAGCATGAAGCAGTTCCACTTCATACAAAACAAAGTGATTTTGCCAATAACTTTTAAAATATAGTTTTGCAATTTTTTTTATTTTTTTTAATTGCACATAAATATTTCTCAGTGCTCCCCAACAAAGAAATTTAAACCTGCAAGTATGCATGTCATGTAAAAAATGTTATACCTTAACAAAAGTATTTGGTAAATACAGTTCAACAATTCATCAATAAATAGCTTTAAAAAAAGAAAAAATAAGAAAAGAGCACTTTGAAACCAAGAGACTATACAAAGCTGATAATTTATTCCAAGGAGGCCCGCATATTAAGCTACCTATTAGTGCTTTGAAACCAAGAGATTATACAAACCAAGAAATAAGCATTTGGAAACCATTTTGACAAACAAATCTTCCGAAGAGACATTTTGAATATTAAGCTACCTATTAGTGCTCATGACATTCAAACAGCTTTCATTATCTAAAATTCAATATTATTGATGATAAATGAGACTGTAGTCTAGCATTCTAGATATCCAAAGTAAAAATAATTCTAATCAGAAGTATTGTATAAAAGTTTTCTACATTGAAATCATAAGACACGATAAGAAAGGGGCAGTATGGTTTACCGTAAATAATCCCCTCCATTATATCCACCAACAGCATAAAGGGCTCCGTGAAGTTCCGCTGCAGCAGGAGCAAACCGCTGGAAAATAAAAAATTGGTTACAAGATGAGCATCATAAAATTTTCTACAAACACATGAGAATGCAAGTAGAGTCCAGATAGAGGATTGTAAGTCGATAACATTGTGAATCCTCCATAGAACTAGAGTTTTTTCTTTTTTAAGCAATTAAAGTTATTTTGTTACTCCTACAGGTCAAAGTTAGTTTCCTTCTTTTTTTTTTCCTTCTTTTTGACCAAAGAAGATTAATACTGTCCGCAAAAGACAGAAGAACAACTAGAATAGGTAAGAGTTTGCCTTCAGAGTAGTTGGGATGTTAACAGTGGTATCCAGAAAAAAATTAAAGGCAAGCATATACTTATAGTAGGCAGTTGGATAAGTTGAGGGAATACTCCTGATTTAAGTTAGATAATATATGGCAATATTTTTATAAATATATTAGCAACTGATTAAGATGGATGCAGGGCCTTCTGTTCATCTGTATTCATTCAACAAGTTGGATGCCTATCGCTAGGCGGGTAGATTGAAATGCTGATACCACAAAAAAATATCTGCAACTTTGTACAATCATGTTCACTGGAGGCGTGCGTCATGATATCAAATGATTTACTTGAAGCTTGACTATTATTGAAAATTCTATAATATATGATAAAAGGAAAATTCTATAGGACGGCAGTTAGACCGGCCATGCTATACGGGAGCGAGTGTTGGGCAACTAAAGTTCAACATATCCATAAGATGAGTGTGGCCGAAATGAGGATGTTAAGGTGGATGAGTGGTCATACAAGATTGGACAAGATTAGAAATGAACATATCCAAACGGAAGGTGCATGTGCACCAATTGAAGATAAAATACGAGAAGGGCGTTTAAGATGGTTTGGACGTCGCGGAGACCCCTGTGCTCCAGGTTAGGAAATGTGATAGTTTAGTTGTAGAAGGTAAGAAGAGGGGTAGAGGTAGGCCTAGGATTACGTGGAAGTAGTGTCTGGGACCTACGATGTTAGATATTGGCCAGGATCTTGTTTTTGGCATGGCGACATGGACAAAGAATCCATATAGCCGACCCGCCTAAGTATAGGATTAGATAAATTAGGCTAATTTTATTTTATTTTATTTTCCTTCATTAGCCTAGCTTTGTCTGTAGGAATACTTTTTTGCTTCTAACATTCCATTCTCTTATAAAATTATTTGTTATTAGTATTATTTATTTATTTATGTATTTTTATGTTTCATCTTATTTCAGTTTATTTAATTTTATCTTATTTCATATTTGAGAGCAACATGAAGACAGAGAATCCATATAGCCGACCCCATCTAGTATGAGATTAAGGCTCAGTTGTTGTTGTTGTTGTTGTTGAAGCTTGACTATTATTGCATATATGAGCTTGTGAAGACTGTTCTAAATATTGCAAAGCCTGCAGAATGACCCAGGCCAAAACAATCATCATACTCAAAGATGAATGGGATAGTAGGGAAAAAATAAAAGGCAGCCCAGTGCTACAAAGCTCCCACTATGTGCAAGATCCGGGAAAGGATCAAACCATTTGGATCTATCATACATAGTTTTACCTTGCTTTCTTTTACAAGAGGCTATTTACATGACTCGAACCTATAACCTCCAGGTCACATGGCAACAACTTTACCGTTGTTTCAAGGCTCCCCTTCATAGTAGAGAAAAAGGAGAAGAAAAAAAAAAGGCAACAACCCATATAACTCAGCCAAATTATCCATGATTCACATATAATAACTATTGAAGGAATCTTCATGTTCCAAGTCTGAGAATATTTTGTGATTCCAATTTGACCACAGATCAAAAAAGTAAAGATGATTGAAATATAATGGTCTTTGTACAAGTCTGAAGACCATAAAATTTCCACACACACACACATCCCACAAAAAATAAAAAATAAATAAAACTCACAGCTCATACTCGGGCTAAGAAATTCTTTGTCAAACCAAAAAATTATGTAATTCTAACAAACATCATAATTAAGTAACAATTTGAATTTGAATAATCTTATATTCCCATAATATTTTGGTCCCGTATATAAACCTCTCCAACAGGGCTAATTGTTATCGACTCTTGTGGCCAACAAAAAATAATTATTGGGGACAGACCAACTGACAAAACAAGTAGCAGCCATATGACAGGAAACTCTTTACTTAGAGTTAAGGTTGATAGACATACCCTTAATTGAGAAGACAGCCATACGAAGGTACGAGTAAGTTGATATCAATAATTCCTACAAGTTAAAACTGCAATTCTGTTTAGAAAGGAGGGTGTTCATTGTATGCATGAAATATCTTCCGGTGTATCACCTCCTACTTTCCCCACTCTTTTCTTTTAAACATGAGAATGCCCTTGCCTTATTTTTCTTGGATAACAACAAAGTTCTACTGCTGCTCTATGACAGCAAAAAAAAATACAGACAAGACATTGAAGTACCACCTGGTGTGGAAGAAATATTCAACACAGACAAGACTGCAACAGAGAAGTTGCAAATGAACCGCACTGGCTGGCCAAGATGGCAGCTCGTAGTGGAAGAACAAGTAGATGGACTAGTAATTTCCCTAAGAATGTTGTCAATGCTATATACAATCTTATTTAAGTTTTCACAAAAACCTAATTTACCAAGAAAAAAGAAGGAAAAAAATATACAAAGGTTCTACTGAAACAAGATGGAAGGATTGCAGGCAATCTCAACCCTTTTGTCTTCAGTACTATTAGCTAGCAGCCACAAGCTGGACAAGAACCAGAGACTCAACAGCATTGATTATTTTGAAGCAGAAGTCCCAGCACATTTCAAACAGGTCAAAATGCATCCCCACACGGATTGTAAAAAGAATAAATAATACAAATTCTTGCATGCCCTGGCTAGCCTGACTAAAAAAAATGGGAATTTAAATGCTCGTGCACAATTTCATACAAAAATCAAACATGAAATATGAGTGATGCTCTGAAAGCATCTTTAAGAGAGTAGTAGTGAGATTAAACAATAATTAAAAAAATACCTTTTCAAACATTGGTCGATTGTTTATCCACCTCCCAAGAGCTGGATCAAACATCTCAACATCTGAGAAACAGTTAAATCCATCTCCCCCTCCAATTGCAAAAATTTTTCCATTTAATGTAGCCCCAGCAAGACTTCCTTTTGCACGAATCAGATGAGGGCATAAGGTCCACTGATCCTCCCATGGGTCATAACGCTCAACTTCACAGGGCATGAAAGAGAACCAGTGGCAAATCAAGATAAAATTTAATTGGACCATTCTGAGGAGAACTTAGTGTAATAAAAGTAGCTTTCTACCTGTATTAGACCATGAAGAACCATCTCCACCACCAACAACATAAATACTACCATTCAATGCAGAAGCTGATGCATATGAACGAGCTGAATTCATCCTTTTAAGTGAAGTCAATTTGTCCATGGATAGTGAGAAAGAATCCATTGCTGATAACCATGAACAGCCATCATAGCCCCCAATTAGGTAAATTATTTCTGAACCCAAGTCTAGCCCAGTAGAATGATCTAGCATGTCATCAACAAGAGTTGTAAAAGAATTAAGGTTTGATTCTAGCTTGCTAACACGGCCTCTTAGTTGTTGAATCGTTAATTCTTGTTCACCCTAACATGCAAGGTAAACCAATAAGTAACATTTCAAGCATAAGCTGCAGAAATACATGACATGTATACTACAATCTACTATATAACAGATTCTAGCCATTCAGCCAAAGGATGAATCATAATAGGACTAATTCAGGTACAGCTCACAGATTCCATATGGCAAATGCTGTAAGAGCAACACTAAATTTCTGAAGATTTAATTGTACCTCAAATATTCATAAATAGTTGAGAAACCAAAATACAGCTTGAGGTCCAAGAAAATTCAAATACTGCTTGGAACAGCTTTTCAAAAGAAATAACATAAGTTTGATGAAAAAGCCTTGTCATAAAGTTTTGGTAGTATACATAATAAAGATTCTAAAATGTTCTAGAAATATCCTGTCATGTGATTCTAGGAAGAATACAGATCCAAAACATGTTTGGGATAGACATCAACCAAAACATACTCCACTCCCATGAACAATCTCAATTACAAATTATACAATTTTTTAAGGTTTTTTCTATTTTAAAAAAGACCTCAAGCATATATGAACTTGGATTCAATACTTTGTAGTTGTTTCTCTGACTTTATCAATCCGTCTTTACATTGATTAGGATTCTTCCACACAGTAAGTTGAAAGCAGAACATCAAAATGCATGGCATGGAAAAGTATTAATTCACAGGTAACTAGAGATGAAAACCCAAGGAGGATATACCATAAAACTGAGGTTCTATTAAGTCAAATGCAATAACACAATATTTTCCACCATTTCTTAGTTACCTGGACCAACTTCAAAGATGAATACAAATACAAATTCAAGTCAGTCTTATTTACAACCCTGCTAGGTCCCAGGAAGCAACTAATAATTATTGATAGCAAAGTTGCACTATACCTGCTTCTTCTCCAATGCTGTGGTTCTTTCTACCAGTACTTTGACAATTTCAGCTAACTATACAGAAAAGAGAATCACATCATCAATAAATGGCAATAAAATTAAAAAGAGGAAAATAAACCAGCCACTACAGAACAAATGCAGGCCCCAAAAGGAGAATTAGCACAATTACCTTGGAGTTTTCTAAAGAAAAATCTGAAGTGATAATATTTTCATCAGTTATCTCATGTGGCTCACTTGCTAAAGGTTTAATATCTTCCTGAACATTCTTACACATGTCATCAAGACAAACATCTGAAGGCTGTATCACAAAATCACGGGAAACAGCCAGTCTTGTTAACTTTGACAAGACCATTTCCTTTTCCCTTTCCAATTTATCACTATCAGATTTTATCTCTAACTTTTGACTCTGGCTATTCAATTGGCCCAAAATTTCCTTGCTACTCTCTATTTCCTCACCACTCAGGGACTGTTGCAATAAATTTTCACTTTCTCTATCCACACGAGGGATGGCAATTGACTGATGGATCTCCACATTCAGATCCAACCGATTTTCACTGCATTCTGAGCCTGCATTTTCAAATGTGCTTTCCTTAGTGATAATGCAAATGATTCTGCTGCATGATCTTTATTTCCATAAACATTAAAATGTGAAATAGACTTGCTCTCATTCGCCAAATTGATAGATGGATTATTAGTCTTACAATTCCAATGCTTGGTTTTTCCATGTTCAATAACCTCTCCTTCTATGGTCGGTAGTGAATCATATATATTTGACATTTTTAGTGGAGCAAGAAATGGCAGAACGCTGGTAGGAGAACAAGAAGGTCTGAATAAAGCAATCAGATCTTCTGTTTGCGAATGATCCAACTCAAACCAGAAGCGCACTTGGTTATAATAATTGTCCTTGATCACTTTTTTGAACTGGTTCTCAGCAAGAGGTTGGCATTGCATCCTTATGCATATCTGAACCTGAGAGAATCAAGCAATGATATATATATAGCAAAGGCCTTTAATCAGCTAAGACCACGAATTTAAATGTTCTCATAAGTTTTTCAGAAAGCAGAAGCCAGTTAAGACCTGCGCAGGAAAAGAGGTTCTTTCTGCGCCACCATCAGTCCATGCATATGGGTCTATGTTCATCTGACCACAACTAGCAGCCTCATAAATCCCATGCATCTTTCGATCACTATAATTGAACAGAAATAGTGGAAGACCATGTTCAATCTTCCTCACATAGGAGAAGTGCGAAGAAGGCAGGCCTGTTTAATAAACTGTAGTTATTTTCTTAAACCAAAACATTACAGCCAGAGAAAAATATATGCATTCACAAACAGGAATCACTCAGTATACATTGCAACTATCTTTCAGCTTTATACAGACAGATGAGATGGATATATCATTAAGAGGAAACTCACTTGAAAAAGAGCGGGCCACCTTAATCTATTCCATATTTCTACTCTCTCCATGCACACATAAAAAACACACAATCATTATGGCCAACACACATTATGCTTTATCAAATTACTCTCTACACCAAGTAAACATTTTAAATTATAACAAACATAAAATTCTACAGTTATACTTATATGGTTCAAAAAGAACAACATTGAAATTCTAACTCCTTTATTGGCCTTCTGATTCTGTCCTTCTCTAATATCTTCAATTTGATCAATATTTACTGAATATTGCTTTTATTTTAAAACTTTATCTAAGGAGGTAGCCATTACCCACTTCAATACTTGCACTTGCTTCAATGAGAAAAAGGATTAGTAGATAAATAACTTATTTCTGCTGCTCGTTCAATGCACAGAAGCTGAAATTAACTGGTTGCAGCAGCATTCCCTACCCATTGATATGATTAAAAATGCTTAGATGCTAACCAAACCACTTAAAAGAGCACTTACATCCATCACATATAATGAGCAAAAGTAATCATAAAAGGCTTAAGATCGAACCACAGCAGCATACCAAATAGTTGTTTTGAGAGGCATTCCATCATGGTATCATGCTTGCAGCCAAAAATTACTCCTCCTAAATCATTCTTGGGCAAGTTTCTAGCAGTCACTGAGCTGTTACTATCTTTGACAGAAGTCGGCGGGTTCGCAGACACTAAGTTTGTCTGAGTTTTCCTCAAGGAACTCATTCTATTGACATAGAAACAAGCGCAACAATTAGCAACCACACCATCAATGTAATGCATTCGCAAGAGAAACCATCACTTCAAAATGCATCAAACTCAAAAAACCACCAATCTATCCATCATTGCATGAACAAAGTAAGCCATAAATTGAAGAAAAGATACAAGAGATAAAAGGAAAAGAACAGAAAACTTTAGCAGCCTTCTTTCTAATTAGCTCATCCATATGATCTCATCTAACCAAACACACAAAACAGTAATTAAGAAAATCTTAGTAAAATCATTTTATTTGTTTATCCACAATATTTATTCCTCAAACAAACACAAGAACATGGATGATCTCACCACCTTCCTTGATATGTCCTTCAATATTCTTCAATCCGAGCAAACCCTAAACGAATTAGAATTAGATCACGCATTTCTTAAAGAAAAAAACCCAAAATCTTTAAACGAAATTTAATCAGATACTGAAAATAGATGCACAATTGAATCGACAAAACAACATAGAATACAAGAAAGAGAGGTCAGAGCAAAACCATGATGAGATACATACACTGATGCGAGGTTCTTCGAAATCCAGAGGAAAGAACTCTTGATCTTGATCGATTCAAGCAAAAGAAAGATGGTAGGATGAGAGAGAGAGAGAGAGAGAGAGAGAGAGAGGAGTGGAGTGAGAAGCGAGCGCTCCGCGCTTTTAAAATACCAGAACTTGCGGTAAATATGGAAGCGAATTTTTTTGAAAAAGATATGGAAGCGAATTTGGATGGGTACTTCGTTGTGAGTTCGAGGACATGCTCGGGAACCCAAAATTTTGATTTATTTAATAAATTTTCTTTTTTTGATAAATATTTATTTAATAAATTTTCTGCTTAATTATGATTTTTTTTCATGGCTATTAATTCAATGGAGTAGTAATTGATTTTAGATTTTAGTTATGTTCATTCATAGTGATAAATGTGGTAACTAAATAATTGGATTTATTTCAAAAAAATCAGCTTAATTTGGGTTTATGAGCCTCAATGAATCTTATGTATAATTTCTGATTAAATCTTTTAATGTATCGATGAATGTAGTTTATCCAATTTAATAAAAAATAATAATATTATATTATTATTCACTCATAGTGATAAATTTGGGAACCTAATAGATGGATCAATTTAATGAAAAATTTTGACTTAATTATATTTTTTTAGTTGATGAACAATTTAATTGAGTATTATGTCTAACCACATTATTGATAGAAAGAATACAATTGTAAAAAATAACCTCTGCTTTTTAATGAAAAAGAAGTTAAAAAAAAGGTAAAATGGTTCTAAGCTAAGAAATCTTTTTATTAATTTAAAATTTTAAAAATGTTAAGATTTTTCGAAATAAGATTTTACACCTGAAAAGGCTGCAATAGAAGGTTGCTTTTTTGGTTTCTAAGCTACTTCAAGTCTTCAATGGTCCCTTCCTTTCCCCATAAATGTTATAACCACCTTATATTCTTGAGAATCACATCACATACTGCAAATGGAACATGTAAACCCACAAGGAAGGCCTGCAAGTGAAGTTGATAATAATTCTAGTAACATCCAATAATAATGAATCCAGTCTACCAGCTCAAGTACAAGTTCTTCCCAATTTATCCATTCATCAATTGTCTTGTTCTTTAATGTTTTCAACAACCTTATCCACCAAATGTACAACCAGAAGAAGGACTGTGTTATCATCTTAAATAAATAAAAAATATCAGATTTTAAGCAAGTCTTGTCAGATGAGATAGGGTGAAATTGCCAGAAAATGTGAAGGAAATATCACTGGATTTTCATTGTCTTCTTCACAAAACCATACACTCAAGAAACCGGACAAATGTATCAGATAAGCAGAAAGAGGAGTTGCAACATGGGAAAAAGCAGTGTGTTATTCTCGATGATTTTGCAAAGAAATATAATCGGAAAGTTTCTATATGATCACGGCATTCAAAAGCTCTCACCAAAAAAAACAAAGTTGCACAATAACTGCCAGGTGGTGCTGTGGGTAGAATGTGAATTTCAGTACCAAAAAATTGTGCAGATTTGACAATAATAAGTAGATACTAACACATGCTTGTCACATTTTGCATGTTCTCTACTCTTGATTTCATTCAAGTGGACTCTACTTGCCAGTTGAGCAATCTGGAATCACATGATATGAACTAACCATGCATCAACTTTCAAGTTTTGAGAACTTAGTCCTTTTTGATATTTGAGCAATTTCAAACTTTTCTAGTTTTCGTAATTGATGAAATTTCATGAGTGTCGCCTTTCCACTTAAATTCTCTATCAACTTTAGTCCAATAAGTGTTCTCTTTCACAATCTAAGAGACAACCACATGCACACATGTTGGAAAATGGAAAGCAGTTGCAAAATTCTATTTCCACAGCTTCTCACACAAACAAGCAAATCCTTATAGATGAGGTAAAATCAGCATGAAAATAAAAAACTTAAAAATCAAGTAAATCTAGTCTCTCTCAATCAACTTAATCACAACTAATGCATATTACACTTCAAGACATGATTTTGCCAACGGAACATTAGAACATAGATCCAGGAGGTGAACGCCACCCAAAATGTAACTATTCATAGTCCATTCAAGGATCAGAGCCTTCATTGAAACACATAAGCAAGACTAAATTGTTGGCCTGGAAAATTGGAAATTATTTTAGATAGTTTCATGATTGTTTCACATATATTAACCACCTTGAGCATTTCTTTCTTCAACCTTTCACCTATCACTCTGACATGTATGTTCTTTCTATCAATCAATTATGAAGAATATAATTCTGTATATTCTAGAAGGAAAACTAACATGCATTTGTTCTCTCTATCTCTACTAATATGAAATAGTGATAGCTATCTAGTCCCACTCCCCAACATTCACAACAAAAAGCAATAGAGAAATAACATGCATGGGAATTAGCATGAAAGAAAAAGTACTCATCAAGAACAAAGAGGTCGATTTGATGGAAGGATTGAATTTCCAGTGATAAACTTAAAGGAGCAATATTTATATTCTCTGAGAGCAACAGACAAGAATCACAGTATCTTCATCTATGATAATGAATGAGAGTGTTTGTGATCAATAACCGATTACCACCACTGATGAACAAGCACCCTACTGTCCCTAGAGTCGAGAAAAGCTCCATGCACTGCCCATAGGACCTCTGCAGGCCTAATCCTACCCATTCCTCGGCCACCTTTCCCATCAGTTTTCTGATCAGGATTGTGATTGATCATCAACGTGAGTTGTAAAAGACTTAAGGTTTGATTCTAGCTTGCTAACACGGCCTCTTAGTTGTTGAATCGTGAATTCTTGTTCACCCTAACATGCAAGGTGAACCAATAAGTAACATTTCAAGCAAAAGCTGCAGAAATACATGACTAGTATACTACCATCTACTATATAACAGATTCTAGCCATTCAGCCAAAGGATGAATCATAATAGGACTAATTCAGGTACAGCTCACAGATTCCATATGGCAAATGCTGTAAGAGCAACACTAAATTTCTGAAGATTTAATTGTACCTCAAATATTCATAAATAGTTGAGAAACCAAAATACAGCTTGAGGTCCAAGAAAATTCAAATACTGCTTGGAACAGCTTTTCAAAAGAAATAACATAAGTTTGATGAAAAAGCCTTGTCAAAAAGTTTTGGTAGTATACATAATAAAGGTTCCAAAATGTTCTAGAAATATCCTGACATGTGATTCTAGAAAGAATCCAGATCCAAAACATGTTTGGGATGGACATCAACCAAAACATACTCCACTCCCATGAACAATCTCAATTATAAATTATACAATTTTCTAAGATTAAAAAAAAGAAAAGACCTCAAGCATATATGAACTTGGATTCAATAATTTGTAGGTGTTTCTCTGACTTTATCAATCTGTCTTTACATTGATTAGGATTCTTCCACACAGTAAATTAAAAGCAGAACATCAAAATGCATGGCATGGAAAAGTATTAATTCATAAGTAACCAGAGATGAAAACCTAAGGAGGATATACCATAAAACTGAGGTCCTATTAAGTCAAATGCAATAACATAACATTTTCCACCATTGCTTAGTAACCAGGACCAACTTCAAAGATGAAAACAAATACAAATTCAAGTCAGTCTTAGTAACAACCCTGCTAGGTCCCAGGAAGCAACTAATAATTACTGATAACAAAATTGCACTATACCTGCTTCTTCTCCAATGAGGTGGTTCTTTCTACCAGTACTTTGACAATTTCAGCTAACTATACAGAAAAGAGAATCACATCATCAATAAATGGCAATAAAATTAAGAAGAGGAAAATAAACTAGCCACTACAGAACAAATGCAGGCCCCAAAAGGAGAATTAGCACAATTACCTTGGAGTTTTCTAAAGAAAGATCTGAAGTGATCATATTTTCATCAGTTATCTCATGTGGCTCACTTGCTAAAGGTTTAATATCTTCCTGAACATTCCTACACATGTCATAATCATCAAGACAAACAAATGAAGGCTGTATCACAAAATCACGGGAAACAGCCAGTCTTGTTAGCTTTGACAAGACCATTTCCTTTTCCCTTTCCAATTTATCACTATCAGATTTTTTCTCCGACTTTTGACTCTGGCTATTCAATTGGTCCAAAATTTCCTTGCCATTCTCTATTTCCTCACCACTCAGGGACTGTTGCAATAAATTTTCACTTTCTCTATCCACACGAGAGATGGCAATTGACTGATGGATCTCCACATTCAGATCCAACCGATTCTCACTGCATTCTGAGCCTGCATTTCCAAATGTGCTTTCCTCAGTGATAATGCAAATAATTATGCTGCATGATCTTTATTTCCATAAACATTAAAATGTGAAATAGACTTGCTCTCATTCACCCAATTGATAGATGGATTATTAGTCTTACTATTCCCATGCTTGGTTTCTCCATGTTCAATAACCTCTCCTTCTATGGTCGGTTGTGAATCATATATATTTGACATTTTTGGTGTAGCAAGACATGGCAGAATGCTGGTAGGAGAACATGAAGGTCCGAATAAAGCAATCAGATCTTTTGTTTGCGAATGGTCCAACTCAAACCAGAAGCGCACTTGGTTATAATAATTGTCCTTGATCACTTTTTTGAACTGGTTCTCAGCAAGAGGTTGGCATTGCATCCTTATGCACATCCGAACCTGAGAGAATCAAGCAATGATATATATATAGCAAAGGCCTTTAGTCAGATAAGACCACGAATTTAAATGTTCGCATAAGTTTTTCAGAAAGCATAAGCCAGTTAAGACCTGTGCAGGAAAAGCGGTTCTTTCTGCGCCACCATCAGTCCATGCATGTGGGTCTACGTTCATCTGACCACAACTAGCAGCCTCATAAATCCCATGCATCTTTCGATCACTATAATTGAACAGAAATAGTGGCAAACCATGTTCAATCTTCCTCACATAGGAGAAGTGAGGAGAAGGCAGGCCTGTTTAATAAACTGTAGTTATTTTCTTAAACTGAAACATTACAGCTAGAGAAAAATATATGCATTCACAGACAAAAAGCACTCAATATACATTGCAACTATCTTTCAGCTTTATAGAGACGGATGAGATGGCTATATCATTAAGGGGAAACTCACTTGAAAAAGAGCCAGCCACCTTAATTTATTCCATATTTCTATTCTCTCCATGCACACAGAAAAACCACACAATCATTATGGCCAACATATATTGTGCTTTATCAAATTACTCTCTACACCAAGTAAACATTTTAAAATTATAACAAACATAATAAATTCTACAGTTATACTTATATGGTTAAAAAAAAACATTGAAATGCTAATTCCTTTATTGGCCTTCTGATTCTGTCCTTCAACATCATCAATTTGATCGATATTTACTGAATATTGTTTTTTTTTTATTTATCTAAGGTGGTAGCCATTACCCACTTCAATAATTGTACTTGCTTCAACGAGAAAAAGGATTAGTAGATAGATAACTCATTTCTGCTACTCGTTCAATGCACAGAAGCTAAAATTAACTGGTTGCAGCAGCATTCCCTACCCGTTGATATGATTAAAAATGCTTAGATGCTAACCAAACCACTTAAAAGAGAACTTACAACCATCACATATAATTAGCAAAAGTAATCATAAAAGGCTTAAGATCGAACTACAGCAGCATACCAAATAGTTGTTTTGAGAGGCATTCCATCATGGTATCATGCTTGCAGCCAAAAATCACTCCTCCTAAATCATTCTTGGGCAAGTTTCTAGCAGTCACTGAGCTGTTACTAGGCCTGAGAGAAGTCGGCAGGTTCGCAGGCACAAAGTTTGTCTGAGTTTTCCTCAAGGAACTCATTCTATTGACATACAATCAAGCGCAACAATTACCAACCACACCATCAATGTAATTCATTCGCAAGAGAAACCATCACTTCAAAATGCATCAAACTCAAAAGACCACCAATCTATCCATCATTGCATGAACAAAGTAAGCCATAAATTGAAGAAAAGATACAAGAGATAAAAGGAAAAGAACAGAAAACTTTAGCAACCTTCTTTCTAATTAGCTCGTCCATATGATCTCATCTAACCAAACATACAAAACAGTAATTAAGAAAATCTTAGTAAAATCATTTTATTTGCTTATCCACAATATTTATTCCTCAAACAAACACAAGAACATGGATGATCTCACCTCCTTCCTTGAAATGTCCTTCAATTTTCCAAAATCCGAGCAAACCCTAAACGAATTAGAATTAGATCACGCATTTCTTAAAGAAAAATTTTAAAAAAAAAACCAAAATCTTCAAACTAAATTCAATCAGATACCGAAAATAGATGCACAATTGAATCGAAAAAACAACATAGAGAGGTCAGAGTAAAACGACGAGATACATTCACTGATGTGAGGTTCTTGGAAATCCAGAGGAAAGAACTCTTGATCTTGATCGATTCAAGCGAAAGAAAGATGGTACCATGGGAGAGAGGGAGAGAGAGGAAGTTGAGTGAGAAGCGAGCGCGCTTTTGAAATACCAGAACTTGCGCTAAATATGGAAGCGATTTTTTTTTCTTTTTTTATACAAAGGGAACAAACAGGCCCCACCCACATGGATGGGAATCAAGTATATGCATGGCAATGTTTTTAAACCCGGACCGGGAAACGAACCGGTCTCACAACTGGATCACGGGTCAGTCGGTCGGATCGGATGACCCATTCCGGTCTGACCGGATGACGTCATAAATAAATAAATATATATATATATATATATATATATATATATATATATAAAGAACAACCATTGTCCAACAAAACATAATCATCATTTCAAAACATAATAAAAATTAAAAACAACAAAACAAAGACAAAGACTACCAAGTCAACAAAAGTTAAAATAAAACAAGGAGTAGTCATTGCTTAACAAAACATAATCATCATTACAAAGGTTAAAAATGGCATGTATAAATTTAATGGCATGTATAAACTTAATTAATTGGTCAGTTGAAGTATAAGAATAATCCTATATACGAAGGTTAAGGAAAAGTATGTCTTCGAACACATCAAGCAATCACATGTTTGCCAGGATTTTTTTTTTTTTTTGCTTTATTATTTTGCTCACATGTTCACTATGCATTATCATTCTCTAAATTCACATTTTTTTCCAAAACATACAGGATAAGGAAACTTACTGATATTTAAAACAGTAAAAAAAAAAAGATGTAAGATAGTAATAGATACTGGGATAGATGTAAAGGGCCATTGTAAGAAAGAGGAGACAACAATAATAAATTCTGAGGAAAACTCTGGAGAGTTGTTACAACTTACAATTGCTATATGACTATATTCATCCTCTGATCTCATTATCCATCACCACTAAACCTATTCAGACGTTAATCTACCAAAACAAACCTTAGAGAAACAGAAAGCATCAGCACAATTCCATGTCACTCAAATCAAACACAACAACCAACACAAACACACAAAGATCCAAATAATCAACAATTATCACATACAAAAACTCAGAGAATCAAATATTCAAAAGGAAAAAACTGGAAAAATACATCTCCGGCGAACAAGCTACCTCTCACGGCGGAGAGGGGAGGAGTTTATGGACGGGAGTCGGGGACAACTCTCAAGCGAGCGAGCCCGTGTCGTTCACCGGTGAGAAGAGGCTGTCGAGCCGTTGAGGGTTGAGGTCGAGGTCGGCCGAGCCGACGCTAGGGTTTCTGCCAATGTTTTAAAAACAAGGTGAGGAGTGAGGAGTCTGAGGACGGTGGGTGACTTGATTCAATGATTCTTACTCACGCGCGAAGTTAAAAAAAAACGAAAAAACAAAAACCCCGGTTTTTCCGGTTTCCGGTCCGACCGGCCGACCCGGCCGGGTCAGCCGGTTTTGACCGGTTTAAAGATCATTTGGTTTTGGGTATAAACCCGGACCGGCCTGCTGGCCGGTTCCCGGTTCCGCCGGTCCGATCGGCCGGTCCGGTCCGGGTTTAAAAACATTGATGCAGAGGACTCGATCCTGTGTGAGTTCACACAATCACATGAAAACATTACCCGCGTCATATTTTATATATATATATATATAAATATTTTGAGAATATCTTATATTTATGCACAAAAAAATATCACCAAGTTGACTCTCATTTTATAAAAATGAGAATTTGATTCCGAATTTTTCTACATTTTATCAAGGGATCCAAATACCAATAGCCTTTGATGTAGTTGATATGAAAGCTAATTTGGATGAGTACTTCGTTGTGATTTCGAGGTCATGCTCGGGAACTGAAAATTTTGATTTATTTAATAAATTTGTAGCTTAATTATGATTTTTTATTATTATTAGTTTTTTTTATTCATGAGTATTAATTCAATGGAGTAGTAATTGATTTTAGATTTTAGTTATGTTCATTCATAGTGATAAATGTGGTAACTTAATAATTGGATGTATTTGAAAAAATCAGCTTAATTTTAATTTTAGGTTTATGAGCATCATTCGTTTGAATAATGTAGTATTCTTCACTCATATAGTGATAAATTTGGGAACCAATAGTTGGATCAATTTAATGCAAAAATTTAATTTAATTATATTTTTTAAGTTGATGGAGGATCAATTTAATTGGGTCGTATATTAAACAACATTATAGATAGAAAGAATACAGTTGTAAAAAATAAACTTTGCTTTTTAGTGAAAATAAGTTAAAAAAAAGGGTAAATGGTTTTAATCATGTTTGGATTGGCTTATGAAAAAAAATGTTTTTTTTAGTTTGATAGAAGGACGCTTTGACAAAGGGATTTTTAGAGTAAATGAAGGGATAGTGTATTTTTGTGTTTAGATATGTAAAATATTTTTATAGTTGAAAAGTTTTGATAATTATATGATCATAATGGTAAGGTGTTTTCATAATTATATGATCCCAAAACCATAAATCCTTGTTTTTTTTATATATAAGAATTTTTTGATAATTGTATGATTTCAAAACAACTATGAAAAGCGACTTTTTTCAGAAGCTTCAAACCACCAACTTCTCAAAAAAAAAAGTCATTTTTCAGTTTTTTTTTTTTTTACAACTTTTGTTTCTACGGAAAAAACAATACAAATATTTTTTTGTTCTCATAAGCATTTAATTTATGAAAAAAACATTTGGAGTTCACAAAAGCTGATCCAAATTGGGCCCTAAACTTAAATTTAAATTTAAAATTCAAAAAAAAAGTTTAAGAATTTTTGAAATAAGATTTTACACCTGCAAAAAGCTGCAATAGAAGGTTGGTTTTTTTTTTTTTTGTAAGCTACTTCAATGGTCTCTTTCTTTTTGGAGCTGGATTCTGGGTTGTGTCAGACCGAGCACTACACGGCCCGACACGACACGACCCAAAATGAATACCCGACTTCATGTCCATGTCTATGACTCGTAGGTCGACACAATGAGGGTTCAAAATATTTCATGTTTGGGTCGACATAAAATGTTGCCATTTGGTAAATTTATTTTTTTAAAAATATATATATCAAAACTCTACCAACATAGTCTAGTTTTGTCATATAGACATAACTAGCCATTGAGAGAGAGAGCCGATTCAACCGCTCTATATAATTTTATATATTTTTTATATATAATATGTTACACACCAAATCCTGATTTCCATGTGTCAAGGTCCTTATGCGATCCATAAAGACAACACGATCTCAAAGAGAGCAACCATGCCTCCCATGTCAGCGTACTGACACTCTTCCCCCTCGACAAAAGGGGCTCTCAGACCATCTCTCATGATGGTAGATGAGACCCCCGAAAAGGTAATGGGATGAAGTCTGGTTCCCAAGAAACTCCAAGAGCATAAAGAGAGAAGACTTCAAAGAGAACATGGTAAGCTCATTCTAAACAAGAGACAAAATACTTCTCTTTGACTGTTCTTTTCTCTTCCTTTGCCAATCCCCCGACTAACTTGACCATCGGACTAGGCTTGAGCATCCAGGCCTTCTTCTCTCTCAATGGTGCATGTTCTTGTCCCATTTTCAGGTAAATCATCTATAGGGACACCTTCGATACCGTCTTTCATTGAAAGAGACATCAACAGTTAAGCTTGAACTGAGAGTCACACTAAGGCCAATAAGTTTTTTCGTTAACATAATATATAAAAGAAATTATGACACGTGGACAAATATAAATTTTTTGATAATTATATATATATATGGTCATGTTACAGTGTGGTCGACCGTAACACTATACAAGTGCGGTCGCCCCATTTTAACCCACTTGCACAGTGTTTTAAAGAAATCCAACCATATGGATGGAAAGAACATTGAAAAATAAGCTAGTAAGTCAATTTTCATACAATTTGGGAATTTATAGGGTATTCATCTTAAAAGGTGAAATTCTGAACCGGTAAGATTTTTATAAATTTTCACCCGTTAAGATGAAGACCCTACAAGTCCCCAAATTGTATGAAAATTGACATGCTAACTTATTTTTCGATGTTTTTTCATCTATACTGTTGGAAATTCTTAAAATACTGTATAAGTGACCAAATGAGAATTGACCTTAAATGAACAGTGTTCCGACCGACCTTATACAAACACTAGTATATATATATATATTATCAAAACTCTCAATATAGTCCAGTCTTGTTGTCATATAGACAAGACTAGACATTGAGATAAGAGCGCCATTCAACGGCTCTATTCTTATGTTTTTTTTTTAAATATGTTTTTTTTTAAATATATATATAAAAGAAATTATGCCATGTGGCGTATTTTTTGGTTATTAAATATTTATAAGAGCCGTTGCTCATACTACTCTCCAATCTCCATCTTTTTTCGACAAACCACACCATTACTAGGAAGCTACACTATTACTAGAAAGCAGGAGAGACTTCTTTATATTATATCCAAAAAAGTCAAGATGGAGAGACTTCTGGCTTTCTCTATTGTTCAATTCAAGCCAAGCAAACATATACCCGGAGAAGAAAAAGAGATGATAAAAGCAGGAAGAATAACCGTGGTTGTGAGGATACACAAGGAAAGCAAAGCAAGAACTTTTTAAAACACTACTTTTAAAAATAAAAAAAAGAATAAACCACACTTTATTTATGAATACTACTTAAAAAATACTACTTGTCGTGTTGAATAATATGCATTAGTTCTTTGATGTCTCATTGAAATTTTCATTTTATTTTTTGTATTTTTTTAGAATTTTTTTATTTGTTTATTTTATTTATTTATTTATTTATTTATTTATTTTTTAAGGGATGTGCTTGGCCCGTGCCAGAACCGGTCAGGCCAAAAGGCCTCCAAAAATGTTAGGTGTAATATCCAAATTAGTCTATTTATTATACTGAATTGGCCTTTTAAATCCCTCTATTATAATTGGAGTCCTACAATCCCTCTATTTTAATATATTTAAAAGCTCGTTTAACCCCTAAAATTAATGAAAAGAGGGACTAATATTTCTTAATAGTGAAAGTAGAGGGACCTTAAAGCTCAAATTATATTAGAATGATCAAAAGGACCAATTCAGTATAACAAAAGGACTAAACATAGCTACAAATTGAACATGTATACCCACAAGGCCGGCCTGCGAAGTGCAAAAGTTGATATTAACTCTAGTAAAACCCAAACATCTGAGAACTTAAGGCACAGCAGAGGTTCCTAATTGCTTCTAAGGCATCAGAGAATAATAAGGAATCAAGTCTACCAACTCAAGTACAAGTTCTTCCCAATTTATCCATTCATCAATTGTCTTGTTCTTTAATGTTTTCAACAACCGTATCCACCACATGTACAACCAGAAAAAAGACTATGTCATCATCTTAAATAAAAAAAAACAATAAAAAATCTCAGATTTTAAGCAAGTCTCATCAGATGAACTAGGACAAAATTATCAGAAAAATGCGAAGGAAATATAACTGAATTTTCATTGTCTTCTTCACAAAAACATACACTCAGAAACCAAACAAATGTATCAGAGAAGCAGAAAGAGGAGTTGCAACATGGGAAAAAGCAGTGTGTTATTCTCAATGATTTTCCAAAGAAATATAATCGGAAAGTTTCTATATAATCACATTGAAAAGTTTTAACCAACGAAACAAAGTTGCACAATAACTGCAAGATGGTGCTGTGGGTAGGATGTGAATTTCAGAAAATTTGAGCAGATTTGACAATAAGAAGTAGATACTAACACAGGTTTGTCACATTTTGCATGTTCTATACTCTTGGTTTCATTCAAGTGGACTCCACTTGCCAGTTGTGCAATGTGGACTCATATGATATGAACTAATCACACATCAACTTTCAAGTTTTGAGAACTTAGTCCTTTAAGATATTTGAACAACTTCAGACTTTTCTAGTTTTCGTAATTCATGAAATTTCATAAGGGTCATCTTTCCACTTAAATTCTCTATCAACTTTAGTCCAATAAGTGTTGTCTTTCGCAATCTAAGAGACAACCACATTTTAGCACACATGTTGAAAAATTTTAAGCAGTTGGCAAAATTCTATTTCAACAATTTCTCACACAAACAAGCAAATCCTTATAGATGAGGTAAAATCAGCATGAAAATAAAAAACTTAAAATCAAGTAAATCTAGTCTCTCTCAATCAACATAATCACTTTAAATGCATATTACACTTCAAGACATGATTTTGCCAACTGAACATTAGAACATAGATCCAGGAGTGAACGCCACACAAAATGCAACCATTCATAGTCCATTCAAGTGTCAGAGCCTCCATTGAGACACCTAAGGCTAAATTGTTGGCCAGGAAGATTGGAAAAAAATTTAGATGGTTTCATGATTGTTTTACATATATTAACCATCTTGAGCATTTCTTTCTTCAACCCTTCAACTATCACTCTGCCATGTATGTTCATTCTCTTTCTATCCATCAATTATGAAGAATATAATTCTGTATATTCTAGAAGGAAAACTAACATGCATTTGTTCTCTCTATCTCTATTAATATGAAATAGTGATAGCTATCTAGTCACCACCCAACATTCACAACAAAAAGCAATAGAGAAATAACATGCTTGGGAATTAGAATGAAAGAAAAAGTACTCATCAAGAACAAAGAGGTCGATTTGATGGAAGGATTGAATTTCCAGTGATAAACTTAAAGAGCAATATTCATATTCTCTGAGAGCAACAGACAAGAATCACAGTATCTCCATCTATGATAATGAATGAGAGTGTTTGTGATCAAGAACCGATTACCGCCACTGATGAACAAGCACCCCACTGTCCCTAAGTGTCGAGAAAAGCTCCATGCACTGCCCATAGGTATTTTTATACTTTGCCGACCTCTTCCCGGGACAATACCTCTGCCAATGATGATAATGGCACTCGAGAAACAACTCATCAATCAAGCAAATAGCTTCGGTCTCAAACAGTCTCAGCACAAGATCCAACTCTGTCCCCTAAAAATCCATCTTCACCACCATAAAGTCCCTTTCTGTTGCAGTGCTCTTCAGACTTCAGCCACTATACAAAATCAAAACCATAGATCGAATGCACATCGTCTAATCACAAATCATTGGAAGAACCCTCTGCAGGCCTAACCCTACCGATTCCTCGGCCACCTTTCCCATCAGTTTTCTGATCAGGATTGTGATTGATCATCAACATGAGTTGTAAAAGAATTAATGTTTGATTCTAACTTGCTAACACAGCCTCTTAGTTGTTGAATCGTTATTTCTTGTTCACCCTAACATGCAAGGTAAACCAACAAGTAACATTTCAAGCATAAGCTGCAGAAATACATGATTAGTATACTACCATCAACCGTCTAACAGAATCTAGCCATTCAGCCAAAGGGTAAATCATAATAGGACAAATTCAGGTACAGCTCACAGATTCCATATGGCAAATGCTGTAAGAGCAACACTAAATTTCTGAAAATTTAATTGCACCTCCTCAAAATATTCATAAATAGTTGAGAAACCAAAATACAAATTGAGGTCCAAGAAAATTCAAATACTGCTTGGAACAGCTTTTCGAAATAAATAACATAAGTTTGATGAAAAAGCCTTGTCATAAAGTTTAGGTAGTATACATTAAGATTCCAATATGTTCTAGAAATATCCTGTCATGTGATTCTAGGAACAATCTCAATTACAAATTATACAATTTTCTAAGATTAAAAAAAAAAGACCTCAAGCATATATGAACTTGGATTCAATAACTTACCAAAGATAGTAAGTTATTTTTTCTTATTTATGGAGGGAAAGTCTTTTTCAAAGATTCTATATAAATTTCATATATGAAAACGAGATAGTTCCCTTTCAGAAAAATCTAACGTAATGAGATAGGGAGATATCTATGTTTCATTCTTCTGAAGGTGGGAAAAAAGAGAAAACTGATTTTTGATCAAAAAAAATTAGTAGGATTCTTCCACACAGTAAGTTGAAAGCAGAACATCAAAATGCATGGCATGGAAAAGTATTAATTCACAGGTAACTAGAGATGAAAACCCAAGGAGGATATACCATAAAACTGAGGTTCTATTAAGTCAAAAGCAATAACACAATATTTTCCACCATTTCTTAGTTACCTGGACCAACTTCAAAGATGAATACAAATACAAATTCAAGTCAGTCTTATTTACAACCCTGCTAGGTCCCAGGAAGCAACTAATAATTATTGATAGCAAAGTTGCACTATACCTGCTTCTTCTCAAATGCGGTGGTTCTTTCTACCAGTACTTTGACAATTTCAGCTAACTATACAGAAAAGAGAATCACCTCTTCAATAAATGCCAATATAATTAAGAAGAGGAAAATAAACTAGCCACTACAGAACAAATGCAGACTCCAAAAGGAGAATTAGCACAATTACCTTGGAGTTTTCTAAAGAAAGATCTGAAGTGATCATATTTTCATCAGTTATCTCGTGTGGCTCACTTGCTAGAGGTTTAATATCTTCCTGAACACTCCTACACATGTCACAACCATCAAGACAAACAAATGAAGGCCGTATCACAAAATCACGGGAAACAGCCAGTCTTGTTAGCTTTGACAAGACCATTTCCTTTTCCCTTTCCAATTTATCACTATCAGATTTTTTCTCTGACTTTTGACTCTGGCTATTCAATTGGTCCAAAATTTCCTTGCTACTCTCTATTTCGTCACCACTCCGGGACTGTTGCAATAAATTTTCACTTTCTCTATCCACATGAGGGATGGCAATTGACTGATGGATCTCCACATTCAGATCCAACCGATTCTCACTGCATTCTGAGCCTGCATTTTCAAATGTGCTTTCCTTAGTGATAATGCAAATGATTCTGCTGCATGATCTTTATTTCCATAAACATAAAAATGTGAAATAGACTTGCTCTCATTCGCCAAATTGATAGATGGATTATTAGTCTTACAATTCCAATGCTTGGTTTTTCCATGTTCAATAACCTCTCCTTCTATGGTCGGTAGTGAATCATATATATTTGACATTTTTGGTGTAGCAAGACATGGCAGAATGCTGGTAGGAGAACATGAAGGTCCGAATAAAGCAATCAGATCTTTTGTTTGCGAATGGTCCAACTCAAACCAGAAGCGCACTTGGTTATAATAATTATCCTTGATCACTTTTTTGAACTGGTTCTCAGCAAGAGGTTGGCATTGCATCCTTATGCACATCCGAACCTGAGAGAATCAAACAATGATATATATATATATATATATAGCAAAGGCCTTTAGTCAGCTAAGACCACGAATTTAAATAATCTCATAAGTTTTTCAGAAAGCAGAAGCCAGTTAAGACCTGTGCAGGAAAAGCGGTTCTTTCTGCGCCACCATCAGTCCATGCATGTGGGTCTACGTTCATCTGACCACAACTAGCAGCCTCATAAATCCCATGCATCTTTCGATCACTATAATTGAACAGAAATAGTGGCAAACCATGTTCAATCTTCCTCACATAGGAGAAGTGAGGAGAAGGCAGGCCTGTTTAATAAACTGTAGTTATTTTCTTAAACGGAAACATTACCGCTAGAGAAAAATATATGCATTCACAGACAGGAAGCACTCAGTATACATTGGAACTATCTTCCAGCTTTATACAAACAAATGAGATGGATATATCATTAAGAGGAAACTCACTTGAAAAAGAGCCGGCCACCTTAATTTATTCCATATTTCTACTCTCTCCATGCACACAGAAAACACACACAATCATTATGGCCAACATATATTATGCTTTATCAAATAACTCTCTACACCAAGTAAACATTTTAAAATTATAACAAACATAAATTCTACAGTTATACTTATATGGTTTAAAAAAAAAAAAACAACATTGAAATGCTAATTCTTTTATTGGCCTTCTGATTCTGTCCTTCTTCAATATCTCTAATTTGATCGAGATTTACTGAATATTGATTTTTTAAAAACTTTATCTAAGGTGATAGCCATTACCCACTTCAATAATTGTACTTGCTTCAATGAGAAAAAGGATTAGTAGATAGATAACTTATTTCTGCTGCTCGTTCAATACACAAAAGCTAAAATTAACTGGTTGCAGCAGCATTCCCTACCCGTTGATATGATTAAAAATGCTTAGATGCTAACCAAACCACTTAAAAGAGAACTTACAACCATCACATATAATTAGCAAAAGTAATCATAAAAGGCTTAAGATCGAACTACAGCAGCATACCAAATAGTTGTTTTGAGAGGCATTCCATCATGGTATCATGCTTGCAGCCAAAAATCACTCCTCCTAAATCATTCTTGGGCAAGTTTCTAGCAGTCACTGAGCTGTTACTAGGCCTGAGAGAAGTCGGCAGGTTCGCAGGCACAAAGTTTGTCTGAGTTTTCGTCAAGGAACTCATTCTATTGACATGCAATCAAGCGCAACAATTAGCAACCACACCATCAATGTAATGCATTCGCAAAAGAAACCATCACTTCAAAATGCATCAAACTCAAAAAACCACCAATCTATCCATCATTGCATGAACAAAGTAAGCCATAAATTGAAGAAAAGATACAAGAGATAAAAGGAAAAGAACAGAAAACTTTAGCAACCTTCTTTCTAATTAGCTCATCCATATGATCTCATCTAACCAAACATACAAAACGGTAATTAAGAAAATCTTAGTAAAATCATTTTATTTGCTTATCCACAATATTTATTCCTCAAACAAACACAAGAACATGGATGATCTCACCTCCTTCCTTGATATGTCTTTCAATTTTCCACAATCCGAGCAAACCCTAAACGAATAAGAATTAGATCACGCATTTCTTAAAGAAGAAAAAATACCCAAAATCTTCAAACGAAATTTAATCAGATACTGTAAATAGATGCACAATTGAATCGAAAAAACAACATAGAATACAAGAAAGAGAGGTCAGAGCAAAACCAAGATGAGATACATACACTGATGCGAGGTTCTTCGAAATTCAGAGGAAAGAACTCTAGATCTTGATCTATTCAAGCAAAAGAAATATGGTACCGAGAGAGAGAGAGAGAGAAATTTGAATATATGGAAGCGAATTTGAATGAGTAGTCCGTTGTGATTTCGAGGTCATTTTCGGAAACCTAAAAATTTGATTTATTTAATAAATTTTGCAGCTTAATAATGATTCATTATTATTATTATTATTATTATTATTATTATTATTATTATTATGTTCATTAGTATCAATTCAACGGAGTAGTAATTGATTCGGTAAATTACCGTATGGTCCCCGCTATAGTTTCAATTTTCCGGTCAGTCCCTCTGACTTTCCAACTCCCTTGTCAGACCCTCCTTTTTGAAATTATTCTCATAAGGTTCCTCCTCTCAGGCAGCTGTTAGGTTTTTTTGAAAAATGACAAAAATGTCCCTCAATGTGCGTCTCTTTATGTGTGTGTGCCCTCTGTGACCAAGCAGATACATACTAACACACGTTTTGGCCTTTAAAATATACACAACTCTTCTTCAATATGAAATATCAAAATACTGAGAAGTAATGCAATCAATCTTATCAATGTATCTTCGTTTTTATGAGAAAGTTCATTTCTTTTTTGTGTATTTGTGTTGTGATGTTTTATTTATTTATTTATTTATTTTTTGGTATGAACCGGAATTGAATCGACATTGTCGTTACACTCTCTATATTATACAGTTCACCTATATAGCTTTATAACTGAAAGAAGAATGGAGAAGAGAAAGCTAATGTAAAATGGTGATGAGAATTTGTTCCTTGCTTTCTTTATTTTGCTCTATTATCACACAAGAAAGAAAGAACTTTAGTGAATTCAACATACACAACATCACCTAGGTCACTGCTTTGACACTCTCAACTTCACCAAAACTTTTTCCTTGTGTCACCGCATTTCCAACATCCAGTAATTCAACATACACAACATCACCTAGGTGATCCTGAACAGAACATTTTATTTTTATTTTTTTGATAAAAGTGGATAAACCACATTCCTTTATTTAAGTTGTAGATAGTTGGTTACATATGTGGCCTATGAAACGCCATGTTACATAAGGTCATATGCTCCCTAAGTGCTCGGGGGGTACTAGTCCGCTTGGCCTTGTCCCGGTGTGTCTTCAAAACCGCCTGCACCTCCTCCTCCCGTGTGATTCAACATTTTGATTTAGTGAATTTAATCCCGAATTCCAACATTAAGGGGAAAAAAACCTGATTTCAAAAGAAAGGAAGTCATAAAAAAAAAAGATGGGATTTTGAATCCTCGACAAACCTTCACATGGAGAGTACTAATGGCGTCCCTCTTTGCAGGCCTCCTTTGAATCCAATCTCCCAATACCACCGCGCCATTACCCACAGAGGAAGAAGTAGAAGACCTCAAAGATCGAAAACTCGGAGCAGGACGAAGCGCAACAAGAGGACTCCTCCTCTGCAAAAGAGAAAGAGACTAAACTTCACACGACGAGAAGAGCTTGCTCTGGCTCGAAATCTCCGCCATGGATCAAAGCTTTTCACAAAATTTGGAGAAAGAGACAGAGAGAGGGAGACGGTGAAGAAGGATGAGAATGAAGAGTAACACAATTCCACCAATTTTTTTTTTTAATGATTAGGAGAGAGGATTATTTGGTGATGGGCATAAGGGTAATTTCATACATTTTTAACACAGTCAGTTACTTTTAGAAATGAAATGACATCTATTCAAAAAGTATGGGCTTTTGAGAAGTGGAAAAATACCAGGGGCTTTTTGAGCAGTTAGAAGGTTCCAAGGTTTTTTTGAAACTTTCCTCTAATTGATTTTAGATTTTAGTTTTGTTCATTCATAGTGATAAATGTGGCAACTGAATAATTGAATTTATTTAAAAAAATCAACTTAATTATAATTTTGGACCTATGAGCATCATACATTTGAATAATGTAGTGTTCTTCACTTGTAATGATAAATTTGGGAACCCAATAGTTGGATCAATTTAATGTAAAATTTTAGTTTAATTATATTTTTTTAGTTGATGAGGATCAATTTAATTGTGTAATGTTTAGCCACATTATAGATAGAAAAAATACAGTTGTAAAAAATAATCTATGCTTTTTAGTGAAAAAAGAAAGGAAAAAAAAGTAAAATGGTTCTAAGCTTAGAAATCTTTTTTTTATTTTTCAATTAAAAAAATGTTAAGATTTATTTTAAAAAAATGGATAAACCATATTTTATTAATTACATAAAACAAGTTTACATAGTGCAAGAATACATAGATGTAGATCTCATGGATCAGGGCCCCTAAGGTATTCTTAATGATCCAAGCATAGCTGTACCCTACTCTCCTCCCCTAGCCGGTAGTCGCATAGTCCGTCGGAGTGTCCTCAAAGTCATCTCTCGGCGGTGAGTCCAAATCCTTTAGGATGAAAGCCAAGCTCCTCTTTGCAATAGTCTCTAGGGCCACCAACTTTGGCTTCTTGAATAGATATGCTGCATTAAATCAAGAAAACATTAGAAAGTCAATCTCATGGATGGTTTTTGTGAAAACATTGTGTTTATCCTCGTTGGTTTCTCTCTCTGTATGCCCCAGGTTATTGCGGCTCTAATGGAGCCTTTTTCTCCTTTTCCACCCCGATCTGGATAAACGCCCCAAAAAACTTATATCATATTAGGCATGCTACCAATTCCAAACAACTATACATAATGTGCCCATATTTATCTGAGTACGGGCACAATGTGAGGATGTGGGACATTGCCTCTTGCTCATTTCCACAAAGGAAGCATTGGGGCATTCTTTCCCTCCAACCTCTTTTTTTTTTCCTTGAAAAAATGAGCTTAATATAAGCTAAGGTAAACAAAGGAAAAAAAACTACATAGCTAAGACAATATTCAAAAGTGCAGCCTTGCTGCTCTTAAGGCTTCTTCAAGCCATCGAGGCTTATCTGTTCCTTTGTGAAACATTGATAATTGAGGATTCCTTCTTCCATTATTCACCAAGACATCAGCCACCAAGTTAAGCTCCCGAGGGCAATACAGTATCTCCACCATTGATTCTGGCTTATCATCCTCTTTACCCTTTACACCAAGCTCTGCAAGCTACAATAGTCAGCTGAAACATCACAAGTGAGCAGTTCCACAGCTTGCAGACAATCAGTGTACACTCTACTACGATTCAGATTCTTTAGCTTGCATTGCTCTAGTGCAATCTCCATCGCTATCACTTCAGCCTCCAGGATAGATTCAACAACAATAGCAGAACATCTAGCATAGAGCACAATGTCCTAACCCATAATAATTAGAAAACCTACACCTTAAGGGAGCAATCAGGAAGGCAAGATGCATCACACATAATAGACATAGAATTTCTATACATAGAGTTACAAAGATACTCCCTGAGGTGTCCTCTCACTCTCCACAGGTGCTCATGGGTTGTGGTTAAGGCCTGCTGAAAAATTTGTGTTGGGTGCCACCTCTTATTATGGAAAATCAAATCACACCTAGCTCTCCATATAGCCCATGCACATGTTGCTATTAAAGCTTTAGGCCTATGTCAATTCCTGCTCTCCAATTATATAGCAGCCATTCCCCATCCAACAATTGTAGTAGATCATTACAATTACCACCAATGTAATTAGATACTAATCTCCAACACTGTCTAGATATGGAGCATTCACACATGACATGCATTAGAGATTCTCTATCCACCCCACAGGAAGGACAATTATCTTGTGGTCCAATAATGAAGGCATACAAGTATTCTAATGTTGGAAGCCTGCTATGGAACATCCTCCAAAGGAATGTTTTAATTCTTGGGGCTATTGGCAACCTCCACAATTTATGCCATCCCATTCAGGTGTCAAAATTAGAAGTCTGAGCTTGACTTATAAGGTCATACACTGCCCTAACAATCCTGCCACAAGGGATGTTGCAGACCAGATCCAGGAGTTGGAGCAATTAACATAAAAAATCTTATGACTTAATTTGTTCTAATCCAAGCAGTGACCAAAATAGTGTAAGATTGCATCTTGGTTTAGTCTCCCATCCACCACAAAATCAGTAATGAGCATATTTTCTATATCAAGATCCATATTAATGTAGGTAGATTTAGAAGCAATAGGAATATCCAACATCCAAGGATCTTTCAAAAAATTGGTTTTGTCAGGACTATAGGACTATAGGTGTTAATACACAAATTGGATCTGATTGACATGACAATTTTGAATAATCCTCCATAAAAGCAAGATACCTTATTAACATTGAAACCATCCCAAATATTGAGGTTTCCATATTTTGTCGGGAAAATATTGACCCAAAGCTTAGTTTCACCATTCAAAACAACCAAAACATTTTTAGACATGAGGGCAATTTTAGCAATTCTGAGATTCCTAATACCCAAACCTCCCTCAGACTTTTCAAGTGTAGTAACGCTCTAATTCATAGAGTGGAGCCTGCCACCAACAGTGCCACACCACCAGAGAAACCTCCTAGCAAGTTTAGAAATTTGGTCTAGGGTTGTGTTAGGGACATGGCAGCAAGATAAAGAATATACATGTATAGATATGAGGGTGCTATTCACTAATTATGTAGCCCTACCAGCCAAAGAAATTGCAGAATGATCCCATGCATAATGTTCCTAGTCCTGTCAACTAGGGGCTGGCATTGATTGACACTTAGCCTCTTAGGAGAAATCAACATACTCAAGTATTTAAAAGGAAAAGTTCAAGAATTCATCCCCAGAATCCTAACAATGGTCAATCTTCCTATTAATCCAACTGGGAAAATGAATAAAGGATTTATTCAAGTTAACCCTTTGACCTTTAAGGTCATTATATAGTTCAAGACACATTTTACAGGCCTGAGCAGTAGCTTTGGAGGTCCTAGTAATGATCATAACGTCATTTGCAAACATAAAATGATTGAAATTAAGGTTCAATCTGTTATCAAAACATGGGAGCATTTTTAATCTCAAAGCATAGTTAAGAATGACAGTTGGATTCTGGGATACTAGAATGAAGAGGAAAGGAGACAATGGGTCCCCCTGCCTAATCCCCCTATGGTTAAGCGTCCACTCTGTTGGCTGACTATTGATTATGAAGGCAAAGCTGGTTGAAGTGTGCAAGCCCTAACCTAAGAAATCCAAACATCCTGGAAGTTCATAACTCTGAAGGTGGCAATGATGGCATTCCACTCGGCATCACAAGCCTTTTCAATATCTAGCTTAAGTAGCATCCTAGGGAGGGTTTGGGTCTCATATTCTAAAGAGTGGACAATCTCTTGAATTGCAATAATATCGTCACAAGTTGACTTGTCTGCAAGGAAACCACTTTGCTAGGGACCAATAAGCTTATGAATTACCTTTTTTAGTTTATCAGTCAGCAATTTAGAAATCACGTTATAGCACACATTACAAAAGGAAATAAGTATGTAGTCTTGGACTATATTAGGAGGCTCCTTCTTAGGGATCAGAGCCACATAGGTTTTACCCCAAGAATTTGGAAGGGTGGCTGTGTGGAAAAAACAATTAATGGCAGAAATGAAGGATTCCCTCACAACCTCCCAATAGAAGAGATAAAATTCTACATTCAATCCATTAGGGCTTGGACTTTTTCCCTTGGGCATAGTTTTCAATGTATGGAAAATTTCAGCTGCAATTACAAGCCTAGACAGGTAGTTCTTATCACTGTCATTCAAGATAGGTAGATTACTAGGAAGTCTGTTTGTTAACACATCTATGGGGGAATTGCTAGAGGAAGTCCTCAGTAGGAAGTCCATAACTGAGAATAAAATTTGGAGAAAACATCTCCTATACTATTTTGGTTAGAGAAAATGGTTCCCTGTTCATCAAGTATAGCAGATATTCTATTCTTATGACTTCTAATCTTGTCCTGTCGATGGAAGAAAATTGTGTTATAGTCTCCATTTTTCAACCACAACAGTCTTGCTCTTTGGGCCCATCTAATTGTATTTTGCTTGAGGAGTACAGCGTGCTTATTGTAGTCCCCTAAGTGCAACAGAGTTAAGATCAATATAACTCCGGGAAGACTCTGTGGTTTCAAAGAAGGAGATCTCATCCTCAGTTTTGGCTATATCCTTATCTAATGGAGACAAACCCTTGGATTTCCAATAAGATAAGTAGGCTCTCATCCTAGAGGTATAGTGTGTAAAGGCATGCATAGGGTATGAATTGGTCCTGAAATTCCAAGCACGACCGACATTTTGATGACATTTGTCATAATCAAACCAATAGTTTTCAAAACTAAATATTCTTTTTTTATGGTGGGAAAAAAGATTGGCAATAAAAAACATAGGGGAATGATCCGATAATGTTCTAGGTAGGTGTTTGATACACAGAGAAACAAAGTTAGTTACCCAATCACTGTTTGCTAAAAATCGATCGAGCCTAACCCACCTTCTAGCCAAACCACACTAATTATTACACTAGGTGAATGGAGTTCCATAAAAGCCCAAATCAAAAAGCTGGTTGCAAGACACAAACTCATTAAAATCCACGGCAAATTTAGAGAGGAGATAGCCGCTAAATCAAACCATACAAACTTTTGAAAATGAATATTTTGGGAATTGTAAATCACCGATAAAATCCACTCCTTAGGCTTTTCAGTCGTTAAAGTCAAGTGTAAAATAAACTTAGATTGAGCAATAGGTGATACCTTCCCTACCCTCGGTTTCCAGAGAGTAATGATACCTCCAGAGAAGCCAATGGCCGGGATGGCTGCCCACTCCCATGCCTTGGTGAATTTATCATAGAACTTTATAGTTTGATTCTCATCAGCTCGAGTTTCTACCAAAAAAAACGATATCAGGTTTTAGGTCTCGCATAAGAGCTCTGATCCTTCCTATTGTCCTAGGGCTTGATGACCCCCATGCAGTTCCAACACAAGATTTTAATAGAATCAATATAACATTTTAGAATGATTAATAACACAAGAAAATTTCATATCAGAAAGGGCTTAGGAATCCTCATCCGGAGCAAGCACACGCCCTTTCTTAGGACATGAGCTACTCTTCAGTTTGCCTCTTCGTGCTAGAGCCTTCATCTTTCGCGTCCTTTTGAACCAACACAAGCAGCATTTCATCATCAAATAGTTCACCATCAACCTCCTTCTCCAGCATGTGGTCCTCCATGTGTTGATCCTCATTTAGTTGCATCTCTGCCAATGACTTGAGCACCTAAGAAACATGATCCAATAGCTGCCTATGACCATCATGCTCCTCAACCGAGACCTGGGCCTCCACACATTTAGGAGCCTGATTGTGTTAATCCCTACTCATGGAGGTGATGAGTCCTGGCATAGGTTGCCTAAGGGGTGGGGGTAGGGAACCACTCCCTTCCATCCCCAGGACCTCATCTGTGGGGATCCGGGTAAGCAACGATAACAATGGAGTCACATCAGAGGTAATACTCCTGTCAAAGGAGTGGGCAATTCTATCCATCGAGGACGAGGGATGATCTCCAATGACTAGGGCTAGCGAATGGATCACCAAATCACAATTAGGGTTGGCTTTTGGGGGTAGATCCTCTACCATATGCTAAGCCTCGGGATAAGGAATCACCATTTCCTGATCCTTGACTCTTCTCCCAACAGTCAAACTGTCACGACGACCACGTGCTGTCTGACCACCATCACGGACTGTTTATACTAAAAAAAAATGATGATATAAAAAAATGGGGAGCCTTGAAAATATAATAAATCTCAGGGGGGGCAATATGAAATATTTCATATAAATTATGATGAAATATTTCAAATGAATTAAATATTTCAAAATATCTTGAAATTAAGATGGTCTGACCTCGAGGCGAACCCGAATACAAATCCCGAGGCGGATCAAGAAATACATATCTCGAGGCAGGTCGAGGGTATATATAAAATTCAAGATTGTCCGAGAACAAATCTTGAGGCAATTTTAAATCTTGAGACGGCCCAGGAACACATATC
The DNA here is from genome assembly GCA_026586065.1 of Dioscorea zingiberensis. NCBI lineage: Eukaryota > Viridiplantae > Streptophyta > Magnoliopsida > Dioscoreales > Dioscoreaceae > Dioscorea > Dioscorea zingiberensis. The sequence continues at coordinate 65,364,466 of CM048820.1, read as the reverse complement.
CTGAGGCAATCTCGAAAATTCAAGGTGGCCCGGGAACACATATCCCGAGGTGACCTCAAATTCCCAAAAAATGCCCGAGAATACATATCTCGAGGCGAACCCAAATTTCAGGATAGCCTGAGAACACATCTCGAGGCATGCCTAGGATCATAAGCTAAAGCGATGCTAATCCCGAGGCATCCTCCCAAAAACACGAATCCCGAGGCATCTTCCCCAAACACAAATCCCAAGATGTCCGAATGCCAATCCCGAGGCAAATCCAAAATATATATATAAATAATAATAATAATATTATTATTATCATTTAAAAATAAAACAAAAAAATTGATCTTATCCATAACCTTATCCTCTATTAAAATAATAGTAATAATAAAAAAATATATTTGAAATTGTCTGGTCCTGCTCACGACCTGGTCTACCGAGCTTTGAGGAGAACATGGCCACGATCAAGGAACCGCTCGGGGGTGGCTCGTTAAAAAGAGGATATGAGGATTCGTAAAGAGAGGAGAAATCAAAGAGAAGGGAAAAGAAGAGAAAGGGAGACAACCCAAAGAAGAAGAAGAAGCAGCTCACGCCAAGACACTACAAGGCCAAGGCCACGCACTGCTAAGACTCACGCACTGGCTGCTGGCATACAAGACTGCTACAAGGCGCTCAGCACTCAAGGCTACAAGGCCTCAAAGCACTCAAGGCACTCAAGGCCTGCACTCCTCACAAGACTCAAGCGCTGCTGCGCCTCCTCAAGACGCAAGGCCAAGCGCTGTACAAGACTTGCAAGACCTACGCTACAAGGCCGCTGTGGTACCTCCTGCAGCTTGCGCCCAGCTCTTCTCCAGCCGTGCCCCTGGCCGCCCGTGCAGCCCCACGCCTCACGCCACGCCTACAACTACCGCGCCCCAACGCCCAAGCTCTCCATCAAAGGTCCGCTGAAGCCCTGCAGCCAGCATCTCTGAAGCCTGATGCCGCCGCCACCGTTGGTCTGTTCATTGAAGCCTCTCTGCTCCATCAGCTCGCTGCTGCCCCAATCATGATCAGGTTGCCGCTGAAGCCCTGCGGCCACGTCTACAGCATCTCTGAAGCCTGATGCCGCCGCCACCGTTGGTCTGTTCATTGAAGCCTCTCTGCTCCATCAGCTCGCTGCTGCCCCAATCATGATCAGGTTGCCGCTGAAGCCCTGCGGCCACGTCTGCAGCATCTCTGAAGCCTGATGCCGCCGCCACCGTTGGTCTGTTCATTGAAGCCTCTCTGCTCCATCAGCTCGCTGCTGCCCCAATCATGATCAGGTTGCCGCTGAAGCCCTGCGGCCACGTCTCCAGCATCTTTGAAGTCTGATGCCGCCACAAGCCGCTGCCTTTGAAGTTACTGTCTGCCACCGGAGGAGGATTCACCGTCGCTACAACCATGTTTGATGCCGGACCTCGCTACCGCCAAAGTCCAGACCCTGTCCGTCCCCTCCACCAAATTGCCGATCTGCTCCAGCCGCCATGGAAGCCTGATGCCGCCCCAAACCTGGATGCTGATTGAAGACGGATGCTGATTGAAGACCGGATGCTGACCGGATGCTGATTGAAGATGGATACTGATTGAAGCTGGATGCTGATCGAAGATCGGATGCTGATTAAAGTTGGATGCTGCTTGAAGCTTGATACTGTTGATGCTGATGAAATGGTTGCTGTTCAAGAAATGAAGCTGTTGATGCTGATTCAAAATCTGGACGCTGTTGAAGACCCGGATGCTGTCTAAAGATATGGTTGCTGATAATTTGGTTGTTGGCTGGCTGCTCCAAGACTGGTTGCTGACTTGTTGCTGCTTCGAGGATGGTTGTTGTTTGCTATGGTTGCTGTTGATGATGGTTGCTGCTAAAGCCGTCGCTGTGCTGTAGAAACTGTCGTTGCTGCGCCGTTGCTGTCATGAAGAAGCTGTATTGCTGTTGCCATTCAGTATTGCCGCTGTGATGTTGCAAGTTTGTTGTGTTGCTGCAGAACGAAAGCTATGAAGAAAACAAAAGAAAAGGAAGATGCTGTAAAAGAAAATAAAAGAAGAAGATGCAGCTAATTGGCGACTGCTCGTCACTGATGGCCAGATTTGAAGACCAGAATTTCTCTACTGTCAAGACTCTGAAGAAGCCATGATCAGGCTTGACACGAGTAACTTTATAGAGGGGTACACAGTCTCCAAACTCAAGAACCAGAAGGAGAAGGTGGGAAGTGAGGCACTGATGCGCGGCTGCAGTTGTGTTGCTGCTGAGCTGCCACAGAGAAGGGTTGCCAACGCTATCATAAGCTACTGTTACAAAGTTGAAAAAGAAGATCATGAATATGTTACTAATTGAAGCCATTGGGCCATTTGCTGAAGCACCTCTGGCAGCTAACTATCCAACCATGTTTGCTGGGGAGTATGTTGAACAAGAGCTCCCTTGTATGAAATAAGGCTTTGAATGCCTCCTCTATACATGAGTGGAGCTGTAGAGTTTCCAGATGTTGGTTTTAAAGAAAAGTTTGTTCTTCAAGGAAAGTCTTTAAATGAAGTTTAATTTCCCTATGATTACCAATTAGAATGAGGAGAATGTAATTCTTTAAGGAATTCTATCAAAGCATAGATCTGTAATTCTGCTAGACAAAAGCTGCTATGTTAGCAATCACCTACCTGCTGCAAAGGAGCTTATCAATGCTGCAGAAATTGCTGAAATACTACAAAAAAAAAATGCGAAGTACTGTGTTGCTGCAATATGTTGACCTGCTTTTGCTTCTGCCAAAGAAATAAGAAAAATACGAAAAGTTGCTGCAGGGATGGCTGCTGAAGATTGCTGAAGAATTGCTGAATTGCTGCAGAAATAGCTGTTATAAAGGCCTGCTTTCAAAAATTCATAGCTCTTGCCTGAGAACTTTGATTGTGGTGAGATCTGCGGAGCTGGAAACTAGATATTCAGATCTTCAATAGTCATATATAGCGTAAACCCTTCCGGTGGCCCAGTCGGCGCGAATTTTAATAAATGAAAGGGTCAATTTCAGCAATTCTGCTACCAGCCATGCTGATCGCCCACTTTCAAAAATTCATAACTCCGGCCAGAAAATTCCGATTGAGGCGAGATCTGCGGCGCTGGAAACTAGACATCCAGATCTTCAACAATCATATACAGCACAGATACTTTTGGCAGACCGGTCAGTGCGTACTTTGATGGGGAAAAAGAGTGATCTTTGTAGTCCGACAGATTAATTCTTGAAGTTCTGTCTGATTGCCCATTTTCAAATATTCATGACTCTGGCCTGGGAACTCTGATTGAAATGAGGTCTATGTGTTTGGAAACTAGATATCCGGATCTTCAACAATCATATACAACACAAACTCGTTCGATGGCCCGATCGGTGTGGATTTTGATAAATAAAAGGATAAATTTCAGTAATCCTGCTACCAGCCATGCTGATTGCCCATTTTCAAAAATTCATAACTCATGCCAGAAAATTCTGATCGAGATGAGATCTGTGGTGTCGGAAATTAGATATCTGGATCTCCAACAGTCATGTACAGCACAGCCCCTTTCGGTGGCCCAGTCGGCGCGAATTTTAATAAATAAAAGGGTAATTCCAGCAATTCTGCCACCAGCAATGCTGAAAGACCCATTTTCAAAAATTCATAATTCCGGCCTGAGAACTCCGATTGAGATGATATCTGAGGCATTGGAAAGTAGATATATGGATCTCCAACAATCATGTACAACATAGCCCCTGTCGGTGGCCCAGTCGGCACGAATTTTGATAAATAAAAGGGTCAATTTCAGCATTTCTGCCACCAGCCATGCTGATCGCCCATTTTCAAAAATTCATAACTTCAGTCGAAAAATCCCGATCGAGATGAGATCTATGGCGTCGGAAATTAGATATCTGGATCTCCAATGCCATGTACAAAGACCTTTCTGCAATTCGGTGGCGTAGATTTTGATAGATAAAAGGGTCGATTCCAGCATTTCTGCCGCCAACAATGCTGAAGATCTATTTTCAAAAATTCATAATTCCTGCCTGGAGACTCCAATGGAGATGAAATCTGCGGCGCCTACTCCTTGGGGATGGACAGATGCAGAGATCACAATGCTATTAAATTGAAAGTCCACAATCAATATGTTTTTCTCCAATTCATATACAGTGATTATCTTTACGGATGGTTGGACTTTGCCTCCATGACATGAAAAAGAGATAAACATGAAAAAGAGATAAATAAGAAAATATGCTGCAGAGTCACTTCAAATTTTCCAAATTTCCAAATCCGCAAGGTCACAATATCTCCAAATCTTGCAGCGGTTATGGAGCACAAGTCTCCAAGGTGGCCGACAAAATCCAAATTATGAAATGACGCGAATCTTGAGGTGGCGATGAAGCACTCATCTTAAGGCGTCGATAATGTCTTAAAACAGCATCCTTCTCAATGTGATGATGAAACACGCATTTTAAAGTAGATGATGAGATACAAATCTAAAAGCAGCACGCATCTCGGCGCGGCGATAGAACACGCATATCGGGGCGACCGATACAGATACAAATCTTAAAGTGGCATAGATTTCAAGATGGTGACGGAGTAGGCATCTTGGAGCAGCTGAATAAATTCAAATCCCAAAGTGGCGAAGTAGACAAGGCGACGACAGATATATGCAAATAAATGATATGTACGCATATGATAACATCCATATGTAATAAAAATTATGATTCGCAAATAAATGAAATTATATATTCATTGCCTCTCTACTTGTACTTTTGCCCTTAATCGGAGGTTCCTACCCATATCGTTCTGTAATTAATAATAGAGGCTTGCCTCTATTAGGAATAAAAGAACCCACATAACAAAAAAATGATATTTGTGCTTCGATATATCGTCTGGTGTCACACGATGCCAGGCGCGTATTTTCGATCCCACACGGACCTCTACCTGTTTACCTCTGGTAACGCCCCTCCAACCTCTTTTTGCTAGGTTATCCATGATCATTAGCTTATTCTCTCATGCTAGTCAGACAAATATTTTTATCTTTGTTGGGCAGGTTGGAAATGTTAAGATTTTTTGAAATAAGATTTTACACTTGTAAAAGGCTGCAATAGATGGTTGCTTTTTTTTTATTTGGGAAAATTACACTAAACTACCATGTGGTTTGTCTCTATATCAATTCAACGCTTGTGGTTTAAGTTGTTACAATTTAGTACCATGTAGTTTAATCCATGAGCAACAAGGTGCCAAAAGGCTTAACCCCGCTAATATTATTTGTTGACGTGTCATAAAAAATTAAAAAAAAACACTAAAAAATAAGAAAAAAGGGAAAAATTCTGAAAATATTCTGAAAAACAGAAAATCTCATATACTAAAAACATCATAATAAAAATCAAAAAATCACCAAAAAGCGAAAATCTTTAAAAATCCCAAAAAAAAACTAATAAAACCCCAAAAAATAGCTTAAAATTCAAAAATAAATAAATAAGTAAATAAAATAAAATATTTAAAAACCAAAAATTTAGAAAAAAACTTAAAAAAAACGTAATCCATGAATTCGAAAAAATAAAAATAAAATAAGCTTAAAAATTTCCCCAAAAAACCCCCACAAAACTCTTTAAAAAATAGAAAAATCTGAAGACAAAAATGTAAAAAGTGTCAAAAATCCACAAAAAAAAAACACAATCCCCTAAAAAACTAAAAAAAACCTAGAAAATTTTGTAAAATATTGATAAAATTCACAAAAAAGAAAAATTTTCTTTTTTTCCCTATTTTTTAGTGTTTTTTTTTGAAAATTTTCTGAATTTTTATACCATGTTAGCATGTATTAACGGGGTTTAACTATTTTGACACTTTTTTGCTCACGGATTAAACAACATGATACTAAATTATCACAACTTAAACCATAAATCCTAAATTGATATAGAGACAAACCACATGATAGTTTAATGTAACTTTCTCTATTTATTTTCTAAGCTACTTTAATGGTCTCTTCCTTTCCCCATAAATGTAATAACCACCTTATATTCTTGAGCATTGCATCACATAGCTGCAAATTGAACATTATACCCACACGGAAGGCCTGCAAAGTGAAAAGTTGATAATAAATCTAGTAACATCCAAACATCTGAGAACTTACAGCACAGTAGAAGTTCCTAATTGCTTTTAAGGCATCAGAGAATAATAAGGAATCAAGTCTACCAGCTCAAGTACAAGTTCATTCCAATTTACCCATTCATAAATTGTCTTGTTCTTTAATGCTTTCAACAACCTTATCCACCACATGTACAACCAGAAAAAGAACTGTGTCATCATCTTAAATAACAAAAAAATAAAAAAGTAAGAAATCTCAGATTTTAAGCAAGTCTCATCAAATGAGCTAGTTATCAGAAAATGTCATCTTCACAAAACCATACATTCAGAAACCCAACAAATGTATCAGAGAAGCAGAAAGAGGAGTTGCAACATGGGAAAAAGCGGTGTGTTTTTCTAGATGATTTTGCAAAGAAATATAATTGGAAAGTTTCTATATAATCATGGCATTCAAAAGCTCTCACTAAAAAAACAAAGTTGCACAATAACTGCAAGGTAGTGCGTAGTGCTGTGGGTAGAATGTGAATTTCAGTACCAAAAAATTGTGCAGATTTGACAATAATAAGTAGATACTAACACATGCTTGTCACATTTTGCATGTTCTCTACAGTTGATTTCAATCAAGTGGGCTCTACTTGCCAGTTGTGCAATCTGGAATCACATGATATGGACTAACTACAAATCAACTTTCAAGTTATGAGAACTTAGTCCTTTTTTATATTTGAGCAATTTCAAACTTTTCTAGTTTTGTAATTGATGAAATTTCATGAGGGTCATCTTTCCACTTAAATTCTCTATCAACTTTAGTCCAATAAGTGTTCTCTTTCGCAATCTAAGAGACAACCACATTTTAGCACACATGTTGAAAAATTTTAAGCAGTTGGCAAAATTCTATTTCAACAATTTCTCACACAAACAAGCAAATCCTTATAGATGAGGTAAAATCAGAATGAAAATAAAAAACTTAAAATCAAGTAAATCTAGTCTCTCTCAATCAACATAATCACTTTAAATGCATATTACACTTCAAGACATGATTTTGCCAACTGAACATTTGAACATAGATCCAGGAGTGAACGCCACCCAAAATGTAAACCATTCATAGTCCATTCAAGTATCAGAGCCTTCATTGAAACACATAAGCATGGCTAAATTGTTGGCCTGGGAAATTAGAAAATTTTTTAGATAGTTTCGTGATTGGTTCACATATATTAACCACCTTGAACATTTATTTCTTCAACCCTTCACCTATCACTCTGACATGTATGTTCTATCCATCAATTATGAAGAATATAATTCTGTATATTCTAGAAGGAAAACTAACATGCATTTGTTCTCTCTATCTCTATTTAATATGAAACAGTGATAGCTATCTAGTCCCACTCCCCAACATCCACAACAAAAAGCAATAGAGAAATAACAAGCTGGGGAATTAGCATGAAAGAAAAAGTACTCATCAAGAACAAAGAGGTCAATTTGTATGGAAGGATTGAATTTCCAGTGATAAACTTAAAGAGCAATGTTCATATCCTGTGAGAGCAACAGACCTGACCTAGTAAACAAGACCATTGTAGAAATAAATCAAATAACAGACAAGAATTACAGTATCTTCATCTATGACAATGAATGAGAGTGTTTGTGATCAGTAACTAATTACCACCACTGATGAACAAGCACCCCACTGCCCCTAAGCGTCGAGAAAAGCTCCATGCACTGCCCATAGGTATTGTTATACTTTGGTGACCTCTTCCCAGGGCAACACCTCTGCCAACGATTATAATGGCATTCGAGAAACAACTCATCAATCAAGCAAATAGCTCCGGTCTCAAACAGTCTTGGCACAAGATCAAACTCTGTCCCCTCAACATCCATCTTCACCACCACAAAGTCCCTTTCTGTTGCAGTGCTCTTCAGCCACTGTGCAAAATCAAAGCCATGGATCAAATGCACATCGTCTGATCCCAAATCAATGGAAGAACCCTCTGCAGGCCTAATCCTACCCATTCCTCGGCCACCTTTCTCATCAGTTTTCTGATCAGGATTGTGATTGATCTCAAATGTTAATGTCTCGTTCCTCACCCAAGCTGCATAGGGAAGCAAATTCACACCTTTCTTGGTGGCATATTCCTCATGGAAAGAATGATCCGCTTCTATTGCATATATCTCAAAGGTGCGGTTTTGCTTTGGGTATTGCTTCTTGAACCAGCTCCCAATGCTTGAGCCGTAGCTCCGGGCACCAACATCAATGTACAAATACCTTCTCTTGAAGCTAATGTCCGCCATGGATGGCAAGTACTTCACATTCTTGATGTTTTTCTTCAGAGTGATCCAGGGTTTCAATGGCTCCTCTTGGATCAGCGGCTCAGCGGAATTCAAAATACGTTGCTTGTGCTCCGGAACCAAGCACTTGCTCACGGAACCGTCGATGGAATTCAGGTGGAGATTCTCCATCTCGCTGTCATCTTGTTTCTGGAGAACGATCTCGCGCAGCTGTTTGGAGGCGTCCAGGCCATCTACTTCATGGGAGCGCATGAGGCGGAAGGAGGGGAAGAGATCGAAGAGGGAGTGAAGGCTGTAGACATCACCGGCGGAGGCGGTGTGAATCACGAGAAACCCTTCGGGTTTTATCGTCCTTGCGATCTCCGATGCGAGATCCGCCGGCCGCTGGGTACTCTCCAAAATACTCCCCGCGAAGATGAAGTCGAAGGTCCCGTTCTTGAACGGTTGCCGGAATAAATTACCAGCGACGACGAGCGGCGGGGCGCGGGAGCGAGAAAGGCCAATGGAATCAGGGACGCCAATCTCCTTCAAGGCAAGAATCTCATGCCCGACGGCCGACCCGACGCAAAGGGTCTTCGAGGATTTAGAGACGAAGCCCTCCACTTCAAGCCTCTGAAAGACGGAGGAGTAGAAGTCAACAGCTTTGCGCCAATCACGGCTGCTCCAAAGGTCACGCAGCGCCGGAGATGATCCAGAGACATCGCCGGTGACACGGACAAAGGCGGCGCCACTGGAGACACCGGCGGCGGCAACGGCAACGGAATCCGGGGAGGAGAAGAAGCAGAAGTCGGCGGAGCCGATGCAAGAGGCGCCACGGACCGAGACAACGTAGGCGAAGCGGACAATGAGAGCGATCACACCGAACAGTAAAAGCTTTGCCAGGAGGCGCCGAGCCGCTGCCGGCTTCGCCGGCGGCTCCATCGCCGGAAAGAATGAAAGAATTCAGTAAAGAAACCTAATCCTAACCCTAACCCTAACCCTAATCAAAACCCTAAATTCTCCGATCTTTAACGGCAACAGAAGCGGGCGGAGGTGTGGTTGGCGCCGATGAGGAGGCGGGGAGAGGGGTAAGAAGGGGAATAGAGGGAGAAGCCACGGGTAGAACGGGAAAGAGAAATCATCTTGGGGTGGTCTCGGAATTCTAGCCCGTTGATTCGCGGGAAGAAGAGGCGGCCATGGACTTCGCAGCGTTGAGAGCTTCTTTTGGCTCGTCAGAAGTAAATAAGAGAGAAGAAGATGAGTCCGTGGTTTGGAGGTTGTGCATTCGCCCATCAGTTTTCGTTTAATTTCGGAAAATGCCATTCCGTCGTTGAACCGTTGGGGCACTGAATTGGTGCTTTTCGAGCAGCGTTCTTGGCCGTCCATCGCAATGTTGTTTAACGGCCAAGATTGCGAGGGATGGCCGAAAGAAAGTCGAAGACCTCGGGAAAGGTATTTATTACATTCTCCCTTGTAGGGCATGTATCGGCTGGATCGGGTAAACAGGAATGGAGTAATTCTTTTAGTTACGTGGCGGTGTTTCATTTGTTGCCTTCTTTGGGGCCCACTTCAGATGATTAGTGGCAGTTTCGGGAATAAATCGTGGATAAGGATGAGTTTTACGTAAAAAAATAGGGGTATAAGGTGACCGCATCGCTGGCGCCAGGTCATTGGTAGTGACGCCTTTGGTGAGGTGTCTGAGTTGGGTGTCTTTATGCGGTGAAATTGGTTATCATCTGACGTGGATGAAGGTCCCACACTGGCCTGACCAATGGAGGGACGACACGTATGAATCAGTGATGCCGTAGATAGTGAAGTTGGTAAAAGAGTCGGCTGTGGTAGGTGAAAAGGCGAGTGCTGAAATGGGGGTAGAGGACCGTGGCCTCACAAGTCACAAGCAACTTCAACGTCAACACGATACTTTCCTTTATTAGTGTTTAAAAGAATAATTTCCATAATTAAGTTAAATGTTTCCTTGCATTCATATACAGAAAACAAAATTGATGAAAATGAATGAAGTGATTGGGGGATCCAAATTCCCAACAAGTCCTATCAAGGATCTTAATCCTTGATAAGGATAAGACCAAATGTCTCTTTGCGGAATCCAACCACATCCATCCGTGCAACATCCGTTATCACTGTTTGCTGTATATCAGTCATGCCACTATATAAAGTAAGTGTTCAAATAAATAAGGATTAAAGCCAGTTTTGGTTCTTATATTTTTGATCTAATGTTTGTTTTCAACTTTATATTTTAAAAATATTCAATATAATTCATATATTTTAAAATTTTTGTTTGAATATATTCATAATACTGATGTGATAGCACATATGACTAATATTTCTAACATCACAAGATTTAAATGACATGACATACTGATATAATATGATAAAATAGATTTAAATAAAATAATTATTTAAAATAATGACATTGCATGCTAACTTGGCATACCACTTAGAATAAAAAATTAACCATATTCAGCTTATATGCCACTTGTACTGCTACATCAACATCACAGATGTATTCAAGCAAAACCCTGAAATATAAATACCATATCGAAGATTTTTAAAATATAAAGATAAAAATAAATATCGGATCAAAATATAGAAACTGAATCTAAACAAGTCTGGAGTGAAGGCAAGTCGCTGAGGTAGCTGAGAGTAGATCTCTCATACAGTAGTCATACACCATACACTGAGCAGAGAATAGAGATATAATGAACTAGCAAGTCAAAGGGCACATTGAATGGAGACTGATTGGGGTTGAAACAAACACAAGAAGGCCATGTGCTCTTTTGCTTTTCTACGCATTGCCAACCAACAGCTAGTCTGGTGATTGAATATAAACTAGATTATCAGATAGCAAGAAAATATATTAATATTAAGCCATGAGGATAACAAAAATGAATCCTGTTGGTATATCACAACACAACATGACCAAAAGAAGGGATGGAGATGATAAGGTAGGTAGTTTAAGTACTACTTATGACTCCATACTGTCAGAATACAAGGAAAATTGTTATATAAAAATGATGAGACAACAGTAAATCAAAAGTGTACAGGAGCAAAATCAGACCGTTGTAGCTGTAGCCACCTTGTAAAGCAAACACTGGAATAGGAAAGACGAAAGATTATCAGTGGCAATTTAAGAAAGTGAACTAAGATAATTGTAGTTGATAGAATTAAAAGGAACACAAGATGCTGAGATTTTTATTGTATGAAACATAGGTTAGTTATTACATCTTTGCTGGATTCCAATTTAGTGATAAATAGCATAATGTCGACATAAGCAATCAATCTATTCAGCAAGCAACAGAGAGAATGGCATTAAACCAGAGAGATCGAATCATCATCTCAATTTCAAGATAAGACATGTAAAGATAGTTGGATAATCAAAATCCCTATTCAAAGCTAATTGGCATTCTTGATGAATAAATTATAGGAGGAATATCAATTAGAACTCACTCTATTGACCTGTGTGTCAACATTGCATCATGTCATGATTTTGCACCAGCCTCCTCTTTGTCTGAATCTGAGTCACTAGCATTATAACCTGAACAAATCGTATGAATATGACAATCACTGGCAATGATAATTAAATTGTGAAGGAATAGCATTTCCTTGAATAGGAAGAAAGGAGCTTCGACTTTTTTTTTTCTTTTCTTATTCAATTCACAACATTCAAAAAGAGAGTTTATTGATACTAATAAAATAATCTTGAAACAATAAACTATCTTACCTGGACGCTTATCACCAACTTTCCACACTGAGGATCGATATTTTGCAGCTTTTGTAAGCCAAACCTTTGCCTGAAAATTCAAGCCCCACACCTCATAAACAAAAATTCTCCAGCCAATGAAGCAATGTTGTAATAAAATACCATAAGGCCAACAAAAGCTATGAATACAGAGAACAATAGCTGAATTCCAGCAATAACACAGGTGCAATGCATCATTCTTGCCCCACTGAGCACAAGGGTCAGATCATCACACATCAAGGCAACAGAAACTAGTATTATGTATGGAAATTACTTCAGGAATTTCATTTTCTCTTATTAAAAATAATCCATACATGTGAAACTAAGAAAATAAATCGGCAGACACCATAGGAGCAGAATGTACACCAGCAGAGATGATAATGCAAGACATTAGCGTCCTTATCATTTAAAAATCAAGAAATTCACCTAAAAAAATGCCTTACTGATTATATCCAATCAGAATTCTTAATTGTATTCCATACTCCATGAACTGACCCAACCAAGAAAAATACAAATAAGAAACTAAGATGATTCAGTCCATAAGAAGGAAGGATCTGATCTGTTTTACAGTAATTTTCTGGACTTGATCAATGGATGGTCCCTAATAATTGAGCTATTCATTAATCTATATAACTATTACTATTACCCTTTAACCTGCATCATCTAAAGAAACAACTATGTTGTTCCTGAGACAGTGTTCCATTTTTTTGTTAGTTACCAATCATGTTACAGATTCATCTACACTCCAATCAAGAGGTGTTCAGAACCCACTTTACATTGTCAAAACCCCTCAATTATAGAACTACTGAATCTTGCCAAACATTATATAAAATTTTTCCAAGGTTATAATAGTCAAAAACATGTTCATTCAATCATGTTTAAGCCAAGTTTTGTCTTTCAAGAATGTTGTCATGGAGCTTGGAAGACTATGAACAACTACCCATGCATGCCTCATACCATAAGCAAAGAGACAATTGTGCCGCAATATATGTCCAAGGGAAACCTTTAATACTAATTTCATGCATGCTCTTTCTTCAGTTATATTATGCAATCAAATTCTCAAATCCTGCCCAAATTATTTTCTTCAATATCTCCAAACTTCTCTTGTACCTAAATAAACCAGTGTAATATTACAAAACTCATAACTTCATTCTTATTCAATAAAAAATTAAAATAAAAAAAAAGAGCAAAAGTTTTGCCACTTCTCAGCATCCAATTTCTGCTCAGAACCCTAAGCATGCGCTTTTAGATTGAGGAAAATCACAGTAAAAAAGAAACAATAAAACCACTCAGCTTCTAGTTTCCTTCTCTTTCTCTTGTAATTCCCCTCAATCCAAACATGGAATACAACACAGAACCCTACTAATCAGCAAAGCACTATCCAATTCATGCAATATAGTCCCCAAATCACCAAAATATCCAATCAAACACCAAAAAGAAAAACTAATTAATTAATTAATTAATTAAAAAAAATCTCACCTTCTGATCGTTTCTAGGGACCCCGTAGCCATTATGGTACATCTGACCGACGAGCACCTGCATGGCGGTGTCCCCGTCCCTGGCCTCCTTGAGCGTATCCTGGAACCACCTCTTCACGCAGTCCGACACCACATCCGACAACCGGAGCCGCCCCTCGCCCTCCTCCATGGCCCTCCCCTTGGAAGGGACCGAAACCCTAGCCGATGAATCCAGGGATCTCAACACCGGCTTCGAAGCCCTCGCTGCCCTAATCCTCTCCGACGCGACCCGCGCGTAGTCTTGCAAGCTCGCCGCCGTAGTTGGACCTCTGCCCATACAAAGCAGGGACTGCGTCGCAATTTTGAGGAACGCGAGGGGGTTTCCGCAAATATTTATATAGGCTTCCCGATTCCGATTGCTTCGAGACGGTGCAAGTGCAAGTTAGAGAAAGGGAGCGGACCAAAAGGCCTCCATGAATGAAGAGGTGCTAAGTTTGCTGATCTGGCATCGTGTCATTGGAGGATGAGGTGGGTCCCGGATTCTGATAAGCAATAATAGCCGTTTGATTGGAAGATAATTGTGATGTACGGTGAGATATGAGCTGGTTCAACTGTAGATGAATCTTGCTTGGTTGGGCTCGGAGAATTTTATAATAATTATCTTGGTCCATATTACTTCCCTACTTATCTGTGTTAAGTTTATCTTTTTTAAATTTTATTTTCATATGCTTTTCTCAATCATATCTGTTACCCGAAAATCTTGTCTGGATTGGAGCCTCCTTTGATTCGGGCCAACAAATAAAATCTTCTCTGGTTAAAGATGGTGTCGAAGGTTTTCTCTCATAGATTCCACTTGAAATGGGACAAGAACGCACGCCGGTGAGAAGGGGAGGGTTTAGATGCCATAGTTGATTTGATCGGGACTCACTTGGCTTTGTACCAAGTTGATGATCCCAACGGGTTATATTGACCCGCCTAAGTCATGTATAATTTTAAAATCTTAATTTGATTAAGTTGTTTGAATTTGAATCAAATTTAAATTAATTAACTCTATTGAAACCTTAATTTGGTTCAAACTCAAACTTCTTACATATGGAACCAAATTTATGATGAATGGAAATGAATGTAAATAAAGGATGACATCAACATCAATAACATGGAAATATATTTAATTTGTTTTTATTTTTATTTTTTACAGACACATATTCCATTTAAAATTCCAAAATTATTAGTAATTAATAGAAGTTTTAATTATTGCCTTATCGGTTGTCTTAATTTTAAATTTTAAATTGTATTATATTTAATTTTAAGTGGAAAATGGTATTGAAAATATTGGTAACTTGGATCAATTCAAATCTTATGTCTCAAACTAAAAATTTAAATATAAAAAATTTAGATCTAGAGATTCTTTAAATTTAAATCCTTATTGAGAAAAATCTAATTTTTTGTTACATTATTTAAATTTAAAGTTAACATTATTTTTTAGTTCAATCAAATAACTTAACCACTAAGCTACAATATATTTACATCATTATCGTTAATTATATTTAATTTATTATTCATACTAACATTAAAACCATAAAACAATAAATATAAAAATAAATCGTACACATCAAGCAATGTAACTAAAAATGAGATTTTTATGAATAAGGAATTAATTTATTTGCTTAAGATTTAAATTTAAAGATCACATTCTAAATTCTTTATATTTAAATTTAGTTTGAGATAAATGATTTGAATTGATTTAAGTTACCAATATTTCCAACCAAAAACATCTAAACAATATTTGTCATAATACTAATACTAATAATATTAATAATAATAAACAACATTTATGGTTATTAATACTTTTTAAAATATAAATAAACTAGTTTTATAATAATTAATATTTTTTAATAATTAATAAGCTTTATTTCCAACGGCTAGGATTCTCTTTAATTAATAAGATGAATGTTGAAAGTTGTTTTATATTCTAGTAATTAATACTTTTTAAAATATAAATCAACTACTTTTGGTATAAAAATACATCATATACATCAAATAATGTAATTTTAAAAAAGATTTTTCTAGATAAGGAATTAATTGATTTAATTAAACTTTAAATTTAAAGAATCCATGTTCTAAATTCATTATATTTAAATTTTTAGTTTGAGACATAATGTTATAAGATTTGAATTGATCAAAGTTACTAATATTTCTAATGCCCCTTTCCACTTAAAAATGAAATATAATATAATTTAAAATTTAAAATTAAACCAACCGATAAGGTATTAATTAACCATTCCACTAATTACTAATAAAATCAACTTGCATGCTAAATATAATACATTTTGAAATTCAAAATTAAACCAACGGATAAGGAAATAATTAAAAATTCCATTAATTACTAATAAAATCAACCACCATGTTAAATATAATATAATTTAAAATTTAAAATTAAACCAACCCGATAAGGTAATAATAAAAACTTTGGTTTCCAATCCAACTTAAATATAAGATAATTTAAATTTTAAAATTAAACCAATCCGATAAGGTAATAATTTAAATTTCTATTAATTATTAATACTCTCTCTTTAGTAACACTAATTATAAGTTTTCAATAATTACTTAGGTTTCCAAAATACTAATTATATTTCTCATGCTTCGGTTTCCATTGTTGTGTGTATGCAATTTATAGTTTTAAATTTTATAAGTTTTTTAAAAGTTTTCCTTTTTTGGGGCATTTTAAAATTTTTTGGTTTATTTACAATCATTGATACTTTATTAATTTAAGAAGTATTTAGAATTTTATAAATTTTCCATAGTTTATATATATATATTGAAATTTTCTGGATTTTTTTAAATAATTTTTTATTATATTTTAAGATTTGTTTTTAAAAAAACAAAAAATCCGGGCCCGCACGCGGCCCGGCGAGGCACGGCACGACCCACCATGTAGCGGGCCGTGCCCCGTGCTGGGCCGGTTGTCGGCTCCGGCGTGGCGTGCTGGCACGGCCCGCACTGCCGCGCCCGCCGTGCCGGCCCGTTTGACTTTGCACATGCATTCATTCTATTTTGATCATATATTATAAATATTATATCATTCTTATCACATCAGTCAAACACGCAAACCTATACATATATATATTTTTAAACTCATATGTTATCTCCTTATCCGATTCATACTTATATATATATATATATTATACTATCAACTCATGATGCAGATGCATATATTTGGTGCATCCTTTAACTAACCGAAAACATATATATATATATATATATATATATATATATATATGTTTTATATGTTTAAATATATCCATTATATTTCCCTCTCTCTATCTATATTTAAACATATAAATTAAATATTATCTTACCCTCCATCCATGTGCATGGTTTAAAATTCAAAACATTACCTCATCATTATATTAATTATATCCTATCATATATACATATATATCACTCATCTAATTCAATTAAATTCAATTTCGAGGAGTCTCATTATCTAACCAAAATGATTCGACTTTTCCTAATTATCAAAATAACCTTGATGACTTTTATCAACCCTAATTAAGGCATTATCCAATGTCATCTCTCATTTCAAATTCAAGGGACCTTTCTAATTATCTTATTATTTAAATAATTAGAATTCTACTCCACTAAACTCAATTCGATCCAACCATGGAACTTTCTTTTATTAAACATAGAATTTAGGAAAATAATTAAAAAAATTTTATACCCTAAAATCTTCGGATTTTACACTAATATTTCTAATGCCCCTTTCCACTTAAAAATGAAATATAATATAATTTAAATTTAAAAATTAAATAAACTAATAATTAAAAATTCCACTAAATACTAATAAAATCAACTTGCATGCTAAATATAATACAATTTAAAATTTAAAATTAAACTAACCGATAAGGAAATAATTAAAAATTCCATTAATTACTAATAAAATCAACCCCCATGTTAAATATAATATAATTTAATATTTAAAATTAAACCAACCCGATAAGGTAATAATAAAAACTTTGGTTTCCAATCCGACTTAAATATAAGATAATTTAAATTTTAAAATTAAACCAACCCGATAAGGTAATAATTTAAATTTCTATTAATTATTAATACTCTCTCTTTAGTAACACTAATTATGAGTTTCCAATAATTACTTAAGTTTCCAAAATACTAATTATATTTCTCATGCCCCAGCACACTCCCACATCAGAATTCCACAACAAAGTTTTGTTTTTTCTTAATTTCTCGAATTTCAATGTCGCTTTTAGGGAGCACACTAATGACAAATGACAAGAACACCAATCATCCAGGTTCGGTTCTCAATACGAAAGAGATAAAGATCTTCTCAATCTTTTCTTCTAATCTTTTTATCCTAACTTTTCTTTTTTCTATGTTTTGCTCTAGGTTTTTCAACATCTTCACTCTCCCTGATCCTTAGGTACATCTACTATGGAGTTATTTTTATTGCATCTATGGTAATTATATTTCTAGGTATCCTCATGTCAAATAATGTGGGACTCGTTGTCATTGGAATCTCCATTGTGATCATCATCACGGTCCTTGCACTTGAGAAAGAAGAATACCGGAGAAATGAATTGCCCATAACAGCTCCACCTCCCCCTGCACTTCCTTCTCCTCATCCATGTCCACCGCCGCATGCGTAGCTATCACCACCACCTACACTCCCAACTCGATCCGCCGCAATAGCGATTGCCACCACCTCCAACTTCGCCTCCCGTCAGCACTCCACCGCCGGCCATACAACCTATCTCCAATCGTTGATGAGAGTATTTCTTAAGATTATAGACTCGACAAACTCTAGCAAGTAGTTTTTTGTGATATGATCCGCGGAGAATCTTATTATATATATTCAATAACTCATCTCCAACTGACTTTCATGAAACTCTTGAGTTATTATATATATTAAAAGTGCATGTGGTTTGATCTTTTCAAGTGAGTCTCCACTTTGTTTGTTTGTTTTTTTCGGAATTAGATAAATTTCATTCTATTAAAAGTAATTGTTATTTCTATATTTATTTATTTATTATTATTTTATATGAAATGAGTTTATGTGATTCCTTCTATCTTTAGGGGGAAAGCAACATTATATATCTTTTATATTATTAAAAGTACATGTGTGATAATTGATCTCATTGAATATCTAGAGTTGCCAGGGTCGTGCCGGCCCGGGCATTGCACAACTCGGCACATTCCGGGTCATGTTTGGCATAGCCTGGCATGTTTCAAATCGTGCTGTAGGTCTGTAGCACCCGGGCTGTGTGTTGGGCCGCCTGCACTCACCCTGCACGTGCCGGCTCATTTAATTTTTTTTAACTTTTAAAAAAGAAAACGAATTTGAAAAAATCATAAAAATTATAAAATTAAAAACTAGAAATTTATAAAAAAAAATAGAAAAACATAAATTATTGGACCATTACAACAAAAAACGATAAATACACGCATTAATTCAAAAAATAACTAAAATCGAAAAATAAAAAATAAAAAATTATCATTAAAACTCTTTTAAAATCCCCACGAAAAGAAAAACTTATATAAAAGATTCCTAAAGCCTTATAAATTGAAAAACTAAATAAGTTATGCGTTAGATTTTTGGGTCTTTTTGGGATCTTTTAAATTTTTAATAGATAAAAAATAATTTTTATCTAAGATTTTATTAATTAAAGTATTTTCTAAATTAGTATTTTACTAATTTAGATTTTAATGGATCACTGGCTGGATGGTTAATGATTTTGGGTCTCTAATCTAAGAGCAACTTTTGTGGTTGAGCTATCCAAGAGCTCAATGGTCATGCCACCTCATTAACCCATTAACCTTTCTCTCATAGTGGTTGAGCTATTCATTATACTATGATATGGGACCCACTATCATATCATTCACCATTTCAATTTTTCATAATAAACATTTCATTATAAATATAATTCTCACTAAAAGTAATTAGCTAATACAAGCAAATGGCCCTCGCGTTGCTCAAGAATTTTTAAATAATATTAATTTTTTTAAGATATGGTATTGATTTTCTGATATTGATATATAAGGGTTAAAAAAATTTTTATGTATATGTGTAGAATTTCCGTAAATTACATTAAGCAATACAACTTTGAAAATATACTTTTTACATATATAAAACCGAAGAACTG
The DNA here is from genome assembly GCA_026586065.1 of Dioscorea zingiberensis. Classification (NCBI taxonomy): domain Eukaryota; kingdom Viridiplantae; phylum Streptophyta; class Magnoliopsida; order Dioscoreales; family Dioscoreaceae; genus Dioscorea; species Dioscorea zingiberensis. The sequence goes on along the minus strand of CM048820.1, from coordinate 65,344,772 downwards.
TATTTGTTTTATAATTTATTTAAAGAAGCTGTAAATTAGATAAACAAAATTCACAACCTTCATATATTTACAAACAAATTAGGTGTAGTACAGTGCAGTACATGTGAAACAAATAAAATTAAACATTACATGCCTAAAAATTTGTAAGATGTTAGTATTTTTTATATTTAGAATATGAAATATAAAAGATACATAAGTTCTACCTTTTTTTGTTTGATTTCCATTTGATATGTTGCTTCCAAATAACTCTATTATTTGGATAATAATTTTTTAAAGTTATGAATTATATTAATTAAATCATCTTTGTATTTTTTTTAAAAAGATATTAATATGGTTTGCGGGGTTAAAATAATAGAAATTTATATTTTGTTTGATGTGAAATTTAAATTTTCTTATTTGCACCATTGGATAGATTTTCTGAAAGGATTAAATATTCTTCATTTTAAGTAGTAGTTTTAGACTTAAAAAATAAATATTTCAAATATTCCTTTTTTCCATAGCCAAAAGTTCTTCCATGGTTAGAAGCATCATGGAAAATTTTTTTACACATTTCAAGAAATACATGTAATAGGCTAGTTATTTTTATTTAAAGAAAATGCTTCATTGGTATTAGTTGTAGACACATCAAGATTTTAGATATTCATACCATTTACTTGTGTCTTAAAAGATAAATCTAGTAAGTCATGAATTTAAATTATAAATTCAGATAAAGGGTGTTGAGTTAGCTGAGAGACAAAGTAGCAGCAAAAAGCAGTTGAAAGTAAATTTGGAATAGGTTTGAATTGATTATTTTTGATAATAATGTGTAGTAATCTTATCCCAAATATATGAGAGAATAGTTAAATCATAAAGAAGATTGAATAGATAGTATCTACCATCTATCTATTCTAAATCCCAAAGTAAAGCTATTTACTGAGTTTATTTTAAAGTGATACAAATAATGCCCTTCTGTCTGTCATGGATGCACTTATACTATACCACTCAAAATCAAATCTACTATAAAGCTAAACTCCATACTCACAATTGTATAATCAATGATTCTACCATATTCTTGTAATTTTGACTAAAAGAAAAGCAAGAACATTTATCTAATATCATGTTTTTGTTGTCCCCTAATTTTAAGATCTAAGAAACTTGCCTTGTTTCTTTATTTTTTGAATTCTGATGGAGCGAAACTCTTGCAACTTCTCAACAACTAAGATAAGCTCAAGCTACATATTAAGAATAATTTGTTCATCAAGACTGTACAACTATTGAAACTTTTGCAAAAAAAATTAATGCATAGTTGCCAAACAATTAATAAGTTGATATAAATAGTTTAAATAAGCTCATGATAAAATAAAGCTAATTACAGATTAACATGAGGAAATAGGCAATATTTCTGTAAAACATTTTTTGGGTTAAAGTAGATAAATCACATTCATTTATTGATGGCAAGAAACAGTAAGATACAAAGTGGTACAACAGCGGCCCTATGGCCCGCAACAATCTCTCTGCGATTTACCCTTGAACATCATGCCTTGTCATCTCTTCTTCGAAATCATCCTAGTTTCTCGCCCCATTCAGGGGTCCTCCAGGATCAAAGGCCAGAGATCTGCGAGTGATGGATTCCATCTACATCAGCTTTTGTTGCTTGGTACCAGTAGCGGCTTCAAACCATTATAATAGAAAGAAAGCGACCCCTCGAATGATCTCAAAGCAAATGCGTTGTTTGTTATGGAAGTATCTATAGTTTCTTTCCAACCAAGTGCTCCAAGTTATGTCCATAACCGCCAGATTCCACCCCCTGCGCATCTCTTTGTGCAAGATCTTCCTTAGACTGTTGTGTCCCCATAGATACCCTATCAATTGAGGAAGCGTACTCAAAATAAAAAATGGGCAGAAGTGAAGCCAGATTTGCCTTGTGACTGTGCAAGTGGTAAGCAAGTGCTGCACTAATTCATCTAGCTCATTACATAGATAACAGAGGGTGCGGCTCCCTTGCCAGCCTCATTTGGCCAGGTTGTCTAATGTGAGTATTTTGTCGTCCATTGCCAACCAAGCAAACAACTTGATCTTATCGGGTAGGGCAGCCTCCATAAGTTAATGGGGAACTGGCTCCACGTACCTCCGTCAATAATGAATTTATATAGGGACTTGACCGAGAACCTCCTTTGGGCTTCCATGGTCCAAATCCTTGAGTCCTCCCTTTCCTCGTCGGTCCTAGCGGGTGCCTCCAATAGTTCTCTCAATTCATGATGTCCCTCCCTGGTGAGTCCTGATTGAGGATAGGATGACCCTGGGTTAAGCTATCCCTTGCCTTCTTTAGGGTTAGTTGACGATCCCTTGTTGAGCCTATGATCGAGGCGAATAGTATACTTGGTGCGTGTCCCTGGATCCACCTGCCATGCCACATATTCACCGTATCCCCTTTCCCTATTGTAGTTGTTATCCCCATTTGTATCAAGCTCCATTACTCCGCCATCCTCTTCCAAAAGTGAGATGCCCTAGTGGGAGCCTTCTTATGTGGGTTAATGTTAGAACTCCGAAAGTATTTGTTCTGTATGATGCTTTTGCAAATACGCGCCTGCCTATTGAATATTTTCCACAACCATTTACCTATCCATAATCCTGTTGAAGTAGTGGAGGTCTATTACTCCCAACCCCAAATTCCTTGGGTCTACATAACCGTTGCCATTTGATTAGTCTATAAGCCTTCCCTTTCATCTCCAAACCAGATAACCCCTCAAATAAATAAAATATGAGTTTCAGGGTTCTTATATGATTAATGTCTCCTGAACCGAAGACCAGAAGATCATCCACGTAATGCAACGTCGTAATCTCATCTTTGTCCTGCACCCCATACCTAATTCCCCTGTAAAGATTCCCCTTAGATGCTCTCGCGATCATAGTGGTAAGGGTATCCGCAACAATAACAAAGAGGAAAGGGGAGAGGGGGTCCCCCTATCTGAGCCGTCTCTTATGCCTAATATATCACCCTACCTGTCCATTGATCAAGATCTAGGACTGTGAGGAATACCAAGATATCACTAGTCCACGCTATTCATTTGTCTCTGAAGCCTCTATCTTGGAGTATATCCAATAGAAAATCCCAATCCACCATATTGAACGCCTTCTTGAAGTCAATCTTGAGCATCACCGTTTCTTCATTCTTGGTTCTTATCATGTGGATAATTTCATCGGCTGCAATGATATTGTCTTGAATGGAATTTCCCTTGATGAAAGCGGTTTGGGAGTCGTCTACCATGCCTGCAATGACCGCTTGAAGCCGGTTGGAAAACACCTTGGTTAAAATCTTCATCGAGCAATTGATAAGACTGATCAGCCTGAAGTCCCCAATTCTGGTCGGAGTCTCCTTCTTTGTGTGCGCCTAGTTCAATCTTTTTTGTTGACCTTGCCCATTGTATAGGTCCCGAATAAGCGCATGAGGTCTTCCTCAATAATCCTCCACCCTTTTTGCAAAACATTTTGAAAACTGTTATCCAAAGATATGTTAATGATAAAAAGTTATAAAAAAATCGCCTGAAAATATAGGAAAAACGTAATTAAAATTGTAAAATTTTAAAATCCAAAATTCTAAGAAATTTCAAATGCCCCAGTTGAAAACATGGAAATGGGAAACAAATTCATTTGAAATAAAATTTAAACACAATTATTTATTTTTGGACATCATGTCTATCTATATTGCCTGAAACCATTATTTAAATTTTAATAAGAAAAAAGTAGATTATAAAAAAATTCATAGAAATTGGATAACACTACCATTTAAACGACATATGTTAGAAAATATTTAAACTTGAAATATTAAAATAAATATATAGTAAAGGAAAATTTAGAAAATATGTGTATTTTCTTTCTCTCAAACTGTTTCGAATGAATGAAACCCCTGCATATAAAACAAACATAATCTTTCAGAAAATCATCTAAAAATTACCCAAATATTATGTTAATTGGAAACCAATTCGAAGTATAATAAAGGATAAATAAAAAAATAATGGGAATGGAATAACACTAATATAAAAAAGAAATAGAATAAATTATATCAAAAGTACTAATATCCCCTATATATATATATATATTAAATTCCAAAACTCCAACATAATTTTTTTATAATTTTTAAAATTTTAAAAAAATCCGAAATTTTGAGATAATTGTATTAATTTAAATTCAACATTATGAGAAAGTTTTAAAATCTCAATTTAATTATCAATTTTTAAATTTTTCTCAAAATGAAAATTATCCCACACATTGTCTTTCGTTGTGTAATATATATAGATATTTTTTAAAATTTTAAAAATAAATCCAAATTTTTGAGATATTTATATTAATTAAAATTCAAAATTATGAGACAATTTAAAATCTCAATTTAATTATTATGGATATTTTTTAAAATTTTAAAAAATAAGAAATTTTGAGATGTTTATATTATTTTAAATTTAAAATTATGAAAAAAAAAATTTAAAATCTCAATTTAATTATTATGCATACTTTTGATTATTTTTTAAAAATCCAAAATTTTGAGATATTTATATTATTTTAAATTCAAAACTATCATAAAATTTCATAATCTCAATTAAATTAGGTAGTTTTTGAATTTTTGTCAAAATTACAATTATGTGATAGACTTCCATAAATATTTAAAGAGATAAATCTATTTTAAAATTAAATATATTCGTACTTAGTAATATAGATTGGTAGATTTTTTATAATTAAAAATTCTAAAATTATGTGAAAATTCCGAAACCTCATTCTAATTTTGATTGATTGGATGTATGCTTGATTGTCTTTTGGATGTTTTGTATTGATTATGATCTCTCTACGTTGCGGGATGCCCGGAGAGATTACTTGTGTGCATATAAGGGCTAGAGCTAGCGCCTCCTTGTATTAGGAACATACTCCATTAGAGAGGGTTGTGAGTACGCCGAGGAATCGGGTGCTAAAAAGCGAGAGACTCTTTAATATGATTCAATCCCACAATCCTTCCAAGATATAGGTTCCCTTGATCTTAAGACAATTCTAGGAGATTAGTTATCCAATCATCTTGGGAGAGGGATTGGATATAATTTAGGAATTTTTGGCACAAGCATCTCCAATCATCATCATAGAGATTTTAGTGTATCTTTAGAATACAATCTATAGGGGATTCATTACCCGAGTACCCCCTTTCTATGATTGATCCACCCCAAGATTGAATCCCGTCATTAGCGATACCCTAGTTTTCTTATTTTTATTGTTAGAAATTAGATTCAAACCACCACTTATCTTTGTTTAGACTAGATAATAGATGGATAGTTTGTACTAGTGTCTCTTGGACCTTGTGGGTTCGACATCCGACTTTTCACAGTCCACTTTATTACTTGATCACGACCCGTGCACTTACGGTTTTATCTTATCAAAGATCGCTAGGCTGGATCAAAGCTGGCAGATGAGGTGGATCCGAGTTGTCCTCCAGCTGACATCCACGTGTTCTATTAGAGGTAGCTTGCGGCCCAAGCCACATCCCCAGCTCAGACGCCTATAAATAGAGGAGCTCATCAGCTCACTGGGAAGTTGTAGCACCCATGGTGAAGCCCAGCTCCTTTGGCGACCTGACCCCTTTCCATCTTATTCTTCTCCATATTTTTCCATTTCCAGCCCTCTAATTAGGGTTGGAAACGAGCCGAACTTGAACGAACTGAGCCCAGCTCGAGTTCGGCTCGAGTTCGAAAAAGCTCGAAAGGTTTAGATTCGAGTTCGGCTCAACATTATTATCGAAGTTCGAGTTCTATTCGAGTTCGAAATTAAATAATAATTTTAAAATTATAATAAATTTTCTGGGTTAGCTCGAATCGAACCAACCAGTTGGACCAAAGCCAAAAAGAAACCGGTTTATGTTTATTATTTAATTCCACTTGATTTTAACCACAAATTCAAGAAAGGTATGCACTCCAATATAGCTCAACCCATTTTATAGCAAACTACCTCCTCTCATTTGCTCTCCCCAGTTGATGTGGGACTAAACTTCTTCAAATTAAATTCATGTGTTGGGTATTTTGCTCACAAGTCACAGCCACAGGCTGTCACACACACTCTCTCTCTCACTGACTCACACACACATGACCTTATTATACGCATATGTACATTTATATCTATAATTATTATATATACTATATATATATATATATATATATATATATATATATATATATATATATATATTGGAACTTCGAACCGAACTCAAACGAGCTGACTCTGGCTTGAGTTCGACTTGCTTATTTTTCAAGCTCAAATTTAAGTTCAAGTTCAGTTTGTTATTAAAATAATCGAACTAAACTTGAGCCAATATCGAACCGAACTCGAGTTGCTCACGAGCAGTTTGATCGTTTGTCAGCCCTACCTCTAATGAAGCTTCCCCTTTGTAATTTGGATAATATCCTAGTGGATTTTCCTCTCATCTGAGAGATCAAAGGTTTTCTCCCTAATTTATGGGGTTTCCACGTTATTTTTGGTGTCTTTGATTGGATGTTTGGTTCTCATCTCGATCTCTTCACTGTTCTTCTCCAAATCAACTACAAATTCAAATGATGGAGCGAAATTAGGGTTCTGGCCTAATTTTGCATCAACATTTTGGCGTCGTCCGTGGGGACGGAGCTAGAAGTCATGCCTGCTACCAGGAGATCGGGCGAACTGTAATCGGCATCCAAGAGCAATGGAGCCCAGTGCCAGCAACATTCTCAGCGGTAGAGGGGAATCCTCCTGCTCTGAACAACACACCAATGATCGCTAACGAAATCCCACCAGTCCAGCCCAGGAGTGTTGAAATTCTTGATGAGCACTTTAGAGCTGTGGAACAGCAGATCGCAGAGCTTAGGCGTACAATGATGACGGTGGAGCGCCATGTCTCTCAGGCTACGGTGCCTAATATTATATGTTTAAATATATCCATTATATTTCCCTCTCTCTATCTATATTTAAACATATAAATTAAATATTATCTTACCCTCCATCCATGTGCATGGTTTAAAATTCAAAACATTATCTCATCATTATGTTAATTATATCCTTTCATATATACATATATATCACTCATCTAATTCAATTAAATTCAATTTCGAGGAGTCTCATTATCTAACCAAAATGATTCGGCTTTTCCTAAATTACCAAAATAACCTTGATGACTCTTATTAACCCTAATTAAGGCATTATCCAATGTCATCTCTCATTTCAAATTCAAGGGACCTTTCTAATTATCTTATTGTTTAAATAATTAGAATTCTACTCCACTAAACTCAATTCATCCAACCATGGAACTTTCTTTTATTAAACATAGATTTTAAGAAAATAATTAAAAAAAATTATACCATAAAATCTTCGGATTTTACACTAATATTTCTAATGCCCCTTTCCACTTAAGAATGAAATATAATATAATTTAAATTTTAAAATTAAACCAACTAATAATTAAAAATTCCACTAAATACTAATAAAATCAACTTGCATGCTAAATATAATACAATTTAAAATTTAAAATTAAACTAACCGATAAGGAAATAATTAAAAATTCCATTAATTACTAATAAAATCAACCCCCATGTTAAATATAATATAATTTAATATTTAAAATTAAATTAACCCGATAAGGTAATAATAAAAACTTTGGTTTCCAATCCGACTTAAATATAAGATAATTTAAATTTTAAAATTAAACCAACCCGATAAGGTAATAATTTAAATTTCTATTAATTATTAATACTCTCTCTTTAGTAACACTAATTATGAGTTTCCAATAATTACTTAGGTTTCCAAAATACTAATTATATTTCTCATGCCCCAGCACACTCCCACATCAGAATTCCGCAACAAAGTTTTTTATTTTTTTTTAATTTCTCGAATTTCAATGTCGCTTTTAGGGAGCACACTAATGACAGATGACAAGAACACCAATCATCCAGGTTCGGTTCTCAATACGAAAGAGATAAAGATCTTCTCAATCTTTCCTTCTAATCTTTTTATCCTAACTTTGTTTTTTTTTCTATGTTTTGCTCTAGGTTTTTCAACATCTTTACTCTCCCTGACCCTTAGGTACATCTACTACATAGTTATTTTTATTGCATCTATGGTAATTATATTTCTAGGTATCCTCATGTCAAATAATGTGGGAAACGTTGTTATTGGAATCTCCGCTGTGATCATCATCACGGTCCTTGCACTTGAGAAAGAAGAATACCGGAGAGATGAATTGCCCATAACAGCTCCACCTCCCCCTGCACTTCCTTCTCCTCATCCATGTCCATCGCCGCATGCGTAGCTATCACCACCACCTACACTCCCAACTCGATCTGCCGCAATAGCGATTGCCACCACCTCCAACTTCGCCTCCCATCAGCACTCCACCGCCGGCCATACAACCTATCTCCAATCGTTGATGAGAGTATTTCTAAAGATTATAGACTCGACAAACTCTAGCAAGTAGTTTTTTGTGATATGATCCGTGGAGAATCTTATTATATATATTCAAGAACTCATCTCCAACTGACTTTCATGAATCTTATTATATATATTAAAGGTGCATGTGGTTTGATCTTTTCAAGTGAGTCTTCACTTTGCTTGTTTGTTTTTTTCAGAATTAGATAAATTTCATTCTATTAAAAGTAATTGTTATTTCTATATTTATTTATTTATTATTATTTTATATGAATTGAGCTTATGTGATTCCTTCTATTTTTAGGGGGAAAGCAACATTATATATCTTTTATATTATTAAAAGTACATGTGTGATAATTGATCTCATTGAATATCTAGAGTTGCCAGGGTCGTGCCGGCCCGGGCACTGCACAACTCGGCACATTCCGGGTCATGTTTGGCATAGCCTGGCATGTTTCAAATCGTCTTTGTAGGTCTCAGTGCACCCGCCGTGTGTTGGGCGCGCACTCACCTGCAGTCTTAGGCTCATTTAATTTTTTTTAACTTTTAAAAAAGAAAACGAATTTGAAAAAATCATAAAAATTATAAAATTAAAAACTAGAAATTTATAAAAAAAATAGAAAAACATAAATTATTGGACCATTACAACAAAAAACGATAAATACACGCATTAATTCAAAAAATAACTAAAAATCGAAAAATAAAAAATAAAAAATAATCATAAAATCTCTTTTAAAATCCCCACGAAAAGAAAAACTTATATAAAAGATTCCTAAAGCCTTATAAATTGAAAAACTAAATAAGTTATGCGTTAGATTTTTGGGTCTTTTTGGGATCTTTTAAATTTTTAATAGATAAAAAATAATTTTTATGTAAGATTTTATTAATTAAAGTATTTTCTAAATTAGTATTTTACTAATTTAGATTTTAATGGATCACTGGCTGGATGGTTAATGATTTTGGGTCTCTAATCTAAGAGCAACTTTTCTCCCATAGTAGTTGAGCTATTCATTATACTATGATATGTGACCCACTATCATATCATTCACTATTTCAATTTTTCATAGTAAACATTTCATTATAAATATAATTCTCACTAAAAGTAATTAGTTAATATATTAAAAAATACCATATTTTAAAAATAAATTATTAAAATATTTTATCAATAGTGAATAGTATTAATTAAAAATCACATAAACAATCAAATTACATAATAAGAATACATTAAAAATATATTAATTTCATTTTTAAGCAACTGTTATTTTTTAAAAAACATTAATCAAATTTCAAAATATTATATAAACCGTTTTCAAAACAAAAAATTGCATAAACAATCCAATTACAAAAAATAATTTAAAAGTATAAAATTAGAATGCATTTAAAAACATCTTACTTAAATAATTAAAATTACATTACTTTTATTTTTAAGCAATGGTTATTTAAAAGAAAACGTTTTGAAAAAAAAAAACTGTTTAAAAAAATAAAAAAGGGGCCCACAATTGAGCGCTCAATTGCCACCGAGCGCTCATAGTGGGAGCTCAATTGGTTGAGCGCTCATTGAGCGCTCATCCATCTCCCATTGAGAAGTTGTTAAACCTCATATATTTAAAAGAATAATAGGGCTAGCAGTTGTTAAACCTTATTAAAGTAAGCGGGTGGAGTTCACCTTTGGTACTTTAGTAGGGAAAGCAGTTTGATAGTGACTTCTTTCTTAGCAGTTTGATAGTGACTTCTTTCTTAGACTTTCGTCCTTTAGATTACATATGTTTTCATGCCTTGAATTTGTGCTTCTTTTCAAGTGATTGTTGAATTCTCATCTTGTACATTCCATGTCTCAGTTGCAACTTATTTTCCAGTGAATGGCATAAAGTGAGCAAAAATGTTTTGCAATCTCATTGTTTTTGTTTCAAGAGAGTAATAATATGGTTGTTCAATTTTTGCAGGCAAATATGGCTCGCCGGAGAATTTTTGAGAAAAGATTACTGCTGGAAAATGGATTAAAATGAAGCTTGGTCATTGTTAACCGTTTCACTTTGTTTTGTTTTGTTTTCAATGTGGTAACTGTTTATTGCCATTTTGATTGGTTCGGAGAAGAGACTACCACTTGCGACATGTTATTTGTTGTTGAAATCATGCTATATGTATTTTCCACTGTATTTTTATTTCCATCATCTTTTGATACATGAGGGATGAACTTGAAGCTTTTTTTTTTGGATAAATGTGGACAAGCCACTAGCACACTTGTAAAATCCAGGGAATTTTAAGAAATAAAAATGAAAAAAAATTTTATAAATACCCTAGAGTTTAAATGGGGAGTTAAAAGAGGGAAATTAAGTTTTAAAAGGGATTTAAAAACCCTAACTAGGGTTTTTGGTGACCAAAAGGACTATCTGGTAATTTTGAAAACTTTGGGGGACTAAAAGAAAATTATTCCCTCTCACAGCCATGGACCTGTACGTAATTTTAAAAGTGTCAGGGATCTCTGGTAAATTTTCTTTGAGAGAACCCTTTAAGAGAGAGAATGAGCCAGTGAGATTAAATCATCTCGCGTCAGAGTATATCTCGAGGTGTTATAACGGCCCACTGGGGCCATGTGGCAGCGAGATCCGATCAATCTATCGCAAAACCGGATCTGAGGCACCAAGAGGAAGGGGATGAAAGAGAGCCCTACTGTGCGATCAAATCACGGGCCACTCATCCGAGGATCGGGTTCAATCCAGGCGCAAGATTTGATCTCAATCCTCTATATACTAAACCAAAGCGTAGAACCATCGCAATCGTTGATCGATGGGGATGTGGCGAGATCGAAACACGGAAATAATCCCAGCCGTTTGTTCACACGAGCCGGTGACCCCGAACGCCAACGCTCGCCGCCATGAAGCCGCCGCCTTCGGCCCGTTACTGGAAAGGCCGGCGATGGATGAAGGTTACATACGAAGCATCGCTCGTTTCCTCGGCCTATAAAGGTAGAATCCAGGTAACAACCGGCATAGAGTGCGAGGGGAAGCGAGAGCTATAGCGAAAGGAGCTCCGGTGAGCTTCGTGATTGGAGAAAGGAGGAAGACGCCACCGCGGAGCTCAGCGCCGAGCTTGGTTCTCGTGGTAGTCACGATCGGACGGCAAAGAGAACCGACGCTGGAAGGGTGACGTGCTCTCGGGCACGGGAAGGTGGTGGCCGGCGTCGTCGACGCCGACGAGGAGCTCTCGGAGGCGTAGTTCATCGTCCTCGCCTACGTAACTTCTTTTCTTCTTCACCCCATTTACATGTGATCAATGCGTGTGAGATGTTGCCGCTGCGATCTCAGGGGTGTAGCTCAGGCTTGGGGTAACTCAGCGGAGGTGGTGGAGGGAGGTCAGCACCGGACGGAACTTAGGAAAAGGGGCGCGACCTCGGCCCGAGTCTTTCCTGTGCGGAGGGAGTTGCTGCCGGCCTCCGTGACCTCAATAGAGCTCGATCGTGGTCGAGAGAAGGAGAGGGAGAGAGGTTGAAGAAAGAGAGTGAATAAAAAAAAATTAATAATAATAGTAATAGAAATATATATATATATATATATATATATATATATATATATATATATATATATATATAGTTAACAGATTTAAAAGTTAATAAAATGAATGTTAACACAGTATGACATAATAAAGATTAATTAATATTTTTTTTCTCTTGAATTAGTACACTAGTTAGTTATTGTGACAAATAATCATTAGCTAGTTGAGATAATAAATTTGGAAAACTATAGAAGTGTGACAACATTTAAATATTTTAGAAACTATGATATATAGTTGATTTATTATTTTGAAGCATGGTATTGTGACAAAATGATAGTGTGACAATAGATAAATAAATATAGTTACACTAACTATATGTGACAAAGTCAGGAAATAAAACCTAGGAATATTGATTTATTTTTAGTTATGAAGGTGTGACACTTAAATAAGAATAGCTCATTACATTATTTTGTGTGACATCTAAATTGATCAAATAGTTGTACGGTTGGACTACTATAAGGAACTATTGAGTATGCGGCATAATGATTAATTAACAATTATTATGAACATTTGAGGTGTGACAAATAGAAGTAAATAATTTCTTATATTTAGATAAATGGTTAAATTATGAAAATTGTTTGGTAAGGAAGCTAAAAAAAGAGGCTAATTAAGCCCTAAACAAGCTGGAACCTTAAACTTTAGAGTCAAGGGTCTCCAATTGACTAAAATGCCCTTCTATAGTAAAAAGGGGGTTAAGATCAAATTGAATAGGCCCAACTCAACTGAAAAGACTTAATAAGAGTCAGACTCGACAAATAGACTAGAGTTGACTAGGTTTAACCAAAGTAGGTCTAAAAGTCAACTAAAGGACATAGAGACTGGAATAAAGTAACTTGAGAGAGATGGTCCTTAGGACCCGTTAGTGGGCCTAAGCCCAACAGGAACGTTGGACATGCTTGTGAAACTAGGAACCTAGGAACTTGTCGAAAGCTTGACTCTAATAAGGGTCTATGTATGCCAGATACTCTCGGGGAGTTGTTGGCACACTAAGAGAAGACTAGAGGGACATCTAGTTTCGACGAACCAGAGGTAAGTACACTTGCCTAGTTTCCACCCGGTTTTAGGGATTTTTCTTGGACATGCTATGTATTCTTATTACATGCCTTGCTGGTGCCAAACATGCTATTCATATCTGTTTTAGATTCCTGTTGAGCATGTATGATTGTTCTCGGGACGTTGGTGTCCCTGTTTGCTATGTTCTACAGCCCGGATTCAGTGGAGCTAGGGAAGCTCCAATTAAGGAATGTTCAGTGGGGCAGACTGACGACTTTCTGTCTCGCCTTACGAGAGAAGCTAATCTCGGAGGTCTTACTCGCCGCTGGGCGTGGTATCATCGACGTGTTAACACGTAGAAGAGGTAGTTCTACCGACGGCCAGGAGGGTCAAACGACCGCCTAGGTCGATTTATAGCAAATAGAATTTGGACATCTTGGGGAGTGAACCTTGAGTTCTCTTAAAACTCATTACAGAGCCCGAGGGCTTCTGTATCAGGGGTCGTACCTTTGATTTGTTTCTGGTAGACTCCTAGGACCTTACTGTTGATATTATGATCTCATTGGTTGTCATACTTCTTATTTATGACATTGTGACCTGCAGGGGTACTTACTGGGCTTTCCATTCGAAAGCTCATGTGTTTTCTCTTTTCCTCTTTTACAGATTCCGAGGTTTAGGAGGGAAAGGAACCTGGGGGGAAGTCACAGGGAGACCAGAGGTTTTAGGAGCCTACTTTATCTTTATCTTTTATGAGCATTTTTATTGTAGGACCCGTATAGGGACCAGACTGTTATAGGGCCTATGGACCCTAATAACTCTATGTTCTTATGAACTCGAGTTTATGCTTATATTATGGATTGTTATCTGCTTATCACATTATTAGGCCTTGTATTGGAGTTGGGTTTATCTCTACTTTAATACGGCCGGTCTGTTGACGTGCTCGAGGTCCCGGAATCCGGGTCGGGGCGTTACAACACTGTAGATGTGGTTCAAACACTCAACCATTTTTTTGGTGAAAAAAATGAGTTATGAAAGTTGGTAAGCTATTTTAATATTTAAAATAGGTTTTTTTCATTATTTTTTTAAAAATAATCTGGTCAATATGGTCATGAGTCGAGCTTGTGTAGCTTGATTAGAGTGATTCGGGTCGGGGTACGGCCAGTCGTCGACCCATTTTATTTTCGCGGTGCCGCGTGCACGCCACGAATCAAGATATGGAGCACGGCACGGCCGCGCGCACCGCATCAGCACGTCAAGCACGGCCCATTTATTAAAATATTATTTAAATTTAAAAAAAATCAAAAAAATTCTAAAAAAATTCTAAAAAATTCTAAACAAATCTAAAAAATTGTAAAATAAATCTAAATTAACAAACAGTACTGAAAAAGGAAAGCAGTGAAAATCTTTTTACTTGATCAAAGCTTCAACTTTATGAGTATGTGACCATTATTTAATACTTCTTTTACTAATGTTTTGTTTGTACATGATCATGGAAACAAATCACAAGCTTATCTACTTCCCAAGATTAATACTACTATATATAAATCTTTTAAACTTTATATATATATATATATATATATATATATATTTGTTTATATTTACATATTAAATTAGTTTTTTTTTTCATATCTAATGAAACCTCTCACAAATTATAAGCACTCATCATGAGCACCACAAACTCGGTACTCCTTCAATCCTTATTGTATGATTACATGAGTGTTTTCAGATGTGGACAAGAATATTTATAATTTTTATGTTTGGATAAAAATACACTTTTTTCTGTGAGCATGAAAAAGAGATGGAAAGGAGGTTCATCTTCATCTATTTTTATCCAACTCACATTCTCACCATCACTTTTAGGGATGATTAGATCCCACATTAAATTACATCTTTCCAAAGATGGAAAGGAGGTTCATCTTCTCATCAGTTCCCCATCCTTGCATATCAGATAACAGAAGTACAAGTAAATCAGCATGCTTTACTTGAACATATTACCTACTCAAGATTAGAGGCTACATTTAAAAGATGGAATCTATAGAAGAATACGTTCAATTGATCAGGCAGATCAGCTTTAAGCAAGTGTGTATCTTATATTTCATTTGGAGTTTTATATTTTATCTAAAACATATTACCTCTCAAGATTAGAGGCTACATTTAAAATTCAAGGTAAATTATAAATAAATCTGAAACAGGGAGTAAAATGTCAAAAAAAAAGAACAATTTAAGAGAAAATTAAAACTTGTTTGTGGAGGGTGTGGAACCGAAAGATTAATAATCGAAGAAAAATCAACATAAAGTGACTGTCTAACACCTAATTAATTTTAAGTTTTAATAAATTTAAAACATACCAACAGCTCCATAAGAGTTGCCCACTTTTTTTAAAATAAAAAATAAAAAAATTTAAAATCCGCCACGTCGCAAAATATCGCTACCGCCACGCGTCGATTTGGGCGGCCGTGTAATGGGGCCGTGTCGTGGGCTTTGGCCGCATACCGACCGTGCACCGCCCGATTCTATCGCTCATTCCGGGTCGTGCAGTGCACGCTGCCGGATCGTGATGAGCGTCTTGCGGGCAGGCGGCGGCCCAAAATCCAACTCTAAGCTTGATTAATATATGAGCTCTTGATCTCGATTTATTGGTAATTTGAGCTTCACGAGCCGAGCTCGAGTAGCTTGATTAATAGACGAGTCGAGCTTGAGCAAAAAAATTAGGAGCGCCCGCCCATTAAGCTGTTTGCTTTATTGCCTCTGAGAGGTTTTGTCCTTATTAATTCCACATGTTTGTTAGGAGGAATCTTAGGTTGTTACAATGTTCTTATAAATACAATGAAAAGCCTTGCAGAAAGGCAGACAATTACTTCCAAATTATCCTCTCCTCTGTTCTTTCCTCCTCTTTTTCTTTCCCTGAGCTCCCGCTTCAGACTTGTCTAAGACAAAGCCATGCAGTTTGACATCATCTACGAAATGAAAGCAGACACTGAGACACAGCTTCCTCGTGAATTTAAGTTTGTTCATCCATTCATGAAGACTTTTTTCCCATGGCTCCTCCTTCCAACCTTTTGTTCTTCTTTCTTGTTTCTTGAACATGTTCATAATGACCACCATCAAAGCCACAACTATACATAACATGGAACTTTAAAGTGATCACAAGTCCTTGTAGAAAAACAACTCATATATATATACATACATGATGATCTTATTTATTATTCTATGTATGTGAAGTTTTGGTCTTTTTACTCATAAGTGGTCGTAGTTTGGTGCACCAGTACTGTTGTTGGTGCTTGTAACATTGACTTGAGAAATAGAATTTTTTATTTATTTTTTTGATACTACGTACTAGGTATTAGGGTTTCAAGTATTTATCTCTTTATATTTTGTATTTATCTCTATATATGTTTAGTTCCTATTTTACCCCCGTAGTGGTATTATATATACCCCAACTTCTTATCAATAATGTTGAGATCTTTTCCTATCATGGTATCAAGAGCCTAGATCCAAAAACCTTAGATTTTTTTTTTTCTTTTCCACGTCGTTCGCCGCACGCCGGCCACTCAACCCCAGTCGCACACCAGCCCTCATCTGCGTTTAACCTCCAAGACGACATTTTGCTCTTCGCTTCCGCCCTCATTACAAGCCCAAGAATACCCCTCAGGTGGGTCCCCACCTCACGCCTCCTTGCTATCGTGGCGACACCCGAGCCAAGCACTCGGCCGATGGTCCCACCGGCCCGCTTCAACCCCCACGCTACCACCTTCCCATTAGCGTTCACCTCGCTAGCCTCCAAAGGATGGTCACACAATTCCAATCTCACAAATCTCACACACTGCAAAAGCTTCACACATCACTTTAGGACAAATTCCGGGTCAACATAATCTCACACAATTGCAAAGTCAAGTAACATCAAATTCGTGTCAAATTCGGTCAACACAATCTCACACAATTTGCAAAATTTGGGCAAGCATCAATTCAGTCCACTCGGGTCAACACAATCTCACACAATTGCAAAGCCAGTCAACACCACACACTAGCAACCGCGGGTTTCCAGCTATTGCCCTTGGTCAACCACAGGCTTCAATCACTTGCAACCGGTTTCAAGCAATTGACTAGGTGATCACCACCAATTTCCCCTGCGCGCCCCTGCATACCCCAGATCTTACCTACCACTACTGATCCACCATGGCCCGTCGCCGCAAGTCCAATAGCTCCAACCGGTCCTCCCCGCAATCTTGGGCTTCCCGTCCGCCATCGCCATTGCTCAACCATGGCCTGGCTCTCATGGCAAGTGTCAGATCTATGGCACTATCGGTCACTTTGCTTGCCAGTGCCGTCTTGTTTCCCCAACTACATGGGATCACATTCCGATACCACCTCATGGCCCTCCTCGTGTACTCACTGCCACACACACTACCCTGCACCAGGTGCTCCCTCTGTTTGGGTTGTTGATTCCGTGCTTCTCATCATGTTACAATATTGTCAACCCGACGCCTCACCCTTACACAAAGTCTCGAGATCGTATGCGCCATTGGTAATGTATGCGTCTCCCCATTAAGCATATGGGATCTATGCTTCTTTCGACGTCACATGGCTCTCTTACTCTTACGTCACACGGGGGTAATTCTGGTCACGGGATGGCGTAAGGATGGTGTCTATGTTTGGCCGACCACTCCACCACATCTACCGGCTTCTCCTCCCAACTTCCCCGCCCTTAGTTCGGTTCGTTCCTCTTCACCTTTGCTTTCATTGTGGCACAGTCGTTTTGGTCATCCTTCTGTTAAAGTCTTCAAACAACAATTGTTATCCTCCGGTATTTCCTTTTCGTATTCTGACTTACTCAATTTTTCTTGCCATTAGGTGGTCATATTAATAAAAGCCACAAGCTTCATTTTTTCTCAATCCTCCGCCTCTTCTTCCTCCCCTCTTGAAATAATATATTCTCATGTTTGACGATACTGGTCCTATCTCTTGATGGCTACAAATATTATGTCATCTTTGTTGATCACTTTACCAAATATATTTGGTTTTATCCTCTTATTCGGAAGTCTGATGTCCATGCGACTTTTGTTGCCTTCAAAAGCCTGGTTGAAAAGAAATTTCAGCTACCCATCCGCACATTATACTCTGACAATGGTGAGGAATACATTGCTCTTCGCCCATTTCTCACTACCAATGGTATTTCTCATCTCACTACCCCTCCACACACTCCAGAACACAATGGATATTACGAGCAGAGCATCGCACATTGTCGACCAAATTTTGTCCTTGCTTCATCATGCTTCTCTTCCCACTGTTCGGCCCTTCTCCTTTCTTTGTTGCGGTTTTTCTAATTAATCGCATGCCCAAAGCAAACTTACAGCCTCGCTTCTTCCTTTGAGTTTCTCTTCCACGAAAAACCACATCATCACACATCTCTTCATGTCTTTGGTTGTCTTTGTTTTCCTTGGCTTCGTCCATATACTACTCACAAACTTGACCCTCGGTCGCCCAAATGCACATGTCTTCTAGGATATTCCTTTACTCAGTGTGCATCTATTTGTTATGATCTCTCCACCCACAAGCTTGTCATCTCTCGTCATGTTCGCTTTGTTGAAAATGATTTTCCTTTCTCCCTGTCCTCGTCCACCTCCGCCCCTGCTGAACCTTTTGATCCAACCTTCACCGCATCATCCTCAAGCTACTGACCATCGCGTTGCCCCCAAGTTGCCTCCAAGCACCTTTGGCTTCACCTCCTGTGCAGCCTCCTTCAGTGCGGCCTACACCGCTCGAGGCCCATCCCGACGCCCTGCACGATCCGCGTCCGCCCAGCGGCTGGGTCTACCGCCGCCTATCATCGAGGTTCCGCCCCGGTCCCTTTGGCCCCGCCTCAGCGGCCCGTCTCCGCCGACGACTCCTCCCCAGCTTTACTCCCCGATCCCGCCAAGGGCTCTTCCCCGTCTTCAGCGGTTCCCGGCGGCCTTCCTCGGTTCACGCATCTTCCTCAGGTTGCTCCCAATATCGCTACTAATGTTCACCCCGATGACTACTCGGTTCAAGAACTCTATTTTCAAGCCCAATCCGGAAGTACACTCTCTACCTTTCACGGTTTCTTGAGAAAACACCTTTCTGATGTACAGCTCTTCGCCATCCGCACTGGTTTCAATCCATGCAAGCCAAATATGATGCTCTTCAACACAACAAAACCTGGGTACTTGTTCCTCCTGTTCCTCATCAGAACCTTGTTAGGAGCAAATGGGTGTTCCGTATCAAACGACGCTCGGATGGTACTATTGACCGGTATAAAGCTCGGCTTGTTGCTAAAGGATTTCATCAGCGTCTCGGCGTTGATTTTCATAAGACTTTATTGATTGTTAATCCGGGTCACTGCTGTTAAATCTTCTTACGAGTGTGTAGCCTTGCATCACAGTGAGTCCTGCTCGCGGCTTGATGTGAACAATACCTTCCTCAATGGCCGTCTCACTGAGGAAGTTTACATGACTCAACCTCCTAGCATGCGTAATCCTCAGTTTCCCGATTATGTTTGTCGTTTGCAGAAGGCTCTCTATGGTTTGAAGCAAGCCCCGCGAGCATGGTACCAGGAGTTGAAGCTCTTTCTTCAGTCTCTTGGTTTCGTTACTTCCTCAGCAGAATGCATCACTCTTCATTACGTCGGTGGGCTCCACTCTTATCTATTTTTTCCGGTTTATGTTGATGATCTTCTCGATTCGGCGTTGATCCTCATCTAGTTGATGGTATTATTACGGCAACTTGACTCCAAATTTTCCACCAAGGATCTTGGGTTGCTCTCTTTTACGTCGCGGTATTGAGGTTACTCCGACCTCGTGGGTGTGCTTCTTTCTCGGCCCGGTATGTTGTTGATCTTCTGCAGAAACACCACATGCTTGACTCAAAACCGGTTTCTACGCCCCTTGCTGTTGGTGCATCACTTCTTCTTCATGATGGATCCTCTTTGGTTGATGCCACCAAATATAGACAAGTTATTGGTGGTCTTCAACATTTGCGCATGACTCGCCCTGACATTTCTTTTGCTGTCAACAAACTTTCTCAGTTCATGCATCAGCCTACTGCGAATCATTGGGGGGCTGTTAAGCGCTTGCTCCGGTATTTGAATGGCACCAAATCTCTTGGCATTCGGCTTCGGGCAAATTCTCCTCTTGACACGCTTTTCCGATGCCGATTGGGGGGTAATCCTGATGATCGTTCCTCCACATGTGCATATGTTATGTTATTGGGTGCCAATCCCATCTCTCGGCGGTCTACAAAAGCAACGCGATTGTTGCTGCATCCACCGAGGCGAATTATCGTGCTATTGCTGCTTCGCTTGCCGAATTCAATGGATCAAAACACTTCTTCATGAACTACATGTCCTCGTCTCTTCCGGACCTACTATCTACTGACAATCTTGGTGCCACGTATCTAGTGCTAATCCCGTGTTTCATTCACTTGATGAAACATCTTGCCATTGACTATCACTTTGTCCCATGATCTTGTTCAGGTCTTCCCTTCTCCCAGGGTTGTTCATGTCACTTCTTGTTGATCAACTTTGGCACTCTAACGAAAACCTTTTGTCCTCGACTACTTGACATTTGTGACAAGATTGGTGTTGCTTCTCGTACACCATCTTGAGGGGGCCTATTAGGGTTTCAAGTATTTATCTCTTTATATTTTGTATTTATCTCTATATATGTTTAGTTCCTATTTTATCCCTGTAGTGGTATTATATATACCTCAACTTCTTATCAATAATGTTGAGATCTTTTCCTATCACTAGGCATGCACTGGCGTAAATTTATGGTGCTATATATGTATGTGGTTGAGAGGGATGAAGTAGTGAATCCTCATTAACCTTTAAATTGTCATAAGTATGGTTGTTTGTATTTGGTTCTATCGTGCACTCATCACCAATGTGAATGGTATTTGGGGGCCCATTCAAATTTCGTCCCACTTCTGATTAATTGATGGTTTGGGTGGTTGTTTGAGGTTGGATGGGTTGAGAGCATGAGTAGCTAGAACCATTACTTGGGCCTTCCATTTCCTTTGCTAATTCATTTTATGCAAGTTCCTTCCAGCTCTGAGTCTGGATTGTGTTTAATTCTAACTCTAATTCATTTGAACCCAGATGTGGGTCCAGTTCAAATGAGCCCTCTCCTATCATAATTAGGGTTGTCAAACGATCAAGCTATTCGTGAGCAGCTCGAGATCAGTTCGATAAAAGCTCGAGCTCGGCTCCGAATTTCGAGCTTTCGAGCTGAGCTTGAGCTTCAATTTCGAGCTCGAAATTAATTTCGAGCCGAGTCGAGCTCAGCTTGAAAGCTCGAAATTTAATATTAATATATTAATATTAATAAAATATCAGCAAAATATTAATACAATATAGTAAAATATTAATAAATATTAATATAAATTAATAAAATATTAAATATTTAGTATTGATATATAATATATAATATTAAAAAATTAATTTATAAATAGGTTTTTAATTTTAAACTAAATCTGAGATATTAAAATTTTAATTAAGTTTTTAATTTCGAGCTTTCGAAATTAAAATCGTAGGCTCGAAATGCAAACTTATTCAGTAATTTTGAAATTTAGAATTTAATTCGAAATTTTCATCGATCAAGCTCAGCCCGTTTACCGCCCTAATCATAATAGGATCTAGTACAAGTATACAACATCATTGACTGACTGATGGGCCGGCTTATGAATGATGGATCCGGGTTTGCTGGGTTTGGGCCCATTTGAATTCCCATGTTTGCCAGTCATCCCCCTTGCCCTTGGGTTGGATGGTTCCCCATGAGCGCCTGATGATGTGTCCACTTTCCAGGAATATGTTTCAATGGAGGTTTTCTTTTGATTTGGATAAACAGCCATACATAACAACTATCTCCTCTCTCTTTGTTTTTATTTATTTATTTATTTATTTTTTAAAAAAAGAAGGTTCTCTGTTTTTCACTTTTTCTAGCTGCCATGCTGGCGAGGCCAGAGCACACACGCGACGCCGAGGACAGAGGGGTTTTGGACGGAAATGCCCTCTTTTTTTTTCTTTTTTTTTTGAAGAATCAAATGAATGTTTGTCCATTTAGTTGAGATCCATTCACACCATTTATACTCCATCGTCTCTCCCCCTGCTTCTTCTCCCGCACACTCGCACAGTATCCACTTCTCCTCTCTCCCTCTATCAATGCCTCCTTTTCCTTGTTGCAGCGCTGATGCTCAAGACACCGTCCGCCTGATCATTCACTGGGTCATCATCGGCGGCTGTCTTGGGCTGCAGCTTGCCAGCGCCTGGGAATCCAACTGGAAAACAGGGACATCTCTGTTAATAAGCTCATATATGGTGATTTTCGCCTACTATGGATGGGGGATTTTGGGTCTTCCCCAATGGAGGTAACCAGGATCCATTACTCCCGGTGACTATCGCGGCTCCGGAGGCTGGTGAGGTGGCCGGCACCAACTAGGCAACTAGTTTATTTGTTCTTCACCTCTCTATTACATATTGGCTGGGTTTTAGGTTTTGTTTTATCCAAGTATATTGAACTCATTTAACTCCATTAACTTTGCTTTTTTTTAAATGAAAGGTATGGAGGAGAGGGTTTTATTAGGGTTTTTAATGAAATGTATAGAGAGGGTTTTAGGGTTTCTTTGTTATATTTGTCTTTTTTTTTTAATGAAATATTATGCAATGTTTTGGACGACGACAGAGGGTTAAAATGCATCTGAATGGGTACGGATTCTAACTTATTATTAGGGTTTTAGGGTGAGGAAGATGAAGGTCCAGTGATTGCATTTTCTTTTATCTGTCTTTTTTTTTTTTTTTTACTGTTGTTTTTGTTTGAGATTATGATCTCATCTGTTACTTGGGAATGTTGATAAATGTTTTGTTTGTGAATTTGAAAGCTAGTTGTTTTTGGTTTTTTTTAATGGGAAACAGAGGACCTTGTACAACAGAAAGAGAAGCAGAGGTTTTGAGAGGATGGGAAATTTTGTTGCATTGATATGGTGATAGAAAAAATGTTATATATGGGATATGTAAATATTAGACTGTTAAAACAATCAATAGAAATTTCATTCAAGAATAATTCTGTGAAATTTCATTCAACCACAAGCAAATAAGAAATCAAACTGATATGAAATTGCCAAGTTTTGCTCAAAAGATAACAAAAAGACACCATAGAATAATCCCACATCAACAGGTTGTCAAATGTGTGCCACATGCAAATGGTGAAGTTTTCAGCCTTGTAATATCCAAGTCATAGAACACAGCATAACATACACCAAGTCATACAATAAGAATAAAATGATAAGTATATCAAATTCTGAAGTTCAAACAGATAAAATCTGTGAATGATTAAGAAGAGGACTACCTGAAGCTTTTCTAGTGTTTTTGATAGGGAAGAAAATATCCAGAGAATAAAACATGCATCTAAAAGAGCAACAGGCAGCACCAGGAATAAAAATTTTAAATTGTGAATCTGTGCCCATGCAGTTGTATTTTAATGCAACTGATCCCTTGGGTGAACTTTGGCAATGGGCTTGGATTATAAGAAAACCTAAAACCCTCCGTTGTCGTCCAGAACTATGCATAATATTTCATTAAAAAGAAAAAGACAAATATAACATAGAAAACCTAAAACCTAAAACCCTCTCCTCCACACATTTCATTAAAAAAAAAGGCAAAGTTAACCGAGTTCAATACAAGAGAAAACCTAAAACCCAGCAAATGTAATAGAGAGGATTGAAACATAGAAACTTAGTTGGTGCAGGCCGCCTCGCCTTCGCCAGTCATTGACGTCACGGTTGTCACCGGCGTGCCACCGGGAGAGGTGGAATCGGACATTGACACCGATAATGGAACACCCAAAATCCCAATGCATAATACACAAAAATAATCACATAAGAACCCATCAGCAACAAAATCTTTAAGGACCTTTTCAGTACCCATACACTTGAAAGTTGCAGCGCAACACAGCCACACCAAAAAAGCCAATGTAGTACCATGCGGGTGGTGTCTTGCATGTCGACATTGCGGGCAGTGTCTTGAGCGTTGATGTTGCGACGAGGCGGCATTGTAGATAGAGGGAGAGAGGAGGAGACTGGAGACTCGAGATTGGGAGAAGGCCTTCGGAACTTCCACTTCGACTTGATAGCAAAGGGAAAGCCGCCCTAAAGCTGGAACGGGCTAGGGATGTCCTTGAGAGATGATGATTCCTAATTCAGAAGAACACACAAATCCAATCAATCAATTCCACTTTTTTTTTTCTTTCAAAAACAAAATAATAATAAATTCAAAACAAAACAAAAACATACATACCTTGATTTTCTTGAGCAGGTTATACCCAGTTATCCCAGGTATGCAGTAATCAGTAATAATCAAATTCACATCAATTTCCTGAACAAAAAAACAAACAAACAAACAGAAAAACACATGAATAAACCAAGCACAAAAAACCATTGAAACAACATTAGAATATAAACCAAAGTGTACCAATTAAAGAACTCCAGAGCTATGCTTCCAGAATCCACTATAGTCACTGAAGAACCAAAAAAGGAAAAACAAAAATCAGAATGCGAAGATCTAACAATCAGTGAATATGAAGATTCAAGAATATTTAGAAGCAATTCATTCATTAGAATGCGAAGATCTAACAATCTGATTAGAGCTAGTAAAGGGGAAAATATAGATTTGTTATATGATTAGATTCTATTCAACAACATGCAGCATCTTAATTAGACATCAAAATGAATCAACAAGATATCAACAATGATTTTTCATCAATAAATGTGTTGATAAGACATCAAAATGAATCAACAAGATATCATCAATGATTTTTCATCAATAAATGTGTTGATAAATGAGCAATTCATCCATTACAAATTATATAGAGGAAGATCTATAGATACAAGAACAATTAAAAGTCAAGGATATTACATAAGCAAGGATAAACATGAAGATTCATTCAATGGAAAAAAAACTACTCAAGAAAAGAAACCATAATTTCATCCACAAGTATCAGAAAAATCAATCTACACAAAGATATAAAATTATGATACATATTTTAGTTCGTACCACTCTGTGCATACTGTTCGAAACGAGGCAATGAACATATTCAACCCCACATTTTAAGCTGATTGTTTATAACAAAATACGTATCAGAGATGGCCACTTCATTTATCTTTATAATAAAAAAGTTTTACATAGGTTCACATTTAAGGAATAACAATTGGTACAGAATTTGATGTGGAAAGAGTGATAGAAAGTAATATTCTTACCGTTTTGTAGAAATAATGGAAGTTCATCCGCTTAGAAAAATGACTGCAGATATGGGAAAGTACCAGGTAACCACTAGGTGAAAGCCTCCCATAAATCAGGGTGATTTTGTAAGAGGAATGAAACCTATCATAAATAAGTGGAATGAATCACAAAAAACCATTTTTTTTTTATCAAACCTTTTAAGTTTGACAATGAAAAATATACCTTTTGGTAGACATCTGAGATGTTCGATGGCATAAACAAATATTTACTAATAACTTCAATGAATGACTTATAAGTCTTCGGATCATCTAGTTGTGAATAATATTGTTTGGAGGCTGATATGAATGAGCATTGTTTGTGCATTGATGCTTTACTAATTCCATCTAGTTGCGATTCGCTAGAGCTTCAATTCTCAGGGAAGGCTAGTCTTGGTTGAAGGTACTTGATGAGGATTGTGTTTCATTGAACTCTCCAATGGTAACAAAAGGTGGTGGTCAATTATGTTAATCATGCTATAGTGTTCGGTATGGAAAAAAGAGAAGAAGATTTTTTAAGGTAGGCCATGTCAGTGGAGCGAGGTCTTTGAGACCATATATTGTTTCCTTACTTACAAGAGACTAGATTATATGAGTTGGGAGTCAGTCAGAACAGGACCGGACCATTGAACCGGGGAAAGGCAAGGTTCAAGGGTCGGGGTCGGACTGGATTTAATAAATAAAAATAAAAATATAATATATTAAATAATAAACTAATTTTTTAATGAAATACACAAAATATATTAAACAAAACAAGTCTCATGATTCTCCATATTTAAAACACCAAGTTTAACAACAATTAAACTAAATCCATATTAAAATACTAAATAAAATATTACGCAAGCATAATTTTATGGCAGAGTGAAATATGATAAAAGGATAAATAGATTCAAAGAGATCATGATGAGTAGATATTAGGATTACAATTTACAACATCCACGGATATCTGATTCTCTAGATGCTAACAACATTCATCCAGATGAAAACTACATTCCAAATAAATAGATTCAAAAAAGAAAAATCAGCATACATATTACATACTTCAAAAAAGAAAAATTTTGGAGAGAAGCAAATAACAAAAGGATGGCAGACCCATACTTCTCAAATACAAAATGACAGCCATGGAGGAAGATAAAATCAGCATACCTAGAACCTTGAAATCACGAATCTAGGGCAAGTGGCAATGGAGGAAGAGAAAGCCTGGAGCCAGGAAGATTGACAGAATGACAGCCACGAGATCTGCGAAACTAGGGCAAGCAATGGAGAAAAACTGAGAAGGAGAGGTGGAGAGGTGGTTCAAAAGCATATTCAGCATAGAGCTATACCTCTCTTTCGTGATCTGACGACGATGTCAAAGGCTCGAAGCTAGGGCAAGTGGCTGATCGAAGTGCTCCGAGCTCGACGGTGATTTTGAATCTGTGATTTTGGACGCCGGCGGGTGAGATCGCGACTCGCGATGCCTTATGACCTGGTATAAGCTTATTACAGGGCGCATAAGTTAAAGTACTATGCAAAATTGTAGCAATGAAGTAGTCAGGTCACTCATGACCAGGACCTGGGACATTCAACTTGAGTAAATTCATAGCATATCAAATTTTTCAATCAATCCCAAGCATAGAGGAAAATATAATAACATTGACCATTAGAGCAAAGTTCATGCATGGATACATTTATTAACAACACCCAATGTTTGGAAATTTGAAAACAACGGCTATATTAGATAAATGTTCCATCCACCTTTCAAAAAAACAAAAAAAAACAAAAAAAAAAGAATTTGAAAACAACTTTGATTTAAAATAAAAGGAAAAGAGCAGAAACAATCACAGGTGTAGTGGTCTTCAATACCTTGAGATTACAGTCACAGAAAATCCTGTTCTTCAGCAGAATTACTAAAATTAGCTATTCAAGGGCTTTCTCAATGAGTTATCAACCTGCAACAATGCAAAAGGTGAAGCAATTAGACACACATGCATTGTTCTTGGTGAAAATCCTGCATTGAAGGTTCACCATTATTTGCTTATTGAAACATCAAACCATCGCTAACACTAGTACTACCCCAACATCATCCCATTAATTGCTTATTGAAACAAAAGGTTTCATTCTCCATCTAATTATTTTGCAAAACAAACCTTATTTTATCACCACTCCCTCACTTCATCCCTTGCAATGGAATACCCCAGCAAGCAACAAACAATAACTTCTAGATCACTAACATCAACCCAAAATTAGTCAGCCAGCCTACGAATCAATTAGTCAGGAGGATAAAAGAAATGACAATTCTTGATTCAAATATATATGTCCACAATAGGTTCTTTGGCAAAGAATCAGAAGGAATGGCGGCATGAATAAATCACATAATGTATTAGAACAATTTAAAATGAAAACCTTTGCAAAATCAGAATCTAGAATGATTAAATCTTTGTAATAAAAAAGAAACCAAAAGAATGCACAAATCAATCAAATCCAAACAACCATTACCAAAACTCAAAATCAGAGTGCGTGAATAATGGCCCCAACATCCAGCGAGTAGAGGTATTAGAACAATTTAAAATGAAAACCTTTGCAAAATCAGAATCTAGAATGATTAAATCTTTGTAATAAAAAAGAAACCAAAAGAATGCACAAATCAATCAAATCCAAACAACCATTACCAAAACTCAAAATCAGAGTGTGTGAATAATGGCCCCAACATCCAGTGAGTAGAGCTTCCTAGGTCCCTAATGAGAGGAATCAGGAACCCTAATAAGAGAAATCAGGAACCCTAGCCGATGGGAGGAAAGAAGAGGAGAAATTAGGAAATCGAAGAGTAGTAGAGCAATGAGATTGGGAGCCCTAACCTGATGAGAAGATTGCCGGACGTCGAGAGGAAGAAGTGGAAACCCTCTGGATGAGAGAGCTTTTGGAGAGGAAAAAGCAAAGGGAGAGGAAAAAGCAAAGGATCGCCTGGCGCGTGCAGAAGTTTCCACGATGAGAGAGCTTTTGGACGACCCACAACTGATACAATCAAATGCAAACATCAACTTAAACATTCCTGGAAACAAGAAGTTGCTGATGCTTTTAAAAACAACATCTTCCCCACCATGCTTGCCAGTAAAAATAAACTCCTACAAGAACATTGAAGACAAGCTGGAAAGTGACCAAGAAAATAAAGGTAAAGTCTTCAAGACATCTCACAAGAGTCAAGCTTCCCAATAACATATGAGGTTAAAGACCATATGGCAAGTCAGAAGAACACAAAGACTTACACAAAGTTCAGTAATTTTTGAATTACAAACTGAGAGTTCAACTTTAATATATTCAAACCAAAAGAAGTATGAGGAGCAGAACCAAAACCACAAATATCTATCACCCCTTATTCTTTTCCTCCACTGAGAATACTTTCAGAGGCCAAGCAGATCAATCCACTGTGAACACTTTCAGAGGCCAAACAGATCAAACAAGAAACAAAAACAATTTTCACAAGGGACCTCTGAGAATACTTTCAGAGGAAAAACAGATGAATCAAGCAGAAAAAACATTTTTTTCCTTGAGCCACCAGATAAAATCTGATAATCATAAAGGGTCGATAAAGGTATTTCCTTAAGCTTCCAGAAAACATCCCTTTTAAGGAAAAGGGAAACCAGCACACATCTGAAACCATGCTCCTAGACCTTGCTCAGCCCAGCAAGGAAGTCATGTGGAAGACCAACCAAAAGATGGCATACAGATCTAATACCAAAACTGGCACACTAATCTAAACATAAAAAACCTTCTCACCTCATAAAACCACAACTTTCAACAAATAAGGATAGAAACACAAACAAGTCCGATCTACCACCAAGCAAATCTTCTTTTCAAAATAGTGGAAGTTCCTTGAGATATCAAACATAGAAGGACAATAAATAGCAGGAAAAAACCAAACTCTTGTCAGAGTTCACCTCTTCAGAGACCAAAATTAACAACTTTCAAGGGAAGATCAACATAGAAAGACTAAAGCTTCCACCACGTCGAGGTTCAAACTATAAGCATCCATTGATTAGCATACACCAAAAAAAATTCTACCCTTACAAAAAGCCTGACAAAATCACCATAACCTAAAAGAATTCAAACCTTGACGAGCCTCAATCAGTTACTAAAGCGATCGTCCGCTTCCACCAAATTTTACGCAACAAAAAAGATACTTGAACCCAAAGGATAGAAGTTGATGACAGATCGCGAAAGAAATCTATTCTAACAACAACGAAAAAGAAGACAAAGTCCCGGAGACTGCTCAAAATCCCCCACTTTTCTCAAAATAATCAGAAATCCATCCTTCGTCAACACAGAAAAAATAAAATTTAAAAAAAAAAAACACCAAATTTTACGCAACCGAAAGAGATACTTCACCTCAAAATATTCCAACTTAGAGACAGATCGCGAAAGGAATCTCGTCTATCTACCAAAACAAACAAAGCAAACACCACTCAAAATCCCTCCTTTTCCTCAAGAAACACAGAAGTCCAACCTCCTTCAACCCTAGAAAACACGCAAACATACACAACAGAAAATAAACACAACAAAAAAAAACATCAATACCTTCCCACTGATCAACATAACAGAAACAAACAGAAAAAGAACCACCGGAGCAGCATCAAACCATTACCCATTCAAAGATCAAGATCATGATCAAGATCCAGATGAAGACAAGAAACGGAAGAAACACGATGAAAAGCAGACCCTGAACACTTCTACTCTAAAAAAACCAGATAAAAAAGGTCGCCAAGATGGAGAGATAAAGTGAGAAAGATGCCGACCTCTCACCTACCGAAGACTTTGCCCGAATATGATTCCCTCTCAAGCTTCGCCCTCTCTATATGCGCTTGCTTTCTTCGGCCCCGGCTTCACATGTATTGTAAAAAGGGATATCCTACATATTTCGAAGGAAAAGTTTTTTTGTTTTTATACTTAGATCTCAATAATATAGGGAATTTGCCTTTGCTCAATAATATTAATCATTGACTTAAATAAGCCAGGGTAAAAAGATAATTAATAAAAAATAAAATAATGATAAAAACAAATACTAGGAAAATAACCTAATAATAAAAACGAATACTAAAAGATAAGATAACGATAAAAATTCAAAATGTGATCACATCTTTTGCAAAGAGCCTATATTAGAAATCATGATTATAAAAACTCCAAAAGAAAATATATGAGCTAACTTATTTGGAAAACTAAAGGATCATGACAAGCACTATAGAAAATGATCAGTCACAAAACAGACATGTCCTTGTACACCGATAAGCCTTGACACTCCCCAATACACCCAACCATATACCACTCTAAACCAAAAACTACAAAATTAAAAATAAAAAACACAAAAAGAAAATAAATAACACAAAAAATTAAAAAAACATAAAAAGGGCAGCAATAAGAATATGTCTGCAGAAATATCGCAACCAAGAACAAAAGCCAAAAGGAAAAATTCAAAATGTGATCACATCTTTTGCAAAGAGCCTATATAAGAAATCATGATTATAAAAACTCCAAAAGAAAATATATGAGCTAACTTATTTGGAAAACTAAAGGATCATGACAAGCTCTATAGAAAATGATCAGTCACAAAACAGACATGTCCTTGTACACCCGATAAGCCTTGACACTCCCCGATACACCCAATCATATACCAATCTAAACCAAAAACTACAAAATTAAAATAATAAAAAAAACACAAAAAGAAAATAAATAACACAAAAAATTAAAAAACATAAAAAGGCAGCAACTCAGATGCACTTTTGCTAATATGAATACCAAATGCACCGACCAGATTGCTGCACAGAAGTACCAACCATTCCCAAAGTCTAGAAACAATACGAAAAGAAAAAGTAACAATAAAATGCTCAAAACCCTTCAGCAATAACCTAAGAATCAAACCTAAAAGTAAAACATCAGATCCACAATCTATAGATCAAAACCGAAGGCAGTCAAAAATCCCAAAACCCATCACGCTCAAACCACAAGCAACTAGAGAACTTGCAAAACACTAACCCTAACCGTAAGAAAACGATCATTCCATGAGCCATAAGTTAAACTAAAACCCCACAACCCCTGCTCCAATCTAACTCATTTCCACTTCTTTCCCAACTCCAACCTAAAACCTAAAAGAAAATCCAACCAAAACCCCCATCTAAAACCCAGATAAACAACATCAAATGCTAATACTCAAAACAGTAAACTAAAAAAACAAATTAAAATAAAGCAACATTATCAAAAAAAACAACAAAACTTACATAAATTTAAAAAAAAAAAAAAACACCACACCATCGAAGATCCAAAGCTTGAAAACCCAAAATCGATTCACATGATTTCCACCAGTAAATCCACAGATCCATAACCCTAGAATCCAAACAACATCAAACCAAAGAGTAAAGGACTGAGAAACCGCTTTACCGTGATCTGATAAACCGAGATCGGCCCCCAAACCCGCTTCCTCTCTCTCCCAGAGAACCACCCCTCTCTCTCTCTCTCTCTCTCTCTCTCTCTCTCTCTCTCCCACCTCTCGCTCGGAGTGAGAGAGTGTGCGAAAAACTTTAGAGAAAAAGAAGAGAGAAAAAAAAGGGGAAAAAATAAAGAAAGCTAAAGAATGCCACGATGAAATGAGTCTCAAGCGAGTACTTAAAAGACGCAGGTGGGCGAGACCCGCTAAGCGACAAAGACCAAGCGGACCCTTGCGCGCACCACAGGACCCACCACTGATCTCACTCATCGCTGACGTGGACATAGGGAGAGAGTGGAATCGCTGTGTATGGTGACGTGGCAAGGCGCAGTGTGTGACAGAGTGGATGACACGTGGTTCCCGCCAAAGAGTTGGTGCGGTGTGGGGGCCAGCGTGTCGAGGGGTCGGGTCACATGATTGGGCGCGGCCCCTGTCTTTGCCAGCGGAGAGGACGAGGCGTTGCAAGAATCGGGCAAAATTTTGAACAGGATCCGCTGCTCCGGTTGTTGTACCAAATTCTCGTACTACCCCATTTAAAACTGAACACGTGGATCATTCGGAATATCTTTTTTTTTGGCTGTTTTTTAAAATTCATTTATTTAATAGTGAAAATTACTTCGTATCATATTTTTCCTTTTTAAGCCACATATACGGATCTATAATAGGCAAAAATGGTCTAATTTTAATTTTAAAAAAATCTAAAATAACAAGAAAAATTAGGATAGGATTTTAGAATTTTCTCATAGTTCTAGATTTTTTATTTAATATATATATATATATATATATATATATATATATATTACTAAGTTTAAGTATTTATAATTTTAAAAAATATCTATCTATCTATATATTTAAAGAAAATAAACACAACAAAAAAAAAAACATCAATACCTTCCCACTGATCAACATAACAGAAACAAACAGAAAAAGAACCAACGGAGCAGCATCAAACCATTACCCATTCAAAGATCAAGATCAAGATCCAGATGAAGACAAGAAACGGAAGAAACACGATGAAAAGCAGACCCTGAACGCTTCTACTCTAAAAAAACCAGATAAAAAAGGTCGCCAAGATGGAGAGATAAAGTGAGAAAGATACCGACCTCTCACCTACCGAAGACTTTGCCCGAATATGATTCCCTCTCAAGCTTCGCCCTCTCTATATGCGCTTGCTTTCTTCGGCCCCGGCTTCACATGTATTGTAAAAAGGGATATCCTACATATTTCGAAGGAAAAGTTTTTTTGTTTTTATACTTAGATCTCAATAATATAGGGAATTTGCTCAATAATATTAATCATTGACTTAAATAAGCCAGGGTAAAAAGATAATTAATAAAAAATAAAATAATGATAAAAACAAATACTAGGAAGATAACCTAATAATAAAAACGAATACTAAAAGATAAGATAACGTGTCCTCCAGCTATTCCTTGATGGATGGGCCTTTGTCGTGGGTCCTTCGCTTTCATTACATCAATGTGGATTACCTCGCGAAATAGCAATAGAGCTTTTCCAATTAACGATAAAAATAAATTTCTAAATATCTCTAATATGCCCCCAAGATGGTGTTCCGGAGGTAACACCAATCTTGATGAATTTGCAATTGTTGAATATGCAGACAAAAGGGCGGCAACGGGCGTAGAGCCATCAATATAGCCGAAAAGGCCTGAGTAGGAATAAGATTGGTAATGAACGGAAGAAGAAGAAGATTGGTAATGAAGACAAGGCGTACAACTATCAACATAGCTGGAAAAAAAAAGAAAAAAAATAGCATTCAGGAGGAGCTGATCCTGACGAATCCATGGGGCAAAGGCCAGATGAGGAAGAAGATTGGTAATGAATGGAATAAGATGAAGATTGGTAATGAAGACAAGGCGTAAATCCATCAACATAGCCGGAAAAAAAAAGAAAGAAAGAAATAGCATTTTTTTTTTTTTTGAAAAAAGTGGATAAACCACATTCATTTATTGAATTGGGAAGTTACATAAGTCAAGACCCCATTGGGGTCGATACAAGCGGACCATCAGACGGTTCGGGCCGGGGGACTGTCACCCCTCGTGATCTCCATCCCCCGGGTAGGTGGGTTAGCCGATGCAAGAGGGGTGCCGTCTTCGAAGTCGTCGTCTGGGGGTCGCGGAATGTGTTCCTCTCTGGTGATAGTGAGGCTGCGACTAATGAGGGCCCTCAGTGTGTCGAGTTTCATTTGCCTGGAGGGATGAGCACTGTCGATCCAAGACAGGATTAGGAAGTCCACCTGGCGGATGATTCGTTGATAAACACGTCGTTTATTATTGAAACATTGCCTGTTTTTCTCCAGCCATATGCTCCAGGTGATGGCCATCTCCAGCAGTTACCACCCGTTGCGGAGGCCCTCGTCGAGGTCCTTACAGATGGAGGTATCCCCCCATAGATCCTATATCTTGGTGGGAGGGTTCGTGATCCCCATAATCTGCGTGAAGTGTCCCCAGATCCCGGTTGCAAATGAGCATTGGGTGAACAAGTGATCGGTTGTCTCCTCCTGGATATCACAGAGATAGCAGGGTGATCTGGTCCCCTGCCAATTCCGTTTGCAAAGGTTTTTCATTGTGAGGAGCTTATCTTCCCGTGCCAGCCATGCGAAGAGCTTGACTTTGCACGGGGCAACCTGTCTCCAGAAGGATGCCGGGATATTGCTCCTCATTCCGCCATCGATACGAAATAGGTAGAGGGACTTAACCGTGAATTCCCTGTTGGGGGTGAATCTCCACGCACGCCCGTCCTCCCGATTGATGTCCTGGGATGCAAGGCACTCTTGAAGCCCTTGCAACATTTCCATTGCTCCCTGTGACAGGGGCCCCGGCTTTAAGAATGACAGGCCACTAGCTCGGAGTTGCCGTAACTCCTAGACCGTTTGGTCTGCCTTTCCCCATAGTGTTTGAAGCTCCGGGAACCACCGACATGGGCTATGACCATCCAGCCAGTTGTCGAACCACACTCTTATCGAGTCTCCAATTCCCTGGTCAGAAGTGACGTTTGTCATTGTGAGATCCCTTTGCGCCGTAACCCCTTTCTAGAAGAAGGATGCCCTAGTAGGCGTGGGCCTGTAGGGGTTCAACTTCTTATTCCTGAAGTAGGAGTGCAGGATGATCTTTCCACATATCCCGATCTGATCCTTGAAGAGCCTCCACCACCATTTCCCGATTAGGGCCTTGTTAAACGCTTTCAAGTTCAGGATGCCCCAGCCTCCAAGCTCCTTGGGTCTGGTAAGCACATCCCACTTTACCAGACGATATGCTTTGGAGTCAGGGTTCACACATCTCCATAGGAAATCCCTCCGGATGCCTTCCAAGCGTCGGATAACCCAGCATGGTAGGTTATACATTGCCATCCAGTGATTCGGAATAGCGGAGAGTACATAATTGAGTAGGGTGATTCGTCCTCCTATGGACATCAAACGTCCTTTCCATGAGGCCAGCTTGTTCTGGACCTTTTGGATGAGTTTGTTCCAGTCCTCTCGCCTAGGTCGACTTCCCGCCAGGGGGATGCCAAGGTAGTCGAAGGGAAGGGGGTGCAGACGGCAACCCATTGTATTTGTAAGGTCTCTTGCTGTCGCCTCCGGCTGCTTGACGGGGATGAGGGCGCTCTTGCTGTAGTTGATTCTGAGCCCTGACATCCCCTCGAAGAGGGCGAAGATGAGTTTCAAAGTGCGGAAGTCGCTATTTTTCCTCGAACTTAGGATCATGAGGTCATCTGCGTACAGTAGGGCCGGTATTCACTCACCCTTTGCAGGGCCCACTTGGAAGCCCTCAAAGATACTCTCGCGCATTGCGTTCCTCACCATTGTGGTGAGAACGTCCATGGCGAGAATAAAAAGCAGCGGTGAGAGGGGGTCGCCTTGTCGCAATCCCCTCTGGTGCCGCATATAACCCCTCGGTGATCCGTTGATAAGAAATTTTGACTTAGATGAGTGGAGGATCTTCCTGATCCAATCCAGCCAACGTGGGCCAAAACCTTTCGCCTGCATGATCTCCAGGAGGAAGTCCCAGTCAACTGAATCGAAGGCCTTTTCGAAGTCAACCTTGAATAGGACACCCCCTTTCCTCTTCATGAGGTGAATAACTTCTTCCGCCTCCACGATGCCGTCCTGGATGCATCGGCTCTTGATGAAGGCAGTTTGGTTCTCATCTATCAGGCTCGGGATGACCTCCTGGAGGCGATTGGCGAGAACCTTCGTGATGATCTTTGTGGAGCAGTTTAAGAGGCTAATTGGCCTGTAGTAGTTGATCGATGTTGCTGGACTCTTCTTCGGGAGCAGAAGGATATGTGCCTAGTTCAGTCTTTCTAGGTCGGCCGCCCCTTCATACAGCTCCGTGAATGTCTGCATGATGTCTTCCTTCGTGAAGTTCCACCCTTGCTAGTATAGCCCTATTGGGAAGCCATCTGGGCCTGCCGCCTTTTCTGGGTTGAGCTCTTGGATAGCTTTATAAATTTCTTGCTCCGTGAACTGGGATTCAAATTTGTTCAGGTTTGGGGGTGGAGAGGTGAAAAACACATGAGACCAGTCGGGCCGGTATCTGAGGGCCCTTTTGTTTCCAAAAAGAGTTGTGAAATGGTTCGTTACTGCTTCGGCTATGGCGGTTGTACCTTGAAGAACTCTCCCCCCCACTGTCAGTTGGTGAATCCAATTTTTGTTTCGTCTTTGGTTTGCCATGATGTGGAAGAATCTGGTATTTCTATCCCCTTCCCTTAGCCAGGTAATCCTTGAGCATTGCCTCCAGTGCTCCTCCTCTATACTGATCAGGCTGTCATATTCATTCCTGTTGTGCAGTAGACGCTCCTCTTCCTCCGTGGACAGTTGTTGTAGCTCGCCTCTGATGTCGAGTTGCTTGATATCCCGCAGGAGCTCCCCCTTCCTTTGTCTTTGTGCCAGCTGCTCCTCCCTATGCAATTTTTGGAGTCTTCCCCTAATTAGAGAGAGTTTTTTGGACCATCGAAACGCGCCTGTACCTTCGAATTCGCTCAACTGCCACTTGTCCTTGATCATTTCCCAGAAGCTGACTCGTTTCCACCATCCTCTATTGAAACGGAAAGGGGTACGAATTTGGTCGTGTTTGCCGCATTCCAGTACGATGGGTGTGTGGTCTAATCTGATGC
This sequence comes from Dioscorea zingiberensis, assembly GCA_026586065.1. NCBI lineage: Eukaryota > Viridiplantae > Streptophyta > Magnoliopsida > Dioscoreales > Dioscoreaceae > Dioscorea > Dioscorea zingiberensis. The sequence continues at coordinate 65,307,955 of CM048820.1, read as the reverse complement.
GTGGCAAGGCTGATTGCCAGATTCTTGGGTGCATCGTCACCCACTCTGGGGATAACAAGAAATAGCATTCAGGAGGAGCTGATCCTGACGAATCCATGGCGCAAAGGCCGACAGCCGGCAGGTGGTGCGCAAAGGCCGGCAAGCGGCGTGCCGGCCGGCAGGCTAGGGTTTGGTGGAAACTTATGGCTCTTGTACCATAAGAGAATTTGCTCAATTTTATTAATGAATAAGGTTGGCTTAAATAAGCCATTACAAGGGTAAAAAGAAAATTAGGAAAAGATAAGATAATGATAAAAACAAATACTAGAAAGATAACCTAATGATAAAAACAAATACTAAAAGATAAGATAACGATAAAAATAAATTCCTAAATATCTCTAATAAATAATAGTTTTCTTGATCTTGCCATTAATCCAGGTTGGGAGAAATAAATCAGATTTAGACAATGTTGAGCCTATGACCAGTGATGGATTTATACAACTCCGGACACATTTTAATTGACCAAGCATTCTTCCTCGATGCAAGTTGCCATTAATTAGAGATCAAGCTTTCAATGAAAAGGCCTATAGAACAGATCATGTTCAAGTAAGGTCGTGCTCTATTAGAGCCGAACAAGTGTTTAAATGTGGTTATAAATACAGTTTCCGATGTGGTACTAAATCTCTTCAAAACGAGTGACTAAATATGAGCCCCTGTCAGTGTGCCTATTCACATGGCGCACCATTACATGTTTGGGCCTGTGGCTAAATATGACCCACTTATCTAAAAGTAGGTTCAATAAACAATAAAAGAAATATAAGAAATATGTTATATTGCAAATAGGTGGGTTTAATTAAATAGATGATAATGTACTAATGTGACGTGTTATTAAAAGTGTTATTAAAAAATAATCATGTTTCTTTCCTCGGCTACAAATAACTTTTGTCAGGCCCATCGTAAAAGCTAAAATATAGAAAACGCCTTACTCTCATTTAGGAAAAACACATAACATTATGTTGATGCAAAATTAGGTCATAACCCTAATTTTGCTCCATCATTTGAATTTGTAGTTGACTTGGGGAAGAACAGTGAGGAGATTGAGATGAGAACCAAACATCCAATCAAAGACACCAAAAATAACGTGGACAACCCATGAATTGGGGAGAAAACCATGGATCTCTCAGATGAAAGGAAAGTCCATTAGGACATTATCCAAATTACAAAGGGGAAGCTCCATTAGAGGGTTGGAGATGGAAAAATGGAGAAGAAGAAGATGGAAAGGGGTCAGGTTGCTAGAAGAGTAGGGCTTCGCCATTGATGCTACAACTTCCCAGTGAGCTGATGAGCTCCTCTATTGGGGGTGTGGCTTGGGCCGCAAGCTACCTCTAGTAGGACACGTGGATGCCAGCTGGAGGACAACTCGGATCCAGCTCATCTGCCAGCTTTGTTCCAGCCTGGCGATCTTCGAGATGATTCTAGATGCCAGCCTGGAAGCGGTTCCTTGCCTAGCTATTCTCTCAACTGCTTAACTGTTTCTCAACTGTCTAACTGTCCAACTGCCGATGAGTCATCTAACTGCTCGCATGTCTAGAGGGTGTTTGAAGCCTTTGGGTGATTTCTGGGGTACTCTCCAGCTATCTGTGAAGGTGTCTTTGTAGTTAGCAGGACGGTTCTTTGAAGGGTGGAGGCCGAGTAGGTGAGCGGCTCGGCATTTAGAAGGCCATTTTTCCGAAGAACTCACTTCCTCGGCCATGGATTATATCACAAAGGATCCCGGGGGTTCACCGAGGTGTCCCCACGTGGCTGGTAATTAAGGTGACAAGTGTTCCCTCCAATTCCAACCCTATCATCAGTCTCCCCTCAAGTATGCTTAAGGCGAGCTTTGTTGATGAGCGAATAAACTTTGTGAGTCATTTGGATTCTTGCAACACACGCTTTTTACAGGCAGTAACTGCATTTAATGCTAGCCGCCGCATGATCCCCAATAAGTTACTTTTTTCTTTGAAACGGAATGGCGTGGGGGGAGTTGGGTAATGATAGGCGCGCTTTTCACGGTCAACGTGGCGTGCATCTATCCATTTTTCCCTCTGTGCTTCACCCTATCCGTTGGATTGGAGCCATGCATGTTTTGGCTTTTTGAATGGGTTGATCCGAAGCGTTCACTACAAGAAATCAGACAATTTGCGGCGGTTTTTAAGGTAATTAACGGTGGTTATAACCGCCGCTATATGCTTCAACCGGCGGTCAAAAAATCGTCGCGTTTACTGGTGTCGCCATAACATTTTACTTCGGTTTTATTGAACCGCCGGTATACCTGCCGCGAAATGCATTCCTGCATTTCGCGGCAGTTTTGGTCCACTTAGCGGCGGTTTTATCTAACCGCCGGGCAATGTTTAGTGCGGTTTGGCAAACCTGCCAAATCATTTCGCCGCGGTTGTAGAACTGTCGCGAAATGTGTAGCAGTTTTTTTTAAACAATTATTAAAATTATTAAATGGGGGGTGGGTGAATAGTGCCAGGGGTGGAATTTTCCCTAATAATAATAATAATAATAATAATAATAATAATAATAATAATAATAACCACCACAATAATAATGGGTTCATCTTGCCTGGTTTCATAACCATGCAAGTCCCTGGTTCACCACACAATTGGTGAACCAGGATCCTGCCATGTGGCTGTACAGTAGATATTTTTAAAACAAAGATATTTTGAGATATGTTTAAAACAGGGGTAAAACTGAGATATTTTGAAAACTGAGATTTTTAAAGATTTCAGATTAGAGCCCGCGCTGAATGAAGTTTCCATCTTATTTTCTTTTTTTCGTCCCGCTCTCTCTCTCTGCTCCGATTGCCTTCTCGCACCTCTCAAAGTGTCAAACGGCCGGGTGCACGCCACGCGCATCTCCGCAGTGCGGGCTGTCTTTGGGCGGTTCCCATGACATGAGGTTGGCACGGCACGTGGCCCCCGCGTGCCGGGCTAATACGATTGAGATCATTACTTTTTTAAAAAAATCATAAAAAATTATTTAAAAAATCATAAAAATCGTAAAAAAATCATAAAAAATCATGAAAAATCAGAAATAATCAGAAATATATCCAGAGAATTTGAAAAAAAAAATAGAAAAAATATATAAACTATGGAAAACTTATAAAAATTCTAGAACTTTATTAAATTAATCAAATCATCAATAATTGTAAATAAACCAAAAAAAAATTAAAACCCCCTAAAAAGAAAAAGTTATAAAAACTTTTAAAAACCTGTCACCAGGTTCTATTCTATCTTATCCCATTAAGGACACAACTCACCCTCTGCACACAATGATCAAATATTCCAACAAAGATCACTGTGGGATCGAAAATATCCGCCTGGCATTGTGTCTGTGAAGAAGACACCAGACGGTATATCGAAACACAAATATCATTTTTGTTTCGTGAGTTATTCCATTCATAACAGAGGCAAGCCTCTATTATTAATTACCCCGAATAAGATTGTGGGAACCTCCGATTAAGGGCAATACAAGTAGAAGCAATGAATAAAAATATTTCATTTATTTGCATAATAATTTATTACATATGAATATCATCACATATATATGTCTATATATTTTATTTATTCGTTATTATTTATTTTATGACGCCTTTGTCCGCCATAGGCTTTGCCATCCTAGGATTTGTGTTGCTTTGATTGCCTCAAGGTGCTCGCTCTGCCACCTTCAGGATTTGTGCCGCTATGTCGTCACCTTTGGATTTTACTCCCTTTTATAACTTGACCGCCTCGAAATGAGTATCTCATCACCATTTCGAGATATGCGCCGCCTTGAAGTTCATGTCATTTTATGATTTGGATCTTATAAGCTGTCACAGGATACGTGTTCTTTATTTACATCGAGATGCGTGCCACCTTGAGATTTTGGTTCATCGGCGCCTTGTAATGTGTATTTTATTGCCACCTCAAGGTTTATGTCATTTCAAAATTGATATTCCATCAGTTGCCCCAAGACCCGTGCTCATCGCCATCGCATCGAAATGCGTGTTGGTTTGGGATTTAATTTCATTAGCCGCCTCAAGATGTGTACTCATTGCCGCTTCGAGATGAGTGTTATTTTGAGACTTGTATTTCATCAACCATCTCAAGATACGCATTCCATTGCCGTCTCGAGGTGCATGCTATTTCAGGCTTTATATCCTATTGACGATCACTTCAAACATCATGTCATTTCATTGGCCACCTCGAGATATGTATTTCATCTCTGCCTCGAAGTATTTGCCACTTTGAGATCTGTAAATCATTATCTGCCTTAAAATGCGTATTCCATCACCGTCTCGAGGTGTGTGTTGTACCAAACTTTATATCTTATCGCATCCTCTCATCGAGATGCGTGTAATTTTGGGATTTGGATTTTATTTCAAGATTTGGATTTTTGTGTATCTTTATTTATTTTTGTTTGCCTTGAGATATCAAGTGAGCAATGACCATTGGAATGTCACCTTTGACAATGCGTTCTGATCTTGGACATGGGCAATTACAGGGCCTGAATTTGCAGGCGGACAGCACCTTCTTCATCATTAAATAATTTTACTCCCATAGATTATAATCAATTGCATGCTCTTTGATTTGGTGAATGCTCGACAGCTCGTAAGATCTTCATGACATTGGGAAGAAAAGATATACCATCCACACGGTTATTATAACTTCTGCAGTGGACCAATAAACTCGTCTTATCAATGCAGCAGCAGTTTTTTGTCCTTTTGTTTCATACTTTCTTCTTTCTCCTAGTTTCTTTGGTATTTCTCCTCTTTATCTTTTTTTCTCTGTAGCTGCAGCAATCTCTTCATCTCCATAACAAACAACCCCATCGTCTTGGATTACTTTTCCACAACCTTTTTTTTTTAAGATTTTTTTTTTAGCAAGCTTCTAAGAGCATTTCCATTGAAATGGGTGAGAGGGTGAGAGATGCCCATGCTAAACTATTTTCCAGTTAAATAACATGAGATTGTACAAATGAATAAGCAACCTTGGGAGTAAGCAAAATTGAAGTAACATCTAACTTAAACCAACGATGCACTATCCCAATGATGAATACGAATGTACACATGGGAGGCTCTTAGTCACCTCACCATCAAGTGATCATAAATGCCCACATTGTGCAGGGGAGTTAGCCAATGAAATTGAAGGACTTGGGTGAGTAATCTTATCCATCATTTACCAATCAGGAATAGAAATGAAAATTGAAGTTGATAACCATCCCACACATTTTGATGTACACTCGGCCTGCTCTTCAGCCACTGCATCATCTCCTTGGTGGGTATTTTATATGGGCCCTCTTCAATAATCTGACTTTTCTGCAGTGCATATATATCTAAAAGAATCTGAACATTTTTTTTGAAAGCCTGGTGTGTTTGCAATTAGTTCTGGGCCACCAAACTCAGCGAGAAAACTATAGGAAGAGCCGTCGAGCAACAAAATAAACTCCCTTTTGTATTTAAGGTTCTCCTTGGAATACTTTGATTAAACAGATCATATGATGATCTTTTATTGGGACAATCTCCATTATTAAATTTTTTTTTTGCACAAGACATCATTCTCAATGGACAATCACACATTTGCAAACCCAACCAATAGCTCCTAGCGGCAACAACGACAACAAATTCTTCATTGAAATACAACCCTTCATTTTTTGCTTCGATTGACAACAACCAAGAATGAGGTCCATCTGTAAATAATATGCAATTCAAGGAACAACAGTTCACAATAGTTCCTTTCTTAGCAGCAGCTTTTTGCAGCTTGTTTCCATCTTCTTTTACATTTTTTTTTAATTTCCTTTGCTGTAGCTTTTGTTGCAACCTTCCTTGCCTTTAAGCTCTCCGAATAGCTCCTGGACTACAGACAACGACATCTGCAGCAGCAGTCAAACAGCATCAGTTTTCGTCAACCGACCAGCAGCATTTTCATCGTCAACATCAAGCATAGCAGCAGCATGCAGCAGCAGTCGTCTTTGTGGCAGCTCGGCAGCAGTGTGGCATCAGCACACAGCACAGCAGCAATGCGGCAACATCATTCTCTGTTACAAAAATCTGCTCTTGTGCATCAGGTATGACACTTTCATCATTTGGTAAATAGTCAAGGGCTTCAGAGTTTGCTCCAGAGGATGAATGAGATGAGCTTTTAATGCATTTTTATCACCTGCAAGCATGTCATTGATTTCGACTAATATTCCTTCCTGCACTTTTGCATCTCCATTTCTATCTGTCCCATACAATTTCCATGAAAGCTAGAACAGTTCCTTTTTTAGCCCATTACCACGAGTTAGCACATTGCAATGTCTACAATAAGGAACCCAAGTCTGAGCCAAAGGCAACTTGTGTGTCTCACAAACTGCACTTAAAATCTCAAGGATTTCAGCCAAAGCTGCTTGGCGACCTTTATTACATATCTGAATACGTGGATGATCCAAGATTTCAGAACTCTTCAGGTTTACAGCCTCAAGAGCTTTTGCAGATTCAAATACTGGCAGGTGCCCTATCTTTGTCGCAACATTGTGACCATTAACTTCTTTCGAACTTTTGGCTTTGATTTTCATTAGGATCAATTACTCTTGAGAGTCTCATCTCAACATTACTCAGCATACTCTCTGAAATGGTTCCTTGCCTGCCAATCAATAGTTTGCCACCACACCCTTTACACACCTTTTAGCTAGCTCGATAATTGGGAAGCTGGACAGGAGCAGCAGATTCCCCACTATATGAACAGGAATGAAGCATTGAATCAGATCACTGTTGTTTTGTTCCTCTAGCTGTATTTGTAGAAATCTTCTGTTCCAACTTCCAAAGCATGCTCAATGAGGGTGCCTCCTCTTCGTTTCCATCATTCCCGACAGAGCTCATCAATGACATTGTCTCATTTCCAACCATTAACCGATGCTTCCTTAACAATCTAGATCTCCAACAAATATGAAGAAATTGGTCAGAGACTAAACCATCCCCCTCAACAGTTCACCAACGCTACCGATCTTCCACAGAGCATCGACCATAGCGCTTCGAGTCACCAATCCTCCAATCTGGGCCTTGTTTATGGTGATCGGTCGAGACAGAGATTTGAAGACGTGAGGGGCAACACCTGGCGGAAATCAGCCAAGGCCTAACGACTTGGTGGCGGAGGGGATGAGACTGTAAAAGGGATTTCGGCCGAGCAAGGCTTCAGCGGCGGCGGGTCTGCAGAGTGCGTGATGCGGGAGGCATCGGACAGCGTGTGCAGAGAGATGGCGTCGGGATCCGTCAGCAGCAGTGGAGAGAGGCCGAGAGGGTCTGAGCGGCGATTGACGCACGAGGAAGGAGGACAGCGACCTTCAGCGGCGCGGATGTAAGGTTGATGGTGCCGAGGGCCGGAGACGGCGACACAGACACCGGGAGGGAGACTCCCCTCTGCTCGTGCCGAAGGAGATGGTTACGGATGGATCTCTATGGAGGCGCCGCAAGGGTAGGTGAAGACGTCAATGACTCCAACAAGCTTGAAGGCTTCCACGAGGATGTCTGCTCCCTTGCGGAGCTCATCAAGGAGGCTAACCTGCGCGACGACACGGCAGATAGGCAGGGGGGGGAGACGGGCTTCAGATCGGCGAGCGGCTTTGAATCTGGGCGGATCTGGTCTTCGGCGGCGATCAGCGACGGCGGTCGGCGAGAAGCAGTGGTAGTTTGGCGGAGAGGAGAGGCGATGCAACGGCCCAGGCAAAAAGAAGGCGGTGGCGCCCCTCCTTTCTTTTTTGGAAAAATTTCAAAAAAAATCCATGTGGTTTCACCGATTTGCAAAATAGGGAATGTGGTATTTTTTTTTCGAAAAAAAACCTTGCAAAAAAGGGAAAAACCGTTAACTCCCATTAACGGTGTTAACTTATGCTTAGTTGGCAGGGGCATTTTTGTCCATTTTTTTGGTTTCGGTCTCTCAAACCGATGGAGATTTGAAAAAAATTCAATTTATGGCAATTTTTTTTTATAATTTTTGGCATCTATTTTACAAAATTTGACAATAATACCCTTGTCAACTTAACGATGTTAGTGAGAGTTAACGGTTTTTCCCCTTTTTGCAAATCGGAGAAACCACACGTTTTTTTTCGAAAAAAAAATACCACATTTCCCTATTTTGCAAATCGGTGAAACCACATGGGTTTTTTTTGAAATTTTCCCTTTTTTTTCTAGGGCTCAGACGCCTGGCGGAGAGGCTGGGATTTTTTTTTTTATATAATTCATAGCATATAATGTATATATTAATATGCTTTATTTTATTTTATTCTTTTATCACGGCTTATGACTCCCCATTCTCACTCTCCCTCAGGTCTAGATTTACTTATGTCCCCTTGAAGCTTCACGACGAATAAAAATATAAAGGTGGGGGTTCTAAGGCTTATTATATTATCATATAATAATGAGAAAAAGAATATCACCTTCTTTGCTTTCCTGGCTAAGAGACAATCGCGAGGAATACAAAGGTTTCTCTTCTCTTCCTTCGTGTCTGCGTGAGAAAAGAGAGATCCCAACCCCCTTTGTCTTTTTTTCTTCCCCTTTTAAAACCCTTCCTGTTCTTATCTTAACGAAGAAAGAAAATCTCCGTCAAATCACAACTTTCAAATGGATAAGACCAAATTAAAATTTTAAATTTTAATCCATTTGATTAATTAATTAACTAATTAATTAATTAATTAGTTTTTATTTATTTATTTATTTATTATTTATTTATTTTTAAAAATGCAAATTTTGCCTCGGGATTGGTATTTGGGTACCTCGAGATTTGCAATTTTCTCCGATCGCCTCGAGATATGTGTTCGGGCTATCTTGAGGTTTGAGATTGCCTCGAGATATGTTCTCGGGGCAATTTTGGTATTTGCCATGTTGTCTCGAGATTTGTTCCCAAGGCAATTTTGGAATTTGCCATGCTGCCTCGAGATTTGTTCTCAGTGGCAATTTTGGTATTTACGTTTGCCTCGAGATATGTTCTTAGGGGCAATTTCATAATTTGCATTTTGCTTCGAGATATGTTCTCAGGGGCAATTTTGAAATTTGCAATTTTTTTTGTCCGTCTTGGGATTTGTATTCTAGTCCAAGACAACCAAATAATTTATTTTAAAAGGGGAAATCCTAAATCAATTAAGATTAGGACATTTAAGTTTTAATTCTAAATATATCAACCTTAAGATTAAGATATACTTTTATTTTAATTAAATTGGGATTTGGATTCTATTAGGACATCTGTTATATTATTCATATATAAACAATCATCTCTCCTCAAGCATTCATGTCCTTCAAAACAAATCAAAGATCCAACATCATATCAAGAGTGATCTATCAGTGTTTTATTATTCTCATCAATCATGAATGGTTTTATAATCTTTGCTAACACCCTTTACTTAATCTTCTCATCAAAACTATAGATGCAGTCATGCATGTATACTAGGGTTATCCTTTGAAGATGTAGTATAGAGAGCTAGAGGGCTCACATAAGTTGTTGGTGGCTCGACGGGCTTCTGGGAAGGTTGCCGACGATCAGCGCTGCTCCAAGGATCGTCTCCGGCGCGGACGAAAGCTCATACTGTAGATGGATGTCCTCTCCTCTTTGGCGGTGATCGTGGAGAAGCATCGCTCGTGCGTGAGGGAGATTGGTTTAGATGTAACTCTCTCTCTAGATCTCTCTCTATCTTTCTCTCTATATCTCTTTATACACATATAGTTATAGAGAAAGGTATAAGCTGACGTGGTATCCCCTTCCAATCGGTGTTTTGACACATAGAAATATTAACAATTTAATAATAATAATTTACAAATAGACCCAATAAAAACATGAAATTATTTAAAATAGAAAAAAGAACTGAATCAGCTGGTTGAGAAGGGAGGAGGAACGTCGGTGTGTCGTCGGTGACGGGCTCGTAGTGGAACGGCGCCGCCGGGTGCTGCCATGCGTGCCACCCGGAGGTTCCGTTGGGCTCGTCGTCTTTCTCCTCTCTTCATCGGAACTCTTGCTTAAAAGAAGGCTGGTACAGTGAGAAGGGAGGAGGAACGGCGGCGGGTTGCCGGTGACGGGATCGTAGTGGAATGGCGACGCCGGGTGCTGCCATGCGTGCCACCCGGAGGTTCCAGCCAGATGCCGGTGTCGATAACGGCGATGACGATATCAGAGCCTAAGTCGGACTCGGCGAGGAGGGTTCTGGTGGATTTGGAGGGGTGAAGATGGTGGTAGCCTGAGAGGCCGAGGAACTCCAGGGAGCGCGTGGTGGTCGGTGGCGGATGAGCTCAGGGAAGAGAGAGATGACGCTGGGGAGGAATGAGAGAGATGCGTGCTTTCTGTTTTTTCTTTCTAAGGTTTTTGTGAATCTCGAGGAGGAACGAATGGTTAGGATGACGGGGATACCAGCTGACGTGGTATCCCCGTTTCATACAAACCTTCTCATAGTTATATAGATAGGGTCGGGTCTCTCTCTATCTCTCTCTATCTCTATCAATCTCTCTCTCTCTCTCTCTCTCTCTCTATATATATATATATATATATATATATATATATATAAATTTAAAATATCATGAAGCATCATCCATCATACTTTTCTTTTTAACAGCATGCACATTTAAGGTGTCAATTGGGCTGGGCCGGTGCACGCGGCGGCCGGTGTGGGCCCGTCTTTGGCAGCCGCACGGCACGACGCCACAAGACGGCCCGGCCATGCATGGCTGATCTCAGCGTTGGATTGGAGGTCATTAATTTTTTAAAAAAATCTTAAAAATTTATTAAAAAATCATTAAAAATATAAAAAGTCATAAAAAAATTCATAAAAAAATCTGAAAAATCAGGAAAAAAATAAGAAATATATCCAGAAAATTTCAAAAAAATAGAAAAAAAAATATAAATTATGGAAAACTTATAAAAATTCTAAAACTTTATGAAATTAATCAAATCATCAATAATTGTAAATAAATCAAAAAAAAAAAAAATTAAAACCCCTAAAAAAGAAAAACTTATGAAAAAGTTATAAAAAGTGTTAAAAATCTTATAAAAATTAAAAGTATATTGCATTCACACAAAAATGGAAGCATGAGAAACATAATTAATATTTCGGAAAAGGAAATAATCATTGGAAACTTATAATTAGTGTTAGAGAAGAGAGAGAGAGTATTAGTAATTAATAGAAATTTTAATTATTATCTTATCGGGTTGGTTTAATTTTAAATTTTAAATTATATTATATTTATCATGCTAGTTGATTTTATTAGTAATTAATAGAAGTTTTAATTATTGCCTTATCAGTTGTCTTAATTTTCAATTTTAAATTATATTATATTTAATTTTAAGTGGAAAGTGATATTGAAAATATTGGTAACTTGGATCAATTCAAATCTTAAGTCTCAAACTAAAAATTTAAATATAAAAAATTTAGATCTAGGATTCTTTAAATTTAAATCCTTATTGAGAAAAATCTAATTTTTAGTTACATTATTTAAATTTAAAGTTAACATTATTTTTTAGTTCAATCAAATAACTTAACTACTAAGCTACAATATATTTACATCATTATTGTTAATTATATTTAATTTATTATTCATACTAACATTAAAACCATAAAACAATAAATATAAAAATAAATCGTACACATCAAGCAATAACTAAAAATGAGATTTTTATGAATAAGGAATTAATTTATTTGCTTAAGATTTAAATTTAAAGATCACATTCTAAATTCTTTATATTTAAATTTAGTTTGAGATAAATGATTTGAATTGATTTAAGTTACCAATATTTCCAATCAAAAACATCTAAACAATATTTGTCATAATACTAATACTAATAAGATTAATAATAATAAACAACATTTATGGTTATTAATACTTTTTAAAATATAAATAAACTAATTTTATAATAATTAATATTTTTTAATAATTAATAAGCTTTATTTCCAACGGCTAGGATTCTCTTTAATTAATAAGATGAATGTTGAAAGTTGTTTTATATTCTACTAATTAATACTTTTTAAAATATAAATCAACTACTTTTGGTATAAAAATACATCATATACATCAAATAATGTAATTTAAAAAAATATTTTTCTAGATAATGAATTAATTGATTTAGTTAGACTTTAAATTTAAAGAATCCATGTTCTAAATTCATTATATTTAAATTTTTAGTTTGAGACATAATGTTATAAGATTTGAATTGATCAAAGTTACTAATATTTCTAATGCCCCATTCCACTTAAAAATGAAATATAATATAATTTAAAATTTAAAATTAAACCAACCGATAAGGTATTAATTAACAATTCCACTAATTACTAATAAAATCAACTTGCATGCTAAATATAATACAATTTGAAATTCAAAATTAAACCAACGGATAAGGAAATAATTAAAAATTCCATTAATTACTAATAAAATCAACCCCCATGTTAAATATAATATAATTTAAAATTTAAATTAAACCAACAGGATAAATAATAAAAACTTTGGTTTCCAATCGACTTAAATATAAGATAATTTAAATTTTAAAATTAAACCAATCCAGGTGCATGGTTTAAAATTCAAAACATTATCTCATCATTATGTTAATTATATCCTATCATATATACATATATATCACTCATCTAATTCAATTAAATTCAATTTCGAGGAGTCTCATTATCTAACCAAAATGATTCGGCTTTTCCTAAATTATCAAAATAACCTTGATGACTCTTATTAACCCTAATTAAGGCATTATCTAATGTCATCTCTCATTTCAAATTCAAGGGACCTTTCTAATTATCTTATTGTTTAAATAATTAGAATTCTACTCCACTAAACTCAATTCGATCCAACCATGGAACTTTCTTTTATTAAACATAGATTAATAATAATAAAAAAATTTATACCCTAAAATCTTCAGATTTTACACTAATATTTCTAATGCCCCTTTCCACTTAAAAATGAAATATAATATAATTTAAATTTTAAAATTAAACCAACTAATAATTAAAAATTCCACTAAATACTAATAAAATCAACTTGCATGCTAAATATAATACAATTTAAAATTTAAAATTTAAAATTAAACTAACCGATAAGGAAATAATTAAAAATTCCATTAATTACTAATAAAATCAACCCCCATGTTAAATATAATATAATTTAATATTTAAAATTAAACCAACCCGATAAGGTAATAATAAAAACTTTGGTTTCCAATCCCACTTAAATATAAGATAATTTAAATTTTAAAATTAAACCAACCCGATAAGGTAATAATTTAAATTTCTATTAATTATTAATACTGTCTCTTTAGTAACACTAATTATGAGTTTCCAATAATTACTTAGGTTTCCAAAATATTAATTATATTTCTCATGCTTCCGTTTCCATTGTTGTGTGTATGCAATATATATTTTTAAATTTTATAAGTTTTTTAAAAGTTTTTCATAATTTTTCCTTTTTTGGGGGCATTCTAAATTTTTTTTGGTTTATTTACAATTATTGATTCAAAAATCTAATGCTCAACTTATTTAGTTTTTCAATTTATAAGGCTTTATGAATATTTTATAAGTTTTCTTTTGAAAATTTTTTTATAGATTTTTGTGGTTTTTTTTTAAATTTTTTTTTTGTTAATTAATGTGTGCATTTATCTGTTTGTTTATGGTAATGGTCCAATAATATATGTTTTATATGTTTTTTTTTATATTTTTATAAATTTCTGAAATTTTTTCCACTTTTTAATTTTTTTTAATTAGTTTCAAATCCTTTTTATTTTTTAAAGGTTTTTTTTAAAAAAAAATAAACGCGCATAAATTTCATTAAGTCTTGAGTAATGAGGGTAAAAAAAAAACACTATCACAAAGTGTATCCCTCTCCTCCTTGTCCACAATTATGGCGTAATTTCAGTGTTTCATTTTAAATTTTGAAAAATAACTTTCATTAATGTAATATTTATCGTTAACTCATAATCTTATTTAAAGTTTAAACTCAACTAAATCATTAATTTAAAATTTATCTTTAATCCATAATCCTAATTAAACCAAATCTTGAATTTGATTCAAATTCATTACAATCCACCTATAATTACTTCAATTAAGATAATGAAAAATTATCTTAATTTCTATTAATTATTAATACTCTCTCTTTAGTAACACTAATTATGAGTTTCCAATAATTACTTAGGTTTCCAAAATACTAATTATATTTCTCATGCCCCATCACACTCCCACATCAGAATTCCACAACAAAGTTTTTTTTTATTTTAATTTCTCGAATTTCAATGTCGCTTTTTGGGAGCACACTAATGACAGATGACAAGAACACCAATCATCCAGGTTCGGTTCTCAATACGAAAGAGATAAAGATCTTCTCAATCTTTTCTTCTAATCTTTTTATCCTAACTTTGTTTTTTTTCTATGTTTTGCTCTAGGTTTTTCAACATCTTTACTCTCCCTGACCCTTAGGTACATCTACTACATAGTTATTTTTATTGCATCTATGGTAATTATATTTCTAGGTATCCTCATGTCAAATAATGTGGGAAACGTTGTTATTGGAATCTCCGTTGTGATCATCATCACGGTCCTTGCACTTGAGAAAGAAGAATACCGGAGAGATGAATTGCCCATAACAGCTCCACCTCCCCCTGCACTTCCTTCTCCTCATCCATGTCCACCGCCGCATGCGTAGCTATCACCACCACCTACACTCCCAACTCGATCCGCCGCAATAGCGATTGCCACCACCTCCAACTTCGCCTCCCGTCAGCACTCCACCGCCGGCCATACAACCTATCTCCAATCGTTGATGAGAGTATTTCTAAATATTATAGACTCGACAAACTCTAGCAAGTAGTTTTTTGTGATATGATCCGCGGAGAATCTTATTATATATATTCAAGAACTCATCTCCAACTGACTTTCATGAAACTCTTGAGTTATTATATATATTAAAGGTACATGTGGTTTGATCTTTTCAAGTGAGTCTCCACTTTGTTTGTTTGTTTTTTTGGGAATTAGATAAATTTCATTCTATTAAAAGTAATTGTTATTTCTATATTTATTTATTTATTATTATTTTATATGAATTGAGCTTATGTGATTCCTTCTATTTTTAGGGGGAAAGCAACATTATATATTTTTTATATTATTAAAAGTACATGTGTGATAATTGATCTCATTGAATATCTAGAGTTGCCAGGGCATGCCGGCCCGGGCACTGCACAACTCGGCACATTTAGGTTCCAAAATTTCAAAACCGTTGAACCTGCGGTTCAACAGAGGTTCAACTGCCGGTTCAAAGTTCAAAATTTCAAATATTGTATTTGTACCATTGCTCAAAGTTCAAAATTTGAATCTTGTGACTTGTGTGTGACTGTTCACTGCACTATTGTATATAGTCAGAGACAGAGTGGAAATCTCAGTCAGTCAGTGACGTGACTTAACTTGAGTTTGGTGATAATGCAAGTCCAAATTTTCCAATTTTGGAATGGTGGAGTAGACACACAGAGACTTTTCCTACTTTAGCCAAGATTGCTAAACAACTCCTTGCAGTTCCTGCCTCAACCGTCGCAGTTGAACAAACATTTAGTAATGGAGGTAACATTTTGGACGAAAGATGATCAAGGTTGGGTCCAGAATCATTGGAAGCACAAATTTGCCTCAATGATTGGGAAAGAGCTAGACTACGAAGTCAAGATGACCTTATACATTCATCATCATCAGACGAGTGGGTAAATGATGGCTCTGGTATAACAATGGTAGCTTCCTCTGATGATGAAAGTTGAAACAAGTAATTAGCCAATTAGAAAATGTGGGGAAATGTGTATAATAAAAATAAAAGAACTACGTGGGCTTTGATTCCTCTATACCCGAGAGGAAACATAGACAACTTAATATAAATAAGTTCAAGCCCTTTATTTTTTTTCCTCATATCGTACTTGTATTTTTTTTACAAATTATTGTATTGAATTTAGACTTTTATTTTTTATATAAAATATTGTATTGAATTAATTCTTGCATTTTTGTAAAAAAAAAAATTAGGTAATTCACTATTCATCCCTTGAATAGTGAAGTAATTGCCAAAAGGTCCTTGGGTAGGGACTTGTGGGGACTTAAAGTAAATAGTGGATTGGGTGTGTAGTGTGTAAAGGTAAAACAGTGCTTAATAGTGTGAGGGACTATTTGATAATTACCTCAAAAAATATTGTTCTTTTATTTCCCACTTATAGCATGATTCATGTTCATTTTTAATTTAAAATATTAGATTATTTGATTTAACAAAAAATTAAAATTAAAAAAAACCAGAACCGTATGAACCGTCAAACCGGAACCGTTGAACCAAACCGTAGGAACCGGAACCAAAACCGAACTGGAACCGAACCGCTAAGAACCTTGTCCAGGCGGTTCGGTTCCGGTTCAAGATTTCATTGAACCGAAACCAGCGGTTCCTGAACCGTGGCCATGTCTATTATGAGTTAGATTTTTGGGTCTTTTTTGGGATCTTTTAAATTTTTAATAGATAAAAAATAATTTTTATGTAAGATTTTATTAATTAAAGTATTTTCTAAATTAGTATTTTACTAATTTAGATTTTAATGGATCACTGGCTGGATGGTTAATGATTTTGGGTCTCTAATCTAAGAGCAACTTTTGTGGTTGAGCTATCCAAGAGCTCAATGGTCATGCCACCTCATTAACCCATTAACCTTTCTCCCATAGTGGTTGAGCTATTCATTATACTATGATATGGGACCCACTATCATATCATTCACTATTTCAATTTTTCATAATAAACATTTCATTATAAATATAATTCTCACTATGATATGCTGATGATCAGCGCTGCTCCAAGGATCGTCTCCGGCGCGGACGATAGCTCGTACTGTAGATGGATGTCCTCTCCTCTCTGGCGGTGATCGTGGAGAAGCATCGCTCATGCGTGAGGGAGATCGGTTTAGATGTAACTCTTTCTCTCTAGATCTCTCTATATCTTTCTCTCTATATCTCTTTATACACATAGTTATAAAGAAAGGTATAAGCTGACCTGGTATCCCCTTCCAATCGGTGTTTTGACACATAGAAATATTAACAATTTAATAATAATAATTTACAAATAGACCCAATAAAAACATGAAATTATTTAAAATAGAAAAAAGAACTGAATCAGCTGGTTGAGAAGGGAGGAGGAACGCCGGGGCGTCGTCGGTGACGGGCTCGTAGTGGAACGACGCCGCCGGGTGCTGCCATGCGTGCCACCCGGATGTTCCGTTGGGCTCGTCGTCTTTCTCTTCTCTTCGTCGGAACTCTTGCTTAAAAGAAGGCTGGTACAGTGAGAAGGGAGGAGGAACGACGACGGGTTGCCGGTGACGGGATCGTAGTGGAATAATGGCGGCCCGTCTTTGCCATGCGTGCCACCCGGAGGTTCCAGCCAGATGCCGGTGTCGATAACGGCGATGACGATATCAGAGCCTAAGTCGGACTCGGCGAGGAGGGTTCTGGTGGATTTGGAGGGGTGAAGATGGTGGTAGCCTGAGAGGCCGAGGAACTCCAGGGAGCGCGTGGTGGAGGATGAGCTCAGGGAGGAGAGAGATGACGCTGGGGAGGAACGAGAGAGATGCGTGCTTTCTGTTTTTTCTTTCTAAGGTTTTTGTGAATCTCGAGGAGGAACGAATGGTTAGGATGACGGGGATACCAGCTAACGTGGTATCCCCGTTTCATACAAACTTTCTCATAGTTATATAGATAGGGTCGGGTCTCTCTCTCTCTCTCTCTCTCTCTCTCTCTCTCTCTCTATATATATATATATATATATATATATATATATAATATCATGAAGCATCATCCATCGTACTTTTCTTTTTAACAGCATGCACATTTAAGGTGTCAAATGGGCTCGGCAAACCTTGCAAGAAGGCACGAGCAAACCGCCAGTGCGGCGTCTTTGTGTCGGTTCCTACTGACCAGCGGGCTAGCACGATAAGTGGCCCGCGCGTACGCACGACGGCACGACGGGTCAAGACCATATGACGCGGCTGATCTCAGCGTTGGATCAGAGGTCATTAATTTTTTTAAAAAATCTTAAAAATTTATTAAAAAATCATTAAAAAATATAAAAATTCATAAAAAAATTCATAAAAAATCGTGAAAAATCAGGAAAAAAAATCAGAAATATATCCAGAAAATTTCAAAAAAATAGAAAAAAAATATAAATTATGGAAAACTTTATGAAATTAATCAAATCATCAATAATTGTAAATAAATCAAAAAAAAAACCCCCTAAAAAAGAAAAACTTATGAAAAAGTTATGAAAACTGTTAAAAATCTTATAAAAATTAAAAGTATATATTGCATTCACACAAAAATGGAAGCATGAGAAATATAATTAATATTTCGGAAAAGGAAATAATTATTGGAAACTTATAATTAGTGTTAGAGAAGAGAGAGAGTATTAGTAATTAATAGAAATTTTAATTATTATCTTATCGGGTTGGTTTAATTTTAAATTTTAAATTATATTATATTTATCATGCTAGTTGATTTTATTAGTAATTAATAGAAGTTTTAATTATTGCCTTATCGGTTGTCTTAATTTTAAATTTTAAATTATATTATATTTAATTTTAAGTGGAAAGTGGTATTGAAAATATTGGTAACTTGGATCAATTCAAATCTTAAGTCTCAAACTAAAAATTTAAATATAAAAAATTTAGATCTAGAGATTCTTTAAATTTAAATCCTTATTGAGAAAAATCTAATTTTTAGTTACATTATTTAAATTTAAAGTTAAAATTATTTTTTAGTTCAATCAAATAACTTAACTACTAAGCTACAATATATTTCCATCATTATTGTTAATTATATTTAATTTATTATTCATACTAACATTAAAACCATAAAACAATAAATATAAAAATAAATCGTACACATCAAGCAATGTAACTAAAAATGAGATTTTTATGAATAAGGAATTAATTTATTTGCTTAAGATTTAAATTTAAAGATCACATTCTAAATTCTTTATATTTAAATTTAGTTTGAGATAAATGATTTGAATTGATTTAAGTTACCAATATTTCCAACCAAAAACATCTAAACAATATTTGTCATAATACTAATACTAATAATATTAATAATAATAAACAACATTTATGGTTATTAATACTTTTTAAAATATAAATAAACTAATTTTATAATAATTAATATTTTTTAATAATTAATAAGCTTTATTTCCAACGGCTAGGATTCTCTTTAATTAATAAGATGAATGTTGAAAGTTGTTTTATATTCTACTAATTAATACTTTTTAAAATATAAATCAACTACTTTTGGTATAAAAATACATCATATACATCAAATAATGTAATTTAAAAAAAGATTTTTCTAGATAAGGAATTAATTGATTTAGTTAGACTTTAAATTTAAAGAATCCATGTTCTAAATTCATTATATTTAAATTTTTAGTTTGAGACATAATGTTATAAGATTTGAATTGATCAAAGTTACTAATATTTCTAATGCCCCTTTCCACTTAAAAATGAAAAATAATATAATTTAAAATTTAAAATTTAAAATTAAGCCAACCAATAAGGTATTAATTAACAATTCCACTAATTACTAATAAAATCAACTTGCATGCTAAATATAATACAATTTGAAATTCAAAATTAAACCAACGGATAAGGAAATAATTAAAAATTCCATTAATTACTAATAAAATCAACCCCCATGTTAAATATAGTATAATTTAAAATTTAAAATTAAACCAACCCGATAAGGTAATAATAAAAACTTTGGTTTCCAATCCGACTTAAATATAAGATAATTTAAATTTTAAAATTAAACCAATCCAATAAGGTAATAATTTAAATTTCTATTAATTATTAATACTGTCTCTTTAGTAACACTAATTATGAGTTTCCAATAATTACTTAGGTTTCCAAAATACTAATTATATTTCTCATGCTTCCGTTTCCATTGTTGTGTGTATGCAATATATATTTTTAAATTTTATAAGTTTTTTAAAAGTTTTTCATAATTTTTCCTTTTTTGGGGGCATTCTAAAATTTTTTGGTTTATTTACAATTATTGATTCAAAAATCTAATGCTCAACTTATTTAGTTTTTCAATTTATAAGGCTTTATGAATATTTTATAAGTTTTCTTTTGAAAGAATTTTTATAGATTTTTGTGGTTTTTTTTAAAATTTTTTTTTGTTAATTAATTTGTGCATTTATCTGTTTGTTTATGGTAATGGTCCAATAATATATGTTTTATAAGTTTTTTTTATATTTTTTATAAATTTCTGAAATTTTTTTCCACTTTTTAATTTTTTTTAATTAGTTTCAAATCCTTTTTTTATTTTTTAAAGGTTTTTTTTAAAAAAAAAATAAACGCGCATAAATTTCATTAAATCTTTAGTAATGAGGGTAAAAAAAAACACTATCACAAAGTGTATCCCTCTCTAACAAGTCTTCTATGATTATATCCACCATTATGGCGTAATTTCAGTGTTTCATTTTAAATTTTGAAAAATAACTTTCATTAATGTAATATTTATCGTTAACTCATAATCTTATTTAAAGTTTAAACTCAACTAAATCATTAATTTAAAATTTATCTTTAATCCATAATCCTAATTAAACCAAATCTTGAATTTGATTCAAATTCATTACAATCCACCTATAATTACTTCAATTAAGATAATGAAAAATTATCTTAATTTCTATTAATTATTAATACTCTCTCTTTAGTAACACTAATTATGAGTTTCCAATAATTACTTAGGTTTCCAAAATACTAATTATATTTCTCATGCCCCAGCACACTCCCACATCAGAATTCCACAACAAACTTTTTTTTTTTTAATTTCTTGAATTTCAATGGCGCTTTTTGGGAGCACACTAATGACAGATGATAAGAACACCAATCATCCAGGTTCGGTTCTCAATACGAAAGAGATAAAGATCTTCTCAATCTTTCCTTCTAATCTTTTTATCCTAACTTTTTTTTTCTTCTATGTTTTGCTCTAGGTTGTTCAACATCTTTACTCTCCCTGAACCTTAGGTACATCTACTACATAGTTATTTTTATTGCATCTATGGTAATTATATTTCTAGGTATCGTCATGTCAAATAATGTGGGAAACGTTGTTATTGGAATCTCCATTGTGATCATCATCACGGTCCTTGCACTTGAGAAAGAAGAACACCGGAGAGATAAATTGCCCATAACAGCTCCACCTCCCACTCCACTTCCTTCTCCTCATCCATGTCCACCGCCGCATGCGTAGCTATCACCACCACCTACACTCCCAACTAGATCTGCCGCAATAGCGATTGCCACCACCTCCAACTTCGCCTCCCGTCAGCACTCCACCGCCGGCCATACAACCTATCTCCAATCGTTGATGAGAGTATTTCTAAAGATTATAGACTCGACAAACTTTTGTCTAGCAAGTAGTTTTTTGTGATATGATTCGCGGAGAATCTTATTATATATATTCAAGAACTCATCTCCAACTGACTTTCATGAAACTCTTGAGTTATTATATATATTAAAAAAATAAAAAACAACATCGGTGCATGTGGTTTGATCTTTTCAAGTGAGTCTCCACTTTGTTTGTTTGTTTTTTTCGGAATTAGATAAATTTCATTCTATTAAAAGTAATTGTTATTTCTATATTTATTTATTTATTATTATTTTATATGAATTGAGTTTATGTGATTCCTTCTATTTTTAGGGGGAAAGCAACATTATATATCTTTTATATTATTAAAAGTACATGTGTGATAATTGATCTCATTGAATATCTAGAGTTGCCAGGGTCGTGCCGGCCTGGGCATTGCACAACTCGGCACATTCCGGGTCGTGTTTGGCATAGCCTGGCATGTTTCAAATCGTGTTGTAGGTCTGTAGCACCCGAGTTGTGTGTTGGGTCGCGTGCACTCACCCTGCACGTGCCGGCTCATTTATTTATTTTTTTATTTTTAAAAAAGAAAACGAATTTGAAAAAATCATAAAAATTATAAAATTAAAAACTAGAAATTTATAAAAAAAAATAGAAAAAACATAAATTATTGGACCATTACAACAAAAAACGATAAATACACGCATTAATTCAAAAAATAACTAAAAATCGAAAAATAAAAAATAAAAAATTATCATAAAAACTCTTTTAAAATCCCCACGAAAAGAAAAACTTATATAAAAGATTCCTAAAGCCTTATAAATTGAAAAACTAAATAAGTTAGATTTTTGGGTCTTTTTGGGATCTTTTAAATTTTTAATAGGTAAAAAATAATTTTTATGTAAGATTTTATTAATTAAAGTATTTTTTAAATTATTATTTTACTAATTTAGATTTTAATGGATCACTGGTTGGATGGTTAATGATTTTGGGTCTCTAATCTAAGAGCAACTTTTGTGGTTGAGCTATTCAAGAGCTCAATGGTCATGCCACCTCATTAACCCATTAACCTTTCTCCCATAGTGGTTGAGCTATTCATTATACTATGATATGGGACCCACTATCATATCATTCACCATTTCAATTTTTCATAATAAACATTTCATTATAAATATAATTCTCACTAAAAGTAATTAGTTAATATATTAAAAAATACCATATTTTAAAAATAAATTATTAAAATATTTTATCAATAGTGAATAGTATTAATTAAAAATCACATAAACAATCAAATTACATAATAAGAATACATTAAAAATATATTTATTTCATTTTTAAGCAACTGTTATTTTTTTAAAAACATTAATCAAATTTCAAAATATTATATAAACCGTTTTCAAAATCAAAAAATTACATAAACAATCCAATTACAAAAAAAATTTAGAAGTATAAAATTAGAATGCATTTAAAAACATATTACTTAAATAATTAAAATTACATTACTTTTATTTTTAAGCAATGGTTATTTAAAAGAAAACGTTTTGAAAAAAAAAAACAGTTTAAAAAAATAAAAAAATAAAAAAGGGGCCCACAATTGAGCGCTCAATCGCCACCGAGCGCTCATAGTGGGAGCTCAATTGGTTGAGCGCTCATCCATCTCCCATTGAGAAGTTGTTAAACCTCATATATTTAAAAGAATAATAGGGCTAGCAGTTGTTAAACCTTATTAAAGTAAGCGGGTGGAGGTCACCTTTGGTACTTTAGTAGGGAAAGCAGTTTGATAGTGACTTCTTTCTTAGGGTAGGGCGACGAAAGGCTACTTTAATGACGGAAACGTCATGTCATAGGGTTGCCTTTGGAAGCTCAAGCGTGAAAGCCGAGAAAAGTTATGAAAACATTTGTTTGGTTGGATGTAATTTAAAATTCAGGTATTTTGAATTACAATATATTTGTAAATACTTGGATTTTAAAATACACCACATGCAAATTTGAGTGTTTGGTTGGATGTAATAGGAAATCCATATTTCAAAATTTTGTTTTTGGTTGGAAGGATTTGAAAATCTGGATTTGGAAAACCAGTGTTATATTACTGATATGGTAATCCTCTTTTGCATGGATAAGCTTACCCTTTTTTACAATTATACATTTAAGTATTATTTTAAATATATTTAATTTTTAGTTTTTTAAAATAATCCTATAAATATTTTTTTTATTAAAGTTGATAAACCACATTCATTTATTAATTAATAATCCTATAAATAATTTCTACCAAAAAAATATGTATTTTTTTCAAATATAAGAATTTTTTAGTTTTATTAAAAAAATGTTTATTGGTGAGTTTGTTTACAAATCACCCTATAAATAATTACTAAAAAATTATATAATTACTTTAAATAATATGTATTTAACAAGATGTCTATAATTAAGATTGAACTACAAGATTAAATTCATGGTTCAAATGGCCAAAAAATCCCAACGTGAATGGAAAATTGGAATTCTAATTTCCTGGATTTTGAATTATGCCCGCTTTGGACATAATTCAAACTCCCTTATTTGATGTATTTCCAAATACACTATAATTCAAAATCCACCCTAAATCCATACAACCAAACACGTGTGTAATTCAAAATACGTCAAAACAAACACAACTTTAAAGGGAATTTAATTTATTAGAATAACAACAAGATTAATTTTGGGGTCAGTCAAAATTGCCAAAATAAATAAATATATTTAGATATCTTTACAAAGAAAGATTGGTATTGTTTGATTGATCCTTATTTTCTGTCACGCCCCGACCCGGTTTTCGGGACCTCGAGCACGTGTGCAGACTGGCCGTACCCGAGTAGAGACGAGCCCCACTCGAATACAAGGCCTAAGTGAGTAAAAGAAGATAATATATAAAGCAAACTTAAATATTCAAATAACAGAGTTTCAGCGGAAATCATAAAAGGGTTCAGATACCCTACAAATACCAGGCCCTATAAGGGTCCTACAAATAAAAAGTCTCACACTCAAACAAATAAAGATAAATGAGGTCCTCGGACCTCTGCAAATTAACCCGACTCTCAATCGGCTCCTGTACGCTAGACTCCTACTCCTCAGGATCTGAAAACAGGAAAGAAACAAGTGTGTGAGCTTTCGAATGGAAAGCCCAGTAAGTACCCCTGCGGGGGTTCAATAAATGCATCATAATATCAATAAAATGATCAACAAAGTCAAACTTGGGGACACTCCACTCAAACAATCCTTAGGAGTCTACCAAAAAAACAAGCAAGGTACAACTCCTAACTACAGAAGCCCTCGGGCTCTGATAAGAGTTCCAATGGAAGCTCAGCAAACGTCTCCCCTGGCCAACATCATCAGCAAACTTGGTGCAAACTCAACCCTCGGGTCATACGGCCCTCAAGTCGTATGTCAGTATCGTCACCTCTCGTACATGTCGACACAGACAGTGAATCATCCCCACTAACGGGCAAGACAACCAGAGTACCGGTCCCTCTAGCATGGCAAGCCGAAACGCCAGGGTGTCCCGTCCCTGAACGTTTCCCAAAGGAGCACCCACGCTCCACTGAATCCGGGTGGAAGAACAATCAACAAGCAGGGATGCCAACATCACAAAAACAATCAAACATGCTTAACAAGGATATCAATCAATCATAGAAGCATGAATGAACTCAAAGTAGTAATGTCATGATAAAGACAAGTCAAAGAAACTCCGAAGAGTGGATAAGAGGCAAGTGTACTTACCTTAACAGTGTCGTCCGGGATTATTCCGCAAAAATCCCGCCTGTCACGTCTTTATGTCACAACCTGATAATAAGACCTATGTCACCGTCGACAATATCTCAACTTATCTAGCTGAATATGCATAATGCTCTAATAGGACCCATGTCTAACTTGTGGGCCTTCCCTTGCATTCTTATGTCACTATTTATAAGTAGGCCCGAACCTCACCCATTGGACCGATCCTCGTCTAACTTTATTTAATTTAAAAATACCTGAAATCATCATATGGGTTCCAATCCCACTACCTTCCATTTTTTCTCTTTTCATCCTTTAATCTGGCTAGTCATGCCTTAATTAAATATTTCAAGTTCATTCTATCACAAAAGCAATAGGGCCTTGGTGGTTAATGCTCATCTACACCAAGTGAGGGATCTTGGTTTCAAATCCCCTTTCTACCACCCCGCTCCTTTTTATTTTTTTATATTTCTTTCTTTACGCGGTTGGATCTAGTTAAATAAGTAAAGTTTCGTTCATTTATTTAAGAAGCAATAGAGCTCTGGTCGTTAAGGCCCACCAAGCCCATGAGAGGGGTCGTTGGTTAAAGCCCCCTCTCTTACACCCTTTGGTTTCTTTTATTTTTTTGTTTGTACTAGACCCAACCCTCAAACCAGTTTGACCCAACCTGGTCACTCCATCCTGACCAGAATCTGGATTCAATCCAAATTGATCAAACCCAACCTTGCTAACTAGTTAGCCCAAACTCAACTAATCAATTAATCATCCAACTAGTCAATTGACTAATTACCCAATTAATTAATTAACCAAATTAATCAATTACTAATTAGTTATCCGACTAATCATTTAACTAATTACTCAATTAATTAATTACCCAAATTAAGTAATTACTAATTGGTTATCCAACTAATCAATTAACTAATTACCAGTTAATCTCATTAATTAATTAATCAATTAATTAATCCGGTTAATCAAAGAACTTAACTATCAATTAACCAAATTATCTAATCACTAATTAATCTAATTATCTTTTCCCTCTCTCCCTCTTTCCTCCGCTGCAGGCCGTCGGGGAGATAAGCGGCCAGCTCTACATGGTGGTTGCCACCGGCGTATGGAAGTTGGAGCCATCGTCGCCCTTGGTCCTCGCCGTCCGAAGGTCACCGGTATGCCGCGAGCTTCTCACGAGAAGGAGGTGATCGTCTTCCACCATTCGCTCGCCGGAGTATCGACAATCTCCGTCCAGCTTCCTTCGCCACGGTGTGCGACCGTACAACACCACCAGACGGTGCACTCAGGGGCTTCCAACGGCGTCTACTCCTATTCTATATGCATGCTTGGCGATCATCGGAAAAGACAGAGACGTGAGAGAAAAGAGAACTCACCAAGGTTTTCGGCCGTGAAGACGCGTCCTCGTGGAGCAGTGACGCTGATGGAGAATTCCCTGAGACCCTGTCTTCGTTCCCTCCCTCTCCTCCGATCGCCTCCGTGGAGTACCACCTTCTTCCCTCTCGAATCCTCACGGTGGAGAAGGACTCGCCGCCGCTCGGTGTGTGTTTCTAGAGTTCCTCTTCCCGGGTTTATGTAGAGATCCGAGGGTTCAAATGGTGGAGATTGTGATATGCTTGATTGGGGATTTGCATGCGAAGAGATCTTCCCTTTTCCTTAATTGACTAAATCAATCTTCAATTTATTCCCTCCTTCCAATCATGTCTAATTTATGCCCAAATAGGTTCCATCTTAGGAATTTACTAAATTAATTAAATGATCTAATGATTTAATCAATTAGGTCTCCACTTCCAATCTTAGTCCGATTAATATCAATTTTTGGAGACTTCCCTAGTTTATTAAATCAATCACCAATTATTTGTTCCTTTTTAAGTCTTCTCATTCGCATTTTACCAAAATGCCCTTAAAAATTTATTTTAATCATGACTTAAATTAGGGAAAATGTAACACCCTAATCCCCAATAGGGACACGTGTCACACCAGCCAGCTCAGGAGGGTGTCCTGAGCCCAAGGCTGTCGACCAAAACCAAACCTCAAGGAATAACTGAAACTGGAGACAAAAAGAAATAATAGAACATAATAAGTCTGGAGCTCATCCAAGAGGAGAGTCTTATCTGATACAATACTCCACAGACTATACGCCTGTGTCTAGTCTCCAAAAGTAAAATATAGCAATATACAGAGTGCAGAGTAAGGAAGCTAATCTAGGACGCCAGAGCCATCTATGAGTCCTCACATCTCACCGGGTCTAGTCTCTACCCGGACTTTTGTCTGCTACCTGCACAAGTTGAGTAAGAAAGAGGGACTGAGCTACAGAGCTCAGTGATATGTGACCCCTACTATCAGGTTAACTAAGACCTGTGCATCTAAAAATATGTATCCATGTATATGGAAAATAACTGTACTCATATACATGTAGAAAGACAGTAAAGCATGAACGTCTATGCATTATCTTCTCAGTCAGGAAGATAATCTAATGCAATGTCCGAGATAACCCGAAAAGTCATCAGTCACAAACATGCCTGACTAGGCCTCAATAAGATGTCTAAATAGTGAGCGTCTATCGAATGAAATACAACTCTGTAGGATCACTTGCTAAGGTCTCAGATAAATAGCCGTGAGGTATCCCCCAATCTGGGCCGTATGTGAAGCCGCGAGGTTTCCCCCGATCTGGGTCTTCACTCGTGGTACCGAGCACCCCAAAGAGTTGGAAAAGGGTTTTAAGAGAAATACATTTTGAAAGCGAGTTTTAATGCTCGAAATTCATTTTTAGAGCAAGGAGAAACCTTTCCCCTACTCGGTATCACGCTGGTCTCAGCTCAACGGAGCCGCATCTGCATAGCAAGGATCATCTAAACAGAATGCAAATATCGATGCTCACGTCATGTTTTTATCTCAATGATCTACAGCTAGACATATGCAGAAAACCTCATTCTACAATAGCTGTAAATAATCGACATCATTCTCAAAACCGAGAATAAATCATAGCCGAGGAATATAAACTGAAAACTCGATAAATCTCGATAAAACATAAGAATATACAGTAGGTCCACTCACCTGAAGTCCTAAGCAAGTCAAGTCCGACTCGAACCCCCCCCCACGAGGTTCCCAACTTGTTCTTCTCTTTTCCTGAATCTCAGTAGGCTCCGGAGTTCCAACGAGAACTGGCCGGAGACTCTGGAGGAGACCGCGCAGAAGCTGGCCGAAAACAGGGAAGTTGCAGGCCCGGCTGGTGCTGCAATGTCGGCCGGGGCGGGCGTTTGAAGCGCGAGCAGGGCTGATTCACTCCTCTGTCTTCACCTTGATCCCATGGAGCGTCCCCCTAGCAACCTCTGTCTCGCCCTCCCCCCTGAAGCCCCAGACTCACCAGCATCGAGTTAGCAGCCCCTGCAGAGCCCCGTGGTAGCCACACGTCCCTCGTCGCATGCACAACGCCAGCTCCACCTCGGCTCCCCCGCGAACTCCTTGACAGGCGCCACCTCCTGCTCCACCGGGCCCACAAGAGAGCCACCTCCAGCTTCTCTCACATTCAGCCCTCTGATAGCCTCCTCTTTGTTTCATTATAACAGCTTATTTCATCACCTTTTCCTCTTGTGACGATTTACCAAATCAGCCCCATAATTCTCTCTAATGACCAAGCAGCCCTATGTCTAAAGTTCACTCAATTAAATTGTCTAACTCGTCACATGCTCCACTAGCAATAATACTCTCTACAAATTTTATCTTAAAACCTAGGGCACCTTAATATTTATTTTGTCACATCCTTTTCTAAATAAAAACCTAGGGCATGAATTAACTTAGTTTCAATAATCCTCATGGTAATCCAAATATCACACCCGTAATTATATCAGTAACATCGACATCCAATTGATATTTATACAATATTCACAAAGAAAACCGGGGTGTTACAGAAAATTTTAAATCCTTTTATTTTACTAAAATCTTGGATTTTACACTTTCTCTTACCTTAGTTTTGAAGGTTGATTTAGTAAAATAAAATAAAAGTTCTCATGTTGCCAAATAAAAAGGTTTTTGAGTTATTTATTTATTTATTTTTGTGATAATTTGTCAGTTTTTTTGGGTTTTTATAAATTTTTTTATAATGTGATAGGGTTGGATTTGGAGGGAACACGTGTCACCTTAATTGCCAGCCACGTGGGGACACCTCAGTGAACCCTCGGGATCCTTTGTGATATAATCCATGGCCGAGGAAGTGAGTTCCTCGGAAAATGGCCTCCCTGATGCCGAGCCGCTCACCTACCCGGCCTCCACCCTCCAAAGAACCGTCCTGCTAACTACAAAGACACCTTCACAAATAGCTGGAGAGTACCCTGGAAATCACCAAGGGCTTCAAACACCCTTTAGACGTGCAAGGAGTTAAATGACTCATCGGCAGTTGGACAGTTAGACAGTTGAGAAACAGTTAAGCAGTTAAGAGAACATCTAGGCAAGGAACCGCGTCCAGGCTGGCATCTAGAATCATCTAGAAGATTGATAAGTGTTCAATTGAGCATATTTTTCTATCATTTTCTTATATGTTTTACATGCCTTTTTGATAAATTATAGCCCTCCGGTACTTAAAAAGCTTAATATTTGTTAAACAGGGCACATTGAAGGTGTTTCGAGAGAAAGAAGACTTTTGAAGGCTTTTCAGAGGCAAAAACGTCAAAGTTAGGAGCTAAAAAGGACCTACAAATGCTCCCATACATTATGGATAAGTCCCCCGAAGATTTGGAGCCAAAACAAGGCTTTTTGAGAGGTATACGGGGTCCTATACGGGGTACTGTACGAGCCATATCTACAGTAATTTCAGCCACTACAGTAATTTCAGCTTTTTCTATACGGCCCGTATAAGCCACCTAGAACACCATACGGGGTAACATACGACAGTACAACAGCCCGTATGACCTGGGGACTAAATTTGCAGGAATATAAGGGCCCGTATATGACCCGTACAACTGCCCGTATAGCCTATTTCTGAGCCTGATCTGCACCCGATCTTTACACAACTTGGCCCTATACGAACCCCAAACGGGTAAGATAGTTTACAAAGGTCTTACCCCCCTATAAATACCAACGTTCTAGGTTTTTTGGGGGGGTCCATCTCTTGGCCTTTGGCCACCTTCTTGGCCGACTTGGAGATCTAAGGTTTGGTCTTGAGCAACATTGAAGATCTTTGGAAGACCTCAACGGCTAGGGCTTGAAGGAGGAACATCTTGGAAGGCATCAATCATCCTGAAGAGGGGAGATCCACTGGAGATTCACCACCGGAGCATCGTGAAGACTAGAAGGGAGTTTTTATTGTTTATTTGCATGTCTTTACTTTGTTATTGCTTGGATTTATGTTCCTCTTCCATGAGGAACTAACTTGTTAAGTACTTGGGTATGATGAACCTTTAGATTATGCATTAATGTCATGTTGATTTCTATGTTTGATTGATTGGATGTATGCTTGATTGTCTTTTGGATGTTTTGTATTGATTGTGATCTCTCTATGTTGCGGGATGCCCGGAGAGATTACTTGTGTGCATATAAGGGCTAGAGCTAGCGCCTCCTTGTATTAGGAACATACTCCATTAGAGAGGGTTGTGAGTACGTCGAGGAATCGGGTGCTAAAAGGCGAGAGACTCTTTAATATGATTCAATCCCACAATCCTTCCAAGATATAGGTTCCCTTGATCTTAAGACAATCCTAGGAGATTAGTTATCCAATCACCTTGGGAGAGGGATTAGATATAATTTAGGAATTCTTGGCACAAGCATCTCCAATCATCATCATAGAGATTTTAGTGTATCTTTAGAATACAATCTATAGGGGATTCATTACCCGAGTACCCCCTTTCTATGATTGATCCACCCCAAGATTGAATCCCGTCATTAGCGATACCCTAGTTTTCTTATTTTTATTGTTAGGAATTAGATTCAAACCACCACTTATCTTTGTTTAGACTAGATAATAGATGGATAGTTTGTACTAGTGTCTCTTGGTCCTTGTGGGTTCGACATCCGACTTTATTACTTGATCACGACCCGTGCACTTACGGTTTTATCTCATCAAAGATCGCTAGGCTAGATCAAAGCTGGCAGATAAGGTGGATCCGAGTTGTCCTACAGCTGACATCCACGTGTTCTATTAGAGGTAGCTTGCGGCCCAAGCCACATCCCCAGCTCAAACGCCTATAAATAGAGGAGCTCATCAGCTCACTGGGAAGTTGTAGCACCCATGGTGAAGCCCAGCTCCTTTGGCGACCTGACCCCTTTCCATCTTATTCTTCTCCATATTTTTCCATTTCCAGCCCTCTAATTAGGGCTGGAAACGAGCCGAACTTGAACGAACTGAGCCCAGCTCGAGTTCTGCTCGAATGTTTATAATTCAGCTAGAGTTCGGCTCTAGTTCAAAAAAGCTCGAAAGGTTTAGATTCGAGTTCGGCTCAACATTATTATCGAAGTTCGAGTTCTATTCAAGTTCGAAATTAAATAATAATTTTAAAATTATAATAAATTTTCTGGGTTAGCTTGAATCGATGAACCAACCAGTTGGACCAAAACCAAAAAGAAACCGGTTTATGTTTATTATTTAATTCCACTTGATTTTAACCACAAATTCAAGAAAGGTATGCACTCCAATATAGCCTAACCCATTTTATAGCAAACTACCTCCTCTCATTTGCTCTCCCCAGTTGATGTGGGACTAAACTTCGTCAAATTAAATTCATG
Organism: Dioscorea zingiberensis; assembly: GCA_026586065.1. Lineage (NCBI taxonomy): Eukaryota > Viridiplantae > Streptophyta > Magnoliopsida > Dioscoreales > Dioscoreaceae > Dioscorea > Dioscorea zingiberensis. The sequence goes on along the minus strand of CM048820.1, from coordinate 65,276,125 downwards.
GATTGGGTATTTTGCTCACAAGTCACAGCCACAGGCTGTCACACACACACTCTCTCTCTCACTGACTCACACACACATGACCCTATCGCATATGTACATTTATATCTATAATTATTATATATACTATATATATATATATATATATATATATATATATATATATATATATATATATATACATATATATATATATATATTCGAACCGAACTCAAACGAGCTGACTCTGGTTTGAGTTCGACTTGCTTATTTTTCAAGCTCAAATTTAAGTTCAAGTTCAGTTTGTTATTAAAATAATCGAACTAAACTTGAGCCAATATCGAACCGAACTCGAGTTGCTCGCAAACAGTTTGATCATTTGTCAGCCCTACCTCTAATGAAGCTTCCCCTTTGTAATTTGGATAATATCCTATTAGATTTTCCTCTCATCTGAGAGATCAAAGGTTTTCTCCCTAATTTATGGGGTTTCCACGTTATTTTTGGTGTCTTTGATTGGATGTTTGGTTCTCATCTCGATCTCTTCACTGTTCTTCTCCAAATCAACTACAAATTCAAATGATGGAGCGAAATTAGGGTTCTGACCTAATTTTGCATCAACATTTTGGTGCCGTCCGTGGGGACGGAGCTAAAAGTCATGCCTGCTACCAGGAGATCGAAGCAGAACCAGAATCAGATCCAAGAGCAATGGAGCCCAGCGCCAGCAACATTCTCAGCGGTAGAGGGAAATCCTCCTGCTCTGAACAACACACCAATGATCGCTAACGAAATCCCACCATTCCAGCCCAGGAGTGTTGAAATTCTTGATGAGCACTTTAGAGCTGTGGACCAGCAGATCGCAGAGCTTAGGCGTACAATGATGACGGTGGAGCGCCATGTCTCTCAGGCTACGGTGCCTAACATTGCTCCACTAGCTCCAAAAATCCCCCAGTGACCAGCTAGACATTCCCCTCGAAATCGGGCTTACTCACCAAGAAGAGGAAGGAGTGTGACTTTTTCTTCCAAAAGCTCTGATTCCTCTCGCTCTCGGCAAAGGCATCACCCTCGGTCCCCTTTGAGGATCAACATGCCAGGGCAGAGGGAAGCCATGTCTCGATCTGTGTCGCCTCGACCTCACAGGAGGCATTGATCCCCTCAATACTATTTTCTGAGGCCCAGATCACCTCAGAGATATTCGCCAAGATGCCATTCCCCATAACATAATGTTCCACCGTGGTACTCACAACCTCGATATTCCCCGAGGCACTGATCACCTCAACATTATTCTGCTCGGCACTATTTATCAATGCGCTCTCCACCCAGACGTCACCGTTCGCATGAGCGACATCACCACATATATAATTCAAAGAGAGAGAGGGTTATGACCCATGTCCTGATGATATATTCACCCTTCATCCGTGTAATTTGGGAAGCTCCCTGACTCTCTCTCAGATATGTATGAGTTTATACTCCCAAGCTCAAGAGTTGTCAAAGTTTAACAAGGGTGAGTCCCAAGATCATTTACCACAGGGAGTAATGAAATCCAAAACAGGGAACTTTTTAGATACAAAAAAAGGGAAACAGTAAAGAAGATGTTTTTGTTGTTTTGAGATAAAGTTTGCAAGGTTTACAACATAAATAGGATAAAAACAAAGGTTGGATAACAGTTGGAGGAAGACGTAGACTCAACCTTCACTATCTCTCAAATCAGGACTACTTATGGATCGTCAAACACCCGCTAGCTAGCATCCCTGTCACTAGAACCCTAGTCTAGGAAAATATGCAATCATATCATGTGAAGACACAAAGGTTAGAAGCCAAATGGTTTGTCAAATCTTTGTTTCTAGGCATGGTAGAACCAAGAGTCACTAGCCATGGACAATCGGATCATCAAGGGAATCTATACCCCTAAGTATTTGATGGGCTAGCCTCAAGGTTGGCAACGAGAAGATTAGAGGGCTCTATACCTATAGACCTCGCAGCCGTTAGGAAACTTCAACTTAAGTCTTGCTAGAAATAGAGGAATCTATACCTCTAATTCTATACAAAACATCAAAGCTTTCCTAAATAGAGGGATGGTTCTTGAGGGATCTATACCTCAAGTAACAAAGAGAAAGTGAAACAAGATCTTAAATCAAACCAAACTTTTCATTAAAACCAAACCAAATCCAAGAAAAAGCAATCCGATAGAAAGAAAGATCGGGAAGAGATCTACAAGTGTTTAAGTATACATATGGTCTAAATCACAAAGATTAAAGAAGAAAACACAAGCTTACAAATATATGAAAAAGAAAACCTAAATTTTTTTTTCTTCTCCAATGGCCAGAAGCTCCCCCCTTTCTTTTGCTGTGCCATGCCCCTTTTTTAGTCTTCAAAAGCAAAAGATCCATTAAGAGCTTAACGGGTTAATGGATCTGGAATTTGGATCCAATAAGCTCTTAACATACATCAGAACTCCAAAGGGCAATTTCGGCAATCAAAATCTATTTTTTTGAGAATGGCTATTTCTGGCAAGGTTGTAGATCTCTGAATGATTTTTCCAACGGTACCTTGCATCTGAAATTCTGATAAAACCACCAAAAGTTATGGTCAATTTATCAGATCTCTGCATCTGCATCTCTCGTCTACTGGTCAAAACTTCACCAATTTCAAACCGAAATTCAGATATGAAAACCTCCTCCAACGAGAACAGTGTCTGATACAAAGTTGAAGATCTTCAAATTGTCTTTCCAACGATACTTTGTAAGAAAGATTCTGATTAGAATGGAGCCAGTTATGATTTTTTAACTTCAATCCTGAAAAATATGAAAAAAAAACAGTAAAATTCGTATTTCGGTTCTCGTTTGACATGCCAAATTTTGATCTGAACACAATCTAATCAAACCAAGTATATGAGCATCAAGTACACATTGAAATACATGTGTGAGGCTATTTAATTGTATTTCTTTGAAAGTTATGCTATTGTTAAAAATCATCCAAGATCACACATGTTCATTCAAACATGTCAAACACATCAAATTAACACCAAATACAAGCTAAGGGTGCAAATGATCCAATTATATAAAATTCATCATAAATATGCATAAATAACACAATTCAAGCATGATTTAGATATGAAAATCAACCAATAGAATGCAATATAAGCACCCAATCACTCCCTTTCTAGAGAATTTTAAAACTCCCAATATCAGATATTACGATGGGACCATGGATCCTTTTGAACATGTGTAGTGATACTATTCAGAAATAGCGGTGAATGGATTAAATGAGGTTGTCTTATGCCAAGCATTCCCGAAACCTCTTACAGGAATTGCCTATGATTGGTTCCGAAGTCTACCACTCGGATCCATCGCCAGCTTCAGGCAACTAACCAACCTCTTCTTTCGTCAGTTTGCTAACTGCAAGAGGCAGAAGAGGAACCCAATCATGCTCTTAAGATGCAAGCAAATGGAAGAAGAAAGCCTCCGCGATTACTTAGACATGTTAAGCAGGGAGACTGCAGGAATGTCCAACCTTGACTCCATCATGGTTGTGGGGGCCGCCATGGATGGGCTTTGAGAGTGTCCTTTCCTCGATGCCATCTCAAGGGAAGTACCTAGGGATATGCCTGAACTCATGAGCAGGACACAAGAGTACATTGCTTCGGGAGAATTCAAAGCTGGCTGAAGAGAAAAGGCTCTACAAAGAGTCAGGGAATTCCGAAGGGAAGAACCCCAACCAAAGAAGTATAAAGATCCTCGACAAGGAGAGCGAAGATCCTGGAGGGATGCCGAACGACTGCAATATAAGCCTCCTCGTCCTGATGATCAAAGGCCCTAAGAACCGAGAAGACCTCGGCTTTGTGCGAGGTATGATGATTACACACCCCTCAATACATCCAGGGAGAATATTCTTATGCAAATTCAGAATAAGAAGATACTCAAGCAGCCAACGCCAATTAAAGAATCCTCCTCGGCAAGGAAAAGCAAAAAGTATTGCACTTTTCATCAAGTCTGGGGACACACAACTGAAGATTACATCTAGCTGAAGGACGCAATTGAAGGCCTCATAAGGGAGGGAAAGCTTGACAAATTTCTTAAAGAGGGTATAGTTAAGAAAGATGATCCCCCTGACCAGCAGAATCCCCCCCCCCCCCCCAAAGAAGATGTTCCCCTCTTCGTCATAGTTAGAGGACCAAGGTGTGGAGGTGAAAGAACTACATCCAGAAAAAAATATGCTGGGATAGTAGGCTCGATGCAGGAAGTTGCTCCCCTTAAAATGAACCGACCATCTCAATCCATTACCTTTTCTAATGAAGACCTCCGAGGAGTTGCTCAGCAACATGATGATGCTCTAGTCGTGGTTGTCAAAGTGGGAATATTCATGATGTATAGGGTTCTGGTTGATACCGAAAGCTCGGTGGATATCATCTTTTGGGATGCATTCGAGAGGATGAAAATTGGAATAGAAAATCTGAAGCCAACAAAATCTCCATTGATGGGATTCAATGGGAGTCCTCTACAACTTGAAGGGATCATAACTTTCCCACTCACCCTCAGTAAGCTGCCTCGATCTGCTACTGCTCCAGTTAACATTTTGGTTGTTGATGAGGAAAATCCGCAAGTGCATTGGTCGTGATCAAGTAATAAAGTGGACTATGTAAAGTCGGATGTCGAACCCACAAGTAATAGAACTCACTAGTATAAACGATTCTTCTATTATCTAGTCTAAATCGGTGAATTGGGTGTTTTGGATCTAAACCTAGAAAACTTAATGAATTTGAGGTGGACTCTAGAAAATTGGGAGTAAATTGAGGGATGAATATATCAAGAGAGCGAGATACTTGGGTATGAATCCCCTTTGGATTTAAAATATAAAGAAAACATAAAGAAATCTATGAATTGAAGATTGGTGATGCTTATGCCAAAATTCCTAAATTATATCTAATCCCTCTTCCGAGGTGATTGAATAACTAATCTCCTAGAATTGTCTTAAGATCATGGGAATTTATAATTTGGAAAGATTATGGGGGTGAAATCGTATTAAAGAGTCTCTCGCCCTTCTAATACCCAATTCCTCGGTGTATTCATAATCCTTTCTAATGAAGTAGGTTCCTAATACAAGTAGGCGCTGGCTCTGGCCCTTGTATGCACATAAGTGATCTCTTCGGGAAATTCGCTACGTAGAGATATTACAATCAATACAAAACATTCATTAGACAATAATGCACGCTTCCAATCAATCAAACATAGAGATCAAGATGAAATTAAAACATTATCCAAAGGTTCATCACACCCATGTACCAATGAAATTAGTTCCCATCAATGGGGAACTCAAATCCAAAATAAAGAGATTACAATCGAAAGTAAGCATGATGGAAAACACCATTACCTACGCTAATTGCCAACCTAGATAATCAATCCCTTCTCTAGCTTCAAGATTGGGGGAGAAGATCCCCCAAACCCTAATCTCCTCTCTAGCCTCTCTCCCAAGCCAACCTCCTTTCTAAACCCTCAAAGACTCTATTTATACCTTGTACTTAGGGTTTTGTATTAATATTTACAAGATTGCCCTTTCTAGAGCTCGCGACTAAGAGAGGGTTACGATGTACGGGCGCGTAAACGGGCCGTACACATGCCCGTACAGAATGCAGGGCCTCGTGTTCGCCCGTACATCAGACTGTTCAGGACACAGGGCCCTCTGAACACCCGTACATCAGTCCGTTCACCCGACCGTTCATCTTAAACGAGGTGTTGAACGCCCGAGAGTAAGTTGCGGTGAAGCCGTTCACTTGTCCAATTGTGTACGGCCATACATCTGCCCGTTCATCAACCCCTTCACTTCAAAAATAGCTATGTTTCAGCTTTGTTTTGTCCTTGAATGCTTCCTTTCTCTCGGGGTAGTGTATTTGTGCCCTGTTTACAAAATATGGAGCTTTTTAAGTACTGGCGGGCTATTAATCATTGCATTTAACATGATAACATATAGAAAAGTGGTATGAAAATATTCTCATTTGAACACTTATCAATTGTGAAGTGTTCTTCCAGCTACAACGCCATCCTGGGAAGACCATCTTTGAATATGCTGGGAGTTGTCCCCTGGACTTATCATATGAAGCTGAAATTCCTAACCAATAATGGGTACGGCGAAGTGAGAGACGATCAAGCTTCTTCACGCCAGTGCTATCTTACTCTTCTGAAAGACTGAGGAGGAGAGTCTAGTCGGACATCCGAGACCTTAACTCTCGAGGAGCTCCAGTAAGAAGATGAGGAGAGAGACGCACGCAGACCAACACTTGTTGAAGAGCTGAAGGCATTATCTCTGAATGAAGAATGCCCTGAAAGAACTGTACAATTAGGCACATGACTCAGCCCTGAGTAACAAGAGGAACTACTTAGCCTCATGAAGAGCAATTCAGACGTCTTCGCATGGTCTGCCGAGGAGATGCCAAGAGTTCCCCGGGAAATCATGGAGCATCACCTTAACATCGATCCTACCTTCAAGCCAGTCATCCAGAAGAGGAGGAACTATGCTCCAGATCGGTTGGAAGCTGCCAAAGAGGAGGTGGAAAAATTGCTGAAGGCAGAGTTCATTCGGGAGGTCCAATACCCCGAATGGCTCTCAAATGTAGTCTTCATGAAAAAGTCCTCTGGGAAGTGGAGAATGTGTGTGGATTTTACCAACCTTAATAAAGCATGCTCTAAGGACTGCTACCCTCTGCCTCTCATAGATAATTTGGTAGATTATACTTCTGGTTACGAAATGCTTAGTTTCTTAGACGCATTTTCTGGATATTACCAAGTCCGAATGGCTCAACGTGATGAAGAAAAAACTTCTTTTATCACTTCCCGAGGAACCTACTGCTACAAGGTGATGCCATTCAGATTGAAAAATGCGGGGGCAACATTCCAAAGACTGGTGAACAAAGTCTTTTGGAAACAGATAGGCAGAAATGTCGAAGCATATGTAGACAACATTCTTGTGAAAAGTGAAAAGGCGGAGCACCATGCTACAGATCTTCAGGAAACATTTGAGACTTTGAGAGCCTACGGCATGAGCCTCAACCCAAACAAGTATGCATTCGGTGTTTGCTCAGGCAAGTTCCTCGGATTTATGCTCACTCAGAGAGGGATTGAAGCTAATCCTTAGCAAATCGGAGCTATCTTGGAGACAAGATCTCCGAAATCAAGGAGATACAAAGTCTTAATGGAAAATTGGCAGCACTCGAAATATTCATTTCAAGATCCGGGGAGAAAAACCTCCCATTCTTCCAAGCACTTCGGAAAGCCCCCATGGTAGAATAGACAGAAGAATGTGAGAAAGCCTTCACACAGTTGAAAGAGTACTTGCAATCCCCCACTCTAGTTGCCAAACCTAAACCATAAGAAGAGCTCTACATCTACTTAGCTGTGACAGATACAGTAGTCGGCTCAGTTCTTACAAAAGAAGAAGATGGAATACAGAAACCCGTCTATTACATAAGCAAAGTTCTTACAGATACAGAATCAAGATATCTCCCTCTCGAAAAGCTAGCATTCGCCCTTGTTATTTCTGCTCGAAAACTTCGCTCGTACTTCCAATCTCATAAGATCAAAGTACTCGCTGACCAACCATTGAAGCAGGTACTCCACCGACCAAAAACTTCAGGTCAGCTAATGAAATGGGTGATTGAGCTTGGGGAGTATGACATCATCTATGAGCCCCGCACAACCATTAAAGCACAAGTATTGGTTGATTTTATCGCCAAACTCACCATCACTGAAAATGAGGAGCCAATGACTACAGAGCTAGTCGAAAAACAAGACCCCTCCCCTTCCCAATGGTTATTACACACTGATGGTTTGGCAAATTCTTAAAACTCCAAAGCAGGAATTGTGTTGCGCTCCCCTTCAGGGTGGAGTACCTCAACTGTCTTGAAATTTAACTTCAAGGCAACAAATAATGAGGCAAAATATGAGGCTATGATTGCTAGATTGTAACTTGCCAGGGGCCTTGGAGACCAGGATCTACAAGCTAATACTGACTCACAGCTGGTAGTCGGACATTTGAATGAAGAATTCGAGGCTAGAGAAGAAAACATGGTAAAGTACAAAGACCTGGTGCAAAAGCTCATTACTAGCTTCAGAAATATCCATATTTCTAAAATCCCCAGAGCTAAGAACCAGGAGGTTGATCTCCTGTCAAAACTTGCCTCATCCGATGCAATCATAAAGCAGCCCACAAATCTCCAGTATTTGACTACAAAAACAATTGAGTGCCGACCAGCAGAAGAACTACTCGACATAGAAGAAGAGCCGTGCTGGATCGATCGTATTTTGAGTTATCTCCAAGACGACACTCTTCCAACTGATCCAAAGCTAGCTCGTCGGATTACGGTCGGGTCAAACCGCTACAGCATTCTAGATAGACATCCATATAAAAGGTCTTACACCCTTCCCTTGCTAAGATGCTTGCGCCCGAGTGAAGCGAATTATGTCCTCCAAGAGATTCATGGTGGAGTCGCAGGGGATCATCTAGGAGGAAAAGCGCTCGGTCATAAGGTACTTCGGCAGGGGTACTATTGGCCTACTCTGCTGAAAGACGTAAAGGACTTTGTTCAAAAGTGCAACGTGTGTCAGTGATACTCTAATGTTCAGCGTCGACCAGCCGCTCAACTTACTCCCATAGTGAGCACAAGGCCATTCGCACTTTGGGGAGTCGATATCCTCGGGACATTCCCCAAAGATATCCGGCAGATGAAGTTTCTGATTGTAGCAATTGATTACTTCACCAAGTGGGTGGAAGTCGAGCCGCTATCATCCATCACAGAGAAATTTTGCCAGAAATTCTTGTGGAAATCAGTGATATGTCCATTTGGGATTCCTGTGGCCTTTATCACTGATAATGGGCGACAGTTGGCCAATCCAGCTTTCAAAGTTTTTTGTGATGAATTCGGAATTGAGCATAGACTCACTTCAGTCACTCACCCCCAAGAAAATGGGCAGGTTGAAGTGACCAATAGAACTCTCCTACACAGCCTGAAACATGGAGTTCTTTGGAATGAATCCAACTAGGTTGATGAAATTTCGGGGGCCTTTTGGGTATATAGAACTACTAGCCGAACTCTTATCAGAGAGACACCTTTTGCTCTTGCATTTGGAGTCGAAGCAGTGATCCCAGCAGAAATTGGAGTACCTACTCCACGGATCCAATCCTTCTACCCAACAAATAATGAAGAGCGACTCCGAGTAGAGCTCTATCTTTTAGAAGAAAAATAGACGAAGCCAATCTCCGAGCAGCTGCATACCGCTAGAAAGTCAAGCTGTTCTACGACTTGAAACTGAAGGAAGTAACTTTTCAAGTCGGTGATCTGGTATTGAGGGAAAACAAATTCCATGGTAACAAGAACAACACAGGGAAATTGACTCCCAATTGGGAAGGACCCTACATTGTAACCGAGGTTGTGATGCCAAGCACCTACTGGCTAGCAAAGATGAACGGAAAGAGGCTTAAACGCCCATATACAATTCCGAACATCTTCGGCGGTACTATCAATAAACCTCCTATCTCTTCTACAAATTCATGGTTTGCACTTATTTTGCAGGTCACATTACTAAGACAACAGAGAAAAACTCACTCATGAAAATTTTTCCAAAAAAGATGAACCTCTCTACTTAAGGGCCATCCCTCTCTTATTCTTCAAAAGGAAATATTCCCCTAAAAGAGTATGGTTGCGTGCTTCAAGCTCAAGTCATAACATACTCAGCGGGATAATCCTTAAAGCCCTCTCATGAGGCATAACCCTACTGAGGAACGCGACTGCGTGCTTCCAGTTCGAGTCATCGTATACTAGTGGGATGAACATTAAAGTCCTTATCAAGGCATCATTCTCTCTAGGAACAAGGTTGTGTGCTTTAAGCCCAAACCATTGTATACTGGTAGAATGATTATTAAACCCTTACCAAGATATTATCCCCCTGAGGAACGTGGTAGCGTGCCTTAGGCTTGAACCATAGCAAACTAGGGGTCCCACTGAGAAACAAGGTTGTGGGCCCTTGGGTCAATCCATTGTACACAAGTGGAATATCTAAGGGTCACCACCTGAGAACTCCGAATGGACAAGCTACACGGAAGTTCAAAGCCGAACAACTCGACTTGCTTGGAAAAGAACTTTTGTAGAAGTTACAATTCTAAAATGCTTCAAATGGACAAAAAGCTTCATTGCATACATGAGAAATACCAGACTATCATTTATCAAAGATGACTTGAAGTTCATGATGAAGTTTAGTTCACAATTATAATTACGAACAAGACAAAAGAAGTTGACAGAAGACACTAGTGGGAGGGCTGTAAACGGTCCGAGCTTAATCGGGCTGGGCCCAGCTCGAATTCGGCTCGAAATAGCCTAGGTCGAGCTCGAAATTAGCTCGAATAAGTTTGCTCGAGCTCGGCTCGATTTTAATTTCGAAAGCTCGAGCTTGGCTCAAAAGCTCGAAATTAAAAGCTCAATTATAATTTTAAGATCTAAGATTTAGTTTAAAATTAAAAAAATATTATAAATTAATTTTTTAATATTATATATTATATATCAATACTAAATATTTAATATTTTATTCATATATATTAATATATATATTAATATTTTATTAATATTTTACTAATATTTTAATATTAAATTTCAAGCTGAGCTCGATCTAGCTCGACTTGGCTCGAAATTGAAGCTCGAGCTCAGCTCGAAAGCTCGAAATTCCTAGCCGAGCTCGAGCTTTTATCGAGCAAATCTCGAGCTGCTCACGAACAGCTTGATCGTTTGACAGCCCTAAGTGGGACCCTGGCAATCGACTCTTCTTCAGATATTAAGCAGAAGGATGCCATTAGAATCATCCACAGAAGCAGTAACAACAACACTTGTAGGTGTGACCACATCCTCAGTAGCACTTTCGATATTGGTGGGTGCGGTTAGTTCCCTGGTACCATCTTCAATGTGTGTAGTGGCCGTCAACTCCTCGGTAGCATCAACGTCAGGAATTTCTACAAAATGAAGATCAGAAGCTGCCCCGACATGATGAATAAAATGAAGTAGAAGTCTCAAACCTTTAGCAGTTCCAACACCAGGAGGAACTTCTTCACTGGAATCAATGTTAGGGCCCTTCCCAGTCAAGATTTCCAAGCCTCTCATATATATCAGACCACAAAAATCCATTGAAAGAAATCTCAAAACAAGCTCGCAAAGCACCTGGAAGATTTCCTCCCTTGCTTCATCAAGAGCCTCTTCAATATCTGGCTCATATGCCCTGGTGGTCTTGGCCAAAGTTTCCTCCAACTCCTTTACTCAGCTTTGGCATACAGATAGAGATTCTTGGCAAGCAACCAACTCAGCCTAAAGCCTATCCCTATCTTCTTTCACGGCATCTTTATCAATGATGGCTGCACTCAGCTGCTGCTCTTTCACCTTCAAATTCCGCGAAAGATCTCCTTTAGCCTTTTCCAACAAGTCTATTGTCGCCTTGGCAGATTGTGCGGCTGAAGTTAAGTCTTCAACCTCTTTTTTTGCCTTAAGAAGATTCTCCTCTGCGTGGGAACAGCTTGTTTCAATAGACTTCATGGTTTTCTCTAGCTCGGTCAAAGTAACCTTGAGCTCGACAATCTTTTTCCTGTGGGATGCAACTTTATCCTTCGCCTTGCACTCACCTCCATATGTTTCAAGGACTTCTCAACAGATAAGTCCAAGGATCCGCAAATCTTGTTCTTCTCCTCCACCGCCTAGTCCCTCTCTTGGGTAACCCACAAAATATCAACTTTTAGCTTCCTATTCTTGAAGAGGGACTCAGAGAGTAGAGACATCCAGGACTCTTCTTCCTCTTCAAGAATGCACGCGGCTCGATGGCTCATGAAAAGGTTCTACGCATAAGAAATGACTAACTGAGATTCGACACAAACAAAATCCTGAAATAAACAAAGGAAGGAATACTTACAAAAATCCCCTGTAGACAAAGAGGTTCGACAATATCACTTCGAGAGAATCAATTAAGTCTGGACTCAATTTCACAAAACAAGATCGAAGTAATGTTTGAGGTCGCGACTAAAGGATCGCTGACCAAAATACCAGCCCTTGGATCCACGTGCAGCTGATCCCTGGGCCCCCTTGATGTCTCAGCTCCACTAACTTGGGAAGGCTGCCCTACATCAAGACCGCTGCTGCCAGAATGAGAACCTACTGGTGGCCAAGCAACTTGAGTAACACGAACCCGCACTGGTTCAAAAGTAATAGTTCGCTCAGAAATGAGGTCCTCAGGAACATTGATTATCTGAATATCATCATCAAGTTCCCTATCCATTTGAGGCATATCGTGGTCAGGATTCAGAAATTCTTCTCTTCCTTCTTCGATAGGAGGAACGGTTGGAGACTGATACCCAGGCATGTCCCCTTTCCGCATCAGCTTCCCCTTGCGCCTAGAAAGCAAGACCTCGTCATCGTCCTCACCCTCAGAAAGAGCCCCTCAGATGGATATCTAGTAGATAGAGGAGAAATAACCAAGGCCCTCTCAGTATTCTCTGGCCACTTCTTCTTCGCCTTTATGACCACTTGCTTCAGGACCTCGGCTTTTTTTTTTCCGAGGAGCAGGATCAACCTGTTGGGGATGCACATCTCCTACATATAAGGGAACATCAGGACCCTCGCTACCTTCAACAATAGTCTCTTGGGATTGATCACCCTTTTTCGCTTTAACCTTCTTCTGCTTTTCCAAGAGAGCAGTCTTCTGCTTTTTGGCACGGGCACGCACCTTCACCAATAGAACTTTTGCAACATTCCCAACTTCCATCGCTTCTCCTGCCAATCAAAGAAAAAAATTACATAATCAGTAGCCGAGACACTCGAAAAACCAAGAATAAAAGGCAGAGTAAATCCTACCCTAAGCTAAGTAACGCCCACTTTTATGAAGGGTTCGACTCCTTAGGCAGAGATCAACGGGGATGTCAGAGCATCTACGTAGCTTTTTGAGCAGACGTTTCTCATCATCAGAAAGTTTATCCCTACTAGCCACTTGAGTCCGAGGAATACCCCACTCCGTCAGAACTCCAAATCCCTTCTTCCTTGAGACAAAGAAGAACTTCTCCTTCCGCTTCTTAATAGAAGACGGAACTGAATCGAGGAACCGCCTCTACGACCTGGCGCCGAAGAAATACCAATCGGTATTCGATTCTCTGCTGAGGGTAAAAAAAGTCTCAAACAGAGCCACCGTGGGCTCGACTCCGGAATGAGAGAAGGAAGGTGATGGTCCCCAAATATCACAATGAATGAGTTCTAAAGGTTGTGTAGAGACAGGTGAAGAAAAAGAAAATGAAAGACGAGTGCTTTTCCCTTGATAACATGAATGGCAAGGATTTAGTAGATGAAACTTATTAGGTAAAAACTTAGACAAAGACAAAGAGTAGCACGACAAGGATGACCAAGACGCTGATGCTAGAGATCAAGAGAAGTGTGTGTGGCAGTAAAAGCAACGAGATTGGTGAAGCTGCAAGGAAGCTGGATAGGATAGAGATGGTTGTGGATGTCACCCGCGAGAAGTGGAATCTTGGTTTCGAGGTCCTTCACAATGTAACCAAAGGGATTAAATTCAATAAGGCATGAATTGTCTTTAACAAATTTAGCAACTGAGAGAAGATTTGTGGTGAGATGTGGCACAATTAAAATTTCATGAGGGTGGAGAGTTTTGGGGTGTGCAAGAAGTGTAGAGTGTCCAATTGAAGAGATAGGGAGAATATTACCATTACCCAAGATCACTTGGTTTGGACCATGATACATTGTATAGACTCAACAAGTTGCGGATCCGGAGTCATATGCGCGGAAGCACAAGTGTCAGGTAACCATTCAATAATATATGAAGATGTGTCATGGTGTGGTCAGAAATTCATTGCAGAGAAGGTTGTGTGGAGGGAATGGTCAAGTGAAGCTTTATGTTGACTATTTCGGGACTCCGAATATCAAAAACGACAAGTAGCAACAATGTGGCCACATTTCTAGCAGATTTGACATTATGAAAGAGGTTTAGTATAAGGTGGTGATGTGCTGCTAGCCCGCAAGTGCACGGGGTCGCTTAAGTAGTAAAGTACCCTGAGGGTAGGGTAGTTGAATCCACAGGGACCGGCACTAGTACTCACTAGAACTCTATTACCTAGCTTAAAAAGATAGATGATGATGGATTGATCCTAATTGAAAGTCTGAAGTGAACTAAACTAAGATGACAGTTGGCAATCTAGGGTTTATCAGTCGAGAAATGATAAGTGTACAAATGAGCATTATTTTATACCATATTCATGTATGTTTATCATGAGTTTTGGAGAAATATTAGCTCACTTGTACTTAAAATAGGTTTGTTTTTGTAAACAGGGCAAAATATGGAGACTCCAGAAGAAAGGAAGCGTTTTGAGGAGAATTCGGGCCAAAACAGAGCAATTAGGACAAAAACATCAGTCCATACGGAGTCCCATACGGACCTGGAGAATGAAGGGCCACCCTTCAAGTTCATATAGGACCTCGTATGGGTCCATACGGACTCCCATACTAACTAACAAGAGTCCGCATGCAGCAACCTGAGAACTATATGGACTCGTATAAGAGTCCGTATACGGGGCTGTATGGCGTAAGTTCGCAGCCGCGATTTGATCCGCCCAAGGGACGAATCGGAAGAAACGTCCCAAAACCCTAATGGGGAGTATAAATAAAGATCTTAATTAGGTTTTTGGGGGAGGGGGGGGGGGGGGCTTTTGGATCTTGGAGCAAGAGGATTAGAGGGAGAGCTTCATCATCTTCTTCACCACCTTGGAGGAGAGGGCTTGAGGGGGTTTGTCATCTCAAGGCTCAAGAAGGAGAGAAGAAAGGACAAGAACTTCAAGAGAGGAATCAAGAGATCCACCAACGGAGTACGAAATAGGGTTTTTCCTTATGAACCTTTTGATTTCATCTTCTCTTATTATAGATTGTTGCTCTCCATTGATGGAGAGCTAATTTGTTGATACTTGGGTTGTAACGCCCTGACCCGGGTTCCGGGACCTCGAGCACGTACACAGATCAGCCGTACCTAAGTAAGGACTCGCCCCACATAGATACAAGGCCTAAAATAAGTATCACAGATAACCACAAATTCATATAAAAATAAATCAGAGTAGAAAATATA
Source organism: Dioscorea zingiberensis (assembly GCA_026586065.1). Lineage (NCBI taxonomy): Eukaryota > Viridiplantae > Streptophyta > Magnoliopsida > Dioscoreales > Dioscoreaceae > Dioscorea > Dioscorea zingiberensis. The sequence goes on along the minus strand of CM048820.1, from coordinate 65,261,015 downwards.
GAGTAGACTAAATGTTAAGGCCCTACAAGGGTCCTACATAACAAAATTTCTCTCTCATAAAAGCACCGAGTCCTCGAACCTCAGCAATGATAATACTTGAACCGCTCCTGCATTGAGTCTACTCCGTGGGATCTGAAACAAAATCAAGTGTGTGATCTTTCGAAAGGAAAGCCCAGTAAGTACCCCGCAGGGAAACAGACTTGCATGTAACATCAAAAACCAAATCATGACAAGTAAGAGAAAGTAAGAACAAGGTCTACAGTCATTAAACAAGCTCAAACAACTATCTCCCGGACAGCTCCAACACTCCTGGTTGGAAACGACCCTCCGGCCGTGCATCGGTAGCGCCACCTCTCGTGCATATCGACATGGTCAGCGAATCATCCCCATTGACAGGTTGGACAACCAGAGTATTACAACCCCTTTGGTAAGAAATGCCAAAACGCCAGAGTGTCCTTGACCCTGAACATTTTGCTAAAGGAGTCCCTACACTCCACTGAATCGGGCAGATGAAAGAACTCAGTTCGCACATACCTCCCGGCCAGCACACAAGGTCATGTGCCCATAATCAAGTGTCGGCCCACGGGTGGGTATGTCCAAAGAGTATACCAACAACAGATAGTGGAAACACTACCTCTAATATAGCAATCACATACACATAAGGGAAGAAAGCAATAACTAGCAATCATGTGTATGCATCAACAAGATAGTAAGGCATGCCAAATAAATAGCATTTATTCAAGCAAGAAACCCAAACAAAGGGTGTAATCTATGCAAGGTATCTTACCTTAGTTGGACGCTTGAAAACGTCTCTAACTTCCTTTAGATGTGTCACTAGTCTTCCACGTCGATATCTGGTAGAAAGGCTACCATTAGTGTCAATAAACAAGTCTCTACTTATTTACATGCATGCATCTAGCTCTTCCTTTCTCTTGATGGGTCACAGTCCAAGCAAACGGGTCTCACTCGATAGTTCAGTAGGTTACTATTCTTTTTCTTTAAAAACTAAGACCATAGATTGACTTCCTTTCTTATCCTAGTCAACCTAAACTCAACCGACCAACCATGTCACACATTGTCGTGTTTAAAATTCTCCTTGGTCGAGTCTAGCTACTTAGAGTTAGTTGGGCCCATTCTAATGGGTTTATCAAGTCCATTGACCCTGAAGTGGCCCAGCTCTATTTATATTAAAAGGCCATCCACTATCCTAGCGGCCTCTCATGGCTTAGTGGTTAGAGCTTGACTATGTTAATTGGGGGTTGTGGGTTCAAATCCCACCCCTTGCACCCCTTTTTTTTATTTTAAAAAAACCTAGTTTACTTAACCCACTTGGCATTAGACCCAATCCCTTGACCCAAGTCAATTAATTAGGCTCAGCCCATGAACCCACCTAGCTTAGATTCTCTTTAAATAGTTTATCTTTTAATTTAGATCCATGACTTAGCCCATTAGTTTAATCAAATTAATAATCGAATCGAATAAACTTAACCACTTTGTCCAAACCATTTCAATTGACCAATTAATTTTATTGTGATCCTAGGTTAAACCGGTTTAATTAGACTTGATCTAATAATCAAGCCCATTTGGTTAACCCAAATCAATTTGTTTTGATTTCTAATTGGTTCAAATAGTTAATTGATTAAACTCAACCTTTTAGTTTAACCCAACCCATCAAGATGATCAAACCCAGCCGATTAACCAACATGGTTTAGACTCACGCAATTTAATTCTAACAATTAAACAATTAATTTGATTAACCTAACTATACTATACTTGATTAATCAAATTAAATAAAAATAATGTCACACTTAAATAAATCAAACTATGCTATTTAATTAATCAATAATTGATTAATTGTTACAACTTATTAAAATCATTAGACATATCCAATTGATTAATTAACACTAATCTGTGATTAAAATAATTAATTAAAAAGATTAATTATGTAATTATTTAATTATTCATTTCTGTCTCTCTCTCTTTCTCTCCCAGCCGTGCCTCGCCGGAAAAGACCATCGGAAAAACCATCTCCCGCGCCCAAAGGCCTCATCGTCGGGGCTTTATACAACGAGCTTCGTTTCGGCCTGAGCGTCTCATTGCACCCACCGGCGAGCACCAAACCCTCTCCCTGGTCCCCCGCGACCCCCGGCCGACAGCCTCCATTCCGGCGAGCTCGAACCCACTCAATTCGCACTGAATACTCAAAATTAACTATGGGGAAAGATTATTATCGTTGCTCCCAAGCTCCCGGTGGTGTTAGCGGCAGCTCTCGTCCTTCTGACGCGATAATCTCTTCTACGATTTCCTCCTCCGGCGAGCTGTATCCTCCTTCGTTTTCTCCTCCGATCTTGTTCGTAGACAGGGCTGCCACTTTTATAGACTGGAGAAGATGAAGAGGCAAAGACGTGCGAATGTAACTCCGCCGGCAACGGCAGGTCTTCGCGCGTGTAACGGACGGGGAAGGAGGCGGGGCTCGCGGCGGTGGTTGCAGGCGTTTCAGAGGGGGCGGCGATGCCTCGAGATGAGCTTTCGTCGATGAGCGGTGGAGATCATCGCATTCCAATCCAACGGCCACAATTTGCTCATCATGTCTCGGATCAGACATTCATCAAATTAACGGCCTAGATTTGATTGGAGAGGAACGGCACGATTTTCATTTTTCTTGCCTCGTATCTAGCACTAGCTAGATAAATGGTCAACCGCGCACCACGTGGTTTAGTGGATTTTCTCCACTCCTCCTCAAGATCAGCACCACCCAGATGGATGATACTACGCTTGCCACGTGCTCGGACAGATCTTCTAATAATGCCTCGTGATCTGCACATATCTGAGATCATATGATCTTGTTTGTGTCTAAAAAATAAATAATATAATATAAATATAAATATAATATTATATATATATATATATATATATATATATATATATATATATATATATATATATACATTGAAAATACCATGAGCCAAGGGTACAAATCTCGAGATGGATCAAGGATATAGATCTGAAGATCGCCCGAGAACGGATCCCGAGGCACTGAGAACAAATCTCGAGACGTTCTAAAATCACAAAAAAATATATATGAAAAATATATATATATAATATATTAAAAATATATTATCCACATGCCATGTTAAATTGGGGATCTTATCCATGGCTTGTGACCAAGTCAATTGTCTCTATAAAATCAAATCAATTTAAAACAATATATATATATATATATACTTCAGATAAGATCAAACCGGGTTGTTGAATTATATATATATATATATATTTTGATATCTCATTTGATCCTTATTGTGAACCTTCAAGGGAGGGGGTAATTCTTTGGTCTATAAAAGGGGCAGCGCACGGTGATAAAAAGAGGGGAGGAGATGAAGCCCCTCCATGGACTGCTGAGCCACCAAAACCCTCCTCATCTCTCTGCCGCCGCTGCTGCTCCAAGGAATCCCAAGCCAGATCTTGTTATCGCCGCCGTCAAGCCGCCTCCCCCCAGCTCCTTCCAATGCCCGCAGCTCCGCAGCCACCAGAAGCCCCCTTCGCCCAGATCTGCATCTCCGCCGCACAGATCCGCCGGCCAGCAGCGACGCCAACCCACTCGCGCCCCGCAGCTCCGCCTAGATCCGACGCTGCCCGCACGCCCCCAGCCCAGCTGCGTGCAGCCCGCGCGTAAGCCGCGCCCAGGCTGCATCGCCCCTTGCCGTCAGCTCCTCCGCCTGCAGCCCAGATCCAACCATGCTATCTGTCCGCCAGCGCTCCACCTCCTGCAGCCGCGCGCCTCTGCAGCCACAACCTGCAGCCGCTCAGCCGCATCCCCACTTCCTCTCAGCCACACAGCGCCCGGATTTGCCTCCAGCCATCCCGCCACCTGCAGGCCAGCCTGCCTAAGCACTATCTTTGCCCTGCCAGCAACCAGCTCCCAGTTGTCTGTCCGCTGTCATCCACCGCCGTTGGAGGAGGAAGTTGTTGTTCCATCGCGGCCATATGCTAAAAAAAACGCGGAGAAAGTTGCCCCATAGGTTGCTGAGTTGCTGCAAAAGTTAAAAAATGGGGATGTTGCTGCAGTTGGGCTGCTGTTCCTGCCACGCCACAGTCGTCCTCCTTGCTGCTAAAGAAGAGAACATACTGGTTAAGAAGATGAAGAGGAAGAAGACTGCTGCCAAAGAAGAGAAGATGCTGGAAGAAGACTGCTGCCAAAGCTGCGTAATTGTTGATGTTATTTGCTGTTGTCGATGCTAATGGCTGTTGCCTGCTGTGCTGCTGCCAGGAATATTGCTGGTTATTTTCACTGCTGCAAATGATGATGATGATGGAACTGATGCCGATGATGCCGCTGCAGATGCTGATGATGATCGTTGTGCTGAGCTGCTGTGCAACTGTTGCTGCGACTATCCTGCCGCAAGACAAAGATGAAGAAAGTGTAAAAGAAGAAGATGAATTCTATGGAAATGCTATGCTGCTGTCAACACCATGGAGCGCTTGCTCGAGGACCACTCAGCGCCACTCAGAGTCCGAGATGGAGGAGTTGAGGTTAACATTTGAAGCAGACTTTAGAAGGCTGCTGCATATACAAAAGACACCAAGATAATTACGCTTTAGAAGCTGCTGTAGAGCTGGAAAATTGAATTGCCTCCCTGTTCAGTTAGCAAACAAGACTGCCAAATGCTTACTTGTATGTTGATTCTTCATATTTGGTTCAGAAGTCAAGCACCTGTGAATGAATATTATTAGCATTGAAGTTGACTTGCTGATCTACTTGGAATGTGTAATCTAATGCCCTTTCTCTTGATGAAATACTGTAACGGCACAATGCCATTAAGAAAGAATCGAATGATATTTCTCAATTCATTTATTGATGGTATTGTGGAGGATCAGGTTATCTTTCCAGCGGTGGATAAGAGCTTCCCTTGTGCAGGAGCATCAATTCAGCAATCTTAGGTGCTTAACTGAAAATATTCAGAATGCACGAGCCAAATCAATTTGTTCAGAGCCAAACTCACCAAACTAAATAGTAAATTAAGAGGAAAGATAGTCTTTTTGCTGCAGAACTGGACTAGGTGGGCACCTAATGTGCAGTATTATAGCAACAAGGAGTATTCCCGGCTCAATCATGCCTTCCATTATGATGTTCAGGGGACATTAGCATTGTCAGTAAGAAGATTAATTATGTTCCTGATTCATCCAGTAAGTCTTGTGTTGGCTGAACTGATGGTAACATCGCCGAAGATTAATTATGTTCCTAATGTTGATAAAGTCTGCAAAGCTCTTGAGGCTGTAAATCTGAAGAATTCTGAAATCGACCAGTTCATGAACATTTTTAATGGAACTGTTAAAAATAGCTGCTGCTATAAAATCTAAAATACAAGAAGGTGTGGAAATAAAAGAAGATAACGAAGGTTGATTCTTACAAGCTTTCTTAGAAATTTATCCCGCATCTTGCAATATACAAAGAAACTTTTGATGACATAAAAAGAGAAATTTTCTTTTAGCAGCTGCTGCGGATACTTTCTAAATTTTTGAAAGCCATGCTTTTCTCTAAGTTTTGAAATACGTTGATAGTAAGGAGTGGTTGCCCTGGGTAACCTCAAAGTTATCCAAGATATGGGCCCTTGATCTCTTGCTTAGAATATAAAAGAGGGGAGAGGGAACTGCAATAATATTTTCTTTCCTTTGAAGTAGTTACAACAGAATGCTTATATGAGAATTTCTAGAATGTGCCAAGAGAGGAAGGAGATAGAGCAACAGAGAGATGCCGCTTAATATTTAATAAAAGACTCAGTATTTCAGTGACGAAGCAGAAGTTTGGATTTGACTTAAATCAGAATCGCAAGATTAGATGCTGAAGAAAGACACGCAATTATCAAGGCTGAAGACAGCTACAACTTGAGAAACATCATAGGATGGTCGAAGCAGAATTGGCCATTGGCTGAGAAGATATGCAATTCTGTCAGTTTGACCACTCTCCATTCAAAAGTCAATAACTTTTGCTAGAAAGCTCCGATCGAGACAAAATTTACGGCATTGGAAACTAGACTTCTAGGGCTTTCCAATCATATATGGCACAATCCCTATTAATGGCCTAGTTGGTATAGTTTTTGATGGAAAGAGAGACAAATTCCTTCAGATCTGTCAGCTCGACAACCTCTCGTTCAAGCGTTGATAAATTTTGCTAGAAAACTCTGATCGAGACAAAATTTTTGGCATTGGAAACTAGACTTCCAGAGCTTTCCAATCATGGATGGTAAAACTCCTATAAGTAGCCCAGTTGGTACAGTTCTTGATGGAAAGGGGAGCTAAATTCCTGCAGTTTTGCTGGTTCGACTACCCTTCATTCAAATACCGATAACTCTTGCCATAAAACTCCGGTTGAGGTGAAATTTGCGGCATTGAGAACTAGACGTTCAAGGCTTTCCATCCATGTATGATACAGTTCCCATTGGAGGCCCAGTCGGTACAGATCCTGCTTACAAATCCTTCCAAGATCATTAAGTTATTATTTGTGAGTCGTCAGCAAAAATCTCGAGGCAACGATACAGTGGCGCAAGGCAACCGGCGGATCATGGATTCCAAATGGCGGAGCACATATTCCAAGGCGGAGAGCAGCGTCATAAATAAATAAATGAATAAATAAATAATATATACATATATGTTGATGAAAATATATGTAACAAACTGTCTTATATTACAATGAACGAATTATTCTTTCTCATCATCTCTACTTGTATTTTTGCCCTTAATCGGAGGTTCCCAAGATTATATTTGGGGTAATTAATAATGGAGGCTTGCCTCTATTAGGAATGGAAGAACCCATGAACAAATATGATATTTGTGTTTCGATGTATCGTTTGGTGTCTTCTTCACAGACACGATGCCAGGCGCGTATTTTCGATCCCACAGATCTCAACCGTTCATGTTTCTATGAGAGCTTTTCTCTGGCCTTTTTACTCTGCGGTCCCTACACTTCTTTGATTTACCATCAGTCCCCTCTGTGAGAGAGGGAAAAGTTTCCTTAGGTCCTCCATCTTTTCAGAATTACTACAAAGTCCTCTCAGACCCCATTTTTTTGGGTAAATTTCTTTTTAACTAAATTAATCCCCTTTTTAATTCTTAAAGCCTCCAACTCAATTAAATTAGGGACTAACTTAATCATCAATATAATATAAATAATAGAATATTTTATTTCTAAAATTCTTGGATTTTTACATGGGTGTTGATGAACCCCTGGATAGAGTTTAATTGATTTTGCTTTCTATGTTAATTGCTTGGTAGAATCTATTAATGTCTATTGGATGTTATGTATTGAAGTATTAATCCCTCTACGTTGCGAGAGTCTGGAGAGATTTCTATAGTCCATATGGGGGAAGATGCGAGCACATCCCCATGTGTATACAATCTCCAATAGAGAGGTTTATGAGTACATCCGGAGTTTGAGTACTAAGAAGTGCGAATCCTTTAGATGTCTTATTCCTATATTCCTCCCAATAGATAGGTTCCCCCAAACATCATCAGTAAGGGCACTAGGTTGAGTAATTTACCTTGAGCGAGGGAGTGAAAACACTTTAGGAACCTTTGGCCAATGATTCTCCAAGTAATGACATAGTTAGCATAATCCATCTTTGAGAAAATCCAAGGGGGATTCAATCACCCAAGTATCCCCTTTATTGATTGATTACTTCCAAGATCAATTTGATTTCTTAGTTTACATTGTTAATTTCTAGATTTTAGAGTTCGTCACAACCACCCAATCTTCGATCGACTAGATAATAGACAAATAGTTAATACTGGTACTTCCTTCTCCCTGAGGATCGATAACCCGACTTTTAGTCCACTTTATTACTTGATTCGACTCGTACACTTGCGGATTTAGCGCATCAAGAAGTCATGGCACCCCGGATCTCTATCCCTGAAGAATCCCTTATGACTAATCTTCTAATATTAGTAACCTAATTAATCTATTCCTAGATCATGAGAACCCTAAATTAGTCTGAACCTGATCTCTCGACAACCAAACCCTAGTCCCATATGGAGACTTCTCACGTACGACTACATTATTATGGTGTCCTATGGTTCCCACTATTAGGTTTTACCCTAATCAGGAGAGTGAGTTAGTGCTGCGTTAGCAACACGGCGAAAATACCCGATCTCTCAGCGTGCACCCCTATTGCTTATGCTAAGACCTAGCTTGACTGTGATCTCTCGTCATGCATCAAGCAATTCTAATGGTATGGTCGGCGCTTTCGCACTAACAAACCATATGCATAAGCACAAATTCATAGAAATAAATAAAAAGGTAACTAACATTAAAGAAGAGAAGTAGTCAAAAGTTCATCTAAAGGTTCATGGACCCGAGGCACGACAAGGGGTTTAGCCTTTCATACTAATGACAGACATCACAATACTAAAAGAAGAAGACATAATTGAATTCATAAACTTCCTGGCTTGATGTCTTCTTCGCCTTTAGCTTCTCCCTGAAACCCTAGTCATCGATTCCTAGATGCGCCAAAAGTCCCGTGGGCCTTCGCCCTAAGATGCCCCTCTAAGGCCTTGTTTGTTTCATGGTTTTCCATGGTTTCTTAATGTATGGTATGGTTTACTTTCCTGTTTGTTTTCATTTCCATTTAGATAGTATAGTTTTCTATGGTTTTTTTTATGGTTTCCCATGGTTTAAAAACTTCCATTTTTGATGGATTTTTCAAACCACCGATTTGGTGGTTTCTCATGGTTTTAATTTTTTTCTACCAAAAATATCCCTACCAATTTACTTCAATCCCTTCTTCTACCCTAGTAAAATCAAAGAAAGTTATAATCTCCACAAAAAAGTCTTATCTTTTGTTAATTTTGTATATTAATTTTATTATAATTTTATCAATTTTAAATTAATGGTTAATAATTTGATATATATTTTGAAAGATTTTAATAAAAATTATTTATACTTTAGTTGAATTTAATTTTTTATCATAAATCATTGAATTTAATATGGTTTTTTGCAGGTATACCCCTGAATAAAACATAATTGCATACATACTTCTAAATAATAAGTATAATTATGTATATACCCCTGGGGTTAATCAGATGAAAAACGGTCAGTTAACAAACGGTAAACATGCCAAATAACCATTATACCCTTTACATATATACCCTGAAAGTTTGTTTGACTGTAAATTTACAAATACCCCCTTTAAAAATATGAAATTTAAAATAGCTAAGATATATAAAGAGAATTATTTTGAAAATTTTCCAACACTTAACTGAAGTTGTAACCATGGTTAAGATAATCTTATTAACTTCTATCATCGAAACCTAACAATAGGGGCATATCCATAATTCAACCCGTTTTTCAGGGATATACAAGCAATTATGATTTTTTCAGGTGTAAATATGCAATTATGAAACTTTGAAGGATATATAACCAATTTTTTCAATTTAACATGATTTCATATTAATTTGTGTTTGAGGGTATTCTGGTCATTTTATTATTTCTACAACCATACCATACCATCAAAACAAACACAAACAACTAATTAACCATACCATACTATACCATCTTTCCAAACATGATAAACAATACTTACAATACCATACCATACTATACCATACTATACCATACATTACGAAACCATAGCAACCAATCATCCAAACAGGGCCTAAATCAAATCTGATGGCCTTTTACAGACTTCAATTTGACGTTTTTTGATAATCTTCAGATATGTGAAGTCCGTGTGCGTATCTGGATAACTTTGGATTTGAATTCACGCGGGTTTAGATGATTTTGAGGTGCACACACCCGTGTAGATCATCCACATGCCCGTGTGGATGTATAGATAAGTTCTGGATAAATTCGGGGTGGTTTCTGAGATACAGAGAGCGACACGGTCTGGTACACACCTGTGTACCAGCCCATGTCCCTTTCCTGGTCTACGCAGTCTTCATCAAATGTTTGATCGAATGACCAAATCAACTTGGATTGACCTGAAATTTTAACTGAGTGTTCCTGACTCCCTTTTCTTCAATATGAACCGTAGAGATTGGATTTAGAGCCTTATAGATATTTAAATAAATTCTGGACTTCTACAGCTCATTTATACTGCTTACAGCTCTATCTCATCCTCTCTTTGTTTTCTCCTTTGTCATGGAACACCCATTCTAATTGCCACTTTATCAACCTCTTATCTGGAGTATGTATTTTTAGCTTTTTTTTTATCTAAATTGATCCACTTTTCACTTATTTTATTCTAGGTGCTTGTTTTCCTGTCCAATCACACAAAATACCCAAAAGAGCACAAAAGTGGAAGAAACCATGTGTTTATATATAAAATATATAACACATGTCCCAATAGAACCCAAATCCTAATTCAAATAAAAAAAATAGAATTCAAATATATCTTAATCTTGATATATTTAGAATTAAAATTTAAACATGCCCTTATCTTAATTGACTTAGGAATCAAATTCCAGAATTTCCCCTGAGAACATATCTCAAGGTGAACCCAAATTCCAAAATTGCCCCTGAGAACATATCTCTAGGCGAACTCAAATTCCAAGATTGCCCCCGAGAATACATATCTCGAGGCAATCTCAAATCTCAGGATAGCCAGAACACATATCCCGAGGTGGTCCTAAATAGTCTGAAAACATATCTCGAGACAATGAAATGACATAAATCCCAAGAGTATCCAAATACATATCCCGAGGCATTATGGGAATACCAATCCCAAAGCAAAAATCATTTTTAAAAAAATTAATTAATTAATTAATTAAAGTTTAGAATTCAAAATCTGGATTTAGTCTTATCGAATAGGTTGGGATTTCACGGATGTGGAGATATGAGGAAAAAGAAAAAAAGGCTTTAAATCAGGGAGAATAAAAAAGAAAAGAGAGAGCAATCTAAGAAACAAAAAAAAAAAAAAATCAAAGAGGAAGATCAGGAGGAGGAAGCAGAAAAAGAAGGAAATCAGGAGAAAAAAGAAACAAGGTAGGGATTTTTTTTCCTTTCTATGGCTGTCCAGATCTAGAAAGGGGTTCTTCATCTTCGTCGCCTCCGTCTAGCCGCGAGTAGCGCATAGCGCCGCCCGGTTCCACCTCACCGCCGGCTCCACCTCTCTCTACCGCTGGCTTCTTTGCCGCCCATTTGGTTAAGCCCCTAGCAAGACTGTCCCACTTGTCCTTGTCCGCCCCAACTAGTCCGCGCCAAGCAGTTGGTCCGCCCTCAGCACCTGTCCACCCAAGCTGGTCCACCCCCAGCATCTGTCTGCCCCAGCCTTGCCAACGACAGCGCCCATCACCACCGCTTAGTAGCCCTGCGTCGCGTATAGCGTGCCCCTGCAGCCTCAGCGCGCGCGACTGAGCGCCATAGTGCGCATTAACGCACCCCAAAGCGCAGACAGCGCCCGGCAACACCACATGCTACACGCGCACCCAAAGAACCGGCAAGATAGCGCCGCCCAGCCACAACGCACGCAGCGCTTGCCTATTTACCCCAGGTAGGCAACGCATAGCGCATGCCCAGCTTCGCCAGCAGCCAAGCAGCGCATAGCGCTCACTTAGTTTCCCAAGTCTGCGTTTGTTTCCTTGTACAGCGCATAGCACTTGTTTCATGGTGTAGCGCATAGCGCTTGTTTCGTCGTATAGCGCATAGGGCTTGTTTCCTTGTACAGCGCATAGCGCTTGTTTCCTTGTACAGCGCATACGCGCATAGCGCTTGTTTCGTCGTATAGCGCATAGCGCTTGTTTCCTTGTACAGCGCATAGCCCTTGTTTCATGGTGTAGCACATAGCGCTTGTTTTGTCGTGTAGCGCATAGTTCTTGTTTCCTTGTATAGCGCATAGCGCTTGTTTCATTGCACAGCGCATAACGCTTGTTCCATTGTATAGCGCATAGCGCTCGTTTCATTGCACAGCGCATTACGCTTGATGTTGCATAATGATGAAAATGTTGTTGTTGGTATGAAGATGGTGTGAAGGCAAACTCTTTATTTGGGGACAAGAAATAAAAGAGGACTTTTTTTATTGTTGTTCATTGAATTGTATAGAAAGTTCACTTGACTGATTTGTATGGGAAAATGATCATAAATTTTATTTTGAGACACCTCAAATTCATGTTAAGATGTTCAATTATATAAAGCCACGTCACCTATTCGATGAAATGCTTAATATGGGAATTGTGATAGATGAAGTGTTTGATGAGTATGTGATGGCACGCACGAGTGTGCACGACACTCACTCGAAAGTATACGGGATCGATCAAGTAGTAAAAGTACTCTCAGGTAGGGTAGTCGAATCCACAGGGACGGGTTCCTAGTACTAGTTGTTCTTCTATTACCTAGTTTAAACAGAATATGTGTTGGTTGGTTTGAACTAATGGGGAGTTTGGATAAATCAGTAGGGAGACATGGCACCTTAGACTATGATCCCCCTAGGTTTCTCTTGTCAACAATTACTTTCCTAATGCTAGCTAAAACTCATGCTTTCCTACATGACTCGCGACACTCTTTCCCAAGAGGTGAACTCTTCCAATCACACTGGAGTCCCTCGTATGTCGACGTGCGGAACCTTATGTAGGTGGGAACGACCCGATCTCTCGATATTCCTCGCACCTCAGCATACGATTCCCCTTTTGAAAAGGGGGGGGGGGATTTCCAGTCCCTCGGACGTTCGTCGCGTGCCGCAGTTCTGACTGCCGGCTGCAACCTAACTAGACTGTCCAGAGGTTTTATGCAGTATTGCCGGTACTAACCACAACAACAGTGTCACTCTACCGTGTGGCTAGGGGTCATCCATATAGGCACCGAAGGGTGCTAGATGCTCTATCCTACTGGGGTTGATGACCTACGGGCGCATGCAATCAAACCACTTAGAAAACCTAATAAAGGAAGAGATCCCAATCTAATGCAATCTAACCACAACCACCTGGCACTGCAGCAGTGTCACTCTACTGCGATGATTGAGGCACATACAAGAAGACATAATTGAAAGCCTAAGACACAAATCGAATAAGAACTGGTAAGAATCATAAGCAAGCATAGCATATTAAGGAAAAGCAATGTTAACAAGATATCCTAGGGTTCACATGTCCGAGGCACCACAAGGGGTTTAGCCTCTCATACTAGAAATAAACATGGCAATAGTTACAAGGTAAAACATAAAGCTTCCCTTGATATCGCCTCCTACTCCTTCGAGCTCCTTCCCGAAACCCTAGCCGCGAGACTCCTCCTCCAAAAGTTGCCTTCTACTGTTGCTCCTGAGGGGTTTATATAGCTGAACACCGGTGGCTAGGGTTCGTAAATCTTTTCAATTAAAAATCGGATAACTCTTTGAATTAGATTCGGATTACAACGTCAATATTCTAGAATCCATCTGATTGAACATGGGCATGTTTGCTTGAGCACGCCCGTACTTGGCTTGAACACGCCTGTGCTTAGGGGAGCACGGGCGTGCAGAGGATGCCTTGTGTTGCGTGACCAGAGACAGAGAGTTACACGGCTTGGGACACGCATGTGCTCAATAAGCACGGGAATGTTTACTTGAGCATGGCCGTGTTTAGCTCCTGTTGATGTGGATTCTTCTCTTTTTCGGTCATGGGGGCCCGTTTCTTGTTCCTTTTGCCTTGGGTACCTGTTTTCCTGTCCAATTACCAAAAAGAACCCAAAGAAGTACAAAAAGTCAGGAAATAGATGCTAGAAACGGGGTGAGTGCATGCAAATATGCTAAGAAAAACATGTATAATTTAGCACTCATCAATATGCAATGCTTACTGCTGCTGCAAAATAGAACAAAAAAAAGAAGGGAACCAAGTTTCTGCAACTTTTTGCCAACTTGACCACCCCTTTCCAATATCGATAACTTTTGCCGGGGAACTCCGATGGAGGCAAAATTTACGGCATTGGAAACTAGACTTCCAGAGCTTTCCAACTGTGTATAGTACAACTCCTATTAACAGCTCGGTTGGTACAGTTTTGATAGAAAGGAAGCTAAGTTTTTTGCAATTTTGTTGGCTCGACCACCCTTCGCTCAAGTACCGATAACTGTTGCTAGAAAACTCAGATTGGAGTGAAATTTGTGGCATTGGAAACTAGACTTCAGGAGCTTTCTAACCGTGAATACTACAGTTTCTGTCAACAGCCCAGTTGGTACAGATTTTGACAGAAAGAGAGACCAATTCCTGCAATTCTGCCAGCCTGACCACCATCTATCCAAATGCTAATAATTTTTGATAGAAAACTTTGATCGAGATGAAATTTGTGGCATTGGAAAGTAGACATCCAGGGATTTCTAACCATATATGGTGTATCTCATCTTAATGGCCCAGTTGATACAGATTTCAGTTACAATGCAGGGCAGACTGCTGTGGACTTATTTATGGGCCATTGGCAATCATGACGTGTATTTTGAGGCAACGATACTACGGCATGAATTCAAAGGGGATGGCGAGGTGGAAGGCGGCGTTATTAAATAAATAAATAAATAAATAATCTGTATGAACATCTTATGATGATATCCATATGTAATGAAAGTCATGATTTTCAAATAAATAAAATCATTCTTTTTTATATTGTATTATTCATTGCCTTCACTTGTACTTTTGCCCTTAATCGGAGGTTCCCAAGACATTGTCTGGGGTAATTAATAATAAAGGCTTGCCTCTATTAGGAATGGAAGAACCTATGAAACAAATATGGCATTTGTGCTTCGATATGCCGTCTGGTGTCTTCTTTATAGACACGATGATAAGCGTGTATTTTCGATCCTACACTATGCAAAAAGGTGTGCAAAGTGCATGTAAATATGATATGAAAATATGTATATTTATGCACTCATCAGGTGACCTTGTTGGATTTTGTGCTTGGGAATGAGGCAGGGAGTGGTGGTAGGAAGGGTAGGTTGAGTGAGGGTGAGGATTGGATGGAGCTTGGGAATAAGGTTGGACCTGAGGAGAAGTAGGGTTTGGATATACATATCGGCCTCCCTTGGATCTTCAACCTACACGTCCTGAGTTGGTTTTGCCACCACGTCCGCCGAAGAGGCCATCGCTTCGCATGGAAGAAAAGGGATGCGCCACAAAGGTGACGCCATCGGAAGCAACGAGCACCGAGGAATGATAAGAGAGGATGTGTTGTTCGTTCATGAGAAGCTTGGCACGCATATCAGAAAAGGTGGACGGCTCTAAGAGATTTTCAATGGTTATGACAAATGCGGAGTAGTCAGATGGCAAACCATTCAGGGCGAAGAGGATGAGATCTTCGTCAGAGATGTGGTCACCGATGGCTGCAAGTTGCTCTCCAGTGTTGTAGAGTGATGTGAGATAGTCTGCTATGGATAAATTTCCTTTCTTCAAGGTATGAAGTTGGCACCAAAGGTGAGAGCGGTTGACAGTATATTGTTGTATGAAATGACGCTCAATCCTTGTCTAGAGATCACGTGATGTTTTGCAGCCAAGTGTGTATGATGCAATTGAGGGAGAAAGGGATGCAGAGAGGCAGCATTTGACCAAACAATCATGTTTTTGCCAATGGAGGAATTCCGCAGATGGTGATGTTAGATGAGAGTCTGAGGGAGGGTGTTTCGGTGGTGAGATAGTTCCATCCACATAGCCAAACAGATCACAGGTAAGAAGAATGCTCTCGACTTGATCCTTCCGTATCAAGTAATTGGTGTCATTGAGTGTGTTGGTAATGAAGTTAGTGATGTTTGTGGCCGAGACTGGTAGAGGTGTTGCCATGTGTATTATTGGGGTGATTGATTGCGGGACGGAGGGATGTGATGAGTATGGGTGTATCTTAGGCCGTAGAGTGTTGTTGAGGATGTGTTTGCAGAGGAAGTGTGAAAAAAAAAATTAGTAAGAGCGGGCTCTGGATACCATGAAAGTGGCTTGTATTTTCATTGAATGAATGAATTACATAGAGGACCTATTTAATACATTGGGAGAATAATCTTAAAATAGAAAGAAAATATTGCGGTCCTAATTTACAAATATTTCAAATATTTACCATATCACAAAATATACAATGACATAATTAGAGGAGCTAATATAAGGAAGAGAATATTTGAGGATTATTCTCAAAATATTCTTTATGTGTTATCATTTGTCTTTGTATCATACTCTGATAGTGCTTATCTACAAAACTATGTGGCATGTCAAACAAATTCATTAAAGAAACATTTATAAAAAAATAAAATTCAAAACATTTTTATTTTCCTGATCAAAATGAAAACTCAAGGGATATTTGCATCTTGAGTGCACACTTCAGTGCTAAATAACTGCTCTTGATTCACAAGATCATAGGTGAACCGCTTATTGAACTGTTGGTGAACCCCCAAAGTTGACTCCTCATCATCTGGCTTCATGGCCAAGCAAAACTTCATTAACTTAAATTATTTCCTTCATTAATTAAGAAGCTCATTCCCCTCATACATCTTATGAACTTTGTATCATGTACTCTGATTGTCAACAAAACTATGTGGCACACCAAACAAATTCATTAAACAAAAGTTTATAAAAAAGTAAATGTAAAAAAAAAATTATTTTCCAGATCGAAATGAAAATTCAAGGAATAATTGCATCTTGAGTGCATACTTCAGTACTAAATAACAACGCTTGATTCACAAGATCATAGGTGAACCTCTTATTGCATTGTTGGTAAGTCCCCATAATTGTCATCGCATCATTTGGCATCATCGCCAAGCAAAAAATTGATGTTCCCCTAACATTAACACCTAAGAAGACCTCTGATGGCTGAATCACTAGATCAGCCCCACTCAAATGCCATGTTATCAAAGGCAAAATCCTCTGATAGTCACCTGACGCTAGATAGCATAGATCAAATGGTATATTATATGAAGCTGCATCAATAGGTCGGCGTCTATAAAAATTGAAGTGGCTCACCAGCGCTCGTCGTACACGATCATAAGCCGGGCTAACAAGGTGAGAAATACTGACTCCGGAGTCGATGATTGTGTTTGCAAATATCCTCGGGTCTATTCCTAGCCGATATTGGTCCATGCTAATATCTAGCAACCTAAGGTTAAAGCGCCCGTTCCCACCATGAATATTGATGAAAGGAGTATGAAACACTGGTTCATGCATCACTATGTCATTTCCAAACCTCAGGAAGCCTGCTTCTGCTGTTGTTGGATGAAATAAACAGTAAGAGAAACGACCATTTGTGTGATGTGATAATTGCACTGCAAGTGAGTGGTCATTGTAGCCCATCCCCATGATCCCAGCTGGCTCGCCATTGTAGTTCATTTGGGTTGAGTGAGCACATCCGAAGATAATGTTCGGAATGGATTCATAGTGAGTAGGGCCAGCGGTGGTGGTGAAGGTGAAGACTTCAGTAGAAACGATGCCAGAGGCATGAGTGTTGTCTATATATCTGAGGTTAAAAGAGCACCAGCCGCGATCGTTCCGGTATGGGCGTACACACTGATGGTCGTTGCCGCGGATGTAGTTGTAGGTGGGGGATAACCGGGGATCAAACATGGGTTGCCTTTGAGGGAAAGAAGGGTTGCATGGGACGCATTGCGTCCATGTAAGATCACTGCCGGTGTCTATATGGAGATAGTAATTGCGCAGGCCTTGATTGGTGCCGATGCTGACAATGGCCATGAAAATGGATTCTTTTGGCAATAGTCGAGGGCGGATCAATGTGGTGTTGTATCCAGGGATCTTCATTCTTGACTTCAAACTATGAATGTGGGATTCAGAGACCTCTATTTGTCTTAGGATTCTTTGGGAGGTGGTGAGGTTGGCAAACAAGTCTGGGTTTTTCACTGAGTCACTATGGACTAGTTGCAAGCTGAAACCTTTTTTAGCGGTGGCGCTTGCTTGGGAGATGGTAAGAAGGAAAAGGAGAGCTAGAAGTGTTGGGCTGCTTACTTGTGCCATTGAACTCTCTCTTTCTTTCTCTGTGTGGGAGAGTAAGAACATGAGGAAGGGTATATATGAGTGTGTGGAGGTGTTGTCTATTTTAATGGCGGGTACCTCTGAGTTTAATGTCATTAACATTAGTCATCATATACATTCAATGTTGTGTAACAAATTAATATTATCACAATTAATTCAGTGTTTTAATGTATCATGTGCATGTTTCTCCCGTGAGGTATTTTGAGTTATATTATATTTAGCATATAGTAAATAATTTTATAAAAGGAAAAAATTTCAAAAAAAACCATGTGGTTTCTCCAGTTAACAAAAAAAGGAAAAACAGTCAACGATGTTAAAATCTACTTTTCATGATTTAACGAAAATGCCACTGCCAAATAAGCAAGGGTTAACACTGTTGACGATTTTTCTCTTTTTTGTTAGTTGGAGAAACCACAAGGTTTTTAATGGAAAAAAATTGTCCCTTTTTTCCAAATCTGTGGAACCATATGGTTTACTTTTATATATATATATATATATATATATATATATATAAGTGGATAAACAACATTCTTTTATTTAGTTCAACTATAGGAGGTTACATAAAGTGTTACAAAGATACGGCTACATAGATATGGTTACATTGGTAGCCCTTGGACATGGTAGCCCTTGGATATGGGGGCCCTTTGGGATACATTCTTCTGTCAGCTCTGAGTGTCCTCGAAATCTCTTCCTAGAGAATGTTGAGGTGCCTCCTCTCACGTGAATGCTGGGCTCCTTTTGACAATGGATTCAATTATCGGGCTTTTCGACACATGATCTGCATCAAACCAAGAGAGTGTTAGGAAGTCAATATCATGAATTGTTTTTGTGTAAACACACTGTTTGTCATAAAAACATCTCCGGTTACACTCCAACCACACAGTCCAAGTTATGAGCATTGTTAGGAGGTTCTACCCCTTACGGATGTCCCTAGGAAGAAGATTGGTGATTGTTGTTCTCGCCCACAAATCTTGTATCCTTTGGGGGATGACGCTCAACTGAAGCAATTGCGTAAAGTGTCTCCATATGTTGGATGAGTAGTAGCGACAACCGAGGAGTAGGTGATCTATTATTTCCTCTATCTCTTCGCATAAGTAGCACATTGTTCTTACCCCGCTCCAGCCGCGCTTCCTTAGTTTGTCTAAGGTAAGAATTTTGTTGTCAAGCACAAGCCAGACGAATGCTTTGTCTTTTACTGGGGCAAGGTAGTCTCCATAAATCCCTTCCTATTCCTGGTATAGTACCTCCATCCATTAAAAAGTGGTAGAAATATTGGATTGTAAAGTCTCCTTCGGTGGTGAGCTTCCAGCGCCTTGTGTTCCTCTCTATTGCAGGTGCTTCCTGTATTTTTCGGGTGAGTTGTTCGAGTTCAGTCATTTCTTTTGTGCTGAGTATAAAAATATGTCACGCTGCAAACCCAATTCGAAACTAATCACATAAAGATACCAAAGTAGGGATGTATGCAAGGCCTCAAACCTTATTACAATTTAGATATATAAATAACACATGCTATAATTATAATACTATAAAGATACCAAAGTGGTAAATTTTTATAAACCCAAATTGTTCTCTTTGAGATAAACTCAAATTGTACTCATAACTCATATTCCTTCCTTGTATAACGGGGGCTTTCATGTCTAAAGAAATCACGGTGGCAATTAAGATTTCTAGTATTGGAGATCTAGGCAATCTTATTCCTAGTGGCTTGGTCGTCATGAGGAGATTGGAGTGATCATCTTACATGCTTAGCCTGGTATAGCTTTTGGAATTTTTCACCTTCAAGGTAAGTAACATTCGTATTTAATTAGTGGATCACTTAAAGATATTTAAATAACCTTTATACTTAATTAATGTCGAATCATTAAATTATATGCAAGTAATGCTTAAACTTAATTAATGTTTTTATTTTCATGTTTTTTTTTATTTTAATGGCGCACATATTTTACAAAGTCAATACCGGTATTATGAATAATTATGATATTTCTGTAGAGTATTCTACCTTGAATTTTGAGGTTTGGTTTGATTGCTATCAACAATTTTCTTTTATCTTATTTGAATATACTTTGAATTATGAATAGTTATTATTAGATTTGTATAAATTATTGGATAAACCCCACTAATGGTCCCTATATTTTGACAGAATGTTCATTTTCGTCGTTGTATTCTAAAAATCTTCGTTACGGTCCCTGTATTCTGGTGTATTTGATCAAATAGGTCCTTGGTGCTGACGTGGCTGCACAGTTGGCATACTGATTAAATACGGTTATTTTTTATTTGAGTATAATGCTTAGGTGGCATGTATTTATGACGTGGAAGCATATGTGGTGTCATTATGCTGATGTGGTGTGAGGACGTGGCATTTTCGAAAACCATTTATATGGATGATGTAGCACGCTGAGGTGGCATGCCAGGTCAGCATGCTGTTTGTGTCTAAAAAATGTATATATAAAAATATATATACATTGAAAATAATAGATGCCAATGTTTGAAAGGAGCCAATAATGAAATATTATGATGAAATATTTTGAAATACGTTGAAATTAAAATATTTTAATTTCAAATAAAAAAAATATGTATCCGGTCATATCCCGAGGCAAGCTAAGGACACAGATTCCGAGGCAAGCTAAAGAAATGCAAATCCTAGGATAATCCACGGGCACAAATCCCGAGGTAAATCCAATCCAATCCAAGGGAACAAATCCCGAGACAAATCCAAGTCAATCCAAGGGAACAAATCCCGAGGCAAATCCAAGCCAATCCAAGAAAAAAAATCACGAGGCAAATATGGGAAAATATAAATATAATTTTTCAAAAAAAATAATAATAAATAAAAAAAATCAATCAAATCAAATTTCAATATTCTTGGAAGGATAAGAAAAGGAAAGAAAACAAATCAATGAGTGATTGATTTTTAATATTCTTGGAAGAATAAGAAAAGGAAAGGGGAAAAAAAAATCAAAGATTGATTGATTTTGAATATTCTTGGAAAAATTAAAAAAAAAAAAAAGAAGAAAAGAGAAAATCAAATGGGGATTTCTAGGGAAAATTTCAAAAAAAACCCATGTAGTTTCACCGATTTGCAAAATAGGGAATGTGGTATTTTTTTTTTCGAAAAAAAACCTGTGGTTTCTCCGATTTCTGAAAAGGGAAAAAGCAGATTAACTCCCATTAACGGTGTTAACTTATGCTTAGTTGGCAGAGGCATTTTTGTCCATTTTTTGGTTTCGATCTCTCAAACCGATGGAGATTTGAAAAATTCAATTTATGGCAATTTTTATAATTTTTGGCATCTATTTTACAAAATTTGACAAAAATACCCTCACAACTTAACGGTGTTAGTGAGAGTTAACGGTTTTTCCTTTTGCAAATCGGAAACCACGCTTTTCAAAAAATACCACATTCCCTATTTCAAATTGAAACCATTGGTTTTGAAATTTTCCCTTGTTTATATAAAGAGGGAATTAGAGAAAATCAAAAGGGGGGAGAGAAGAGGAAAAGGGGTGGCCAAAGAGAAGGAGATGAAGCTTCCCCGCTTATATTTTCGGCTTCATACAAAAAAGTGAGGCATAGGTATTTTTGGTTACGGACACGACCCTGTTTGTCTCTGATGGCTTTACCGAAGGATACAGACATGGTTTGTCCGTATACTGTAATACCACATAGAAGATCAACCTCTTGTTGTCCTGGAGAAGGAACAAATAAAAAGATGTCATGCAAAAACCTCCTCGGTCCGACGTCCCTGCTGCCAACGAGACATCCGAAATCATCGCCGCTGAGGAACGCCGCCACCAATGATTGCTGTTGATGGAGCCGGTGTCGCTGAAGCAGTAGCTTTCCAGAGCTGACCTCGCAAAGCAACAGAAGATCGGCAAGGATAAGATTTTTTGATTCAAAAAAAAAAAAAAAAAGCATGAAGATAATCTTACAAAGAAGAAGCTGAAATCTCCTGTCTCAGCGCCACTCCATGGAAAGCGAAGAACCCCGGCACGGTGTCATGTTTCTCGAAGTCCTTCGCGAGCTCTCTCATGGCTTCCGGTGTGAAACTCTAGAAGATGACCGGGATCCGATGGCAACCCAGTAAATCCCAGATCTCCAACCTATGGCATCAAGGAGGATATCACATAACTCACCAAGATCATTAGTCGCCAAAACCCTCCATCCCTCGCAGCAGCAGCGCCATGGCTCAAATCCCCCAATCTCGGCCTCTGCCTTGTCCATGTCGACTCCAGCCGCGCCGAGGAGGTCACCGGCACCGTCATGGCTTTTTCCTTCTGCCTTCTCCGCCAGATCCACCTCCTTTCACGGCAGTCATTCTTAGCCGCCTTCAAGTGTCA
This sequence comes from Dioscorea zingiberensis, assembly GCA_026586065.1. Taxonomy (NCBI): domain Eukaryota; kingdom Viridiplantae; phylum Streptophyta; class Magnoliopsida; order Dioscoreales; family Dioscoreaceae; genus Dioscorea; species Dioscorea zingiberensis. The sequence goes on along the minus strand of CM048820.1, from coordinate 65,238,783 downwards.
TCAACCAAAGGACTCAGGAAATTTATTTGTCTCAAAATATTTCAAAATGTGAGGGGAGACACAGTCAATCAAACAAGATAAAGCTTCAAGGATTGTTCAGAAATGAGAGCAGCTGGGTATGGAGTGGAAGCCTAGTTCCAGCTGCCCATACAAGTGGATGACTTCATGCAAGCCAAGATGGTAAAGAGTGATACAGTATCTATGAAACCTATGATTGCTGCAATTTTGTGAATAATTGTATATTTGTTAAGAAAGCATTCCAATGATGTGCAAAATGCTTGGTTGTGCGAAATGCCCATGAGGTGTTCGATGTTATGTCCTCTTCTCATGAACCTGAATGAAGTGTTGATGTTATTAGAATTTTGCTATGAAATAATTGAAAATTCCTGCAACAAATGCTCCCCACCCAAATCATCAGGTATGTATTCATTAAACATGTATTTCATTAATCTCCTCTATTAGGAATAGTGGGTCTGCATCTATCCGATGGGAGAGGTGGTTCATGCTCAAGATATAGGAATCATGGAATCGGAGAGGTTGATGTTGCTGTGCTGCAACTGTTGGCTCGAGTCTATGCGTTGCTGTAATTTATTCATGAATGTACTGAATACTAAGGAAATGACCAAGTGCTTATCATCCATACCCTCTGGTGGCTTATGGCTCTCAATTATGTATGTTTGAAAGCTATGATAGTTAGAAAACTCAGTAATCTTCACAGTTTTGATTGAAGAAAGTGAAAACCATTATATGGGAATTCTAATGTTGAAACAAATGCGATGTTCGGATAGTACCTTTCTTTGATGAAATACTTATCACTTGTTTGATAAAATGCTTAAAAGAATCCAGAAATGATAATAATGGATGTTCAAGGCTTTAAATTTATGTTCTTGTCGAGATAGAATCAAAGATAAAGTTTCATTGCAATGAAAAAATCAAATAGGAAAAAGCATTCAATCAAATGATGAAGAAGTTGCTGAAGATGGTAGTAAAAATAATTGCAATGCAATAAAAATAAAGAAATTGGCTGCTAAGGGAGAACTCGAGAGTTCTCATGAAAATAATGATCAGAAACCCATGTCTTTAGATTTAAGAGAGTTGAAACACTCTACGACACTATACAGAAACACAAACTGCATTTGAGAAACCAAAGTATGCAACGAAGGGGAAGAAGTGCAGCTCGCTGAAATGTTGAACATGTAGCCGGAAAATAACGAGGTTTCTAATAAACTACGGGCTGAATTACGTCTCCAAGTTTCTGGACCAAGAAATAGCTAGCCATGTCAATCAATACTCTTCTCAATTTGCATTGCAGGGTCTTTCAAAAAAAGGTGGGACTTCTAGCTGCTGATGAAGATCAGAAAACAATAATACAAAGATCAGAAGGTTGTATATCCTAAAATGCTGTTTTATATATATATATATATATATATATATATATATATATATATATATATATATATATATATATATATATATATATATATATACCTTCAAGCTCAATAGAAGAATGAAGCTTTTTCAACTCTATAAAGAACTTGTATTGGAAGCAAATGGTTTATTATAACTTTACAATTAACTGGAAGGATGTGAAGAATTATGGGACACCAAGCTGAAGAAATAAATTGACAGTGCCTTACACAGTAGCAAACAAAGCTCATACATGCATAAAACTTCAAAAGAACTAAACTGATGAGATGGGTTTTGCTAACTCAATGCAAGTGTCCTCATGATGAGTCAATCCTTGCAAAGTACTGAGGGTCTTGAATAACACTTGATTTGATTGAAAGAACTTTGATATAGTTTGGCAAGACTGAGCACACTAATGCACAGTTCATGCACGTCACCTTCCAAAGCTCCAAAATCTCATGCTAGAAGAGTTCAATGCCCAACAGAATAATAATAAAGAAAATAAAATAAGGTGAAGAGAGATGGATGGAAATAATAAATGATATTGATATTGAAAATATTAATTGTCTATATCCACATTTTATTCTCATATAAAAAAAAAGGAAGAGAAAAATAATACATTATTTCTTTATCGCCTTTACTTGTACCCGGAGGTTCCCAAGACTCTATCTGGGGTAATTAATAATAGAGGCTTGCCTCTATTCGGAATGGAAGAACCCATAATACCTGAAACAGAATATATATTAAACGACATTTGTGATTCAATGTATCGCCTGGTGTCTCTTCACAGACATGATGCCAGGCGAATATTTTCGATCCCACACATGCTGGTATGGCATTATAAAAAATTAAAAAAAAATCTGCAAAAAATCCTGAAAAAATAGAGCGTGTTTATAATTTTTTTGGTAAAAAATGATCACATACGAGGCTTATAATGCCTGCAAAATCATGAATGAACTTCTGCCCTGATTTGCAGCCACATAACAACCCAAAAACTGGGAAATAAAGACCTGTTTTGCAGCCAATATAACAAACCAAAGAAATACATAAACATATGTCCAATACTTGTATAATAAACATTTGTTCATTACAAAAAGCTGGGAAAGAAAGACCTATTTTGCAACCTATATAACAACCAAAAAACTTGCATCTTGTGTGTAATACATACATAATAAAAATCTATTCATTACAAAAAAAGTAACAAACAATATTAGTTAGAAGCATAAACTTGCATCCTACATGTAGCCAACATAAACAACAGAGGCCATTGCCCCTAAACATGGCTCTCTTGCGAGGGGAGGACAAACTTAGAAGCATTTCCTTTCTTCCTCATGGACTTCCTCTCTCCTCTCCCATGGCAACACAGACAATATTAGTTATAGTACTAGGGATGATTAAAATGTTAGAATGTATCCAATCTAAAGTTCTAAACCAAGACCTGGCAATAGACACCACACACAAATAGTGGTACAACCATAGAGAAAAATAGGCTCTTTGATGTCATCAAAACTATTCAAATTATGGGCACAATAAGGTCTTTTATCAAAACCTTTTAAATTTTCCTAACAAAACACTATATTCAAATCCTCAATGATTAATATGTTTAGCTAATGGTAACCTACTAGAGCTGGGCTTCTGAGCTACACTTAAAGAATTGCATTGCAGTATTCTGTCAAGCTGATCAATATCAACTTAAATTATTCTAAACGTTTTTGACACTCTTTGAATCTAAAATATATCTTTATTGAATCAGCATTTTGAATCCAGATAATTATAATTATTTTATATAAAATACTTTATATTGAATTTTGAGGTTTCGATTGTTATAAAAGAATTTTTATACAACAACAACTAAGCCTTAATCCCATACTAGATGGGGTCAGCTACATGGATTCTCTGTCTCCGTATCATTCTCAAATATAATGTAAAATAAAATAAAAATAAATAAACTGAAATAAAATGAACAATAAAAATAAATAAATAAATACCTAAATAAATAATAATAATGATAAATAAATAAATAAATCTATGAGAGATTGGAATGTTAGAAGCCGAAAAGTATTCCCCACAAACAAAGCTAAGCTAATGAAAGAGAGACTGTTAACAGACTTATCCATAATCCCATACTAGGTGGGGTCGGCAATATGGATTCTTTGTCTCAATGTCGCTCTGTCTAAAGCAAGATCCGGCTCAATATCTAACAAACGTAGGTCCTTAGACACTACCTCTCTCAACGTAATCCTAGGCCTACCTCTAGCCCTCTTCTTATCTTCTATAACTAAACTATCACAACTTCGCCCTAGAGCACCTGGGGGTCTCCGACGTACGTGTCCAAACCACTTAAATGTCCTTCTCTTATTTTATCTTTAATTGGTGCAAAATGCACCCTCTGTCAGATGTGTTCATTTCTAATCTTGTCCAATCTTGTATTACTACTCATCCACCTTAACATCCACATTTCTGTCACATGCATCTTATAAATATGTTGAACTTTAGTTGCCCAACACTCGCTCCAGTATAGCATGACCGGTCTAAATGTCGTCCTATAGAATTTTCCCTTCACTTTGTTAGGCATCTTCTTATTCACATAACACACCCATGACACTTCTCCATTTCAACCATCCAACATTAATTCTATGGGTTACATCTTCATCTATCATCCCATCATCCTGGAAAGTGGAACCTAAATACATAAAAAGGTTAACCTTAGGCACTACCACCCCACTTAGTTTCACTTTCCCCTCATCTCTCCTACATAGACTAAAATTACATTGCATATATTTTGTCTTACTTCTAGTTAACCTAAAGCCTTTACTTTCTAAAGTGTTTCTCCATAGTTGTAGCTTTTGATTTTGTAAAATCCAGGGATTTTAGGGGCTAAATTATTCGTTTAGTTATTTGCTTTAATCCCTTCGTTAATAAGGGAAAGTCCCCAAAGTCGGATTTGTTTGAACTTTTGGAATTTGGAAATTTCTATTTGCTCTTAGTTGATTAATAAATGGTTATTAAATTTCTCTTTTACTATTTTAGTAATTAAAGGAGTTCCCCAAGCTTGATGTTTATTAGAAAAAGGAGGGATTTAAATGGTTAATAACATGTTTAATATTAATTAATCCTTTGAGATTCAAAATATAAAAACATGGGGCTTTGTTAAATTAGTGATGGTTAGTTACCAAGGACCTGTAGGTAATACTAGAAAAGAAAAGGGGCTGATTCACAAAACTTATCGTCTTACAAGTATAAACTAGCAGGATTTGCATGTAAATAAATCAGGAATGGAGGGCTTTGGTGAAAGATTCTTTTTCTTTCCCGATGAGAAGAATAAACTAGCATGTGAATACATGGAAACATGGGGGGTATTAAGGCAAATGGATGACACAAGCCATGCATAATATAATGAGAACTTTCTCCATTCGAAATCAACGGCCGAGATCAAACTTGTAAAGGAAATTGGTGGTGATCTCACGGCGGAGAATCAACGCCTGGCTTCGTCAAACAGGACGCGTGATGTATGGAGAGAAACCGCATGAAAAGGGCGTGAGAGACTGCAATGTTCGCCGTCCATCCGGATCATGGCGTGATCCCAAGGCACGAGGGCTCGTCGAACGCGTCTAGCCAATTGTGAAGGATTTTAAAATCATCAGATAAACCTTATCTGCTCGGAGGACGAATCTTATCCAAACGCTTCTGCGATTGCCTATAAATAGACGAGCAAACCCACGAACCCTAGCGACCATTGCCCTCGTCCAACGCCGCTGCCTCTGCAGGGAAGAAGGGAGAGGAGGAGAGAACGCTGGAAGGGATCCGTCTCGCCACCAAGCTTCCGAAGCCGCCTCGAGCCGCTGCCGTTCGGGTAAGCTCTCCTAACCCTCATCATGTCGTTTGCATGGGTTTAAGATTGGGTTTAAGTATTACTGGCCTGTTATTTATCATCTTGGAAACCATAGCAACCATCCTTGGAGGAGGATAACAGATGTATGATGGTTTATGATAAGATTTGCATGCATGGGTACTATTTGATAAATAAGCATGTTAATATTTTGAAGAACCAATTAATCTCTATACTTAGATGATTGAGTAAGAGGTTAGAGAGAGAAAGGGAGGCAGAACATGGGTTCTGGTATACTATAAGGAGGTTGAGAGTGTGAATGATTCTTGATGAGATACTTGGTTATGCATGATGTTAATAAGAATAGATGATAAACTTTTATTGATTTTAGGTGGTGAAGTAGATGGTGAAGGCTCTGTTGGTTAGAGGTTGGGTTGAGTATGGCTTCTCTTTGATGTTAGATGGTGGTAGATGATTGTTAAAGGGTTCATGGTGCTTAGTTTCATAAGCTAGCTCGGGTATGAAGGACTTTGAGTGGGTGTTGTTGATTTGGGGCTTAAATTGGATGACTCGTTTTGCATTTTAGTCCCCATACTATTTTATATGGGTTGATTTGTTATTTTACTTATTTTGTGAGCCCATTGGCCAATTTTGGAATAACTTAGGGGGTTTTATGAAACTTTTTGCCCTTTACCCCCTTTGTTTATGTGAGTTGCTCATCATTGTGAAATACGAGGGTTTCCTTGCTGCTCCGTGGATGTAGGCTTAATTAAAAGCTGAACCACGTTAAATTTTTGTGTTCTTGTGCATTTTTCATCCTTTTCATTCCCTATTTGCATATTCTTGTTTGCTTCTGCACTACAAAGTGGTATCAGAGCCACGGTTTGATTCTGAAAGGGAATGCTCGGATCTGGATCTGGGACACAGGTAGCAATTGGATCTCGCTTGGATGGGATGGTACATTTGCAAATGCAAAGTTTAAAATTGAAAAATTCGATGGGAACATGAATTTTGGGATGTGGCAGTGTGAAGTGATGGATGTCCTTGTGCAGCAAGGGTTAGACGTAACCCTGGAAGATAAACCAGATGATATGGAACAGAATGAGTGGGCGAAGTTGAATAGATTGGCGTGTGGCACTATTCGTCTCTGTCTTGCAAAGGAGGTGAAGTATTTCGTGATGGAAGAGACTATGGCGAAGGATTTGTGGCAGAAACTGGAAGATAAATACATGATGAAAAGTATTCAGGATCGTTTATATTTGAAAAGGCAAGTTTTCCGGTTTTCATACAAAGAAGGTACGCCAATGATGGAGCATATTCACTCTTTCAATAAATTGATTGCTGATTTGTTAAATCTGGATGAAGAAGTTAAAGATGAAGATAAAGCCTTATTGTTATTGAGTTCATTACCTGATTCCTTTGACATTTTGCCACCACACTAATTTATGGTAAAGATTCAATAACATTTAAGGATGTTTCTGATGCTTTGATGAATAATGAGTTTCGTAGAAGAGATAAACAGGCCCAGTTTGAGAATTTAGAAGCATTAGCAGTAAGGGGAAGAACAGAGCAACGACAATCTGATAAGAAGAACAAGTTTCGATCCAAGTCTAGAGGAACTTTGAGAGGAATTTCAACAGACGACAGAAAAATTCCAGCAAAAGATGAGTGTTCATTCTGCCATAATAAGGGCCATTGGAAGAAAGACTGTCCAAAATTGAAACAAAAGGAGAAAGGAAAGGAGAAGAAAATTGAGAATGCTAATGTGGCCCGGGGGGATGACGACTCTGAGTTTGTTTTGGTATCCACTCTTGATAGTATTTCGGATGGTTGGATCATGGATTCTGGTTACTCATACCATATGTGTCCGAATAAGGATCATTTTACCAGTTTGGAGGTATCTGATAATGGGACAGTCCTTATGGGAAATGATCATGCATGTGAAAAGAAAGGAGTAGGCTCAATCTATTTGAAGCTTCATGATGGAACTATTAGGGAGCTGACAAATGTCTGGTATGTACCGGATTTGAAGAAAAATCTAATATCGTTGGGTGCTTTGGAATCTAGAAGTTTCAAAGTCACAATGGAGGCAGATGAGCTGAAAGTGTCTAAGGGTGCTATGGTTGTGATGAGAGGGGCCAGACAGAAGAATTTGTATTTTTTACAAGGAAAAACAATTGTGGGTAGAGCTACTATAATAGTTGACAAGCAAAGAGAAGATGTTTCTGATACTTCTAGGTTGTGGCATATGAGGCTTGGACATGCTGGTGAGAAGGCTCTACAAGGGTTGGTCAAGCAAGGCTTATTAAAGGGTGCAAAAACATGCAAGATTGATTTTTGTGAGCATTGTGTATTGAGAAAACAAACCAAGGTGAAATTTGGAACCTCAGTACATCAAACTGAAGGACTTCTTGATTATGTGCACATAGATGTTTGGGGGCCAACACAAGTTGCATCTTTAGGAGGAAAACATTGGTTTGTTACATTTGTAGATGACTTTTCCAGAAGAGTTTGGGTCTACACAATGAAAACTAAAGATGAGGTTTTCAACACTTTTCTGGTTTGGAAGAAAATGGTTGAGAATCAGATTGGGAGGAAAATAAAATGCTTGAGGTCAGACAATGGAGGAGAGTATAAGTCTGATTGTTTTCAGAAATTTTGTGAAGATGAAGGTATTATGAGACATTTCACAGTGAGGGGAAATCCACAACAGAATGGGGTAGCAAAGAGGATGAACATGACCTTGTTGGAAAAGGTGAGGTGTATGTTGTCCAATGCTGATTTGGGCAAGATGTTCTGGGCAGAGGCAGTGACATATGCATGTCATCTCATCAACAGATTACCATCAGCTGCACTTGAAGGTAAAACACCTTATGAGGTGTGGACTGGAAAACCTTCTACTGATTATGATTCTTTGCATATTTTTGGTTGTATTGCTTACTTTCATGTTACAGAAAGTAAACTTGATCCTAGAGCAAAGAAAGGTGTATTTTTGGGATTTTGCAATGGTGTCAAAGGATATAGGTTATGGTGCCCAGAGTTGAAGAAATTGATATTAAGCAAAGATGTTACATTTGATGAAAGCAGATTTCTCAAATGTGCAATACAACCTAGTAAGAAAATTGTGCAAGGCAAAAATGTGCAACAGGTAGAGTTTGAGCAAAATGCAGCTAATTCTCAGATGGATGCAGTTAATTCTCAGATGGATGCAGCCCGTACACCTACAGATGATCTTATAGATCATATTGATGAAGGTTCTCAGCATGAACTTGAACAGCAACAGGATAATAGTATAGCTGCAACTAGGATAAGGAGAGAAATCAGAAAGCCACCCTGGTTTGCTGACATGGTTGCTTATGCGCTGCCCATTTTAGAATATGACATTCCAACCACTTATAAAGAAGCCATTAGAAGTTCAGAAAATGTGGATTGGAACAAGGCTATGGATGAAGAAATGCAATCTCTTCAGAAGAATGACACTTGGGAACTTGTAAAGCTACCAAAGGGAAGAAAAGAGATTGGTTGCAAATGGGTATGCAAAGAAGGAAGGTACTCAGGGAGAAGATAGTGTGAGGTTCAAGGCAAGACTAGTGGCCAAAGGTTATGCACAAAGAGAAGGACTTGATTACAATGAGATCTTTTCTCTAGTGGTGAAACATTCATCCATTCGGATTCTTTTGGCTTTGGTTGCTCAGTTTGACTTGAATTTAGTACAACTTGATGTGAAGACTGCATTTTTGCATGGGGACTTGGAAGAGGAAATTTATATGTCACAACCAGAAGGTTTCAAGACAGTTGGCAAGGAAGACTTGGTTTGCAGGTTGAACAGGTCATTATATGGTTTGAAACAGTCTCCAAGGCAGTGGTACAAAAGGTTTGACCAGTTTATGAAAGTTCAGAAATTCACAAGAAGTCTTTATGATCCTTGTGTTTACTTCAAGAAGTTGTTGGATGGGACTTTCATTTACTTGTTGTTATATGTAGATGATATGTTAATTGCTGCAAGGAATATTGCTGAAGTTGATAGGTTGAAGAACCAGTTGAACTCAGAATTTGAAATGAAGGAATTAGGAGAGGCCAAGAAGATATTGGGCATGGAAATTAGTAGAGACAGAGTGAAGGGCACAGTGTATCTGAGTAAGATGCAATACTTAAAAAAGTTAGTACTGCGGTTTGGTATGGATGAGCACACTAAACCAGTTGGTACTCCTTTAGCTCCTTATTTTAAATTAAGTGCTGATCAGTCTCCAAAATTTGATGTTGAAAGAGATTATATGAAGAATGTACCTTATGCTAGTTTGATTGGATGTCTTATGTATGCTATGGTATGTACAAGACCTGATATTTCCCAGGCTGTTAGTATAGTGAGTAGATATATGCATGATCCAGGTAAAAAGCATTGGGAAGCTGCAAAGTGGGTATTGAGGTACATTAAAGGCACTATGGGGGTTGGTTTGAAATTTGAGAGAAATCAGGATAATGATGACAGATTTCTCATTGGCTATGTGGATTCTGATTTTGCTGGTGATCTGGACAAGAGGAGATCTACAACAGGGTATTTGTTTACTTTGGCTAGTGGGCCTGTCTGGAAGTCCACATTGCAGTCTACTGTAGCATTATCTACTACAGAAGCAGAGTATATGGCTGCAGTGGAAGCTTTGAAGGAGGCCATTTGGATACATGGACTGATTGTAGACTTGGGGATTAACCAAAAACAGGTGGAGGTATTTTGTGATAGCCAGAGTGCTATTCACTTAGCAAAGAACCAGGTTCACCATGCTCGGACTAAACATATAGATGTTCGATTTCATTTTGTTCTTGATATTGTGAATGGTGGGGTTATTTTGCTTCAGAAAATTCATACAAGGGATAATCCTGCTGATATGATGACTAAGGTCATTGGTGGTGCCAAGTTCAATCATTGCTTGAACTTGGTCAACATTGTGATTGTTTGACTTGTTGGAGATGCAGCAAGGAACTTGTGTGCTTGGTGTGAGATTTCATACTAAGGTGGATGTTGATGATGAGGTGGTTTGTGGTATGGCTTGCAAATCTCGCCAAGGTGGAGATTGTTGATTTGGGGCTTAAATTGGATGACTCGTTTTGCATTTTAGTCCCCATACTATTTTATATGGGTTGATTTGTTATTTTACTTATTTTGTGAGCCCATTGGCCAATTTTGGAATAACTTAGGGGGTTTTATGAAACTTTTTGCCCTTTACCCCCTTTGTATATGTGAGTTGCTCATCATTGTGAAATACGAGGGTTTCCTTGCTGCTCCGTGGATGTAGGCTTAATTAAAAGCTAAACCACGTTAAATTCTTGTGTTCTTGTGCATTTTTCATCCTTTTCATTCCCTATTTGCATATTCTTGTTTGCTTTTGCACTACAGGTGTGATTACTAGAAGAGGTTCAGAGGTTAATAAAAGCGCTGTCATGGTTGAAAACCTAGTTAATGTTCACTGTAAGGATATTTCATAGAATCACTTGATTAGTTCTTGTGGGAATATACCATGAAGAGAAGCAAGTCTTGTTTAGTTTTCTTGTGTTAATTGAACAACACATTCTGGAGTTAGTGATTCATAGATTTAGTCCCTTGGATGAGGCTAGACCTATCTGTTTTTCTTTCTTTTATTGTTAAAGTACTGGTCTGTCTATTGGAAATGATTTTGCTTGAGAAATTTCACTGAGTACTCTTTGTTGAAGCTAAGTCCAGTTGTAGAAAAAGGGTTAGTTATGGAACCTTAAAGGCATAGTTGTTGATTTTCTGAGAATAGTTGAGTGAGTTAGGTTGGTCGTCTGGTTGGGTACTGGTTAAGAAAGGATAGTGATGGGGCAGTGGTGGAGAGAGTGCATGGAAGTTTAAAGGGATGACATGTATGCGTGATAATAAAGGTTTCATGATAGTGTGGTGTGTTCTCAGAATTGTTTGCAGGTCTTTGGTGATTTGGTGAGTCAAGCATAGATAGGTAAGAGTTTGGTGATGATTACTTGGAATGATACTCGGAGGTTGCTTGAGAAAGTGTTCAGATCTCATGCAGGTTTAGAGAAGGGAAGTGATTGTATGAGGAGTGGATTCATTGTGTTGATATGGTAAATTGATGGTTCACCCTTGATGGTTTCTCAAGGTTTGAAAGGTATGAATTGTCTCTATGACAGGGAGCATGTGGGTTGGATGATCGGTTTAGTCTTCAATGTTGCTTGGGAGGACTGAAGTTAATGGGTGTAAATACGAACATGCACACTTGTTTGATTAACCACCGTGAACAGGGTTCATAGGTTTAGATCATGGTTGGGTTTGCATGGAGTTTCTATTGTTAGCTTAAGTGACAGTGAAGGGTAGATGGGGTGCTACATAGTATGCATGGGTGAAGCTAGTAACTGGTGATTAGGATGGAAAGGGATGATGTGTTTGATGGATCCCAACTAGTGTTTGTTGGACATGAAGGTTACTGGGTTGTTGTGTTTGCTTTTGCAGGCATGGATATGGGTTTGTTAGAATCTATGAGTTGGGTTTGTTTTGAAACCGGGTTGGGCTGGGAGGGTTGATTCAGATGGAGTCTGTTTTATTTAAAACCCATATCGGATGGATCTAGTTGGGATATAGGTTAACCTGAATGAGTTTAATCAACTTGAGAGAGTTGACCGGGTTTAACCAGGTTCAAAAGGGTTGAGTTAGGTTAACCAAGTTAGAGAGATTGGGTTTATAAATGGGTCGGGCCCATTTAGTAGGGCATGTAGTTGCTTTTAAACACACGTGCGTTTATTGAGATTAGATTTGTGTTTACCAGATATCAACGTGGAGCTCTGAGCTTCGTCGGGACAGATACAGATTAGTCGGTTGGATTACGAATAGAGGTAAGTTACTCTTGCCTAGCTCCCACCCATCTTTGGGTTTCTTGTTTTTGATGAGTGCTATCTGTTAGCATGTTTGTTTGATTCGTGATTATCGGTTATTGATTGCATATACATGCTTGTTTCTTTGTATGGTTCTTTCTATATGTATGTGTATGGTTGATACGTGAGAGGTAGTGAATACTATCTGTTTTTGAGTGCTCGTTGAACATATCCACCTGTGGACTGGGACAATACCGTGGAGACTCATGGTGTATGTCGGCTGGCTGGGTAGGTGCGTCGATTGAGTATGCGTACTCGCTGAGCACGTCTACCTGTGGACCGGGACAGGACCATTGAGACACGTGGTACTTGTGGGCTGGCTGGGTAGGTGTGCGTCGACTGAGCTTCTTTCTTGTGGTTTCTTCCACCCAGTGCAGAGGACCATTGAGGCTCTGTTTTGGGAACGTTCGGGGACGGGACACCCTGGCGTTTTAGCTTGCCATACCAGAGGGACGATACTCTGGTTGTCCTGCCTGTTAGTGGGGTTGATTTGCTGACCATGTCAACATGTACGAGAGGTGGCGCTATTGAAGTGCGACTAGTTGTCGCTTGTGGCTGAGACTGCGTTGTTGCTGTCCGGGGGATATTTGCTGAGCTTCTTTTCTTGAAACTCTCTTCCAGAGCCTGAGGGCTACTGTCGTTGGACAAGAGTCATACCGTTGCTGATGATTGTGGTAGACTCCTAGGTTTTGGTTGTGCGGGGTGTAGCCCCTTTGAGATTGACGATTCTTGGATTTGTTCTTGTTTGACTTATTATTTTTTGTCTTATTGGATTCACCTCTTTGTGATCCTTGCAGGGTACTTACTGGGCTTTCCTTTCGAAAGCTCACCACTTTTTCCCTTCTCTCTTTTTCAGGTGCTGAGGAGTAGGTGACTCGGTCTCAGGAGTCGTACGAGAGTTGGGGGTTGTTTGCCGAGGTCGGAGGACCTCACTCCTTTTTCATTTCTTGAGTGAGATTTGTATTTCTTTTAGGACCCTTATAGGGCCTGGTATTGTTAGGGCATTTGGACCCTTATGTTTATTTTCTGTTGTAGAACTCTGAGAATATTGATTATGTTATTAGAGACATTTTGATTATTGAATGTTATTTGCTTTTGATTTACTTAGGCCTTGTATCCGAGTGAGGCTCGTCTCTGCTCGGGTACGGCCGGTCTGCTCACGTGCTCGAAGTCCCGGGAACCGGGTCAAGGCGTGACAGATTTACTCAATCTCTAGTCTCATCCACTAGGACAATGTCATCTGCGAACAACATACACCACTACAAGAATCTGGTGGATTAGAAACGGACATAATCCCTTTCTATATGGAAACGGATTAGAAACAGATTCGCGTTCTGTTTCTAAAATAGAAACGGATTTCTTATCTGTTTCTACATTTAAAACGGATTTTAAATCCGTTTCTAATCCGTTTCTATTTAGAAACGGAATGAAAATCCATTTCTAATTTTAGAAACGGATTTCGAATCCATTTCTAATCCGTTTTTATTTAGCAACAGATGAAATGTCCGTTTCTAATTTTAGAAACGGATTTGAAATCCGTTTCTAATCCTCATTAAAAAATATTTTAATTTTAATTTTTGTAGGAAATTGATAAAAAAACGTAAATATTGAAATAATAATAATAATTGTTTAATTCATATAATATATAATTCTTTAGAAATATATAAATTTTACGAATATATTAATTCGTATACTATATAATTAGTTTTAAAAAATGTATATAAATATCTCAAATGTAAAAATGGATTTTAAACCCGTTTTTAGACTAATCTCAAAAGGATATATATATATATATATATATATATATATATATATATATAGCTAGGGTATGAGCTTAAATCAGAAAAGATCTTGTACCGGGAACCGGCCAAGCATTCTTGTAGTAAAAAAAAAAAAAAAAGGGGCCATATCCACGCCAAAGAAGAGCAAGTACCTAGTAGAGCATAAAACACATTTCAACCAAATCCTTAAACCCTCAAGATGCGTAGGACATTTATTTTGTGCACATTCCTTTTTCATTCATTGGCTTATGCTTTAACCATTATATGGATGGAAAGAGCATTCGAAAAATAAGCGAAGATGTCATTTTAAATGATTTAGGAACTTGGCCTTCATCTTAACGGGTGAAATTTTATATGGTTGGAATTTCACCATTTAATATGAAGATCCTACAAGTTCCTAAATTGTATGAAAATTGACATGCTCGTTTATTTTTCGATCTTCCATCCATACATGGATTTGGTTAAAACACCTACAAACTAATGAATAAAGAAGGATGTCAAATAAAAATAATACTGATATCCTAACCCCTATATATATATATATATATATATATATTATAAAGTTAGAAACGGATTAGAAACGGCTTTCGAATCCGTTTCTAATATTAGAAACGGAGTCTTAATCCGTTTCCAATTTAGGAATGGATTCTAAATCCGTTTCTAATAATAGAAACGGATTCTGAATCTGTTTCTAATTTAGGAACGGATTCTAAATCCATTTCTAATATTAGCAACTGATTCTTAATCCATTTCTAATTTAGGAATAGAGTCTAAATCCGTTTCCAATTTAGGAACGGATTATAAATCTGTTTCTAATATTAGCAACGAATTCTGAATCCGTTTCTAATATTAGCAACGGGTTCTTAATCCGTTTGTAATTTAGGAACGAATTCTAAATCTGTTTCTAATAATAGAAACAAATTATAAATCCGTTTCTAATCCTCATTAAAAAATATTTTAATTTTAATTTTTGTAGTAAATTGATTATATATATATATATATATATATAGATTAATTGGATATGTATATATAAATTTTAGAATTGCATTAACTCTTTTTAGATATAATGAATTTAAAAAAAATAAAATATTTATAACTCAAAATTAAGTAGAAATAAAATAATAAAATTTGCTCTCCTCTTATAGACCAACGGACCCAACTGCTTTTACTTGCTTTCCTCTTATAGACCAATGGGCTTCATTACCGGCCATGTCTTCAAAAATTTGCTCCGCGTCCTCTGTGTTGATATCAAAAAATAATAATAATAAAATAATATATATATATATATATATATATATATATATATATATATATATATATATATATATATATATATATATGAGTCTTGAAAATACAAAATATGTCAATGGCCAATATGAAATATTTCATATGAAATATTTTAAATGAAATAAATATCTTTAAAATATCCTAAAATTAAGATATTTTAATGAAACATATATGGTCTGATCCCGAGGCAGATAAGAGAATACCAATCCTGAGGCAACCTCAAATCCCAAAATTGCCCCTGAGAACACATATTTCGAGGTAATCTCAAATTATAGCCCGAACATATATCCCGAGGCGATCCTAAATTTCATAAAAGCCAGAGAACCAATCTCGAGGTAATCTCACCTGAGGACAGATCTCGAGGCGATCTGAGAAAATTGTAAATCCCAAGATACCCAAATGCAAATCCCGAGGCAAAATTCATTTTAGAAATTTAATTAAAATTCAAACTTAAGGTTTAAATTTAGATTTGATCTTATCTGGGATTATGAAAGTTGGGATTTCACGGGAGGGGTTTTTCTTTCCGTGGAGATAAGGATGAAAAAGATTTAAAAAGGGGGAAGAGGCCAAGCAGAGGGACTTTTGGTCTTTTGATTTTCACTCAGACAAAAAAGAGGAGAGCTTTTTGTCTCTTTGAAGGAATTCTAGGAAGATAAGAAGAAGAAGGTGATGCTCTCTATAAATATTATTATATAACATATTATATATGTAATAAGCCTTAGAACCCCACCCGTTTTCTATTTTGTTTGTCTAGGAGGATTAAGGGGACATAAGTAAATCTAGTTTGAGGGAGTGTGAGAATGGGAGTTATAAGCGTTAAAAAAAAAGGGAAAAAAATAATGAGTGATATATCATATATGTATTACATATTACATATATTTCATGAAAAGAAAGAAAACAATTAAAAAAAATTAAAAAAATTAAAAGGGGAAGAACCTTCGTTCTTCTTCTCGGCGCCCGCTGCTGAAGCCTGCCGCCCTCCGCCTGCAGCTTGCCGCCGGCCGCCGGTTGCTGCTGATGGGGAAACCACTTCTCCGCCGTCTCCGCGTGCCCGAGTTGAAGCCCGTCGCCGGCCGAGATGCCTCCCTGCGCCGCCAGCCACTGCTGTCCGTCCCTTTTACTTAGCCGCTGACTCACCCGATCCCGATGAACGCTGCAGCAGCCACCGCTGGTCCGCCCCTCCACCAAATCTCTGAAGTCTCCAGCCACCGCCAAAAACAAAGAGCACAGCCCCGATCGCCGCTGACCTGCTTCAGCCGCCGCCGAGGAAAGTTCCAGCGCCTCCGTTCAGTCAAGCCGCCGCTGAAGCCCGAGGCCGCCAGCCCACCAAGCTCCATCGTCGCTCTGCTGCCGCCACAGCCCGACGCTTCTGCACCTCTGCGCCGGGGGAAAGAACTCCACTGCCAATGCCCCACCTTCATTGCCGCTGCCCCACTGTGGTTGATCTGAACGAAGAAGACGGACTAGCAAAAAAAGATCGTTGAGAGATTCATCATGACCAAGACCTTTAAATTACTGGCCGTTCAAAAGCTCCTTCAGCGCCATCCTTCACTCGCTCCTTGCCGTCGAGCAGTACCGCCTGAATGATGGTTTTCCAGCAGATGCTCTGATTTCCTGAAATCAAATTCAGAACACAGTGATTCCTTAGAGCTGCTGTTGCTGCTGCAATCTGGACTTTTTTTTTTTAAAGATTGTCCAACTGTTTGGGAATCAAAGGCATGGTGAACTATGTGGAGATTGTAGCTGATCAGTAAAAGCTTGCTTGATTGTATTTCACGGATCTGCCAATGCGTGTTCATTTGAAATTCTGCATTCTTAAGGACGCACTTCATATGCTCGATGAAATGCTTAAAAGAGCTTTCGTTCTTGGAACTGGGATTTCAAGGGCAATGCATCAAAGTTCTTAATAGGAGTTGTGATAAGGCTGTTCTTTGATCAGAGAGGCTGTTGCTACTGTTCTTTGAGTATTATTTGCTGCTGAAGTTCTTCTCCACACTCCTTGTCATCTGCACCATCGGATGGGTCATCTTCATGTTTGCTTCCAGGCCGTTGGCTTTTGTTTTTAGCCGAATAATGGGAGCATCTGTTGGTTGCTGAGTTGCAGGGTGTAATTGTCTATGAGATGTAACATTGAAGTTCAGAAAGGGTGCTGTTGAGTCTGTATCTATTGGTGAAATCAAGCTTAGCCTGCAAAATCTCTGGTCAAGCTGGGCTTTAGTTTTATCCAAAGTTGCAATTGTTAATATCTGATTTGGAAATAGTTACAAGGTCTTCAGAGAAAGGCATTAAGAAGGGTAAAGCTCAAAGGGTTCGTTCTTCTGGAAGAAGGAAGTGGATGATCTTCACTAACATGGCGCGCTTCCTCTCAGTTTCTGTGACAGAATTAACTGTGAAGGCGCCAAAAGCAATCATTGAAGTTAAAGATCTGAAGTTGGATGTATCAAAAAACAAATGGTGGATCCAGTCCAGTTCTTAACATAAAGTTATACATAATCCCTTTTACTGTGCAAATATGTGATCCGTGGCCTAGTTACGATCAATCGTCTAGTTATAATCAGGTGGACCGCTTGCTCCTTTTGTTTGTGAGGATCTGTCTATTGCATGTGAATTGTGAATTTGCCACGATAAGGAAAGAGGAGTTAAAAATCAGGAATCTTGATGTGGTATGTGGTGATGTTACTCTCAACTTGAATGAGAACCTCCTCTTGAAAAATACTACTAAGTCAGGGACCTCCTCTGGTGCTGATGCTTTTGGAGGCACCGCATCTGATTCCTCTGATAAAAGGTCTTAGAAGGAGAAGCGTTCAGTACTTTCAATGAAGAAATATATTTCTAGAGAAGCTTCAATATGGCAAAGCTAGATCTGAAGTTTTTGCATCAAGTTCGAAACCTATTCATTGAAAATAATGTTATGGGGATCCATTTCAAGAGCAGTAAATCACAATATGAGGATTCGGGAGAAACTACTTCATTCCTTGATATTCAAATGGACTTCAATGAAATTCATCTTCTTAGAGAAGGCACAACTTCTATATTGGAGATTCTTAGAGTTACTCTGATTACTTTAGTAGATGTTCTACCTATTACAGCTGAGATCAATGTCAAGCTTAGTGGTACCCAGTGTAGCATTATTATGGCAAGATTAAAGCCATGGTTGCAACTTCATAATTCAAAAATGGTCTTCTTGAAGAGAATTTTCGCCAAGAGCATGTAGAGTTTTACAGTCTCAGCCCCAGAAATGGCTATCGTGCTGTACAACCTCAATGGAGTGCCTGTGTATCATGGTTGTTCACAGTCTTCTCATTTGTTCTCTAACAATATAGCCAGTAAAGGAGTTCAGGTACATGCTGAACTTGGTGAGTTGCATCTACACATGGCAGATGAATATCAAGAATTCAAGGAAAATATATTTGATATGGAAACTAACTCAAACTTTTTGATGCACATTGCAAGAGTTAGTCTTGACTGTGGACAAAGGGAGATTGAATCATGTGGAATGGATGTGTAATTTGGTTTGAAGCATTTGGAGTCATTTATAGTCATCATGATGTCCTTTTTGAAAAGTTTGTCATCTAATAAAAAGGCCCACAGCCCCAGAAAAGATGCCTGCAAAAGGGATTCGAATGTTAAAACTGAATCTTGATAAATGTTCAATCAACTACTGAGGCTGTTGCAATCTGTGCTGCCGTACTGATCTTCTGTTGCTGTTGTCCCGTCGCTGCGCTGCTGGGGATGTTGCTGCTGCCGCTGTTTGACGGGGTTGTTGATGCTGCTGTGAAGATGGGCTGCTATGCTGTGCTATCGTTGTTTAATAGAGCTGCCGCCGCTGCTGATTAATGGAGCTACCATCGATGTATTGCTGCTAGATTGCTGTTGTTTCCAAAACTGCTGCGGCTCCCATTGAACGCGTGAAGCTTCTTATTTAGAACCAGGATGAAATGATCACTGATTGCTTTTCTCGTATAATCAAAGATGAGGGTTTTGGTTCACTGTGGAGGGGGAATACAGCAAATGTAATCCTTTAATTCCCAACACAGGCCTTGAACTTTGCATTTAAAAATTACTTCCAGAGGCTATTGAATACTTGACTGAACCCAATTCTAGCAATCATGTATGCCAAGATGAAGAGACCTAATGTTGCTACTCAGACTGTTACTCGAGGAAAAATGTCAAGAATGAGAAATGTGCTGAGAAAGATGAATATGATACCTTGTGTTTTATGAAGGTTATGATAATATTTGTTAAAAGGAGAAGTTTTCAATGATGAGAATGACTCAATGAAAGTCATTGTGCATATAACCTGTTCAACGAAATGCCATAATGACCTTTGTTCTTAAAACATCCCAGTTGCTTTGCTATTATGAAAAAGCTGTTATTATAAATACTTTTGAATATTATGAGGCTGCTGCTGTAGAAGATCAAGGAGATGATGTAGCAAATGATAGAGAGAGTAACAAAGAATCCAATTGCTGTTGTTATGAAGAGGAGGGAAGAGTTGCAACAAGCTAGACTCCATGAAGAACAAGATTGCTGCAATTTTTGTGGTAACATATATGTTGGGGATGTTGAAACAATTTAAAGAATATCTTTACTTTTATATTGATAAGCATTCAATGGTCAAAATGCATGGAACAAATATTGATTAAAAGTGACAACAATTTATGTAACCGTCAGTTGCTTATGAAGGTGAAATACGGCATGGAGCCGAAGTTTTGAGAAATATGCTGCAAAGTTAATGTTATAGGTTATTGGAGTTGTTTTGATACATTAGTTTGGTGATGGTGGCAGGCTTTCACTGTCACTTATCTAAAGGCAGATGCCCAGTTTGCTATAGTTCAGAACCTCTCATCACTAAATCCTCCAAATCAATTTCACCTTCAGATTGGATGATGGAAATGATACTCGATTGCTGAAGATTATTATAATACTCATCTCTGGTGAAAAGCTGCTCAGCAAACACCTGACCATTGATTATGCCACGATAATGAAAGGGGGCTGCAAAGCTTGCAAATCAAGCCCCTTCCCCAATCATTCAAAGCTCATAAACTACAAACATTCATTGAAATTTATGGCAATTTGTATCATGCACTATCATATAGCCTAAGCTAATATGCTTGGCAAATACATCACCTATTAAATATGGATGAACTCATGAAAGATTGAAGTATTTTCAGAGTTCAAGAACTACAAGCATGAGAACAATCCAGCAAACTTGATCAGATGCATGTATATTTGTGTTGGTTCAAGTAAATGAAGCAATTCAAGTGGTCTACAATAGGATGGAGGTTAAAAAATTATTAAAGAATGATTAAAATAAATATCCAATTAATTGTATCACTTAAAAGGACAGGTGATATTAAAAAAAAAAAAGAGAGAAACCATGTAAAAGAAAGAGAGCTGGGCCCCACTTTCTATAAAAAAAATTATTATTATTATTGTCAATGAAATGGGCATTTTATGGTCGAAATGCAATCAGAAAGAGAAACTTGAATACACACATCTCGATGTGACTGACGCGCATGCAGTCGATAAAAATACAAATCCCAAATGGCACGAATCTCGATGCAACGATGGAACATGCATCTTGAGACGGTCGATAAAAATGCAAATCCTGAAATGACACGAATCTCGAGGAAGCGATGAAATACTCATTTCGAGGCATTAATGAAGCACAAATCCCTAAAATCTTGAAGTAGTCGATAAAACACAAATTTCAAAATGGTGAAGCACACGTCTCAAGGCGGAAGGCGGCGTCATTCAAATAAATAAATAATATGTATAAATATCATATGATGATATTCATATGTAATAAAACAATTATGGTTTGCAAATAAATGAAATCAATTTTCTTTTATTTTATTCATTGCTCTTACTTGTACTTTTGCCCTTAATCGGAGGTTCCCAAGACTCTGTCTGGGATAATTAATAATAGGGGATTGCCTCTATTAGGAATGGAAGAACCAACGAACAAATATGATATTTGTGATTCGATATATCGCCTGGTGTCCTCTTCACAGACATCGATGCTAGGCGGGTATTTTCGATCCCACACACCGAATATTTGTTCCCCAATGATCCGCCGGCGGCAGCATCCAACAATTGCCTAGTCGAGTTGTCCAACCCATTGTAGAATGTTCGAACTTTAGCACAAGGATCTAAACCATGTTGTGTACAACGTCGGAGTAAATCCTTGTACCTCTCGTAGGCCTCAAAAAATGTTTCGGTGGGACCTTGCTTAAAGGCGGAGATGTCCAACCTTAACTTTGCCGTCTTGCTTGGTGGAAAGTAGCGGCCCAAAAACTTGTCAAGTATCTCGGCCCAAGTATGAATGGAACCGGAGGGTAATGAAGTAAGCCATCTATAGGCGGCTTCCCTCAAACTCAATGGAAAAAGTCTCAACCGAATTGCATCTGTTAGTGTAAAAGCACTTAAGTTGGCATTATTTGACAATGGCTGATGCAACATGCTTACATGGCGAAGTGGCAGATGATAACACTGCAGAAGTTTACTCAGTAGAAAAAGTTGTTGCAAATATGGATGTGACACAGATTGCAACGAAGTTTCCTGAAGACATGATGTGGATAACATGGCTACAGTGATGTGGCACTGCTGACAAAGCACAAGGTCAGAGCCTAGATGACATGGTGGGTGACTAAGCATGACGTGACTCTGTTGACTAGGTCAATGCTTTGTGGAATACACATGTGTGGAAAATATCTTTGGGAAAGAACGTGACACTTTGACTAGGTCAATACATTGTGGAAATACACATTTGTGGAAAATATCATTGGAAGGACACATGCCATGTGATTGTGCATGATGAGGCTTGCTAGATTGAAAGGACACATGGCATGTGACTATGCATGATGAGGCTCAGTTGACAAAGTCAAAGCTTGCTAGAAAATATCTTTGGAATGACACATGGCACTTGATTAAGCATAATGGGACACAGTTGACAAAGTCAAAGCTTGATGAAAAATATCTTTGGAAGGGCTTGAAGATCTCACAAGTGCTATCTTTGGTAAGTAGCTTGAGAAAGATATTTTGGAGATATATTTAGAAAGAGGATATTCTTGGAAGGTTTTTGCTGGAGCTACAATTGGAGAAGATCTAGTGAAGATATATTTAGCAAGCATCTAGAAGGGCTAGATATTTATGGAGCATAATATGTTTAGTAAGGCGCACATGTTTGGAAGGCACGCTATTTTGGCGAGCAAATCTATTTGAAGACCAACTTGGAAAGTGGTTACTCTCATTATGGCAACAAGGATCCAAGATGAGCTGAAGACATCATGAAGAATATATTTAGAAGTTGTCTAAATATATCGCTGCCCATATTTGGTGAAGAACTGATTAGGAGCTGATTTGGAAACATGAAGATTTACTTTGAAGATTCTATGAAGCCCATACTTTGGCGGGAGGCCAAATATGGAAGGCCATACTTTGGCGGGAGGCCAAATATGGTATGAAGGCTGATTTGGCGAAGATACGCTGAAGACCAAACTTGAGTGAGTCAACAATGGAAACCATGTGATGTTGACGGCTTCGGGAGATGACATGCCGGGAGGCACTTAAGAGTCCGTGAAGGTGACGGAGAAGGGTCCAGCCAGTTGCCATGGTCGTGATCGGGAGGATCAGACGGAGTCGACTCAAATAAAGCCAGGAGAGTTTAGGTCTGGAGTTCGTAGAGCAACGCAAAGCTGAAGCCTTAGTCAGCTCAGCGGACTGGGCCACGTTGCAGGATCGGGTGCGACAGAATCTGCAACGGCTATTTTTTAAAGGAGTCCAAAGATGGTAACCGCGGAGATTTCAGATATGGAGAGAGAGAGCAGCAGCAGGCTCGTGGAGCGGCTATATAAAGGACCCAGCTCAAGGGTTTGAGATGAGCCACCGGAGAGACCTAAGGGAGTTAGGTAGTGTGGGCATCGGGCAATCTAGAGTGGGTATTTGTATATATGAGAGATGAGTGACAAGGGTGTTGTACTCATGTATTCTCTTCTCTTTTAGTGGATTGTTATCTCCGGGCTTGACCCCCCAGACGTAGGCTTGCATAGCCGAACTGGGTTACCAATCTTGTGTCTCCTTTATCTCTTGTTTGCATTACTTGGTGATTGTTTGAGTGTGAGTGAGGTTGTGTGTTCTTGAGAGAAAAAGTGAGAGTGAGTTGCCACTTACACTACAACCAACCTTAAAACCACCCCCGTCGGAACTTACAGCATCATCTGAAGCTCCATTGATCTTGAACATGTTGCATATTTGGATAAATTTCGCTAGATGGGCATGGGGGTCTTCATCGGGTCTCCCATCAAACTAAGCTGAATTCTGAATCATCGTCAATGTACTTGGCTTGATCTCAAAATTGTTCATATTGACGTTGGGGGGATGGATGTTGAATTCCTCCCCGTTGTAGTGAGATCGCTCTTATTCTGACAAGGTTTGCCTTCTCTCGGCCATAATGGGCACTTCTCTTACTTCACCGATAGCTTCAATAGGAGTGAAATTTTTCGATTCTGAAGAAGATCTCGGAAGTGCTCCTTCAATCTCTCTTAATCTTTGGTGCAAAGTTCTCTAAATCTCACTATCAACTTCGAGCGATCCTTGAGAATTCTTGCGGGTCATGCAATCAATACCTCGCAACAAAATTTAGTGAGAATGAATATTAGTATCTGGAATTTCAATGGAATGAAAAGTAAAACAAAGAATGAAAAATAAAATATGACTAAATTAGTAAACTCCTAGCTTTCCTAGTAGTCCAATTCTCCCCGGCAATGGCGCCAAAAACTTGATGTATGAAATCGGCAAGTGTATGGGTCGTACCAAGTAATAAAGTGGACTCGAAAGTCGGGTTATCGATCCTCAGGGAGATGGATGAACTAGTACCCACTACTCGTCTACTATCTAGTCGATCCAAAGGTGAGTGATTATGCTAACTCTAAACTAAACAATTGAAAACACAAACAATGGAATCGAGTTGTTCTTGAGGTCAAACAATCATAAAAGGGGAATGCTCGGACAATTGAATCCCCTTTGGACTTCTAAAGGATGAATGCTATTCTCTATCTCGACACTTGGTTAACTCTTGGCCAAGGGTTACTATAGTGCTTTCACTCCCTCTCTCGAGGCGAATTACTAATCCTAGTGCCCTTAGCGATGATGTTCTAGGGAACCTAATTCTTGGAAGGATTGTGGGAATAATACATCTAAAGGACTCGCTTTCCTTAGTATCCGAGCTCCCGGTATACTCACAACCCCCTCTATTGGAGATGGTCTACACACGGGAAGGCGTTCGCTTCTTCCCCCATATGGACTACGAAAACCCCTCCCGGCTCTCGCAAAGTAGAGGGACTCCCTTACATTAAAACATCTAATAGACTCAATGAATTCAACCAAGCAATCAAGAATAGAGAAATAACATTAATTAAAACATGTCCAAAGGTTCATCAATCATCCAAGCATCTACAAAATTAGCCCTCCATGAAAGGGGGGCAACAATCCAATACAAAGCTGAAGATAGCCAAAGAAATCATAATGGATAAAGCTAATGCATACACCGTTGATGGCTTCCTTGATCCTTCTTCAATGTCTTCCCCTCTTCTTGCTCCAATAGCTTCAAGATGGAAATCTCCAAGCTCCTCTCAAAATTAGGATCTCTCCCCAAGCTTCTAGCCTCCTCTCTAAACCCTCATTAGTCGGCTTTTATACCTCTAGGGTTTTAGGGGTGAGATTTACCAATTTGCCCCCTTCTAGGTCTGCAGATTCGCTGAAATCTTACGATGTACGGGCCCGTATAGCTTCCAAGTGCTTCCATACGGCCCAGTATACGGGCCGTATACTTGCCCGTATGATCTTCAGGTGCCTCCATATGGCCGTATGACAGGCCGTATGGATGCCCGTATGGGCCCTTCTAAGTGCTTTATGGTCTCGATTTCTCTCGAAATGCTTTCTTTCTTCCGGGTTTTGGTATTTTGCCATGTTTATCAAAATAAACACATTTTAAGTATCAGTGGGCCAAAAGTCTTCAAAATTACATGCCAAGCTTATAAGAATATGGTATAAAATTATGCTCACATGAACACTTATCACTCTTTCCTACCAAGTTTGGTAGATTTCTTCTTTTCCTTTTGAGCAGCTCTTTCTTTCTCTTCTGTAGATCTTAGTCCTGCCAATACGACCTGTGCAGCAGCTTTGGAGGCCATTGCTTCACATGTCAACCAAAGAGAAAGAGTGGTGTCAACAGATAAATTGGTTGGCAAATAACTAACGAGGAGAAATCGATATGAGTCCTACCCGAGCTATAGACAGGTCGCCATGTCCTGAAGTTTTCGTGTTGGGTGGGGGGTGGGGGGGGGGAGGGGGGGGGTAAATATTTATCAACAGAAATGGAAGAGTATCTACGAAGTTTCTCGAGTAGAGCATCCTCCTCGGCAGAAAGCTTGTCTTTACTCTTCGCATGGGTCCGAGGAGTGCCCCATTTGGTCAGAACACCTAAATCTTTACTACTTGAGATGAAGAAAAACTTACTCTTCCAGTTCTTAATAGAAGAAGGAACAAGACCAAGGAATTGTCTCTTCGATCAAGCACCAAAAAAATACCAGTCGGTATTTGACTCCCGACTCAAACTAAAGAAGATTTTGATCATGGGGGCAGACGACATTACTCCGCAATGAAGAAACACCATTACAAACCCGCACAAAGTTCTCCATGAATTTGGAGACAACTGAGAAGGACATACATCAAAATCGTTAAAGATATCTAGGAAGATTTGGTGAAAAGGAAGTCTAAGGCCCACTAACAGCGCATCATGATAAATTGCGATCTCACCTTCCTCTGAAGGAGAATTCGCATGTTCAGTGGGAAGAGGAACCCTAATCTTATGTGGAAAACGGGGAGTGGAGATCTTATAATTCTTCGTTATAGAGTCGATTTCTATGGCCTTAAGGGTGTTGTGGAAAGAATCAAAACAAGGATTCTGTTCCCTAGCAGGTTTTGGACCGACCTTAGACAAAGAAGGAGCACTAGAAGAGGACTCCATACCTGTATTTGAAGAAAGGCTAGGAATTCAAAAGCGTAGCAAAGGGAAACGAATGCTCATACACAGTTGAATGAAGAAAACAGAATGAAGAAGAAGATGAGAAAATCTTCTTTTAAAAATGGCAATGAAATCATGCGCACAGTAACCGAACGGCCAAAATCTTTTCCAACGACCCAGATTGATCCGTAGAAAGGTACAAAATCCTGGCGAGACGATTTGAATCTAACGGTCAGGGTTAAAACGCAATAGAGGATCGAGCGGATGCTCGCCATGTGGACCGACGGGGTGTGTACCCATCATTGCTTGCAACCCCCCACGCCATACCTTTTTCTAAAGACCTTTCTGGGGAACTGTGCAAGAAGACAAAATGGCGTCAAGCATTAAATACTACCCCTCTCAACATAAAATGCTCATCCTATGAAACTTGCAGCAAGATTCAAGAATCACAGTGCTCGGGGAATACTAAGGCCTATGAGTACATTACATCATTAATTTACTCAGCCAATACTCGATGGAAGCTACATTTCACAAACCTATCTGATCTACTACACCGAACACATGACGAATAAAGCTAAGATCCGGATCCCACATTCAAAGTACATCTCCTCTTCCTTGTATCAAACTAGTCCTAAGATCCCTCGACTAGGTCAGAAGAACTAGAATGAAGCCTAACGCTCACCACAAGATAGCTCACTCAACTGATCATATGCTTAGCTTTTGAGCCAACCGATGACTGAAGACTATACGCTCATCGCTCGAACTCAACGCAAGCATACTTGAGGGAGGACCGATGATAGGGGTAAAAGTTGGAAGACATGTGGCAGTCATCCAGCCATCCACGTAGAAGGATCGCAAGCCCCATTTTGCACGGGTTTGAATCAATTTCACTCAGGACCGAAGGACTCATTTGCTCGGATCCAAGCTGATTCAATTCACTTCCAGACCAACTCCATTAGAATCTAAGTGGACTATTATCTTTATTCGGACTGTGGCAAACCACTCTTCAACTCGGATCATTGCAGAACACCTCTCTACTTGGATCCTATTCATTTCACTCGGATTCAAAGCTCTCCAACACAACACTCAGTCATGCCGAAGAGGAAAGTCCCGAGAAGACTCCAAGCGCTTAGCTAAGTCTTCTAGAAGAATCTCCTGCTGGTGCTAGCCTGCAGATTAGCAGGCGTCCGCCTGGCATCTAGAAACTTCTAGAAAGAAGAATAGCTGGCGCTGAGCTGGAGTTGAGCTGGCATGCAAGTGGCCAAGTGGACGAAACTTGGATGCCAAGCTTCCCCGGATCCGATGCCTATAAAAGGGGGAGCAACTTCATTTGAAGGGATAAACCATGGAGCAACGAAGCCCTACCTCTCTGGCGATTCTCTCCTCCCTTTTCTCCATTTTGTCATCTCTCAACTCACTCTCTTTGTAAAATCAGTCAACACTAGTGGATTTACTCTCACAAGAGAGAATCATGGTTTTCCCCTAATTTCTACGGTTTCCCACATAAATTGGTGCCTCTTTGCTCTTTTGAATAATTCCAATTCTTTCTTTACACTGATCTAATCCCCCAACTCAAACAAATTCAACCGTTAGATCAAAACTGAGATCAAAGCCAAATCTAGACCTAACATAAATAATTTTGATATTTTATTTTAAAATTTTGTCATTGTATTTTAATTAATAGATTTTATTTTAATAATCTTATCACATTATATGTTTGAAAATTTTCTGTTATAACTAAAGTTTATTTTTATAATTAACATAACTCAGTTTCAGATTTATTTATATTAGATAATATTTAATTTCAATTAACAATAAAATATGGAATTTATCAATTTATTATTTTCACTTTAATTTATTTTACTCATGAATTAATATCTTTAAAATAATAACAATAATACCAATAAGAAAGTCCACATATGAATATCTAGACAAGTAAATAAAATTATTTATTAAAAAGATTTATTTGAATTATATAAATATTTTTTTAGTTACCTAATGGACTTTTGTTTCTTTCACCCGAATCCGAATCTGGAGATTTACATCCGATAAAATCTCAAGCTCTCGAGGGCGCCAACAGAGAGGGGGGAAGGAGAAGAGTCGTCATCGACGGATCTCTCGAGCTTCAACGAATTTCAATGGCGCTTCGCGCCCTGAGATCATCCCAAGGGCTTCTCCAAGCCACCAGGTACTCCCTTTCCTCCTCTCCTCCCGTCCTGAATCTCCCCAGATCTTTAATTTCTTCTCTCTCCGAGCAATCCATACTTGAAGAGCTCTCTGAGCTCCTTCCGATCAACCCCAAGCCCCTAAACCCTCGCCCTATTAACCAAAAACCAGTTTCTCATACCGATCTCGCTAGTGTTTCCGATGGCTTCCTCTCGCCAGCCGAGAAGCTTCGGGGAGTCTTCCTTCAAAACCTCACAGGCCGATTCGCCATCGATTCCGCCCTCTCCTCAACAGGCGTCGATCTCAATCTTGAGGTCTTCGCTGATGTCGTCGATAGGGGGAGCTTAGGAGGAGCCCCTATGGTCTTGCTCTTGGACTGGGCTTTGAAACAGCCAAAAATCTCGAAATGCGTTGAGATTTATAATGTGGTTCTCAAAGCATTAGGGAGGAGAAAGTTTTTTACTTTCGTAGAAGAGGTTTTGACTCGGATGAAGGCCGACGAAATAAAACCTGATTTGGAAACTATAGATATATTGATTGATAGCTTCGTTAGTGCTCGTAGGGTATCAAAAGCCATGGAGATGTTTGAAAGGCTGGAAGAGATTGGATCGAAATGTGACACTGAATCTCTAACTATAATAATGAGAAGTCTTTGCCGTCGGTCCCATATTAGGGTTGCAAACTCTTTGTTTAACAAGATGAAGGGGAGAATTCTGTATGATGGTGTACTGTATAATGAGATTATAGGAGGGTGGGCGAGGTTTGGTAGAGTGGATAAAGTTGAGACCTTTTGGGCAACGATGGTAGATGATGGGTTCGACCCTGATAAAGTGACTTTCAGTCACCTCATTGAGGCATTAGGCAGGGCTGGCCAAATTGATGATGCGGTGAATGTTTTCGAGAAGATGGAAAGAGAGGGATGTTGTAGGCATACTGTCCATTACAATGCAATGATTTCTAATTATATTTCAGTTGGTGATCTGGATGAATGCTTGAAGTATTACAAATGTATGTCTCAAGATGGATGTTTGCCAGATAGAGATACCTATGAAAAATTGATTAGTGCTTTTATTAAGGTTCGAAGAGTAGCAGATGCTCTTGAGCTGTTTGATGAGATGCTAAGTAGAGGAATTTGCCCTAGTACTGGGATGGTTACTTCTTTTGTCAAGCCTCTCTGTAGTTTTGGTCCTCCTCATGCTGCTATGGTGATTTATAAAAAGAGTCGGAAAGCAGGATGTAAGATATCACTGAAAGCTTATAAGCTTCTCCTCCTCAGGCTTTCCAGATTTGGGAAATGTGGTACAGTGCTCAAGTTATGGGAGGAGATGCAAAAAAGTGGTCATACTTCTGATAAGGAGGTTTATGAATATATTGTAGATGGGCTTTGTAATATAGGACGTCTTGATAGTGCTGTACTTGTAGTGGAGGAATCATTGCGAAAAGGCTTTTGCCTTGGCAAGGTTGTTTATAGCAAGTTGAACAATAAGTTGCTGGAAATGAACAAAGTTGAGACTGCTTACAAGCTCTTTCTTAAGGTTAAAGATGCACGTGTTCTTGCTAATTCACAGAGGTTTTGGCGTTCAAGGGGCTGGCATTTTTGAACTTGGTTTTAACAGGTATTATTGTCCTCTAGTTTCCACTGAATCCCTTTCATTCAGTAATATTCTACATTCTGATTTATCACCAGCCATTTCCTATCAAGTGCAAAATCTAGTGTACCTTGATTCTTTTTTATCAAATCACATCTTGGAAGTCATCTCCATCAGTGAGAGTACATTTTTCTTCATTGTAATGGTCTTGCTCCATTTTTTGCGTCAAATTAAATCTTCCTTTGTTTATTTTTCTTTATTGCTGGATCTTGTAATTTACTAGTTGATCTTGGATTATTCCGTAGTTCATCTTTATGTTGACATATCTTCTAGGCATTTTCTCATTCTTGTTCAGTATTGCTGAAGGCATATCTCTACTATAAAATTTTGACCAATAACTTCAATGAAATCATCCACCACTGCTTTTATTTTCACTGTGCCCCTTGTTCCTCATGTTCTATTTTTTCTGCTTTATGATCCTTCTATCTAAATTATTGGTTAAATATTTCTTGAAAGTAAATGCATATGCTAGTTGAATCATTGGCATTGGAGGCTTGTTTTAGAAACTTCTTATAACCAATCTAAATTTAAGTGTGAAATTGGTTGGTGATTTTGTCATCTCATTTCTTGCAGCACTAATGAAATGGTGGGCGTACAAGTTCAGTGAAATGTTCTAAGTTAAAACGCCACCCTCACAAACTACTGCAGCATGGCTCAAAATCCTGTTTCAAGTAATGTATACAACTACGTTCATCACAACGGGAAATTTCCTGTGCCAATGTTTGACATTCATGAAATCTTCATCGCAAGGAATAGGAAGCAAATATTTCTGTCATACATGGGCATTATCTTACTTCTGGCCAGTGTCTTTTATCTGATATTGATAAAGGTATCTGATTGTTATTCTCAGTTGCAATATCTTTTGTTTCATATTCTTTACATACTACAGATTTAGGATAGGTGCATAGCAGTATCTATATAATATGGAACCAATATGTATTCATCAATAGTCTTAGACTGAGATAAGAGTTTCTATTAGGAACCAGTCTTATGGCTTACGTTCTTACTTACTATCTTACCATCATATTTTGGCATTAATGGATCAAGCAACACAATGAACAGGAAAAATTGTCTGTGGGCTCCATTAGTAGCACCATCATGGCAACTCTCTTTGCAAAATTCTTCCAATACAAGTCTGTTAAGAAAGGTGTGTTATTATCATATTTCCATGAGGTCTATTATATTTGTCAGAAAAGCTGCTTAGTAGTGTTTAATAGGATATCCAAGATGATTGCCGTTGTTTGGTAAATTTAGCAACTTTAGGAGTAATGTTTTAGTGTTGATAACTCTTCTTTTTGTAATAATGCAGAGACAGTTCTGATCATGCCTGCATTTGGTGTGCAACTGGAATCTCACTTTTGGAGGTATCACTTAGATGGATTTTTTTTTCACTGGTTCCTTTTCTTGAACTCATTTCTACCACTACTAGTAGAGTATTTGGTGGCGTTCATTACTGAAATGTTATTAGAATAATAATATATGTCAATTCCTTAACATGGATCACTTGTTGCCTTAATCTAGTGGGAGAGTCAACCGCCGCTTTGTCCCCCTCAGCAAGATTCTGAAACCTGTAATAAATGAATGTGTGACACCTGTTACTTGTTACTGGAGCCTGGCCTTGATACTACGTGGGGATGAGGAACTGACAATTGTCTTCCAGGTGAATTTAGATAAAGTTTGGCTGCCTTTAAACTAGTAGTCATGGTGACTTTTATACGGTGGTTCTATTCTCACAAAGTTTATGTTGATTACGCAGGAATTTCGACCACCAGTCAAAATGTTGATTCCTGTGTGGAAGGCCTTGTGTAAAGCAACTACTTGCAAAGAGAACTCCATAAGCACATAGTGAAATCAGTCTGTCCCATCCGAAGCTTATTCTTTAATGCACCATCTGGATGGCATCAAAGTCATAGGATCATTTGTTTGTGAGCTTGGACAGCACTTAAGTTACAAACTGATCAACTAAGTATTAGGTTTTGCAGTTATGTGCTCATGATCAAGATTATCACCATTTAAAGCTCACCAGCGCTACCGAGTCTTAACATGCATTCTAAACCCCACTGCTTGTCCCTAGGGTATTATGGTGTCCCTTGTTTTATTGTAGGTTCATTATGAGACTGCATTGTTTGTGTCATCTTTTATATAATAAGCATTATCTTGCCATTTCTTATCATTGATTCGCAGATTAATGGTGTACTATCTAGGAAACAAGCATGACCTTTTCATTGCTCTACCTTTGATAGAGATTTGCACCTAACCTGGTTTAATATAACTTTGTCTGCAAACCAAAAAGGAACATTAGATAATTTCCTCGACACCTTATACTTATTAATGGCAATGTTTCATCAGCCGAAGTCAAATTATCAGATGAGAGATTCTTTCTCATGTCCACCATTATTTGATTATGTTGTATTAATTGTATATTCAGCTTTGCCCCTTTAATTAATTGTTCATATAGGGCCATATTTGTCATTTTCATTTTTTTGTTTTGTTGGTAAATTATAGTATAAGACATTGGAGTAACTCTCTTCAGCACAATTGAACATTGGTTTGGTTTCAACTTTAGTATCAATAACCTCAATATTTATAAGTAGAAATATTGGCATGTTGCCTCCTTCTGTTGTTATACTTGCACTGCCTCACTTGCACCTCCAGCAACATGTGCTTGAATTTCAACTGGCATCTTTTACTATATCAATCAAGAACTATTCCTGGAAGAATATCAACTTGGTAGCAACATATATGCCCACTTCCTGCTGTTAAAAATTCTTTATTCTTATCAATGTTCTGAGCATCTCCATATCAGAAATGTACCATTGATGATCAACTGAACTTTGTAGAAGATAACTTTGCCCAGGTTTCTGCCCTATTTTCGTATATTTACAGAATGCTTCTAATTAGAGAAGTCCTCTTCTGGCGTGTATTAACTTTATAATTTTGCACACACATGCAGTTTCACACACAAACATTCCTTACACTTATACCTCATAATTCTCATCCATTCACTCATTAAATCAGGGTCTTGTAACTGCATGCCTATAATTACTTTCTGGAAGTATACATGCAAACACCATGCAAAAGTCCCTTGAACAGGAACCACACAGCTACAGCACAGAAGCATGGAGACCTGAAGAGGCCTCCTTTATTCAACTACACTAACCAAGCTACTTATATAGCTAGCACAAGTCCTGGCAGGGACTTGCCGGAGCTCTCTGGGAGGCGGCTGTGCCAGACCGGTGGCTCGCCGGAAGAGAAAGCAGCACGAGTGACGGTGAGGCAAGTGTTGAAATACTCCCTGACCTGGGTGATCACTCCATTGTCAGAGATGGACCAGGCGTGAACCCAGAAGACTGAGCGGGAGTTATCACAGCCCTCGACGATGACGGTGTGATCAAAGAAAGGCTCGACGGAGAGCGGTGCAAAGTCGAATGGCTCGTGCGAGGAGGCGCCAGTTAGAAGCCTCATCATGTGCTCGAAGCCCGGTGGTCCATGGAACCACCACTCTATGTCCGGTGCCAGCAGCCGGTGCACTGCTTCCACGTCCCGGCCGCTCAACGCCTCATACAGCGCTAACACTGTCCACCGGTTCCTCTCCTCCTTGGTCTCCAGTCTCTCTCCTCCCAGGTTAGCCAGCTCCAGTTCTTCAATTTCTCTCTCTCTCTAGATATTTATATATGTATGTTTGTGTGTCTCTCTGTGGGTACTATTGGAGGAGGAGAAAATGTGGGAAAGAAATGAAGAATGAGGAGAGAACGGGGAGCTTTAATAGAGAGATTTGGGGGTATGTGGCGAAATTTTAATGGATGGAATGAATGGTGTGTGTTCTGGGTTTGGACCAATGAGAAATTGAAACGTCGGATTAGTTTTGGTTGATTCCATTGGCTGGCACCATTTGCAGGATTTCTCTGGGCTTTTCTCTGGAGACAAATTGTTTTTAGAATATTTTTTAGAACATTGATGTATTTGTGTGTGTGTATATATATATATATATAGATATAGATATTTAAAATTAGGGCTTCAAGTTTATAGTTGTGCGTTTATATGATTTTATATATATATATATATATATATATATTTTTATTTCCTATAATAATTATGCAAAAAAGAAAATAGAATTTGATCAGTGGAGTTGGGGGCTTTTAGCACTATTTCATTTGAAATGGAGCATGGCATCCTTTTTACAGTGACAGTGCTATTGACACTAGATTATATGCTGTTTGATTAACAAAAGTTCTTAAAAGTAGAAAACTTAATTTAATTCTCTCGTCTTTCCATAGTGTATTATTTAGGAATTTCATGTTTGTTTGAGTGTTCATGGTCACCAAGAACATATAGGAAATGAAAGTGGTTTGCTTGTCACCATGCATTCATTAATTAATTAATAATAAAAATGTTTCAAGTTTTTTTAAAGCTTATACTTGGATTAGCATTATACTCCAAATGAATTCTTTCAAGTTGATTGTTCATTGAAAGCTATAGCCATTTTACTGATTGTGATTTATGAAAGCTTTACTTGATGTTATTTGTTGGCGAAAAATGCAAGCGCAAATTATTGCTCTTTTGATCCTTGAATAAGAGTTTGATTTGTTTGAAAGACTTGTTTGGGATATTAATGAACTAGAAGACAATGCTTAATTATCAATTAATAGCAATCGGATTTCACTTGATCTCCTTGATTTAGTTTTTGTTTATGAAAATGTAATTCCTATGCAGAGCATCAATCTTGGTGATCTGATAAGAATTTGCCCTTCTTTGATGATAATTGGGTTGTTAGATCAGGACATTTTAGCTTTTGCAGTTAGTGGGAATTGTCATTAGTGACAAAATAAAAGAAATTAAGATGAGTTTATGAACTTAGTGATTTAATTAGTCAATAGGAGAGCCTAAAAGGCGAAGTCATTGCAAGGACACCTGCCCAAATCCATTAAGTGAATGTGGCACCGAAAGTCACCATATATAATTAAACGCATACGTAACAAAGAAAAAGATTATGACAATGAACAGTTTCTGATAAACCTCTTTTTAATCACTAATTGTACCCAAACTCGACAGAATCTGGTCAGTGGTTGTTAATAATGCAGTTAATGGAATATCTAAGAGCTTGTCTCTTTTAAACACCTTCCATTGTCTTCTAACAAGAAATGGTATAATGAAATTGAGTTTGTCTCATTAACTCTTGATTATATCAGCAGATCTTATTTTCTGACACTAAGCCCACCTATAAACTCAACACCCATAATCTATAACCGATAACCTGCAATGTTCATTCATGAACTCATTCTACAAATTATAAAACCTAATAGTTCATGCCAGTTGTGTATTTAAGTAATTAAACTTAGGCTTCTATAACTCCTAGGAATTGAATTGCTTCAATTTGAAGGTAATTATCAATTGTTTTTCGGCATGTTTTAGTGGTTTATGATACCAAACAGTGGATGTATTGACATATGAATCACAATGAAAGCAATGTATTTACAGTGTTCGTACTCGCTTACGGAAATTCCTATTATCGTTTTCAACCAAGGGACTTGGTCCATTACACACATCAAACCAAACTAACAAAACTTGCGGAAATATTCTTAAAAATCTTCACTGATTGTTGTCTTGCATATTGATTAGATTTGGAAGGGGAGGCTGCATTGTATGAAGATGTCCATGTGTTGATGCTCTCTCAAAAGAAAGAGGCAGCATTTCATCTGGACCAAAATCCTTTGCTACACCATTCGTTGCTCCAAGTTTAGGTGGACAAGAATGGCTCCGAGTAGCAGATTCGGTGCTTGGATTGATCTCCATCTCTATTCCTCCTTCTCCAATTGGAGGAAGCATCACCGGCCTCCCATCGTTCTCTTTCGCTACACTTCTGTAGAAGCTATCGTCTTCAATGTCGTAGAAATTTCCAGTCCTCACTTCCTGAGCCAGAGAACATGCCCAACAGAAGAACCATTGTACACAATCAGTAGCAGATGGATAGCCACAACACAATGGATTTCCTGGAAGCTTGAACTTTTTCCTCATCTGAATTCTCCAATATCCTCCATAGAGTAAGCCGAAGAAACAAACCAGAATGCCGGAGATCCCCATAATGTATCTTATAGTATCGTCATCAATACTAAGAGCTGTTGCACTGAAGACCAAGAAGGGAGCAATGCAGAAAAGTATGAATGTGAATATGTGAACATACATGTTTCCGAAGCCAAGCCTCTCCGCGTTCCACCCAAAGACGCAGAAGGTGCAGAAGCAGGAGAGGCAGGCGACAGTCACATCGTCCCAGCAATCAAAGAGCCCTCCGATCCACTCCGGGCTTGTGACAACAACTCTCCGGCTATATCTCCTCAGCTCAATTTCTGCTGGTAAGGGAGCTGAAGCTGCTTGACGCCGTGATTCTTCATCAGTTTCAGTTTCATATCTCCTCCCTAGAGGGCTCTTGACAAGGTAAACGCCGGCTATAATAGGACATGCAATTCCAACACCGATCGCCGTGTTCAGCGCCCAGTCCGGTCTGGTTTTTCTCGAGTATCCCCAGAACAGACCACACAGGACATACTGAGAGGCACAAGTGATGTGGAGCAGGACAATCACTAGCATCATATGTGCTCTTTCATGAGACCTTGGAGTACCATCTTTAGCATAGACCTTCCTCAATTCCACCTTATCAGCTGGTTTCCATCTACACGCGAGCACCAAGTGATGAAAGAGTCTCGGATGCTGATAAACACACATGATCATGAAGAGTGCATTGACAATTTGATTGAGGACTTCTTCCCAGTTCTTTCTGCGAGACTTACCGCTCGGTAGAACTCCGAGCATAACAAGACCGAGCACAATGATGCCGATGACAACAAACACTAGCCAAATGAACATAGCTATGTTTCCAGGATCTTTTAGCCAATTCTTGAATGACTTCATCAGTGACTTCCAGTTGATCTTCCTGACAAAAGGCACACGGAATCTTCTTCGCTGCTGTGCAGCACTTGGAGCAGCTTGTTCTTGATCGGGTGTAGGCTCATTTCCCCGGCTTGCATTGCGCCGCAAGAACGAGAAAGGAGACAGTCTACCAGTGAAACCAGATTTAAGGAACCAATCTCTGGACGGTTTAGCTTTCAAGAAGTCTAGAAACCGTTTTTCACGGCGACTCTGATCGATGAGTCCTTTCTCGACTGTAGGCATGTAAATAGGTATGAAGTCTCCGAGCTTCTTGCTAGTTCCACTTGTATTTGATTCCATTTCCAGTACTTCTTCCTGAATTTCATTCCTATATGATCCATTCCCATTCATCACCATCTTTAATCCAATTGTTTGAACTCTTTCTGATGGTATTTGCTGGGGAATTGCCTGCTAGAACTCAGTCTTAGAAACCTATAAAAGTCAACTGTATCATCAGGTAAAGAAACAATCTTGTTCAACTAACATCCTCCTATTCAGCTCAGAATACCGATGAAAATTGAAATCAAGATATTCAAATTAAAATTGTCTTTTAATTGTCGACATCATTGATGTGGGGAAGAAACAGTCAATTAAACATCCTATTCACATATGTTTAGGTATTCCTTGGTCAGATGCACTCCCAATATGTATTGTCCAGCATTAGGAAAAGGTCATGATCAGGGTAACAATGAGAATTCTTGGAATAATTGGATCTTATCATAGTATTACTTCATTCACTTCCATCGATAATCGAAAACTAATACTCCAAGCTTTATCTTTTATTAATTCACTATTTAATATAGTGATTATACCATTAAGAATAGAAAAAACAACAATAGCCATGGTGTCATTATAAGAATATAGAACATAAACTAATTTAATTTTCTGACTTTTACTGCAATATGAAGAACTCAAACACATAATTAAGAGTATATCAGAAGAAGATCAAGCATAAGACAGTCTTGAAATCATGAGCCAACAAATCAATTTAATCTTATAACAATTAAAGCTCATTTCATTTGGATGGAAACAGAAACCTTAAACTGAACATGTATATATCAAAGAGATAAAATTGAAAATCAGAAAAACAGAAAACTAGCATCAAAGAATTAGAGAACAAGCTATACCTTGTGAATAGGAGAGAGGTTTTAGAGATGCTTGAACTCATGATCATAGCTGTTCTCCATGTCTGCTTTTTTTCTTTTGGGATTGCAGAGGCAAGTGCTTCCTTTCTTGTTTTTTTATAAAAGATTAAGAAGAAGGAGACAAATTAGAGAACAACAAAGAGTTGTGACCTTTCTGTTGGTCTTTTTCTCTGCTTCTGAATCTTCTTCTCTCTTTCTCAGTTTCTCCCTTGATTTGTAGCTTGCCCAAGTTCTGGAATTGTTACTGGTTGGTCATCGGTGTTGGTTTTAGTCTCTGGATGGCTGCTCCATATCTTAATTCGTTAACAAAACCCTCTAGAATGGAATGAAGACCATTGAAAGTCAGAGTTTTAGAGAGAGAGAGAAACAGAGAGAAACAGAGAGAAACGGTCTTCTCCCGCCAACGGAACACATGCAGTTGGCCAGTCAAGAACAAAATTACCAAAATGCCCTTCCGTGTTGACTACGAGCAAATATATTATTTTTTTTCCATGATTTCTGTTCTCGTGCCTTGATAATTTATTATATATAATTTATATATATAGTTTGTTTTTGATATTTTAAACTTAAAATGAATATAAACCTGTGATGTATTGTATAATAAATCAATTAAATTATTAATTTATTTTAAAATTTTGATTATATATGACTTGAAAGAAGATATTACCTACCAATTATCACATGAAAAATTGGTAACTCATTATCTCTCATAAAAAAAATTGAGGATTCAAACTACGTTTATGAGCGTGCGTCCAGTGGTTTGACCACATTTATAAAAAACAAAAGTGTTAATTAGTAAAAACAGTGCATAACAAAAACATATGAAAGATATATTGATAAATTTTTATTTATTAGCTAGAGATCTATGAAAAAAATAAAAATAAAAATATAATCTTTGAAAAGAAAATTTCAAATCTCACTTGAAAACTATGCTAAGAAATTCAACCAAAAGATCTTTTACACTAAAGTTGAAGATTAAGAAAATATCTAGATACTTTTTTTCATCTTTTAAAATACTATTTTTATCACTTATTATCAAAAGACTTGGTTGACTATATAGCTATGTATATCCAAGATAAACACAATCTTATAGTTATTATGACAACTATCTTGACGGCTATTTTATATTTTGTTACTCATCAAAACAAACTTTTTCTCTAGAATTCTAGAGATTTATATTTTAATTATATATTTATCAAAACAGAAGTTTTTCCTCTATGCTCTCCTCCTGTTTTCCAACAGTCTAGAATTCTTTGTTATTTAATAATACTTCAAATATTAATATTTATGATCACAAGTTGGATAATGACCTAATAAATGTCCATTCAACTTAGAAAGTTGCCCAAACTATAAGTTCATTGAATAATTAAGTAAATACACCATTCTTAATAAATAAAAAATGAAGTCAAAATTAACAAAAATAATGGTCATTATCTGACATATAAATTCATTTTCTTTGATGATCATTGATCAAGGTGGATGGGTTTGACTTAGGTTGCCGTCAAGAAGGTGCGAAGCTGATGGCCAAACTACCTCAATCAACACATTGTTAGGGTTTATCTCTCGCTGATTGGCCCTAATATGTATTTTTGACCATCATGTTGATTTTGATTATTGAATGTAAATAATTTTTATTGATATAGTGGATAACTATGTTCATTGATAATAACCTCAGCAGATACATTTGCAAAATCATTTCAAAGTTACATAATTAGCATTTGGCTTTAGATTTTATGGAGCGGGTTTTGTAGATCGTCTTTGTTGAATGAATATAATCATTCATACTCTTCCATACTTTTTTAATGCATTATGATACTTTTTATTTTGTATATATATATATTGAAGAATTAATGAACAGATGAGTTAGGATTTCATTAATAACAATAGTTGATTATAGGTCGTTGGGGTAAATTTTTTTGGGTCACAAAACTATATGCGGATTTCATTTTAGTTACCGAACTTCAATTTATTTCAAAGCAGTCATTTAACTTCAATTTGAGTTCAACGGACAGTCATCCAAGGGATTCCGGTGCCCACCAATCCAGTTAGCATCCTCTTCCTCATAACGCCCTTTCTTCCCTGATTTCGGATGATGGGAAGCATTAGGGAAAAGGTTTTCGGATGATGGAGAGTGTAATTGGAGCTTGGACCATGATCATCGAGTTCGTGATGAGACAATTGTTGTCGCCTTTAGAATGGTTGTGCGAGAGCTTTGGTTTTAAAGAAAAGCTTGAGAAGAGCTTCAAGAGAATGGATCAATTGTTTGAGAGAGAAATTTAGAAGCATTACTCAGGATGGTGATGGTGATGGTGATGGTGAAAGGGATTTGCTTTCTATGCTTATGAAACACCAAGTTGATTCCAATCCCGGCTTCTCATTCACCAAAGATGATATCAAAGCAATTATCCAGGTTTGTTTTGCAGTTTCATTCAGGCATAAGATCAAACACTTGGTGGCCTAGAAAATTTCTAGTGTTTTCCCGAGATGATATCTAGAAAATCTCGGCTTCTCATTCACCATAAATGATTTGCAGTTTCTTCTTTAGCTAATAGGAATCGAAACCCTAGCATTAGGACATGGCTGATCAGAAGCTCATATGGTTTCATAAAAACAAGAAATTCTCCAAAAATCACAAAGAGCAAAGATGAGAGGAATGAAACCCTAAGAGGACCTCCAATGGGTTTTTCTAGAACAAATTGGGGAAGAAAAAGTGTTATGAGGAAGAGGTTGCTGATGTGGATCGATCTACATGACATCTCCATCAGCAAATTGGCGCCTGAATCCCTTGGTTGACTGCCCGCTAAGCGGGCTGTTTTGAAATAAATTGAAGTTCGGTAATTGAAATGAAATCCGTACATAGTTTAGTGGACCCCCAAAAAATTTACCCGACCAACGGCCTCTTGATATCGGGTCTCTTGTGTACGACTGCGTTGGTTGGGATAATTCTAGGTTCAAACACCCACGACCACAAGGTGAGGGCATGTGTGCACGGGTGCCTGTTGTCCACCCCAGACTTTCGGGAGGCGCTTGTCGCCTTTGTCAAAAAAAAAATAATAATTATAGTGAG
Organism: Dioscorea zingiberensis; assembly: GCA_026586065.1. NCBI lineage: Eukaryota > Viridiplantae > Streptophyta > Magnoliopsida > Dioscoreales > Dioscoreaceae > Dioscorea > Dioscorea zingiberensis. Next base: position 65,197,602 of record CM048820.1, on the reverse strand, counting down.
TTTTGAGTGAAATTGATGAAAACAGATGAAACATGAGAGATTATCTCACATTTTCAACCAGATTTGTTAATAAATTCATAACATGTGAAAAATGCATGAAGTTATATAATAACTAGTTTGACTTTAATAAAGTGATAAGTTGTAAATCTCAAGAGAGTCTTCTAGAAAAACTTAGATCCCGGTTTCCATGAGTTTTTTTCTTTTTGAAAGACAAATTTTATAGATGAATTAGATCAATGGTTGAATAATAGTACTAAATAATAGTTGTCATTTTGGTCTTTTGGTTCATGGAATTCTATGCTCAATGATTTCCTGTCTGAATGCATGGGTATGCAAGTCTTCAGTCTCTGGAATCTTTAACATTACACGCTTGATCATTGATCAAATATACAGAAATTTGACCGAGATTAGAACTTTCAGTGCTTAAATTGTCTCTGAAATTTATATTTCTCTGATGACGCAAAACAATTTATTTTTCCACATTGCTGATGAAACTGTATTTGAATTTTCTATCAAGGAACATTGTCAATCTTGAGGGCTGCTGAACACTAATGCACTCTAAACCATACTTATAATCATATAATGAAGTGATTAATATACTAAATGGGAAGAAACATTCATTGATTCTTATAACTGCTGCTTAATTTATAGGCTTGGGATGAGATAGCTTGAAAGGGAAACAGCAGAAAAAAAAATTCCTTCTTTTTGTCACTAGGGGGACGACTCACACTCTTGAACTCAGTTATCTCCACAATACCAATTCACTGGATATCGGCCTATCGCCTCCCGGAATGGGTTATCCAAAAAATCGATGGCATCGGGAAGGAGTTCCTATGGAGGGAAGTGGACAAAGAAACAAGAAGCTACCACCTTGTCAACCGGGACAGATTATGCAGGCCCAAAGAAAATGGAGGCTGGGGAATCCTGAACCTCCGAACATTTAATGGGGCCCTGTTGGGAAAATGGTGGCGGAGGATTCTTACGGGTAGTGCAGGAATCTGTCAGAAGATCGTTCAAGAAGCCTATTCCAGAAGAGGATACATCGACCCCCACAAGCCGACGACGAGTAGAGCATCCCCGTTTTGGAAAGGCATTTGTCGGGAAGCCCAGCCAACAATGGCGAATATGTGGGTCAAACCGGGGATGGGCGAAACTACCAACCTCTGGATGGACAATTGGTGGGAGGGACTCTCATTATGCAATATCTTCCCAGGGCTATATGAACTATCAATCAAACAACATCTTACCATCCAAGAAGCAAGAATCAAACTACAGAGGGGCATACCACTCCTAAAGCTGGGGCCACTCAATAACAAGGAACAAGAGGGATTTGACCTGATTAAGCAAGCAATATTGAACCTCAATCCTACCCCCTTCGTGACTGATACAAGGGAGTGGAAACTCACACCTAACAAAATATTCACGGTGAAATCCATGTATCATTTCAGAGTGGACGGTGGGATTCGGAGTGACCTAAAGAACCGGTTCTGGAAACAACCATGCCCCTTAAGGTCAAATTATTCGCATGGTTGGCAAAAAAAGACCGGATCCTCACACTTGATAACTTACATAAGCGGAATGGAGGGGGGAACGTACAAGATGCTACCTGTGTGAAACAGAAGATGAATCCGTAACACATCTGCTGACCTCATGCCCCTTAGTAGCGCAAATTTGGAACCACTTCGGGAGGATGTTTGGTCTACGAACAACTGGATTCGAGACACATGCTCTCTGGGGAACAAAGGTTGCCTTCTCTGGGGTGGACAATACCCTTCGAGGAGGCTGGGATCTGGCCGTGATGACAATCACCTGGAGTATTTGGGGGGAAAGGAATAAACGATGTTTCTAAGACAAACAACGCGCTTGTTCAAGAATTATTCGTGATATTATTTTCCTCCTTATCTCTTGGTTGGATGCAGCCCCTCCGGCAAAACGGCTCAAGTTGGAAACGACAGGAAACTTGGTGAAGCGCAGTCTTGAATTCAACTTGGATACGCCAGGGCAAGCTGATGCGGGTGGCAATGTATTTGAGGATGACCCACCACCAACCCAGGGCACGACACAAGCAGGCATGATGGGGTAGATCAAGGAGGCAAAAGGAGGCAACATCTCAGGCAGGGGAGAGTGCTAATAGATGTATTTTATTTTTCGCTGCATGAGCAATGTAATGAAGTCCTCTTAAATTAATTTACAAATAAATTGTGGTTTATCCACTTTATCAAAAAAAAAAAAAGAAAAATCCTTCTTTTCTATTTGTGAAATTGTCCAAAAGTAGTTTATTGACATACATGATAAAATTCAGGAGTTTTTACTTCTCCAGGAGATGAATAAATCGCATTGTAACAGTATACATCACTAGAGCATATTTTAAACGGCGATTCTTCGATGCACATAAGAAGGCGCCGCCAAGGTGATCCTTTTTTTGGAAAGGAATCTGCAAGGAAAGAGCAGCAGCCATCCATAACCGGGAGATGGGCGATCTACACACTTGTGGCTAAACACGTCGATCGGGGGACACTCATCTTGGGATTTGTACCCTTCCCTACAGTCGCTCATGACACGGGGTCCGATGTCCATCTCGAGAGCGCGAGAGAAAATGCAAAGGGGATTATCATTGCTTACACCACGGAGAGCGGGTTGGTAGAATACTGGGCCCTAAGCCAGCACCTAAACACGTTGCAGGGCATTGGGACAGACCAAAGAGCATGGCAACTAATACCCACATCATCCTTCTCAGTTAAGTCGATGTACAACTTTCGGATTGATACTGGTACCCGAAGTGACAACGCCAGGCTTTGGGAAGCGATCTTGTCCTATCAAGATCAAGCTGTTTGCATGGATTGCACGGGAAAATCGAATTCTCACTCTCGACAACCTGCATCGGAGACAATGGGGGGTACTCGGGTTGCCTGCTACTTATGTGACACAGATTACGAGACGGTTGCGCACCTCCTTATAAGTTGCCCCTTCGCCCACAATATATGGTAACACTATGGGCGTCTCTTTGGAGTTGATATCTCATCGATCATACAGGGTGTAAGAGACATTACATCCATTGCAACTTTGGTCACGACGACTGTGAGAGGAGGCTGGGAATTGATGATGATGGCTATCATTTAGGCCTTGTGGGGAGAAAGAAACTTGTGATGTTTTCAGGATAAACGCCGTGTTTTCAGGGAAATCATTCATGTCACCAACTCTCTTCTTTCTCTCTTGGTTTGATGCAACACATCCGTCAAAGAGACATAAGCTACAAGAGGCCCAGAACATTGTCAAGCAGAGCTTGCATTTCACCCCAGGGATCTAGAGGCGACGAGGCCCAAGAGGGAGGATAGATGTGGATCAGGAGCATGTTACATGGAGTCCCCGGGTTATGTTATAGAAATCTGTTAACACAGGACAGACAGAATGTAACTCAAAGTTTAACGCTTATTTCCAAATTAAATAAAAGCAGTGGTTTATCCACTTAAAAAAAAACAGTGTATTGGTAATTACAAAGAATTTATTATAAACAAACATTCACATTTACGTAAGCTTGCTTTGATATATAGCAGGGAACTGTCGTTGATAAGAATATAAATCTATTGATCTATTGCTTCTCTGTGTATCAATTGGGAATCTGGAACTATTTCAGTTGATGCTTCTCTATCACTGGTTTCACATTCTAACTGCATTGAGGGTTGAGTTGGTGGTGCCATTAGATCACTGAGAGGTAGCTCAGAGGCCTCTTCTGATTCACTAGAAGCTGGAGGACTCAATGGTTGCAGAAAAGGACCGAGTTCATCCTCACTGTCAACATTATCAACATTATCGACATCTTTCCTGTAAAGACTGCCATCTTCAATGTCATACAAGTTAGCGGTTCGAACTTCTTGAGCTAAGGAACAAGACCAACAAAACATCCATTGAAGATAATCGGTCAAAGTCTCGGAGCCACAGCAACAAGCATTGCCCTGAAGCTTGAACCTTTTACGCATTTCAATCCTCCAGTAACCTCCATAGAGCAAACCAAACACCGAAATCACTCTTCCGGTGATGCCAACAACATCGGCGATAACCTCATTGTGAATGTTTAGCGCTGCGACGTTGAAGATGAAGAAAGGGGCAATGCAGAGGAGGAGGAAAAGCACCATATGAACATACATGTTTCCAAATCCAAGCCTCTCCATGTTCCATCCAAAGACACAACATGTACAGAAGAATGACAGAGAGCCAACAGTAACATCATCGCCGCAATCAAACAGTCCTCCTGCCCACTCTGGTCTGCTTGCTTCTACTCTCCTATTGTACAAATTCAATCCAACCTTCGCCGGAGATTCCTCATCGGAATCAGGCTCATACTCTTTCCCAAGAGGGCTGTAAACAGTGTAAACCCCGGCGACAACCGGTGTTGCAGTGCCTAGTATGACAAACAGAGTTTCAGCAATCTCCGGCCGTTCATCACTCGTGAATTCCCAGTAGAGAGCACACAACACATACTGTGAAAAACAAGCAATGTGGATGAGGACTACAACGACCATCATGTGAGCCCATTCATGAGGCCGGTAAGCGCCGTTCTTGCAGTATATCTTTCTAAGTTCAGTGATGTCTTCTGATCTCCATCTGCACAGCAGAATGATGTGGTGGAACAAATTCGGGTGCTGATATAAGCTCATCAAAGTGAAGAGAGCATTGAGGACTTGGTTGTTGATTTCAATCCAGTAGTTCCTCAAGGCTTTGGATGGAATTGCATGGTCTAATGCACCAACAAGTAGTAGTCCGAGCATCATAAGGGATACTGCGACGCAGATTAACCAGATAACAAGAGCAATGTTCATAGGATTCTTCAACCATTCCTTGAGAATATTCAGGGTGGTAGACCATTTGATTTTTCTGATGAATTGGATGTGAAAACGCCGAGTGCCCGCAGGACTGGGAACTGAGAGGGATACCTCTTCATGTTCATTCACAGCTTCTCGGCATGTGGAGAAAGGGGATGAGAACTTGAATTTCTTGAGCCATTCTGGAGAAGGCCGAGCTCTCAGGATATCCAGTAGTCTTCTTCTCCTGCTCCTCTGATCTGAATTTCGCGTTTGAATTGTAGGAACTTGGATTGAAACATATTCTCTAAGCTTTGGAATGCTAGGATCAGTGATCTGTTGAACTTCATTCTGTGTTTCTTCAATGAGTTCATCATCCTCATTTGAAACCATTTCAGCAAACTTACTATTTGATCTCAAAGTAGATGGGCAGCAATTCCAGCAAAGAAATTTTGGTTTATATGAAAAGAAATTTCATCATCTCCAATGAATTAGGAACATGAGATGAGCCAAAAACATCAGCTTTACCTGAAGGATGTTTGAGGAGAAGCTGATTCAAACTTCAAAGAGTCTTTTTGCAATCCTCCTCCTCCACCTCCTCCTTGCTTCTGAAAACAAAGAAATAAAGTTAAAATTTTTGGTTTCTTTGAAGAAGAAGAACGCGCAAAGACCGAGTTTTTCTCATTTTTTTTTCTTTAATGAAAAGGAAAGAAAAGTGTGAGTAGGGACAGGCCACTTGCCCAAGATTAAAAGCTGCATAGACTAAACTAGCCTCCAATTCTGAGAAACTACTACAATGCCCTGCAACAAAGAGAGGAAAAAGTCAAAAACTGAGAAAGGAATCAAGGATGGGCAGACAAGGGACTTGGAAGTCAAACTCAACGGGGTACTTCGTAGCTGAGCTGCTGAAGTGCATGCTAAGTCTCAGTTCTCACCTAGCCGGTTGGTTGTAATGAAGATTACAGCAATCCATTGTTGACTTGGTAGGATCTACAAAGCTTGATATGGAGAACTCATCCACAAATTCAGCAGAAAAACTCACTTGTCAGCTATAAATGAGCAAACAGTTCAACAGATTTTTATTCTTTTTTTCTTCCTTTTTGCTGGACAAGTATTGAAATAAATGGGGATGGAATTTTGTCAAAATTGTCGGTTGCCTTGGATTCTTGTTTCCTTTTGGTTCACATTTGGATGCCCTCTTTTCAGTTCTAAGTAATGCAGGATCCTTGTAAATGGTGATACCATCATTGGCTATTTCTCAAGATAGGTGTGCGGAGATTGATGGAAAGCAAGGTCAAAATTTGCAAAGCAAACTTTAAGGATGAAGCAAAGAGTAATTCTCATTTTAAGCCTGTCTGATACATGTCTTCTGTATCTCTTCTTTTTTTTTTTTTTTTTTTTTTTTTGACAGAAAGAGCGGCTAGCTAAGTGGCTAGCTATTAAGTCAAATGCACAGTTCTTAAGGCGAGACAGTGAGGCCGGGGCCTGATCACTAACCACTGCTCACACTTCTCAGAAAAGTGCTCTCACCTGCGGATCGAACTCACGCCAAACTAGGTGGTAAGCCCTTAGTGGGAACCTGGGTACCAATAGACCAATTGGTAGTTGGTGTCTTCTGTATCTCTTGCTCAAGAATTAATACTGAAGTCAGATGATTCTGATTCATGTTATATGATATTGCATGGAAGTAAATAATTCAGGCTCATTACTGAATGTCCTCAGTTCTAGGAGTAATATCTCAGTGTCATGCATATTCCTAAGCTCCAAACCAAGTAACACAACCAAGTTCTTTTTCTCCACATTCATTCTCAGGTAAAACCAGATGAACTTTGAAAGGGAATGAGAAATTTTAAATAATGAAACTATATTTGAAGATGTTATTGGTTTCAAAGTCAGGTGCCCAAACATTATGGGCCAAAATTCAGCTGCAGGATCTTGTACATCTCAGACATATAATGTGAGTCAGTTGCAAGTAACACTCAGATAACATCTATGTCGAATCGGCAATTTTCATTTCTGTATAAATAGGAGGAAAGCAGTAACTACTAGAAAAACATTCATCTACAAAATAACTAAAGAATATGATTATATGCTGATCAGTATAAATCTAAAACACAGGATAACAACAATCTGCAAAATCCATAGTCTATGCTGTGGGGTTGTCTTCCTTTAGTATGAAAGATGGGGCTGGTGGCGTCATTGTATGATCTTTGTCTCCTGCAGCTGCAGACGGGTGCTCCTCGACAACAGGTAAGCGGCTGTCTGATGTATACCCAACTGGCGATCTAGTAGGAGATGTTCCGTTATTCATTTTGAACATCAATGGGCTGGCATTGCTGTGGAAGGGAGAACTGGGGCCTGACTTGAACAGAGTTGACCCATCTTCACGAGGTAATGGCGATAACATAAGTTGCCCATCATCCCGAGATTGCTTCAAGTAAAAGTTATCTTCTCCGATATCATAATAGTCTGCTGTTCTCACCTCTTGAGCAAGTGAACATGGGCAACAACAAAGCCACTGGAAACAATCCGTCACAGAGGGTTTACCACAACAGAAATCATTTCCAGGGAGTTTATATCTCTTTCTCATTTGAATCCTCCAAAATCCACCATACAGCAAGCCGAAAATACAAAGAAGAAAGCCCGCAATTCCCAGTGCCTCCCTAACACCCTCATTATCAATATTGACAGCTGCCAAATTGAAGATAAAGAAAGGAGCCAAGCAGAACAGGATGAAAGTCACAATATGCACATACATGTTCCCGAACCCAAGTCTGTCCATATTCCATCCGAAGACGCAACAACTGCAAAACAAAGAAAGGTATGCTAGAGAAATATCGTCCCACAAATCAAATAAGCTTCCTATCCATTGAGGATTACTTTCTGCAATTCTGTTGTCTTCTCTTGACATGAAAGAGTATTTCTTCTGGAGTGACTTCATATGATTTGGTTTACTACCAGCAACAGAGGTCTGACTCTGAGCTTCCTGATCCTTTTCAACCTCATAATCCTTCCCCAAAGGGCTAAGAATATTGTACACACTTGCAATAGCCGGAGCAGACATTGCGACAGAAACACAGAGTCCAACTCCAACAGCAGGACGTTGAGACCGGGGATATCCCAGATTAAGACCACACAAGGCGTACTGAGCAAAACAATTCAGATGGAGAAAGAACAGCACAACCATCATATGCATCCGTTCGTTAGGCTTGTATGCTCCATTCTTGCAGTAGATTTTCCTGAGCCGTAACACATCATCTGGTCTCCATCTGCACAAAAGTACAAGATTGTGGAATCGCTTTGGATGTTGATAGAGGCACATGAGAGTAAACAGTGCATTCAGGATTTGGTTATTAACTTCAAACCAGGTATCTCTTTGGGATTTCTTCGTCAAAACACCATTCAACATTCCAGTCATGACAAGGAATAAGATAGCACCAGAGATGGCAACAAAAGTTATCCAAGCAAAAAGGGCCATGTTAAAAGGATTTCTTATCCATTCCTTGCACAACACCCACAGTGAAGCCCAATCGATTTTCCTAATAAATGGCACATGGAAATGCTTAGAAGAACTTTGATCAGTGGGAGAAGCAACTGAAAATGATTTCTCATCTCTTTCATCGCCAACCCGCTGGAACTTGGAAGGAGGGGGATTCTGAGACCCAATTTTCTTCTGTCTAGCTCTACCAGTGAAGGCTGTTACAACGTCCCTAAACTTGCTTCTTCGATTTTTCTCACCCAGCAATCCCCTCTGAGATGTCCGGACATAAAGAGGGATCTCACTGTTACCTCTATCACTATTTGGTGTTTTCGATGATTTAGATTCTTCCTGAATTTCATCTCTGCACATTACATTAGCAGCTGCGACCATTATCTTGTCTACCTTCCCTGATCTTCTTTGATTTTATACAACCTTCAGTGGGTTCTGAAAAACAGAACAAAACAGGGATATTATATTACTTTTTTCCTGATTATCTTCATGGCCCATATCATCTATCTATACATGAATATGCTACAAATGAACATTTTGCCGTAATTGACATCAAAATAAGGTGAATATTTTAATGTCAAACATATTTCTGATTCAAATATGCAGAGAGAAAGAGGAAGTTCACAGAATCCCACTATTAATGATCCTTTTTGACCTAAGACCCATAAATCATAAGAGCAAATCTAATTCATGATAATTTAAAGCAGAAAAGGCACAAAATTTCTTCTAATTGAAGTCTAATTAATAAGAGCACACAAGAATTCATCACAAAAACCAAAAGAAACACCATTTCATTGCCAATACCAAATAACTCGCCAACAAAATCAGACAGAGAAAAGAAAGCAAGGAGCTTTACCTCAAAAACAGCATGAACAAAAGGAAAGGGCCAAGAAGAGACATAAAAGAGCAAGCTTTTTATCGTCTCTCTCTTTATTCGAAACGGAAGCATCGAACAAAATAAATAAACTACTTTTGATGGGGGCATCTGTAAGAAAAGCGGCAGCTCAGCTGCTTGGAAGGGCCGTAGAGTCAAATATCGTGTCGTGGACCTCGTGGTTTCCAGAGCTTCTAGAAACCACTCGTTTGCCTTATTGTTTCGCCAATTGGAGTCAAAACTCTTGCATGGCAGTCGAACCCAACTCCCTTCCAGATAAGTCCGGTCTCAATTTTACTTATTTATTATTATTATTTTTTTACATAGGCTATAAAAATCTCCCCAGAGGATGTGTCAAGGGGACGTGGCTTTAGGTGACGAGCATCTTTGATCTCTCACCATACGCATACAGATGTGGGGACTCAAACCTGAGAGCGTAAACTATCCAAACTGCTCCCCCCATTTACAGGGGCGGGACTCGAACCTGAAAGCATGCTCAATCAAACGAATTACCCAACGCGTAATTGAATTACCCAACGTGTAAGACCCGAGATACCGCTAGACCAATGGTCCTTTGGTTCCGGTCTCAAATCTTCTTTAAGATTTATAGAACCTTCACATGTCTCATATTCTTCAATCTTTGAATCTTTAATGGCGGCAGTTCTCGACCGTTGAGCTCTGAGGCGATCCCGTTCTCGACCGTTGAGATTCCAAGTGGTGACGAACGGAAACCGCCAGCCCTCGGGCGGCTTGAAACAGTAATCGATCCCACCCACCGCAAGGCAGTGGGTAGGGACGCAGTTATGGTCCCCCTGCCCCCCCCCCCCCCAGGAATTAAAGACTCACTGCTCAATATGCAGCAGAGCCCAAGTGAGGTCCCATGTGAGACTGGCCCTTCTTCTTCAAAAGCTCCGACAAGTGGAAGTGGAAAGATGAATCAAGCTCTGAACCCAAGTAGATCCTAGGCGCGTGTGGTCGCCAGACGAAAGGAAACTCCAACAGTCATATTCCCTGGACCTGTACTTGAGAAGCTGTGGGCGACCATCACCGACTCCATCACAATAGATCCTGAGCTTCTCAAGCGTGCTCACGACTCCATGAGTGGAACACTCTATGGAAAGTTCTTGGGGAAAGCCCCAACCCTGATAAGCGCTAGGGAGAACCTGTCAAGACTCTGGAGTCATCTTGGGGGCTTCACAATTGTAGACATGCCTAATGGCTTCTTTGTCATCCAATGCTCAACTATAAGTATGGCTGAAAACTTGTTAACTGACGGTCCATGAACGGTAAGTGGGATGGTGTTTCACCTCATGCGCTGGAGAGAACAATTCCAACCGGCATTTGAGAAGCTCACCACCGCCACCGTTTGGGTCCAATTACATCATCTACCTTATGAATACTACTCACCAGAGATGTTGGATACGGTGGTATCATACTTTGGTCGATTAGTAAAGATCGATTATACCACTCTCCAAAAAGATCGAGCAAAGTTCGCCCGGGTGTGCATCGAGCTTGATCTGGAATCACTACTGAAGCTGACGGTGTGGGTACCCACTCCCAGGAAGATGGTGTTGGTTCCGATAATCTACGAAAAGCTTCCCGTGTTCTGTTACCAATGTGGTGTAGTAGGTCACGGAGCTGAGAACTGCACAGAGACATCACCTGCAAGGAAACCAATGGCTACCGGAACCGAGTTGGTACAAGGAAACCCCGCTAGGGTACCTGTAACAACTATGGAGGTTGGGCCAGCGGAAAAGCCTACAGGTGTGATGCAAGGGGTAGTCTCCGATGAAACACCACACAATCCAGAGGCGAAACAAGACCGTGGTTATGGACCATGGATGACAGATCAAAGGAAGCAAGGAAGCTATAGAGGTGAGGAAGGGGAAGAGGGACTGGACGTGGTGGAGGGCGCGGTGGTGGTCGGGATGGTGGACGCGGCGGGGATCGTGCTCCGGTTGCGGAAACCTCCACGGCGACTACTCACGTGACCGGACACATGACTGAACATAGACCAGTCAACCCGGTCGTGACCAAGACCACACCACCCCTGTCTCCCGATGTAACGCTTGATCCTTGCCACGTTGATACCCCCCAGCAAGTCCAGCCGATGGATGCAAGTCAACCGGTTCCACCAGTCAGGGGAAGAGTCGTTGAACGCTCTAATCGAGGTGGACAAATGCGAGGGTGTGGAGATGACAGGATAATGACATTTGTCAAGAATCGGGCTTCAAGGGAACGAAGCGCGGAAAGAGCAAGAAACCAACAGACACGATCGCTATCAAACCAAAGATCAAAACGTAGCCAAACCAGTTCATTGCTGATCCATGGCCCGAGCCCTAAGCCCAGTCGCAAATTCAACATCTACAGAGATGGGTCTCAGAGAAACCAATATCAAGAAGATCTAAGCGGTACAAGTGGAGACTTGCTACTAATATCGTCTCGGGATGAAGATAAGGTGGATGGAGGGCTTAGAACAAAAGCATCATCCAATAACACCAAAGGAAAAGGTAAAGTTCTAAACCACTCATCTTCTCCTCATGATGACTTGGTTCGCAGGATCTCTCAGGCTTTGGCGGATGAGAAATCGGAGAAGTCCGGGAGAGGGAAGAAGATTGAAGAGGAAGAACCACCGGATAGAGGAGGCCAAGATATTGAGAGGGCACCAGATTCCAAGATGGAAGGTGTGGAAAGGAATCAGAAGGATGATAGCCTCAACCTGAGGAAGACAGTGGCGAGTTCAAGCCACAACAACAAATAGTAAGTTGTTTTAATGAAAGTTCTCCTATGGAACTGCAGGGGAGTCTCAGGTAGAGACACGGTAAGTTGCATATAGGCTTTGATGAAAGCGCAGGACCTAACCTTACTATGCTTAGTAGAAACTAGAGCAGATGAGGCCAGGGTCAGGAAAGTATGCTATAAGTTCAGAAAGAACTGGGAATGGGCTGCTGTCCCCGCCCAAGGATATTCAGGAGGAATCCTAATTTTGTGGAAGAAAAACCACCTCGACATCACCCCCCTATGCAACATAAGGTGTGTGGTTCCTCTTGTTGTATCGGGTGCTACACCAAAGCCTTGGATCATCTTCGTGGTGTACAACAGTCAAACAACAGCAAATCAAAAAGCAGCATGGAAGGATCTGGACAAGATTAGCAATGTCTATGGGTCATGGCTAGTCTTGGGAGACTTTAATGTTGTTCGAACAACGCAAGAAAGAATTGGTGGAAGACCAAACTGGACCTCAGGTATGAAAACCCAACTCTTCAATTCGTTCATAGCTCATAATAATCTTACTGAATTGAGGTTTTTGGGATCCTTATTTACCTGGTGTAACAACCAGAGTGGGTGCTCTCGGATCTGGGCTAGATTGGATAGATTTCTTGCTAATTCTGAATGGCTAGGCGAGGCTCTCTCCTATCAAATCACTACCCTGGCAAGATGCCAATCTGACCATTCACCTTTGCTACTACAAATTAAAGACCAACATCCAATTAGGAAGAAACCATTCAGGTTTAACAATAACTGGATTCACCTTCCTGAATGTCATGAGAGTATTGAAGCTATTTGGAGTTTTAGGAAGTTGGGAAACCCAATGCATGAGATCAGCCATAGATTCCACAACCTCAGAAAAGATTTTAGTAAAAATTGTAGAGGTTTCTCACAAAAATTGGAAAATGAAATAAAGTGCATCGAGGATGAAATCAGGATTCTAGAGGCTAGGGAACACAATCAACCTAATAGACAACAAGACTGGATTAGAATTAGAACCCTGTACAAGAAACACCAGGCTCTTCTAAGGCAAAACACTAATTATTGGGCCATAAATCCCGTATGCAATGGCTGCAAAATGGGGATTGTAGCACAAGATTTTTCCACCAAATGACTACGAACCATAGAAATAACAACAGAATACTACAATTAAAACTCAGTGATGGGACTCTTGTATCAGATCCTGAGCAGATAGAAGAATGCTTTATTTCCCATTGTTCCAACTTATGGGAAAATGAGTCAAACTTCTCCCTAGAAAACCTAGTGCAATGCTTACCGGATGATCTCCCTAAATTAAGCCAAGAACAAAGAAAGAATCTGATAAAACCTATAACAAAATATGAGATTTTCCAAACTATTAAAAATCTGCCCAGTGGAAAAGCACTTGGTCCCAATGGCCTTAACAGTGAGTTCCTAAGAGCGTTCTGGCCCAAAATAGGAAATGACTTAACTTATGCTATACAACATTTTTTTAAGTCTGGATCACTCCCTCTGAGTTGGAACCAAACTCATATCTGCCTAGTACCAAAGAAAGATAATCCCATTAGTACTAGTGACTACAGACCAATCTCTCTATGCAATATTAACTATAAGGTAATAGCAAAAATCCTAACAAACAGACTAAAAATGGTCTTGCCTGATTTGATTGGGAGAGAGCAGTCAGCATTCATTACTGGTAGGAGTATCTTCGATAATATACTATTGGCCCAAGAATTGGCTCATTCCTTAGAACATGACACCCAAAACCACCCAATGTTGATTATTAAACTAGATATGGAAAAAGCATATGACATAATTAGATGGGATGTTGTCACTGCAGTGTTAACTAAGATGTCTTTTCCACCTGAGTGGGTGATGTGGATTAAGGCTTGTATGCAAACCACCACCATGGCTTTCCTGATCAATGGTAGCGCTGGGAAGTGGTTTAAGCCAAAAGCTGGGCTCAGACAAGGAGACCCATTGTCTCCATATCTATTTATCATGGTTTCCCAGGTCCTCACAAACATATTAAATAAGGCTGAAAACCTAGGGTTGATAACTGGAGCCAAAATTAATGCAAATTTAAATGTTAATCACACCCTGTATGCTGATGACCTGTTAATATTTGGCAAGGCATCCAGGAAAAATGCTAGATCTATAATGATGTGTATGGAATTATATACTTCTATCACAGGACAAAGGCCCAACATGTCTAAATTTGATCTATATTTCCCAACATGGGTGAACAAGAGGGTTAAACAGACCATAGTTGAAATATTGAAGATAAAACACAGTTCTTTTCCTTTCAAATACCTGGGGTGCTGGATTTCACCATTTAAAATCCCTCTAAACTATTTTCGGGCACTAGTAACCAAGGTGGAGGGGAAACTTGCCCATTGGAAAACCATGTATCTTATTCTTACTGTGGCAGGGAGAGTGACTCTAGCCAACACTACTATTATGTCCATCCCTCTATTTGGCTTAAGCACTTATGCAATCCCTGAGTCCATACTTGAAAACATTACTAAACTAGTAAGGAAATTCATCTGGTCCAACACTGGCAGTGGCAATGGGGTCGATCTAATTGGCTGGAGTACTATAACTAGCCCTAAATCTGAGGGTGGATTGGGTGTCAAAGACCTAAGGTTAATGAAGAGAGCACTCCTATCTAAACATGTGCTAGAATTATTAAATCATGGAGAAAAAACTTGGACCAAACTAATGAATGAAAAATATGGAAAACTGGAAATGTGGCAACCGTGGAGAATCTCAAGGATGTCTTGGACATACAGAGGCTTATTAAGAACCTCCATGGAGATTAAAGGTGATGTGGTACAGGTAAATGTTATTCCTAACAATTGTGTATGGTTTCATCCATGGTTGTTCAGTATTCCGTTTAATTATATGCCTACATACATCAACATGAATATTGACATGCAAGATATGCAAATTGAAAGCCTTATGACAAATGGTCAGTGGGACTATGAGATGCTGGAATCCATGTTTCCTCACTTTATGATTGAATTAATCTTAGTAAAACAGGTCAATGTCCATGGTATGTACAACAGGTGGAACTGGTTACACAATACTAATGGCAAATCCCTCAAGGCTACCATTTATGATGAATACAGAGGGAAAAGTCACCCAAGTCATTGGGTAGGCTGGAAAAAACTATGGAGAATCAAAGTAGTGCCCAAGATATCCATGTTCTTATGGAAGTTCCTACATGGGAGGCTCCCAACAAATTCATTCTTATGGCACATTGGGATTGGGCTTGACTCCCCCTGCCCATGTGCAATCTTCACCCTGAAACTAACTCTCATTTGTTTCAAGATTGCTACTTTGCTCAACAGGTGTGGCAGAAATTCAAATTGGAAGGGTTTCTCAGATGCTGGAATCCTTATTCCTCTGAAGACCTCACTCAGGGAAACTGGATTGAAAAACAAAGCCTTGGAAACTGTAAAATTAGCACTGAAGAAGTTGAAGTTATTGCAACAGGGCTATGGCTTATCTGGAAAGAGAGGTGCAACAAGATCTTCAGGGAGCAGAGAGAAGATGCTAATAGGGTCACACAACATGCTATGTCTTTGGTCCTGGAGTACAAGCTAGGGCTGAAAAATATAAAGGACATGGAGAACAAATCAGTCATGCAATGTGACATGCTACACCTCAAGCATCAAGTATTTGTGGATGCAACATGGGAAGAGGGACAGGTAAGGTCTGGTATAAGAATTGTGATTCTTACTAATACAGGGAATTTCTCCATTGCAGTTACAAAACAATGCATGGCACAGTCAGCATATGAAGGGGAGATCACAGCTATACTGGAAGGAATACAACTGCTGAAGCAAATAGGAGCAAAGGAAGGCCAAATCCATACAGATTCAATGTGGGCACAGAGATGGATAGCTCAGAGTAGAACAGACCCAAATACAAACTGCCAGGAGCTCATCACACAATGCAAGGAGCTGTTACAATCCATGAAAAAGGGAAGCATAAAATGGATCCCAAGAGAAGATAACACTGTTGCAGATTGGCTGGCCAAAAAGGCACGAAGAGAAGACAGCACACACAAGTTTTTTTTTTTTTTGACAAGAGGAGAGCCCTGTAGGCTGATTTAAAAAAAATAAAACAGAAGTCAAATTAAAACACATCAAAAGGTTAAACCGGACCACTCGACCACGGTCATCCGACCATACGGGCACTGTCTTGACCACGGTGAAATAGCGATAGTAGAGGATTTCTTCTTGCTTGATTGGCCAAAGTATCAGATATTAGATTAAGTTCTCTTGGACAGAAAGTTGCTTCAGAGCATAATGTAGACTCAAGTAGCTCCACGATCTGACCTAAAACATTGCAATATGGCATATTTGGATTGATGATTTCCGGTGTTGATTAACTCAATCTTTGAGATCTGATCCATATAAATTTTGTTTGGTCTATGATTGTGTGTCTTGCTATACTCAATGCTCTTTCAACATCGATGGATTCGACATGAAGGCTTGAATTTGCCTCTTCAGTTGCACATCCGGCTGTGATAATGGTGCATGCTCCCTTGATAATCACAAAACCTAAACCACAAGGTAAATTATCACCACCCGAAGCATCACACATTAAAGTAATTGTATTATTATACTGCATAGTTGAGATACTCCACAGAGGTGCCCTGATTCTCCAATTGTAATCACAGGTAGTAGTGATAGCCATCTGTACAATTTGGTAAGGTTGAGTTGTGTTGTTATTTAAAAACCTTATTACATCTGGCTTTCCATATCGCCCATGCACATGTGGCAACCAAAGCCTTGGTAGAGATGCAGTTAAGCCCACCTCTGGTTTCTGTGGTTATAAGCCAGTCTCCCTCCAATATCCTTTCCATCAGGTTCCATTCCAATCCTGTATTTTCAGCTACTAATTGCCAACACTGTCTGGCAACTCTGCACTCATATATAATATGCCTCAGATTTTCATTTGCCAGTCCACACATGGGACAAAGTGTTTGAGGGCCAATGTTTAGTGCATATAAGTATTCATAAGTGGGGATCCTCCCATGTAAGAGTCTCCAAATAAAGGTTTTGACCCTGGGAATAATTGGGAGCCTCCATAATTTATGCCAACCCTCCCAATTATCAGGATCAGGGTTTTGTTTTATGCTCAAGGATTCATAAACTCTCTTTACCATTCCTTTGCCCAGTCTTTTGTCAGCCTCACAAGGCCCCCAGATCCACTGATTGTTAACATTCTCATCAAATGTCAATTTATTCAGTCTAGTAGTATCTAACAGATCACCAAAACAATTTTCCATGACAGAAATATTTAATCTATTACCTTCTAAGAAGTCAGTAATGTGTAACTCATCCAAAGGTAGTTGCATATTGATGTATGTAGGCTTTAAGGAAAGTGGAGTGTCAAACACCCAAGGTTCTCTGAAGAAATTGGTAGTCAAAGGATTACAAACATTAATATCCAAAGAAGGTCTAATATGAAGTGCTGTTTTGCTTAACATTTGATAAAACCATGACATTTGCCTTCTATTTGAGCAATTCCAAGGATTAAAATTGCCATACTTGAGAATAGCTATTTGAATCCAGAATTTACTGTCCATATTTAAAATAGAAAAGATGTTTTTAGTCATAAAAGCCAATTTTGCAATTCTAAGATCTCTGATTCCAAGCCCTCCCTCAGCTTTATCAAGTGTAGTAACTTTCCAATTCATGGAATGGAAACTGCCACCGGCACTACCTCGACCCCAAAGGAATTTCCTAGCCATTTTGGATATCTGGTCAATAGTTGAGTCAGGTACAGGATATGAGCTTAATGGATAAATAGGTATAGATAACAATGAAGAGTTGACCAATGTAGCTCTGCCAGCCAAGGAGACATTGGAATAATTCCAGGCATCTAGACTCTTCTTAGTTCTATCTAGCAATGACTGCCATTGATTCATAGGAATTCTTTTAGGTGATATCAAGGCCCCAAGATACTTAAAAGGGAATGTACCAACTGTCATACCAAGTCTGTTCACAATGGCAGCTTTAAGTGTTCTGTTGAACCTACTGGGAAAGTGTACAGAAGATTTGGATAGGTTGACCTTTTGCCCAGTCAGTTTATGGTATATCTCCAAGCACATGCTTACATTTCTTTGGTCAGCGAGTTGCCACGGTGACTAATATTACATCATCAGCAAAGAGCAGGTGATTAAAATCATGGGGCAGCCTACTATCAAATCCTGGTATCAAGCCCAAATTCATAGCATGTTTAAGGATGGCAGTAAGGTTCTGTGAAACCAATATAAATAGATAAGGTGATAAAGGGTCCCCCTGCCTAATTCCCCTGCGACTAGAAAACCAATCAGTGGGTTGACCATTTATCAAGAAAGAGAAGCTGGTTGATGTTATACAAGCCTTGATACAGGATATCCAAGGTAAAGGGAAATTCATGACTTGGAGGGTGGCAAGGATGGCGTTCCACTCCAAGGCATCATATGCCTTTTCAATATCCAACTTGAGTATCATCCTAGGGAGAACATTAGAATCAAATTCCATAGAGTGCACTATCTCCTGTACAGTAATGATATTATCATGAGTAGACCTACCCTCTATAAAGCCACTTTGTTCAGGGCCAATGAGTCTAGAGATTACTTTTTTAAGTCTATTTGTCAAGATTTTGGATATTATCTTATAAGTTACATTGCAAAGTGAGATAGGTCTATAATCTTGAACTTTAGTAGGAATATCTTTTTTAGGAATGAGGACTATGTATGTTTTGTTCCAAGAATTTGGCATCTGAGTACATTTTGGAAGAAATGACTAATAGCGACCACTAAAGAATCTTTCACCACATCCCAATAGAATAGGAAAAATTGAGGAGTTAAAACCATCGTGGTCACAGGCTCTCTTACCTTTGGCCATGGATTTAAGGGTTTGAAAAATTTCTTTGGGAGTAACAGGTATACATAAACTTTCAGCTTCCCTCTCAGATAATACAGGCAAATCACCTGGTAACATGCCTACCAGTTCTTCTAGAGGAGCTGAAGATGTAGAAGTCCATAGCTTAAGATAGAATTCTGTAAAAGCCTTTCCAATATTGTGTTGTTCAGTGTAAAGGGAGCCATGATCATCCATTATGGCAGAAATCTTATTTCTGTGAGCCCTCACTTTGGCTTGTTTATGAAAAAAGGTTGTATTATAGTCTCCATTTCTAAGCCATAGCAGCTTGGCTCTACAGGCCCATCTAATAGAATTTTTTGTCCGATAAGGGCATTGTGTTTGTTGTACAAAGCCTTGAGCTATGCTACTAAGATCATTATAATCAGGGGAGGATTCAAGAGACTCTAATATGGCAATTTCTTCCTCAGTCTTGTTAATATCTTTGTCTAGTGGTGACAGGCCCTTAGTTTTCCACTTAATTAGACTATCTCTAGTTTTAATTAAAAGATGATTAAAAGCATGCATGGGTGTAGCATTTGTCCTGTTGTTCCAGGCTTTACATACATTCAGATGACAATTTTCATGTTCTAGCCAAAAATTTTCAAATCTAAATATTCTTCTTTTATGGTGGGAGAAAAGCTTGGCAGTTAAGAACATGGGGGAATGATCAGAGGCTGTTCTAGGCAAGTGATTATTGATATATGAGTCATAGTTAGACAACCAATCATTGTTTGCTAAAAATCATTAATCTTGCCCATCTCTAGCCAAGCCTTGTTGGTTGTGCACCATGTATAAGGGGACCCACGAGAAACCTAAATCAAGCAGGATGGTTGGATGAAACAAAAGTCATTAAGCAGTTTGGATTTAAGTGAATAATATTCAAACCCATGCCCCTATGCTCATTTTATATTTAGTATTGCATTAAAAATCTCCCATTTAAAACCCAAGGTAAATTGAGAGTAGAAATTAAAAGATAAATCCACGCCAAAGGCCTTTTGCGGATGGGCATTACAGGAATTGTAAAATGGCGAAAGTACCCGGTGTTTGGGCTTTTCGATTGGAAAAAATCAAATCACGAGATAAAGGCGAGATGAGATAATGGGGTAACCATTCCCACTCCTTGTTTCCAAAGAGTGATTATGCCCTGACATACCTTGAGGGAACGGAATACTTGACCCATTCCCAAAATCTTGAGAACTTGTCACAAAATTTGATAGCTTCGATTTGCATCTGCGGGTTTCCACCGGGCAAACCAAGTCAGTTGTTGCTTTCTCATAAAGCGCTTTTAATTCTATTGATGGTTCGAGGTTAGATGCTCCCACACAATTCCAACATAGAATTTTTGGTAGCTTCCATAGGTAAACAAATATTAAGAGGAAAGAAGAAATAAGGAAATTTTTAGGGTGAGGATCTTATTTGAACTTGGTGTACTAAACATCCACATAAGGATCGACAACTTCGACCCTTCTTGGACATGAATTTATGCGACATTTTGCCTCTTGGCAAGTGCCTCCAACTTTGCATCCTTCGAGATTAGGGCAAAGGGGCATATCATGCGTCGAGAGATCACATTTGTTTGTGGCCTCAATTGATGACTCATCCACCAGTATGCGTGCTCTTGATTGTTTCTTTGTTGGACTTTAGCTTCAATTGCTTGTGAGATCATAGCAACTAAATTTTTATCTTGCCGCCATTGATTCCTTTGAATTGACCTTGATTCACGGTAGGTGATGGGGAGCGATCACCCTATTTAGGGATGTGATAAGACCTGGATCCATAGATCTATCCTTCCCACTATTCTCTGCTTTGCTAGGGCTACTTTGGTAGGCAGCGGTATCACTGGCATTTTAAGCATGGGGGAGGCTGCTTAGCGTTTGGGGCGGAAGCTGAGCTCCCTCCACGTGATGTAAAGAGTGGGGGGCATTGTTAGAAGATGGGTAACAAATCGGTTCCCTATTCCCTCCCAAGGCACAGTCATCCCAGCAGATGTGCCGTGATTATCACCCCACCCCATCAGCGTGAAGTTCCCACTCCTCCAATATAGAAACCTCCACGGCCCACCTCTTGTTGACCAACCTTTTGTGTTGACGCCACATGTCGCGAGGATCGCTTTACAGGTAATCGTGTCGGCAGGGCCTCCTCTCTGGCGAGGAGAAGCAGCAGGGCTGCGTCCACGGCCTCGACCACCACCTCGACCACCTCCTCGGCCACGACGATATCCTGCCCGAACCCAACCATATTCTCCGATACCTTCCAACTGAGTTTAAGGAATCTGGAGGTCTGGCTGATCATTCACAATATCTTTTCCCTTTTTAGGCTTATCAACCTGCATGGTCTGTGGATCCGTCATCTGTTCATCAGTCGGAGGAGTGTGATTACGTTCACGGATAGCCGAGCGCATGCCTTCCGGTCTGAGGAGCTACGGTGTGGCCAATTATACCACATTTGAAGCGAGAAAGATGGAAGCC
The DNA here is from genome assembly GCA_026586065.1 of Dioscorea zingiberensis. Classification (NCBI taxonomy): domain Eukaryota; kingdom Viridiplantae; phylum Streptophyta; class Magnoliopsida; order Dioscoreales; family Dioscoreaceae; genus Dioscorea; species Dioscorea zingiberensis. Next base: position 65,176,297 of record CM048820.1, on the reverse strand, counting down.
TTTCATATACTTACTGACTACGGGGGTTTCATCCTCTCCTTCTCCAACCCCAGATTCCCGGCTGCGAGGGGCTTGGAGATCCAACTCAACACATATTGAGCATATGGTACCCGCCCATCTTGAGATGCGGAGCATCCACCTTGAGAGTGTGATCATCAATTTTCAGAACATTCCCGATCAGAGCTCCCAGGCCTTCTAATGAATCATTATCCCAGAATTCCATCGGAAGGTGATGGAGCTCAATCCAGACAGCAGCAGTCTCAAGGCGTTCGAAAGCTGGTTGGAACCTCTCTCTCCACGGCATGAGTTGCAGCACCATACCGCCAACGGTCCAAGGTCCCTCCCACATAATCTTATCCCTCATCTCAACCGATTCACACCGGATATAGTAAAAGCCGTTTGGCATGTCTGATATTGAAAACTTCCCAAGATCACACCAAAGATTGGACAGAACCGATCTCACCTGATCCAGCGGTAGAGCTTTCCCTAAAAATTTGGCATACATGACATTACGCATCCTCTCGTGCGGCCCGCATTTGAAGTCTCCGTCGGCGAACCTTGGATGGCCGGAGCATCTTGGCTTCGAAATTTTCTTTCAAGTAGATGACTTCGTTGCCAAAGACCTACCGGTGAGTGCGGAAACTACCTTGAGAGAGCGATCTCACACAGTTTGCACGAGGCGGGCGGAGCCTTTTCCTCCCGCATCTCCGCCCCCCACCGCCAGCGAGGTGGGTGGGGAAGCGATTGGGGAAGACAAGCGGTGTAAAGAAGGCGAGATGCCTGGGGATGCAGCGGGCGAGAGAGATGCGCTTGAGGCGGGGATTGGGTTGGCTGGTCCTCGCACACACAAGTTTGAGGAGGAAGCAACAATGCCTGCAGGGCTCCAGATGGAGATATCAAAACTTCAACTTTTTGTTATGGGTGCAGGCCACCCTGTTTTGCCTACCTATGTATTATCTAGCTAGACTTGTTCAGGCTCTTACATTACCAAAAAAAAAAAAAAAATCTCAAATGTATTTCTCAATTTTACAATGAATGCCTCTAGTTTTTGTAATTCCATATAAATAAACGCTTTCTATTTTTGCAACAACATATGAAAGGTTCTAAAACTTTATCTCAATGTGGCCGAGGATTGAACCTGAAGATTGACTACTCTGATTATCAATAAAACGTGATTTATCCAATTTTTTATATACATATATATATAAAAAAAAAGTTTTAAAACACAAACAAACACAAAGTTCATCCCAATGAATAGATTTCCACAATGCAAAACAATTACAGGAGAAGGGTTGAGGATCCACCGAAAAAAATTACAAGCATGGCCATGACTAGAACATGATCCACTTCAGGATAAACCGTGACTCGAAATTTATGTCGCGAGTAGATCACCTTCCTGAGCTTGTAAAGAAGGTTCGTCTGCAGAAATCAAAAGGTTTTATTAATTAATTGATTTGCTGATATGAAACTCATTGCTTTCAGTATGAACTCCAAGACTTAAAGATTACCTGAGCTACAATTGAATTTTCCCGATAAATTGTGCATGATCTCCGAAATGGGCTGCCGATTAGTCTGTATGTCCATCTAGGGTCTCCGACACTTCCACCGGCGACGAAAATGATAATCTCAGTTTTGAATGTGGAGTATACTGCTTTCTGCACTGTAAATACTAAATCTTTTGAGTCCCAACTATTCCCTCTGAAGCCTTGCCACCCAGTCTGCAATAACAACATTTTCTTTTATAAAGTGGATAAACAACATTATATATCTTGATAATGCACGCATAAACATAAACTACATTTGTGAAACACCATGAAATAGGAAGAGAAACAGTAACCATTTAAGCCAACAATAGAAGAAAGAATATAAATCAGAGTATGACAAAAAACTAGAAGGATTCTTTAATTTTAGAAGGTAAATATGCATCCATGGTCAAAGGCCTCTTGGTCGAGCGGCAAAGGTCCCTTGCATAAGGGGTTCAACACCCAAAAGATCCGGGATCGAATCCCCGTTGAGCAAGATGATATGGGTTACCCAGTGGGGTGCCCACGTACGCACGTGAGTCTTCTCCGTATAGGTTCCATGTAGCCACGGGCGATAAAATAAGTGCATGCAGTGTGAAACCTTCGGGCGGTAAAATAAACTACGTTGTGTGAAACCCGTGGTGATCTAAGCTACTACGCACGTCCTATTTGATTTAATCCTTGGGAGGGCGCTTGTCGCTTTGGTAAAAAAAAAATTGCATCCATGCTTTCTAACTGGAGCTTTCATCTTATCATAGTAATTTCCACTTTGCTCAGTTTGAAGCTCTGAGTTGAGAAAAGAATTAAAGAACAAAGTGTGAAGAGAAACTGCAATGAATGTCTAATGATAAAAAATCAAGCTTTCTAATTGGACCTCCTCATCTAGCTTATAGTAATTTCACTTTGCTCAGCTTGAAGCTTTGAGTTTAGGAAAGAACTTAACATCTGAGTGTGACCAGAAACTTGAGAAATTGTCTAAAAGAATGCATAACCAACCATGAATATTAATTGGATTTTTCATTGAATTGTAGTAATTTCACTCTGCTCAATTTGCAGCTGTGAGTTTCAAAACCAATACAATGCTGATGTCCTCCTGTCTGAGAAACTGATAAAATGACAACAATTTGATTCATTCTTAATTAAAAAACAAAAAAACAAAAATTCCAAATTTCAACATTTTCTAAGAACAAAGCAAAAGTTCTAACTTTAATACAAACAACTCATCTGCTTTCTCATTAATTCCAATTTTCAGCAAAATCAACTGAAACCAAATTCAATCAACTACCATTTCATTGTCCAATTTCACTAAAATAGTAAATTAGCAAGTAAATAACCATTTGAACAAAAATAAAATAATAAATCGCCTTCCTTTCTTATTATCTCATCCCAATTCCCAAACATGCAACAAAAACAACATTATAAAAAAAAAAAGAAATGATAGAAAAAGCTTACATCGAGATTGGCGACGGAGATCAACGGAGTCCCAGCAGCGTCAAAGAGAGTCTTGATGCAGCGCGGCGAGGAGCTGGACGAGCGGCCGGAGACCCGGTAAACCAGGTTCCCATACGCATCGTATACCGTCAGATCGCCCCACAATCTCCCCTTGTACACCTTGTAGTCCACCGGGATCTTCCACGTGGACATCAACAACGACGCATCGGAATCCATCCCCCTGTCTATCTCCTCCTCCCCAGTTCTCAGTCGAGCAGCCATGGACGCAGTCACGCAGAGCTGGAAAAAATTATATAAACCGGGCATTATCGTGTAATTTACTTGATCAATCAGGGGCATAAAAGACATTTCTCCAAAAAGCCGGCCTAGTTTCCGTGTACCTTTTACCAGGACACTGAATGGAGACAGAAGACCCGGTTGGTGATTCCGACAAATGACCAAACTATCCTTCTCTTTAGAAAATTACTTTTCTAAGTATTATGTATATATATATATATATATATATATATATATATATATTTTTAAAGCTCTCGGATAACAGGTAGGATTCCAGTTCATGATTCAAAACTTCAAAAACATGTTTTGCTAGATTTAAATGAGATTTTTAATATTAAAAAATACAAAATATTGATCTCTTTTATATATATTCGGTTTTTAATGTATGAACATATTGTTTATTTTAAGTATCTAATAAAAATTATTATGTGTTTTTTATAAAGATGGATAAATTATATTTTATTAATAATAGTGTAACGAGTACTGTTGCTTAGTTGGACGACCAAGGCACATTGGAGTATTCTCCTCAAAAGCTTTGTCACTTGTGGACTCTGCTAAAGACTAGAAATAATCATTTTACACCATCTAATATGTCGTATTAATAATATAATTAATTGCAAAAGCAGGATCAAATACCTCCAGACTCCAGCCATAGCGAATTAGACAAGATGACAAGATTAAATCTACACTAGGGACTCTTCCAATCTATCCTCCTGTTGATGGAATTTGGTATTTGCTAAGAATGTCGATGGAGTTGTTCATCATCACAAAATTAATTCAAAACAGAATTTAAACTAACATTCTCCCACTTGGTTTAACTTTATCATAGGTAACTCAATATCCACACAAATTAATCCGTAAATTTGCATGTTTGCACTAAAGAAATAAATTACACGAATCATGATGGTAAGTCATCATTATAAAATGAGTATTACCTTCCATGCATCACAACACAATCTCTCTCTTTAGTGCAAACCTAAAAATGGCATTTTATCATAACGAATAAGCCAAATGCTTATTTGGGTTCAACACATCAATTAATATGCATAAATTAAACCATTGTCATTCCCAAACTTAATGTATACACTTAAAGAGAATCACAAAATTAAATACTTGAGAGTTTTCTAAAGTGATATTAATTGTTCATAGAGAAGCACCAAGACCTATATGTTCTATATGATCTCTAAACAATTTTGGTGATATGCCTTTCGTCAAAGGATCTGCAATCATCAATTCTGTGCTAATGTGCTGAATAGTTACTTCATTTTCAGTCACACGTTCCTTTAGAGCTAAATACTTGATATCGATATGCTTACTGCGACTACCACTCTTGTTATTCTTAGTGAAAAACACAACAACAGAATTATCACAATATATTCTTAATGGCTTAGATATAGAATCAACAATTCTAAGCCCTTATATGAAACTCTTCAACCAAATACCATGGGAACTAGCCTCAAAACATGAAATGAACTCAACTTCCATAGTGAAAGTAGCAACCAAAGTCTGTTTTGCAGTTCTCCATGAGATAGCACCACCATCCAAGGTAGAAAATGTAATCGGAAGTTGATCTCCGAGTATCAAAACAACCCGCGTAATCTGAATACGAGTATCCGACAACCTCCAAGTCATTTGATCTTTTATATGTAAGCATGTGGTCTTTCGTACCCTGAAGATACCTTATCACTTTCTTTGTAACTTTCTAGTGGCAAGGCCCTGGATTACTTTAATATCTTCCTAACATCCCCACAACATATACAATATCTGGTCTTGTGAAAACATGAGCGTACATAAGGCTTCCAACGGCTGGAGCATACAGGATGTTCTCCATCTGTTCCCTTTCCAAGTCGTTTTTAGGACATTGATCCAAATTAAACTTATCACCTCTCACAATAGGCGCAACACTAGGTGAACAATTCCATTCAGAATCTCTCAAGAATTTTATTAATATAGGCTTCCTGAGACAATCCTAAAACTCTACAGGATCTGTCTCTATGTATCTTTATGCCATTGACATAAAAAGCCTCACCCATATCTTTCATATCAAAATTCTTAGAGAGAAATTGCTTCACCTCATGCAACATACCCCTATTATTGGTTGCAAGCAAAATATCAACATATAGGATCCTAGAAAGCAAAATTTACTCCCACTATCCTTATAGTATATACATTGATCCTTAATGCAACAAAACCGAATGAAGAGATAACATCATGAAACTTCAAATACCATTGACGGGAGGCTTGTTTCAGTCCATATATGGATTTTTTAAGTCTGTAAACCAAGTTTTCACCTTCACTGGAGAAGAATCCTTCAGGTTGTTACATATACACCTCTTCTTCTAGATCTCTATTAAGGAATGTTGTTTTTTACATCCATCTGATGTAATTCTAAGTTAAAATGAGCAACCAATGCCATTATAATGCAAAATGAGTCTTTTTTCGAAACCAGAGAAAAAGTCTCATTATAGTCAATGCCCTCTTTTCTGAGTAAATCCTTTAGCAACCAATCTAGCCTTGTAATGTTGGATGTTGCCTAACGAGTCTTTCTTGGTTTTGTAGACCCATTTACACTCAATGGCTTTCGCCCTTCAGGCAACTTGACTAGATCCCAAACATCATTGTGTTATGGATTCCATCTCATCCTTCATAGCATCATACCACAACTTAGAATTACTACAATTTACAACTTGTGAAACCGTTTGAGGGCCATCTGCGGCTCCAAAATCATAGTCAGATTCTTGTAAATACACAACATAATCAGTAGATATTGTTGATCTCTTAATTTTAGTTGATCTTCTTAATGCCACATCATCATTTTCTTGATGAAGGTGTGGCTCAATAACTTCTGGCTGATGTTGCGGGATTTGATCAGCTAGATCAGCAGAACGTGGTTCTTCAATGATTGTTTGTTCAACATTTCCCAAATCTTGATGATTTTCATGTGTAACAACCAACCTTAGATTAGTGTTCAGTGTTACTTTATGATCTTCTTCAAGACCTAAGTCTAGAGGTTGATCACTCCCACTAATCACATCATTCTCAAGAAATTTTGTACTCCTTGATTTCATGATTCTAGTGCTATATGATAGACAATAAAACCTATAACCCTTGGACTTTTCGGCATAACCAATAAAATACCCGCTAACAGTCCTTAGGTCCAACTTTCTCTTATGTGGATTATAGACTCTTATCTCAGCTAGACAACCCCAAACACGCATATGTTGCAAACTCGGTTTCCACGTTTTGAACAACTCAAATTGAGTTTTAGAAACTGTCTTGGTTGAAACACGGTTTAATATATACGTAGTTATTTTAAGAGCCTCAGTCCACATAGAATGAGGAGGTTTCAAGTTACTAAGCATACTCCTTACCATGTCCATTAAAGTGCAATTTCTTCTTTCTGCTACACCGTTTTGATCTAGTGAGCCAGGTATAGTGTATTGGGCTACAATACCATGCTCTTCAAGAAACCTCACAAATGGACCTGGTGCTTGTCCATTCTCTGTGTACCTACCATAATATTCTCCACCTTTAATTGATCTCACTATCTTTATTTGCTTGTTGCATTGTTTCTCTACTTCAACTTTAAAGACCTTAAAAGCATTTAATGCTATTTCTTATCATCAAGCAAGTAGAGATACATAAAATGTGAGTAATCATCAATAAATGGGATGAAATATTTCTGACCATGTGAGTCCATCTCTGGTCTACAAATATCTGTATGTATAATTTCTAATAAGGTTGAACTCCTCCTAGCACCTTTCTTAGTCTTGTTGGTATGCTTTCCCTTTATGCAATCCACACAAGTTTGAAAGTCGGTAAAATCAAGAGGGTCAAGAATTCCATCTTTCACCAACTTTTCAATTCTCTTTATGGAGATATGTCACAATCTCTGGTGCCATAACATGGAAGAGCTTTCATTTATAACACTATGCTTAATACCAACATTGCACTGATCGTGCATCACATTATAAGATACATTACTTTGTAAAAAGATTTGAAAAAGACCATCACACAATGTAGCATTCCCAACAAGAGAAGATTTATAAAACAAAAGAAAATATGTTTCATAAAACTTAAAGGAATATCCTAATGGTACAAGTCGTGAAACTGAAATTAAATTTCTAGTAAAACTAGGAATATAAATTGTCTTTTCCAAATCTAATACAAATCCAAAATCTAAAACTAATCTGCACATCCCAATTGCATTCACATGTGAGCGTATCTTATTCCCCAAATAAATGAACTATTCACTTTTCGTCGGTATCATTCAGCTTAAAAAGCCTTTCAAGCTATTAGAAATATGGATTGTAGTACCCGAATCAATCCACCAAGTGTTATCACATACATCAACCATATTAGATTCATAACAAATGAAAGGGTTTTCATTATCTTTCTTCTCAAGATGAATCTTGAATTTTGGACAATCCTTCTTCGTATACAAAAGAAGCAGTTGGGCACCTTCTGGATCTAAACATGTGTCTTTATCCTTTTTCAGTTTGGTTTGTCCTTTCTTCTTACCCTGAGTAGCCATATGTGCACTTTCACTCTTTTCCAATAGCAAGCTTTCTCCCTCTTGAGCACACAAGGTCAAAAGTTCATTAATAGATCATTAATCCTTATGTTTGTTATATGAGATTTTAAAAGGGCCATATTGATGCAGAAGATAAAGTGCACGAGGTAAGTTTGCCAAGTCACTTAATTTCTCCGCCTCGGCTCCTTGCCGGTGTTGGTAAGAATCTCCGATCCCTTGGGTACCGAACATGGAGGACACATGGAGGAAGTTGGCTCTCTAGGGCGGCTCACCTCGATGGAGCAACTCAACCCATATGGTCCTTTCAGGGGTGGGGGGGGAGGGGATTATTGAGCATGCAAACATAGTACCACATTGGTTACTGAGGAGAAAGTAAGGGATTTAAATAGAAGGACACATCTCCATTATTTGTGAAACCTAGGGCCCAAATGAACAATATCACAACTAATGTGGAGTTGTGGGTGCCCTCGGTCCTAATAGTTGGTATCAGAGTATTTGATATATCTCTGCCTAGCATATATGATATTATATGATTATTTTATTATTCATAGTTGATCATTTAATTTTGGTTTATAGATATTTGTGCTTGCATGATATTTGTTCGTAGTCATGCCTGAATATCTATTTTTAAGTTTATATATTAGTTATAAACTTGTTGACATATTTACTCTTACAAATAATCCATGAGTTTAGGGTTTGTCAAATAAATTGCTTATGATTTAGAGAGTTTGAATAAAGAGGCATTTGGGCCCAAAGTCAAACCGAGCCTTGATAGAGAGTATAGGGCGGATCCGGGCATGCTGCTGCGTGAGTAATGGTTGTGCATACACACTGGGGCGAGCAGCCGACATGCGTTGGTCGTGGCTAGACAGTGCGTTGCTTTGCGGTACCGCTACAGCGTGCCATAACCGGTGGGTGTGGCCGCCGCACAAGCTTCCGCCGGGCCGCCATGCGGATCGGCTTAAGCGACCGACGGCTGACCGCCATTAAGATTATGATGGAAACCCTAAAATAAAGATATTTTATTTATTTTATAAGTTTTGTTTTATATATATAAACTCATGGGTGTATGTACAAAATTGTTTTGCTGTTGCACGTTGACCCTATTTAATTATTGATTTTCCTGAGGGTTGGTTTGTATAAATTTTTCACACAATGTGTGGATTAATTGTAATTAATTAGTATAATTACTTATTTTGCATTGAATTTGTTCATGCATATTGCTTACATGTCATGTGATCGAATGAATTTTATTGATAATGGAGTGGCCACAATACCCATGAGGGTGACTGATCACATCTAGCTTGACATAAATTGAGATTAATTATGATTAATTTAATAATTTTACCCCACAGGATTTTGTTATTTTCATAATCAATTAGGATAAAATAATAAATAGTTTTTATTTCTTAAGTGGCCCACATGGATTTTATTATATTTACGTAATTTATCAGGATAAAATAATGGTTTTTTTTCTTAAGTTGCCCAAAGTATTAAGCAATTTTAATTATCCATTAGTTTTATCAGTGGTTGTGAATTTACTTTTGTATCTATATCTTGGCCCACAGGCAGATTGTGATGACAAATTGATTTATGTTTTTTCTTTCGGTATGGTTTGCATTAGCAAACATGCCAACATGTTTCTAGCCTCGAATTTAGAATGATATGTATGTTATTTGTTTATTGTTGCAGTACAATCAGTTGTTTTTGATGAAAAATATGATGTTCCCATGTTGAAGGGTGTAATTATAAAATTTTGAATCCAATTGGGATGCATGGATCTTGACTATGTTATAAGGAAGGATGAAACACTTGTGCTGACAGACAATAGCACTCCAGGTGCGATTACTCTGTATGAATGATGGGAGCGATCTAATAGCTTAAGCATGATGTACATTAAGACTCATATATCTACTAGTATCTGTGGTTCAATCCTTGATTGTGCATATGTAAGAGATTTGCTGAAGGCAATTGATGATCAATTTGAGACTTCAGATAAGGTTCTTGCTAGCACTCTCATGACCAAATTATTATCCATTAAGCTCACAAGTGTTAAAGGTGTGTGAGAGCACATCATGAAGATAATAGGCAGACATAGCGGCTCAGCTTAATGTTTAGACCAGATCGATTGAGTTTTCAGAAACTTATCTCGTGCACTTTCCAATAGCAACCTTTACTCCTCTTGAACACACATGGTCATAAGTGCATTAATAGACCATTGATCCTTATGTGTGTTATATGAGATTTTAAAACGAGGTAAGTTTATGAAAACTCAATCTGGTCTAAAGCTTTAAGCTGAGCTGTTATGTCTCTTATCTTCATGATGTGCTCTTGTACGCCTTTAACACTTGTGAGCTTCATGGATAATAATTTGGTCATGAGAGTACTAGCAAGAGCCTTATTTGAAGTCTCAAATTAATCATCAATTGCCTTCAACAAATCTATTACATATGCACAATCAGGGATTAAACCACAAATACTAGTAGATATATGAGTCTTAATTAATGTACATCATGCTTAAGAGATTAGATTGCTCCCATCGTTCATATAGACCATAGAGCAATCGGACCGGGAGTGCTATTGTCCGTCAGCACAGGTGGTTCATCCTTCCTTATAGCATAATCAAGATCCATGCATCCCAATTGTAGAAGAATCATCTCCTTCCAAATTTTATAATTATCACGCTTCAATATGAGAACATCACATTTTTCATCAAAAACAACTGATTGTAATAAAATAAACAAATAACATACATATCATTCTAAATTCGAGGGTACAAACAAGTTGGCATGCTTGCCAATGCAAACCATACCAAAAGAAAAAAAAACATAAATCAATTTGTCATCACAATCTGCTTGTGGGCCAAGATGTAGATACAAAAGTAGATTTACAACCACTGATAAAACTAGTGGATAATTAAAATTGCTTAATACTTGTGGGCGACTTAAGAAATAAAAATTAACCATTATTTTATGGCAAAAAGCCATTTTTGGTCCCTAACCTATGGTATATTGTTCATTTTGGTCCCTGTACTATAAAAATGTTCAATATGGTCCCTGAACTATGGGGCTTTTGGCAATTACGGTCCCTACTGCTGATGTGGCAGTCATCTTTAAATACGATCATTTTTTTATTGTGACGTGGCGTACCTAAATTGGCGGGTCTTTCTTTGAAGTGGCGCGATGATGTGGCATAAAAAATAATTTTTTGAAATATTAAAACAGTCTTACTCGTGACTCATCATGCTACATCAGCATACTGACGTGGCATGCTAACGTGGCACATAAAATAAAAAATCCAAAAAAATCTGAAAAAACCAAGAAAAAAAATCTGGAATTTTTTTTCCAATATATTTTGTACCTTAATCACATTAGCAACATGGAAAATTGTTTTTAAAAATAAAAAAATCATAAAAATCAGAAGAAACAAAATAACAGTGTAAGCAACCTAGAAAAAATCTGGGTTTTCTTCACAAAATTAATTATTTTTAAATAAAAATAGATATTTTATCACAAAATTAGTGAATTTAATCTAAAATTAATTTGCTATTTAAGTAATAAATTAAAAAATATAAGTCTTGTGACATTATTAATTAATAGATTAAATTAATGAGTTGCTACTTAACATCTAATGTGGTATTATTTATTAAAAGAAATTGAAAGTATGGTTACATTATTAATAAACATTATAATGTTGACTTATATAAATTAAGGTTTTTCTTACTTTGCCTGTTTATTAATAATGGATATTTTTATCACTAATTTTGTGATAAAAATATCCATTTTATTTAAAAAATAATATTTAAAAAAAATTAATTTTGTGAAAAAAAAATCCAGATTTTTTTCAGGTTGCTTACACTGTTATTTTTTTCTTCTTCTGATTTTTATGATTTTTTTTATTTTTAAAACCAATTTTTCAGGTTGCTAATGTGATTAATGTACAAAATATATAGGAAAAAAATTCCAGATTTTTTTCTTATTTTTTCTGATTTTTTCAGATTGTTTTTATATTTTATGTGCCACGTCAGCATGCCACGTGGCATGCCACGTCAGCATGCTGATGTGGCATGATGAGTCACCAGTAAGCCTTTTTTAATATTCCAAAAAATTATTTTTTATGCCACGTAGGCTGCCACGTCACAATAAAAAATGATCGTATTTAAAAATGACTGCCACGTCAGCAGCAGGGACCGTAATTGCCAAAAACCCCATAGTTCAGGGACCGTATTGAACATTTTTATAGTACAGGGACCAAAATGAACAATATACCATAGGTTAGGGACCAAAAATGGCTTTTTGCCTTATTTTATCCTGATAAATTATATAAATATAATAAAATCCCTGTGGAGTAAAATTATTATATTAAACCTAATTAATCACAATTTGTCACTTGATAAAACTAATAAACAATTAAAATTCCTAAATACTTGTAGGCCACTTAAGAAATAAAAATTATTTATTATTTTATCCTAATTGATTATGAAAATGTAACAAAAACCCTGTGGGGCAAAATTATTATCTTAACCGATAGACCCAAAAGTTTGCTACTTACTTTTGGGTCCTTTGGTTGGGGGGTTTTGGTCCCTGACAATAGTGCCGAAACAGTGCCAATGACTTTTTGATAATTTTCCCTTATCTTAATCATAATTAATCACAAATTTTGTCATTCAAGCTAGATGTGATCAATCACATCATGGGTATTGTGGCCACTCCATAATGAGCAAAATTCATTGGATCACATGACATGCAAACCAATATGCATGCACAAATTCAATGCGAAATAATTAATTATACTAATAACAATTAATTATTCAAGTAATAATTAACTATTCATCTCTCAAACAGTAACCACTTTCACTACAGGTCCCTGGGTGTGTGTTGGGGTGAGTGTAGCTAATAGCTGTAGCCGGGGGGGGGGAGCACAACAAAACACAAACACCCATGAGTTTATATATATATATATATATATAATAAAAATTATAAAATAAATAAAATATCTTTATTTTAGATTTCCATCATTATCTTAATGGCGGCCCGCCGTCGATGGGCTGCCCAAGCCGGTCTGCATGGCAGCGCCTAGCTGGCAGTTTATGAGGCCAACCGCGCCACCCGACTGTGGTTTGCACAGCACGGTTGCACGAAGGAGCGCGCTACCTAGTCGCAGCCTACGCAGGCTGGCTGTGCGCAACAGCTGCCCCAGCATGCATGCACAACCACTACTCGCACAACAACGTGCCCGGATTAGCACTGTACCCTCTATCAAAGCTCGGTTTGACTTTGGGCCCAATGTCTCTTTATTCAAACCCTCTAAATCATAAGCAATTTATTTGACAAACCCTAAACTCATTGATTATTTGTAAAAGTAAATATATCAACAAGTTTATAACTAATAGATATTCAAATATGACTACCAACAACAAATATCATGCAAGCACAAATATCTATAAACCAAAATTGGATGATTAAATATGAATAATAAAATAATCATCTAATATCATGTATGTTAGGCAAAAATATATCAAACACTTTGATACCAACTGTTAGAAATAATAATCATCTTCATGAGATCTAATATATCATATTAATAATATAATTTGTTACGGATATATTTGGTGAAGACAGGTGTCGTTAAGTTAAAGAACCACTTGTTCCTTTGGCTACACGGCAGTATCACCATCCTTGCACAATTCCGCTCGGAATTATAGCGTAAGGATTCAATCCTGCAAACAAGTCCGTCGGAATTATAACGACCCTCTCATAAAAGTAAGGTAGAAAGAAGAGAGAGAGAAACATCTAACGCCTCTACAAATGAGTGGGCCTTATCCACCCGCCATTCTGAGAGGCAGATATTTTCCTACCACCTTCCTACCGCCTTTCCTACTTAAGAGATATTTACTTACTCCCACCGCCTTACCCCACCGCTTTCCCTCGAACCGCTTCTAAGGTGCTATAAAAGGAGAGCACTAATAGAAGAAAAGGGATCCGTAAATAAAAAGCTCATCACACAAAAACGCCTAACATTAAACTTCTTTTCAAGTTTTCTCGACTTAAGCGTGAAAGTGAATCCGTAGAAAGGCCCAATTCCGACACCATCCTCTCCCTTTTTACGTGCTGATGAGTCACTCCAAGAATTCCGAAAGGAGTTTCTATACACTCCCTCGCTCATAGTAAGTAGTAAGCGTCGCACATCAACTATAAATTCTAACCGTTGGTGAAAGTTTGAGACCGTATCACGAAGGCAAATGGTCAAGCGTGACGTGAACCAGTTTTTGGCATCAACATAATTAATTGCGGAAGCAAATCACATACATCTAGCGATAGCAAATTAGATAAGTGACGAGATTAAATCTACACTCGAAGAAACTAGGAACTATTCCAATCTAGAGCTTCATGGATCGAGGTATTTGCCAAGAATGATAGATAGCAGACCCTCTATAGTATTGTTCTATATATAACCCTTTTATTATCCAAATAGGATTAAGATAAAATCCTAATGATAAAATAACAACTTTATTCACTTTGAATTTAAATTGAATTAATATCATCACGAAGTTAATTTAAAACAGAATTCAAACTAACACTAAATACGAGGCTTTTATTGATCAATGCATGCTTCCAGCTTGCGAGTATTTTGATATGTGAATTACACCAAATCAAAAAGATAGTAGGAGAAAATTAATATTATTAATAAGTTTTTTTTTAAAAAAATGATGTGTTCATGATTCCTTTTTATCGATAAGCTTTATGTAATGGCCATTATGAACAGGTCCAAATCAAGTAATAGAGGTTGGGGCCAAATATGTGTTTGATTTTAGGAAAATTCTTCAGCCAGGATGAAACAGTGGACTGGCGTTGAGTCATTATTGTGTAAATTGTTAACAAAGTTAGGGGTATTTACGTCCTCGTCGAGCTTCTATATCAAATGTCACCATCCGGTGGACTTACCTTATAGAAAATGCACGGCTGAGATTTGATCCCAAAGCAGCGCTTTTGTTTGCATTTGCCCTCCGAGTTCTCCTATAATCCTTCTTTTTTTTAATTTATATATTTTATTAAATAAAGAAAAAAACAGAACCGAAAGAGAAGAAAAGGACCTGCAATTTGGAAGGCCTGGTTTCAATTCTCTTTCGCTATATTTTGGTATTTCGGTGAGGTTTTCACGGATCCTTTGTCGGTTCCTGAGAAAGTTTAGGGTTTTGAGATGGCCTCGTTTGCTGGGGCGATGTCGTCGTCGGTGGCGGCGGCGTCGGGGTCGGGGTCGGGGTCGGCGACGGTGAGGGTTGAGAAAGCGACGAGCGATCTTTTGATCGGGCCTGATTGGACTCTGAACATGGATATATGTGATTCCATCAATTCTGATCACGGGTGAGTTTCTTCAAATGATTCGCCAAAAACTTTGATTTTGGTAAGAGATGTTTGTCTTTATGCAGTTCGGGTTTGAGCTGTTGTTTTTGGTGAAAAGCTTTAATCTTTGAGAAGTTTTTTGATTTATAACCTTCTTTTTTGGGCACTTTTGTGAATTATTTTGGAAAAGTAGAATTTTCTTTTATACTTCCAGGTGTTTGTCCCAAAAGGAGGTGTTTTGAGAAGGAATTCTAGCTTTTCGTATGAATTTTATGTTCAAACGAGTTACTTAGTCGATGTCAACTTGAGATTTTGATTGCATGTGATAATTTTTATTTTTATTTATTTTTTTTTTTTGGTATTTGAGAGTGATTACGGAGAATAGGTGCTTATCTTGAATTCTAGTTTATACATGTCACCCATATATCTTGGTTGAATTGCTAGAAAATCTTTCTTTGCTTTGTGAAACTTGATGCTTCTCATGATTTGGCTTTTTAGTTGTGGTTTAGAAAACATTTGTAGCCCCTACGTCTTTTGGAGCATATTATACATGACTTGGAGTTAGGAACCTGGTTTATGTTCAAAGAGCTGCTGTAGTCCAGTAGGTAGTGTTAAGTTCGAACTTGCTGGCTTTTTTTATTGGAAAAGATTTTGTGGCATATTCTAGCTCTCCCTTAGCCGTTTCTCTGCTTCTGAGATTATTGTTTTATGTTCATCACTTCTCTTGGTGCACTGTTGAGCTATGTATTTGTAGAATATTAGTTGCTAATTATCTTTCTTGTCTAGCCTTGTGCAGTCTCTTGCTTTCCTTAACTCTTGGCACTCCTTTATTATTGGAGTTAACTTAACTCTCGATACACGTGCTAACAATATGTAAAGAGTTGGTCAGGAATTAGTTGTTAGTACTAAAGTTTCATAGGAGAGGACAAATCTTCAACACGCTGCACAGGAAACTACTTTTTTTCGAGTCATGAAGAAAAGTGAAAAGAAACATCCACGGTCTATTATTGGAAGTGCATATCAATACTAGCATGATTTTTGGTCGGCTTGTAATTGCATGACTACAGTGTGAATTTGATTAACAGAGTTCTGTTTGAGGTGGTTATGCTGATTCGTACCATGGCATATGTTTTGATTTTTTTTTTTTTTTTTGTTACTTTTCATAATTGATTTATGTGCATTATTGAAGGTTGTGGATTCTTTGGTCATGATTAATATCTTATTTTCAGTAATGTTTCATTCATTGTTCTTGTTTGTTCTGATTGCAATAGCCCATCTAGCCCCATGTTGGTTGATTTTTCACTTAAGAATGTCTAGAAATATATGTAAAATCTCATCTGGTGAGTTTACTAACTCAGGCAAGCAAAGGATGTGGTCAAAGCTGTGAAGAAGCGCCTGCAACATAAGAACCCAAGGGTTCAGTTTCTTGCTTTGACAGTAAGTGCAACATAAGAACCCGAGGGTTCTATTCTGCTTTCACAAGTTTTTATGTCTTGCAACCACATTGCTTTTAAGTTCACTAATAATTTTGTTTTGCAACTTTATTTACAAATGTTTGTCTTGCAACCACATCACTTTAATTTCAAATTTGGTTTTTGTACAACAACAACAACAACTAAGCCTTAATCCCATACTAGATGGGGTCGGCTATATGGATTCTCTGTCTTCATGTCGCTCTCAAATATGAAATTAAAATAAAATATAATGAAATAAAATAAACTGAAATAAACTGAAATAAAATGAAATAAAATTATAAATAAAAATACATCAAATTTGGTTTTTGTATTGAATGTAATTTACCAAGCAAAACTTGAGGCTGAGCTGTTGATTATCTGGCTTCCACTCCCATTCTTATGCTGTCATTCATGCATGGGTTAAAGTATAGATGACAACAAATGAATTGAGAATTGAAAGCATGCCAATTTTCTACTTGGACTACATTGAAATGCATGTTGAGGTTCTACTCTTTGGTCTTTTCAGCTACTGGAGACAATGATAAAGAATTGTGGTGATTTTGTTCATTTTCAAGTTGTTGAACGTGATATCCTACAAGAGATGATTAGAATTGTCAAGAAAAAGGTTAGATTTGTTTATAGTTCTCATGAATATTGGCAAGCAATTGCTATATGATCATATTCTACGGGCTAGTATTTTTTATATGTATTGTCTACTTTGTTATAAAATCCATTACATTTGATGGATTAGTTTTTTGGAGGTTAAAGTTCTAAGAGTTCTGCTATGCATATTTTTATTCAATCTAACACTTCTCTCATTTTCAATTCTTTTCTCTCTTTCTATTAGTTTATTTAATAAATGAAACCAAGCTGTAGGTATGTTGTTTGAATAAATTTACAAGAGAATGAACTGAAAAATAACTATCAATAATGAAGTACTTTCCCTAACATATGAGATTGCTTATGTTAGAAATATTCTCTCTTGTTTTGTGCTTAATCAGAACTACCTTTAATGCTTCTATCCCATAATAATATGCATAATGCAACATATATCTAATAATAGGAGATATGGAATGTTATCAATTCAAAGCATGGTGAGTCCAGGATATCTGACTACACTCACATTGCTTCTACTTAAAGTATTCTTACTAATCTTGCAGGCTGCTTTAGTTCCATTAGACATGCACTCAGATTGCTCTTCCCATACACGGGCTGTGTGGTAACTCACTCTTGTCAATTGTTCATGACATCATGTGCCTTCCTTTTGAGAGTAAAAATAAGACGTTTTCACCAAGTAGGTGAATATCTTTATGCTACATCATCTAATCTAATGGATATGTGAGATCTTTAGTCATAAATTTCTTCAGATACAAATAGATCAGTTCTGTATCATTTTGTATTATTACGTCTATTTGAACATGTGTGATATACTTATTCAAATTTCCTTTGTGTGGTTAATTGCTTCCTTGTTTGCTCTTTGTGACTATGCTATGTACCAATAAGTGAACATTCTTGCAGACGGATATGGAAGTAAGAAATAAAATTTTGGTTCTGCTGGATTCCTGGCAAGAAGCTTTTGGGGGACCTGGAGGAAAACACCCACAATATTACTGGGCATATGCAGAGTTAAAGGTACAATATTTGCTTCCTTGTAAAAACCTAGCTGTTTTTATTTTCTTTTCTTGTAGGATGTTCATCTGTGTTTTGTAGGTGTGTTTTTCTTAGATTGTAGATATATATGTAACTGATTCTCCGCCATTGTGGACAAATTCTCTAATAATAAAGCTACAGAATGATATATGTCTGTAACTTTGCTTATGATCCTCTTCATGGACGAATTATGTTTGGCAGTTTTTGTGGAAGTTTCTTTTTCACTGGTAACTAATCAAAGAGAGCACACTCTTGTTTGTTCATGAAGAGGATGATCATTTTTCACCAAGGGTTTCATTTTATTGTAATTTTCAAGCTTGAGGAATGAAGATGGCTCTTGCTTAAAATCAATCTTGTTCATTGTGTTTATGTTTCAGTGATTTTATAACCTTCATTTGTAGAGATCTGGTGTTACCTTTCCACAACGCTCTGCTGACTCTGCTCTAATATTTACTACCCCTGCTGCCCATCCAATATCTATCCCTAAACATCCTCAAGCAAATTATGGAATGCCCAACAACTCTTCGATCAGGCTTGATGAAGCAATGGCGTCAGAGATGGCTAATTTGAGGTGAAGCATTATTCCATTTTGAGCAATCTTGATACAACTGTTGTTTATAATTCAAGTTAATTTAAGTTAATATTTCCAATGTTCCTTGCTTCACTTCATCTTCTGATTGGTGCTTATAACTGTCTTTTACAGTCTGTCAGACTTGGATAGCATTCGTAGTGTCATGGAATTGCTGAGTGAGATGTTGCGAGCTGTAAACCCAAATGATTGTGGGGTATGCTTTGTTTTACATACATTGTACTGCTGAATCGAAATCACCATTTCAGCTGTTCAAATAGTTCATTATTTCATACAAATTAATTTCTTGGAATTCTTTAATGATTGCTTCTTGCTTTTAAAAGATGTTGCTTCAACACCGAAATGTTCTTATGGTTTGAGCTACTAAAGTTGCATGTGCTATAATTCATTAGGCTGTGAAAGATGAAGTGATTGCAGACCTTGTCAACCAATGCCGATCCAACCAAAAGAAGGTCATGCAATTAGTCAATTCAACTGGGTAAGTATGATTTGTATGAATGTTTTATCTGTGGATAACCTCCGGATTATCCATAGGAATTTGATCTCATCATTTCTTTGTTCAGTCACTGTGAAGCTCTAACAGCCTCATTTTTTCCCTTACAATTTGTTTTCAATTCTAGTGCAGTCTTATTCATGACGAAACACTAGTATTTTACTTTATGGCAAAAGCAACATCATTTCATTATAGGGTTATAACCTACATTTATGCACTTTACCAAAATATGATGTTATTTTGTTCTGACTTATACATGTATTTGCTTTCTTAAATATCTGGACCATAACATGCACAAGTTGTTCCCTTTGCTATGTGGGCAGAGATGAGGAGCTTTTAGGACAAGGTCTTGCACTGAATGATAACCTACAAACCGTGCTTGCAAAACACGATGCGATAGCCTCTGGTTCTCCTCTTCCAACTGAAGCGATAGCCTCTGGTTCTCCTCTTCCAACTGAAGCATTGGAACCACTTCCTGGTCCAAGTACACCTGCTGCACCCATCTCAGCGGTAGCTAATCACTATGAAGATGAAGAGGACGAAGAGGATGATGAATTTACTCAATTAGCTCGCAGGTCTCTAGTCAGCTCTAAGTCCTTTTGCTAATCTTTCGAGTTATAATTTTCTTTGGTATAAAACTTGGTGTTTCTTGTCACAGGAACTCAAAATTCAGAGCAGCAACTTCCGAGAATGCAGAACAACAGGGCTCAAACAACAGCAGCGGAGGAGCAATCATCACCACATCATCGACATCTACAGAAGCCTCATCCTCAGTGGCAAGCAATGAACTAGCCCTAGCCCTGCCTGATCCTCCTGCGCCTGTTAGGACTACCAAAGAACAAGACATGATTGATCTTCTGAGTATCACTTTGTCAACAAATCCCTCCCCACCTCACACTCCTTTGACTCCTGTTGCTACTAATCACAGTGGATCACCATTGCCCGCTTCCCCCACTCCTTTGACACCTCCTGTTGCTTCTAATCACAGTGGGTCACCATTTCCCGCTTCCCCCAATGGACAAGGTTACCCTTACAATACTCAAGTCTTCACCAGTAATGTGCCTTACAACGGCTATGCTGCGCCATGGGCTCAACCTGCACCATCTTATCCTCAGACTCAATACTCATCTAGTTATCCACCACCACCATGGGCTAATCCAAACCCCAACCCTTTCATTTCAACTGGCTACCAAGTTCCGGCTGCTCCTACAAATACTGCAACTCCTTATGTGCCAAGGCAGGACAACAATTCCTTCAGCTCAAGAATTAACAGCATGCCTGCTGCAACCACCGAAGGTGTGAAGGTGAATGCCAACCAGAGGCAGGCTGGGTCCACCGCTTCTAAACCATATGTGCCTTCATACAGACTATTCGAGGACCTGATTGAATTGAGAAATGCTGATGGCAGTCTTAAGGTAAGTGGCACTTCGGCCAATTTGTCAACACCCAGCCAAGGTATGACCAGTGGACGAAAATAAGACCATTATTTGCATTAAATTATTGGATTGCTATTCGCCGGCTGTATGCCTAAGCTTTGTGTATCTGTACTTTTTATTAGTGTTGCTCCTGTTCAGGCATAAAAGAATAAAACATCTAAACACATCTGTACATTTGTATTTACAAGAATGAGATGAATGGCCTCAGTGGTGATTTTACTTGCTGATCTTCATTCTGGAAGAAATCATTCAAGACATGCATTAGTTGTCTGTCACCTGTGTTCATGGAATGCACTGTGATCTTTTTTTTATATAGAGTAACCTCATAAACAGAATGAGACCGTTGCTAGATCAGCAAGACGTTAAATACTAATGTTGAAGTTAATGTGATGTTTGCTGAAATTATTGTGATGTTTAGTAAAATTAAGGTGATGTGTGCTAAAGTTACAGTGATGTTTGTTAAAATTAAGATGATGTGTGCTGAAGTGGCAGCTGGTAAAATACAGCAGAGTGCTCTGTTATTACTGCAGAAATTCCTGTTTTTCTCTCCCATATCCATACAATACTAGAAATCAATTATTGCCTGTCTTCTGCTGGTTCAAATTCTTGTCTACCCGACACTGGAGCTTATAGAGCTTAGCACACAAGATGAAGTACCCATAGTTGATGGCCGCCAACACGGCCAACAACCAGTACACTTTATCAATCCTTGAGTTGTTTATATTGTCAGGCAGCCATGTGGTGGTTCGCCGGACAAGATGGATCACGGCGGTGCTGATGTAGAATCCTATGGCTATGATCAGAGCGATCAGCCCCGTCGCCGTGCTCTTCAATGACTTGGGGAACTCCTGGTAGTAGAATGCTATTTGTCCGGGGAAGTGGAAGGCTTCTCCCAGTCCGGTGAGCGCAAAGGGCAGCAACAGCCACAGCACCGGCATTGGTACCGTCCATCTGGGGTCATCAGTTGCATGGTGAGCTCTCACTATATCGCCTCTCCTCTTCTCGATCAATGCTGACGCTACCATGCTTGCCACGTTGAGCAGGCAACCAACGCCGATGCGCTGGAGCGGTGTCGGGTTGATTCCAGCCAGCCGTTGCAACGCAGGGTAGATGGCGCGATCGAGGAGGGAGAGGGCGACAGCATTGGCTGCGAGAGCGATGACTACCAGTGACCCAGCCGGGATGGAGAAGCGGCGACTGACTGCACGGTCCATGGTGAGAGCCTGTAGGATTGAGAAGTTCATCTGGGTGGCAATGCACACTGTGATGAAGATGGTGGAAGTCCATAATGGTATGATTCTGATCAGGGTTTTGAGATCTTCCACTTGCCGTACTGTGCAGAGTCTCCATGGCTTTGCTATGGAGCCATCTCCATTAGCATCTCCGTCAGTGACCAATGCAGCTCTGTTCAAGAAGCTGCATCCAAGCTAAAAACTTTGAGATCTCCACAAACATCCACTCAATTTTCTTTTGGATTTCTATACAAAATACTCTGCTACAATTACATCAATCTAAATTTCTCTTGTTATCGAACGGTTTAAGATTTTAGGTGGGATCGAATTCATTCATTCATACCTGAAACTCTTTGTAGGAAGTACAGGCGTAACTGGTTGCACTCCATTGCCGATGGCATGATAATACGCGGAGCTGTCATTGGCCGGCTCTAGCTTCCTCTTCTTCAAGGACGCAACGATAACTCGAGCCATGCTGGTGAATGGGCTGCCCTTGATCCTCGTTCTGCGATAGTATCGAAAGCCAAGAAGAAGAGTGATTACAGCCACAGCACTCGCCGCCGCGCACACGCCAAAACCCGTAGCCCAGCTAACATTGTCCTCGATGTAGACGATCACGGTGGCTCCGAGGATGGAGGAGATGGAGAGCAACACCAAATACCAGTTGAAGAACACATTCTGATCCTGTTGATCATCGAACTGGTTGGCTCCCATGGCCATGCTGTTGAACCTTGTTCCTCCAGTGCCTATCGACATCAACGCAACAGCACCGTAGAGGACCGCAAGCTGCCCCAGTGAGGCCGGCTGGCATTCGGTCGATCCAGGAGCACATGGCGGTGGCTGGAGTCCGGGGACGGCGGCTGTGAGTGTGAACATGAGCATGGACTGCATGCAAAGTAACTAAGCCTATCAATCTATAGAACATTGAAAAGATTTCAACAGCGAGTTTTTGGAATGATATGGTTGATTACAATGAGGGAGACAACGGAGGAGAAGACGACGACACGGAAGGAGCCGAAATAGGAATCAGAGAGGATTGCACCGAAGAGTGGGGCGACGCTGGTGCAGCCATTGATGATGCCGGAGATCTGAGCAGCGTCTATGGACTTGACGTTGAAGTGTTGGATGAGGTACACTATGATGTTGTTCACTGCTCCACTGAGCGCCATTGACAACCAGAAGATGTTTCCTGCGTGTGCTTATTGATCAACGAGTTTCATGGATTTGCACGCATGAATGCATGGATAGAAAGTGAGAGAAAGATAGAGACCTGCGATGAAAGGGAAAGTGATCCAACCGCCACCTTTGCCTCGGAGTTGAGATTCACCATCGTGGGACTGAGAAAGAGTGGGGTCCTCGGCTGCCGTTTCTTCTCTCTCTTCCTCCATATCTCTTGGTGGAATCATGGAGAGGAGAGAGAGAGAGAGAGAGACCTCTCAATGGCGAAACTGTGGAGGGGTGATGGGGTTGAGATCATTTGTTAAGTTCAAGATGTTGAATTGTTCTTAGGAGACCGGCTTTGTCGGAACACTTAAATTATAATTACTATTTATTGTTAATTTTTGTTTTACAGTTAACTAAGGTCAAAGGTCTGTTACTTTTTTCGGTTTTGTAAGGCCAATCATTTTGTATAGTTTGACAATTAATCACAAGCATTTCAGAATATTTACAGTGAAATTCTTGTATCAGAATATTTACTGTAAAATCCCTTGATTGAATGCAGCTCCTCCGATCAAGCGGCTCCAACCGGAAACAACCGGAAACCTGATGAAGCGCAACCTTTGAATTCACCTCACGCACACCAAAACGAGAAAATGAGGACGGTGACGCATTTGAGGACGATCAACCTCCCACCCATGGCATGTTACGAGCAGCCTAGATGGATTCATGAAAAAGGAGGCAACATCTCACACAACGAAATGTGCTAAATTGAGAGATGTATTTTATTTTTCTCTTACTGTATGAGCAATATAACGAACTTCTGTTAAGTTAATTAATAAATAAATTATGATTTATTCACTTTATCAAAAAAAAATTAATCACAAGCATTTGTACAATAAATAAAAAGCAAAGCACATCAAGAATTACAAATTAACCCTTGGAACCATAGACAATGAAAAGCATTAGTACAACCAAGAAGTACAGTCTACTACCTACTACTCAGTGTTTGCACCAACAACCACAAGCATATCTCTCTGCTTCTTATAAAGCTTCGCACACAAACAAAAGTAAGCAAAGTTTATGCTCGCCATCACAGTCAGCATCCAGTAAACATTATCGAACCTAGCAGAGTTGACATTATCCGGCAGCCAACTGGTGGCTCGCCGGACGAGCGCCACCACCGCCGTGCTCATATAAAATCCTATGGACATAATCACGGCGACCATCCCCGTGGCAGTGCCCTTCAACGATTTGGGAAACTCCTGATAATAAAACGCTATTTGTCCCGGCAAATGAAAGGCTTCTCCGACTCCGGTGAGGGTGTACGGAATCACCAGCCAGAATGCCGACATGGGCACAATCCAGTCAGGCTGATTCACAGCACTGTGTTGTTTTACAATGGTGGCTCGCTGATGCTCGACAAGAGCAGAGGCGGCCATGGCTGCGATGTTAAAGACCTGACCAATTCCAATGCGTTGGAGCGGCGTGGGCGTATGGCCGGTGACACGGTAGCAAAGAGGGTTGATAGCCCGGTCGAGGATGAAGAGGGTGAGACAAGTGGAGGCCATGGTTGATACGAAGAAGGAGCCGGCAGGGATGGTGAGGTGGGGACCAAGGTGGCGGTTCATGGTGATGCTTTGGAGGGTGGAGAGGCTGACTTGCGTAGCGATGCATATGCTGACGAAGATGGCGGCGGTCCAAAGAGGGATGATGCGGATTAGGGTTTTGGGGTCCTCGACCTCTTGGACAGTGCACAAGCTCCATGGCCGAGCTATGCTTCCGTCTTCTTGTACATCCCCTCGTTCTATCAACGCAGCACGGTTCATGCAACTGCATGCATAAGTACGTACTATTTATTTATAATGAAATCAATATATTATATATATACACATACGCATAATGTATTAATCGTCATTATTTAAGGTTTATGTGGTTAATTATTATGGTTGTCCATTTAGTTTAAATAAAATAAATTTATATTTTCAGTTGAAGTACATTTTTGGTTTGTTAAAATTTAATTTTTTTGAATAAAAAAATTTGACAAACAATCCTTAAATCATATAAAAATGAACAGTTTTACTTTGTAATAATTTTTTTTATTTTTGACAAAAAAATAGGATATATATATATATATATATATATATATATATATATATATATAAAGATTTACATCAAATGTAATATATAAATCTACATACACTAGCGTTAGGATGAGGCGGGCCGCCTCATCTTAACAGTACTTTTATATATAAAAAATATACATAATATATATTATATATTTTATAATCTATTTATATATATAAATTTATCTATATATTTTAGATAATATATATATATATATATATATATATATATATATATATATATATATATATATATGATATAATAAGGCCTTACTTGTAGAAGCGTTCTATTCCCATTTTTTATGGATGGAAAGAGCATTGAAAAATTAATTTAACATCGTGTAATTTTAATTTTCATATAATTTAGGAAATTGTAGAGTCTTTATCTTAATAGGTGAAATTCTAAACCGGTAGGATTTTTATAAATTTTCACCTATTAAGATAAAGACCCTACAAGTTCCCAAATTGTATGAAAATTGGTATGCTACCTTATTTTTCAATGTTATTTCCATTCATACTACGATTCCTCAAAACACCGCGCAAAGAGGCCAAATAGAGACAACTACATTTGATAAAATAAGATCAATCAGAAAGATCATGCCTCAGATATAATTGATAATAAAAATATTACAATCAGGCGACTGGACATCCGGCTTACCTGATTGTAACATTATTTATATATAATGTTGTTAACTTAATGTTTTCATTCAGATCCAAGAGTTTATAATTCATTCTGATGACCAAACACATACCAAAAGCTAGAAGAAGGTGGCTGATCAGCTCTCTCCGACGGTCCATGGTAGTACGCAGCTGCCGTCGCCGCTGCCATCGGCGGAGGCAACGCAAGCTTCCTCTTCCTAAAACTAGCCACGGTGACGCGCGCCAAAGCTGTGAACGGGCTCCCTTCTGGTACCGGACGGCGATAATACTTCACTCCTAACAACAAAGAAAGAACAGCAAGAGCATTCACTGCTAAACATATCCCAAATCCAAGCTCCCAGCTAACGTTATCTTCAACGTACACGACCACAGTGCTTCCAATGGCCGCCGCGCTGTAGAGAACGATGAAGTACCAGTTGAAGAACACGTCCTGGTCCTCCACTTTGGTGAACTGGTCAGCTCCCATGGTCATCGTGATAAACCTTGTACCACCCGTCCCAACGGCGTAGAAGGCCATGGCAGTGTACAAGAGTGCAAGTTGGCCACCGCTCGCCGGAGTTTCAGAATTCGATGGTCTCAATGCTTTGATGCTTGCTGTGAGTGTGAGCATTGCCATAGACTGCATGTGGCCAAAGATTGTTGTTCATTAGGGTTTTAGTGTTAAGAAGAGGAAAATAATGCATTTACCAAGAGAGTGTGTGTACGAATAGAGTGGCGACGGAGGAGAAGGTGACGATGGGGAAGCAGCCGAAGAAGGAGTCGGAGAAGATGGCGCCGAGGAGAGGAGTGAGGCTGGAGCAGCCATTGATGATGTTGCCGAGTTGAGCTGCGTCTATGCTCTTGAAGTTGAAGTATTTGATGAGATATACTATGAAGTTGCCTATTGATCCACTTAAGACCAGTGACATCCCGAATACGTTCCCTTTGTATAATTATAAGTTCAAGAGAAACTTCATTAATTTCAGCTTAATTTCAAATGAGTCATATATATATAGATAGAGATCAGAAGTATGTATATATGCTCATGTACGTACCTATGATGAAGGGAAATGTTATCCATCCTCCTTGTTTTGGAGGTGCTTGTGATTCTTGAATACCATCATCTTGTTCCTTGGTAGCCATTGATCGACAAGCACTTCAGATTGTGAAGCAGAGAACTAGAGATATGGAGCATGGGAGGCTTTAAAGTCAGAAAAGGTTTGGAACAGTGATCTTGATAATGTTAATTAGACAGCAAGTGAGCCAAAATCATGAGATGAGATGAGACATGAGAACTACTGGGATCAACCTCTTCACCTAACTCGTGTGAAATACAGGTCGAAACATTAAATGAATAAGATATGGATATAGGCCAGACTGGTGTTATAAAGCTCTAACTATATACACACAGGGTCCAAGAAAAGATCAGACTATTTGGATTTATTATACACAGTTTTAACCTACATTTTTTTAAACAACTGTTTTCAAATGAATTTATAACCTTTTGGTCACTTGATCATAACTTTACCATTGCGCCTAGGTTTTTTTTTTTGTTTTAGCTCCCTAGGCACTCACTCTAATATATAAAACCCACAACTAATTCTCATAAAAGAATCCTATATTAATTTGGAGCAGCAGTTTTATAATGAAAGGAACACGTCTGACAGGGTCTGGTATTTGATTCTCCCACTACCCACTTGCTAGTTATGCTTTGTTCCTTCCTTTTCCATCCACCCACACTGCAATGAATCAATTCCATTTTATTTTAGTATTTATTAAATTTATATTTTTATAATAATTGGATAAATCATTTTCATTATTCAATTTTAAAAAGTTTGGTACATAGAAGACGGCCGATAAATTCGGTCAAAGGACATAATAATTCTTACAACATATTTTCAAAGTTCTATATATGCACATATATATATGTTATACATCATAGTTACACAACATGTATGTGTGGTTATTCAATGCATGCAGAATTGGGGTTGTTTGCAGCACTCTTATAATGAAGAGGAACTCGTTTGATAGTGATTTCAGTGTGACAAAAGACAGGTTTTGGTATTTTGTGCTTGGAAATGGTGGAGCTTTTGATCAATGGATTGATGTGGTTGGGCCCTCCCACTCACACCTATGCTCCTTTTTTCCTCCACTAACTGCAATAAATCAGCTCCATTTTTTTAAATAAAAATTGATAAATCATATTCTATTAATATTAAATATTAGAGGTATACTTTTTGATAAAATGAATCAATTCCTTTTTAATTTTATTTTTTTAATAAAGGTGGACAAACTAATTAAGGCATAATTTTGGGAGGGTGTGTGTGGTACCAAATTTGGGAGAAAAACTTTCTTAGAGCCGGCTTCATCTATTATTGGGTGAGTCTTCCATCCATCTCTTGACACGTGGTATATTCATTAAATGTTCTGAAAAACCAAAGTTGGTCTTTTGGAGAAGAAATATCGGCGGGTTGTCGGTGAGAAAGCCACTGTTCTGGCCACCATTGTTAGTTTCATTTTAATTCTTACATCATGTTTACACAACATATGATCTCATCCCAAAGTTCTATATTCATAGATATATATACTTAAAGATTTTAATTTTTTTTAATAAAGGTGGATAAGTTAAGGCATAATTTTCAGAGGGAGTGTAATTAATAGTCAATTTTCATTGTTAGTTTCATTTAATTTTTACATCATGTTTACATGATATGGTCTCATCTAAAGTTCTATATGCACAAATATACATAAAAACATACATAAATGTGTAATATTCATTTTCCATAGAAGTGGATGATAAATCATTATTCGATTAGATAAAAAAAAAGTTACAAACCAACTTATAAAAAGAAATAAGTATAAGTGGAAAAGGATAAGTTTAAGCTAGAAGTTGTGGCACTAATGAAAATATCATAATAAAGGTTTTCCAATTAACTATAACTTTAACCAAATGATAATTAAAGTTACAAAATGTATAAGGAGTATAAATTTTAGTTTGTATATATATATATATATATATAGGAAGAGAAGAAGAAAGACAAAACATCACTGGTCCAATCCACCAATTATTGAGAGATAGAATTAATCCAATGCCCAATGTTAAATAAGAACAAAAAAATTGAAAAAAAACTAGAGTATAAGTCTGGCTTAGATGCTTATGCTTGCACTCTCCACTGGTTAAACAATCCATCTAGTTCATGATGCGTCTATACTGACGGAACTCAATAATAATAATAATAATAATAATAATAATAATAATAATAATAATAAAATTTAAAGATGAGAAAAATAATATAATTCTCACTAGTTTTTATAAAATATTAAAAGAATGAAAATTACACTTCCCAAGAGGCATGACCAAAAGGACACTATTTTACAATACACCCTTTCAAATGAAAAGACACAACTATGTATCAAACGATATGACCTTACAAGTAGATGCCTACATTCCCCTTTGAATCTATTCACTAGAGTAAACTCTAAGCTTTCTTCTAAACTTTCTAAATATTTCAAACTGTAGAGCCTTGCCGAAGATTTCAACTATTTGATCACCTGATTTGCAATATTGTAGCTCAACTAATTTATTCTTGATTTAATATCAAGAATGCTGAGCTGGGTTTACTGAGCTGGAGTGCTGAGCTGGCACCCACGTGCTCGAATTCAGTGGCTTGCTCTCCAAGCCTCACCCCAGTCTCCAGACCCTATAAATACCCCTCCCTCCCAGTTAAAAGGCAATTCATCTTGGATCCGGCGAAGCCCTGCTGCTCTGGGGACTGGAGTCATCTTCTCCATCTTCTCCTTCTTCTCCTCTTCCATTTTCTTTCCCTAGAGCTCATTAATGGAGCTCCAACTTGTAGATATGAAGGAGATTTAGTGGATTTTGCCTCCATGAAAGGGGCTCGTGGTTTGGTATTCTCTGTTTTTTGGAGTTCTTCTCCTTGATTCTTTGGTTCTTCTTCTTCCCACCTCAAATATAAATTTAAATGTTGTTTGAAATTGGGGTTTGATCCGAATTTTGAACTAACATATATATATATATATATATATATATATATATATATATATATTCAGAAAAGGCAGTGTGGATCATTTAAAAAGATAAAGCAACTTTATATCAACATTTTTTTAAATAAAGAATAAATTAATAAAAACATATATATATATATATATTGAATTTACCCAACATCCTTGAAAGGAACAGACACACTATCCTCCAAAAGTGGCACTGGTTGGTAGCTAGTGGAGTGCTAAATTTGAAAGGAGTATATTCAATTTATGTGTTACTGTGTCAGATTATTCAACATGCTTATGCTTGCACTCTCCACTGGTTAAACAATCCATCTAGTTCATGATGCGTCTATACTGATGGGAACGCAACAACAACAACAACAACAACAACAACAACAACAATAATAATAATAACTCAAAGATGAGAAAAATAATTTATAATTTTCACTAATTTTTATAAAATATTCCAAGAATGAAAATTACACTTCCCAAGAGGCATGACCAAAAGAACACTATTTTAACATACACCCTTTCAAATAAAGAGACACAACTATGTATCAAAAGATATGACCTTATAAGTAGATGCCTACATTCCCCTTTGAATCTATTCACTAGAGTAAACTCTAAGCTTTCTTCTAAACTTTCTAAATATTTCAAACTGCAGAGCCTTGCTGAAGATTTTAACTATTTGATCACCTGATTTGCAATATTGTAGCTCAACTAATTTATTCTTGATTTAATATCAAAGATAATGATATTATTAAAGGAAAGATTTGTATCTACATCTCACTTAGAATATTCTCTTATTCTTTTAAGGGTTTCCAAACATATGTACACTAGACTCTAGTTGGGTTTTCCGAACATATGTACACTATCTAGAGGCTTCTACTGAAGTCTATATATTGTAATTAATTGTACATATTGTATATACTCTACAATTCCTTTTACTTTTCATGGTATCAAAGCTAGTCAAGCAAACACTTTCTTTTCCCCTTTGAGACTTGTGCATATACCCACTGGTCGCCTTTCCCAGCCCTCATTCCTGCTGACCTCCTCTCCGTGTCCCCTCACCTCCTCTCTCGTGCTGCTCCCATTCATGTCAACTTCTTTTTGCTTTATCTTCGCCTCTTCTTCCCGATCGTTGTTGCACCTCTTCTTCCTCCGCGTCCCTCTCCTCTTTTTCTTCCTAGGCCTGAAACTCCAAACCACCAAACCGCCCAAACCTCTTCAAACTATTCTGCCGAAACCGTTGGTTTTTCAAACCGTCGAAACCGAAAATAAATTGGTTTGGTTTGGTTTGAAATCGATTAATATTCGGTTCGGTTATGTTTGAAATTTTAGAAATGCGGTTTGAACTGAACTAGACCGTATATTTCCACTTTTAATGTAATTGAACCAACATATGTCATCCGACTTGGGTTAACCTTGTAGGGATTGGTATGAGATGAAAGAAGATAATCATAATTTGATTATGATTTGATATTTGAATTTGAATTCGATCAAGATTCATCTCATAGGGATAATTATAAAAAGTTTATGATTTATCTCACACTCTCATCTATATAAGGAGAGATATGTTGAGAGAATAGATATGTAATTATGATTTATTTTTCAAACCGCGATTCAAACCTAACTGAACCGCAAACCGAACTAGTTTGGTTTGGTTTCATTTTTCAAACTGTTCGGTCTGGTTTAGTTTGATTTTTTTCAAACCGAAAAATACCGGTTTGGTTTAGAAATTCGTCCAAACCAACCCAAATCGAGCCGATGTCACCCCTACTTCTTCCATTACTTCCTGAGCGTCACAGCTCCTCTTCTCCTTATGCGTTGCTCTCCTCTTATTCTTCCCTACTTCTCGAGCGCCACCCTCCTCTTCTCGAGTAGAGCACAAAGCCTCTTCTTTCAAGCATCGCCATGCAACCACCTCTTATTCACGCGCACCATTCTCCTCCCCTTCTTTCCCTAATCCCTCTCATTGGTGACATCGCCGCTTCATGATCGCGAGATAAGAAATCCACGAGCTTACTTATTGAATTTAGAGGAAGGTTGTGGCCAATCACATGTAGGTTCATCAAGGTAGCTCCCTCCCAGTATCAATGCGCTGATATCTCACCAAGCTGCTCCCCATAGCCTAATTTCGGAGTCTTTCTTCCAAATTAATGACTCTTCACCCGCCATGAGTTTGTCGAGGCGTATTAAAAGAAAGATTTGTATCCAGATCTCTCGTAGAATATTCTCTTAGGGGTTTCCAAACATATGTACACTAGACTCTAAAGGCTTCTACTGAAGTCTATATATTTTTAATTAATTGTATATTGTGTATATACTCTACAATTTCTTTCACTTTTCAGATATCTTATCTCTCTATATATACTTGTTGGAACGCCTTGTGTATGATTTCCTTGTTGATGTGTTTTTCATGAATTTCATCAAAGGATATAGGTGTTTTATGAGCATTAACAGCACCAACAATTCCTTTGTATTCCTCACTAAGGCTATCAAGAATTTTATCAATGTGATCTTCTTCATCAACGGGTTTTTCAAGAAGGGGCAACTTATTCAGCCTGATTCTTGATAAATTGCATATATTCAAAGATCTTCTTAGATCCCTTGACACAGTTCTTCAATTGGTTCTTGATATGTTTGATGTGACCATGGATGGGTAGAGAGGCTATACCAAGGAGTGCACCAAAAAGAAGATGATCCTGACGCTTCCATGTTGTGTATGTTGGATTTGGAATCGGGGTACCATTATTGGTGACGATTGGTGTTGGATTAGGATGAGAACCCTCGAGAGAGCCATAGAGATCATATTCTTCTAATAGACTTTGGATTTAAAGGCTCCACATGATGTAGTTAGTGGTGGTTAGTTTTGTGATGTTTGTAGGGTGTAACAAGAGGATTGTTTGGGTTGTGGGTATTTGGAATGGTGGTATGGGTAATGGAAGATGCAAAGGTATCTTTGGACGTCATTATGGTTGAAGAACGTGGAGAATTATGAGAAAAAAAAAGAGAAAGAGGGGGAAAGAAACCAAGTCAGGAGCAAGACTGCACTTATACCATAAAGAAATGAAAAATAGTGGCTTATTTTCCATTGAATAAGGTTGATGTATATATATACACGTACAATATGTGATTGGATTGTGTTCCCAATCTTATCGAATGATCAATCAAATATTCTAAATCTAGCTAATTATCTAATCTATAAGATTTGTTGTAAATTCAATACCAATTCAAAATAAGAACTAATAAGATATTACAAAAATGCACAAATGAATAATGAATAAACGAATTCCTTTAATAGTAATTAACTTCATTATGCTACTATACAAGAAATTTCTTTGATGGTAACTTCATTATCCTTCTGCTCTATGTTGATGACATGCTCATTGTTTGGAAAAATTAAAAATGTTTTGATTCGCAAGTTAAAGGGGGATTTATCTAGATCCTTTGACATGAAGGATCTTGGTGAAGCACAACAAATCTTAGGAATGAGAATTTTGCGTGACAAGAAAGGAAAGCTAAGAATATACGGTTGTCACATGAAATATATGTTGAACGGGTACTTAATTGAAAGGTTCAACATTAAAGCTAAGAAAATACATGTGCCCCATAACAGAAGAAGATAAGGAGAAGATAAGCTATATTCCTTACTCATTGGTAGTTGGTAGTTTCATGTATAATGGTTTGCACAAGACCAGATATTGCTCATACAGTTTGTGTTGTGAGCAGATTTCTCTTAAATCCAAGTAGAGAGCATTGGGAGTTTGTCAAATGGATACGCAGATACTTGAGGGGGACATCAAAAGCTTGTTTGAGTTTTGGTAGCTCAAAGATGATCTTGGTGGGGTTTACTGATACAGATATGATAGGTGATACTAATTATAAAAAGTCTCTATGAGGGTATGTCTTTATCTTCGCGGGTTGAGCCGTGTTTTGGCAATCTAAACTACAAAAGTGTGTTGCTCTCTTCACAACCTAAGATGAATACATTACTGCAACAGAGGCAGGAAAGGAAATGGTGTGGATAAAAAGCTTTCTTTAAGAATTGTGACAAAAACAAGAGGACTATATATGTAGTGTTTTGTGACAATTAGAGTACTATTGATCTGAGTAAGAATGCTAAATATCATTCTCGCACTAAGCACATCGATGTCTATTATCATTTGATCTGTGATGCCCTTGAAGAACATATGTTCAAAATTGAGAAAATTCATACTAAGACAATCCTTCAGATATGTTGACAAAATGGCTTCTGAAGAGAAATTAAGCTTGAGATATGCTCATGGTTGATTTGAATGGACTCTAAATGCATATTTCCCAATTGGTCTTGAATAAGGAGATTGTTGTGGACAAAGTCCAAGACCAACACAGGTGGATACTCCTAAGTCCAGATCAGAGTATGGCTGAGAGATACAGCCAAACTGTTGGAAAGTAGATCCGAGCTGTGGCCGAGATATAGCCGAGCTGAGGTTGAGCTCCTAGAAAGTAGAGGACAGAGCTAAGATTGAGCTCCTAAAAAATAGAGTCTCCTAAAAAGTAGATAAAACGGTAGGCAATCAAAAAGGGGAAAGTAAGAATAAGAAGGAAGTTGAAGGAGCTAGGGATTTGAAAGCATTCTTAGTGGGCTTCTTTACGACAATGAGGGTATTGGAGTCAAAGAGATAGTCCCACATCGGATGGTCACAAAAAATGAAATGGGCTTAAATGTAGTGAGAGGGGCCAAGCCATAGCCTGAAGGCTT
Organism: Dioscorea zingiberensis; assembly: GCA_026586065.1. Taxonomy (NCBI): domain Eukaryota; kingdom Viridiplantae; phylum Streptophyta; class Magnoliopsida; order Dioscoreales; family Dioscoreaceae; genus Dioscorea; species Dioscorea zingiberensis. The sequence goes on along the minus strand of CM048820.1, from coordinate 65,141,640 downwards.
TTGGTGTAATAGGACCCCAAATCATGAAAATTTAATATTAACTATCATCCAACCCAAAGTGGGTTAAGATGCTAATGAAAAAATTAATATGGTATCAGAGCTATCTACTTAATAGCACTAGATTCTGGGACTCACCCTCTATAGTTTTTTCAATCAGGCAAGCTAATTAAAAAGACGGCATCTGACGTGGCAAGCAGGTGGTGGCCTCTGACCTCGCAAGTCGGATCTCTGACCTGATATGAGTTTAAAAAAAAATGTAAATTTCAACTGGCTCAATAAAAGCCCAAGTGAACTTGAGGGGGGGTGTTGGAGTTAAAGAGATAGTCCCACATCGGATGGTCACAAAAAATGAAATGGGCTTAAATATATATAGTAAGAGGGTCCACACCAATAGCCAAAGGCTTTTGGTGTAATAGGACTCTCCAAATCATGGAAAATTAATATTAAATACCATTCTATCCAAAGTGGAGTAAGATGCTAATGAAAAAATAAACAAAGGGATCTCACACCGCTTTGGTCTCCATCATCAAGAAGATAAGCATTACTCTTCTGATTGTTGTTAGAGTTTCAATGATCAAAACTTGTATCTTTTTGGTTGATTTTCTCCTTGTATTGGTACGATCTCAAGTTAGAGTATCAACATGAGATCTAAAACTCTATATTTCTTTTGATTTTTGTGGATTGTTTGTTTGCCGATGTCGCGTGGTTTCTCCCTTGATTTTGGAGGGTTTTCTATATAACATGTGATGTGTTGCCTCTTTGTTTTATTTCTTTTTTATGGTTGCATCTCTCCTCTGAGCTTTTCGATTCTATATATGTTCCATCCTTACACACCGGCTAGATGCTTGGTCCTTGGATGATTCCCAAACATATATACTACTCATTTGGTCACCCTCCTTAATTTAAGGACGTTTAAATAAATAAAAAATAAAGAAACTGCCGACAAGGGGTATATTCAAGACGTTTAATTGTTCTTAATTAGGAGACCGGCTTTGTCGGAACATTTGAATTATAATTACTATTTATTGTTAATTTTTGTTTTACAACTCAAGATCAAAGGTCTGTTGCTTTTTTGGTTTTGTAAGGCCAAATCATAGTGTATAGTTTAAAAGAGGGAACCATAAACAATCACAAGCATTTGTACAATAAATAAAAAGAAGAGAACATCAAGAACTACGAACCACCCTTGGTACCATAGACAATCAAAAGCATTAGTACAACAAATAAAAAGAAAATAACATCAAGAAGTACAAATTCCCTCTCTCTACTACCTACTACTACTACTCCGTGTTTGCATCAACAACCACACGCATATCTCTCTGCTTCTTATAAAGCTTCGCACACAAACAATAGTAAGCAAAGTTTATGCTCGCCATCAAAGTCAACATCCAGTAAATATTATCTAACCTTGCAGAGTTGACATTATCCGGTAGCCAACTGGTGACTCGTCGGACGAGCGCCACCACCACCGTGCTCATATAAAAACCTACGGACATAATCACGGCAATTATCCCCGTCGATGTGCCCTTCAACGACTTGGGAAACTCATGATAATAAAATTCTATTTGTCCCGGAAAATGAATGGCTTCTCCGACTCCGGTGAGGGCGTACGGAATCACCAGCCAGAACGCCGACATGGGCACAATCCAGTCAGGCTGTTTCACAGCATTGTGTTGTTTTACAATGGCTGCTCGCTGGCGCTCAACAAGAGCAGAGGCGGCCATGGCTGTGATATTAAAGATTTGACCAATTCCAATGCGTTGGAGCGGCGTGGGCGTATGGCCTGTGAGATGGTGGCAAAATGGATAGATAGCGCGGTTGAGGATGAAGAGGGCGAGACAAGATGAGGCGATAGTTGAGACAAAGAAGGAGCCGGCGGGGATGGTGAGTTTGGGACCGAGGTGGCGGTTCATGGTGATGCTTTGGAGGACGGAGAGGCTTGCTTGAGTGGCGATGCAGAGGCTGATGAAGATGGTGGAGGTCCAGAGAGGGATGATGTGGATTAGGGTTTTGGGGTCCTCGACCTCTTGGACAGTGCACAAGCTCCATGGCCGAGCTATGCTGCCGTCGTCTTGTACATCCCCTTCTTTTATCAACGCAGCACGGTTCATGCAACTGCATGCATAAGTACGTACTATTTATTTATAATGAATTTCAGTATGTTATATATGTAAACACACACATAATGTATTAATTAATGATCATTATTTAAGGTTTATGTGGTTATTATGGTTGCCCATTTATTTTAACTCAAAGAAATTTATATTTTCAGTTGAAGTACATTTTTGGTTTGTTAAAAATCAATTTCTTAGAACAAAAAAAATTGAAAAACAATCCTTAAATCATATAAAAATGAACAGTTTTAATTTGTATTAATTTTTTTTATCTTCGACAAAAAAATATAGGATATATAAAGATTTATATCAAATTTAATATATATATATATATATACATATATGATAAATCAATATTCTATGTATTGTGTATCAATGATACAGAACATGCTTGCACTCTACTTCTGTCTTTGCGTCCATTGCAAGGCTACTTTCTCTTTTTCTCATAAGTCATGATGTATAATATACTGAAATTCATTATAAATTATAAATAAATAGTACTTACTTATGCATGCAGTTGCATAAGTACGTACAATTTATTTATAAATAAATAGTACATACTTATGCATGCAGTTGCGTAAGCCGAAGGTTTCACATAGTACTCTTGATTGAAAAATCAATCTAAATTATTTCGTACCCTTCACTCGATGAGAAAATGGGTCAGATTCTACGGGATTAACAAACCTATGGAACTTAAGGAATGATGGAAGGGAATAGAAATAGAAGGAAAGAAAATCAAAATGAAATAAAGAATAAAATAAAAAAATATAAGTAAATATAAATAAATTAAGTAGATTAAGTAGAAGATAGAAGAGCCCAGATTTCAAATGAACAAATTCAAACTCGAAAAAAATCTTTCTGATTCTCGAAAAATGAGGGGCAAGGGGATTGATCAAAAAAGATCTCTTCTTCTTATTATAAGTTACAAGATAATGATTTGATCCGCATATGTTTGATAAAAAGAATAATCTTCTCCTTTCAATTGGAACATGAAAACCTGACTGAATTGGTCTTAGTTACTCTTCGGGACGGAGTGAAAGAAGGGACGAGATTCTCAAACCAATAAAAGGATCCAATTACTTGGAAATGAGACTTGAGGATCAATAAAAACTATAAGAATCTATTACAAAACTAAAATGTTAGCAATTAATAAAGTAATAACTATAAGAATCTATTACCATTTATAATGCCTATCTTAATGTTTTCATTCAGATCCAAGGACAAAACACATACCTAAATCTCGAAGAAGGTGGTTGATCAGCTCTCTCCGACGGTCCATGATAGTACGCAGCCGCCGACGCTGCCGTCGGCGGCGGCAACACAAGCTTCCTCTTCCTAAAACAAGCCACGGCGACGCGCGCCAACGCCGTGAACGGGCTCCCTTTTGGTACCGGCCGGCTATAATACTTCACTCCTAACAACAAAGAAAGAAGAGCAAAAGCATTCACTGCTAAACATAACCCAAATCCAAGCCCCCAGCTAACGCTATCCTCAACGTACACGACAACAGTGCTTCCAAAGGCCATCGCGCCGTAGACAACGATTAAGTACCAGTTAAAGAACACGTCCTGGTCCTCCACTTTTGTCAACTGGTCAGCTCCCATTGTCATCGTGACAAACCTCGTACCACCCGTCCCAACGGCATAGAAGGCCATGGCAGCGTACAAGAGTGCAAGTTGGCCACCGCTCGCCGGAGTTTCAGCATTCGGCGGTCTCAATGCTTTGATGCTTGCTGTGAGTGTGAGCATTGTCATAGACTGCATGTTGCCAAATATTGTTGTTCATTAGGGTTTTAATTAGGGTTAAGAAGATCTAGGAAAATATATAATGCATTGTCTAGGGAGAGTGTAAGTACTAAGAGAGTGGCGACGGAGGAGAAGGTGACGACGGGGAAGCAGCCGAAGAAGGAGTCGGAGAAGATGGCGCCGAGGAGAGGAGTGAGGCTGGAGCAGCCATTGATGATGTTGCCGAGTTGAGCTGCGTCTATGCTCTTGAAGTTGAAGTATTTGATGAGATATACTATGAAGTTGCCTATTGATCCACTTAAGACCAGTGACATCCCGAATACGTTCCCTTTGTATAATTATAAGTTCAAGATATATAAGTTTCATATATAGATAGAGAAGTATGTATATATGAACATATATATTCATGTAATTGTACGTACCTATGATGAAGGGAAATGTTATCCATCCTCCTTGTTTTGGAGGTGCTTGTGATTCATGAATATCATCATCTTGTTTCTTGGTAGCCATTGATCCACAAGATCGACAAGCACTTCAGATTGTGAAGCAGAGAACTAGCTAGAGATGGAGCATGGGAGGGTCTTTAAAGTCAAGAAAATTAGTTCATTTGGAAAAGTGATATTGATAACGTTAGTAATTAGACAGCAAGTGAGTCAAAATGGAAGGTCTGTGACACTGATATGGATTAAGCAGAGCCTCTCATTCACCAAAAAAGTGGATCATATTGATGAGATGGGCCACTGGAATCAACCATTTCACCTAACTCGTGTTCCCTGTTGAAATACAAGTCAAAAAGAAACATTAATAATAACGTGATCAGTAATTGATGCAGTTATATATCATGCAAACAAACAGTATATATATTTAAATTAAGCTGAAATGAAGCATACAGACATTATCAGATGCTGAAATCGATCTCAAGATGATGAATTAGCTATTACTGACAAGTGACAAGAAGTGTGTGGTTCTTGATCAATTAATCGTGCAAAATTGTGGTTATTTGATTATCTTACTTGGGAGTAGTAGCACTTTTATAATGAAGAGGTGCACAATAGACTAAACCGCTTGTTGAAGGAAAAGAGGGCTTAGTTTTGTAATCTTTTGTTCTTATTTTTAATTAATTAAGCAATGTACTGAAACTTTATCTTACTAAATAACACTGTGGTTTATTCATTTCATCAAAAAAATAAAAAATATAATGAAGAGGTGCACGTCTGAGAGTGATCATTTCAGTGTGACAAAAGACGCACGGGTTCTGGATCTGGTGTTTGATTCTCCCACTCACACTTGCCAGTGATGCTTCCATTCACTGCAACCAATAAGTTATATTTTTTATTTATTTTAGAAAAATAAATAAATCACATTTGTCTATTTAATTTAAAAAGTTTAGGTACATAAAGACGTACCAGTAGCATGAATATCAGTTCCATCTTAATTCATAGCCATATTATATTCGTGGAGAAGAATTTAAAATACAAGGGATTTACGAAAGAAAAATATCAGAAGTGAAAGAAACTCTTCGGTCAAATATAAATATTTTGAGATTAAAAAATATTTTTTCCTTTTAATAATTTAAACTCCAACGCTTCCAGATTTGTCTCATTATGGTATTAATAATCCTCATTAAAATTGGACACACACACATGTCCCTTTTAAGTTCCTACCAAATTCAATGCATGTCAGGAGTCAATCTATAGTGGTTGGTAGATGCGGTCAAAGCTACATACATATTTACTGTCATTTTGGAGTACTTTTTCCAATTTGAGGCATTTCCATGGCTTTGATTTTACAGTACTCCAGTCCAGTGGAGTCATAATATACTAGCTAATATCCTTTTCACATTCTCTCATTCCTTACCTCTGATATTTTAACTTCTGATATTTTTCTTTCGTAAATCCCTTGTATTTTAAATCACATTTTAAGGGTTTTTAAATGTTTTTTGGAGTTTAAAATGAATTAAAATAAGAGAAAATTCTTTATAAGTCTCTGACACTGTTTCCAATGACCTCAAAATTAAACACACACACAACACTAAATAATAAATAAACACCCCTAAGAACTTTAAGACAATTTTGACACTATTTTAAGGACTAATAGTTAATTAACTATTAAAACAAAACAAGAAAAAAAATCTAGCTGCCGGTTTAACTCGCTAGCTAGGATACTTTGTGGGTCGTGCCATACCTTTGCTTGGACGGCACACACAGGCAATATAGCACAGACCCAACATGGGCTTGTGCCTAGGTTGTGCCTAGGCACAACTCTATCACTATAGTGTCGGGTCATGCTTCGGCAAGAGCCATTCAAGATGGATTGGGCTAACATGGCCCGGTTGACACCTCTAGTGTGATTAGATGACTCTCGCTCACAATTGCTAGTGATGCTTTGTTCCTTCTTTTTGTCTTCAATTCACTGCAATGAATCAGTTCCATTTTAATTTTTACACCATATCGATCTAGACAAGATATAATCTCATCCCAAAGTTGAATACATGTACGCACATATCCAAGTACTAGAGAGGACTCCTTGTGCAACCCGCTCGAGATGACCTTTGAGAATGACTAGAGTACTTACCCGCATCGTGAACAACAATTTCATGTTTGTGATTTCCATATTTAATTTCTTATAAAAACTAGGTGTTATATATGCGGAAAGTAAGATATGTGATTGTATGCAACTTACAACTATGATCCTCACACCTTTGATCAAGCTGTTCAAGCAAAGCACTGGAAAGCTGCAATGGAGGAAGAGCTCTCATGTATGCATCTTTAATGGCGCACAATGGAGCGCTCCTCTATCCACTGAGCGCCCATTAGAAGCGCTCAGTGGGGATTCAGCGCTCAATTGTGAGCCCCTCTTGTATTTGTTTGTGATAGGGATGAAAGTAATAAGACACCTGGCAGTCATCCAAATAAACCACGTGTAGTCATCTAGACAAACCACGTGTCAGAGCAGACATTCAGGAGATCATATTGGTGTTACAGTATACCATCCCGATATGAACGGCTCACCAGATCGGATCGACACATCACGAAGCGCCATACCGATCCGATATGAATGGCCGATATGACGAAACCGCTGTGAGATATATCGGGATCGGGAAGAAGCTTATCAAACCTGCTTGGACATAACAAGAACCCAGAATTATATGCATCGCCTTCAGTCTTCTAGAAGAAGGACAGCTGTGGACAGCCTGGCATCTAGAAGATTCTAGAATAATTACAACAGGAGACAGCTCAGACGCTTAGCTGGCGCTTAGTTGGATTGACAGCTGGCAGACACGTGACTAAATTGAGAAGCGTGCTCAGCACGCGACCCATGCCTATAAAAGGCAAGGATCACAGCTTATTTGGGCATCGAGAGATCCAGGCAGCGAAGCTCTGTCAAATTGGAAATAGGATCTACTTTTTCCTTTCCCGCTTTCCATTTGAAGAATGGCTATAGAGTCTTCTGTATTCTTGATCATTCATAGTGGAAACTCTTTCTCCCGTGATTTTTCCCCCGTTTCTTAGGGGTTTTTCCACGTAAATTTGGCCTTTCTCTTTCTTGCTTGGATTCTCTTTCGATTTCTCGCTAGGATAGCCACCCTATAAATACAAATTCAATTGTTAGGCCGAAATTGGGCCCTAAATCCAATTTTAGTACTAACAGTTTGTTTTTTTGTTTTTTTGTTTTTGTTTTTTTGTTTTTTTTGCAAAACCGTTTTTTATTAAATGGTTTTTTAATAACACTTGCTTAAAAATAAAATTAATAAAATTTTAAATATTTGATTAATATGTTTTTAAATGCATTTTAATTTTATGCATTCTAAATTTTTTCTTAAAAAATAACCACGATTAAAAATGAAATTAATGTATTTTTAATGTATTGTTATTATTATGTAATTTGATTGTTTATATAATTTTTAATTAATGTGTTTTATTATTTATGAAATATTTTAATAATTTATTTTATAAAGTGGATTTTATAATATATTAATTAATTGTTTTTATTAAATAATAAAAATATTTTTATGAGATAAATACATTTATAATGAAATATTTATTATGAAAAAATAAAATGGTAGTGGGTCCCATATCATAGCTCTCATAGTAGGGATAGCTTAATACATATGGGGTTAATAGGTGGATGATGCGGCATGAACATTGAGCTCTCCAAAAGCTCAACTATTGAAGATACTCTTAGAAAGAGTGTAATCTGGGAACAAACAGAACCACCTCATGGGAAGAAAACAATAGGATTAAAGTGGTTGTACAAGACCAAATATCATGCAGATGGAAATATAAAGAAATACAAGGCTCGGTTAGTAGCTAAACGGTATTCTCACCTATGGCAAGGTTTGAGACTCTGAGGTTTTTCTGGCAGTGGGCACACAAAATGAAATGGTCGATTTACCAGTTGGACGTGAAGTCAGCTTTTCTGAATGATGAATTACAAGTGAAGTGTATGTTGATCAACCAGAGAGTTCCATTGTTCAAGGGTGTGAAGGCAAAGTCTACAGGTTAAGAAAAGCATTGTATGGCTTGAGACATGCTCCAAGATCTTGGTATATATATATATAGCAAGATAGACAAGTATTTCCAGCAGAATGGTTTTGAAAGGAGTGAATATGAGCCAAACTTTATACAAAAGGAAATTAATACAGTGATGATGAAATGTTATTGGTATGCTTGTATGCGGATGACATCATGTATATGGGTTCAAATGTCAAGTTGTTGAAGAATTTAAGCATGAAGTGATGAAAGCTTTTGAAATGACTGATCTTTGGCTGCTGAATTAATTTCTTTGTTTGGAGATAAAACAAAGTTTAGAGGGAGTATTTGTCTCACAGAAGAAGTATGCAGACATTCTAAAATGATTTAATTTGCAGTATTGCAAAACATCATAAACTCCAATGAATACATGAGTTGAAAAACTTCAGTTAAATGATGGTACAGGAGATACCAATGAAAAGAATTCTCAAAGCTTAATTGGTGGACTGATTTATCTCACTCACACACGTCCAGATTTTTTTTTTAATAGATAAACCATATTTTTTTATTATGAGAAAGAGTTAACATAGTTTGACCTGTACTGGGTTCAATAGCTACATAGATTGAGCCCCTATTGGGTTTGGTACATAGAGATGTGATATCCTGTTAGTTTTGAGAGGATTAAGCAAAAAAAAAAACACCAAATTTCTTCAAAGAACTAGGGGAAACACAACTCTCTTCTTTCTTTCTTATTTTTTCTCCGGTTCAACTACTGATCCATTACATTTCTTACATTAAATAACAACAACTTATGACTAAATAATTACCAAACTACCCTTCTGACTATCGGACTCATATACATTAAAAATATTTTAACCCTAACACACTTCACTGTAACTCTAACAGATATCACATGAACTTTAACAGTTAACGCTAACAGATATCACCTGAACTTTAACACATATCATTGTAACTTTATCTCATAATATCACCTGAGCTTTAACACATATCATTGTAACTTTATCTTATATCACTTGAACTTCATCAGATATCTTTGTAACTCTGACAGATACTGCAGTAGTTTCAGCAGAACATTACATTAACTCTAACATCGGCCTCCCCTGAAACCCCGTCGGTACTCGGGAGCACCTCTTCAAAACCCTAGATATTTGTTTTTCAGTTGGAGTATTATCAAGGTTTATGAGTTCACCATCAAAACATCATTTTGGTGCAAAAAAGAGTCTTAAGGTACATTGCTGGAACATTGGACTTGGTTTAATGTAAACACAGACAACAGATTTTAATTAAATTGCTTGGTTACACAGATAGTGACTGGGCAGGCTCACTAGATGATCGCAGAAGTACATCAGGAAGAGTGTCTTCACTCTAGGTTCTAGAGCTGTTTCATAGAGTTCAAAGAATCAGGAAATTGCAGCTTTGTCCACAACTGAATCAGAATATTTTGCAGCAACATCCTCAACATGTCAGACAGTCTGGCTGAGAAGAATGCTCTCAGATTTTGGACAAGAACAAAAAGAGGCAACACCAGTCTATTGTGACAACATAAGAACCTTTTTTAATTGCCAAAAATCCTACTATGCATGGCCATACCAAACATATTTATATAAGGCTTCACTTCATAAGAAACCTAATAGCTGATGGTGCTATATATATAACTCTGTTGCACTACAGATCAACAGTTAGCTGATATATTTATCAAGCCCCTCACAGGTTAGAAGTATTTTCACTTGAGATGATTGTAGGGAGTTTGTAGCTTTTTTGCAATCAAGGGAGAGTGTTGAAGTATGATGGAAAGACAAGAGATATGATGTGGCAGTCAAAGTATATATGTTATGTTGTTATTCAATGTTGTAATGAGTTAGTAGAGTGAAGTAGTTATCTTGTGTAAGTTGAGTTTATGAGTGTTTTAATATGTATGGCTGCTATGATAGTGTTAGGTGGTATGAAAAACAGTTAAGTGTTTATGTTGTTTGCCATCTGAAAAACACCTTTCATTGTCTTCATTGTGTTCATTATAAGATCCTGGTATTTTACACCTTCATACTAGTACTCATCAGTGTTTGCGTCAACAACCACAAGCTTAATCCTCTGCTTCTTATAAAGCTTCGAACACAGACCATAGTACGCAAAGTTGATGCTCGCCATCACTGCTAACATCCAGTAAACATTATCTAACCTTGCAGAGTTGAGATTATCCGGCAGCCAGTTGGTGGCTCGCTGGACCAGAGCCACGACCACCGTGCTTATATAAAACCCTAAGGACAAAATCACGGCGATCATCCCCGTCGCTGTGTTCTTCAACGACTTGGGAAACTCCTGATAATAAAACGCTATTTGCCCCGGGAAATGAAAGGCTTCTCCGATGCCGGTGAGTGTGTTCGGCAGCACCAACCAGAAAGCCGACATGGGAACAATCCAGTCAGGCTGATTTGCAGCATTGTGTTGTTTTATAATGGTTGCTCGCCGGTGCTCGACAAGAGCAGAGGCGACCATGGCTGCGATATTAAAGATCTGACCAATTCCAACTCGTTGGAGTGGCGTGGGCGTATGGCCTATGAGACGGTGGCAAAGAGGATAGATTGCGCGGTCGAGGATGAAGAGGGTGAGACAAGTGGCGACGAGGGTGGAGACGACGAAGGAGCCGGCAGGGATGGAGATGTCGCTACAGAGGTGGCGGTTCATGGTGATGGCTTGGAGTATGGAGAGGCCGGTTTGTGTGGCGATGCAGACACTGATGAAGATGGTGGATGTCCACAGAGGGATGATGCGTATTAGGGTTTTGGGGTTCTCGACCTCTTGGACAGTGCACAAGCTCCATGGTCTAGCTATGCTGCCGTCTTCTTTTACGTCCCCTCGTACTATCAACGCGGCACGGTTCATGTAACTGCATGCATAAGTACGTACTATTTATTTATCATCAAATTCACTACTTTTATAATATATATATATATATATATATATATATACTCCAAACAGTAACCAAACACCTCCCCTCCCACTATTTACTACGCCTCTCCCACACACCTACCCCAGAGACCCCATGGGATAAAATAAACAGTACGGGAGACCTATAATTAATTACCCTTATATATATTTAAGGTTTATGTGATTACGGTTGTCTATTTAGTTTAAATAAAAGAAATTTATATTTTTAGTTGAAGATATTTTTGAACAAAAATTCAATAAAAAAATTGATAAACAATCCTTAAAGCATATAAAATTGAACATTTTTTATTTTATGTTTAATTTTTTAATTTTAGACAAAATAGTATATTTATACCTATATTTTTTTAATAAAATACATGATTGTCACATGCTATTTGTGACTCTGTGAGTTTGACTATAGTTTTTGCTAGGTCAAACCCATTTAATTAACTAATAAGTGAGTTGGTATTAGCTAATGCCACACAGATAATTAAATGGTGGAACTCAAACCATTTAAATTTTAAAGTTTAGCTCTTTAAAGTCTCCGATAATAATTTATGTTAGATATTTATATGTGGCCTGGATATCTCATTTCAACAAGTTCGGCTGTCCTTGGTTTTATTATCGGACTTTATTATCACAATTTATAGGATATCTAAGGATTTATATAAAGTTTAAAATTTAAAAGTTTGTGTGTGTATATATGTAAGATATCGATACTTATATATTATGTGCATTAAACATGACTATGTCCATTGCAAGACTACTTTTTCTTTTCCTCACATGCCATATGATATAATGGGGATGAGTTCTTGAGGATCGAACCCCACCTGTCCAACAGACCTATATATCATGCATGAGTGCAATTAATTTCAAACTATAAAATCTAAATCATCAGACTTAATTACAACCTGAATTGTCACCTAGTGATGGTTGAACCTAAGGTGTGTTTACTGTTTAGTTTGTTTTCTGTTTTTCTTTATGAAAAAGAAGGAAAACTAAGAAAACATAAAAAAAAAAAAAAAATACTATTATATTTTCAAAATCTGAAAAATGAAAAAACCATTTGTTTTAATTTATTAGAAACAGTTTGCAGAAATAGAAAATAAAAAACTGTTTAGTTTATTGAAATTTCAATTTCATCTTCTTATTAGACTCTGATATTTTTTATAAATTTTAAAATATAAAAAATAACAAATATGATATTTTTGTAAAGTTCAAAATATATAAAATAACAAATATGATATTTTTATAAATTTTTATAATAACAAAATTTCAAGAAAATATATTTTAAGAAATAAAAAAATGACAAACATGATATTTGTATAAAGTTCAAATATATAAAAAATAATAAACATGATATTTTTATATATTTTTAAAATAAGAAAAATTCAAAAAAATATATTTTAAGAAATAAAAAAATGACACACATAATATTTTTGTAAAGTTCAAATATATATAAAATAACAAATATGATATTTTTATATATTTTTCTAATAACAAAAGTTCAAGAAGATATATTTTAAGAAATAAAAAAATGACAAACATGATATTTTATATGTTTTAATAATTATTTTTGAAGTTTGATTTAATTACAAAAATACCAATGCGTTTTCCTACCTTAGAAAATGGTTTTTTTTTTTTAAATTTTCTATTTTCTATCATTTTTCGTTTTTCATGTTTTCAAAGAAAACGACACACCAAATACATTTTTTACGTATGATGAAAATTTAGAAAATGGTCAAACCAAACAGGTCATATCTTTCTTTATCTCTTATAGACTTATACCATAAACACTTCAATGTCATAGTTATTTTTATCAAATTTTATATGTATTTCAACGTTAAGTAGCACCTTAATTAAATAAATATTTTTGTTATTTCATCATATCCTCATTTTAGGAAAAGTTAATAATTCATTTCTTGTGACCAAACACATACCTAAAGCTCGAAGAAGGTGGCTGATCAGCTCTTTCCGACGGTCCATGATAGTACGCAGCCGCCGCCGACTCTGCCGTGGGCGGCGGCAACGCAAGCTTCCTCTTCCTAAAACTAGCCACGGCGACGCGTGCCAACGCCGTGAACGGGCTCCCTTCTGGTACCGGCCGGCGATAATACTTCGCTCCTAATAACAAACAAAGAAGAGCAAGAGCATTCACTGCTAAACATATCCCAAATCCAAGCTCCCAGCTAATGCTATCCTCGATGTACACGACCGCAGTGCCTCCAATGGCCAACACGCCGTAGACAACGATGAAGAACCAGTTGAAGAACACGTCCTGGTCCTCCACTTTGGTGAACTGGTCAGCTCCCATGGTCATCGTGGTATACCTCGTGCCACCCGTACCAACGGCGTAGAAGGCTATGGCCATGTACAAGAATGCAAGTTGGCCACCGCTCGCCGGAGTTTCAGCATCCGATGGTCTCAATGCTTTGATGGTTGCTGTGAGTGTGAGCATTGCCATAGACTGCATGTAGCCAAAGATTGTTGTTCATCAGGCGGGTTAATTAATTTAGCGTTAAGAAGATCTAGGAAAATACTGCATTGTCTAGGGAGTGTAGGTACTAAGAGAGAGGCGACGGAGGAGAAGGCGACGACGGGGAAGCAGCCGAAGAAGGAGTCGGAGATGATGGCGCCGAGGAGAGGAGTGAGGTTGGTGCAGGCAAGGATGATGTTGCCGACTTGAGCTGCGTCTATGCTCTTGAAGTTGAAGTATTTGATGAGATATACTACGACGTTGCCTAATGATCCACTGAAGACCAGTGACATCCCGAATACGTATCCTTTGCATAATTATTATAAGTTCAAGAGAAGCTTCAATTTAGCTTTCAAATGAGTCATATTTTTATGGATAGATAGGAGATACATTCATGTACGTCTTACTTACCTATGATGAAGGGAAATGTTTTCCATCCTCCTTGTTTTGGAGGTGCTTGTGATTCTTGAATACCATCATCTTGTTCCTTGGTAGCCATTGATCGACAAGCACTTCAGATTGTGAAGCAGAGAACTAGAGATATGGAGCATGGGAGGCTTTAAAGTCAAGGAAAGTTAATTGGGAAAAGTGATATTGATGAGTACTACATGGAAACAGTAATGAATTAATATATATCTATCAACAACACCAATCAAGGGGAAACATACAGCTTCCTCTTTTCATAAAATGAAATCACAGATTCATATTACTAGCAAAATAACAACAATAATATGTAATCATGCACAGAGTTTATAGCTCTATAGATCCTAACTCTTCTTAATGAAAATCAGTAAAAATGATAGAATATATATAGCTCACTACCTCCGGTTCCGGTCACCGGAGAAGCTCGTCGGAGCTTCGCTTTGTCCCAGATTCCGGCCTCTCGTTTTCTATTCTCTGCCTGCCTTTTTTCTCTCCTTCTCCCCCTCCTTTTATATCTTTCCACGCGGTCGTAACCACCACCCGAGAGACGCGGCATCTCCCATATGATTGCTTGGCCATGCTGGTGTTTGTAACAAACCCATCCATCGTGAGTTGACCCATGATTGACTCCTTCTGCTGACGTGTCACCCTCCACTGTTTTTTCAACAAAGGCCACAAGCACCTCCTAATCAGGAGCAAACAACATGTCAAACGTATATGTCGCTATCTTTCGATTGTGAGGTGTAGAGCCCAAAATCTCTCCCAACTAATACTATACTATACAAAAAACCTGATATTAGTTGCCCTCCTATGTTAACTAGTCTGACGGCACGTCATGCACGTGAGCCTTTGAATCAACCTTGTTAAAAAGAAACATTAAGGGCCTGTTTGGATGCACCCATATTTCATAGTAATGGCCCTCATTACTATGGAATGGGCCATTACTATGGAATATCTGTAAAGGGTCCGTTTGGTTACCCATTTTGCATGAAAATAAAACAATGGAATGAGCCCATTCCACAGTAATTTATAACTTTGGTGAAACCTCTTTTTTTTTCCCTTTGCTTGTCGCGTCCGTGTTCACGCGCCTTCTCCCTCCCGTTCTCTCATTCTCTCATTTCTCTCCAAACCGTGAGCGAGGTCCCCAGTCTCTCATTTTCTCCGGCCGGCGGCGACAATCCTCTCTCCAAACCGCGAGTGCCTCCTTCTCTCATTCTCTCCGGCCGGTGGCGACCGGCGGCAACGTTCCTCTCTCCAATCTCACACACTCTCTCTCTCGATTAGGAGGAGAACGAAGGGGTCGTTCCTCACGCAGCCCAAACCTACGGCCTTGATACTTCTCAGGTAAAGTATTCACCTCCCTCTCCGATTGATTCTCTTGTTTACTGTCACTTGACGAGAAACCCTAGATTTTATGGGATTTTTATGATTCATCCCCGAACAGCAGGAGCTCTGAAGAGAAAAAGATGAGAGAATTGTGAATGCCTTGAAGCTCCTCAGTTGCAGCAATCCTTGAAGCTCTCTTAGCATCTGTCTGAGCAACAGGGACAGAGTTTGAAAAAAATTGGTGAGCTTTATTACTGTTATGTAGTTAATTGAGTATTAATTGTGATGTTATATACTTGAAATTCAGTTGTCATGAAGAGGTTGTATTTTCAAAGGATTTTTAAGGATGCTATGTTGTAGGATGTTGTTAGATTTAAGAGTGCAGACAATGTGTTTGATTAAATGCTGCAGTAAGCATACACATGTACTAATTACAAGGGGCTGCAGATTCAGTAAGAAACTAAAAGGTTGGGATGTGAGAGTCTTCTCTATTTTTTTTATGTTAATAATTGTTCTTGATTTATAAGCTAATTCTTCAGAAAAGAGTGTGTGTACGTATTTCAGTGTGTTTGTATGATGTGGTTTGTGTCTTTGCATGATTTTCCTCCTTTTTGTTGGTCTCCTTGTATTTATGATTAACATTAGTATTTCGTTGTCTTTTATGTGCAAATTCTTAATTTTATAGATGTTGAAATTATTATTTGAATGTTTAGCATGAATTATATAATCACCATAGCAATGATGCCAACAATCTGTCAAGTGTGGATAAACTTAATCAAAATAAATTCTCATATGTTTAATGGCGAGCATAGCAGTTGTAGAACCTTATATTTGGTGCAAAAATTAAAAGTAACTATAATGGCAGCTGGAAATCATGGATACCTTAATATTAAAATTATTCCATAGGAAATTTTTACTGTGCGTAACCAAACACTCATTCCATAGGAATGTTTACTGTAACTTTTCCCATAGGAATCAGGTCCACATACTATGGAATAAAAATCCTATAGGAAAATTTACTGTGCATCCAAACAGGCCCTAAATGAATAAATATATAAATATATTATTCTGATAGCCATGCTATCAACTGCTATTAGTCCAATTTACAAAGAGGAAATGTAATTTCTTCGATTACAAAGGGGAACACATATAATTTCTTGTGGATAAGCTGTTGGAATAATTTATTAGGAAAAAGCCCAGAAAAGATATAGCGAAGATCAAAATATTTATCTCTGAGAACCGAGATGAGAGGCACGTCTAAAGATGCTATCTTTAGAGAAGAATTACGCCCCCTCACGCACAGGGCTTTATTAACGCTCTTCCCCCAAGATTCAACCCTTCTCTTTCTCATACCCCTTCCCTCAGTGCGCGCTGGCCGGGGTGTCGAATCTGCTCGCTGTTTTTAGTACCGCTCAAAGAAAGCCCGAGGAAAATCAAGAAGAGGAAAAAGAGAAAACCTTCTTCGTGTGTTTTTCTTTTGTATATTTTGAGAGAGGTGGATCCCTCTATAATATTTATAGCCTCTTCATTTCTCATGAAGAAGGATATCTATCATAATCTTATTCAAACTCAAATAGGATTATTACTAAGTTTGGATAAGATTAGTTCTAAGTTTTAATATGATTATTAGTCAAAAGGATAAAATCAAATCCATAAAATATTATTCAAAATTTAAAACAAAATAAAGGAAATTTATCCATAATTTCCAACAATCCCCACATTTGTTTTGAATTTTTTGAAATAATCAAAAACGGAAAACGAAAACGTTTGAGCGGTATGATACCATGCATCAAAAGTAGGTACCTTGCGGGTTTGAACCTCTTCCTAGTGACAATCAGTTTTTGCCCATACAAGTCCGAAGTGAACTATGTCTTGAACTTGGACTCTTAATGCACAGACAATCACTAAAAGCACACACAGTACAGACTTGAGCAGAATTCAAAACGGGTTCGTGCTTTCCGGTCATGCACGATTATCTTGTTTCATGAGTGCTCGTAGGGTTAAGCCAACTCCCATAGACTGCGACCCCACAGTCCCACTCACATAGGTTAGACCTCCAAGGGTTACTACAACGGAACTAACCCTGCACTTATGCCTTGGTCTAATTAAGAGTAACACTCATCCTAGCCGTAGTAGTAATAAGCACTCACACCATAAAGAGGGGCTCATAGTTTTATTAGTGCTTTCACAACTGTTCAATCGACTTGTTTCTACCCATTGAACTTTCAGGAAAGGTTGTTCCAATCAAGAGAGTTGGGTTCCCATGGACGACAGTACATCTTTTGGCTTCAGCCCTATCTCCCTCGATGTATCTTGGACTAGCCTCCGTGCTAGCCCTTTGGTGAAAGGATCTGCAAGATTGTTTTCACTTTTCACAAAATTTAGTGATACCACTCCTTCACCAATCATGCTATATACAGACTTTTGTCTGATCTTGATATATCTCTTCTTGCCATTGTAGTGTTTTTGTTTGCACACATCAATTGTGGCTTGTTATCGCATAATATTGACACCGCTGGGACAGGATGATCTACAAAAGGGATTCCTTCAAGTAGTTCCTTTAGCCATTGAGCTTGACTGCATGCACTGTCAAAGGCAATTAACTTAACCTCCATAGTGGATCGAGTAATTAGAGTCTGCTTAGCTGATTTAGAAGTAACTGCAGCTCCTCTCTGAACATAAACACATAACCACTTGTTGATTTAGTTTCATTAGAATCAGTAATCCAATTAGCATTTGTATATCCTTCAAGCACTGAAGGAAACTCATGAAAGTGGAGACAATAGTCAATTGTTCCCTTTAAGTATCTGCACACTCTTTTCAAAGCTACCCAATGTTCATTATTTGGATTAGAAGAATATCTACTCAATCTAGACACAGCATAAGATATATCAGGTCTTGTGTTGTTTGATACAAAAATTCGCATAACCTAATAATTGAGAATAGTTTAATTGTGCCACACATTCTCCAAAGTTTTTACTAAGTTTTAAACTAGGATCAAATGGCGTTGTCACAGGTTTGCATTCAAATAAATTGAATTTTCTAAGGATTTTCTCTATATAATGTGATTGAGACATTAAAAGCCCATTAGTAGTTTTGATAAGTTTAATCCCTAAAATAACATCAGCAGGACCCAAATCTTTCATATCAAATTTGCTAGATAAAAGAGTTTTTGTATCATTAACCACATCAATATTTGTACCAAAAATTAGAATATCATCCACATATATGCACAAGACAACACTTTGATTGTTATAAGATTTGCTATATAAACATTTATCTGACTCATTCAACACAAAGCCATTTGATAAAATAATTTGGTCAAATTTTTTTTATGCCATTGTTTAGGAGCTTGTTTTAGGCCATATAAGGATTTGACTAATCTACAAACTTTTTGCTCCTGACCTGGTACCTTATATCCCTCTGGCTGATCCATATATATTTCTTCTTCTAACTCACCATTAAGAAATGCGGTTTTCACATCCATTTGGTGAACCACAAGTTTATGTATGGATGCCAGTGCTATTAGCACACGGATAGTAGTTATATTTGTCACAGGAGAATATAAGTCAAAATAGTCAATTCCTTCTCTTTGATTATATCCCTTTGCTACTAATCTAGCTTTGTATCTTTCTACTGTACCATCTGTCCTTAGTTTCTTCTTGAAAACCCACTTACAACCAAGGGTTTTACAACCATTGGGTAAATCAGTCAGAACCCATGTGTTATTGGATGTTATTGATTGCATTTCATTTTCAAAAGCTTCTTTCCA
This sequence comes from Dioscorea zingiberensis, assembly GCA_026586065.1. Lineage (NCBI taxonomy): Eukaryota > Viridiplantae > Streptophyta > Magnoliopsida > Dioscoreales > Dioscoreaceae > Dioscorea > Dioscorea zingiberensis. The sequence continues at coordinate 65,122,366 of CM048820.1, read as the reverse complement.
GAATTGTACATTAGAAGATTGCATTGCATCTTTATAAGAATTGGGTGTATCATCTTCTAGTAAGAGGGTCACAAAGTCATCTCCTAGGTTTTTCTCTTTTCTAGGTCTAGTGCTTCTTCTTAGACTATGTTCCAGGTTGGATTCAATAGGTGCCATAGAAGAGTTGGAATCAGTAATTTCTTCACTAGATGTTTTGTTTTTCAAAGGAAATATGTTTTCAAAGAATATAGCATCTCTAGATTCCATGATACTGTTTTCTAAAACATCACTCACTTCCGATTTCATAACAAAAAATCTATAAGCCGAGCTATGTAGGGCATAACCAATAAATACACAATCCACCGCTTTAGGTCCAAGTTTTCTCTTTTTATTTATTGGACTGTTCACCCTAGCAAGGCATCCCCACACTTTGCGCCGTTTTAAATTGGGTGTCCTATTTTTCCAAAGTTCATAAGGGTTTTTTGGTAACTTTTTATATGGCACTTTATTTAAAATATAACATGATGTTAACAAAGCTTCACCCCACATTTTTTTTGTGGTAATCCTGAACTATCTAATAATGTGTTTATCATTAATGTTCTATTTTTTTCTTTCAGCTACTCCATTAGATTGGGGTGAATAAGGAGGTGTTACTTCATGAATAATTCCATTGTTTTCACAAAATTCTTTAAACTCATTAGAAGTATATTCTCCTCCTCTATCTGTTCTTAAGATTTTTATCTTCTTATCCAATTGATTTTCTACCTCAAGTTTGTAAGCTATGAATTTATTAAGTGCTTCATCCTTAGTTTTCATCAGATAGTATAACAAAATCTAGTGCAATCATCAACGAAGGTAATGAAATATCTATTTCCACCACTAGTTAAGATACCATTCATTTCACATAAATCACTATGAATTAGTTCAAGCAATGTGGTCTCTTTATTTTCAACAGATTTGAATGGTTTACGAGGTTGTTTAGCTTGTACACAAGTCATGCATCTAGATTTCATATCGATATGTGATTTTGGAATTATGTTTGAATTCATTAACTTTCTAATACTTTCTAGATTAACATGTCCTAATCTATGATGCCATAATTCAGAACATTCGACAGATAAAGTAATAGAAGTAGAATTTTCCATAGAATCAGAATATGTGTCACATGGTTTAATCACATTTAATTTAAGAAGTCCTTCACTGACATAACATTTTCCTACAAAAACATCTCTTTCTGTAATGACTACCCTATTTGACTCAAAGACTAATTTGTATCCTTGTTGGACAAGGCGTGACCCACTAATTAGATTTTTCCTTGCTTCCGGCACATGCTGCACATTTTTTAGAGATAAGGTTTTTCCTGAGGTTAGCTTCAGGTTAACTTGTCCTTCACCAATTATCTTTGTAGCAGTGGAGTTTCCCATTGTTACGCTTCTTCCGAAGACTGCCTCTCATCTGACCTTGCAGAGGTAGCTCTTATCACCATGTTGACTTGAGGTTTTGGTCCACTATGTCTTTCTGGCTTCTTACTTTGATTAGAATTGGATTTGGAATTTTGGACCTTATCTTTTCTATGATAGCAATCTTTTGATTTATGCCCACGTTTTCCACAAACATAACATGATCCTGAATTTATTTCTTCTTTGGTAATTTTAGGTTTGGGTTTCATGTACCGTTTGTTATGATAGTTTTTGAAATTTCTTTTAGACCCTTCAATTAAATTTGCCTTAGGTTGCAAGTCCACTAATTCTGATTTAGATTCTATTTTGTCTTGCTCTCTATGTTGTTCTTCTATTCTAATTGACCCAATTAATTCTTCTAATGAAGTATCTTCTCTCTTATGTTTAAGACTAAGTGCAAATTGACCCCAAGATGAAGGAAGTTTCTCTATAATAGTTCCTACTTGGAATTTTTCAGAAATCTTCATGTCTTTTTGATTTAATTCGTACACAAGAGATTGAAGTTCATGTATTTGATCAATAATTGAGTTAGAGTCAGAAATTGAAAACCTAAGATATTTTCCAAGGGTATATTTTTCTATTCCCGTGTCTTCTTTTCCAAACTTTTTCTCTAACGCTTCTCATAAATCTTTGGAAGAATCAATGGAACAGTATATATCATATAGTTTATTTGACAGACCAGAAATTAAGAATCCTACCTATGCAAATAAAATCTCTATGTTTAAAATTTTGATAGGCTTCCTTATCATCTATAGAGGGAGGTGTGGTTGATATTACATCAAATAAATCAAACAAGGTTAGCCAATAACGCATCTGGCGTTGCCAGCGTTTAAAACATTGTCCAGAGAATTTTTCAGGTTTAGCAGAATAGAGATCCTCCATATTCATGATGTGATGGACAATTATACTACTATATCTTTTCTAATTCTTCTCTAAAATTGTTGGAATAATTTATTAGGAAAAAGCCCAGAAAAGATATAGCGAAGATCAAAATACTTATCTCTGAGAACCAAGATGAGAGGCACGTCTAAAGACGCTGTCTTTAGAGAATAATTACGCCCCCTCATGCACAGGGCTTTATTGGCGCTCTTCTCCCAAGATTCAACCCTTCTCTTTCTCAGACCCCTTCCCTCGGTGCGCGCTGGCCGGGGTGTCGAATCTGCTCGTTGTCTTTAGTACCGCTCAAAGAAAGCCCGAGGAAAATCAAGAAGAGGAAAAAGAGAAAAGCTTCTTCGTGTGTTTTTCTTTTGTATATTTTGAGAGAGGTGGATCCCTCTATATTTATAGCCTCTTCATCTCTCATGAAGAAGGATATCTATCATAATCTTATTCAAACTCAAATAGGATTACTACTAAGTTTGGATAAGATTAGTTCTAAGTTTTAATATGATTATTAGTCAAAAGGATAAAATCAAATCCATAAAATATTATTCAAATTTAAAACAAAATAAAGGAAATTTATCCATAATTTCCAACATAAGCTATCATAATCACACCAATAGCAATTAAGTTTATTGGTATTCAGGTTATTTACTAAATATTGGGGTTCTCTTATAGATCATCTAGGATTGAATCTCATCTTTTAGAAGGTGAGAAGGGTCAGATATGGTGATGTTTTTTTACGGATTACCTGAAGTGGGGGCGTTTGTCGCCTTTGTCATAAAAATAAAAATCAAAAACACAAAACAAATATAAAAATTAATAAACATATATAATTTCATTAATGTGATAAAAGATCGATACGTTATGTTATTTGTTTTTTTCCACTCGCACTTGCTAGTGATGCCATGTTCCACTCACTGCAATGAATCATTTCCATTTTATTTTATTTGTTTTAATTTTTACTTTTTAATAAAAATTAATAAAGCAAATTCGTTCATTCAGTTTTAAAAAATTTAATACATAGGAAATTAGTAATATCACAAAAGGAACATAATAATGCAAGTAGTACAAACAAGTTCCATTTTAGTTCTTACAACATCATAGTTATGTTAGTATCCGACCGGCTGCAAATACGTCCAATACTAACACCCAACAATAGTTAAAAAAAAAAAACCAAAACCCACACCCCCATATATGAAGGTGTAAGTATGGGCCGGCCACGTACAAACATTTTCATACATCAACATATTTACACAACATATGATCAGTGGATAATTGGTGTGGTTGGATACTCACACTTGCTAGTCATGTTATGTCCTCGGTTTTGCCTTTCATTCAAGACAGTTGACCTTGAAATGTGTGACGCCCACACATCTCGAGATGTACTTTGTGTCTATGAGGATCCCATGACTTGGTTTGATAGATGATTCCATAAAATCAAGCCCATCGGATCATTTTTCTCCCCTCAATACAAACAATCCTTTCCATTTTAATTCTAATTGCATCATATTTACACAATATGTGATCTTATATATATATATATATATATATATATATATATATCACCAACAGATCCAAACACTAAGCAACCTATTCACCATCGGGACATGTAACATGAACTATTAAATATATATTGTTAGTTCCGCCTGAGATGTTGTATGGCTTTAGGGTAACTCTCACTCTCAAATTATCACACACAAGCTCTCTCACATAGGCACAAAATCAAAACAATGCAAATATGAAGAGAGGAAACAGAGAAATTTGGTAACCCAGTTCGGCTACCAAGCCTACATCTGAGCGCCAAGTTTGGAGATAACGATCCACTAAAAGAAAGATAGAAAATAAATACAACTCCATTGTTACTCATCGATCTCACAATACATACAAGTACTCTCACTCAAGATTGACCGATGACCACTATCACAATAAACCCAAGGGGACTCTCTAGTGACTCGTCATAAATTCTCATAGCCGGGTCTTATATAGACGCTCCACGAGCCTAAGACGATTATCCGATAATCGTCATCGAGACCATCCAAAATTTTCTCAATGAGGTCTTCATGATCCAATGGCTTTCCGAGCCGTAAGTTCGTCAGAACAACATTTAATAAACTGCATATATTCGGAAATCGATTGAGAGCCTTTAACGGCTTTCTTGATTTGATCCATAATTTGCTTGACGTCGCCACAGGGACGGGCGAGCATAGGTATTGGCAAGGATGACATATGTATTGCATGTGGTAGCGGCGTTTTGTATAAGCGGAATCAACGGGGAGGAGATGGACCCAACAAGGGCGTCTAATAGGAGTTTGTCTTACCGGACCCACGTGAGAAAGTCAGGGTTGGGAGTATCTGTGTTATTGTTATGAATAGTGCACGGAGAACACAGATGAGTGACATCAATAAATTTAAAGAGATCGTAATCAATAAGGAGAGCCTCAATTTGTAAATGTGTTTGCAATTGTGTAATGTATTCACTGCACTGTTTTATTGCATGATTTTGATTCTAATGTGATCGCAATCATGTAAATGTGTTCATTGCACTTTTTTTTAATGGACATATATAAGATGAGGGACCATACGCTACATTTATCCAAAGTTTGGAGACCATTTATGAAATCAATACAAAGTTGAGAGACCATTATATGAAATATATACTTTTTGTTACAACGTCGTGTAGGGGGTAAATATGTCAAGTAACCAAAGTTGAAAAAAAACACTGCAGGTGGCTTCTAACAGAGAGGTGAACGGGCCCGTCTGGATTTGGGCGGGCCTGTTTGCTTCTCTGTATCTCTGAATGCTTTTTGCAGACTTCAGGTGGGCGGGCCCGTCTGGATCTGGGCGGGCCCCATTTGGCTCACTATTTGCTTGCAGACTGGCTTGTTTACTTCTCTGTCTCTGCACTTGTTCCCTGGATCTTTTCTCCCCTTTCTCTTCTGTACAAAATAGGTAGACAATCAAACTAACAAGATGATAATCAAAACACACACACAATTTTAGCGTGAAAACCCCTTCCAATCGAGGGGAAAAACCACGGGACTCCTTAGAGCCTCTTAAACCCTTTCAACTATATTGATTTGGTCTTCTCTAGCTAACTAGAGGAATACAAGGCAAGGGACATCAACACATACAAGAGAAACAAGCTTTCTCAAGCTACACATGCCATCAATACATGGATGACGATAACAACAATGAGAAGAGGGTAAATAGAGATCAAACCCCACAACTTCGGAGAGACCCTCACAAGGAACCCTTCACCCCAATCTTGAGCGAAGTCCGGCACCGATTTGCCTATCTTTTTGCAAGCCCTAACTTCTCCTTCTTCTTCTCCTCCTCTCTTCTTCTTGTATGAATGTCTTCAAACCCCATCCGCCACAAAGCCACATCAAATTCTCAATATCTCACTAGTTGAATAAGTCCTCCAACTTATGGTTTAACCTAACCACATAACTCTCTTAATGTGGTGGAGGCCCACACTAAGGATGTTGAGTCTAACCCAAATAGGGCTGACCCAACCCAACACGTCGAAGTCCAAGGTGGTAGGATGAGTCAGCATGAGGTACTGCCATGTCAACCTTCTCCAACCAGAAACCGGTTGTTGAGACCATTTTGTTATTTTTTTAAAAATGGGGGACCATTTTGTTACGATTTAAAGTTGATGGACAAAAGTAAAAGAGGGCCTAAATTGAGAAATCATTTATGCAATTAACCCTTCCAAGGGGGGGTTATTACAATCTCTGAGAAAATCATATCATGAATTGATTGTTGAAGGATGAACAATGTTGTTGAATCTTTCCTCCTGTTCTCCCTTAACTGACTTTCATCAGCATTCTTGCCGCCGCTCCTACCAACCTCAAAACCATAGCACTCTCCTTTGAAAATGGGAATGAGAAATTCCATTGATTATCATTGTCTTTTACTTTGGAAATTAATAAAAAAAACAGAGGAAACAGAAAAAAAAAGAAAAAAAAAAGAAGAGAGAGTGTTATATATATATATATATATATATATATATATATATATATATATTCAAATTGCTCTGATATGTTATTAACTTTAACAGGGGGCTATAAATAAAGTTATAAATTAAAGAAACTAACTTTATCCCATTATCTCAACTACATAGAAAAAAAGTAGGCATCCCTGGTATGAAGATCCCCGGTGGCAAACAAAGAGATGAAAAGAAGCCGGAAAGAAAGTTCCCAAGTATAGCGGTGTCGCCGGTGTGATCGACGGACTCGAGTGCTTCACGTAAGGCGTGCGCCCTCAACGCAATGATGTTGAGTGGTTGATGGTATTCCACTTGAGGGGAGGCTGACCCAAGTATAGCGTGTAATCGAGTTCGCAGGTTTCGCGGGACGCTCTGGTGATTCACATAAGGCGTGTGCCTCCAATGCAGTGATGTTGAGCAGTCAGTGGAAACAAGGCGAGTTCATGGTGTTTCGCTTGAGGGAGGCTGATAATGTGGTCCTTTGTTTGAGGGGAGAATTGTTGGGATTGCAAACTTAGTCTCACATCGGATAATTAGAGAAAGTGAAAGGGGCATAAATATGGTTGAACACATTCCATAGTTGAGAGGCCTTTTGGGTTAAGCCCATTAACAAAACCGTGCGGGCTCCGAAGCGAATAATATGCGTTGTGATCGAACCATGGTTGCTCTTGGGAAAACAGGCAATGTCGAGGAAGGCTCAAGGGGATTCACATAAGGCGTGTGTCGCAGCGCAGTGATGTTTGAGCAAGCGCACTCGATTAAGCAAGGTGTTAGAGCTGATTCTTGAGAATGCTGGGATGCACTCGAGAATGATAACAGCTTGGTATTCATTGGTAGCCGGTCCTACATCAATAACTTCCTATGACTACTAAAACAAAGTCTTAAAAGGTGGGCTAACACTCCCACAACTTCCTAGATATTAGGACTCGGTGACACAAAACATGGACACTACTTTTGAATCATTCTCTAACACCCAACGACCACCATTGCCTCGGAGTTGAGATTCACCATCGTTGGACTGAGAAAGAGTGGGATCCTCGGCTGCCGTGTCTTCTCTCTCTTCCTCCATATCTCTAAGTAGAATGAGATCATTTGTCGGAACACTTTATACTATTTATTGTTAATTTTTATTTTTACATCTCAAGGTCAAAGGTCTGTTTCTTTTTTCGGGTTTTGTATGGGTGATTGTATATTTTTTCTAAGTGAATAAATCACATTTCATTACATTAAATTAAGATAATAATAAAATTTACATGGTAGTACTTGTTATATTTGCATGAAGATCATAGATAGAAAGTGTTACGGCTAAAAACCGGCGTCGCCATTAGGATCGACACCGATCTAGCCGAACGGTTAAGAATTTATATTTAAGAGACTAAGATCGTAGGAAGGTTAATTATCCAAGACAGAAATATAAAACACGCCTATTTTACGTGGAAAACCCCGTAAATCCAGGGAAAAAAACCACAGGCCTCGCTGAGGAGGCAATTCACTATGCACAAGTTGGGCACAATATTTGGGATCCTCTTGGAGAGGAATACAACAGTTCCGAGGAACAAGAGAGGGCGGCTCACTGGCCGGGGCTTGTCGGAGAAATAGAAATCAAGAAGAGTAGAATATACATCACCGGGGTTCAGCGGAGAGGGAGAGCGATTTGGCTCGGCCTTGAAGATGGTCGGATTTGGAGCACACCATTCGGTCGGGTCGGATTTGATTTGGGTCGGATTTGACTAGGGTCGGATTTGATTTGGGTCGGATTTTATTCCTCAACCGAGAAAGAGAGAAAGGAAATTGTCGCTCAACCGAGAAAGAGAGAATCTTCTTTTCTGAAAGTTGCCCTTCTTTTCAGAGAGAGAAAATCAGAGTTGTCCTTCTTTTGAGAGAGAGAGAACCATAGTTCATTGAGCTCACATTCACTCCCTTCCTTATGGTCCAAGAACCTCCTCCTTTTATAAGCTTTCATAACTTATCCCTTAAGAAATCCAAGGCGGTGGAGAACAAAGGCGGTGGAGAAGGCTGAGTCAAAGGCGGTGGAGAGATTGGGATTTTATTGTGCCACTTTGTAAATTAACCCTTATGTTTTAGGATAATTACATCATCACTATCTTTATCTTCTTTCACCCATTTTCCCATTTTACCCCATATCATTACTCCCCCCCCTTAGTACACTTGCGTCCGAGGTTGAACTGTGGACGGGTCATTTCCGGACACAGGTTGACTCAGAAAGCTAAGTGTTAAGCGGGGTCGGTTGGATTGGTTGTAGCTTTGGAAAGAGAGGGCAGGGTGGAGAGAGTCGAAATACAAGTGTGTACACTCTGCCCTATGAGGGGATTTTGAGACTGAAGAGAGTGACCGAATTGAATCTGGTGAGCCCTGAAGAGGGCGGCTAAACTGAATTTGCCGAGCCCTAAAGAGGGCGGCCAAGGTTGAGCCCAAAGAGAGTGGGACTTTGACGAGCGAAGTGGCTCGGCCCTTGAGGGACTTTATGAGCTAAGAAGCTTGGCTATTCGAAGGGACTTTGAACGAGCCATTGGGCTCGGCCCTGAGGAGGGTTTTGTGCGATATTTTTGTCTCGGCCCCGTGAGGGGACTTTAAGCGAGATCTTTTCCTTGGCTCGAGATTTTTGCCTCGGCCTTAGATTGCTGCCTTGGCCCGAGATTTTTGCCTCGGCCTTAGATTTCTGCCTTGGCTCGAGATTTTTGCCTCGGCCTTAGATTTTGAGCAAGTCGGGGGACTCGGCCCTTGAGAGGGACTTTGTACCTCATTGTTTCTGAGGGCTTCAATGTTTCAGAGGGATTTTTGCCTCATGGGACTTTAGCCCCGAAGGGTCTTTTGCCCCGTGCTAGAGGATCTTTTGCCCCGAAGGGACTTTAGCCCTGTTTTAAAGGATTTTGCGCCCAATGGGTCTTTAGCCCCGAAGGGACTTTAGACGAGTCGAAGGACTCGGCTCTGAAATGGGACTTCGAACGAGTCGAAGGACCCGGCCCTGAAATGGGATTTTGAACGAGTCGAGTGCGCTCGGCCCCGCGGGGGGACTTTTCGAAGGACTCGGCCTTGAAATGGGACTTTGAACGAGTCGAGTGCGCTCAGCCCCGCGGGGGGACTTTAAGCAAGCCATTGGGCTGTCTTCCCTTGTGACATGCTGTTCCAAGTTCATGGAGTGTTCAAATTGGGCACTTGAATCTTGGAGGCTTGGGGGTCTCATTGAAAGTGAAAGATCAAGTAACAGAGAAAACAATCTCAAGTTAGAACAACAGTTTAGAAAGTGTTAAGTGCAATTGTTCAAGCCAGAAAAATAGAGAAGCTGCTAATAGAAACATAAGGTATAACTATTGAATTTGCCACTGGAAGGCAGCCCCCTACTTGTTTTTATTTAATGTCATCTCTTAGAAGGAGGTTGATCATGTTGTTGAATCCTGTATGAGTTTTTGAACTCATGTTGAAAAGGAAATTTACGAGCTCTAAAACTCGGCTCTAAAAAGAGATTTTAGTTTAGCCATTGCCGACACAACTTTTTGATCAGTTTTATTCACTAAAATTGGGTAAATTGATGAAGCATATCGGATTGCTAATGAATTTCTGAGGTAATCAAAGGGTCCACAATTGTTTCAGGTTCAGAAGGAACTTAATCAAATTAGCCAAAGTGCTAGTAATATCATATCATTTCACACAAGGCTTAAAAATCTTTGGGATTTGATCAAAGCTTTAAACAGTTTATCTCAATATACATGAGGTGCAGTGCAAAAATTACTGAAATTTGAAGAGGATCAAAGACTCATACAGCTGCTTACTGCAATTTATTAGATGAAACACCAAAGTTTTCTCAGAATTCAGAGAATGCAATGGTTTCAGTAAATTATGCTTCTTGAGAAGGGACATGAAATTGGTTTTATCCAATACTCTCAGTATTTTGACATCACTAAGCATGATTTCTATGCTACTTTGTTATGGGTTTAATTTGACTTTTGGGACCTTGATGTTCTAAGCAAAGAATGCATCTGTGATCCAAATAATTTAAGAAACAACGCATCGACTTCGTTAGCTATAGTTGACATAACTTTTTGATATAGTCCCCACGTATAGCCAAAGCTGATCTTTGGAAACTAGATCTGCCTTGTGATCCGTCCGTGGTTTTCATCAACGGTTGAGATTTATTTTTGGTGTGGACACTTACTTTGATTCTGGTCAATTGATATAGAACTTGAAAGGAAGAGCAGAAATGATCGGAATTGGGCCTTATTGCCCGGATTTAACTCCGACTGTCAAATTAGTGGATAGGAAATGGATATAGTGTAGTGATCGAAAGAGCAAGAAGTCTTTTTTTCGTTCTGTTGAATTTCTCCCCTTTTTATAGAGTTCTCCCAAGAATTCTTGAGTTTGGTTTCTTATTATTAAAATTGAGACGGTTGGAAATATCTGAAAATATCTGGAAATATCTGCCTGTGTAGGTGGACTGTGTCAGGGCAAGTGGATCAGGGCAGGTGGATATTCTTGCCTTAAATGCCCGTCCCGTCGGGGCAAGTGGATATTCTTGCCTTAAATACATGTCCCGTCGTCTTTCATGGCGTTTTGTCGTTTTGGTCGGATTTATTCTACCAGGAGATATTTTCTGTACTTTTGCTGTGACTTTTGGTCGGTTTTGTCAGAAGAAAGATGGACGTTTCGTTCTCTTCTTTGATCAGGGGGGAAGTTTGCTTTGAGGAAGCAGGGTGGAAGGTCGGAATTGTTCTGACAGGTGTTTAGCTTAGCACAATGCCAAGTGGTTTGAGGGGATGGCGCCACGTGTTGCGCGGGATTGTTAGCACGTGTTCTACTAAATATTTCTATATCAGAAAGTATAAAAAAGGTCCATTTGCTCCCCTGAGGGCTACAGTGTGTCCTCTCCTGCCATAGCTGCTTCGGCCTCCCTAAACTAAACTGCAACCCCCACTTCACTAATGATGAGGTCTGTTCTTGTATACTTTAAAACATGGAACAATATACAATCACAAGCAATAGTACTAGAACCATAAATAAAAAGAAAAGAACATCAAGAAGTACTACAAACCACCGTTACTACCATAAACAATCAGAAGCATTAGTATAATAAAAAAAAAGAAAAGAACATCATGAACTGCAAACCCTATCTCTACTACTAGTACCCGGTGTCTGCATCAACAACCACAAGCTTATCCCTGTCCTTCTTATAAAGCTTCACACACAAACCATAGTACGCAAAGTTGATGCTCGCCATCACAGCTAACATCCAGTAAACATTATCTAACCTTGCAGAGTTGACATTATCCGGCAGCCAACTGGTGGCTCGCCGGACAACAGCCACGACCACCGTGCTCATATAAAACCCTATGGACAAAATCACGGCGATCATCCCCGTCGCCGTGCTCTTCAACGACTTGGGAAACTCCTGATAAAAAAATGCTATTTGCCCAGGGAAATGAAAGGCTTCTCCGACGCCGGTGAGTGTGTTAGGCAGCACCAGCCAAAAAGCCGACATGGGCACAATCCAGTCGGGTTGATTCACAGCACTGTGTTGTTTTACAATGGCTGCTCGCCGGTGCTCGACAAGAGCAGAGGCGGCCATGGATGCGATATTAAAGATCTGACCAATTCCAACGCGTTGGAGCGGCGTGGGCGTACGGCCGGTGAGACGGCGGCTAAGAGGATAGATAGCACGGTCGAGGATGAAGAGGGTGAGACAAGTGGCAACCATGGTGGAAACGAGAAAGGATCCGGCGGGGATGGAGAAGTGGCGACCGAGGTGACGGTTCATGGTGATGGATTGGAGTACAGAGAGGCTGGTTTGCGTGGCGATGCAGAGGGGGATGAAGATGCTGGAGGTCCAGAGAGGTATGATGCGGATTAGGGTTTTGGGGTCCTCAACCTCTTGGACAGTGCACAAGCTCCATGGCCGAGCTATGCTGCCGTCTTCTTGTACGTCCCCTCGTTCTATCAACGCAGCACGGTTCATGCAACTGCATGCATAAGTAGTATCAAAATGAGATAAATTTATTAAAAAAGAATTTTATTGGGCAAATAGTTAATACCATCCTTTTAATTACTAAATAAAATTATATTTAAATATATAAATATCTATCAAACTGAAACATGTTTGATGATTTACATATGAAGAAATAACAAATTAATTTTTGTTTTTTCATTCAGATCCAAGGAAAAGTTATAATCCATTATGGTGACCAAACACATACCTAAAGCTCGAAGAAGGTGGCTGATAAGCTCTCTCCGACGGTCCATGGTAGTACGCAGCCGCCGCCGACGCCGCCGGTGGCAACGCAAGCTTCCTCTTCCTGAAACTAGCCACGGCGACGCGCACCAACGCCGTGAACGGGCTCCCTTCTGGTACCGGCCGGCGATAATACTTCACTCCTAATAACAAAGAAAGAAGAGCAAGAGCATTCACTGCTAAACATATCCCAAATCCAAGCCCCCAGCTAACGCTATCCTCAACGTAGACAACCACAGTGCTTCCAATGGCCATGGCGCCGTAGACAACGATGAAGAACCAGTTGAAGTACACGTCCTGGTCCTCCACTTTGGTGAACTGGTCAGCTCCCATGGTCATCGTGGTAAACCTCGTACCACCCGTCCCAACGGTGAAGAAGGCTATGGCCGCGTACAAGAGTGCAAGTTGGCCACCGCTCGCCGGAGTTTTAGCATTCGATGGTCTCAATGCTTTGATGCTTGCTGTGAGTGTGAGCATTGCCATAGACTGCATGTGTTGCCAAAGATTGTTGTTAATTCATCAGGGTTAATTTTAGCGTTAAGAAGATATATCTAGGAAAATACTGCATTTATCAAGAGGTGGTCTAGGGTGTGTATGTACGAAGAGAAAGGCGACGGAGGAGAAGGTGATGACGGGGAAGCAGCCGAAGAAGGAGTCGGAGAGGATGGCGCCGAGGAGAGGAGAGAGGTTGGAGCAGGCAATGATGATGTTGGAGAGCTGAGCTGCGTCTATGCTCTTGAAGTTGAAGTATTTGATGAGATATACTATGAAGTTGCCTGTTGATCCACTGGAGACCAGCGCCATCCCGAATACGTTCCCTTTGTATAATTATAAGTTCAAGAGAAGCTTCATTAATTTCAGCTTAATTTCAAACGAGTAATATATAGATAGATAGAGAGAAGTATGTATACATGCATATATATGCATATATATTAATTCATGTACGTACCTATGATGAAGGGGAATGTTATCCATCCTCCTTGTTTTGGAAGAGCTTGTGATTCATGAATATCATCTTGTTCCTTGGTAGCCATTGACAAGAACGACTAGCACTGAAGCTAGCAGATGGAGCATGGGAGAGGCTTTAAAGTCAAGAAAAGTTAATTTGGAAAAGTGATATTGATAACGTTAATTATTAGACAACAAGTGAGTCAAAATGGAAAGCACTCTGACAGTGATATGGGTTATGCAGAGTTTTTTTTTTTTTTTTTTTTTGACTGTACAAGTTTGGCGGGAGCTCATAAGCTCGGTAGAGATTCATTCACTTGACTCTCATCTTATAGGATTCAAACCAAAGTTTTTACAAATTTACTACCCATCACTTAATAAAGAGCCCTTTTAAGCAAAGCCTCTCATTCACTGAAAAATGGATCATATTAATAAGTACTTGGAAAGTTGGAAACCAACTCGAATCAAAAGCTTCATAACTCGTGTTCTCTGTTGAAATACAATTAAAAAAAAATTAAATGAATAAAGATATATATGAGTATACATATATTATTCATGAACTTAAATTCATAATGACAAAAACAATCATTTTATCACTTTGTGCTTAACTCATTTCCTTTAATTCATAAAAAAAGATTGAGGATTCAAATCATACCTGTGACATGTTTCTAATGGTTTGTTCATGTTTATTAAAACAAGAAAAAACATTCATCTTCCTCAACAGGAATTACTTAACCTCTCTTCTATCAACGGAATGTTATAATCAATTTACATTGTGATTTTAGTGTGACAAAAGACAAAATTCATTATATATTTGATTCTCCCACTTGCATTTGCTAGTGATGCCATATTCATCCTTTTGCCTTCCACTCACTACAATGAATCATTTCCATTTTATTTTATTATTTTATTTCTTTAATAAAGTTGATAAAATTTATTTCAAAAAAATAAAAGTTGATAAAATAAACTCATTCATTCAATTTTAAAAAAAATTTAGTACATTGGAAACCAGTAATATAGCACAAGGAACATATATAATAATACAAGTAGTACAAACGAGTTCCATTTTAGTTCTTGCATCATATTTACACAACATATGATTCATCCCAAAGTTCTATGCGTGCATACACATAATATGTTACACATATTTACACGACATATGTGTGTCTGGTTCTTGAATGCATGTAAAATTGTGGTTATTTGATTCTCTAAATTGGGAGTAGCACTGTTATAATGAAGAGGAGCATGACAGAGTTTTAAGTGTGACAAAGGACAGGTTATTGTAGTTTGTGCTTGAATTGCTGGAGGTTGTGTGATCAGTGGATTGGTGTCATGGTGTGGTTGGAGTCTACTCACACTTGCTAGTGATGTTATGTCCTCCATTTTCCTTCCACTCAATAATGTAAACAATCCTTTCCACTCAATATATATATATATATATAGAATAAAGTAGGTAAGCCATTCACTGGTAATTAAAGATGAGCTTCGTATTAGATCCCTTACATAAGGTTTCATTGGTTGGGACAATCCCAAGTTCAAACTTCCACAATTATAAGGGGAGGATATGTGCACACGGGTGCCACATTGTCTGCTCGTAATTGGGAGGCATTTGTCGTCTTTGTCAAAAAAAAACAGAGAGCATGTATACATGCTTAAAAACATACACAGATGACCATCATATGTGAATATGTGAATTAGAGGGCACACGCATGTTTATGTGAATCAGGAACACACCTGTTCATCTCTTGCCCAGTGACAATTAACATCTTGACCACTACATAAATTCATTTAGACTAAATATTTTTCTCCTCTACTTGGGGCAAAAAACCTCCCTTTCCTCAAAAGTGGACAAAATCTCACCACGATGACCATCATATGAAACCTTTAGATAGAGAAATACAAACAATATTTTTAAGATAAACAACTTATTTTTTTAAAACTCATTCGTGACATTAATTTTGTCATACTATCTTGATTTAGTATAACACATACATTGAAACGTCTAAGATTGAAAGTGGCTGAAAACTTAATAAAAAATAGCATAAAATTCACCTAAGAGACCCACTGCTGAGCACAAGCAATGAAGTCAACGAGATTTTCAAGGAGGACACGCCAACGGGTCCAAAGAGGAGTAGCTAGGAGACCTGTTCACCACCCGAAATTATTTTTTTTATAATGAAACATCTTTTGTAGCCCCGACATGATTTATCAATTTTTTGAAAAAAAAAAAAAACGTACATAGATGCTTAAGAATTTTTAAAGAAGTGAATGATAAATTATTATTTAATAGATGAAAAAGTTACAAAACCAAGAAAAAATATAAGTGGGAAAGATTTAAGGGCTCTAATGACAAAATCATAATAAAGGTTTCCAATGAAATATAAGTTCATCCGAATCAACTAGTAATTAATTACAAGTTTTTTGAATAATGTCCAAATTATCTATAGATTCCTAAAAGGATGTGTAGGGGTATAGTATAATAGTATTGTGGGTGTATATATTTTGGGTGAAAAATAGTATCAAATAGTATCAGGGACTAATAGAAAATTTGCCTCCGAATCAACTTTATGCTGTTGTATATAGGAACTATACATTTTAATTTGTTCATGATATTTTTCAATATATATATATATATATATATGAAGAGAAGAAGAAAGACAAAATATCAGTAATCCAATCTACTCATCAATGAGAGAGAATCCAATGTGGTCACCATGTTAAACAAGATCAAAAAAGTTAAAAGTCTGCCTCAGATGCCAATGCTTGCACTCTCCACTGGTTTAACAATCCATCTAGTCCATACAAACCACCAGAAAAATATTTAATGTGCCGGTGCATGTGTCCAACTTCATCAGTACAATCAAAACAACCAACAACAAAAATAAGAAGATCAGATCATTCTTCATAGGGTTCCCTTCTTTTCCATATTATATAAACTTATAAATTAAGCATGAAGAATAGGCCCAAGAGAAAGCATCAATGGCTAACTGGGAAGCTGCTATCTCTGTAGTTTTGGGAGTGATAATGAGGAAGAGTATATGCAGGTTTCAAGAGGTTGGGCAGATTGCCATGGAGTTCATGTCTGTGTTTGCGACTGCCATTCGGTTTTCCGGCCTCGTCTTCCGCCGCCCGGTCGCCGTTCCGGCCGGAAGATACTCCCCCATGCCATCCATGGTGGCCAGACATGACCATAGGTGATCACCTTCCAGTTCTTGGTCTCTCAGTTGCACCTTCTGTTCATCTCTTGAAGATAGATCTATACAGTAGTCATGAAGGTTTTTGTTTGAATTTCTTTGTTTTCTTTGTTTTTGTGAGTGTTCTTATGTTTAATATGGAGTGAATAAGCTGATATTTCATGTTAAGATGCACAAACTTAATCATTCAAATTGATCATCATATATAGTGTTTGACATTCTCCAATTGTGAAAGATATATAAAGCATTCTTATTTAGATACAGAAGATGGAATTATTAGTCCACTTGATGAGGATGAAATCATCAGGAACAAGAGAGTTCAATTCAAAGCTTTGACAATGCTATGTCCATCACATCCACAAAAAAATCTGCAGCAAGTAATGGACTGGATGTTAGATTAGGCAAAGGAAGCATATCGATAAATAGAAGCAGAATCAGTGAAAACAGCGAAAACGCACCGGAATCTTGTTTGGTGAAGCATAAGGGGGGTGTTATTCTGAAAACATTGCCGAAAAACCCGCCCTTTCCTACTAGTACTCCCATGTCTGTGATCATGAATTTAGTTCAGAACCGAGTTTTTTTTTTCTCTCTGTAAATAACATTGACAATTTAGCAGGATAGAACAAACCTTTCATTTCATCCATGACATGCAATATCTCTGATTTGGCTGGAGTTTTCAATTGACGGTCAGTGACTAACTCAACTCCAAGCATCAGGCCTCTGCCCCTCACATCACCAATGACTGCAAGAGTGCGGTTCAAGCAGTAAAAAGATAATTTACAAGGTGTCCATACAACTATTAATATTGTATGATTATGGTAAAAGCTAACAATGTTTTGCAAAATTAGAGAATAGAACTTACTCTCATGCTTTGTTTGGAGTTCCTTGAGCCGCTCTTTTAAATATGAACCGACGGTAAATGCATTCTCTTGAAGCTTTTCCTTTTCGATCACTCTAAGGACTGCATGACCTCCGGCAGTACAGACAGGGTTACCCCCAAAGGTGTTGAAGTAGTTTCGTCGGGTCAAGGCCTGAGCAATTTCTGGAGTTGTGATGACAGCACCAATTGGTATCCCATTTCCAATACCCTGCCAATATAAATCATTCATATTTAAACAAGTAATGAACAAAGCTCACAACAGACCAAAGCATCAAATTTATGTTATTACCATAAGTTCAAATAAGAATACAGGATCAAATGGATGAATGACTGTTTACAGGATTGAAGTCTATGTAGACTTCCATAAGACAGATGTCTAGAAAAGAGCAATGGGAGCTCACCTTTGCCATAGTCACTATGTCTGGGATGACACCATGGTTCTCAAATCCCCAGAATTTACTTCCTGTGCGTCCAAATCCAGATTGAACCTCATCTGCTATGCAAAGACCTCCTGCTTTCTTTATGATCTTATATACAGCAGGCAAATAACCAGGTGCTAATTCCATTATTCCACCAACTCCCTAGGTTTTATATTTATACAAATTCAAACCACCAAAAATGAGAATGGATAACAGAGTGAGGACGAATGTCATGCTTGAGGCACAGGGTGTTTCAATTAATTTATAAAACAAGATAGATAAAATATCAAGCAGAGGATTATATATATGTAACGAAAAACCTGTATGGCTTCTGAAATGAAACCCGCTACTTGACCAGAGGTTCCATAGTCGATGATTTCTTGGACATCTTGAGCATATTTTGGTCCCTCTGAACCAAAGATGCCTCTATACTGATCTGGATTGACAGCATGGTGCACTCCACTCTAGTAACAGCAGAAAAAGGATATGCCATGAATAATTTAAAATACACATTGTTTCCCTGAATTCATTTCATATGAAATCCAAACTAAGTTGCCAACAATTTGGACCGTTAACTTGAAATACTTGTCCAAAGCTACAGAAATATCACACTAAATGAGCTGACTTCTATAATTTCTAGCATTTGCCAAGCACAATGATATTACAGTTCAAGAAAAGAAAAGTTTAGTTTCCAAGTTCTCCACCAAGTAAATAAGTACCTGTACGACATTGAATTTCCAGATCGACTGGGCAGTTGCGCCCATGGTTCCAGCAGCATTCCCATGATATGAATTTCTAATGGAGATAATATCTTGGCACCCAGTGTAAAGCCGAGTAATCATCATAGCTAGCTCATTTGCTTCAGTACCAGAATTGGTAAAGAAAACCACCTATATAAAACACAGTTCAGTTAAACAGAAATTTCAAACATATTATTTAAGAACACATCATATAATGCACCTTGAGATCACCAGGCATCTTTGAAGCCAGTGCTTCTGCAAAATCTGCAATGGCATGATTCAGATACACAACAGTAGAATGTTGAAGCCTTTTTGTCTGATTGATAACAGCCTCGACAACTTCAGGGTGGCAATGACCACAAGATACAGTAGCAATGCCACCAAAGGCATCAAGGTAACGGCGGCCATCCTCGTCAAACAAGTACTGCATCTTTCCATCCACAATATTCAGCTGTTGACACATGAAAATAAATCAGATTTGGAGAATGTAATACAAAAGGTACAACACTTTTTTTTTTTGACTAAGGCGACAAGCGCCCCCGTGAGAGATGTCAAGGATGGGGCCAGACGCAGAGCCCACTCGATGCAACTAAGTTCCCGCATTTGCAAGAGGGGGGCTCGATCTCGGGTTCATCCCGAGAGAGCGGAACCTCTTAGCATAGCAACCCGGTACCAACAGGTCTTCATGATTGTTGGTACAAAAGGTACAATTGCGATTAAAAACCAAATCCATCAGCAACCAGTTCATCATTGTTGAAGGTGCTAAGATATCAATTGGGAAACAAAATAAAGAACTAACAAAAATGTCAAAAAGCAAAAGCATCGGTGACATAGGTCTTGTTTTACAAATTCAAGTTTAGATGAAAATGGCACAAAATATTATGTAATAGAGAAATCATAAACAAAACAGTAAGAAAAAGTATATATAGACATGGACAACAAGTCTTCCATCACAAATCTCTTTTCTCCCTTTACACAAAAATCCAACCCACCAAGCAAAAGCACAAATATAACAACTCAATTATAAACATAATAATACTCTAATTTAATCACCTTTCATAATCATCACAACTTCAGTTGCAATCTTTATGACTAATTTTTTTTTACAATCATCTGCAATTGCCTATTTTTAAGCAAGAAAAGAAAAGAAAATTTGACTCTTCACTAGAAGAAACTCCCTTAACAATTTATTACATGAGAAGAATCATATTGATAAATAATCTCATTATAAAAATAAGTTCTTTCAGGAAATCAAATCAGAAAAACTCTTCAAATCAAACATCCAACCCTATTCAAAAGCAATACATGAATGACATGAAGATTCTCAGAATCCAAACATACTTAAGATAAGAAAAAAAAAATTGATTTACTTTCCAAATTATTAGAAAAACACATGAAAGGCCTGCCGTGAAAGCTAAAAAAGGGAAGGGGAAAAAAAATCCAAACTTGGTTAGGAAACACATGCATAATTTCGATTCAAAGAAGAAAGTCAGCAATCCAACAAAACATTATGAAGAATCCATGAACAAAACATCAATACAAAACCAAAAGAAACGATCTTTCACCGGTTTCTTGTAGAAGTGGAACAAAGAGGGGCTGAGGAACTGGGCTCGCTTCCTGAGAACCTCCTCTGCCGAGGGCCCGTCGTAAGGCGGAGGGGTGTAGTCGAACGGGGGCATTTTGGGAAGACCCGCATTGCTGTTCCCAAACAGGGCATCAGCTCCGGCGAGCCGCGAGAGGCCTCGCCGGAGGCCGGAAGACGACGACGAGACCCTTCGAACTACAAAACTCTGCATGGCTTCTATCAATAGGGAAAAAGACGGGACCTTTTTTTGGAAACACGAAACTTCTCTCGCTCTACAAAGTTCTCATTCCGGAAAAGGGCCTCTGAGTTGCAGAGGCTTTTCCGCGCTTGTTTTCCAATATTATATGAAGTGGAACGCAAAGACGAAGAGGTATTTAAATAGAAGAGAAGGAGTTGCGAAATGACGTTATTACCCCCTTAATATCCAATTTTGCAAATAACCCCCTGAATTGGCTTATTCTCTTTTGGCTCTCTCATCCTTTAGTATAACTAGTCCACAAAGCATCAAACTTAATAAATAGAGGCCTTAATTTTGAGGAAACTTGAGTGAAAACAAGCTTCCATGAATCAACATGATATTTTTAGATTAAATTGAATCGATTTAACATGAAATCAGAACCGATTAATTAAATTTGACAACCAAATTCTCCGTCCATTGCCTTGTATGTCATTGTCTCTTCCAACCAAGATAAAGATTGAAAACAACATCTCCATGTTTCTCTCATTATAAACTCTAACTAAAGGGGGGATTGAGAGAGAAAGAGAGGAATAAAGAGACAAGAGTTCTTTCCATAGAATGATGGAAGGTGGGAGATGTGACTCATTTGAGTGAAATATTAGGTACACTACATGAGACATTTGAGTGTGTTTGCATGAGTTGTGAATATTATAGGAGGAAGAGAGATTCATTGAACATGGACTTGATAAAACTCTTGAAGCTACAGATAATAATATATAGAAAACATCATTGAGGATGACACGACAGCGGTTCGAGCTAGAGAGGATCTGAGGCATCACCGACTCAGTCAGGATAGCGGCATCTAATTAACTATTATATTTTATTTTCTTCTCCCAGCAGAGTCTGTCGTAATAAACCCTTCATATTATTAATAAATGTATCCACCTCTTAAAAAAATAATATATAAAAAACATGTATGACAGGATATGTATATTATAATAAATATGATTTTAAATGTTGCATGTCATTACATACAGTTGTTATTCTATATGTTAGGATAGACAATTTTTTGTGTAGTGGATTTTGAAAAGTAAAATTAAAAATAGTTTTACTAAAATAAAAGCTACACCAAAATAATAATTTAATTAAATTTAATAGATAACTTTATCATGTATAAATGAATATAGATTAAATTTTGAAAAGAATGTATCCCCAAAAATATGGATAATCAGATATGCATAAAATTTAGTGACCATGATTCAGGGGATAATAATATATAGTTAAGAAATGAAATGGCTAGTATATTTTGCTTCTGAAGAAGAACAAGGTTCAATGAACTTAGACACATGAAACAATGCACAATAACATAAATAAATAAATAAATAAAAAGAAGCATTACCATCCAAAACTAAAAAGAAAACAGGTAGACAAACACACAGAGATGAGGGTGGTGGAGCAAAGAGTTGTGCCCAATGTGGGAGTCTATGTCTAGCAAGTGGGGCCCTCTCCACATCAGAACCCACACAAGAACTCTTTCAAGCTGCCACACAAAATCACAAAGGAGCAAGAAGCTAAACACACAGGAGAAAAAGAGAGTGACAACACTATACAATGATTTAGTATTAGAAAATATAGATGATTGATACCTAATAAAAGAAACTTATCTTGATGACTGTGAAGACATTCAGCAAGCATTCCAGAAATCATTAACAACCTCATGTTTCAGCATTTGATTCATTGAATACTTGGAAAATTGTTGATGATGATGTGCAGCACCCTGTCCTGGTGACAGCTTGTAGTGTTTTTTCCAAATATCTTGTCATGATATCTCATCATTGTGTTAATCTAAATAAGTGGTGGTTGCCATGAATTATTATCTAATGGAGCAATCTCATATCACACAATCAGATTCTCACAAAAACTATTGAATTATGTAGAGCATTGATATTTCAATCAGCCTTATGTTGTTTCACTATACAAGGTCTAAGTCTAACGACTCGAGCACCACACAGCATTCACAAGAGAACCTTTGCTTAACAGAGTAAATTAGTCTAATTGAATCCACTGATGAACAACAATTGGAAGGTGTGTACAACATAGATAAGTAAAATATACAAGCTAGTGTTGTCTAAAAGTCAAATTCAGTCGTCCAGGCCGGAGATTGGTTTCATCGATCAGTCGCTTCGGTGCTGTATTAGCTTGAATTGTAGAAACTCCATGAAATATCATTCTCGATTTGCCACCGAAGATAAGAACGTCACCAGACTCGAGCAAAATTTTGTCAGCTTTATCCACATCTCTGCCTAATCCGTAAAGGAACTCCGTGGAGTTTCCCACAGAAAAAGAAACAACAGGCAATCCTTTAGCAAGACTCTCAGGACTCTCATCTCTGTCCTGCATTAATTAAGAGACATTCACTCATATTGAATCATTTTAATAGACTGCCGGATATGATTAATACAAGGGCAAAACCCTTTAGCTTTTAAAAAACAGAGGTTTCCCATGCACTTCGATTCATCAATGTATGCGAAGAGAAGACATGAGAACATTAGAGTGCCACGAAATCATGACAAAGAACATTAAACCTGGACAATTGAAAAGCAGTAGGCAAAACACATCAGGCACTGAAGAACCAATAATAGTTAAGAACATTGCAAAACTCAGGGAAAGAAATTTATACATATCCAAATCTAATGTGCAAGAGAAAGGTATACGGTATTGATTTAAAAAGTTGAAAAAACAAACATTCAACTGGCATTTACAACAATAAAAACAAAAAAGATTTGAAGTCTAACACAAACCTGATGAAGACCAAGTCTCCCATTCTCATTGTAGAAGTTAACAATGCATATGTCAGGAGACATTTTAGGAAGTTCATTAATATCTTTGTTCTGATGCAGTAGAAAATCATGAGATGCCTGAATCGCTCCTTTGACAAGCTTCCTAAACTCTTCAGGTATTTCTGGAGGTTTAGCACCATCTGTAGGACGTGATTCTACATATTTTGCCTCTGGGTCCCAATTCTTACCTAGACACATCATCTGCAAATGAAGCTTGGCACCATCTCTATAACTGGGCCTATAAAATCCTCCAACCCCCACACCAAGTTTTTGACAAGTTTGAACAATTTTAACCTGAAATTTTAGTAAATGTTAAACATAGAGCACAAAGACAAATTTTAATGTATATACAACTTATATTTTCAATCTTGGTTGAACCTATGTTAGGAAAAAGGATTAAACCTTCTTAGAGAATATTAGTTACTGAACAAAATGTTCTCAACCTTGTATATCCACTGTATCAACTACAATGTGAAATTTTACATAATACCAAAAATGATTTGCTTTAATTTAATGAGAGTAGTTTATCAATATTTATAAATATAAAAAAAAAACAGTTTGCTAATGAGCAGTTTCCCATAATAAATTATCTCAATCTCAATTCTCCAACAAATAACAGTGCAAAAATAAAATTAAAAAAAAGAAAAATATATACCTGATCCTCATGACTTAAATACTTCTTTAAAAGAACCATTCCAGACAGCAAATTCTGGCACTGAGGCACATTAGTGGAGCGCTCAAGTTCCTTCCTTTTTTCTCTATTCAATTCAAGCAACGACGATTTTAATATCCCTCTGCCAACACCTCCACTCCGGCAGATATTGAAAGGTCGCAAATCACTTACAGATTCAATATCTCCTACTTTCCTTTCAGGAGAAACTCTCCTCTGTTGAGGCATTGTCACAGATTGTGGTGATTTGTTTCTCTCCCCAACACCAGTCAATACTGAACCTCCATTTTCCTGGCCAATAGAAGAATTGCCAACTGGAACCTGTAAATCAAGCTAAATGTTGTAAAATAAAAAACAAATAAAAATACCACAACTTTTGGTATCCAAAAGAAAACATAAAACCCAAAACACAAAATATAACTAGAGTGTGAGAATGCAAAATCTATGAGTAACCAATTAATTCATCCTTTCCAGACAAACCTAAAGCTTTCTTTCTGTTCTCAGTTCGTATACATACATCCAATTTCTTAATGCTCATATCACAAACACTCCACTAATAACAAAAAGAAAACTTAAAAAAAAATAATCAAATTTCTTTCATGTTAATCTGCCAAATCAACCAATCTGTTCATCTTGCACCACAATGCTTTTACGGTTTCACCATATCTCATTATATGATCATACAATATAAAGTACATAAACATAAAAAAAAACAATTTTTACCCGGAAAACAACACTTGTACAAACACAGACGATCAAAAGGACAACACTAAACCTAGGAGAGTTTGCAATCACACAAATCACCAACCAAATAGCAACAATCACAAAGCAATAGATTGGATTCGAAATACAGCAAGGAGAAGCACACTCACCCATCGGCTGCCAGTACGGGCTTGGCCTCGCCTGGCCGGGAAGCGGCCTCCTGAGCTTCTCTCACCCATCGTCGTCTTCTTAGAAGAGAAAAAGGATTTGAAGGAGAAGATAGAGTTTATAGAAGGCGGGGGAGAGCGAGAGAAACGAAGATGGCTCGGGGATCTCAGCAAACGGGTCGGATTCCCCAAATGGAAAATTAATCCGCTCCGCCATTTCCCCATGCCCGCTCGCCTATCTGCACTACCATTGAATCATGGATAACTAAAAGGAAATTTGCACATAAGTCCTTATAATAAGTACATACTTATGTATTTATTAATTGTTTTTTTTAAATATCGTTATTCTATCCTTATATATGTATTATTATATTAAATCCGATTATTAGATTAGTGTGGACAAATTTCTTTTTCACAAAAATAGCAGTTAATTGCAAATCATAAAAGCATATAAGCAAATATTAATGTTTTCTGAGTACTTATATGCAAATTGGGTTATCAGGGAATTTACCGGGGATTACTTACAAGATATAATAATAAAATTTTCAAATAAATATGATAATTACAGTGAACTTTTTATTTTTATATAGTATTTTAAAAACGGGATAAACTATGTTTTTTAAAAAAATTTAAAACTTTTTATAATATAACTGAATTCAAAACAAATAAAGACAGTGAACGAGTCAAATACTTATTAGCCAATTTTTAAATTGTTTTCAACTTTGTTTTTTATTAAATTAAACGGATTATCAATGCTTTCGTTTTCAATTTTAAAAATTGTTTGTACATAACTAATGCTTATCCCAGTTTCAAACTTACTTTTAATATTTTTTGAATTTTAAATAAAATTTAAATTAGAGTAAGAATTTATAATACAGTAATTGTTATAAAAACAATAATAATAAAACTATGCTTTAAAGGGCCAAATTAAAGTGTGAACAAAGAAGTCATGCACTAAATTTAGCACATATTTGCAAATTAATCTAAAGATCAAAATCACAAAAAACTTTGACTCAAACTCTAATTGTATACGAGATAAACATGACAATGTGAGATGAAGTAGGATTCCAAAACCAATTTAAACAAATCTCTTTCTCTTCTAAACATCCATCTATTGATGAATAGAATTCAGAGAGGGAAGGAGATTATGGAGGGAGAAGAGTGCATGATGTATAGAGCTCATAGAGGGAAGGAAATCATGGCTGGAGGAGAGTCTATAAATCCTATATTTGAAGTTGGATCCACTTCAGGGTGTTTTAAAGAAGAGCACATGGAAGAAAGAATGAGTTCTCATTTAAAGTGGAAAGTTGCACCAGGACAATCTCGTTGCCGTACATCAAGGAGCAATAATAGACAATGGATTGTTGATCCTTATAGTACGTTGCGTGCTTTAATTGATACTGCTGAGGATGAGTTAAGGAAGATAAATGAAATAGGGTGCGAGTGGTCTGAAGAAGAGGCTGAGAAGGAAGAGAAGGAAGAGATAATAATGAAGGAGAGGAAGAGAAAGTCAAAAATTCAGCCGAAACACCGATCAAGACTTCGAGCGTCGGGTGAGAGAGAATCTAAAAACGAGGTGAAGTGGGAGGGGCCGCCACCTGAGTGGTTGGTTCAAACGGTGAGGAACAATGAAGGAGTGAACTTGACCCATATATTCGGAAAAATCCTCACCGGGAGTGATGTGGAGGCTCAACAAAATCGGTTACTCCTTCCGAGAAAAGAAACGAATAATATATTATTGTTATACTTAACAGAGAGAGAGAGAGAGAGAAAATAGTTGGCAAAAGAAATTGTGATGGATGTGAAGGTGATCGATAGACATGGTACAAAGTACGACATGTCAATGAAATTCTATAACGTTATCAATGCACATAGGATAATCAGCCCCGGTTGGAAGAAATTTGTAAGAAATAATGAGTTACAGGGTGACCGAGATGCAGTTTTTCTTTGGGCGTTCAGAGTACGAAGTGAACTTTGGTTTGCTATCATCATTGTGTGAATCCACACTTGGAGGCAGGGGCAAATGAAGGAGATGCTGCTACAACTATGGAGACGGGGGCTGATGAAGGAGATGCTACTACAACTGTGGAGACAGGGGCTAATGAAAAAGATGTTGCTACAACTGGTGATAGATAAAGATAGTTTGTTTGTTTGTTTGTTTTCTCTCCAAATTGAATATTGTAATCAATTAAATATGTTAGTATGATTAAGGTTTGTTGTTTTTTAGGTACTTTCAAATTTTGTGAACTTTCTCTCATCTTTCTGATCTCTCAATACAATTAATATTAATATTACATTATTTAAGTGCATATTTTATATCTTAACCATTTTGTTTACGAGTGTCTACATGATTAATTAACTCAAATCAAATCTAAAAATACAAAATTACTCTTCATCAGGGTACTCATTCAGTGGGTTGTCTTCAGCTGTAGTTGGAGTTAAAAATGAATCAAATCATCATGCAATGCTATCAATTCCCTAATTGACATTAAGAAACAAGGAATTGTGCACACACAAACACACCATTTGAATCATCAGTTTCATATTCACATTGCGGGGGACCGTCGTAATACTCATCTTCGTCGTCCACGTGCACTCTGAACAAACAGTAATGTACATTAATGTAATCCAATATTATTTTATCCAAGGAAAAACAGAACATGGAGCGCCGCATTCTTACAGAGGGTAGCTGGTGAAAGAGTCTTCCTCATTTTCATTTGCATGGTCATCCACGGCGTACAGGTCATAGACATAATTTTCTGTTCAAGAAATGACTCAGGAAAAAAAATAGAAAATTCATTTGTTCCTGTTAATGACTCTCATTCTAATGTCAGGTCAGGTTTGGAACTCAGCTTTCTTTACCTTGAAAAGAACTGACATCAGATTCAATCTCCTCAGCTGCAGTTGGGAGAAATTCCCTCAATAAAGGAAGATAACTATGCAGAATTGCATTATCCTTAATGGAAACATTTCTGCAATCAAATCCATCTCAAAGTCCTCACTCACAATTTGATTTGGAGCAAACGAATATAAAAATAATGGTAGAGAAAAGAAATTCATGGCATACTGTGGCTCTGACAACTTTCCAGGCTTTTCCTGCTCATCGACACAGAACAACATCATAAAGATGGAAAATTTCTTGCAAGGAATTATCATCCATCTGCACGCCATCCATTCTGCTCTTCCATATTTGTGTAAAACGTGCACTCCTTGCTAGATACAATACATTATCAGATATCAAACAGAATACCAGCTCATTGCACAGAAACTAAAATTATACACATTTCTGAATGCATCATCAAGATGATTGATCTAAACAAATGAAGGCACTTCATGCCAAAAACAGAAAGAAAATGGTTTATTAACTTGAATTTGATCAAGGAAATCAGTAGATTGCATGCATATGCACATCTGCTGATGGTGAAAAGGAGCAGTATGCCTCTGATGACTATGTATAAGTCAAACAAAAAGAAGGAATGCTGAAAAAAAATAAATGATACCTCACGTTTCTCTCTGGCTTCAAGGAGCAACCGATCTTGCTTCTGCAGAGACAATGGACAAAATCATCACCTATTCCATTTTAGGATAACAAGAATTGCAATTAAGCATTCAAAAGCAGAAAACTCTGAATACTATGAGAAGATTAAAAAAAAAAAAAAACAAACAAACACCCCTTCAACAAATTCTTCCTGTGCACATCAAACAAAGCAGCCACATCACAAACAAATAGGACAAATAACACAATAGCAAACCGCAAGCAAACTTTTCTTCCAAC
Organism: Dioscorea zingiberensis; assembly: GCA_026586065.1. Lineage (NCBI taxonomy): Eukaryota > Viridiplantae > Streptophyta > Magnoliopsida > Dioscoreales > Dioscoreaceae > Dioscorea > Dioscorea zingiberensis. The sequence goes on along the minus strand of CM048820.1, from coordinate 65,093,715 downwards.
ATATTTGTGTTTCTTCTTTCAATCATAGGAGTATGGAGAGAGGGGAGACAAAAGGAAGGCAGTATAGACATATATGTATTGATGCAAGAAGCTGAATTTTCTCAATGAGTGCCACAAGCAAACAAACAAGAGAATTTTAGCAGACATTGTCAAATGGGAACTAAGTCTTAAAAGTTCAGACCAAAAACTACAGACGCTTTCAAATGAGGCTTGATTTGGGTGTAAACTTCAAAGTATCATAAATGTTGGAAGGCCAAATCAAGTGGCAATAGAGTCAATAGCAAAAAGAAGCTTGGCATTAACTCGGGGGGAGATGGACACACCGCCGGGAAACGACTTCGAGGACACGACGTCAAAGCCAGAAAACACTAGTTAGGGAGGGTTATTAGGCTTAAAGGAAAGATACCAAGGCCAACCAAGGACCCTGGGAAACCCCTATATATTATATAAACTTTTTATTATCATATTAATGAATGTGGTTTATCCATCTTTCCAAAAATAAAATATAAACATTGGAAGGCTCATTCAAGGCTAATTCGCCAATTAAGAAAGTTGTTATACCTTATCTTGTTTGAACATGCTCCTCCGTTCTGCAATCCTTCTCTCAAATTCCATTGAGCTGTTGGAATGAGGCTGTCAGAGAATTTAAATTCAGCATTTGGACTATAACAGTAAAGCCTTTTCTACTTGCATATTCACACAAAAATAATGGATCATTCACATCATATTGAAAGAAAAGTTATGGAGAATAATAATTAAATTAAATTCAAATTGTTTGAACTTTAACAATTTTTCCAGCATAAAACCACACATATGTGTCAAGGAAACCAAATCAACAGCACTGAAATCATTAAACATGTCATTCCATCTGGCTTCTTCGAGTAAATCTGTATCTCAAATAATTCAAAAGCTATTGTTTGGTGGATTAATCTATATCCAACAACAATGCTTGCCATAGATCTCAACACATATCCCTGGCATACATTCACAATCTGCAAATGATGAGCAGTTAACTTGTTCAAATGGTGATGGTCTAATTGCATCATACACTCCAAGTCCAAGGAACTTGAACCACATCAACATCAGAAGCACACAATAAAATATGAATTGAAGTAGGATTCAAAAAACTATTTAAACAAATTGCTTTGCCTTCTAAACATCCATCTCTTGATGAAATAGAATTCAGAGAGGGAAGGAGATTATGGATGGAGAAGAGTCCATGATGTATAGAGTTCAAAGAGGGAAATAGATTATGGAGGGAGGAGCTATATTTGAAGTTGGATCCGGTTCGAGGAGTGAAAAAGAAGAGCACATGGAAGAAAAACTGAGTTCTGATTTATTGTTTGATTTTAAGTGGAAAGTTGCACCAGGACACTCTCGTTGCCGTACACCAAGGAGCAATAATGGACAATGGATCACTGATCCTTCTAGGACGTTGTGTGCATTAATTGATGTTGCTACGGATGAGATAAGGAAGATAGATGAAATAGGGTGCGAGTGGAGGAAGAGGATGAGGAGGCTGAGGAGGAAGGGAAAATAATGAAGGAGAGGAAGAGAAAGTAAAAAATTCAGCCGAAACTCTAACCAAGATGTCGAGCGGTGACGTCAGGTGAGAGAGGCGTTATGAAGTGGGAGGGGCCGCCACATGAGTGGTTGGTTCAAGCCGTGAGGAACAACGAAGAAGTGAACTTGACATATATATTCGTAAAAAACCTCACGGCAAGTGATGTGAAGGTGCAACAAAATTGGTTACTCCTTCCGAGAAAAGAAACGAATAATACATTATTGTCGTACTTGACAGAGAGTAAGAGAAAAGAGTTGGCAAAAGAAATTATGATGGATGTGAAGGTGATCGATAGATATGGTACAAAGTACGACATCGCAATGAAATTCTATAAAATTATCAATGCACATAGGATAATCAGACCCGGTTGGAGGAACTTTGTAAGAAATAATGACTTACAGGGGGACCGAGATGCGGTTTTTCTTTGGGCGTTTAGAGTACAAAGTGAACTTTGGTTTGCTATCGATCATAGTGTGAATCCCTGCTGGGAGACAGGGGCTAATGAAGGAGATACTGCTACAACCGTTGATAGATAAGATAGTGCTCCAAATATTTTGTTTGTTTGTTTGTTTGATTCTTTCCGAATTGAGTATTGTAATTAATTAAATATGTTAGTAAAACTATGGTTACTGCATGTGCTTTCAAATTTTGTGAGCTCACACTCATCCTTCTCTCATTACAATTAGGGTGAGTTTGTTTGGGTAGATGGGAAGTTAAATCCAAGGATGGAGATATACCAATCCAAATTTCTTTTTTTTTTTTTTTGACTCCCCATCTTTGGATAAAGATATGGCCATCCAAAATTACTGGATGACCACATCTAATAAAAACGATGGGATGTAGCCATCCATTATTTAGCTATCCAATCTCTTTTAACTCCTCATCTATTGTAAATCTTTTTATCTAGCCTCTTCTCATTTACGATCACCCCCTTACCATTTTCCTTCGTACTTTAATAATTTAAATTATTTTGTCAGCTTTATCCAAGTCTCTACCTAATCCGTAAAGGAACTCCGCGGAGTTCCCCACAGAAAAAGAAGCAACATAAAATCCTTTAGCAAGACTCTCCGGAATCTCATCACTGCCCTTCATTAATTAAGAGGCATTCACTCACATTGAATTATTTTAATAGATTGTCGGAGATGATTAATACAAGGGCAAAAACATTTAGCTTTTAAAAACAGAGGTTTCCCATGCAATTCGATTCATCAATGTATGCAGAGAGAAGACATGAGAACATTAGAGTGCCATGAAATCAGGACAAGAACATTAAACCAGGACAAAACAAAAGCTAGGAAAAACACATCAAGCACTGAAGATCCAACAATAGTTAAAAACATAGCACAACCAAGGGAAAGAAAGTTATACATATCCTAATCTAATGTGCAAGAGAAATGTATACGGTATTGATTTAAAAAGTTGGGAGAAAAAAACATTCAACTGGTATTTAGTATTCACAACAATCAAAACAAAAAAGATTTGAAGTCTAACACAAACCTGATGAAGACCAAGTCTCCCATTCTCATTGTAGAAGTTGACAATGCATATGTCAGGAGACATTTTAGGAAGTTCATCCTCAACATTAATATCTTTGTTCTGATGCAGTAGAAAATCATGAGATGCCTGGATCAATCCTTTGACCAGCTTCCTAAACTCTTCAGGTATTTCTGGAGGTTTAGCACCATCTGTAGACGTAATTCTACATATTTTGCCTCTGGGTCCCAATTCTTACCTAGACACATCATATGCAAATGAAGCTTGGCACCATCTCTATAGCTGGGCCTATAAAATCCTCCAACCCCCATACCAAGTTTTTGACAAGTTTGAACAATTTTAACTTGAAAGTTTAGTAAAAGTTATACATAGAGCACAAGGAAAAATTCTAATGTATATACAACTTATATTTTGAATCTTGGTCGAACCTATGTTAGGAAAAAGGATTAAACCTTCTTAGAGAATATTAGTTACGGAACAAAATGTTCTCAACCTTGTATATCCATTGCATCAACTACAATGTGAAATTTTAGATGGTGACAAAAATGATGTGCTTTAATTTAATGAAAGTGGTTTATTCATATTTATCAAAAAAACAAAAACGGTTCGCTAATGAGTAGTTTCGCATAATAAATTATCTCAATCTCAATCTCAATTCTCCAACAAATAACAGTGCAAAAATAATAAAAAAATTTAAAAAAGAAAAATATATACCTGATCCTCGTGACTTAAATACTTTTTTAAAAGTATCATTCCAGATAGCAAATTTTCTATAGATTCTCCTCCAGAACTCGGAGGTTCTGGCCTGAGGCACATTAGTGGAGCGCTTAAGTTCCTTCCTGTTTTCTCCATTCAATTCAAGCAACGACAATTTTAACATCCCTCTGCCAACACCTCCACTCCGGCAGATATTGAAAGGTCACAAATCACTGACAGATTCCATATCTCTCATCCTTTCTGAAGAAACTCGCCTCTGTTGAGGCATTGTCACAGATTGTGGTGATTTGTTTCTATCACCAACACCAGTCAATACTGAACCTCCATTTTGCTGGCCAATACAGGAATTGCCAACTGGAACCTGTAAATCAAGCTAAATGTTGTAAAATAAAAAAACAAATAAAAAAACCACAACTTTTGGCATCCAAAAGAAAACATAAAACCCAAAATATACCTAGAGTGTGAGAATGCAGAATCTATGAGTAACCAAATAATTCATCCTTTCCAGACAAACCTAAAGCTTCCTTTCTGTTCTCAGTTCGTATACATACATCCAATTTCTTAATGCTCATATCACAAACACTCCACTAACACAAAAAGAAACCTCAAAAAAAAAACTAATCAAATTTCGATCATGTTAATCTGCCAAATCAACCAATATGTTCATCTTGCACCACAATGCTTTCAAGGTTTCACCCATATCTCATTATATGATCATACAATATAAAGTACATAGAAAAACAACAATTTTTACCCGGAAAACAACACTTCTACGAAGATCAAAAGGACAACCCTAAACCTAGGAGAGTTTGCAATCACACCAATCACCAACCAAATAGCAACAATCACAAATCAATAGATTGGATTCGAATTACAGCAAGGAAAAGCACACTCACCCATCGGCTGCCTTGATGGCTTGACCTCGCCTAGCGGGGAAGCGGCCTCCTGAACTCCTCTCACCCATCGTCGTCTTCTTAGAAGAGAAATAGGATTTGAAGGAGAAGATAGAGTTTATAGAAGGCGGGGGAGAGCGAGAGAAACGATTGATGGCTCGGGGATCTCAGCAAACGGGATAAACTACGTTTTATTTATGGATTTAAAACTTTTTATAATATAACTAAATTCCAAACAAATTAAGACAGTGGATGAGTCAAATATTTATTATCCAATTTTTAAATCATATCAAATTTTGTTTTTCTTTAAATTAAACAGATAATCAATGCTTTTGTTTTTAATTTAAAAAATTATTTGTACATAACTAATGCTTGTCCCAGTATCAAACTTGTACTTTTAATATTTTTTGAATTTTAAATAAAATTTAAATTAGAGTAAGAATTTATAATACAGTAATTGTTATAATAATAATAATAATAATAAAACTATGTTTTAAGGGGCCACTAAAGTGTGAACAAAGTCATGCGCTAAATCTAACAGATATTTGCAAATTAATATAAAGATCAAAATCACAATAAATTTTGACTCAAACTCTAATTGTACATGAGATAAACATTACAATGTGAATTGAAGTAGGATTCCAAAACCTATTTAAACAAATCTCTTTGTCTTCTAAACATCCATCCATTGATGAATAGAATTGAGAGAGGGAAGGAGATTATGGAGGGAGAAGAGTGCATGATGTATAGAGCTCGAGAGAGGGAAGGAAATCATGGAGGGAGGAGAGTCTATAAATCCTAAGTTTGAAGTTGGATCCACTTCCGGGTGTTTTAAAGAAGAGCACATGGAAGAAAGAATGAGTTCTCATTTAAAGTGGAAAGTTGCACCAGGACAATCTCGTTGCCGTACGTCAAGGAGCAATAATAGACAATGGATCGTTGATCCTTATAGTACGTTGCGTGCTTTAATTGATGTTGCTGAGGATGAGTTACGGAAGATAAATGAAATAGGGTGCGAGTGGTCTGAAGAAGAGGATGATCAGGAGGGCGAGAAGGAAGAGGAGGTAGAGATAATAATGAAGGAGAGGAAGAGAAAGTCAAAACCTCAGCCGAAACACCAACCAAGACGTCGAGCGGCGGGTGAGAAAGAATCTAAAAACGCGGTGAAGTGGGAGGGGCCGCCACCTGACTGGTTGGTTCAAACAGTGAGGAACAATGAAGGAGTGAACTTGACCCATATATTCGGAAAAATCCTCACCGGGAGTGATGTGGAGGCTCAACAGAATCGGTTACTCCTTCCGAGAAAAGAAATCAATAATATATTATTGTTATACTTAACAGATAGTGAAGAAGAAGAGTTGGCAAAAGAAATTGCGATGGATGTGAAGGTGATCGACAGGCATGGTACAAAGTACAACATGTCAATGAAATTCTATAATGTTATTAATGCGCATAGGATAATCAGCCCCGATTGGAAGAAATTTGTAAGAAATAATGAGTTGCAGGAGGGCCGAGATGCGGTTTTTCTTTGGGCATTCAGAGTACAAAGTGAACTTTGGTTTGCTATCGATCATGGTGTGAATCCACACTTGGAGGCAGGGGCTAATGAAGGAGATGTTGCAGCAACTGTCTCCACAGGGTCTAATGAAGGAGATGCTGCTACAACTGTGGAGACGGGCTAATGAAGGAGATGCTGCTACAACTGGTGATAGATAAAAATAGTACTCCAAATATTTTGTTTGTTTGTTTGTTTGTCTTCTCTCCAAATTGAGCATTGTAATCAATTAAATATGTTAGTGTTAATATTACAATTAATATTAATATTACATTATTTAAGTGCATATTTTATACCTTAACGATTTTGTTAATGAGTGTCTACATAATTAATTAACTCAAATTCCTTTTCCGAACAAAATACGCACTTGTCCATGCTACGAAATCTAAAAAATAAAAAATTATAATTGTTTTTTAACAATTAGAATGTTAGTGTGCTGTAAGTCTGCCTAAATTTAGAGCTGATAATCTTGAAAAACCCAAGTAATTACAATATTGGAGATTGACAATTAATAGCATTGAAATGAAAGTTGAAAGACTTCAAGGATTCAACGACAACCCCATTTCCAGTCCTCATCTTCTTCATCAGAATCAATGTTGGCGTACTGAGAGTCTGCATCTGATAAGAAATCAAGTGGGTCTTTTTCCTTTTCTTCATCCTGGGATGACTCTTCATCAGGGTACTCATTCAGTGGGTTGTCTTCAACTGCAGTTCAAGTTAAAAACGAATCAAATCATCATGCAATGCTACCAATACCCTAATTGACATTGAGAAACAAGGAATTGTGCACACACAAACACACCATTTGAGTCATCAGTTTCATATTCACATTGCGGGGGACCTTCGTAATACTCATCTTCTTCGTCCACTTGCACTTTGAACAAACAGTAATGTAAATTATTGTAATCCGATATTATTTTATCTACGGAAAAACAGAACATGGAGCACTGCATTCTTACAGAGGGTAGCTGGTGAAAGAATCTTCCTCATTTTCATTTGCATGATCATCCACGGCATACAGGTCATAGACATAATTTTCTGTTCAAGAAATGACTCAGGAAAAAAAGTAGAAAATTCATTTGTTCCTGTTAATGACTCTGATTCTAATGACAGGTCAGGTTTGGAACTCAACTTTCTTTACCTTGAAAAGAACTAAGGTCAGATTCAATCTCCTCAGCTGCAGTTGGCAGAAATTCCCTCAATAAAGGAAGATAACTATGCAGAATTGCATTATCCTCAATGGAAACATTTCTGCAATCAATTCCATCTCAAAGTCCTCACTCACAATTTGATTTGGAGGAAACAAATATAAAAATAATGGTAGAGAAAATAAATTCATGGCTTACAGTGGCTCTGACAATTTTCCAGGCTTTTCCTGCTCATCGACTCGAACAACATCATAAAGATGGCAAATTTCTTGCAAGGAATTATCATCCATCTCAATGCCATCCATTCTGCTCTTCCATATTTGCGTAAAACGTGCACTCCTTGCTAGATCCTATACATTATCAAATACCAAGCAGAATACCAGCTCATTGCACAGAAATCAAAATTATACACTTTTCTGAATGCATCACCAAGATGATTGATCTAAACAAATGAAGGCACTTCATGCCAAAAACAGAAAGGAAATGGTTTGGTTTTTTGGAATTTGATCAAGGAAATCAGTAAATTGCATGCATATGCACATGTGTTGAAAGTGAAAAGGAGCAGCATGCCTCTCATAACTATGTGTAAGTCATACAAAAAGAAGGAATGCTGAAAAAATAAATGATACCTCATGTTTCTCTCTGGCTTCAAGGAGCAACCGATCTTGCTTCTGCAGAGACAATGGAGCAAATTACAAATTATTGGAACATAATCATCATCTATTCCATTGTAGGATAACAAGAACTGCCATTAAGCATTCAAAAGCAGAAAACTCTGAATACTATGAGAAGAGATAAAAAAAACCCCTTCGACAAATTCTTCCTGTGCACATCAAACAAAACACCCACACCACAAAAGAATAGAAGTAACACAATAGCAAACCACAAGCAAACTTTTCTTCCAACATATTTGTGTTTCTTCTTTCCATCATAAGAGTATGGAGGGAGGGGAGACAAAAGGCAGGCAATATAGACATATATAATGTATTGATGCAAGAAGTTGAATTTTCTCAATGAGTGCCACGAGCAAACAAACAAGAGAATTTTAGTAAACATTGTCACCACCAGGAGACTTTGAGGACACAACCTCAGAGCTAGAAAACACCAGTTAAGGAGGTTTATTAGGCTTAAAGGAAAGATCCTGGGGCCAACCAAGGACCCAGGAAACCTCTATGTATTATGTAAATTTTTTATTATCATATTAATAAATGTGGTTTATCCACCTTTCAAACAATAAATAACAAATAAATGTTGGAAGGCTCTTTAAATGTTGGAAACCTCTATGTATTATGTAAATTTTTTATTATCATATTAAGAAATGTGGTTTCTCCACCTTTCAAAAATAATAATAAATAAATGGTGGAAGGCTCTTTCAATGCTAATTTACCAATTAAGAAAGTTGTTATACCTTATCTTGTTTGAACATGCTCCTCCGTTCTGCAATCCTTCTCTCAAATTCCATTGAGCTGTTGGAATGAGGCTGTCAGGGAATTTAAATTCAGCATTTGGAGTATCACAGTAAAGCTTTTTCTACTTACATATTCACACAAACATAATAGTTCATTCACAACATATTGAAAGAAAAGTTATAGAGAATAATAAATAAATTAAATTCAAATTGTTCGAACTTTAACAATTTTTCCAGCATAAAACCACACGTATGTATCAAGGAAACCAAATTAACAGCACTGAAATCATTAAACATGTCATTCCATCTTGCTTCTTAGAGTAAATCCGTATCTCAAATAATTCAAAGCTATTGTTTGGTGGATTAATTTATATGCAACAACAATGCTTGCCATAGATCTCAACACATATCCTTGGCATACGTTCACAATCTGCAAATGATGAGCAGTTTACTTGTTCATTTCCATGAATAACTTTCTTTTGATGGTAATGGTCTAATTGCATCATAGGCTCCTAGGAACTTGAACCACATCAACATCAGAAGCACACAATAAAATAGCTCTTTCCGAATTGAGTATTGTAATTAATTAAATATGTTAGTAAAATTATGGTTACTGCAGGTGCTTTCAAATTTTGTGAGCTCACACTCATCCTTCTCTCATTACAATTAGGGTGAGTTTGTTTGGGTGAATGGGAAGTTAAATCCAAGGATGGAGATATACCAATCCTTTTTTTTTTTTGACTCCCCATCTCTGGATAAAGATGTGGCCATCCAAAATTACTGGATGACCACATTTAATAAAAACAATGGGATGTAGCCATCCATTATTTAGCTATCCAATCTCTTTTAACTCCTCATCTATTTTAAATCTTTTCATTCAGCCCTTTTCTCATTTATGATCACCCCCTTACCATTTTCCTTCGTACTTTAATAATTTAAATTATTTTGTCAGCTTTATCCAAGTCTCTACCTAATCCGTAAAGGAACTCCGTGGAGTTCCCCACACAAAAAAAAAAAAAAAACAACAAATGTAAAAATCCTTTAGCAAGACTCTCAGGACTCTCATTACTGCACTGCATTAATTAAGAGGCATTCACTCACATTGAAATATTTTAATAGATTGTCGGAGATGATTAATACAAGGGCAAAAACCTTAGCTTTTAAAAACAGATGTTTCCCATGCAATTCGATTCATCAATGTATGCAGAGAAAAGACATGAGAACATTAGAGTGCCATGAAATCAGGACAACAACATTAAACCAGGACAAAACAAAAGCTAGGCAAAACACATCAAGCACTGAAGAACCAACAATAGTTAAAAACATAGCACAACCAAGGGAAATAAAGTTATACATATCCTAATCTAATGTGCAAGAGAAATGTATACGGTATTGATTTAAAAAGTTGGGAAAAAAAAACATTCAACTTGTATTTAGTATTTACAACAATCAAAACAAAAAAGATTTGAAGTCTAACACAAACCTGATGAAGACCAAGTCTCCCATTCTCATTGTAGAAGTTGACAATGCATATGTCAGGAGACATTTTAGGAAGTTCATCCTCAACATTAATATCTTTGTTCTGATGCAGTAGAAAATCATGAGATGCCTGGATCAATCCTTTGACCAGCTTCCTAAACTCTTCAGGTATTTCTGGAGGTTTAGCACCATCTGTAGACGTAATTCTACATATTTTGCCTCTGGGTCCCAATTCTTACCTAGACACATCATATGCAAATGAAGCTTGGCACCATCTCTATAGCTGGGCCTATAAAATCCTCCAACCCCCATACCAAGTTTTTGACAAGTTTGAACAATTTCAACTTGAAAGTTTAGTAAAAGTTATACATAGAGCACAAGGAAAAATTCTAATGTATATACAACTTATATTTTGAATCTTGGTCGAACCTATGTTAGGAAAAAGGATTAAACCTTCTGAGAGAATATTAGTTACGGAACAAAATGTTCTCAACCTTGTATATCCATTGCATCAACTACAATGTGAAATTTTAGATGGTGACAAAAATGATGTGCTTTAATTTAATGAAAGTGGTTTATTCATATTTATCAAAAAAACAAAAACGGTTCGCTAATGAGTAGTTTCGCATAATAAATTATCTCAATCTCAATCTCAATTCTCCAACAAATAACAGTGCAAAAATAATAATAAAAATTTAAAAAGAAAAATATATACCTGATCCTCGTGACTTAAATACTTTTTTAAAAGTATCATTCCAGAGAGCAAATTTTCTATAGATTCTCCTCCAGAACTCGGAGGTTCTGGCCTGAGGCACATTAGTGGAGCGCTTAAGTTCCTTCCTGTTTTCTCCATTCAATTCAAGCAACGACAATTTTAACATCCCTCTGCCAACACCTCCACTCCGGCAGATATTGAAAGGTCACAAATCACTGACAGATTCCATATCTCTCATCCTTTCTGAAGAAACTCGCCTCTGTTGAGGCATTGTCACAGATTGTGGTGATTTGTTTCTATCACCAACACCAGTCAATACTGAACCTCCATTTTGCTGGCCAATACAGGAATTGCCAACTGGAACCTGTAAATCAAGCTAAATGTTGTAAAATAAAAACAAATAAAAAAACCACAACTTTTGGCATCCAAAAGAAAACATAAAACCCAAAATATACCTAGAGTGTGAGAATGCAGAATCTATGAGTAACCAAATAATTCATCCTTTCCAGACAAACCTAAAGCTTCCTTTCTGTTCTCAGTTCGTATACATACATCCAATTTCTTAATGCTCATATCACAAACACTCCACTAACACAAAAAGAAACCTCAAAAAAAAAAAAAAAAAAAAAAAAAAAACTAATCAAATTTCGATCATGTTAATCTGCCAAATCAACCAATATGTTCATCTTGCACCACAATGCTTTCAAGGTTTCACCCATATCTCATTATATGATCATACAATATAAAGTACATAGAAAAACAACAATTTTTACCCTGAAAACAACACTTCTACGAAGATCAAAAGGACAACCCTAAACCTAGGAGAGTTTGCAATCACACCAATCACCAACCAAATAGCAACAATCACAAATCAATAGATTGGATTCGAATTACAGCAAGGAAAAGCACACTCACCCATCGGCTGCCTTGATGGCTTGACCTCGCCTAGCGGGGAAGCGGCCTCCTGAACTCCTCTCACCCATCGTCGTCTTCTTAGAAGAGAAATAGGATTTGAAGGAGAAGATAGAGTTTATAGAAGGCGGGGGAGAGCGAGAGAAACGATTGATGGCTCGGGGATCTCAGCAAACGGGATAAACTACGTTTTATTTATGGATTTAAAACTTTTTATAATATAACTAAATTCCAAACAAATTAAGACAGTGGATGAGTCAAATATTTATTATCCAATTTTTAAATCATATCAAATTTTGTTTTTCTTTAAATTAAACAGATAATCAATGCTTTTGTTTTTAATTTAAAAAATTATTTGTACATAACTAATGCTTGTCCCAGTATCAAACTTGTACTTTTAATATTTTTTGAATTTTAAATAAAATTTAAATTAGAGTAAGAATTTATAATACAGTAATTGTTATAATAATAATAATAATAATAAAACTATGTTTTAAGGGGCCACTAAAGTGTGAACAAAGTCATGCGCTAAATCTAACAGATATTTGCAAATTAATATAAAGATCAAAATCACAATAAATTTTGACTCAAACTCTAATTGTACATGAGATAAACATTACAATGTGAATTGAAGTAGGATTCCAAAACCTATTTAAACAAATCTCTTTGTCTTCTAAACATCCATCTATTGATGAATAGAATTCAGAGAGGGAAGGACATTATGGAGGGAGAAGAGTGCATGATGTATAGAGCTCAGAGAGGGAAGGAAATCATGGAGGGAGGAGAGTCTATAAATCCTAAGTTTGAAGTTGGATCCACTTCCGGGTGTTTTAAAGAAGAGCACATGGAAGAAAGAATGAGTTCTCATTTAAAGTGGAAAGTTGCACCAGGACAATCTCGTTGCCGTACGTCAAGGAGCAATAATAGACAATGGATCGTTGATCCTTATAGTACGTTGCGTGCTTTAATTGATGTTGCTGAGGATGAGTTACGGAAGATAAATGAAATAGGGTGCGAGTGGTCTGAAGAAGAGGATGATCAGGAGGCTGAGAAGGAAGAGGAGGTAGAGATAATAATGAAGGAGAGGAAGAGAAAGTCAAAACCTCAGCCGAAACACCAACCAAGACGTCGAGCGGCGGGTGAGAAAGAATCTAAAAACGCGGTGAAGTGGGAGGGGCCGCCACCTGACTGGTTGGTTCAAACAGTGAGGAACAATGAAGGAGTGAACTTGACCCATATATTCGGAAAAATCCTCACCGGGAGTGATGTGGAGGCTCAACAGAATCGGTTACTCCTTCCGAGAAAAGAAATCAATAATATATTATTGTTATACTTAACAGATAGTGAAGAAGAAGAGTTGGCAAAAGAAATTGCGATGGATGTGAAGGTGATCGACAGGCATGGTACAAAGTACAACATGTCAATGAAATTCTATAACGTTATTAATGCGCATAGGATAATCAGCCCCGATTGGAAGAAATTTGTAAGAAATAATGAGTTGCAGGGGGGCCGAGATGCGGTTTTTCTTTGGGCATTCAGAGTACAAAGTGAACTTTGGTTTGCTATCGATCATGGTGTGAATCCACACTTGGAGGCAGGGGCTAATGAAGGAGATGTTGCAAAGAATCGCTCACAGTGGTCTAATGAAGGAGATGCTGCTACAACTGTGGAGACGGGCTAATGAAGGAGATGCTGCTACAACTGGTGATAGATAAAAATAGTACTCCAAATATTTTGTTTGTTTGTTTGTTTGTCTTCTCTCCAAATTGAGCATTGTAATCAATTAAATATGTTAGTGTTAATATTACAATTAATATTAATATTACATTATTTAAGTGCATATTTTATACCTTAACGATTTTGTTAATGAGTGTCTACATAATTAATTAACTCAAATTCCTTTTCCGAACAAAATACGCACTTGTCCATGCTACGAAATCTAAAAAATAAAAAATTATATTTGTTTTTTAACAATTAGAATGTTAGTGTGCTGTAAGTCTGCCTAAATTTAGAGCTGATAATCTTGAAAAACCCAAGTAATTACAATATTGGAGATTGACAATTAATAGCATTGAAATGAAAGTTGAAAGACTTCAAGGATTCAACGACAACCCCATTTCCAGTCCTCATCTTCTTCATCAGAATCAATGTTGGCGTACTGAGAGTCTGCATCGATAAGAAATCAAGTGGGTCTTTTTCCTTTTCTTCATCCTGGGATGACTCTTCATCAGGGTACTCATTCAGTGGGTTGTCTTCAACTGCAGTTCAAGTTAAAAACGAATCAAATCATCATGCAATGCTACCAATACCCTAATTGACATTGAGAAACAAGGAATTGTGCACACACAAACACACCATTTGAGTCATCAGTTTCATATTCACATTGCGGGGGACCTTCGTAATACTCATCTTCTTCGTCCACTTGCACTTTGAACAAACAGTAATGTAAATTATTGTAATCCGATATTATTTTATCTACGGAAAAACAGAACATGGAGCACTGCATTCTTACAGAGGGTAGCTGGTGAAAGAATCTTCCTCATTTTCATTTGCATGATCATCCACGGCATACAGGTCATAGACATAATTTTCTGTTCAAGAAATGACTCAGGAAAAAAAGTAGAAAATTCATTTGTTCCTGTTAATGACTCTGATTCTAATGACAGGTCAGGTTTGGAACTCAACTTTCTTTACCTTGAAAAGAACTAAGGTCAGATTCAATCTCCTCAGCTGCAGTTGGCAGAAATTCCCTCAATAAAGGAAGATAACTATGCAGAATTGCATTATCCTCAATGGAAACATTTCTGCAATCAATTCCATCTCAAAGTCCTCACTCACAATTTGATTTGGAGGAAACAAATATAAAAATAATGGTAGAGAAAATAAATTCATGGCTTACAGTGGCTCTGACAATTTTCCAGGCTTTTCCTGCTCATCGACTCGAACAACATCATAAAGATGGCAAATTTCTTGCAAGGAATTATCATCCATCTCAATGCCATCCATTCTGCTCTTCCATATTTGCGTAAAAGCGTGCACTCCTTGCTAGATCCTATACATTATCAAATACCAAGCAGAATACCAGCTCATTGCACAGAAATCAAAATTATACACTTTTCTGAATGCATCACCAAGATGATTGATCTAAACAAATGAAGGCACTTCATGCCAAAAACAGAAAGGAAATGGTTTGGTTTTTTGGAATTTGATCAAGGAAATCAGTAAATTGCATGCATATGCACATGTGTTGAAAGTGAAAAGGAGCAGCATGCCTCTCATAACTATGTGTAAGTCATACAAAAAGAAGGAATGCTGAAAAAATAAATGATACCTCATGTTTCTCTCTGGCTTCAAGGAGCAACCGATCTTGCTTCTGCAGAGACAATGGAGCAAATTACAAATTATTGGAACATAATCATCATCTATTCCATTGTAGGATAACAAGAACTGCCATTAAGCATTCAAAAGCAGAAAACTCTGAATACTATGAGAAGAGATAAAAAAAAAAACCCCTTCGACAAATTCTTCCTGTGCACATCAAACAAAACACCCACACCACAAAAGAATAGAAGTAACACAATAGCAAACCACAAGCAAACTTTTCTTCCAACATATTTGTGTTTCTTCTTTCCATCATAAGAGTATGGAGGGAGGGGAGACAAAAGGCAGGCAATATAGACATATATAATGTATTGATGCAAGAAGTTGAATTTTCTCAATGAGTGCCACGAGCAAACAAACAAGAGAATTTTAGTAAACATTGTCACCACCAGGAGACGACTTTGAGGACACAACCTCAGAGCTAGAAAACACCAGTTAAGGAGGTTTATTAGGCTTAAAGGAAAGATCCTGGGGCCAACCAAGGACCCAGGAAACCTCTATGTATTATGTAAATTTTTTATTATCATATTAATAAATGTGGTTTATCCACCTTTCAAACAATAAATAACAAATAAATGTTGGAAGGCTCTTTAAATGTTGGAAACCTCTATGTATTATGTAAATTTTTTATTATCATATTAAGAAATGTGGTTTCTCCACCTTTCAAAAATAATAATAAATAAATGGTGGAAGGCTCTTTCAATGCTAATTTACCAATTAAGAAAGTTGTTATACCTTATCTTGTTTGAACATGCTCCTCCGTTCTGCAATCCTTCTCTCAAATTCCATTGAGCTGTTGGAATGAGGCTGTCAGGGAATTTAAATTCAGCATTTGGAGTATCACAGTAAAGCTTTTTCTACTTACATATTCACACAAACATAATAGTTCATTCACAACATATTGAAAGAAAAGTTATAGAGAATAATAAATTAATTAAATTCAAATTGTTCGAACTTTAACAATTTTTCCAGCATAAAACCACTGCATTATGTATCAAGGAAACCAAATTAACAGCACTGAAATCATTAAACATGTCATTCCATCTTGCTTCTTAGAGTAAATCCGTATCTCAAATAATTCAAAGCTATTGTTTGCTGGATTAATTTATATCCAACAACAATGCTTGCCATAGATCTCAACACATATCCTTGGCATACGTTCACAATCTGCAAATGATGAGCAGTTTACTTGTTCATTTCCATGAATAACTTTCTTTTGATGGTAATGGTCTAATTGCATCATAGGCTCCTAGGAACTTGAACCACATCAACATCAGAAGCACACAATAAAATAGCTCTTTCCGAATTGAGTATTGTAATTAATTAAATATGTTAGTAAAATTATGGTTACTGCAGGTGCTTTCAAATTTTGTGAGCTCACACTCATCCTTCTCTCATTACAATTAGGGTGAGTTTGTTTGGGTGGATGGGAAGTTAAATCCAAGGATGGAGATATACCAATCTAAACGTCTTCTTTTTTTTTTTTTTTTTTTTGACTCCCCATCTCTGCATAAAGATGTGGCCATCCAAAATTACTGGATGACCATATCTAATAAAAACGATGGGATGTAGCCATCCATTATTTAGCTATCCAATCTCTTTTAACTCCTCATCTATTTTAAATCCTTTCATCCAGCCTTTTCTCATTTACTATCACCCCCTTACCATTTTCCTTCGTACTTTAATAATTTAAATTATTTTGTCAGCTTTATCCAAGTCTCTACATAATCCCTAAAGGAACTCTGCGGAGTTCCCCACACAAAAAAAAAAAACAACAACAGAAAATCCTTTAGCAAGACTCTCAGGACTCTCATTACTGCACTGCATTAATTAAGAGGCATTCACTCACATTGAAATATTTTAATAGATTGTCGGAGATGATTAATACAAGGGCAAAAACCTTAGCTTTTAAAAACAGATGTTTCCCATGCAATTCGATTCATCAATGTATGCAGAGAAAAGACATGAGAACATTAGAGTGCCATGAAATCAGGACAACAACATTAAACCAGGACAAAACAAAAGCTAGGCAAAACACATCAAGCACTGAAGAACCAACAATAGTTAAAAACATAGCACAACCAAGGGAAATAAAGTTATACATATCCTAATCTAATGTGCAAGAGAAATGTATACGGTATTGATTTAAAAAGTTGGGAAAAAAACATTCAACTTGTATTTAGTATTTACAACAATCAAAACAAAAAAGATTTGAAGTCTAACACAAACCTGATGAAGACCAAGTCTCCCATTCTCATTGTAGAAGTTGACAATGCATATGTCAGGAGACATTTTAGGAAGTTCATCCTCAACATTAATATCTTTGTTCTGATGCAGTAGAAAATCATGAGATGCCTGGATCAATCCTTTGACCAGCTTCCTAAACTCTTCAGGTATTTCTGGAGGTTTAGCACCATCTGTAGACGTAATTCTACATTATTTTGCCTCTGGGTCCCAATTCTTACCTAGACACATCATGCAAATGAAGCTTGGCACCATCTCTATAGCTGGGCCTATAAAATCCTCCAACCCCCATACCAAGTTTTTGACAAGTTTGAACAATTTTAACTTGAAAGTTTAGTAAAAGTTATACATAGAGCACAAGGAAAAATTCTAATGTATATACAACTTATATTTTGAATCTTGGTCGAACCTATGTTAGGAAAAAGGATTAAACCTTCTTAGAGAATATTAGTTACGGAACAAAATGTTCTCAACCTTGTATATCCATTGCATCAACTACAATGTGAAATTTTAGATGGTGACAAAAATGATGTGCTTTAATTTAATGAAAGTGGTTTATTCATATTTATCAAAAAAACAAAAACGGTTCGCTAATGAGTAGTTTCGCATAATAAATTATCTCAATCTCAATCTCAATTCTCCAACAAATAACAGTGCAAAAATAATAAAAAAATTTAAAAAAGAAAAATATATACCTGATCCACGTGACTTAAATACTTTTTTAAAAGTATCATTCCAGATAGCAAATTTTCTATAGATTCTCCTCCAGAACTCGGAGGTTCTGGCCTGAGGCACATTAGTGGAGCGCTTAAGTTCCTTCCTGTTTTCTCCATTCAATTCAAGCAACGACAATGTTAACATCCCTCTGCCAACACCTCCACTCCGGCAGATATTGAAAGGTCACAAATCACTGACAGATTCCATATCTCTCATCCTTTCTGAAGAAACTCGCCTCTGTTGAGGCATTGTCACAGATTGTGGTGATTTGTTTCTATCACCAACACCAGTCAATACTGAACCTCCATTTTGCTGGCCAATACAGGAATTGCCAACTGGAACCTGTAAATCAAGCTAAATGTTGTAAAATAAAAAAACAAATAAAAAAACCACAACTTTTGGCATCCAAAAGAAAACATAAAACCCAAAATATACCTAGAGTGTGAGAATGCAGAATCTATGAGTAACCAAATAATTCATCCTTTCCAGACAAACCTAAAGCTTCCTTTCTGTTCTCAGTTCGTATACATACATCCAATTTCTTAATGCTCATATCACAAACACTCCACTAACACAAAAAGAAAACTCAAAAAAAAAAAAAAAAAAAAAAAAAAAAACTAATCAAATTTCGATCATGTTAATCTGCCAAATCAACCAATATGTTCATCTTGCACCACAATGCTTTCAAGGTTTCACCCATATCTCATTATATGATCATACAATATAAAGTACATAGAAAAACAACAATTTTTACCCGGAAAACAACACTTCTACGAAGATCAAAAGGACAACCCTAAACCTAGGAGAGTTTGCAATCACACCAATCACCAACCAAATAGCAACAATCACAAATCAATAGATTGGATTCGAATTACAGCAAGGAAAAGCACACTCACCCATCGGCTGCCTTGATGGCTTGACCTCGCCTAGCGGGGAAGCGGCCTCCTGAACTCCTCTCACCCATCGTCGTCTTCTTAGAAGAGAAATAGGATTTGAAGGAGAAGATAGAGTTTATAGAAGGCGGGGGAGAGCGAGAGAAACGATTGATGGCTCGGGGATCTCAGCAAACGGGATAAACTACGTTTTATTTATGGATTTAAAACTTTTTATAATATAACTAAATTCCAAACAAATTAAGACAGTGGATGAGTCAAATATTTATTATCCAATTTTTAAATCATATCAAATTTTGTTTTTCTTTAAATTAAACAGATAATCAATGCTTTTGAAAGAAAAGTTATAGAGAATAATAAATTAATTAAATTCAAATTGTTCGGACTTTAACAATTTTTCCAGCATAAAACCACTGCATTATGTATCAAAGGAAACCAAATTAACAAAGATCAAATCATTAAACATGTCATTCCATCTTGCTTCTTAGAGTAAATCCGTATCTCAAATAATTCAAAGCTATTGTTTGGTGGATTAATTTATATCCAACAACAATGCTTGCCATAGATCTCAACACATATCCTTGGCATACGTTCACAATGCAAATGATGAAGCGGTTTACTTGTTCATTTCCATGAATAACTTTCTTTTGATGGTAATGGTCTAATTGCATCATAGGCTCCTAGGAACTTGAACCACATCAACATCAAGCACACAATAAAATAGCTCTTTCCGAATTGAGTATTGTAATTAATTAAATATGTTAGTAAAATTATGGTTCACTGCAGTGCTTTCAAATTTTGTGAGCTCACACTCATCCTTCTCTCATTACAATTAGGGTGAGTTTGTTTTGGAGTGGATGGGAAGTTAAATCCAAGGATGGAGATATACCAATCTAAACGTCTTCTTTTTTTTTTTTTTTTTTTTGACTCCCCATCTCTGCATAAAGATGTGGCCATCCAAAATTACTGGATGACCATATCTAATAAAAACGATGGGATGTAGCCATCCATTATTTAGCTATCCAATCTCTTTTAACTCCTCATCTATTTTAAATCCTTTCATCCAGCCTTTTCTCATTTACTATCACCCCCTTACCATTTTCCTTCGTACTTTAATAATTTAAATTATTTTGTCAGCTTTATCCAAGTCTCTACATAATCCCTAAAGGAACTCTGCGGAGTTCCCCACAGCAAAAAAAAAAAAAACAACAACAGAAAATCCTTTAGCAAGACTCTCAGGACTCTCATTCGTGACCGCATTAATTAAGAGGCATTCACTCACATTGAATTATTTCAATAGATTGCCGGAGATGATTGATACAAAGGCAAAAACCTTAAGCTTTTAAAAAACAGAGGTTTCCCATGCACTTCGATTCATCAATGTATGTGAAGAAAAGACATGAGAACATTAGAGTGCCATGAAATCATGACAAGAACATTAAACCAGGAAAAAAGAAAAGCAAGTAGGCAAAACACATCAAGCACTAAAGAACCAATAGTAGTTAAGAAAATAGCACAACTAAGGGAAAGAAAGTTATACATATCCTAATCTAATGTGCAAGAGAAAGGTATACGATATTGATTTAAAAAGTTGAAAAAACAAACATTCAACTGGTATTTACAACAATAAAAACAAAAAAGAATTGAAGTCTAACACAAACCTGATGAAGACCAAGTCTCCCATTCTCATTGTAGAAGTTGATAATGCATATGTCAGGAGACATTTTAGGAAGTTCATCCTCAACATTAATATCTTTGTTCTGATGCAGTAGAAAATCATGAGATGCCTGGATCTCTCCTTTGACCAGCTTCCTAACCTCTTCAGGTATTTCTGGAGGTTTAGCACCATCTGTAGGACGAAATTCTACGTATTTTGCCTCTGGGTCCCAATTCTTACCTAGACACATCATCTGCAAATGAAGCTTGGCACCATCTCTATAGCTGGGCCTATAAAATCCTCCAACCCCCATACCAAGTTTTTGACAAGTTTGAACAATTTTAACTTGAAAGTTTAGTAAAAGTTATACATAGAGCACAAGGAAAAATTCTAATGTATATACAACTTATATTTTGAATCTTGGTCGAACCTATGTTAGGAAAAAGGATTAAACCTTCTTAGAGAATATTAGTTACGGAACAAAATGTTCTCAACCTTGTATATCCATTGCATCAACTACAATGTGAAATTTTAGATGGTGACAAAAATGATGTGCTTTAATTTAATGAAAGTGGTTTATTCATATTTATCAAAAACAAAAGCGGTTAAGCTAATGAGTAGTTTCGCATAATAAATTATCTCAATCTCAATCTCAATTCTCCAACAAATAACAGTGCAAAAATAATAAAAAAATTTAAAAAAGAAAAATATATACCTGATCCACGTGACTTAAATACTTTTTTAAAAGTATCATTCCAGATAGCAAATTTTCTATAGATTCTCCTCCGTAATCCCTGGAGGTTCTGGCCTGAGGCACATTAGTGGAGCGCTTAAGTTCCTTCCTGTTTTCTCCATTCAATTCAAGCAACGACAATGTTAACATCCCTCTGCCAACACCTCCACTCCGGCAGATATTGAAAGGTCACAAATCACTGACAGATTCCATATCTCTCATCCTTTTCTCAAGAAACTCAGCCTCTGTTGAGGCATTGTCACAGATTGTGGTGGATTTGTTTCTATCACCAACACCAGTCAATACTGAACCTCCATTTTGCTGGCCAATACAGGAATTGCCAACTGGAACCTGTAAATCAAGCTAAATGTTGTAAAATAAAAACAAATAAAAACCACAACTTTTGGCATCCAAAAGAAAACATAAAACCCAAAATATACCTAGAGTGTGAGAATGCAGAATCTATGAGTAACCAAATAATTCATCCTTTCCAGACAAACCTAAAAGCTTCCTTTCTCTGCTCTCAGTTAGATACATACATCCAATTTCTTAATGCTCATATCACAAACACTCCAGTAACACAGAAAGAAACCTTTAAAAAAAAAAACTAATCAAATTTCGATCATGTTAATCTGCCAAATCAACCAATATGTTCATCTTGCACCACAATGCTTTCAAGGTTTCACCCATATCTCATTATATGATCATACAATATAAAGTACATAGAAAAACAACAATTTTTACCCGGAAAACAACACTTCTACGAAGATCAAAAGGACAACCCTAAACCTAGGAGAGTTTGCAATCACACCAATCACCAACCAAATAGCAACAATCACAAATCAATAGATTGGATTCGAATTACAGCAAGGAAAAGCACACTCACCCATCGGCTGCCTTGATGGCTTGACCTCGCCTAAGCGGGAAGCTGACCTCCTGAACTCCTCTCTCTCACCCATCGCCGTCTTCTTAGAAGAGAAATAGGATTTGAAGGAGAAGATAGAGTTTATAGAAGGCGGGGAGAGCGAGAGAAAGCGATTGATGGCTCGGGGATCTCAAAGAAGCGGGATAAACTACGTTTTATTTATGGATTTAAAACTTTTTATAATATAACTAAATTCCAAACAAATTAAGACAGTGGATGAGTCAAATATTTATTATCCAATTTTTAAATCATATCAAATTTTGTTTTTCTTTAAATTAAACAGATAATCAATGCTTTTGAAAGAAAAGTTATAGAGAATAATAAATTAATTAAATTCAAATTGTTCGGACTTTAACAATTTTTCCAGCATAAAACCACACGTATGTATCAAGGAAACCAAATTAACAGCACTGAAATCATTAAACATGTCATTCCATCTTGCTTCTTAGAGTAAATCCGTATCTCAAATAATTCAAAGCTATTGTTTGGTGGATTAATTTATATCCAACAACAATGCTTGCCATAGATCTCAACACATATCCTTGGCATACGTTCACAATCTGCAAATGATGAGCAGTTTACTTGTTCATTTCCATGAATAACTTTCTTTTGATGGTAATGGTCTAATTGCATCATAGGCTCCTAGGAACTTGAACCACATCAACATCAGAAGCACACAATAAAATAGCTCTTTCGAATTGAGTATTGTAATTAATTAAATATGTTAGTAAAATTATGGTTACTGCAGGTGCTTTCAAATTTTGTGAGCTCACACTCATCCTTCTCTCATTACAATTAGGGTGAGTTTGTTTTGGGTGGATGGGAAGTTAAATCCAAGGATGGAGATATACCAATCTAAACGTCTTCTTTTTTTTTTTTTTTTTTGACTCCCCATCTCTGCATAAAGATGTGGCCATCCAAAATTACCGGATGACCATATCTAATAAAACGATGGGATGTAGCCATCCATTATTTAGCTATCCAATCTCTTTTAACTCCTCATCTATTTTAAATTCATTCTTCCAACCTTTTCTCATTTACTATCACCCCCTTACCATTTTCCTTCGTACTTTAATAATTTAAATTATTTTGTCAGCTTTATCCAAGTCTCTACATAATCCCTAAAGGAACTCTGCGGAGTTCCCCACAGCAAAAAAAAAAAAAACAACAACAGAAAATCCTTTAGCAAGACTCTCAGGACTCTCATTACTGCACTGCATTAATTAAGAGGCATTCACTCACATTGAAATATTTTAATAGATTGTCGGAGATGATTAATACAAGGGCAAAAACCTTAGCTTTTAAAAACAGATGTTTCCCATGCAATTCGATTCATCAATGTATGCAGAGAAAAGACATGAGAACATTAGAGTGCCATGAAATCAGGACAACAACATTAAACCAGGACAAAACAAAAGCTAGGCAAAACACATCAAGCACTGAAGAACCAACAATAGTTAAAAACATAGCACAACCAAGGGAAAGAAGATATACATATCCTAATCTAATGTGCAAGAGAAATGTATACGATATTGATTTAAAGAGTCGGGAAAAAAAACAGTCAACTGGTATTTAGTATTTACAACAATAAAAACAAAAAAGATTTGAAGTCTAACACAAACCTGATGAAGACCAAGTCTCCCATTCTCATTGTAGAAGTTGACAATGCATATGTCAGGAGACATTTTAGGAAGTTCATCCTCAACATTAATATCTTTGTTCTGATGCAGTAGAAAATCATGAGATGCCTGGATCTCTCCTTTGACCAGCTTCCTAACCTCTTCAGGTATTTCTGGAGGTTTAGCACCATCTGTAGGACGAAATTCTACATATTTTGCCTCTGGGTCCCAATTCTTACCTAGACACATCATCTGCAAATGAAGCTTGGCACCATCTCTATAGCTGGGCCTATAAAATCCTCCAACCCCCATACCAAGTTTTTGACAAGTTTGAACAATTTTAACTTGAAAGTTTAGTAAAAGTTATACATAGAGCACAAGGAAAAATTCTAATGTATATACAACTTATATTTTGAATCTTGGTCGAACCTATGTTAGGAAAAAGGATTAAACCTTCTTAGAGAATATTAGTTACGGAACAAAATGTTCTCAACCTTGTATATCCATTGCATCAACTACAATGTGAAATTTTAGATGGTGACAAAAATGATGTGCTTTAATTTAATGAAAGTGGTTTATTCATATTTATCAAAAAAACAAAAGCGGTTAAGCTAATGAGTAGTTTAGCATAATAAATTATCTCAATCTCAATCTCAATTCTCCAACAAATAACAGTGCAAAAATAATAAAAAATTTAAAAAGAAAAATATATACCTGATCCACGTGACTTAAATACTTTTTAAAAGTATCATTCCGTATAGCAAATTTTCTATAGATTCTCCTCCGTAACTTCGGAGGTTCTGGCCTGAGGCACATTAGTGGAGCGCAAGTTCCTTCCTGTTTTCTCCATTCAATTCAAGCAACGACAATGTTAACATCCCTCTGCCAACACCTCCACTCCGCAGATATTGAAAGGTCACAAATCACTGACAGATTCCATATCTCTCATCCTTTCTGAAGAAACTCGCCTCTGTTGAGGCATTGTCACAGATTGTGGTGATTTGTTTCTATCACCAACACCAGTCAATACTGAACCTCCATTTTGCTGGCCAATACAGGAATTTGCCAACTGGAACCTGTAAATCAAGCTAAATGTTGTAAAATAAAAAAACAAATAAAAAAACCACAACTTTTGGCATCCAAAAGAAAACATAAAACCCAAAATATACCTAGAGTGTGAGAATGCAGAATCTATGAGTAACCAAATAATTCATCCTTTCCAGACAAACCTAAAGCTTCCTTTCTGTTCTCAGTTCGTATACATACATCCAATTTCTTAATGCTCATATCACAAACACTCCACTAACACAAAAAGAAACCTCAAAAAACTAATCAAATTTCGATCATGTTAATCTGCCAAATCAACCAATATGTTCATCCTGCACCACAATGCTTTCAAGGTTTCACCCATATCTCATTATATGATCATACAATATAAAGTACATAGAAAAACAACAATTTTTACCCGGAAAACAACACTTCTACGAAGATCAAAAGGACAACCCTAAACCTAGGAGAGTTTGCAATCACACCAATCACCAACCAAATAGCAACAATCACAAATCAATAGATTGGATTCGAATTACAGCAAGGAAAAGCACACTCACCCATCGGCTGCCTTGATGGCTTGACCTCGCCTAGCGGGGAAGCGGCCTCCTGAACTCCCTCTCACCCATCGTCGTCTTCTTAGAAGAGAAATAGGATTTGAAGGAGAAGATAGAGTTTATAGAAGGCGGGGGAGAGCGAGAGAAACGATTGATGGCTCGGGGATCTCAGCAAACGGGATAAACTACGTTTTATTTATGGATTTAAAACTTTTATAATATAACTAAATTCCAAACAAATTAAGACAGTGGATGAGTCAAATATTTATTATCCAATTTTAAATCATATCAAATTTTGTTTTTCTTTAAATTAAACAGATAATCAATGCTTTTTGTTTTTAATTTAAAAATTATTTGTACATAACTAATGCTTGTCCCAGTATCAAACTTGTACTTTTAATATTTTTTGAATTTTAAATAAAATTTAAATTAGAGTAAGAATTTATAATACAGTAATTGTTATAATAATAATAATAATAATAAAACTATGTTTTAAGGGGCCACTAAAGTGTGAACAAAGTCATGCGCTAAATCTAACAGATATTTGCAAATTAATATAAAGATCAAAATCACAATAAATTTTGACTCAAACTCTAATTGTACATGAGATAAACATTACAATGTGAATTGAAGTAGGATTCCAAAACCTATTTAAACAAATCTCTTTGTCTTCTAAACATCCATCCATTGATGAATAGAATTCAGAGAGGGAAGGAGATTATGGAGGGAGAAGAGTGCATGATGTATAGAGCTCAGAGAGGGAAGGAAATCATGGAGGGAGGAGAGTCTATAAATCCTAAGTTTGAAGTTGGATCCACTTCCGGGTGTTTTAAAGAAGAGCACATGGAAGAAAGAATGAGTTCTCATTTAAAGTGGAAAGTTGCACCAGGACAAAATAGATTCCGTACGTCAAGGAGCAATAATAGACAATGGATCGTTGATCCTTATAGTACGTTGCGTGCTTTAATTGATGTTGCTGAGGATGAGTTACGGAAGATAAATGAAATAGGGTGCGAGTGGTCTGAAGAAGAGGATGATCAGGAGGGCGAGAAGGAAGAGGAGGTAGAGATAATAATGAAGGAGAGGAAGAGAAAGTCAAAACCTCAGCCGAAACACCAACCAAGACGTCGAGCGGGTGAGAAAGAATCTAAAAACGCGGTGAAGTGGGAGGCACGCCACCGACCGGTGGTTCAAAACAAGCGGTGAGGAACAATGAAGGAGTGAACTTGACCCATATATTCGAAAAATCCTCACCGGGAGTGATGTGGAGGCTCAACAGAATCGGTTACTCCTTCCGAGAAAAGAAATCAATAATATATTATTGTTATACTTAACAGATAGTGAAGAAGAAGAGTTGGCAAAAGAAATTGCGATGGATGTGAAGGTGATCGACAGGCATGGTACAAAGTACAACATGTCAATGAAATTCTATAACGTTATTAATGCGCATAGGATAATCAGCCCCGATTGGAAGAAATTTGTAAGAAATAATGAGTTGCGGTAGAGATGCGTTTTTCTTTGGGCATTCGTGAGTACAAAGTGAACTTTGGTTTGCTATCGCATCATGGTGTGAATCCACACTTGGAGGCAAGTGTGGGCTAATGAAGGAGATGTTGCAAAAGAATCGTGGAGATGTGGTCTAATGAAGGAGATGCTGCTACAACTGGTTATAGATAAAGATAGTACTCCAAAAATTTGGTTTGTTTGTTTGTTTTCTCTCCAAATTGAGTATTGTAATCAATTAAATATGTTAGTATGACTACGGTTTGTTGTTTTTTAGGTGCTTTCAAATTTTGCAAGCTTTCTCTCATCTTTCTGATCTCTCAATACAATTAATATTAATATTACATTATTTATTTAAGTCCTATTTTATATCTTAACCATTTTGTTTTTGAGTGTACATAATTAATTAACTCAAATCCCTCTTACGGACAAAATATGCACTTCTCCATGCTACAAAATCTAAAAAATACAAAATTAAATTATTTTTTTTTACAATTAGAGTGTTAGTGTGCTATAAATCTGCCTAAATTTAGAGCTGATAATCTTAAAACCCAAGTAATTACAACAATATGTAATGGAGATTGACAATTAATAGCATTGAAATGAAAGTTGAGAGACTTCAAGGATTCAGCGATAACCCCATTTCCAGTCCTCATCTTCTTCATCAGAATCAATGTTGGCGTACTGAGAGTCTGTATCTGATAAGAAATCAAGTGGGTCTTTTTCCTTTTCTTCATCCTGGGATGATTCTTCATCAGGGTACTCATTCAGTGGGTTGTCTTCAGCTGCAGTTGGAGTTAAAAACAAATCAAATCATCATGCAATGCTACCAATACCCTAATTGACATTGAGAAACAAGGAATTGTGCACACACAAACACACCATTTGAGTCATCAGTTTCATATTCACATTGCGGGGGACCTTCGTAATACTCATCTTCTTCGTCCACTTGCACTTTGAACAAACAGTAATGTAAATTATTGTAATCCGATATTATTTTATCTACGGAAAAACAGAACATGGAGCACTGCATTCTTACAGAGGGTAGCTGGTGAAAGAATCTTCCTCATTTTCATTTGCATGATCATCCACGGCATACAGGTCATAGACATAATTTTCTGTTCAAGAAATGACTCAGGAAAAAAAGTAGAAAATTCATTTGTTCCTGTTAATGACTCTGATTCTAATGACAGGTCAGGTTTGGAACTCAACTTTCTTTACCTTGAAAAGAACTAAGGTCAGATTCAATCTCCTCAGCTGCAGTTGGCAGAAATTCCCTCAATAAAGGAAGATAACTATGCAGAATTGCATTATCCTCAATGGAAACATTTCTGCAATCAATTCCATCTCAAAGTCCTCACTCACAATTTGATTTGGAGGAAACAAATATAAAAATAATGGTAGATAAAAGAAATTCATGGCTTACTGTGGCTCTGACAACTTTCCAGGCTTTTCCTGCTCATCAACTCGAACAACATCATAAAAATGGCAAATTTCTTGCAAGGAATTATCATCCATCTCCATGCCATCCTTTCTGCTCTTCCATATTTGTGTAAAACGTGCACTCCTTGCTAGATCCTATACATTATCAAATACCAAGCAGAATACCAGCTCATTGTGAGTGAGGACTATGTATAATTCATACAAAAAGAAGGAATGTTGAAAAAAATAAATGATACCTCATGTTTCTCTCTGGCCTCAAGGAGCAACCGATCTTGCTTCTGCAGAGACAATGGAGTAAATTACAAATAATTGGAACATAATCATCACCTATTCCATTGTAGTATAACAAGAATTGCCATTAAGCATTCAAAAGCAGAAAACTCTGAATACTATGAGAAGATATAAATAAAAAATAAAAAAAACCACCCCTTCCACAAATTCAACCTGTGCACACCAAACAAAACACCCACACCACAAAAGAATAGAACAAATAACACAATAGCAAACCACAAACAAACTTTTCTTCCAACATATTTGTGTTTCTTCTTTCCATCATAACAGTATGGAGGGAGGGGAGACAAAAGGAAGGCAGTATAGACATATATATTGTATTGATGCAAGAAGTAGAATTTTCTCAATGAGTGCCACGAGCAAACAAACAAGAGAATTTTAGCAAACATTGTCGCCACCAGGAGACGACTTTGAGGACACGACCTTAGAGCTAGAAAACACCAGTTAAGGAGGTTTATTAGGCTTAAAGAAAAGATCCCGGGGCCAACCAAGGACCCAGGAAACCTCTATGTATTATGTAAATTTTTTATTATCATATTAATAAATGTGGTTTATCCACCTTTCAAAAAAAATAATAAATAAATGTTGGAAGGCTCTTTCAATGCTAATTCACCAATTAAGAAAGTTGTTATACCTTATCTTGTTTGAACATGCTCCTCCGTTCTGCAATCCTTCTCTCCAATTCCATTGAGCTGTTGGAATGAGGCTGTCAGGGAATTTAAATTCAGCATTTGGACTATCACAGTAAAGCTGTTTCTACTTACATATTCACACAAACATAATAGATCATTCACAACATATTGAAAGAAAAGTTATAGAGAATAATAAATTAATTAAATTCAAATTGTTCGAACTTTAACAATTTTTCCAGCATAAAACCACACGTATGTATCAAGGAAACCAAATCAACAGCACTGAAATCACTAAACATGTCATTCCATCTTGCTTCTTAGAGTAAATCCGTATCTCAAATAATTCAAAAGCTACTGTTTAGTGGATTAATTTATATCCAACAACAATGCTTGCCATAGATCTCAACACATATCCTTGGCATACGTTCACAATCTGCAAATGATGAGCAGTTTACTTGTTCATTTCAATGAATAACTTTCTTTCGATGGTAATGGTCTAATTGCATCAGACACTCCTAGGAACTCGAACCACATCAACATCAGAAGCACATAATAAAATAGCTCTTTAAGCCTAAATGAAATGCCACCATGAACTTGCCACCAATTGAACATTTTAGCATTGATAAAACAATCACACCTGAACTAGCATTTAATGTTTTGATAGTGCAATCAATGAACCTTAACCAGGAACATAGCTTAACTCCATATGCATATATCTGAACTTCAGTGTGAAATGAGGAACCACAGGTGAACTCAGCACAAACCAAATGTATCAGCACATAAACATGTCATCTGTTTGATCTCCTAAACATGAGATGTTGGACAAACAACTCAGATTATTGAACAGAGTAAAATGATGGAATAGCAGAAATTTCTGGAGAAAAGGGATTATATTCTTATACAAAAAATTGACTAGCAGTAAAACAGAAAGTTAAAAAATAATAATAAAAAAAAACAGCAACCAAATGTACTAGGAGTTAAACATTTAGTATTGTTTGAATAAATAAAGCTAACATATAACAAATCTAGGCAAACCATCCAATTGGCATTAAATCATGAATTTTACAATTAACAAAATTAAGTTAGAATGGCAAGCTCCGAAGTATAACAAATTTTATTTGACATACTAGCAAGATAATCTTAAACATAAACAGATGAGGGAAAGAGAGAAAATCACCGGGTTATCCAGGAAAGTCAGCAAAACATCTTTAGTAGCCTCAGAGGCACTAATAGTCTCCACATGCTGCACTAAAACCTTTTTTGTCTTCAATTCTTCTAAGGCTGCACATGAAGATAATTGCAATTAAGCTATCGAAGGCTGATGTTTCCCCAATCATAAAGTTGTAAATGTTCATCTGAGCCACTAGAAAACCAATTACAGAATCACATTCAAGAACTCTCTCTATTCAACTCCATCACCTAATTCTCATTCAGCTACCAGCTATTGCATCTTATGAGAAGCTTTTAACCAAAATTTGGAGGCAAATTCAAAACAAATACCAGAAAAAGAATGTTATCAATGTCTGTGATTGTCCAAGAAATTGCATAAATGCTCAATATCAAATAACAGCATAATCTTCTCTGAACTTGAAAAGACTCAATACCTTTTCCAGCAGATTCTCCAATGGAGAGGCTCGCGAGGTCCAATAGTGGCTTCTTGAACGGCCGCTCATTGATCTCCAACCCTAGATAAGACCAAGAAACTTAGCATGACGAATCACAGTATAGGGAGGCAAAAACGAAACGAAGGAGCTCACATAATGCATCGAGTGGCTCCTGGGATGCCTTGCGCTTAACTACAACCGGTTTCCCCTTTAACGTAGCCCGCGAGGAGGAGGCCTCGCCGAGCTCCGCCATGGCTGAGATTGTGAGGTTTAGGTTAGGGTTTTGGAGAATAAATAGCGGGCACGAAGAACGGTGGGTGGAAGAGCGTGAAAGAAAAACCCTAAAAACAAACACACGGCTTACATTTGCAGAGCTGGTAAGCGTGTTGGACCTCGACTGCGTGTTTGCATTGCGCAGCGGCACGGGTTCGAAGCTCTCTTACAAGGTGATGGGAAGGCCATCACGCGAACGCTACTCTCCTCACTCTGCCTTTGGGCCATTGTCAAAAAAAAAAAAAAAAAACCCTAAAAACAAGCTCAGATGCGTAGTTCTCGTCCACTAATGAAGTTACGTGACCGGAGCTAACCGATCACTTCAACGCAGTCTTCCTCACCGCTCGACTTTGGCACGTTGAATTTGATATATGATGATGAAAAATTTTCTGTTGATTAGCCGATGTGGGACTATATAGCCCTGGTTGCGAATCTTAGTAAATTATGAGTACATAGAAGGAATCAATTGAGGATTACATAATCAAGCATAAAAAAACGAAAATCAATTTTTTATATTATTCTTCTCAATAATAGATCTCTCTTTTTATGTTAAAATTTAACATTTCAATTTGTTTAGATGTTGAGAAAAGTAGATTTGTTTAAAATAGAGGAACTAAATATATGATATATATATCATGTGAAATAGTATCAAATGTGCGTGTGGAGTGATTGATTCCCAAGTCTACGAAAGAAATAGTAAATACTTTTGCATAGAGAGTAAAAGTTTCAAATTCTTATCGATTTATTTAACTTGCAATTTGGCTAGCAAAACTAAAATAAGGTGCCAATATTAGTATGAAAATTAAGACTTGATAATCATTAGCACTCTTGATAACTTATAAGAAACTTGAGGAGTGCACTGTTGTATGAAGGAAAAAAGAGATAGCCATAGGTTAAAGGATGATAGAGAGAAAGATGAGTGTTTTGTTGAAAAAGTAATTTTCATATTTTTAATGTTTATCTTTAAGGCATAAGTATTATCACAATCAATCTATAATTACGTCCCCATATGATATGACAAATATAATATGATAGGGAGAAAGATAGTAAGACACGTGGAGTATATCAGAAATGACCACGTGTCAACATCGCGAGATCCCTCAACAAGAATGGGCTGGCCCATGTCAGATAGGCCCGCACTGTAATAACCATCTCTCATCATATCGGATCAGTCAAGAGAAGCATGGATCGAATCAAATCGATGAACCTCAGTACAGGACGGATCGAAAAAAAAACCCTCATTTCATTGTACCGGAAACATTCCTCATCGCTCTCATTCCAAATACACACTCAGCTCATCGGCACAATTTCAGAAGTCTTCTAGAAGGCTTACAACTAAACACTTAGGCGGAATCTAACTGAAAACTTACTCGATAGTTTGACACATGGCCTAATTCAATAAAGCACGTGTCGAAAATGCAAGCTTCTTCTCCAAGCTACCGAAGCATATAAAAGGCCATGACCCCTGCTCATTTTGGGGGAGAACATTGGAGACAGCAAAGCTCTGCTTCACTGAGAATTGATCCACTTTTTTTCATTTCCACTTGTAAATGGCTCTCAGAGCTCAAATTAATGAGAAATCTCCTTTTTTTCTCCGTGGTTTTTCCCTAGGCAAAAAGCCATTTTTGGTCCCTAACCTATGGTATATTGTTCATTTTGGTCCCTGATGCTGACGTGGCATACAAATTAAATACACCCATTATTTTATGATGACGTGGCAGCTGACGTGGCGTGCTGACGTGGCACATAAATAAAATTTTGAAATATGTTACTAAATTAATGCTGACGTGGCATGCTGACGTGGCATGCCACGTGGCATAAAAA
Organism: Dioscorea zingiberensis; assembly: GCA_026586065.1. Taxonomy (NCBI): domain Eukaryota; kingdom Viridiplantae; phylum Streptophyta; class Magnoliopsida; order Dioscoreales; family Dioscoreaceae; genus Dioscorea; species Dioscorea zingiberensis. Next base: position 65,060,487 of record CM048820.1, on the reverse strand, counting down.
ATGAAAAAATCTAAAAAAATTCTAAAAAATATGAAAAAAATCAGAAAAATATGGAAAAATCAGAAAAAAAATATGAAAAAATCAGAAAAAATCTAAAAAATATTAAAAAATCATAAAACAAATTAAAAAATTGAAAAAATTTTAAAAATATAAAAAAAATCATAAAAAATCTAAAAATTATGAAAAAAATCATAAAAAATCTAAAAATTATGAAAAAAAACTCAGGAAAAGTATTGAAAAATATGGAAAAAATATTAAAATAGGAAAAAAAATAACCTTGACTTTTTAAACGAATTTACTATATTAATCATTTAACAAAATGGCAGAAAAATATTAAAAAAATAGAAAAAAAATCAGAAAAATATGAAAAAAGTAAGAAAAAATATGAAAAAAATTTGAAAATATGAAAAAAATCAGAAAAAATAACCTTACCTTTTTACACAACATTTTGTACCTAAACAACAACAATCAACATGGAAAATTAGTAAAAAACGAACATGTTTCATAGCATACAACCTGCTCTTTGTCCTACAACCAACCACTGTTTGTTTACATCTTCAAAACCATTCATCTTAACATTTTGAAACTATTGAACAATATAAGATAAAAGGATCAACAATTATCCAAAAGAAACCACTAAATGTATGTTTAAAACATCATTCAATATACAACATTTGTAGACAAAAGTGAGAACCATTCTGCAATATCACTTGAGGTGAGAAGACTTCAATCATATCCACCATCTCCTGCATGGCTTTCTTGTGTTGGTACAACAGATTTGAAAGTATTGGTACCCTATAAGAATATACAATATTAGTTAGTATGTTAAGAAGCACAAAACCTAACATTAAGAATCATAAGCCTCTTATATATGATGATCGGGAAGCTTGGGATGCTTGTTGAGAAGCCAGTCGAGGAGCACCTGAACCCTCTCGCGATCAACCGGGCCGGGGACCACAAGTGAATAACACGACGAAAGAGGAGCATGGAGCCACCAGTGTTGGATATAACCCTAACATTGGTGGGTTCTTAGTTTAAAAACCCAATCATGTTATTTTAGAAAATTAATGTCACATCACCACTGTTGGATATAACTGTTAGATTTTTTTTTCTATTTTTTAATATTTTTCTGTCATTTTGTTAAATGATTAATATAGTAAATTTGTGTAAAAAGGCAAGGTTTGTTTTTTACTATTTTTAATATTTTTTCCCTATTTGTTTTAAAACTTTTCCTTTTTTCATAATTTTTAGATATTTTTTCTGATTTTTTAATAATTTTCAGATTTTTTATGATATTTTCCATATTTTTAAAAAAATTTCATATTATTTTAAATTTTTTAATGATTTTTTAATATTTTTTTTAAATTTTTTCTGATTTTTTTCATAATTTTTAGATTTTTTATGATTTTTTTCATATTTTAAAAAATTCATATTTTTTTAATTTTTTATTTTTTTAATATTTTTTTAGATTTTTCTAATTTTTTTCATAATTTTTAGATTTTTTATGATTTTTTTCATAATTTTTAGATTTTTTATGATTTTTTTTATATTTTTAAAATTTTTTCATATTTTTTTTAATTTGTTTTATGATTTTTTAATATTTTTTAGATTTTTTCTGATTTTTTTTCATATTTTTTTTTCTGATTTTTCCATATTTTCCTGATTTTTTTCATATTTTTTAGAATTTTTTTAGATTTTTTCATTTTTTATGCCATGTGGCATGCCACGTCAGCATGCTGACATGGCATGCCACGTCAGCATTAATTTAGTAACATATTTCAAAATTTTATTTATGTGCCACGTCAGCACGCCACGTCAGCTGCCACGTCATCATAAAATAATGGGTGTATTTAATTTGTATGCCACGTCAGCATCAGGGACCGTAAGTGTCAAAACCCCCATAGTTCAGGGACTGTATTGAACATTTTTATAGTACAGGGACCAAAATGAACAATATACCATAGGTTAGGGACCAAAAATGGCTTTTTGCCTTTTCCCTATTAAGAGTTTCACGTTATATCTTCGTCTCCATTTCTCACTTGATTGATTTTCTCTCCGTTTTCTCACTGCTTAAGTCCCTACAAATCAAACAAATTTAACAGTTGACTTGGAATTGAGATTGATCTCAAGGCAACCCCATTTTCATAGTCAACATAATACATATATACATAAATTTTGAAGTGTTTTCTTTGGGCCTTTGTTTGAGTGGCGATCATAAATCGTCTTAGATATGTCTCTCATTTTGGTTCTTCGAAGGAAATTTGCACATAAGTCCTTATAATAAGTACATACTTATGTATTTATTAATTGTTTTTTTAAATATCATTATTCTATCCTTATATATTTTTTATTATATTAAATCCGATTATTAGATTAGTGTGGGCAAAATTATTTTTCATAAAAATAGCAGTTAATTGTAAACCATAAAAGCATATATGCAAATTTTAATGTTTTCTGAGTACTTATATGTATATTGGGTTGTCAAGGAATTTACTCGGGATTACAGGATATAATGATAAAATTTTCAAATAAATATGATAATTATAGTGAAACTTTTATTATTATATATTTTTTAAAAAATTGGATAAACTATGTTTTATTTATAAATTTAGAACTTTTTATAATATTGCTGCATTCCAAACAAATAAAACAAATAAAGACAGTGAACGAGTCAAATATTTATTATCTAATTTTTAAATTGTTTCAAACTTTGTTTTTGATTAAATTAAACGGATTATGAATGCTTTTATTTTCAATTTTAAAAATTGTTTGTACATAACTAATGCTTATCCCAGTTTCAAACTTGTACTTTTAATATTTTTTGAATTTTAAATAAAATTTAAATAAGAATAAGAATTTATAATACAGTAATTGTTATAATAACAATAATAATAAAACTATGATTTAAAGGGCCACTAAAGTGTGAACAAAGTCATGCACTAAATTTAGCGGATATTTGCAAATTAATATAAAGATCAAAATCACAATAAATTTTGACTCAAACTCTAATTGTATACGAGATAAACATTACAATGTGAATTGAAGTAGGATTCCAAAACCTATTTAAACAAATCTCTTTGTCTTCTAAACATCCATCTATTGATGAATAGAATTTAGAGAGGGAAGGAGATTATGGAGGGAGAAGAGTGCATGATGTATAGAGATCAGAGAGGGAAGGAAATCATAGAGGGAGGAGAGTCTATCAGTCCTATATTAGAAGTTGGATCCACTTCCGGGAGTTTTAAAGAAGAGCACATGGAAGAAAAAATGAGTTCTCATTTAAAGTGGAAAGTTGCACCAGGACAATCTCGTTGTCATACATCAAGGAGCAATAATAGACAATGGATCGTTGATCCTTATAGTATGTTGCGTGCTTTAATTGATGCTGTTGAGGATGAGTTAAGGAAGATAGATGAAATAGGGTGCGAGTGATCTGATGAAGTGGCCGAGAAGGAAGAAGAGGAAGAGATAATAATGAAGGAGAGGAAGAGAAAGTCAAAAACTCAGTCGAAACACCAACTAAGACGTCGAGCGGCGATGTCGGGTGAGAGAGAATCTAAAAAAGCGGTGAAGTGGGCGGGGCCGCCACCTGAGTGGTTGGTTCAAACAGTGAGGGACAATGAAGGAGTGAACTTGACCCATATATTCGGAAAAATCCTCACCGGAAGTGATGTGGAGGCTCAACAAAATCGATTACTCCTTCCCAGAAAAGAAACGAATAATATATTATTGTCATACTTAACAGAGAGTGAGAGAGAAGAGTTGGCAAAAGAAATTGTGATGGATGTGAAGGTGATCGATAGACATGGTACAAAGTACGACATGGCAATGAAATTCTATGACGTTATCAATGCACATAAGATAATCAGCCCCCGTTGGAAAAAATTTGTAAGAAATAATAAGTTGCAGAGGTACCGAGATGCGGTTTTTCTTTGGGCGTTCAGAGTACAAAGTGAACTTTGGTTTGCTATCGATCATTGTGTGAATCCACACATGGAGGCAAGGGCTAATGAAGGAGATGTTGCTACAACTGTGGAGACAGGAGCTAATAAAGGAGATACTGCTACAACTGTGGAGATAGGGGCTGATGAAGAAGATGCTGCTACAACTGGTGATATATAAAGATAGTACTCCAAATATTTTGTTTGTTTGTTTGTTTGTTTGTTCTCTCCAAATTGAGTATTGTAATCAATTAAATATGTTAGTATGATTACGGTTTGTTGTTTTTTAGGTGCTTTCAAAATTTGTGAACTTTCTCTTATCTTTCTGATCTCTCAATACAATTAATATTAATATTACATTATTTAAATATATATTTTACATCTCAACAATTTTGTTTACGAGTGAAAACATAATTAATTAACTCAAATCTTTTTTCGGGACAAAATATGCACTTCTCCATGCTTCGAAATCTAAAAAATACAAAATTACGATTGTTTTTTTTACAATTAGAATGTTAGTGTGATGTAAGTCTGCCTACGTTTAGAGCAGATAATCTTGAAAAACTAAGCAATTACAACAATATGTATTGGAGATTGGCAATTACAAGCATTGAAATGAAAGTTGAGAGACCTTAAGGATTCAACGATAACCCCATTTCTAGTCCTCATCTTCTTCATCAGAATCAATGTTGGCATTCTGAGAGTCCGTATCAGATAAGAAATCCAGTGGGCCATTTTCCTTTTCTTCGTCCTGGGATGACTCTTCATCAAGGTACTCATTCAGTGGGTTGTCTTTAGCTGCAATTGGAGTTCAAAACGAATCAAATCATCATGCAATGCTACCAATACCCTAATTGACATTGAGAAATAAGGAATTGTGCACACACAAACACACCATTTGAATCATCAGTTTCATATTCACATTGAGGGGGACCGTCGTAATACTCATCTTCGTCGTCCACGTTCACTTTGAACAAACAGTAATGTACATTAATGTAATCCGATATTATTTTATCCAAGGAAAAACAGAACATGGAGCGCCGCATTCTTACAGAGGGTAGCTGGTGAAAGAGTCGACCTCATTTTCATTTGCATGGTCATCCACGGCGTACAGGTCATAGACATAATTTTCTGTTCAAGAAATGACTCAGGAAAAAAAAAATAGAAAATTCATTTGTTCCTGTTAATGACTCTCATTCTAATATCAGGTCAGGTTTGGAACTCAGCTTTCTTTACCTTGAAAAGAACTGACATCAGATTCAATCTCCTCAGCTGCAGTTGGGAGAAATTCCCTCAATAAAGGAAGATAACTATGCAGAATTGCATTATCCTCAATGGAAACATTTCTGCAATCAAATCCATCTCAAAGTCCTCACTCACAATTTGATTTGGAGCAAACGAATATAAAAATAAGGGTAGAGAAAAGAAATTCATGGCTTACTGTGGCTCTGACAACTTTCCAGGCTTTTCCTGCTCATCAACCCAGAACAACATCATAAAGATGGAAAATTTCTTGCAAGGAATTATCATCCATCTCCATGCCATCCATTCTGCTCTTCCATATTTGTGTAAAATGTGCACTCCTTGCTAGATACAATACATTATCAGATATCAAACAGAATACCAGCTCATTGCACAGAAACTAAAATTATACACATTTCTGAATGCATCATCAAGATGATTGATCTAAACAAATGAAGGCACTTCATGCCAAAAACAGAAAGAAAATGGTTTAGTAACTTGAATTTGATCAAGGGAATCAGTAAATTGCATGCATATGTACATATGCTGATGGTGAAAAGGAGCAGTATGCCTTTGATAACTATGTATAAGTCAAACAAAAAGAAGGAATGCTGAAAAAAATAAATGATACCTCACGTTTCTCTCTGGCTTCAAGGAGCAACTGATCTTGCTTCTGCAGAGACAATGGAGTAAATTACAAATTATTGGAACATAATCATCACCTATTCCATTTTAGGATAACAAGAATTGCAATTAAGCATTCAAAAGCAGAAAAATCTGAATACTATGAGAAGATTCAAAAAACAAACAAACAAACAAACACCCCTTCAACAAATTCTTCCCGTGCACATCAAACAAAGCAGCCACACCACAAAAGGATAGGACGAATAACACAATAGCAAACCACAAGCAAACTTTTCTTCCAACATATTTGTGTTTCTTCTTTCAAACACAGGAGTATGGAGGGAGGGGAGATAAAAGGAAGGCAGTATAGACATATAATGTATTGATGCAAGAAGTTGAATTTTCTCAATGAGTGCCACAAGCAAACAAACAAGAGAATTTTAGCAGACATTGTCAAATGGGAACTGAGTCTTAAAAGTTCAGACCAAAAACTACAGAGTACAGACGCTTTCAAATGAGGCTTGATTTGGGTGTAAACTTCAAACTATCATAAATGTTGGAAGGCCAAAGCAAGTGGCAATAGAGTCAATAACAAAAAGAAGCTTGGCATTAACTCGGGGGAGATGGACACACCGCTGGGAAACGACTATGAGGACACGACCTAAAAGCCAGAAAACACTAGTTAGGGAGGGTTATTAGGCTTAAAGGAATGAAACCAAGGCCAACCAGGGACCCCAGGAAACCCCTATATATTATATAAAATTTTTATTATCATATTAATAAATGGGGTTTATCCATCTTTCCAAAAATAAAATATAAACGTTGGAAGGCTTTTTAAAGGCTAATTCGCCAATTAAGAAAGTTGTTACACCTTATCTTGTTTGAACATGCTCCTATGTTCTGCAATCCTTCTCTCAAATTCCATTGAGCTGTTGGAATGAAGCTGTCAGAGAATTTAAATTCAGCATTTGGACTATCACAGTAAAGCCTTTTCTACTTGCATATTCACACAAAAATAATGGATCATTCACATCATATTGAAAGAAAAGTTATGGAGAATAATCATTAAATTAAATTCAAATTGTTTGAACTTTAACAATTTTTCCAGCATAAAACCACACATATGTGTCAAGGAAACCAAATCAACAGCACTGAAATCATTAAACATGTCATTCCATCTGGCTTCTTCGAGTAAATCTGTATCTCAAATAATTCAAAAGCTATTGTTTGGTGGATTAATTTATATCCAACAACAATGCTTGCCATAGATCTCAACACATATCCCTGGCATACATTCACAATCTGCAAATGATGAGCAGTTCACTTGTTCATTTCCATGAATAACTTTTTTTCGATGGTGATGCTCTAATTGCATCATACACTCCAAGGAACTTGAACCACATCAACATCAAAAGCACACAATAAAATATGAATTGAAGTAGGATTCAAAAAACTATTTAAAAAAATTGCTTTGCCTTCTAAACATCCATCTCTTGATGAATAGAATTCAGAGAGGGAAGGAGATTATGGAGGGAGAAGAGTCCATGATGTATAGAGTTCAAAGAGGGAAAGAGATTATGGAGGGAGGAGCTATATTTAAAGTTGGATCCGGTTCGGGGAGTAAAAAAGAAGAGCACGTGGAGGAAAAACTGAGTTCTGATTTATTGTTTGATTTTAAGTGGAAATTGCACCAGGACACTCTCGTTGCTGTACACGAAGGAGCAATAATGGACAATGAATCACTGATCCTTGTAGGACGTTGTGTGCGTTAATTGATGTTGCTAAGGATGAGATAAGGAAGATAGATGAAATAGGGTGTGAGTGGAGGAAAAAGATGAGGAGGCTGAGCAAGAAGGGAAAATAATGAAAGAGAGGAAGAGAAAGTCAAAATTTCAGCCGAAACGCCAACCAAGACGTCGAGCGGTGATGTCAGGTGAGAGAGACGTTGTGATGTGGAAGGGGCCCCCACGTGAGTGGTTGGTTCAAGCCGTGAGGAACAACGAAGAAGTGAACTTGACCCATATATTCGGAAAAATCCTCACGGTGAGTGATGTGAAAGCGCAACAAAATCAGTTACTCCTTCCGAGAAAATAAAAGAATAATACATTATTGTTATACTTGAAAAAGAGTGATAGAGAAGAGTTGGCAAAAAAAATTATGATGGATGTGAAAGTGATCGATAGACATGGTACAAAGTACGACATTGCAATGAAATTCTATAAAATTATCAATGCACATAGAATAATCAGACCAGGTTAGAGGAACTTTGTAAGAAATAATGACTTACAGGGGGACCGAGATGCGGTTTTTTTTGGGCGTTCAGAGTACAAAGTGAACTTTGGTTTGCTATCAATCATGGTGTGAATCCCTGCAGGGAGACAGGGGTTAACGAAGGAGATACTGCTACAACTGTTGATAGATAAGATAGTACTCCAAGTATTTTGTTTGTTTGTTTGATTCTTTCCGAATTGAGTATTGTAATTAATTAAATATGTTAGTAAAATTATGGTTACTGCAGCTGCTTTCAAATTTTGTGAGCTCACACTCATCCTTCTCTCATTACAATTAGGGTGAGTTTGTTTGGGTGGATGGGAAGTTAAATCCAAGGATGGAGATGTACCACTCCAAATTTTTGTTTGTTTGTTTGTTTGTTTGTTTGTTTGATCCCCATCTCTGGATAAAGATTTGGCCATCCAAAATTACTGGATGACCACATCTAATAAAAACGATGGGATGTAGCCATCCATTATTTAGCTATCCAATCTCTTTTAACTCCTCATTTATTTTAAATCTTTTCATCCAGGCTTTTCTCATTTACGATCACCCCCTTACCATTTTCCTTCGTACTTTAATAATTTAAATTATTTTGTCAGCTTTATCCAAGTCTCCACCTAATCCGTAAAGGAACTCCGCGGAGTTCCCCACAGAAAAAGAAACAACAGAAAATCCTTTAGCAAGACTCTCAGGACTCTCATCTCTGCCCTGCATTAATTAAGAGGCATTTATTCACATTGAATTATTTTAATAGATTGTCGGAGATGATTAATACAAGGGCAAAAACCTTTAGCTTTTAAAAACAGAGGTTTCCCATGCAATTCATTTCATAAATGTATGCAGAGAGGAGATATGAGAACATTAGAGTGCCACGAAATCAGGACAAGAACATTAAACCATGACAAAAGAAAAGCTAGGCAACACATCAAGCACTGAAGAACCAACAATAGTTAAAAACATAGCACAACCAAGGGAAAGAAAGTTATACATATCCTAATCTAATGTGCAAGAGAAATGTATACGGTATTGATTTAAAAAGTTGGGAAAAAAAAACATTAAACTGGTATTTACAACAATAAAAACAAAAAAAGATTTGAAGTCTAACACAAACCTGATGAAGACCAAGTCTCCCATTCTCATTGTAGAAGTTGATAATGCATATGTCGGGAGACATTTTAGGAAGTTCATCCTCAACATTGATATCTTTGTTCAGATGCAGTAGAAAATCATGAGATGCCTGGATCTCTCCTTTGACCTGCTTCCTAAACTCTTCAGGTATTTCTGGAGGTTTAGCACCATCTGTAGGACGTAATTCTACATATTTTGCCTTTGGGTCCCAATTCTTACCTAGACACATCATCCGCAAATGAAGCTTGGCACCATCTCTATAACTGGGCCTATAAAATTCTCCAACTCCCATAATACCAAGTTTTTGACAAGTTTGAACAATTTTAACTTGAAAGTTTAGTAAAAGTTATACATAGAGCACAAGGAAAAATTCTAATGTATATACAACTTATATTTTGAATCTTGGTTGAACCTATGTTAGGAAAAAGGATTAAACCTTCTTAGAGAATATTAGTTACTGAACAAAATGTTCTCAACCTTGTATATCCACTGCATCAACTACAATGTGAAATTTTAGATGATGACAAAAATGATTTGCCTTAATTAAATGAAAGTGGTTTATTCATATTTATCAAAAAAATAAAAACTGTTTGCAAATGAGCAGTTTGGCATAATAAATTATCTCAATCTCAATCTCAATTCTCCAACAAATAACAGTGCAAAAATAATAAAAGATTTAAAAAAGAAAAATATATACCTGATCCTCGTGACTTAAATACATTTTTAAAAGTATCATTCCAGAGAGCAAATTTTCTATAGATTCTCCTCCAGAACTCGGAGATTCTAGCCAGAGGCACATTAGTGGAGCACTTATGTTCCTTCCCTTTTTCTCTATTCAATTCAAGCAACGACAATTTTAACATCCATCTGCCAACACCTCCACTCCGGCAGATATTGAAAGGTCACAAATCATTGACAGATTCCATATCTCTAATCCTTTCAGAAGAAACTCGCCTCTGTTGAGGCATTGTCACAGAATGTGTTGATTTGTTTCTATCACCAACACCAGTCAATATTGAACCTCCACTTTCCTGGCCAATACAGGAATTGCCAACTGGAACCTGTAAATCAAGCTAAATGTTGTAAAATAAAAAACAATTACAAAAACCACAACTTTTGGTATCCAAAAGAAAACATAAAACCCAAACTATACCTAGAATGTGAGAATGCAGAATCTATGAGTAACCAATTAATTCATCATTTCCATACAAACCTAAAGCTTCATTTCTGTTCTCAGTTCGTATACATACATCCAATTTCTTAATGCTCATATCACAAACACTCCACTAACACAAAAAGAAACCTAAAAAAAAAAACTAATCAAATTTCGATCATGTTAATCTGCCAAATCAGCCAAAATGTTCATCTTGCACCACAATGCTTTCAAGGTTTCACCCATATCTCATTATATGATCATGCAATATAAAGTACATAGAAAAACAACAATTTTTACCAGGAAATTAAACAACACTTCTACGATGATCAAAAGGACAACCCTAAACCTAGGAGAGTTTGCAATCACACCAATCACCAACCAAATAGCAACAATCACAAATCAATAGATTGGATTTGAATTACAGCAAGGAAAAGCACACTCACCCATCGGCTGCCTGTATGGGCTTGACCTCGCCTGGCGGGGAAGCGGCCTCCTGAACTTCTCTCACCCATCGTCGTCTTCTTAGAAGAGAAATAGGATTTAAAGGAGAAGATAGAGTTTATAGAAGGCAAGGGAGAGCGAGAGAAACGAAATGGAAAATTAATTCGCTCCGCCATTTCCCGTGTCCCACTGAAAACTAAAAGAAAATTTCCACATAGGTCCTCATAATAAGTACATACTTTTATATATATATATTTTTTCTACAAATGGGGCAAGGGCCTCCAGACAGTCAAGGGCGGACAAGGCGGCACCTGTGCAAGCATGCCCTCATTTTGTGGTCGTGGGGTTTGAACCTGCTATTATCCCAACCAACGAAGACCTATACAAAGGACCTAGTATCAATAGGTCAAGAGGTCGTTGGCATACCTTCTTATATATTATATTATTTTTTTAATATCGTTATTCTATCCTTATTTTTTTATTATATTAAATACGATTATTAGATTAGGGTGGGTAAAATTATTTTTTATAAAAATATCTGTTAATTGTTAACCATAAAAGCATATAAGCAAATATTAATGTTTTCTGAGCACTTGTATGCAAATTGGGTTATCAGGAATTTACCGGGGACTACAAGATATAATAATAAAATTTTCAAATAAATATGATAATTACAGTGAACTTTTTATTTTTATATAGTATTTTAAAAATGGGATAAACTACGTTTTATTTATGAATTAAACTTTTTTATAATATTACTGAATTCCAAACAAATAAAGACAGTGGACGAGTCAAATATTTATTATCTAATTTTTAAATTATTTCAAATTTTGTTTTTGATTAAATTAAACGGATTATCAATGCTTTTGTTTTCAATTTTAAAAATTGTTTGTACATAACTAATGTGTATCCCAGTTTCAAACTTGTACTTTTAATATTTTTTGAATTTTAAATAAAATTTAAATTAGAGTAAGAATTTATAATACAGTAATTGTTATAATAACAATAATAATAAAACTATGCTTTAAAGGGCCACTAAAGTGTGAACAAAGTCATGCACTAAATTTAGCAGATATTTGCAAATTAATATAAAGATCAAAATCACAATAAACTTTGACTCAAACTTTAATTGTATATGAGATAAACATTACAATGTTAATTGAAGTAGGATTCTAAAACCTATTTAAACAAATCTCTTTGTCTTCTAAACATCCATCTATTAATGAATAGAATTCAGAGAGGGAAAGAGATTATGGAGGGAGAAGAGTGCATGATGTATAGAGCTCAGAGAAGGAAATCATGGAGGGAGGAGAGTCTATAGATCCAATGTTTGAAGTTGGATCCACTTCCGGGTGTTTTAAAGAAGAGCACATCGAAGAAAAAATGAGTTCTCATTTAAAGTGGAATGTTGCACCAGGACAATCTCATTGTCGTACATCAAGGAGCAATAATAGACAATGGATCGCTGATCCTTTAGTACGTTGTGTGCTTTAATTGATGTTGCTGACGATGAGTTACGGAAGATAAATGAAATAGGGTGCAAGTGGTCTGAAGAAGAGGATGATCAGGAGGCTGAGAAGGAAGAGGAGAAAGAGATAATAATGAAGGAGAGGAAAAGAAAGTCAAAAACTCATCCGAAACACCAACCAAGACGTCGAGTGGCGACATCGAGTGAGAGAGAATCTAAAAACGAGGTGAAGTGGGCGGGGCTGCCACCTGAGTGGTTGGTTCAAACAGTGAGGGATATATTCGGAAAAATCCTCACCAGGAGTGATGTCGAGGCTTAACAAAATCGATTACTCCTTCCCAGAAAAGAAACGAATAATATATTATTGTCATACTTAACAGAGAGTGAGAGAGAAGAGTTGGCAAAAGAAATTGTGATGGATGTGAAGGTGATCGATAGACATGGTATAAAGTATGACATGGCAATGAAATTCTATGACGTTATCAATGCACATAAGATAATCAACCCCCGTTGGAAGAAATTTGTAAGAAATAATGAGTTGCAGGGGTACCGAGATGCGGTTTTTCTTTGGGCGTTCAGAGTACAAAGTGAACTTTGGTTTGCTATCGATCATTGTGTGAATCCACACATGGAGACAAGGGCTAATGAAGGAGAGGTTGCTACAACTGTGGAGAAAGGGGCTAATGAAGGAGATACTGCTATAATTGGTGATAGATAAAGATAGTACTCCAAATATTTTGTTTATTTGTTTGTTTTCTCTCCAAATTGAGTTTTGTAATCAATTAAATATGTTAGTATAATTAGGTTTGTTCTTTTTTAGGTGCTTTCAAATTTTGTGAACTTTCTCCTATCTTTATGATCTCTCAATACAATTAATATTAATATTACATTATTTATGTGCATATTTTATATCTTAACCATTTTGTTTATGAGTGAAAACATAATTAATTAACTCAAATCCTTTTTCGGGACAAAATATGCACTTCTCTATATTTCGAAATCTAAAAAATACAAAATTACGATTGTTTGTTTACAATTAGAATGTTTGTGTGATGTAAGTCTACCTAAATTTAGAGCTGATAATCTTGAAAAACCAAGTAATTACAACAATATGTAATGGAGATTGACAATTAATAGCATTGAAATGAAAGTTGAGAGACTTCAAGGATTCAAATGATAACCCCATTTCCAAATCCTCATCTTCTTCATCGAATCAATGTTGGCGCATCGAGAGTCTCAGATCGGATAAGAAATCAAGTGGGTCTTTTTTCTTTTCTTCATCCTGGGATGATTCTTCATCAGGGTACTCATTCAGTGGGTTGCCTTCAGCTGCAGTTGGAGTTAAAAACAAATCAAATCATCATGTAATGCTACCAATTCCCTAATTGACATTGAGAAACAAGGAATTGTGCACACACAAACACACCTTTTGAATCATCAGTTTCATATTCACATTAAGGGGGACCGTCGTAATACTCATCTTCATCGTCTACTTGCATTCTGAACAAACAGTAATGTAATTTATTGTAATCTGAGATTGAATCTTATGTGAGTTCTTTTCAAGGTAAAGAAAGCCGAGTTCCAAACCTAACCTGACATTAGAATCAGGGTCATTAACATGAACAAATGAATTTTCTACTTTTTTTTCCTGAGTCATTTCTTAAACAGAAATTATGTCTATGACCTGTATACCGTGGGTGATCATGCAAATGAAAATGAGGAAGACTCTTTCACCAGCTACCCTTTGTAAGAATGCGGCACTCCATGTTCTGTTTTTCCTTGGATAAAATAATATCGGATTACAATAATTTACATTACTGTTTGTTCAGAGTGCAAGTGGACGATGAAGATGAGTATTACGACGGTCCCCCTCAATGTGAATATGAAAATGATGAATCAATGATGTGTTTTTGTGCGCATAATTTCTTGTTTTTCAATGTCAATTAGGGAATTGGTAGCATTGCATGATGATTTGATTCGTTTTTAACTTGAACTGCAGCTGAAGACAATCCACTGAATGAGTACCCTGATGAAGAGTCATCCTAGGACGAAGAAAAGGAAAAAGACCTACTTGATTTCTTATTAGAGACAGACTCGCAGTATGCCAACATTGATTCTGATGAAGAAGATGAGGACTGAAAATGGGGTTATAGTTGAATCCTTGAGGTCTTTCAACTTTCATTTCAATGCTTGTAATTGCCAATCTCCAATACATATTGTTGTAATTACTTGGGTTTTTCAAGATTATCAACTCTAAATTTAGGCAGACTTACAACACACAAACATTCTAATTGTAAAAAAACAATTATAATTTTGTATTTTTTAGATTTTGAAGCATGGAGAAGTGCATATTTTGTCCCGAGAAAGGATTTGAGTTAATTAATTATGTTTTCACTTGTAAACAAAATGGTTAAGATGTAAAATATGCATTTAAATAATGTAATATTAATATTAATTGTATTGAGAGATCAGAAAGATGAGAGAAAGCTCACAAAATTTGAAAGCACCTAAAAAATAACAAACCTTAATCATACTAACATATTTAATTGATTACAATACTCAATTTGGAGAGAAAACAAACAAACAAACAAAATATTTGGAGTACTATCTTTATCTATCACCAGTTGTAGCAGCATCTCCTTCATTAACCCTTGTCTCCACAGTTGTAGCAGCATCTCCTTCATTAGCCCCTGCCTCCAAGTGTGGATTCACACCATGGTCGATAGCAAACCAAAGTTCACTTCGTACTTTGAACACCCAAGGAAAAACCGCATCTCGGCCCCCCTGCAACTCATTATTTCTTACAAATTTCTTCCAATCGGGGCTGATAATTCTATGTGCATTGATAACGTTATAGAATTTCATTGACATGTTGTACTTTGTACCATGCCTATCGATCACCTTCACATCCATCGCAATTTCTTTTGCCAACTCTTCTGTTTCACTATCTGTTAAGTATGACAATAATATATTATTCGTTTCTTTTCTCGGAAAGAGTAACCGATTTTGTTGCGCCTCCACATCACTCCCGGTGAGGATTTTTCCGAATATATGGGTCAAGTTCACTCCTTCATTGTTCCTCATTGTTTGAACCAACCAGTCAAGTGGCGGTCTCTCCCACTTCACCACGTTTTTAGATTCTTTCTCACCCTCCGCTCAACGTCTTGGTCAGAATTTCGGCTAAATTTTTTACTTTCTCTTCCTCTCCTTCATTATTATCTCTTCCCCTCAGCCTTCTCAACCTCTTAATCATCCTCTTCTTCAGACCACTCGCACCCTATTTCATCTATCTTCCTTAACTCATCCTCAGCAGCATCAATTAAAGCACGCAACGTACTATAAGGATCAGCGATCCATTGTCTATTATTGCTTCTTGATGTACGACAATGAGATTGTCCTGGTGCAACTTTCCACTTTAAATGAGAACTCATTTTTTCTTCGATGTGCTCTTCTTTAAAACACCCGGAAGTGGATCCAACTTCAAACTTAGGATTTATAGACTCTCCTCCCTCCATGATTTCCTTCCCTCTCTGAGCTCTATACATCATGCACTCTTCTCCCCCCATAATCTCATTCCCTCTCTGAATTTTATTCATTAATAGATGGATGTTTAGAAGACAAAGAGATTTGTTTAAATAGGTTTTAGAATCCTACTTCAATTAACATTGTAATGTTTATCTCGTATACAATTAAAGTTTGAGTCAAAGTTTATTGTGATTTTGATCTTTATATTAATTTGCAAATATTTGCTAAATTTAGTGCATGGCTTTGTTCACACTTTAGTGGCCCTTTAAAGCATAGTTTTATTATTATTGTTATTATAACAATTACTATATTATAAATTCTTACTCTAATTTATATTTTATTTAAAATTCAAAAAATATTAAAAGTACAAGTTTGAAACTGGGATACGCATTAGTTATGTACAAACAATTTTTAAAATTGAAAACAAAAGCATTGATAATCCGTTTAATTTAATCAAAAACAAAATTTGAAATAATTTAAAAATTAGATAATAAATATTTGACTCGTCCAATGTCTTTATTTGTTTGGAATTCAGTAATATTATAAAAAGTTTTAATTTATAAAGAAAACATAGTTTATCCGATTTTTAAAAAAATATATAAAAATAAAAAGTTTACTGTAATTATCATATTTATTTGAAAATTTTATCATTATATCCTGTAATCCCGGGTGAATTCTCGGACAACTTAATTTGCATATAAGTACTCAGAAAACATTAATATTTGCTTATATGCTTTTGTGGTTAACAATTAACTAATATTTTTATGAAAAATAATTTTACCCACACTAATCTAATAATCAGATTTAATATAATAAAAAAATAAGGATTTAATAAAGATATTAAAAATAATAATTTAATAAATAAGAATGTATGACCAACGACCTTTTGACCTATTGGTACTGGATCCCTTGTATAGGGCTTCGTTGGTTGGGACAATCACAAGTTCAAACCTCCACGACCACAAGCTGAGGACATGCACGCACAGGTGCCATGTTGTCTGCCCTTGACTGTCTGGAGGCGCTTGTCCCCTTTGTATATATATATATATATACTATAGGTATGTACTTATTATGAGGACTTATATGGAATTTCCCTTTAGTTATCAGTGCAGAAAATCCTTTAGCAAGACAGCATTTATTAAGAAGCATTAACTCACATTGAATTATTTTAATAGATTGTCTGAGATGATTAATACAAGGGCAAAAACCTTAGCTTTTAAAAACAGAGGTTTCCCATGCAATTCGATTCATCAATGTATGCAGAGAGAAGGAATGAGAACATTAGAGTGCCACGAAATCAAGACAAGAACATTAAACCAGGACAAAAGAAAAGCTAGGCAAAACGCATCAAGCACGGCCAACAATAGTTAAAAACATAGCACAACCAAGGGAAAGAAAGTTATACATATCCTAATCTAATGTGCAAGAGAAATGTATACGGTATTGATTTAAAAAGTTGGAAGAAAAAAACATTCAACTTGTATTTAGTATTTACAACAATAAAAATAAAAAAGATTTGAAGTCTAACACAAACCTGATGAAAACCATGTTGGATATTTTCAATAATAATGTGTTTTCTATGTTTTTCTTTGAGAATTGAATTGAGAGAATAAATGATTGATGAATCAAAAGATACTTTGCATATGAAAGGATGTTTCCTTTTCATTGATATTGAAGGGGCACTACTACACATGAAAGGAAGTTACCTTTCATGTATGACTATTTGCCAAAGGGTGTTCCATTTTATGAAAGGATGTTACCTTTCATGTGTGACCATTTGCCAAAGGGTGTTCCCTTTTATGAAAGGATGTTACCAAGAGATGTACCTTATGATGAAACCTCTTGAGACTTTATATATAGACTAGCCTTTTGTGATGCAAGGATATAAAAAATCAAATTTCATACTCTCTACTCTCTCTCTCTTTAGTTCTCATTGGTTTTTCTCTACATTATCAAAGACATTTCCAAGAGTGTTTCTGGGTTGAAACGAATAGTGCAAGTTCGCCTTTCAATAACAATCAAAGGGCTTCATTGTATCCTAAAGGCGTTTCCCACACACCCCGTTGCAATCGTGATTCTAATCAGAGGGGGAGAAATTCGTCTAAAAGAAAGCGTTGTCACCTTCGTGCCTTTAAGCTTGTTTAGTTCTTCTTTTATCTTCCATTATTTTATCTTATTTTTCTACCAATTTTTGTCCTTCATTATTCCATCATATTTTATTTCCAACAGACCAAGTCTCCCATTCTCATTGTAGAAGTTGATAATGCATATGTCGGGAGACATTTTAGGAAGTTCATCCTCAACATTGATATCTTTGTTCAGATGCAGTAGAAAATCATGAGATGCATGGATCGCTCCTTTGACCAATTTCTAAACTCACTATTTCTGGAGGTTTAGCCCCATCTGTAGGACATAATTCTACATATTTTGCCTCTGGGTCCCAATTCTTACCTAGACACATCATCTACAAATGAAGCTTGGCACCATCTCTATAGCTGGGCCTATAAAATCCTCCAACTACTATAATACCAAGTTTTTGACAAGTTTGAACAATTTTAACTTGAAAGTTTAGTAAAAGTTATACATAGAGCACAAGGAAAAATTCTAATGTATATACAACTTATATTTTGAATCTTGGTTGAACCTATGTTAGGAAAAAGGATTAAACCTTCTTAGAGGATATTAGTTACTAAACAAAATGTTCTCAACCTTGTATATCCACTGCATCAACTGCAATGTGAAATTTTAGATGATGACAAAAATGATTTGCTTTAATTAAATGAGAGTGGTTTATTCATATTTATCAAAAAAACAAAAAAAAAACAAAAACTGTTTGCAAATGAGCAGTTTGGCATAATATATTATCTCAATCTCAATTCTCTAACAAATAACGTTGCAAAAATAATAATAAAAAATTTAAAAAGAAAAATATATACCTGATCCTCGTGACTTAAAATACTTTTTTAAAAGTATCATTCCAGAGAGCAAATTTTCTATAGATTCTCCTTCAGAACTCGGAGGTTCTGGCACTGAGGCACATTAGTGGAGCCTTAAGTTCCTTCCTTTTGTCTCTAATCAATTCAAGCAACGACAATTTTAACATCCCTCTGCCAACACCTCCACTCCGGCAGATATTGAAAGGTCACAAATCACTGACAGATTCCATATCTCTTATCCTTTAAGGAGAAACTCGCCTCTGCTGACACATTGTCACAGATTGTGGTGATTTGTTTCTATCACCAACACCAGTCAATACTGAACCTCAATTTTCCTGGCCAATACAGGAATTGCCATCTGGAACCTGTAAATCAAGCTAAATGTAGTAAAATAAAAAACAAATTAAAAAAACCACAACTTTTGGTATCCAAAAGAAAACATAAAACCCAAAATATACCTAGAGTGTGAGAATGCAGAATCTATGAGTAACCAATTAATTCATCCTTTCCAGACAAACCTAAAGCTTTCTTTCTGTTCTCAGTTCATATAAATACATCCAATTTCTTAATACTCATAACACAAACACTCCACTAATAACAAAAGAAAACTTTTAAAAAAACTAATCAAATTTCTATCATGTTAATCTGCCAAATCAATCAATCTGTTCATCTTGCACCTCCATGCTTTCACGGTTTCACCCGTATCTCATTATATGATCATATAGTATAAAGTACATAAAAAAAGCAACAATTTTTACCCGGAAAACAACACTTGTAGAAACACAGACTATCAAAAGGACAACCCTAAACCAAGGAGAGTTTGCAATCACACAAATCACCAACCAAATTGCAACAATCACAAAGGTATAGATTGGATTCGAATTACAGCAAGGAAAAGCACACTCACCCAACGGCTGCCACTTGCCAGTATGGGCTTGGCCTCGCCTGGCGGGGAAGCGGCCTCCTGAGCTTCTCTCCCTCACCTGGCGGGGGAGAGAGAGAGAAACGAAAATGGCTCGGGGATCTCAGCAAATGGTTCGGATTCCCCAAATGGAAAATTAATCCGCTCCGCCATTTCCCCATGCCCGCTCTTGTATCTGAACTACCATTGAATCATTGATAATTAAAGGAAATTTGCACATAAGTCCTTATAATAAATACATACTTATGTATTTATTAATTGTTTTCTTTTAAATATCGTTATTCTATCCTTATATATTTTTTATTATATTAAATCCGATTATTAGATTAGTGTGGGCAAAATTATTTTTCATAAAAATAGCAGTTAATTGTAAACCATAAAAGCATATAAGCAAATATTAATGTTTTTTGAGTTTTTTGCTTGCATGCCCCTACAAAACATCGAAATTGCTTACCCTTACAAAAGTGATAATAGCTTGCATACCCCTACGAAACAACAATAATTGCTTATATGCCCCTTATAATTGCTTGCATACCCCTACAAAACCACTAATAGTGACTAACAATGAGTAACAGTAGGGGCATATAAGTAATTATTGTTGTTTTATAGGGGTATGCAAGCAATTATCCCTTTTGTAAGGGTAAATAAACAATTTTGATTTTTTATAGGGGCACGCAAGCAATTATCTCTATGCAAATTGGATTGTCAGGGAATTTACCGGGGCAGGGGTGTTCTACAATACCGTGGGTTGGTACCCACGGTCTCATACCGTGGGTTCCAACCCATTATTATTGACTTCCAAGTTTTATTGATTAGATCCAAAGTTATTGTTCATTACTGTTCATAAAATGGCGGCTCTACTGTAGCTTCAAACCCAACCCTAACAAAAAAACAAAACATTAGAACCCACAAAACAATACCGCAAGACCTAACACAGTTTCACACTGTGGCAATATTGGGAACAGTGCCCACGTTATCCTAGAATTCACCAGGATATATAATAATAAAATTTTCAAATAAATATGATAATTATAGTGGACTTTTATTTTTATATATTTTTTAAAAATTGGATAAACTATGTTTTATTTATAAATTTAAAACTTTTTATAATATTACTGAATTCCAAACAAATAAAGACACTGAACGAGTCAAATATTTATTATCCAATTTTTAAATTATTTCAAATTTTATTTTTGATTAAATTAAACAGATTATCAATGCTTTTGTTTTCAATTTAAAAAATTGTTTGTACATAATTAATGCTTATTCCAGTTTCAAACTTGTACTTTTAATATTTTTTGAATTTTAAATAAAATTTAAATTAGAGTAAGAATTTATAATACACTAATTGTTATAATAACAATAATAATAAAACTATGCTTTAAAAGGCCGCTAAAGTGTGAACAAAGTTATGCACTAAATTTAGCAGATATTTGCAAATTAATATAAAGATCAAAATCACAATAAACTTTGACTCAAACCCTAATTGTATACTAGATAAACATTACAAAGTGAATTGAAGTAGGATTCAAAAACCTATTTAAACAAATCTCTTTGTCTTCTAAACATCCATCTATTGATGAATAGAATTCAAAGAGGGAAGGAGATTATGGAGGGAGAAGACTGCATGATGTATAGAGCTCAGAGAGGGAAGGAAATCATGGAGGGATGAGAGTCTATAAATCCTATGTTTGAAGTTGGATCGACTTCTTGGTGTTTTAAAGAAGAGCACATGGAAGAAAAAATGAGTTCTTATTTAAAGTGGAAAGTTGCATCAGGACAATCTCGTTGCCGTACATCAAGGAGCAATAATAGGCAATGGATCACTGATCCTTATAATACGTTGCGTGCTTTAATTGATGCTGCTGAGGATGAGTTAAGGAAGATAGATGAAATAGGGTGCGAGTGGTTTGAAGAAGAGGATGATCAGGAGGTTGAGAAGGAAGAGGAGAAAGAGATAATAATGAAGGGGAGGATGAGAAAGTCAAAAAATTAGCCGAAACACCGACCAAGACGTCGAGCGGTGGGTGAGAAAGAATCTAAAAACGCAGTGAAGTGGGAGGGGCTGCCACCTGACTGGTTGGTTCAAACAGTGAGGAACAATGAAGGAGTGAACTTGTCCAATATATTCGGAAAAATCCTCACCGGGAGTGATGTGAAGGCTCAACAAAATCGGTTACTCCTTCCGAGAAAAGAAATCAATAATATATTATTGTCATACTTAACAGAGAGTGAAAGAGAAGAGTGATAGAGAAAACTCAATATTATTGATAATAAGTTTGGGGTATATATAATACCATTACAGGGATAAAATAGTAACTAGATACATAAAGAGATAAATCCAAAAATATAAAGAGATAAATACATGAAACCCTAATAGGCCCCCTCAAGATGGTGTACGAGAGGCAACACCAATCTTGTCACAAATATCAAGTAGCCGAGGACGAGGTAGAGGTTTCAAGTAGTGCATCGCCAGTTGATCGCCAGCGAGACATGAACAATCCCGGAAAGCGAGGATCAACAAGATCACGAACAAAGTGATAATCAATGGCAAGATGTTTCATTCGTGAATGAAACACAGGATTAGCACATAGATAGGTTGCACCAAGGTTGTCCGAGTAAATAGTGGGTGCTGAAGAGACAGGGACATGCAGTTCATGAAGGAGTGTTTTGATCCATTGAATTTCGGCCGCAGCAGAGGCAATAGCACGATACTCCGCCTCAGTAGATGACCGAGCAACAGTGCGTTGTTTGGTAGACCGCCAGGAGATGGGATTCACACCCAAGAACATAACATAGGCCCCCGTGGAGGTGCGATCATCCGGATTACCCCCCCAATCGGCATCGGAAAAGCCGTGAAGCTGAAGAGGGGAATGTGTCCGAAGCCGAATACCAAGAGATTTGGTACCATTCAAATATCGAAGCAAGCGCTTGGCAGCCCCCCAATGATGCTCAGTTGGTTGATGCATGAACTGAGAAAGTTTGTTGACAGCAAAGGAAATGTCAGGGCGAGTCATGCGTAAATGTTGAAGACCGCCAACAACCTGTCGATACTTGGTAGCATCAACAGGAGAGGACCCATCATGAAGAAGGAGAGAGGCACCAACAGCAAGAGGTGTAGAAACCGGTTTTGAGTCAAGCATGTTATGTTTCTGCAGAAGATCAACAATATACCTGTGCTGAGAAAGAAGCACACCATCAGATGTTGGTGTAACTTCAACACCACAGAAGTAGGAGAGCACACCAAGATCCTTGGTGGAAAACTTAGTGTCAAGTTGTTGAATAATACGAGCAACTAGTTGAGGATCACTGCCAGTAATCAGAAGGTCATCAACATAAACCAGAAAATAGACAATAGTAGAGCCAGCTGTCAGAATGAAGAGGGAGGTATCTGCACGAGAAGTAACAAAACCAAGAGACTGAAGAAATTGTTTCAACTCTTGGTACCATGCCCACAGGGATTGCTTCAGACCATAGAGAGCCTTCTGCAAACGGCAAACATAATTGGGAAAGTGAGGATCACGCATACCAGAAGGTTGTGCCATGTAAACTTCCTCAGTGAGATGTCCATTGAGAAATGCATTGTTGACATCAAGCTGCCGAACGTACTCACCGCATGCGTGGCTACACTCAAGATCATGCGAGAAAGTGGCGGATTAACAACTGGACTGAAAGTCTCATTAAAATCAACACCGGGACGCTGATGAAACCCTTTGGCAACAAGACGGGCTTTATACCGTTCAATGGTACCATCCGGGCGGCGTTTGATACGGAACACCCACTTGTTTCCAATAAGATTCTGATCCGGAGCAGGAGGAACAAGGACCCAGGTTTTGTTACGTTGAAGAGCAGCATATTCAGCTTGCATTGCTTGAAACCATTGGGGATGACGAAGAGCCTGAGTCACTGTAGCAGGTTCAGTATTAGGAGCAACTGTAGCAGAGAGAGTGTACTTCGGATTGGGCTTAAAAATAGAATTCTTGAACCGAGTGGTCATCGGGTGAACATTGGTGGCATTCCTAGGAGCAGCAGAGGAAGAACCCGGACCTGAGGAAGGTGTGTGATGCTCGGTGCTGGTGCCAGGACAGGCTGCGTCTGGAACAGAGGAAGTGACCGGAGCCGCTGGCAGGCTAATCCGCTCAGAAGGAGGCAGCACAGGAGGTGCCGGTACAGGTGCCGAGAGGTCACTCGGGGGCAACGATGGTCGCGGAAGCCAGGAGGATGCCAGGAATGTCGGGACAGAAGTTTCGGCAGAGGTGGAAGAGGACCGAGAGAAAGGAAAGTCATCCTCAACAAAGCGAACATGACGGGAGATGACAAGCTGCTATGTGGAGAGATTGTAGCAAATATAGGCACTTTGAGACAGAGAATAGCCCAAAAAGACACAAGCACTGGATCGAGGGTCAAGTTTGTGAGTAGTGTACGGACGAAGCCAAGGAAAACAAAGACAACCAAAAACATGAAGAGATGTGGGAGTGGAGTGCTTGTTGAAGAGAAGTTCAAAGGAAGAGCGGGACTGCAAGTTTGCTTTGGGCATGCGATTGATAAGATAAACCGCAGTAGCAAAGGCAAAGGACCAAAACTTAGTCGGAAGAGAAGCGTGATGAAGCAGTGACAAGCCGGTCTCGACAATGTGGCGATGCCGGCGTTCAGAATACCCATTGTGTTCTGGAGTGTGGGGGGGAGTGGTGAGATGAGTAATGCCATTGCTAGTTAGAAATTGGCGAAGAGCAATGTACTCCCCACCATTGTCAGAGTACAGGGTGCGAATGGGGTGTTGGAAATGTTTTTCAACCAGATTTTTGAAGGCAACAAAGGTGGTATAAACATCGGATTTTCGTACAAGAGGATAAAACCATATATATTTTGTAAAGTGATCCACAAAAATAACATAATATTTGTAGCCATCAAGAGAAAGTATGGGGGATGTCCAAACATCAGAATAAACGATTTCAAGTGGTGCATATGAAGATAGGGAAGATTGGGAAAAAGGAAGCTTGTGGCTTTTATTAATATGACACGAAGTACAAGAAAAGTTAAGTAATTGGGAATTAGAAAAGGAAATACCAAAAGATAACAACTGATTTCTAAATACTTTAACAGAAGGATGACCAAAGCGACTGTGCCACAAGGAAAGAGAAGACGAAGATGAACCAAGCGAACTGAGGGCTGGGAAGCAGTGTTTGGTAACCGATAGATGTGGTGGAGTGGTCGGCCAAAGGTAGACACCATCCTTACGCCATCCCGTGACCAGAATTGCCCCCGTGTGACGATCCCGCACCTGAAAAGAGTCATCAAAGAACAGAACCGTTACCGCATTAGTAGCACAAAGAGCCGAAACGGAGATTAAATTCAAGTGCATGGTTGGAACATGTAACACATTTGTGAGAGAAAGAGAGCCATGTAATGTCGAAAGACACATGGATCCCGTATGCATAATGGGAAGACAGGTACCATCACCAATGACGACAGTCTCAGACTCAGTGTAAGGTTGTTGAAGGGACAGGTTGGACAGGTCGGTGGTGACATGATGAGAAGCACCTGAATCAACAACCCAATCAGAAGGAGCACTTGGAGCAGGGTAGTGGGTAGCGGTGTTCACACGAGGAGGACCACGAGGCGGCGCCGGAATGTGATCCCACGTATGTGGGGGAACAAGATGACACTGACGAGCAGAGTGACCGGGAGTGCCACAAATCTGACACTTTCCCTGATAGCCACGACCAGGAGTGAGCACGGGAGATGGTGAACGTGGAGCCAAAGGTGGCACAGAAGGAGAGGAAGAAAACAAAGGCGGGGAGGGTCGGTTGTAGGTAGAGGACCGACGATTGTTGTGAGGACGACCACCAGAAGTACCTTGCTTGGAAGGGAGAGAACCCCCACGGGTCTGTGCAGTAAAAGCAGTAGATGGGTGCGCTGGCGCCGGTGCCGATGCAGTGAGGAAGTGCTGTTGAGCTTCCTCATGAAGTAGCTTCTCAAACAATTCCTCAAAAGTGATAGGTGTTTCCCGCGCTTGAATGGCACTGGAGAGATGCTTATAGGAATCATCCAGTCCATTTAGAATCCGAATGGACAACTCATCAAAATCAACAGGCTTGTCCATGAAAGCAAGAGAATCAATACAAGTTTGGATGTCTTGCATATACTCCGTGATTGTGCGAGACCCTTTGACAGGAGTAGCAAGCTTGCGACGCAATTCCATGATTCGGCCACGAGACGGGGAAGCATAGGTCTTCTCAAGAGTCTTCCAAGCATCCATAGATGTCTTCTTGGAGGCAATAAAAGGAACAAGACTAGCAGTGAGAGATCCAAGAATAGCATTAAGTAACAACTTATCTTGGCGAACCCAAAGAGAATAGGCCGGATTGGGAGTCTCAACATCAGAACCAGGTGCAGTGAGAGTACGGGACGGGCAAGGAAGAGAGCCATCAACATAACCGTAGAGATCATACCCAATTAACAAGGAATCAAACTGTGCACGCCATGCACAGTAATTGGAAGCGGTCAACTTGAGAGGAACCTGCGCCGCAACATTGATAGCTATGAGGTTTGGAGCAAGATCTGATGTGGTGGACAGGATAGGGCGCGAGGAGATGCCAGATGAGGAAGAACCAGGAGATGGGAGGGCAGCCATGGGTTGTGGCAGTCAACGTGAGAGCAATTGGAGATTGCGGTTGACCAGTTGGAGGTGACTGGCTGTGCAGGTCTTGGTGTTGTGGCGTTGAACTAGTGAATTAAAAAGGAATTGACCGGCTGCCAGGAGATGGGGTGCAACCGTGCAAAAGATGAGATGCTGATGGCGATGTTGACCGGCTGGCAAAAGAAGAAAAAACAGAGTTGACCGGCTGAACAGATGAGATGTTGATGGTGATGGTGACCGGCTGGCAATTGAAGAAGAAATAGGGTTGACCGGCTGTGGCTGACCGGGTGTTGGACTGGGTATGGTGACCCGCGCGAGAAGAGAAAGGGAAAGCACGAGCAGATGTTGTGGAGGGCCAGCGTTCTTGTCCCGAAGCTTGAGCGTGTGAGAAGAACGCCACCGCATTGTGGGCGCGCGTGGTACCAAGACAAAGGCAATCTCAATCGCAGGGCGCCGCGTAGAGGCCCACGATGCGGCGTGTAGGCCAGCGTCTGCAAGGCGCGGCTAGGTCCCAGTAACCTGCAAGCGGCTTTGAAAAAAAAAAAAAATCTAGGGTTTTTGGATCTAGGCTTCTGATACCATGATAGAGAAAACTCAATATTATTGATAATAAGTTTGGGGTATATATAATACCATTACAGGGATAAAATAGTAACTAGATACATAAAGAGATAAATCCAAAAATATAAAGAGATAAATACATGAAACCCTAATAAAGAGTTGGCAATAGAAATTGTGATGGATGGGAAGGTGATTGATAGACATGGTACAAAGTACAACATGTCAATGAAATTCTATAACGTTATCAATGCACATAAGATAATCAGCCCCTGTTCGAAGAAATTTGTAAGAAATAATGAGTTGCAGGGGGACCGAGATGCGTTTTTTCTTTGGGCGTTCAAAGTACAAAGTGAACTTTGGTTTGCTATCGATCTTGGTATGAATCCACACTTGGAGGCAGGGGCAAATGAAGGAGATGCTGCTACAACTGTGGAGATAGGGGCCGATGAAGGAGATGTTGCTACAACTGGTGATAGATAAAGATAGTACTCCAAATATTTTGTTTGTTTGTTTGTTTTCTCTCCAAATTGTGTATTGTAATCAATTAAATATGTTAGCATGATTACGGTTTGTTGTTTTTTAGGTGGTTTCAAATTTTGTGAGCTTTCTCTCATCTTTCTGATCTCTCAATACAATTAATATTAATATTATATTATTTAAATGCATATTTTATATCTTAACCATTTTGTTTACGATTGTCTACATAATTAATTAACTCAAATCCTTTTGCGGGACAAAATATGCACTTCTCCATGCTTTGAAATCTACCAAAATACAAAATTACGATTGTTGTTTTTGACAATTAGAATGTTAGTGTGCTGTAAATCTACCTAAATTTAGAGCAGATAATCTTGAAAAACCCAAGTAATTACAACAATATGTACTGGAGATTAACAATTACAAGCATTGAAATGAAAGTTGAAAGACTTGAGATATTCAACGATAACCCCATTTCCAGTCCTCATCTTCTTCATCAGAATCAAAGTTGGCGCACTGAGAGTCTGTATCTAATAAAAAATGATAAGAAATCAAGTGGGTCTTTTTCCTTTTCTTCATCCTGGGATGACTCTTCATCAGGGTACTCATTCAGTGGGTTGTCTTCAGCTGCAGTTGGAGTTAAATGTTATGGATATATATTATCTCATATATGAGATATAGATATATATATGGTTGTTAGATATAGTTTAGATTATATATATCTTGTTTAGTCCCACATTGGTTATTTATCTTTGGTGTCTATGTTACTAGCCTATATATAGGCCTCTGCTGTATATTCAATAATATATGATATGATTCTCTTTATAACCTTTCTCTTAACATGGTATCAAGAGCATAGGTTTTGAATCCTCTTAAAATAAATTTTTTCTTTGGGGCCGGGTCCCTCTTAACCCGGCCCCAACCCCAGTTGTCCGTTGCTGCTTCTATGCCCGCTGCTGCTCATGTTGCTCAAGGATGCCGCTCCGATTTTCTCTGACTTTTCTCAAATCTTCCCGGCTTTTCTATGGATCTTCGCGTTTTTTTTCTTCCCGGATATTCCCGGCTTTTCTTCCCGAATATTCTCCGGATCTTTTGAAATCGGATCTTCTCCGATCTTCCCGGATCTTCTCCGGATCATCCCGGATCTTCTTCTTCTCTCGGCGATCCACGACTGGCTACTTTTACACCGACGACCACCACACGGCCCTGTCCGCGAGGCTCTTTCTTCTCTCTTGGCGATCACCTCGTGACCCTTTTGACGGGATGTTTTGTTGGGCTCTCTGTTGGTGGCTTCTCATTTTATCCGGTGTTCTGTTTGTGATTAGACGGTCTCCCTTTGCTATCTTCCATCTGAGGTCCAGATTGCTGATTTCTTCTCCCAGGAGGCCACCGCGCGGCCCTGCCCGCACAGCTTATTCTGTTATCCAAACTCAAGACTCTTGATCCGCCTTGAGTTTGAGGGGGGGTGTTATGGATATATATTATCTCATATATGAGATATAGATATATATGGTTGTTAGATATAGTTTAGATTATATATATCTTGTTTAGTCCCACATTGGTTATTTATCTTTGGTGTCTATGTTACTAGCCTATATATAGGCCTTTGCTGTATATTCAATAATATATGATATGATTCTCTTTATAACCTTTCTCTTAACAAAAACAAATCAAATCATCATGCAATGCTACCAATTCCCTAATTGACATTGAGAAACAAGGACTTGTGCACACACAAACACACCATTTGAATCATCAGTTTCATATTCACATTGAGGGGGACCGTCGTAATACTCATCTTCGTCGTCCACTTGCACTCTGAACAAACAGTAATGTACATTACGGTAATCCAATATTATTTTATCCAAGGAAAAACAGAACATGGAGCGCCGCATTCTTACAGAGGGTAGCTGGTGAAAGAGTCTTCCTCATTTTCATTTGCATGGTCATCCACTCTGGCATGTGTCATAGACATAAATTTGCTCAAGAAATGACTCAGTGAAAAAAAATAGAAAATTCATTTGTTCCCTGCAATGACTCTCATCCTAATGTCAGTCAGTTTGGAACTCGGCTTTCTTTACCTTGAAAAGAACTAACATCGATTCAATTTCCTCACCGGCAGCTTGGGAGAAATTCCCTCAAAAAGAAAGATAACTATGCGTAATTGCATTATCCTCAATGCAAACATTTCTCAATCAAATCCATCTCAAAGTCCTCACTCACAGGTTTGATTTGGAGCAAACGAATATAAAAATAAGGGTAGAGAAAAGAAATTCATGGCTTATCGCGGGCTCGGCTAACTTTCCGTGCTTTTCCCGCCATCAACCCGTAACAACATCATAAAGATGGGAAATTTCTTGCAAGGAATTATCATCCATCTCCACGCCATCCATTACGCTTCTTCCATATTTGTGTAAAACGTGCACTCCTTCCTAGATACAATACATTATCTGGATATCAAATGTAATACTCACCATCAGCATTTAAACTAAAAATTATACACATTTTCTCAATGCATCATCAAGATGATTGATCTAAACAAATGAAGGCACTTCATGCCAAATGTAAAGAAAATGGTTTAGTAACTTGAATTTGATCAAGGAAATCAGTAAATTGCATGCATATGCACATATGCTGATGGTGAAAAGGAGCAGTATGCCTCTGATGACTATGTATAAGTCAAACAAAAAGAAGGAATGCTGAAAAAAAATAAATGATACCTCACGTTTCTCTCTGGCTTCAAGGAGCAACCGATCTTGCTTCTGCATATTAGGAGTTCAAGTGTTTATCTCTTTAATCTTGTATTTATCTTTATATATGTCTAGTTTCTATTTTACCCTTGTAGTGGTATTATATATACCCCAACTTCTTATCAATAATATTAAGATCTTTTCCTATTATGGTATCAAGAGCCAAGATCCAAAAACCCTAATTCTAATTTTTTTTTTTCCTCTCCCTTCTGTCTGGTATACCTTGACGCCACTAAGAAGCGCCTACGCCCGCTACGGTATCTTGATCACCAAGTTCTCCACCGGTCACCAAGTATCCAAGTTCCTATCATCAATTGCTAGCCGGTCAAGTTCTGGTCAAATATCACCAGCAACAACACAACCATCACCGGCCGGTCACACCACCAAGGTTCCGGTCAACATCCAAAATTTCCGGTCAACAACAGGCGGTCAACACCAATTTCTCACCACAAATTTTCGGTCAACCACTGGTTCCTTTGGGATTTCTTTCCGGTCAACACCGATCTTGTGCCGGTCAACACCACCAATTTCACTCCCTTTCAATCAATTGTCAGTTTTTTTTTTTTTTTACAAGTTTCAATTTCCATCAATTGATGAATAAGAAGCCTCGGTCAACAAGAAGCTCCGGTCAACAAGTTCACTCCATTACTAGGCTGGTTTCAAGGTCTTGATTTTGGTCAACCAAAAACTTCAATCCACAATCAACAACCGATTCTGGTCAAACACTGGACTTCCGCCGGTCAACACCACCAATCTTCCTTACGGCAGCGTGCAGCAACCAATAGACTCTGGTCAACACTAATTTTCACCTTAAGCACGCCTCTTTGGCCAGGTGCCCAGCCCTCAAGATCCCTACTGCATTACCGGATCTTACCTGCCACTATTGATCCGCCATGGCCCATCGTCGTCGGTCCAACAACTCCAACCGGTCCTCACCGCAATCTTGGGCTTCACGTCCACCATCTCCATTGCTCAACCATGGTCGTGGCTCTCGTGGCAAGTGTCAGATCTGTGGCACTATCGGTCACTTTGCTCGCCAGTGCCGTCTTGTTCCCTCTTCTACATGGGATCACATTCCGATGCCACCTCGTGGCCCTCCTCGTGTGCTCACTGCCACACACTACCCTGCTCCAGGTGCTCCTTCTGTTTGGGTTGTTGATTCTGGTGCTTCTCATCATGTCACCACCACCTTGTCCAACCTGACGCTTCCTCACCCTTACACAAAGTCTGAGACTGTCGTCATTGGTAATGGTACTTGTCTCCCCATTAAGCATACGGGTTCTATGCTTCTTTCGACTTTACATGGCTCTCTTACTCTCAAGGATGTGTTGCATGTTCCATCCATGTCCTTAAATTTAATATCGGTTTCTACCGTGCTACTAATGCCAGCCGTCGGTTCAGTTTTTGTCGATTCTTTTCGTGTGTCGATCGCCACACACTGGTAATTCCGGGTCACTCTGGATGGCGTAAGGGACGGTGTCTATGTCCGCCGTAACCACTCCACCACATCTACCGGCTTCTCCTCCCAGCTTTACCGCCCTTAGTTCGGTTCGTTCCTCTTCATCTTTGCTTTCATTGTGGCACAGTCGTTTTGGTCATCCTTCTGTTAAAGTCTTCAAACAACAGCTGTTATCCTTCGGTATTTCCTTTTCGCATTCCGAATTACTTAATTTTTCTTGCCATTCGTGCCATATTAATAAAAGCCACAAGCTTCCTTTCTCTCAATCCTCCGTCTCTTCTTCCTCCCCTCTTGAAATAATATATTCTGATGTTTGGACGTCGCCTGTCATGTCTTTTGATGGCTACAAATATTATGTTATCTTTGTTGATCACTTTACCAAATATATTTGGTTTTATCCTCTTATTCGAAAGTCTGATGTCCATGCAACTTTTGTTGCCTTCAAAAACCTGGTTGAAAAGAAGTTCCAGCTACCTATCCGCACATTGTACTCTGACAATGGTGGGGAATATATTGCTCTTCGCCCATTTCTCACTGCCAATGGTATTTCTCATCTCACCACCCCTCCACACACTCCAGAACACAATGGATATTCTGAACGCCGGCATCGGCACATTGTCGAGACCGGCTTGTCTTTGCTTCATCATGCTTCTCTTCCCACTCGGTTCTGGCCCTTCTCCTTTGCTACTGCGGTTTTTCTAATTAATCGCATGCCCAAAGCAAACTTACAGTTCCGTTCTTCCTTTGAGTTTCTCTTCCACGAACAACCACATCACACATCTCTTCATGTCTTTGGTTGTCTTTGTTATCCTTGGCTTCGTCCATATACTACTCACAAACTTGACCCTCGGTCTAGTGCTTGTGTCTTTTTAGGATATTCCTTGACTCAGTGTGCATTTATTTGCTATGATCTCTCCACCCATAAGCTTGTCATCTCCCGTCATGTTCGCTTTGTTGAAAATGATTTTCCTTTCTCACGGTCCTCGTCCACCTCCGCCCCTGCTGAACCTTTTGATCCGACCTTCACCGCATCATCCTGGCTACCGCGACCATCGTTGCCCCCAAGTGGCCTCCCGGCACCTCTGGCTCCGCCTCCTGTGCCGCCTCCTTCTGTGCGGCCTACACCACCCGAGGCCCGTCCCGGCGCCCCCGCCGATCACGTCGCCCCGCCTCCGGGTCTGCCCTCCCCCCCAGCTAAGGTCTGTCTCGCCCCCGACCCCGCCTGTCCGCAGCCCGTCTCCGCCGACGACTCCGCCCCGGCTTTACTCCCGAGCCCCGTCAATGCGAGCTCTTCCCCCGCCGTGGTTCCCAGCCGGCCTCCTTCCTCAGTTCCTGCATCTTCCTCCGGTGCTCCTAGTGTTGCTACTAATGTTCACCCGATGACTACTCGGTTCAAGAACTCTATTTTCAAGCCCAATCCAAAGTACACTCTCTCTACTACAATCTCTTCGATCACCCGAACTCTGCATAAGCGTAATGTGCTCTTCGCCATCCGCACTGGTTTCAAGCCATGAAAACTGAATATGATGCTCTTCAACACAACAGAACCTGGGTCCTTGTTCCTCCTGCTCCCCATCAGAACCTTGTTGGGAACAAATGGGTGTTCCGTATCAAACGACACCCGGATGGTACCATTGACCGGTATAAAGCTCGGCTTGTTGCCAAAGGATTTCATCAGCGTCCCGGCATTGATTTTCATGAGACTTTCAGCCCTGTTGTTAATCCGGTCACTGTTCGCACCGTCTTGAGTATAGCCTTGCATCACAGGTGGTCTGTTCGGCAACTTGATGTCAACAATGCTTTTCTCAATGGCCATCTCACTGAGGAAGTTTACATGGCCCAACCCCCTGGGATGCATGATCCTCAGTTTCCTAACTATGTTTGTCGTCTACAGAAGGCTCTCTATGGTTTGAAGCAAGCCCCGCGGGCATGGTACCATGAGTTGAAGCTCTTTCTTCAGTCTCTTGGTTTTGTTACTTCCCGCGCCGATACATCACTCTTCATTCTGTCAGCGGGCTCCACTCTTATCTATTTTATGGTTTATGTTGATGATCTTCTGATTACTGGCAGTGACCCCCATCTAGTTGATCGTATTATTCGGCAACTTGACTCCAAATTTTCCACCAAGGATCTTGGGTTGCTCTCTTACTTCTGTGGTGTTGAGGTTACTCCGACTTCTGATGGTGTGCTCCTTTCTCAGCACAAGTATATTGTTGATCTTCTGCAGAAACACCACATGCTTGACTCAAAACCGGTTTCTACGCCCCTTGCTGTTGGTGCATCTCTCCTTCTTCATGATGGATCCTCTCTGGTTGATGCTACCAAATATAGACAAGTAGTTGGTGGTCTTCAACACTTACGCATGACTCGCCCTGACATTTCTTTTGCAGTCAACAAACTTTCTCAGTTCATGCATCAACCTACTGAGAATCATTGGGGGTACATTAGCGCTTGTCTGTGATTTGAATGGCACCAAATCTCTTGGCATTCGGCCGGGCTTAACTTCTCCTCTTGACTTCACGGCTTTCCGATGCAGATTGGGGGTAATCCGATGATCGTATCTCCACCAAATGCATATATCATGTTCTTGGGTGCCAATCCTATCTCTTGGCGGCCTACAAAGCAACGCGACTGCTGTTCTGTCATCTATCGAGGCGTAGTATCGCTGCTATTGCTTTCCTCGGCGTACCGAAATTCAATGGATCAAGACACTTCTTCCTTGCTGAACCGCATGTCCCCCTGCTCCTTCAAAGACCCGCTATCTACTCGGACAATCTTGGTGCCACGTATCTATGTGCTAATCCTGTGTTTCATTCACGGATGAAACATCTTGCCATTGACTATCACTTTGTCCGCGATCTTGTTCAGTCTTCCCTTCTCCGGGTTGTTCATGTCTCTGCTTCTGATCAACTTGCTGATGCACTAACGAAACCTTTACCTCGTCCTCGGCTACTTGACATTTGTGACAAGATTGGTGTTGCTTCTCGTACACCATCTTGAGGGGGCCTATTAGGAGTTCAAGTGTTTATCTCTTTAATCTTGTATTTATCTTTATATATGTCTAGTTTCTATTTTACCCTTGTAGTGGTATTATATATACCCCAACTTCTTATCAATAATATTAAGATCTTTTCCTATTACTGCAGAGACAATGGAGTATATTACAAATTATTGGAACATAATCATCACCTATTCCATTTTAGGATAACAAGAATTGCAATTAAGCATTCAAAAGCAGAAAACTCTGAATACTATGAGAAGATTAAAAAAAAAAAAAAAAAAAAAAAAAAAAAAAAAAAAAAAAAAAAACAAACACCCCTTTGACAAATTCTTCCTGTGCACATCAAACAAAGCAGCCACATCACAAACGAATAGGACAAATAACACAATAGCAAACCGCAAGCAAACTTTTCTTCCAACATATTTGTGTTTCTTCTTTCAATCATAGGAGTATGGAGGGAGGGGAGATAAAAGGAAGGCAGTATAGACATATAATGTATTGATGCAAGAAGTTGAATTTTCTCAATGAGTGCCACAAGCAAACAAACAAGAGAATTTTAGCAGACATTGTCAAATGGGAACTGAGTCTTAAAAGTTCAGACCAAAAACTACAGAGTACAGTCCAGATGCTTTCAAATGAGGCTTGATTTGGGTGTAAACTTCAAAGTATCATAAATGTTGGAAGGCCAAAGCAAGTGGCAATAGAGTCAATAACAAAAAGAAGCTTGGCATTAACTCGAGGGGAGATGGACACACCGCTGGGAAACGACTTCGAGGACATGACCTCAAAGCCAGAAAACACTAGTTAGGGAGGGTTATTAGGCTTAAAGGAAAGATACCAAGGCCAACCAGGGACCCCAGGAAACCCCTATATATTATATAAACTTTTTATTATCATATTAATAAATGGGGTTTATCCATCTTTCCAAAAATAAAATATAAACGTTGGAAGGCACTTTAAAGGCTAATTCGCCAATTAAGAAAGTTGTTACACCTTATCTTGTTTGAACATGCTCCTCCGTTCTGCAATCCTTCTCTCAAATTCCATTGAGCTGTTGGAATGAGGCTGTCAGAGAATTTAAATTCAGCATTTGGACTATCACAGTAAAGCCTTTTCTACTTGCATATTCACACAAAAATAATGGATCATTCACATCATATTGAAAGAAAAGTTATGGAGAATAATCATTAAATTAAATTCAAATTGTTTGAACTTTAACAATTTTTCCAGCATAAAACCACACATATGTGTCAAGGAAACCAAATCAACAGCACTGAAATCATTAAACATGTCGTTCCATCAGGCTTCTTCGAGTAAATCTGTATCTCAAATAATTCAAAAGCTATTGTTTGGTGGATTAATTTATATCCAACAACAATGATTGCCATAGATCTCAACACATATCCCTGGCATACATTCACAATCTGCAAATGATGAGCAGTTCACTTGTTCACACTTTAGTGGTGAGTTTATAGGTGATTTTTGAAGGAGATGGAAAGAAAAGATGATGGCTCGGGGTTCTCAGCAAACGGGATAAACTACGTTTTATTTATGAATTTAAAACTTTTTATAATATAACTAAATTCCAAACAAATAAAGACAGTGGACGAGTCAAATATTTATTATCCAATTTTTAAATTGTTTCAAATTTTGTTTTTCACTAAATTAAACAGATAATCTATGCTTTTGTTTTCAATTTAAAAAATTGTTTGTACATAACTAATGCTTATCCAGTTTCAAACTTGTACTTTTAATATTTTTTGAATTTTAAATAAAATTTAAATTTGAGTAAGAATTTATAATACAGTAATTGTTATAATAACAATAATAATAAAACTATGCTTTAAAGGGCCACTAAAGTGTGAACAAAGTCATGCACTAAATCTAACAGATATTTGCAAATTAATATAAAGATCAAAATCACAATAAATTTTGACTCAAACTCTAATTGTCTAATTGTACACGAGATAAACATTACAATGTGAATTGAAGTAGGATTCCAAAATCTATTTAAACAAATCTCTTTGTCTTCTAAACATCCATCTATTGATAAATAGAATTCAGAGAGGGAAGGAGATTATGGAGGGAGAAGGGTGCATGATGCATAGAGCTCAAAGAGGGAAGGAAATCATGGAGGGAGGAGAGTCTATAGATCCTAAGTTTGAAGTTGGATCCACTTCCGGGTGTTTTAAAGAAGAGCACATGGAAGAAAAAATGAGTTCTCATTTAAAGTGGAAAGTTGCACCAGGACAATCTCGTTGCCGTACATCAAGGAGCAATAATAGACAATGGATCGCTGATCCTTATAGTACGTTGCGTACTTTAATTGAAGCTGCTGAGGATGAGTTAAGGAAGATAAATGAAATAGGGTGCGAGTGGTCTGAAGAAGAGGATGATCAAGAGGTTGAGAAGGAAGAGAAGGTAGAGATAATAATGAAGGAGAAGAAGAGAAAGTCAAAAACTCAGCCGAAACACCAACCAAGACGTCGAGCAGCGGGTGAGAAAGAATCTAAAAACGCATTGAAGTGGGAGGGGCCGCCACCTGACTGGTTGGTTCAAACAGTGAGGAACAATGAAGGAGTGAACTTGACCCATATATTCGGAAAAATCCTCACCGGGAGTGATGTGGAGGCTCAACAAAATCGATTACTCCTTCCTAGAAAAGAAACGAATAATATATTATTGTTATACTTAACAAATAGTGAAAAAGGAGAGTTGGCAAAAGAAATTGCGATGGATGTGAAGGTGATCGATAGGCATGGTACAAAGTACAACATGTCAATGAAATTCTATAACGTTATCAATGCATATAGGATAATCAGTCCCGGTTGGAAGAAATTTGTAAGAAATAATGAGTTACAGGGGGACCGAGATGCGGTTTTTCTTTGGGCGTTCAGAGTACGAAGTGAACTTTGGTTTGCTATCG
This sequence comes from Dioscorea zingiberensis, assembly GCA_026586065.1. Classification (NCBI taxonomy): domain Eukaryota; kingdom Viridiplantae; phylum Streptophyta; class Magnoliopsida; order Dioscoreales; family Dioscoreaceae; genus Dioscorea; species Dioscorea zingiberensis. Next base: position 65,023,016 of record CM048820.1, on the reverse strand, counting down.
ATCATTGTGTGAATCCACACTTGGAGGCAGGGGCAAATGAAGGAGATACTGCTACAACTGTGGAGACAGGGGCTGATGAAGGAGATGCTGCTACAACTGGTGATAGATAAAGATAGTACTCCAGATATTTTGTTTGTTTGTTTGTTTTTTCACTCCAAATTGAGTATTGTCATCAATTAAATATGTTAGTATGACTACGGTTTGTTGTTTTTTAGGTGCTTTCAAATTTTGTAAGCTTTCTCTCATCTTTCTGATCTCTCAATACAATTAATTTTATATCTTAATATTACATTATTTATTTCAGTGCATATTTTATATCTTAACCATTTTGTTTATGAGTGTCTACATAATTAATTAACTCAAATCCCTTTTCCGGACAAAATATGCACTTCTTGATGCTACGAAATCTAAAAAATACAAAATTAAAATTGTTTTTTTCACAATTAGAGTGTTAGTGTGCTGTAAGTCTGCCTAAATTTAGAGCTGATAATCTTGAAAAACCAAAGTAATTACAACAACATGTAATGGAGATTGACAATTAATAGCATTGAAATGAAAGTTGAGAGACTTCAAGGATTCAGCGATAACCCCATTTCCAGTCCTCATCTTCTTCATCAGAATCAATGTTGGCATCTTGAGAGTCATCAGATTCGATAAGAAATCAAGTGGGTCTTTTTCCTTTTCTTCATCCTAGGATGATTCTTCATCATGGTACTCATTCAGTGGGTTGTCTTCAGCTGCAGTTGGAGTTAAAATCAAATCAAATCATCATGCAATGCTACCAATACCCTAATTGACATTGAGAAACAAGGAATTGTGCACACACAAACACACCATTTGAATCATCAGTTTCATATTCACATTGCGGGGGACCTTCGTAATACTCATCTTCATCGTCCACTTGCACTCTGAACAAACAGTAATGTAAATTATTGTAATCCGATATTATTTTATCTATGGAAAAACAGAACATGGACACTTGCACTCTGAACAAACAGTAATGTAAATTATTGTAATCCGATATTATTTTATCTATGGAAAAACAGAACATGGAGCACTGCATTCTTACAGAGGGTAGCTGGTGAAAGAGTCTTCCTCATTTTCATTTGCATGATCATCCACGGCATACAGGTCATAGACATAATTTTCTGTTCAAGAAATGACTCAGGAAAAAAAAGAGTAGAAAATTCATTTGTTCCTGTTAATGACTCTGATTCTAATGTCAGGTCAGGTTTGGAACTCAGCTTTCTTTACCTTGAAAAGAACTGACATCAGATTCAATCTCCTCAGCTGCAGTTGGGAGAAATTCCCTCAATAAAGGAAGATAACTATGCAGAATTGCATTATCCTCAATGGAAACATTTCTGCAATCAATTCCATCTCAAAGTCCTCACTCACAATTTGATTTGGAGAAAACAAATATAAAAATAATGGTAGATAAAAGAAATTCATGGCTTACTGTGGCTCTGACAACTTTCCAGGCTTTTCCTGCTCATCGACTCGAACAACATCATAAAAATGGCAAATTTCTTGCAAGGAATTATCATCCATCTCCATGCCATCCATTCTGCTCTTCCATATTTGTGTAAAACGTGCACTCCTTGCTAGATCCTATACATTATCAAATACCAAGCAGAATACCAGCTCATTGTGAGTGAGGACTATGTATAAGTCATACAAAAAGAAGGAATGCTGAAAAAAATAAATGATACCTCATGTTTCTCTCTGGCCTCAAGGAGCAACCGATCTTGCTTCTGCAGAGACAATGGAGTAAATTACAAATAATTGGAACATAATCATCACCTATTCCATTGTAGGATAACAAGAATTGCCATTAAGCATTCAAAAGCAGAAAACTCTGAATACTATGAGAAGATATTAAAAAAAAAAAAAAAAAAACCACCCCTTCCACAAATTCAACGTGTGCACATCAAACAAAACACCCACACCACAAAAGAATAGAACAAATAACACAATAGCAAACCACAAACAAACTTTTCTTCCAACATATTTGTGTTTCTTCTTTCCATCATAAGAGTATGGAGGGAGGGGAGACAAAAGGAAGGCAGTATAGACATATATATTGTATTGATGCAAGAAGTAGAATTTTCTCAATGAGTGCCACGAGCAAACAAACAAGAGAATTTTAGCAAACATTGTCGCCACCAGGAGACGACTTTGAGGACACGACCTTAGAGCTAGAAAACACCAGTTAAGGAGGTTTATTAGGCTTAAAGAAAAGATCCCGGGGCCAACCAAGGACCCAGGAAACCTCTATGTATTATGTAAATTTTTTATTATCATATTAATAAATGTGGTTTATCCACCTTTCAAAAAAAAATAATAAATAAATGTTGGAAGGCTCTTTCAATACTAATTCACCAATTAAGAAAGTTGTTATACCTTATCTTGTTTGAACATGCTCCTCCGTTCTGCAATCCTTCTCTCAAATTCCATTGAGCTGTTGGAATGAGGCTGTCAGGGAATTTAAATTCAGCATTTGGACTATCACAGTAAAGCTGTTTCTACTTACATATTCACACAAACATAATAGATCATTCACAGCATATTGAAAGAAAAGTTATAGAGAATAATAAATTAATTAAATTCAAATTGTTCGAACTTTAACAATTTTTCCAGCATAAAACCACACGTATGTATCAAGGAAACCAAATCAACAGCACTGAAATCACTAAACATGTCATTCCATCTTGCTTCTTAGAGTAAATCCGTATCTCAAATAATTCAAAAGCTATTGTTTAGTGGATTAATTTATATCCAACAACAATGCTTGCCACAGATCTCAACACATATCCTTGGCATACGTTCACAATCTTCAAATGATGAGCAGTTTACTTGTTCATTTCCATGAATAACTTTCTTTCGATGGTAATGGTCTAATTGCATCATACGCTGCTAGGAACTTGAACCACATCAACATCAGAAGCACACAATAAAATAGCTCTTTAAGCCTAAATGAAATGCCACCATGAACTTGCCACCAATTGAACATTTTAGCATTGATAAAACAATCACACCTGAACTAGCATTTAATGTTTTGATAGTGCAATCAATGAACCTTAACCAGGAACATAGCATAACTCCATATGCATATATCTGAACTTCAGTGTGAAATGAGGAACCACAGGTGAACTCAGCACAAACCAAATGTATCAGAACATAAACATGTCATCTGTTTGATCTCCTAAACATGAGATGTTGGACAAACAACTCAGATTATTGAACAGAGTAAAATGATGGAATAGCAGAAATTTCCGGAGAAAAGGGATTATATTCTTATACAAAAAATTGACTAGCAGTAAAACAGAAAGAAACAGCAACCAAATGTACTAGGAGTTAAACATTTAGTATTGTTTGAATAAATAAAGCTAACATATAACAAATCTAGGCAAACCATCCAATTGGCATTAAATCATGAATTTTACAATTAGACAAATTAAGTTAGAATGGCAAGCTCCGAAGTATAACAAATTTTATTTGACATACTAGCAAGATAATCTTAAACATAAACAGATGAGGGAAAGAGAGAAAATCACCGGGTTATCCAGGAAAGTCAGCAAAACATCTTTAGTAGCCTCAGAGGCACTAATAGTCTCCACATGCTGCACTAAAACCTTTTTTGTCTTCAATTCTTCTAAGGCTGCACATGAAGATAATTGCAGTTAAGCTATCGAAGGCTGATGTTTCTGTAACGAATTATCAAGATGGGTGCAAGCTAATCCCGAGGCAAAGCATGGAAGCTGAAGATCGGATGGATATGAGCCAATCCCAAGGCAAAAGGAGGCTATTAAAGAGAACATGAGGCTTGAGGGGAAGGCATCGAAGATCATGGAACTGAAAACCTAAACCTCGTCGAGGGGAAGGCGGCGCCCGGGAGAGCGAGATTCTTACTGCCGGAGCGGTCGCCGGCGGAAGGGGTCATCTTCCACTATCTTGTTTTATGTTCCTTATTTTCAGTTTTTAGCTTGTTGGTTCTCAAGAGTGACTCTTATTTCTGTTAAGTCTTGCTGTGACAGTAATTTGAATTCCATTGAATCGATCTTGTTGGAACTACTGAGTCTTAGTAGCGTATTTTCTCTGTAATACGTTACATTGGTGCTTTCATCGTTTGAGCTCTTCGTTCTCCATTGGATTGCGTTCATTTACAATCTCAGCTCCTTGATGGCTGCTGTTGAACCCCAGTTGCTGACTGCTGCCCCGAGTAGCATGCCCGTGGAGTGGCCATCTAGCTTTTATGGCAATGAACCGCTGCAGTGGATCGATAAGGTTGAAAGGTTCTTCTGTCGCTTCGGGATCATAGATCCCTATCGGGTGAAGATTGCAGCCATCCTGTTTGACGGACCAGTGGTGCCATGGTTTCAGGAGTTACAACAGTCCGGGCATGTAACATCTTGGGCGTTGCTCAAGAACGCCATTCTAGCTGCAGCACAAGAGGAAACCTTCCAACTAAAAACACAGAAGGATGTTGTGATTGATGCTAGGAAGGAGTCTGATATGATCGTTGAAATGGCTCTGGAATCTGAGGATGCACCGCAGGTGTTTGCTGAAAGGCCTCAGGGAATTGTTGATGTTGCTCCAATTTACACAGCAGGAATCAAGACTGTTGATGATGCCTTTGGGGTGTTTGACGAAATTCCTAAGAGAGAAGTTCCAGTTGATCTTACCAGCAACTATGACCCTGTTGATCCTCTCATGCTCTCTTCTTCTAAGTTGTTACAGGATGCTGAAGTTGCTGAATTTGCTACTGTGAGGCATCAGCTTGAAGTCTTGGAAGACAAGCTTGAAGAAATGGTTCAACAGGTTGATGTTGTTCCAACATACACAGGAGGCAGACATTATTAACCACACTCAGGAAGTACTTCACCAAAATCATGTCCTGGATGCTGTTGAGGGGAAGCAGGTTGAAACCACATTGGAAGAGAAAACAAATGAACATTTCAAAGATATTCTTCCTGATAACCCTTCTATTGTGTTGCTGACAAGGGTGGAACATACTCCTGATAGCAATAGACCAAGAAGTATGAAGTTTTCTGTGAGGTCACTTCCAGATTCTCAGCAAAGCACTGTTGCTGCAAACAATGATTTACACATGGAAGATGTGAAGGAAATTGATGCCCATGAAAATGTATGCCAGGGTGGTTTAAACTTTGATGTTGATGCTGATCAGAAAAGTGCATATGAGATTTCAGATAAGGTTGACAATATTAGACATGGAGCTTCTGAAGACAAAGTCAGAGAATTAGAACATAGAGTAGAAATGCTTGAAAGGGAATCAACTTCCGGGAAAAATGAGAAGTTTTCTCATTTACCAGTAAATGTTGTTCCAGTATACACAGCAGGGGAATTAATAGTGCTGAAGGAACCTATCATGATTGCTAATATAAATGCAGAAAAGTACAGGAACCTTGCTTCCAACCATGAAGTAGATAGGTGCACTTATCAGTTCTTGCATGCCTATGCCTTCCTGCATCTGTTCAAGAACATCGGTGTGAATGTTCAGTTTGGTGGCAGTGACCAATGGGGAAATATACCTGCAGGAACCACACTTATTCAGAAGTTATTACAGGAGGGGATGGGGAAATCTGGTTATGTTCCGACTTCAGTTCTGAGAAGGTTCACAGAGGAAGTCACACTCTTGGTTCATGGGGAGGCGGGGCTTGCTATGGCATCAAAGGCATGTTTGCAGATTGTTGTTCATGCTGGTGGTTTTTCTGCAATTGTTGTTGTTGGCTTGGTTGTAAATCATGTTGCAATGGTGAACGTAATTGTGGGGAGCATCATCGAGGCACACTGGTGTAGAAAAATGGGCAGTGTCTCATGTGGTGTTGGTGACATTGTTGATGTTTTGCTTGCATGGGAGAAGGATGAGCAGCTCTTTGATCTTCCATTTTCATCGGGGACAGTTTATGACGGAGGTGGTCTTACAGATTTCAAAGGAGGTTTCAATGAACTGCTGATAGATGGTTCGTCTTCTGGTTTTAATAGTTGGACAAACCCATTGTCTGATGGAGTAGATAGTTCTCCATACCGGGATCTTTTTGCTATTGATCATATTGAAGGTGTTGGTGGCCTGTTCAGAAGGGAGTGTGCTTTCCAATCAGAGGGTTTAGAGCCAAAGAGTATGGGTACGACATTGAAGATTGTTGTAATTATTCGATATCGGTCCGATGACTATAATCCTCATCATTCTGGTGAATTGTTTGCTTTGGGTGATTACCACACCCTACAGGAAACATCAACTGGTACAGTTGCTGACTTTGCTACAGTGAGGCATAAGCTTGAGGTTTTGGAAGAAGGAATTGGAGCAATGGGTCATCCTATTGATGTTGTTCTAGTATACCCAGCAGGGATCAACTTAAGTAGTTGGCCAAATTTTGCTTTCATGTTAACATGCCTTCTGATCGATCGAAAGCAAGCTCCTCATGAACTCTGGCAACAACAGCTTGCTTGGAATTCAATGCTTGCTGACTATGCTCAGTGCTCCCATATCAGTCAAGAACTACATTCTTTTAGTAGCATTCCAGAAAAAGCTGCTGTTTCTAGTGACTCACAACAGCTGATGAATGAAGAGGCTTTTCAGTTGTTTCAACGGCTGCGGGCAGCTGGCTTTTGGCCTGAGCTGCTGTGTTTTGTTCTTACTCTGCATGAATGTGTGCAGTTTGTTTTCTTTTTGTTGTGGAATGGATGCTCTGTTGTCACATTTGCAGCGACGGTTTATGATGGCAGGAAAGCACAAGGAGGGGGACGATCGGTTGTGTGTCCTGGTTGCGTTGTCCTATCAGTTTACATTTCCCTATCTTTTATTTCATGCGAGATTGCAAAGCATTACATTGCGGCTGGAATTGTCATTGCCGCTCATTGTGCCACTATTTCATCACTGTCAGGCCTGGGTATGAGATCAATTGCTCTTATCGTCAATGTGAGCATGGCTTGGATTCCTCCATGTCCGTTACAAATACTTAACTTGCACAATTGCCGATTAGTCCGACAATTTCATTCATGGATCGGACCACAGAGGTACTTAATAGCTCTTAACATCGGGACTACTAGAATTTCAGATGAGCTTCCAACAGAGCTTGGAAGTTTTTCTCAGTTGCAGAAGTTGATTGCTCCCAGTAATTCCTTTTCTGGCCACATGATTGCCTTGTGTGCAGTGAAGTATGTTGTTGAATCTGGAAGAACAGTTATTGGCAATCTCAATGAAGATGGTCCTCTTCAATTTAGTGATTGCAAGATCACTGAACATTCATGTGGTTGTGTCCAGGACCTTGAGGGCAAGGTCCTCATTCGAGGGGAGGGTAATGTAACGAATTATCAAGATGGGTGCAAGCTAATCCCGAGGCAAAGCATGGAAGCTGAAGATCGGATGGATATGAGCCAATCCCAAGGCAAAAGGGGGCTATTAAAGAGAACATGAGGCTTGAGGGAAAGGCATCGAAGATCATGGAACTGAAAACCTAAACCTCGTCGAGGGGAAGGCGGCGCCCGGGAGAGCGAGATTCTTACTGCCGGAGCGGTCGCCGGCGGAAGGGGTCATCTTCCACTATCTTGTTTTATGTTCCTTATTTTCAGTTTTTAGCTTGTTGGTTCTCAAGAGTGACTCTTATTTCTGTTAAGTCTTGCTGTGACAGTAATTTGAATTCCATTGAATCGATCTTGTTGGAACTACTGAGTCTTAGTAGCGTATTTTCTCTGTAATACGTTACAGTTTCCCACAATCATAAAGATGTAAATTTTCATCTGAGCCACTAGAACACCAATTACAGAATCACATTCAAGAACTCTCTCTATTAAACTCCATCACCTAATTCTCATTCAGCTACCAGCTATTGCATCTTATGAGAAGCTTTTAACCAAATTTGGGAGCAAATTCATAACAAATACCAGAAAAAGAATGTTATCAATGTCTGTGATTGTCCAAGAAATTGCATAAATGCTCAATATCAAATAACAGCATAATTTTCTCTGAACTTGAAAAGACTCAATACCTTTTCCAGCAGATTCTCCAATGGAGAGGCTCGCGAGGTCCAATAGTGGCTTCTTGAACGGCCGCTCATTGATCTCCAACCCTAGATAAGACCAAGAAACTTAGCATGACGAATCACAGTATAGGGAGGCAAAAACGAAACGAAGGAGCTCACATAATGCATCGAGTGGCTCCTGGGATGCCTTGCGCTTAACCCTAACTACAACCGGTTTCCCCTTTAACGTAGCCCGCGAAGAGGAGGCCTCGCCGAGCTCCGCCATGGCTGAGATTGTGAGGTTTAGGTTAGGGTTTTGGAGAATAAATAGCGGGCACGAAGAATGGTGGGCGGAAGAGCGTGAAAGAATAACCCTACAAAAGAGCTCAGATGCGTAGTTCTCGTCCACTGATGGAGTTACGTGACCGGAGCTAACCGATCACATCAACGGAGTCTTCCTCACCGCTCGACCTTCTTGCGTTGAACTTGATATATGCTGATGAAAATTTTTGGTTGATTAGCCGATGTGGGACTATATAGACCTGGTTGCGAATCTTAATAAATTACGAGTACATAGAAGGAATCAATTGAGGATTACATAATCAAGCATTAAAAAAAGACAATCAAATTATAATATTATTCTTCTCAATAATAGATCTCTCTTTTTATGTTAAAATTTAACATTTCAATTTGTTTAGATGTTGAGAAAAGTAGATTTGTTTAAAATAGAGAAACTTAATATATGATATATCATGTGAAATAGTATCAAATGTGTGCGTGAAGTGATTGATTCCAAAGTCTACGAAAGAAATAGTAAATACTTTTGCATAGAGAGTAAAAGTTTTAAATTCTTATCGATTTTTTTAACTTGCAATTTGGCTAGCAAAACTAAAATAAGGTGCCAACATTAGTATGAAAATTAAGACTTGATACTCATTGACACTCTTGATAACTTATAAGAAACTTGAGGAATGCACTGTTGTATGAAGGAAAAGAGATAGCCATAGGATAAAGGATGATAGAGAGAAAGATGAGTGTTTTGTTCAAAAAGTAATTTTCATATTTTTAATATTTATCTTTAAGACATAAGTATTATCACAATCAATCTATAATTATGTCCCCATATGATATGACAAATATAGTACATATATACATAAAATTTTGAAGTGTTTTCTTCATAAATCGTCTTAGATATGTTTCTAATTTTGGTTCTTGGAAAATCTTTTTATTACACCGTTTTCTATATTTTTCTAGTTTTTTCCAAAATAATCACTTAATTGTTTGTTTTCTCTCTAATTTATTTTTATTTTTCATCTATTTTTCTGGTTGGGTGATGCACTTTAAGTAACTCTTACTCTTATCCTCTCTTTTATATCAATAAATATGATTGATCCAATTTTGTCATATAAAATTAAAAATTATTTGATGAGAAAAGATAGAGTAATCAGTATGGGCTTGGCCTCGCCTGGCGGGGAAGCGGCCTCATGAGCTTCTCTCCCCCATCGTCGTCTTCTTAGAAGAGAAATAGGATTTGAAGGAGAAGGCAGAGTTTATTTTTTATTTTTTTGGGGGGACTAAGAGCCAACTGGTCAGCGACCAGCTGTTAAGACACACCATGGGCGTGCGACAGACTCGGGATCGAACCGCAATGGAGGGCCTTTAATCACCATACAGGCTGGGCCCCACCACGCTACAGACGCCACGAGAATGCGCCCTCACCTACGTTTTGAACCCTTGCCCTTATGCACGAGTCCGGCCTCAACGAGGGACCATCGCATTACCACCCAGGCCGAGGTCAGTTGGTGAAGGCAGAGCTTATAGAAGGCGGGGGAGAGCGAGAGAATCGAAGATGGCTCGGGGATCTCAGCAAAACGGGTCGGCCCAAATGGAAAATTAATCCGCTCCACTATTTCCCCATGCCCGCTCGCCTATCTGCACGACCATGAATCATTGATAACTAAAAGGAAATTTGCACATAAGTCCTTATAATAAGTACATACTTATGTATTTATTAATTTTTTTTTAATATCGTTATTCTATCCTTATATATTTTTTATTATATTAAATCCGATTATTAGATTAGTGTGGGCAAAATTATTTTTCATAAAAATAGCAGTTAATTGTAAACCATAAAAGCATATAAGCAAATATTAATGTTTTCTGAGTACTTATATACAAATTGGGTTGTCAAGGAATTTACCGGGGATTACAGGATATAATGATAAAATTTTCAAATAAATATGATAATTATAGTGAACTTTTATTTTTATATATTTTTTAAAACATTGGATAAAAAACTACATTTCATTTATGAATTTAAAACTTTTTATAATATTACTGAATTTCAAACAAATAAAGATAGTGAACGAGTCAAATATTTATTATCCAATTTTTAAATTGTTTCAAATTTTGTTTTTGATTAAATTAAACGGATTATCAATGCTTTTGTTTTCAATTTTAAAAATTGTTTGTAGATAACTAATGCTTATCCCAGTTTCAAACATGTACTTTTAATATTTTTTTTAATTTTAAATAAAATTTAAATTAGAGTAAGAATTTATAATACAGTAATTGTCATAATAACAATAATAATAAAACTATGCTTTAAAGGGCCACTAAAGTGTGAACAAAGTGATGCACAAAATTTAACAAATATTTGCAAATTAATATAAAGATCAAAATCACAATAAACTTTGACACAAACTCTAATTGTATACGAGATAAACATTACAATGTGAATTGAAGTAGGATTCAAAAACTTATTTAAACAAATCTCTTTCTCTTCTAAACATCCATCTATTGATGAATAGAATTCAAAGAGAGAAGAAGATTACGGAGGGAGAAGAGTACATGATGTATAGAGTTCAAAGAGGGAAGGAAATCATGGAGGGAGGAAAGTCTATAAATCCTATGTTTGAAGTTGGATCCACTTCCTGGAGTTTTAAAGAAGAGTACATGGAAAAAATGAGTTCTCATTTAAAGTGGAAAGTTGCACCAGGACAATCTCGTTACCGTACATCAAGGAGCAATAATAGACAAATGATTGATTGATTGTTGATCCTTATAGTACGTTGCGTGCTTTAATTGATGCTGCTGAGGATGAGTTAAGGAAGATAAATGAAATAAGTGCAAGTGAGCCGCGAAAGAAGAAGAGGATGATCAAGAGGCTGAGAAGGAAGAGGAGGTAGAGATAATAATGAAGGAGAAGAAGAGAAAGTCAAAAACTCAGCCGAAACACCAACCAAGACGTCGAGCGGCGATGTCGGGTGAGAGAGAATCTAAAAATGCGGTGAAGTGGGCGGGGCCGCCACCTGACTGGTTGGTTCAAACAGTGAGGGACAATGAAGGAGTGAACTTGACCCATATATTCGGAAAAATCCTCACCGGGAGTGATGTGGAGGCTCAACAAAATCGATTACTCCTTCCTAGAAAAGAAACGAATAATATATTATTGTTATACTTAACAGATAGTGAAAAAGGAGAGTTGGCAAAAGAAATTGCGATGGATGTGAAGGTGATCGATAGGCATGGTACAAAGTACAACATGTCAATGAAATTCTATAACGTTATCAATGCACATAGGATAATCAGCCCCGATTGGAAGAAATTTGTAAGAAATAATGAGTTGCAGGGGGCCGAGATGCGGTTTTTCTTTGGGCGTTCAGAGTACAAAGTGAACTTTGGTTTGCTATCGATCATTGTTTGAATCCACACATGGAGGCAAGGGCTAATGAAGGAGATGTTGCTACAACTGTGGAGACAGGGGCTAATGAAGGAGATACTGCTACAACTGTGGAGACAGGGGCTGATGAAGGAGATGCTACAACTGGTGATAGATAAAGATAGTACTCCAAATATTTTGTTTGTTTGTTTTCTCTCCAAATTGAGTATTGTAATCAATTAAATATGTTATTATGATTACGATTTGTTGTTGTTTAGGTGCTCTAAAAAACAACAAATCTTAATCATACTAACGAACCTTAATCAGACAAAACTAAAGCTTTCTTTCTGTTCTCAGTTCGTATAAATACATCCAATTTCTTAGTGCTCATATCACAAACACTCCACTAATAACAAAAAGAAAACTTAAAAAAAAACTAATCAAATTTCTATCATGTTAATCTGCCAAATCAACCAATTTGCACCACAATGTTTTCACGGTTACACCATATCTCATTATATGATCATATAGTATAAAGTACATAAAAAAAAAGCAACAATTTTTACCCGGTAAACAACACTTGTAGAAACACAGACTATCAAATTAAGGACAACCCTAAACCAAGGAGAGTTTGGAATCACACAAATAACCAACCAAATAGCAATAATCACAAAGCAATAGAATTACAGCAAGGAAAAGCAGACTCACCCATCGGCCGCCAGTTTGGGCTTGACCTCGCCTGGCGGGGAAGCGGCCGCCTGAGCTTCTCTCACCCATCGTCATCTTCCTAGAAGAGAAATAAGATTTGAAGGAGAAGATGGAGTTTATAGAAGGCGGGGGAGAGCTAGAGAGACGATGATGGATCGTGGATCTCAGCAAACGGGTCGGATTCCCAAAATAGAAAATTAATCCGCTCCGCCATTTTCCCACGCCCGCTCGCGCATCTACACTACCATTGAAGGTGCCTTTTACAGTACCGTGAGTGGTACCCAACGGCATCATACCGAATAGGTAAATTAGGTCCCAACTTTTTAGTTTTGGTCCAAAACACTGTTTATTACTGTAGCAAAAATTGGCGACGCCACTGTAACTCGAACCCACCCCCAACCCAAAAACAAAAAATTAGAACCCAAAAACAACACCCTAGGACCTAATGTCGGTAAGCTACTGTATAAACAGTATCCAGAGTAGCTTAGAATTCACCACCATTTGAATCATTGATAACAAAAAGAAAATTTGCACATAAGTCCTTATTATTTATAATAATAAGTACATACTTATGCATTTATAAATTGTTTTTTTTAAATATCATTATTCTATCCTTATATATTTTTTATTATATTAACTCCGATTATTAGATTAGTGGGGGTAAAATTATTTTTTATAAAAATAGTAATTAATTGTAAACCATAAAAGCATATAAGCAAATATTAATGTTTTCTGAGTACTTGTATACAAATTGGGTTGTCAGGGAATTAACCTGGGATTACAGGATATAATGATAAAATTTTCAAATAAATATGATAATTACAATGAACTTTTATTTTTATATATTTTTTTAAAAAAAAAATTGGATAAACTATGTTTTATTTATAAATTTAATTTTTTTATAATATTACTGAATTCCAAACAAATAAAGATAGTGAAGGAGTCAAATATTTATTATCCAATTTTTAAATTGTTTCAAACTTTGTTTTTGATTAAATTAAACGGATTATCAATGCTTTTGTTTTCAATTTTAAAATTCCTTTGTAGATACCTAATGCTTATCCAAATTTCAAACTTGTACTTTTAATATTTTTTGAATTTTAAATAAAATTTATATTAGAGTAAGAATTTATAATACAGTAATTGTTATAATAACAATAATAATAATACTATGTTTTAAAGATCCACTAAAGTGTGAACAAAGTCATGCACTAAATTTAGCAGATATTTGCAAATTAATATAAAGATCAAAATCAAAATAAACTTTTACTCAAACTCTAATTTGTATACGAGATAAACATTACAATGTGAGTTGAAGTAGGATTCCAAAACCTATTTAAACAAATCTCTCTGTCTTCTAAACATCCATCTATTGATGAATAGAATTCAGAGAGGGAAGGACATTATGGAGGGAGAAGAGTGCATGATGTATAGAGCTCAGAGAGGGAAGGAAATCATGGAGGGAGGAGAGTCTATCAGTCTTATGTTTCAACTTGGATCCACTTCCTGGAGTTTTAAAGAAGAGCACATGGAAGAAAAAATGAGTTCTCATTTAAAGTGGAAAGTTGCACCAGGACAATCTAGTTGTCGTACATCAAGGAGCAATAATTGACAATGCATCGCTGATCCTTATAGTATGTTGCGTGCTTTAATTGATGCTGCTGAGGATGAGTTAAGGAAGATAGATGAAATAGGGCGCGAGTGGTCTTAAGAAGAGGCCGAGAAGGAAGAGGAGGAAGAGATAATAATGAAGGAGAGGAAGAGAAAGTCAAAAATTCAGCCGAAACATCGACCAAGACGTCGAGCGGAGACGTCGGGTGAGAAAGAATCTAAAAACGCGGTGAAGTGGGAGGGCCCGCCACCCGAGTGGTTGGTTCAAACAATGAGGAACAATGAAGGAGTGAACTTGATCAATATATTCGGAAAAATCCTCACCGGGAGTGATGTGGAGGCTCAACAAAATCAATTACTCCTTCCAAGAAAAGAAACGAATAATGTATTATTGTCATACTTAACAGAGAGTGAGAGAGAAGAATTGGCAAAAGAAATTACGATGGATGTGAAGGTGATCGATAGACATTGTACAAAGTACGACATGGCAATGAAATTCTATGACGTTATCAATGCACATAGGATAATCAGCCCCGGTTGGAAGAAATTTGTAAAAAATAATGAGTTGCAGGGGATCGAGATGCGGTTTTTCTTTTGGCATTCAGAATACAAAGTGAACTTTGATTTGCTATCGACCATGGTGCGAATCCACACTTGGAGGCATGGGCTAATGAAGGCGATGCTGCTACAACTGTGGAGACAAGAGCTAATGAAAAGAGATGCTGCTACAACTGTGGAGACAGGAGCTGATGAAGGAGATGCTGCTACAACTGGTGATAGATAAGATAGTAGTCCAAATATTTTGTTTGTTTGTTTTATCTCCAAATTGAGTATTGTAATCAATTAAATATGTTAGTATGATTAGGTTTGTTGTTTTTTAGGTGCTTTCAAATTTTGTGAACTTTCTCTGATCTTTCTGATCTCTCAATACAATTAATATTAATATTACATTATTTAAGTGTATATTTTACATCTTAACCATTTTGTTTACGAGTGAAAACATAATTAATTAACTAAAACCCTTTTTCGGGACAAAGTATGCACTTCTCCATGCTTCGAAATCTAAAAAATAAGAAATTACGATTGTTTTTTTTACAATTAGAATGTTAGTGTGATGTAAGTCTGCCTAAATTTAGAGCTGATAATCTTGAAAAACCCAAGTAATTACAACAATATGTATTGGAGATTGGCAATTACAAGCATTGAAATGAAAGTTGAGAGACCTCAAGGATTCAGCGATAACCCCATTTCCAGTCGTACTGAGAGTCTGTATCAGATAAGAAATCAAGTAGGTCTTTTTCCTTTTCTTCAAGGTACTCATTCAATGGGTTATCTTCAGCTGCAGTTGGAGTTAAAAACAAATCAAATCATCATGCAATGCTACCAATACCCTAATTGACATTGAGAAACAAGGAATTGTGCACACACAAACACACCATTTGAATCATCAGTTTCATATTCACATTGCGGGGGACAGTCGTAATACTCATCTTCATCGTCCACTTGCACTCTGAACAAACAGTAATGTACATTAATGTAATCCGATATTATTTTATCTAAGGAAAAACAGAACATGGAGCGCCGCATTCTTACAGAGGGTAGCTGGTGAAAGAGTCTTCCTCATTTTCATTTGCATGGTCATCCATATGGCGTACAGGTCATAGACATAATTTTCTGTTCAAGAAATGACTCAGGAAAAAAAATAGAAAATTAATTTGTTCCTGTTAATGACTCTCATTCTAATGTTGGGTCAGGTTTGGAACTCGGCTTTCTTTACCTTGAAAAGAACTGACATCAGATTCAATCTCCTCAGCTGCAGTTGGGAGAAATTCCCTCAATAAAAAAAGATAACTATGCAGAATTGCATTATCCTCAATGGAAACATTTCTGCAATCAATTCCATCACAAAGTCCTCACTCACAATTTGATTTGGAGGAAACAAATATAAAAATAATGGCAGAGAAAAGAAATTCATGGCTTACTGTGGCTCTGACAACTTTCCAGACTTTTCATGCTCATCGACTCAGAACAACATCATAAAGATGGGAAATTTCTTGCAAGGAATTATCATCCATCTCCACGCCATCCATTCTGCTCTTCCATATTTGTGTAAAACGTGCACTCCTTGCTAGATACAATACATTATCAAGGAATTATCATCCATCTCCACGCCATCCATTCTGCTCTTCCATATTTGTGTAAAACGTGCACTCCTTGCTAGATACAATACATTATCAGATATCAAAAAGAATACCAGCTCATTGCACAGAAACTAAAATTATACACATTTCTGAATGCATCATCAAGATGATTGATCTAAACAAATGAAGGCACTTCATGCCAAAAACAGAAAGAAAATGGTTTAGCAACTTGAATTTGATAAGGGAATCAGTAAATTGCATGCATATGCACATATGCTGATGGTGAAAAGGAGCAGTATGCCTCTGATGACTATGTATAAGTCAAACAAAAAGAAGGAATGCTGAAAAAAATAAATGATACCTCACGTTTCTCTCTGGCTTCAAGGAGCAACCGATCTTGCTTCTGCAGAGACAATGGAGTAAATTACAAATTATTGGAACATAATCATCACCTATTCCATTTTAGGATAACAAGAATTGCAATTAAGCATTCAAAAGCAGAAAACTCAAATACTATGAGAAGATTAAATTAAAAAAAAAAACAAACAAACACCCCTTCGACAAATTCTTCCTGTGCACATCAAACAAAGCAGCCACATCACAAACGAATAGGACAAATAACACAATAGCAAACCGCAACCAAACTTTTCTTCCAACATATTTGTGTTTCTTCTTTCAATCATAGGAGTATGGAGAGAGGGGAGACAAAAGGAAGGCAGTATAGACATATATGTATTGATGCAAGAAGTTGAATTTTCTCAATGAGTGCCACAAGCAAACAAACAAGAGAATTTTAGCAGACATTGTCAAATGGGAACTGAGTCTTAAAAGTTCAGACCAAAAACTACAGACGCTTTCAAATGAGGCTTGATTTGGGTGTAATTGTGTAAACTTCAAAGTATCATAAATGTTGGAAGGCCAAAGCAAGTGGCAATAGAGTCAATAGCAAAAAGAAGCTTGGCATTAACTCGGGGGGAGATGGACACATCGCCTGGAAACGACTTCGAGGACACGACGTCAAAGCCAGAAAACACTAGTTAGGGAGGGTTATTAGGCTTAAAGGAAAGATACCAAGGCCAACCAGGGACCCCGGGAAACCCCTATATATTATATAAACTTTTTATTATCATATTAATGAATGTGGTTTATCCATCTTTCCAAAAATAAAATATAAACATTGGAAGGCTCTTTCAAGGCTTATTTGCCAATTAAGAAAGTTGTTATACCTTATCTTGTTTGAACATGCTCCTCTGTTCTGCAATCCTTCTCTCAAATTCCATTGAGCTGTTGGAATGAGGCTGTCAGAGAATTTAAATCCAGCATTTGGACTATAACAGTAAAGCCTTTTCTACTTGCATATTCACACAAAAATAATGGATCATTCACATCATATTGAAAGAAAAGTAATGGAGAATAATAATTAAATTAAATTCAAATTGTTTGAACTTTAACAATTTTTCCAGCATAAAACCACCCATATGTGTCGAGGAAACCAAATCAACAGCACTGAAATCATTAAACATGTCATTCCATCTGGCTTCTTCGAGTAAATCTGTATCTCAAATAATTCAAAAGCTATTGTTTGGTGGATTAATTTATATCCAACAACAATGCTTGTCATAGATCTCAACACAAATCCCTGGCATACATTCACAATCTGCAAATGATGAGCAGTTTACTTGTTCATTTCCATGAATAACTTTTTTTCGATGGTGATGGTCTAATTGCATCATACACTCCAAGGAACTTGAACCACATCAACAGCAGAAGCACACAATAAAATATGAATTGAAGTAGGATTCAAAAAACTATTTAAACAAATTGCTTTGCCTTCTAAACATCCATCTCTTGATGAAATAGAATTCAGAGAGGGAAGGAGATTATGGAGGGAGAAGAGTCCATGATATATAGAGTTCAAAGAGGGAAAGAGACTATGGAGGGAGGAGCTATATTTAAAGTTGGATCCGGTTCGGGAAGTGAAAAAGAAGAGCACATGGAAGAAAAACTGAGTTCTGATTTATTGTTTGATTTTAAGTGGAAATTGAACCAGGACACTCTCGTTGCCGTACACCAAGGAGCAATAATGGACAATGGATCACTGATCCTTGTAGGACGTTGTGTGCGTTAATTGATGTTGCTACGGATGAGATAAGGAAGATAGATGAAATAGGGTGCGAGTGGAGGAAGAGGATGAGGAGGTTGAGGAGGAAGGGAAAATAATGAAGGAGAGGAAGAGAAAGTCAAAAATTCAGCCGAAACTCCAACCAAGATGTCGGTGACGTCAGGTGAGAGAGACGTTATGAAGTGGGAGGGGCCGCCACATGAGTGGTTGGTTCAAGCCGTGAGGAACAACGAAGAAGTGAACTTGACACATATATTCGTAAAAATCCTCACGGCAAGTGATGTGAAGGCGCAACAAAATCAGTTACTCCTTCCGAGAAAATAAAAGAATAATACATTAATGTCATACTTAAAAAAGAGTGAGAGAGAAGAGTTGGCAAAAGAAATTATGATGGATGTGAAGGTGATCGATAGACATGGTACAAAGTACGACATCGCAATGAAATTCTATAAAATTATCAACGCACATAGGATAATCAGACCTAGTTGGAGGAACTTTGTAAGAAATAATGACTTACATGGGGACCGAGATGCGGTTTTTCTTTGGGAGTTTAGAGTACAAAGTGAACTTTGGTTTAATATCGATCATAGTGTGAATCCCCGCTGGGAGACAAGGGCTAATGAAGGAGATACTGCTACAACTGTTGATAGATAAGATAGTGCTCCAAATATTTTGTTTGTTTGTTTGATTCTTTCCAAATTGAGTATTGTAATTAATTAAATATGTTAGTAAAATTATGGTTACTGCAGGTGCTTTCAAATTTTGTGAGCTCACACTCATCCTTCTCTCAATACAATAAGGGCGAGGTTGTTTGGGTGGATGGGAAGTTAAATCCAAGGATAGAGATGTACCACTCCAAATTTTTTTTTTTTTTTTTTTTTTTTTTTGGTTTGACTCCCCATCTTTGAATAAAGATTTGACCATCCAAAATTACCGGATGACCATATCTAATAAAAATGATAGGATGTGGCCATCCATTATTTAGCTATCCAATCTCTTTTAACTCCTCATCTATTTTAAATCTTTTCATCCAGCCTTTTCTCATTTATGATCACCCCCTTACCATTTTCCTTCGTACTTTAATAATTTAAATTATTTTGTCAGCTTTATCCAAGTCTCTACCTAATCCGTAAAGGAACTCCGCGGAGTTCCCCACAGAAAAAGAAACAACAGAAAATCCTTTAGCAAGACTCTCAGGACTCTCATCTCTGCCCTGCATTAATTAAGAGGCATTCACTCACATTGAACTATTTTAATAGATTGTCGGAGATGATTAATACAAGGGCAAAAACCTTTAGCTTTTAAAAACAGAGGTTTCCCATGCAATTCGATTCATCAATGTACGCAGAGAGAAGACATGAGAACATTAGAGTGCCATGAAATCAGGACAAGAACATTAAACCAGGACAAAACAAAAGCTAGGCAAAACACATCAAGCACTGAAGAACCAACAATAGTTAAAAACATAGCACAACCAAGGGAAAGAAAGTTATACATATCCTAATCTAATGTGCAAGAGAAATGTATTGATTTAGTATTTGCAACAATCAAAACAAAAAAGATTTGAAGTCTAAGACAAACCTGATGAAGACCAAGTCTCCCATTCTCATTGTAGAAGTTGACAATGCATATGTCAGGAGAAATTTTAGGAAGTTCATCCTCAACATTAATATCTTTGTTCTGATGCAGTAGAAAATCATGAGATGCCTGGATCGATCCTTTGACCAGCTTCCTAAACTCTTCTGGTATTTCTGGAGGTTTAGCACCATCTGTAGGACGTAATTCTACATATTTTGCCTCTGGGTCCCAATTCTTACCTAGACACATCATCTGCAAATGAAGCTTGGCATCATTTCTATAGCTGGGCCTATAAAATTCTCCAACCCCCATACCAAGTTTTTGACAAGTTTGAACAATTTTAACTTGAAAGTTTAGTAAAAGTTATACATAGAGCACAAGGAAAAATTCTAACGTATATACAACTTATATTTTGAATCTTGGTCGAACCTATGTTAGGAAAAAGGATTAAACCTTCTTAGAGAATCTTAGTTACGGAACAAAATGTTCTCAACCTTGTATATCCATTGCATCAACTACAATGTGAAATTTTAGATGGTGACAAAAATGATTTGCTTTAATTTAATGAAAGTGGTTTATTCATATTTATCAAAAAAACAAAAACGGTTCGCTAATGAGCAGTTTCGCATAATAAATTATCTCAATCTCAATCTCAATTCTCCAACAAGTAACAGTGCAAAAATAATAAAAAAATTAAAAAAAGAAATATATACCTGATCCTCGTGAATTAAATACTTTTTTAAAAATATCATTCCAGAGAGCAAATTTTCTATAGATTCTCCTCCAGAACTCGGAGGTTCTGGCACTGAGGCACATTAGTGGAGCGCTTAAGTTCCTTCCTGTTTTCTCTATTCAATTCAAGCAACGACAATTTTAACATCCATCTGCCAAAACCTCCACTCCGGCAGATATTGAAAGGTCACAAATCACTGACAGATTCCATATCTCTTATCCTTTCAGAAGAAACTCACCTCTGTTGAGGCATTGTCACAGATTGTGGTGATTTGTTTCTATCACCAGCACCAGTCAATACTGAACCTCCACTTTCCTGGCCAGTACAGGAATTGACAACTGGAACCTGTAAATCAAGCTAAATGTTGTAAAATAAAAAACAATTAAAAAAACCACAACTTTTGGTATCCAAAAGAAAACATAAAACCCAAAATATACCTAGAGTGTGAGAATGCAGAATCTATGAGTAACCAATTAATTCATCCTTTCCAGACAAACCTAAAGCTTCATTTCTGTTCTCAGTTCGTATACATACATCCAATTTCTTAATGCTCATATCACAAACACTCCAGTAACACAGAAAGAAACCTTTAAAAAAAAAACTAATCAAATTTCGATCATGTTAATCTGCCAAATCAACCAAAATGTTCATATTGCACGACAATGCTTTCAAGGTTTCACCCATATCTCACTATATGATCATACAATATAAAGTACATAGAAAAACAACAATTTTTACCCGGAAAACAACACTTCTACGATAATCAAAAGGACAACCCTAAACCTAGGAGAGTTTGCAATCACACCAATCACCAACCAAATAGCAACAATCACAAATCAATAGATTGGATTCGAATTACAGCAAGGAAAAGCACACTCACCCATCGGCTGCCTGCATGGGCTTGACCTCGCCTGGCGGGGAAGCGGCCTCCTGAACTTCTCTCACCCATCGTCGTCTTCTTAGAAGAGAAATAGGATTTGAAGGAGAAGATAGAGTTTATAGAAGGCGGGGGAGAGCGAAAGAAACGATGATGGCTCGGGGTTCTCAGCAAACGGGATAAACTACGTTTTATTTATGAATTTAAATTTTTTTTATAATATTACTGAATTCCAAACAAATAAAGATAGTGTAGGAGTCAAATATTTATTATCTAATTTTTAAATTATTTCAAACTTTGTTTTCGATTAAATTAAACGGATTATCAATGCTTTTGTTTTCAATTTTAAAATTTCTTTGTAGATACCTAATGCTTATCCAAATTTCAAACTTATACTTTTAATATTTTTTGAATTTTAAATAAAATTTAAATTAGAGTAAGAATTTATAATACAGTAATTGTCATAATAACAATAATAATAAAACTATGCTTTAAAGGGCCACTAAAGTGTGAACAAAGTGATGCACAAAATTTAACAAATATTTGCAAATTAATATAAAGATCAAAATCAAAATAAACTTTGACTCAAACTCTAATTTGTATACGAGATAAACATTACAATGTGAATTGAAGTAGGATTCCAAAACCTATTTAAACAAATCTCTTTGTCTTCTAAACACCCATCTATTGATGAATAGAATTAAGAGAGGGAAGGACATTATGGAGGGAGAAGAGTGCATGATGTATAGAGCTCAGAGAGGGAAGGAAATTATGGAGGGAGGAGAGTCTATAAATCCTAAGTTTGAAGTTGGATCCACTTCCGGGTGTTTTAAAGAAGAGCACATGGAAGAAAGAATGAGTTTTCATTTAAAGTGGAAAGTTGCACCAGGACAATCTCGTCGCCGTACGTCAGGGAGCAATAATAGACAATGGATCGTTGATCCTCATAGTACGTTGCGCGCTTTAATTGATGTTGCTGAGGATGAGTTACGGAAGATAAATGAAATAGGGTGCGAGTGGTCTGAAGAAGAGGATGATCAGGAGGCTGAGAAGGAAGAGGAGGTAGAGATAATAATGAAGGAGAGGAAGAGAAAGTCAAAACCTCAGCCGAAACACCAACCAAGACGTCGAGCGGCTGGTGAGAAAGAATCTAAAAACGCGGTGAAGTGGGAGGGGCTCCCACCTGACTGGTTGGTTCAAACAGTGAGGAACAATGAAGGAGTGAACTTGACCCATATATTCGGAAAAATCCTCACCGGGAGTGATGTGGCGG
Organism: Dioscorea zingiberensis; assembly: GCA_026586065.1. Taxonomy (NCBI): domain Eukaryota; kingdom Viridiplantae; phylum Streptophyta; class Magnoliopsida; order Dioscoreales; family Dioscoreaceae; genus Dioscorea; species Dioscorea zingiberensis. The sequence goes on along the minus strand of CM048820.1, from coordinate 65,000,330 downwards.
CTCAACAAAATCGGTTACTCCTTCCGAGAAAAGAAATCAATAATATATTATTGTTATACTTAACAGATATTGAAAAAGGAGAGTTGGCAAAAGAAATTGCGATGGATGTGAAGGTGATCGATAGGCATGGTACAAAGTACAACATGTCAATGAAATTCTATAACGTTATCAATGCATTTAGGATAATCAGCCCTGATTGGAAGAAATTTGTAAGAAATAATGAGTTGCAGGGGGGCCGAGATGCGGTTTTTCTTTGGGCGTTCAGAGTACAAAGTGAACTTTGGTTTGCTATCGATCATGGTGTGAATCCACACTTGGAGGCAGGGGCTAATGAAGGAGATGTTGCAGCAACTGTGGAGACAGGGTCTAATGAAGGAGATGCTGCTACAACTGGTTATAGATAAAGATAGTACTCCAAAAATTTTGTTTGTTTGTTTGTTTTCTCTCCAAATTGAGTATTGTAATCAATTAAATATGTTAGTATAACTACGGTTTGTTGTTTTTTTAGGTGCTTTCAAATTTTGTGAGCTTTCTCTCATCTTTCTGATCTCTCAATACAATTAATATTAATATTACATTATTTATTTAAGTGCATATTTTATATCTTAACCATTTTGTTTATGAGTGTACATAATTAATTAACTCAAATCCCTTTTCCGGACAAAATTGCACTTTTCGATGCTACGAAATCTAAAAAAATACAAAACTAAAATTGTTTTTCTTTACAATTAGAGTGTTAGTATGCTATAAGTCTGCCTAAATTTAGAGCTGATAATCTTGAAAAACCCAAGTAATTACAACAATATGTAATGGTGATTGACAATTAATAGCATTGAAATGAAAGTTGAGAGACTTCAAGGATTCAGCGATAACCCCATTTCCAGTCCTCCTTATCTTCATCAGAATCAATGTTGGCGTACTGAGAGTCTGTATCTGATAAGAAATCAAGTGGGTCTTTTTCCTTTTCTTCATCCTGGGATGATTCTTCATCAGGGTACTCATTCAGTGGGTTGTCTTCAGCTGCAGTTGGAGTTAAAAACAAATCAAATCATCATGCAATGCTACCAATACCCTAATTGACATTGAGAAACAAGGAATTGTGCACACACAAACACACCATTTGAATCATCAGTTTCATATTCACATTGCGGGGGACCTTCGTAATACTCATCTTCATCGTCCACTTGCACTCTGAACAAACAGTAATGTAAATTATTGTAATCCGATATTATTTTATCTATGGAAAAACAGAACATGAAGCACTGCATTCTTACAGAGGGTAGCTGGTGAAAGAGGCTTCCTCATTTTCATTTGCATGGTCATCCATGGCGTACAGGTCATAGACATAATTTTCTGTTCAAGAAATGACTCAGGAAAAAAAAAAGTAGAAAATTCATTTGTTCCTGTTAATGACTCTGATTCTAATGTCAGGTCAGGTTTGGAACTCAGCTTTCTTTACCTTGAAAAGAACTGACATCAGATTCAATCTCCTCAGCTGCAGTTGGGAGAAATTCCCTCAATAAAGGAAGATAACTATGCAGAATTGCATTATCCTCAATGGAAACATTTCTGCAATCAATTCCATCTCAAAGTCCTCACTCACAATTTGATTTGGAGGAAACAAATATAAAAATAATGGTAGATAAAAGAAATTCATGGCTTACTGTGGCTCTGACAACTTTCCAGGCTTTTCCTGCTCATCGACTCGAACAACATCGTAAAAATGGCAAATTTCTTGCAAGGAATTATCATCCATCTCCATGCCATCCATTCTGCTCTTCCATATTTGTGTAAAACGTGAACTCCTTGCTAGATCCTATACATTATCAAATACCAAGCAGAATACCAGCTCATTGTGAGTGAGGACTATGTATAAGTCATACAAAAAGAAGGAATGCTGAAAAAAATAAATGATACCTCATGTTTCTCTCTGGCTTCAAGGAGCAACCGATCTTGCTTCTGCAGAGACAATGGAGTAAATTACAAATAATTGGAACATAATCATCACCTATTCCATTGTAGGATAACAAGAATTGCCATTAAGCATTCAAAAGCAGAAAACTCTGAATACTATGAGAAGATATTAAAAAAAAAAAAAAAACCACCCCTTCCACAAATTCAACCTGTGCACATCAAACAAAACACCCACACCACAAAAGAATAGAACAAATAACACAATAGCAAACCACAAACAAACTTTTCTTCCAACATATTTGTGTTTCTTCTTTCCATCATAAGAGTATGGAGGGAGGGGAGACAAAAGGAAGGCAGTATAGACATATATATTGTATTGATGCCAGAAGTAGAATTTTCTCAATGAGTGCCACGAGCAAACAAACAAGAGAATTTTAGCAAACATTGTCGCCACCAGGAGACGACTTTGAGGACACGACCTTAGAGCTAGAAAACACCAGTTAAGGAGGTTTATTAGGCTTAAAGAAAAGATCCCGGGGCCAACCAAGGACCCAGGAAACCTCTATGTATTATGTAAATTTTTTTTATCATATTAATAAATGTGGTTTATCCACCTTTCAAAAAAATAATAAATAAATGTTGGAAGGCTCTTTCAATGCTAATTCACCAATTAAGAAAGTTGTTATACCTTATCTTGTTTGAACATGCTCCTCCGTTCTGCAATCCTTCTCTCCAATTCCATTGAGCTGTTGGAATGAGGCTGTCAGGGAATTTAAATTCAGCATTTGGACTATCACAGTAAAGCTGTTTCTACTTACATATTCACACAAACATAATAGATCATTCACAACATATTGAAAGAAAAGTTATAGAGAATAATAAATTAATTAAATTCAAATTGTTCGAACTTTAACAATTTTTCCAGCATAAAACCACACGTATGTATCAAGGAAACCAAATCAACAGCACTGAAATCACTAAACATGTCATTCCATCTTGCTTCTTAGAGTAAATCCGTATCTCAAATAATTCAAAAGCTATTGTTTAGTGGATTAATTTATATCCAACAACAATGCTTGCCATAGATCTCAACACATATCCTTGGCATACGTTCACAATCTGCAAATGATGAGCAGTTTACTTGTTCATTCCCATGAATAACTTTCTTTCGATGGTAATGGTCTAATTGCATCAGACGCTCCTAGGAACTCAAACCACATCAACATCAGAAGCACACAATAAAATAGCTCTTTAAGCCTAAATGAAATGCCACCATGAACTTGCCACCAATTGAACATTTTAGCATTGATAAAACAATCACACCTGAACTAGCATTTAATGTTTTGATAGTGCAATCAATGAACCTTAACCAGGAACATAGCATAACTCCATATGCATATATCTGAACTTCAGTGTGAAATGAGGAACCACAGGTGAACTCAGCACAAACCAAATGTATCAGAACATAAACATGTCATCTGTTTGATCTCCTAAACATGAGATGTTGGACAAACAACTCAGATTATTGAACAGAGTAAAATGATGGAATAGCAGAAATTTCCGGAGAAAAGGGCTTATATTCTTATACAAAAAATTGACTAGCAGTAAAACAGAAAGTTAAAAAAAAATAAAAAATAAAAAACAGCAACCAAATGTACTAGGAGTTAAACATTTAGTATTGTTTGAATAAATAACACTAACATATAACAAATCTAGGCAAACCATCCAATTGGCATTAAATCATGAATTTTACAATTAAACAAATTAAGTTAGAATGGCAAGCTCCGGAGTATAACAAATTTTATTTGACATACTAGCAAGATAATCTTAAACATAAACAGATGAGGGAAAGAGAGAAAATCACCGGGTTATCCAGGAAAGTCAGCAAAACATCTTTAGTAGCCTCAGAGGCACTAATAGTCTCCACATGCTGCACTAAAACCTTTTTTGTCTTCAATTCTTCTAAGGCTGCACATGAAGATAATTGCAATTAAGCTATCGAAGGCTGATGTTTCCCACAATCATAAAGATGTAAATTTTCATCTGAGCCACTAGAACACCAATTACAGAATCACATTCAAGAACTCTCTCTATTAAACTCCATCACCTAATTCTCATTCAGCTACCAGCTATTGCATCTTATGAGAAGCTTTTAACCAAAATTTGGAGGCAAATTCATAACAAATACCAGAAAAAGAATGTTATCAATGTCTGTGATTGTCCAAGAAATTGCATAAATGCTCAACATCAAATAACAGCATAATTTTCTCTGAACTTGAAAAGACTCAATACCTTTTCCAGCAGATTCTCCAATGGAGAGGCTCGCGAGGTCCAATAGTGGCTTCTTGAACGGCCGCTCATTGATCTCCAACCCTAGATAAGACCAAGAAACTTAGCATGAAGAATCACAGTATAGGGAGGCAAAAACGAATCGAAGGAGCTCACATAATGCATCGAGTGGTTCCTGGGATGCCTTGCGCTTAACCCTAACTACAACCGGTTTCCCCTTTAACGTAGCCCGCGAGGAGGAGGCCTCGCCGAGCTCCGCCATAACTATGAGATTGTGAGGTTTAGGTTAGGGTTTTGGAGAATAAATGCGGGCATGAAGAATGGTGGGTGGAAGAGCGTGAAAGAAAAACCCTAAAAAGGAGCTCAGATGCGTAGTTCTCGTCCACTGATGGAGTTACGTGAGCGGAGCAAACCGATCACATCAACGCAGTCTTCCTCACCGCTCGGCTTGAGCGCGTTGAACTTGATATATGCTGATGCAAATTTTTGGTTGATTAGCCGATGTGGGACTATATAGACCTGGTTGCGAATCTTAATAAATAACGAGTACATAGAAGGAATCAATTGAGGATTACATAATCAAGCATTAAAAAAAGAAAATAAAATTATAATATTATTCTTCTCAATAATAGATCTCTCTTTTTATGTTAAAATTTAACATTTCAATTTGTTTAGATGTTGAGAAAAGTAGATTTGTTTAAAATAGAGAAACTTAATATATGATATATCATGTAAATAGTATCAAATGTGCGCGTGAAGTGATTCCCAAGTCTACCAAAGAAATAGTAAATACTTTTGCATAGAGAGTAAAAGTTTTAAATTCTTATTGATTTTTTTTACTTGCAATTTGGCTAGCAAAACTAAAATAAGGTGCCAACATTAGTATGAAAATTAAGACTTGATAATCATTAACACTCTTGATAACTTATAAGAAACTTGAGGAATGCACTGTTGTACGAAGGAAAAGAGATAGCCATAGGATAAAGGATGATAGAGAGAAAGATGAGTGTTTTGTTCAAAAAGTAATTTTCATATTTTTAATATTTATCTTTAAGACATAAGTATTATCACAATCAATCTATAATTACGTCCCCATATGATATGACAAATATAGTACATATATACATAAAATTTTGAAGTGTTTTCTTTGGGCCTTTGTTTGAGTGGCGATCATAAATCGTCTTAGATATGTTTCTAATTTTGGTTCTTGGAAAATCTTTTTATTACACCGTTTTCTATATTTTTCTAGTTTTTTCCAAAATAATCACTTAATTGTTTGTTTTCTCTCTAATTTATTTTTATTTTTCATCCATTTTCCTGGTTGGGTGATGCACTTTAAGTAACTCTTACTCTTATCCTCTCTTTTATATCAATAAATATGATTGATCCAATTTTGTCATATAAAATTAAAAATTATTTGATGAGAAAAGATAGAGTAATCAGTATGGGCTTGGCCTCGCCTTGCGGGGAAGCGGCCTCTTGAGCTTCTCTCACCCATCGTCGTCTTCTTAGAAGAGAAATAGGATTTGAAGGAGAAGGCAGAGTTTATTTTTTGGGGGGGGACTAAGAGCCAACTGGTCAGCGACCAGCGGCTAAGACACACCATGGGCGTGCGACAGACTCGGGATCGAACCGCAGCGGAGGGCCTTTAATCACCATACAGGCTGGGCCCCACCACGCTACAGACGCCACGAGAATGCGCCCTCACCTACGTTTCGAACCCTTGCCCCTTGCGGGTCTGGGCCTCAACGAGGGACCATCGTACCACACCGACCTGAGGTCAGTTGGTGAAGGCAGAGCTTATAGAAGGCGGGGGAGAGCGAGAGAAACGAAGATGGCTCGGGGATCTCAGCAAAACGGGTCGGCCCAAATGGAAAATTAATCCGCTCCACTATTTCCCCATGCCCGCTCGCGTATCTGCACTACCATGAATCATTGATAACTAAAAGGAAATTTGCACATAAGTCCTTATAATAAGTACATACTTATGTATTTATTAATTTTTTTTTTAATATCGTTATTCTATCCTTATATATTTTTTATTATATTAAATCCGATTATTAGATTAGTGTGGGCAAATTTTTTTTCATAAAAATAGCAGTTAATTGTAAACCATAAAAGCATATAAGCAAATATTAATGTTTTCTGAGTACTTATATACAAATTGGGTTGTCAAGGAATTTACCGGGGATTATAGGATATAATGATAAAATTTTCAAATAAATATGATAATTATAGTGAACTTTTATTTTTATATATTTTTTAAAACATTGGATAAAAAACTACATTTCATTTATGAATTTAAAACTTTTTATAATATTAATGAATTTCAAACAAATAAAGATAGTGAACGAGTCAAATATTTATTATCCAATTTTTAAATTGTTTCAAATTTTGTGTTTGATTAAATTAAACGGATTATCAATGCTTTTGTTTTCAATTTTAAAAATTGTTTGTAGATAACTAATGCTTATCCCAGTTTCAAAAATGTACTTTTAATATTTTTTTAATTTTAAATAAAATTTAAATTAGAGTAAGAATTTATAATACAGTAATTGTCATAATAACAATAATAATAAAACTATGCTTTAAAGGGCCACTAAAGTGTGAACAAAGTGATGCACAAATTTAACAAATATTTGCAAATTAATATAAAGATGACTTTGACACAAACTCTAATTGTATACGAGATAAACATTACAATGTGAATTGAAGTAGGATTCAAAAACTTATTTAAACAAATCTCTTTGTCTTCTAAACATCCATCTATTGATGAATAGAATTCAGAGGGAAGCAAATTATGGAGGGAGAAGAGTGCATGATGTATAGAGCTCAGAGAGGGAAGGAAATCATGGAGGGAGGAGAGTCTATCAATCCTATGTTTGAAGTTGGATCCACTTCCGGGAGTTTTAAAGAAGAGCACATGGAAGAAAATATTAGTTCTCATTTAAAGTGGAAAGTTGCACCAGGACAATCTCGTTGTCGTACATTAAGAAGCAATAATAGACATTGGATCGCTGATCCTTATAGTACGTTGCGTGCTTTAATTGATGTTGCTGAGGATGAGTTAAGGAAGATAAATGAAATAGGGTGCGAGTGGTCTGAAGAAGAGGATGATCAAGAGGCTGAGAAGGAAGAGGAGGTAGAGATAATAATGAAGGAGAAGAAGAGAAAGTCAAAAACTCAGCCGAAACACCAACCAAGACGTCGAGCGGCGACGTCGGGTGAGAGAGAATCTAAAAACGCGGTGAAGTGGGCGGGGCTGCCACCTGACTGGTTGGTTCAAACAGTGAGGAACAATGAAGGAGTGAACTTGACCCATATATTCGGAAAAATCCTCACCGGGAGTGATGTGGAGGCTCAACAAAATCGGTTACTCCTTCCGAGAAAAGAAATCAATAATATATTATTGTTATACTTAACAGATAGTGAAAAAGGAGAGTTGGCAAAAGAAATTGCGATGGATGTGAAGGTGCTTGATAGGCATGGTACAAAGTACAACATGTCAATGAAATTCTATAACGTTATCAATGCATTTAGGATAATCAGCCCTGATTGGAAGAAATTTGTAAGAAATAATGAGTTGCAAGGGGGCCGAGATGCGGTTTTTCTTTGGGCGTTCAGAGTACAAAGTGAACTTTGGTTTGCTATCGATCATGGTGTGAATCCACACTTGGAGGCAGGGGTTAATGAAGGAGATGTTGCAACAACTGTGGAGACAGGGTCTAATGAAGGAGATACTGCTACAACTGTGGAGATAAGGGCTGATGAAGGAGATGCTACAACTGGTGATAGATAAAGATAGTACTCCAAATATTTTGTTTGTTTGTTTTCTCTCCAAATTGAGTATTGTAATCAATTAAATATGTTAGTATGATTATGATTTGTTGTTTTTTAGGTGCTCTAAAAAACAACAAATCTTAATCATACTAACGAACCTTAATCAGACAAAACTAAAGCTTTCTTTCTGTTCTCAGTTCGTATAAATACATCCAATTTCTTAATGCTCATATCACAAACACTCCACTAATAACAAAAAGAAAACTTAAAAAAAAACTAATCAAATTTCTATCATGTTAATCTGCCAAATCAACCAATCTGTTCATCTTGCACCACAATGTTTTCACGGTTACACCATATCTCATTATATGATCATATAGTATAAAGTACATAAAAAAAAAAGCAACAATTTTTACCCGGTAAACAACACTTGTAGAAACACAGACTATCAAATTAAGGACAACCCTAAACCAAGGAGAGTTTGGAATCACACAAATAACCAACCAAATAGCAATAATCACAAAGCAATAGAATTACAGCAAGGAAAAGCAGACTCACCCATCGGCCGCCAGTTTGGGTTTGACCTCGCCTGGCGGGGAAGCGGCCGCCTGAGCTTCTCTCACCCATCGTCGTCTTCCTAGAAGAGAAATAAGATTTGAAGGAGAAGATGGAGTTTATAGAAGGCGGGGGAGAGCTAGAGAGACGATGATGGATCGTGGATCTCAGCAAACGGGTCGGATTCCCAAAATAGAAAATTAATCCGCTCCGCCATTTCCCCATGCCCGCTCGCGCATCTGCACTACCATTGAATCATTGATAACAAAAAGGAAATTTGCACATAAGTCCTTATAATAATAAGTACATACTTATGTATTTATAAATTGTTTTTTTTTAATATCATTATTCTATCCTTATATATTTTTTATTATATTAAATCCGATTATTAGATTAGTGTGGGTAAAATTATTTTTCATAAAAATAGTAATTAATTGTAAACCATAAAAGAATATAAGCAAATATTAATGTTTTCTGAGTACTTGTATACAAATTGGGTTGTCAGGGAATTAACCTGGGATTACAGGATATAATGATAAAATTTTCAAATAAATATGATAATTACAATGAACTTTTATTTTTATATATTTTTTTAAAAAATTGGATAAACTATGTTTTATTTATAATTTTTTTTTATAATATTACTGAATTCCAAACAAATAAAGATAGTGAAGGAGTCAAATATTTATTATCCAATTTTTAAATTGTTTCAAACTTTGTTTTTGATTAAATTAAACGGATTATCAATGCTTTTGTTTTCGATTTTAAAATTTCTTTGTAGATAACTAATGCTTATCCAAATTTCAAACTTGTACTTTTAATATTTTTTGAATTTTAAATAAAATTTAAATTAGAGTAAGAATTTATAATACAGTAATTGTTATAATAACAATAATAATAAAACTATGTTTTAAAGAGCCACTAAAGTGTGAACAAAGTCATGCACTAAATTTAGCAGATATTTGCAAATTAATATAAAGATCAAAATCAAAATAAACTTTGACTCAAACTCTAATTTGTATACGAGATAAACATTACAATGTGAATTGAAGTAGGATTCCAAAACCTATTTAAACAAATCTCTTTGTCTTCTAAACATCCATCTATTGATGAATAGAATTCAGAGAGGGAAGGACATTATGGAGGGAGAAGAGTGCATGATGTATAGAGCTCAGAGAGGGAAGGAAATCATGAAGGGAGGAGAGTCTATCAGTCTTATATTTCAACTTGGATCCACTTCCGGGAGTTTTAAAGAAGAGCACATGGAAGAAAAAATGAGTTCTCATTTAAAGTGGAAAGTTGCACCAGGACAATCTCGTTGTCGTACATCAAGGAGCAATAATCGACAATGCATCGCTGATCCTTATAGTATGTTGCGTGCTTTAATTGATGCTGCTGAGGATGAGTTAAGGTAGATAGATGAAATAGGGTGCGAGTGGTCTGAAGAAGAGGCCGAGAAGGAAGAGGAGGAAGAGATAATAATGAAGGAGAGGAAGAGAAAGTCAAAAATTCAGCCGAAACACCGACCAAGACGTCGAGCGGAGACGTCAGGTGAGAGAGAATCTAAAAACGCGGTGAAGTGGGAGGGCCCGCCACCCGAGTGGTTGGTTCAAACAATGAGGAACAATGAAGGAGTGAACTTGACCAATATATTCAGAAAAATCCTCACCGGGAGTGATGTGGAGGCTCAACAAAATCAATTATTCCTTCCCAGAAAAGAAACGAATAATGTATTATTGTCATACTTAACAGAGAGTGAGAGAGAAGAATTGGCAAAAGAAATTACGACATGGCAATGAAATTCTATGACGTTATCAATGCACATAGGATAATCAACCCCGGTTGGAAGAAATTTGTAAGAAATAATGAGTTGCAGGGGATCGAGATGCGGTGAACTTTGGTTTGCCATCGACCATGGTGTGAATCCACACTTAGAGGCAGGGGCTAATGAAGGCGATGCTGCTGCTACAACTGTGGAGACAAGGGCTAATGAAAAGACATGCTGCTACAACTGTGGAGACAGGGGCTGATGAAGGAGATGCTGCTACAACTGGTGATAGATAATATAGTAGTCCAAATATTTTGTTTGTTTGTTTTCTCTCCAAATTGAGTATTGTAATCAATTAAATATGTTAGTATGATTAGGTTTGTTGTTTTTTAGGTGCTTTCAAATTTTGTGAACTTTCTCTTATCTTTCTGATCTCTCAATACAATTAATATTAATATTACATTATTTAAGTGTATATTTTACATCTTAACCATTTTGTTTATGAGTGAAAACATAATTAATTAACTAAAATCCTTTTTCGGGACAAAATATGCACTTCTCCATGCTTCGAAATCTAAAAAATACGAAATTACGATTGTTTTTTTTTTTTACAAATAGAATGTTAGTGTGATGTAAGTCTGCCTAAATTTAGAGCTGATAATCTTGAAAAAACCAAGTAATTACAACAATATGTATTGGAGATTGGCAATTACAAGCATTGAAATGAAAGTTGAGAGACCTCAAGGATTCAGCGGTAACCCCATTTCCAAATGTCTTCATCGGAATCAATGTTGGCGTATTGAGACGATAAGAAATCAAGTAGGTCTTTTTCCTTTTCTTCGTCCTGGGATGACTCTTCATCAAGGTACTCATTCAGTGGGTTGTCTTCAGCTGCAGTTGGAGTTAAAAACGAATCAAATCATCATGCAATGCTACCAATACCCTAATTGACATTGAGAAACAAGGAATTGTGCACACACAAACACACCATTTGAATCATCAGTTTCATATTCACATTGAGGGGGACAGTCGTAATACTCATCTTCATCGTCCACATGCACTCTGAACAAACAGTAATGTAGATTAATGTAATCCGATATTATTTTATCTAAGGAAAAACAGAACATGGAGCGCCACATTCTTACAGAGGGTAGCTGGTGAAAGAGTCTTCCTCATTTTCATTTGCATGGTCATCCATGGCGTACAGGTCATAGACATAATTTTCTGTTCAAGAAATGACTCAGGAAAAAAAAATAGAAAATTAATTTGTTCCTGTTAATGACTCTCATTCTAATGTTGGGTCAGGTTTGGAACTCGGCTTTCTTTTTTTTTTTTTTGAAGTGGCATTTTATTTAAGTTTGTTAATAGGATTACAATGCTTGGTCAGATCGGGAAACTAAAATAAAAACAGATACACCATTTAACACACATCCCCTCTACCAGCATCCCATCCCCCTCGGTGGGCCTGTCTAAACTTAGACCCAGCCTGGGGCCTCCCCTGAGGAGGCTCCGTCTTCAATCGCCTTTTCCGGTGTGTTGGATGTGAATTCCGTGCTTACGTTTCACCAGTGAGCGGCACGCCTCCAAATTTTGCTTTTTTCGCCAGTGGAGCTGCATCCAACCAAGAAATAATGAGAAAAGAAATATCAAGAATTATTCTTGAAAAAACGCGTTGTTTTTCTTGGAAACATCGTCTATTTCACTCCCCCCATATACTCCAGGTGATTGCCATTACAACGATGTCCCAACCTCCTGTGAGATTATTGTCCACCCCCGAAGAGGATCCCCCGGTTCCCCATATGGCCCGGAGTTCCATTTCCCCTGCTTGAGACCTAAATAAAGTCCCGAAGTGGTTCCATATGTGTCTTACATATGGGCAGGAGGTGAGCATGTGCTGTACCGATTCATCCTCGGCCTCACACAGGTAACACAAATATCTGTCCCCTTGCCACTGTCTTCGATGTAGGTTGTCTAGGGTGAGGATCCTGTTCTCTCTAGCGAGCCATGCGAATAGCTTCACCTTTAAGGGACATGGTTGAGTCCAGAACCCCTTCTTCAGGTCACTCCTTATGCCCCCATCGGTTCTGAATCTATATAGTGACTTTACCGTGAACATTTTGTTACTTGTGAGCCTCCAAACCCGAGTGTCGGGTTCCACCTGATTTGCAATGGGCTCGGCAAGTACCATTCGTATTGCCTCAATCCCCTCTGTGTCCCTGACCGTTAGAGGCCCCGGCTTAAGGAGTTGGAGACCATTTTGGATCCTGGATCTCGCTCCCTGGATAGTCAGGTAATTGGATAATGTTAACTCTTGTAACCCCAGGTATGAGTTAAACACGGATAATCCATTCCACCAATTGTCTTTCCAGAAGTTAGTATCCTTTCCATTTCCTGGTTTTATACAAATGTTAGCCATTACTGTATGGGCTTCCCGGCACAGGCTCTTCCAGAAGGAGGATGCTCGTCCTGGGGCTGGTCTGTATGGGTCAATGTGTCCTCGCCTTGCATATATATCATAGAATATTCTTTGGCATATCCCCGTGCTTCCGGTGAGGATTCTCCACCACCATTTCCCCAGCAGTGCCCCATTGAATGTGCGGAGATTTAAAATCCCCCAGACCCGTTGTCTTTAGGCCTACATATTCTTCCCCAGCTTACTAGGTGGTAGCTGTGGGTCTCCTTATCAACCCCTTTTTGGGAGACGGAATGCGGACATCCAGACGGAATGCGGAACTCGGCTTTCTTTACCTTGAAAAGAACTGACATCAGATTCAATCTCCTCAGCTGCAGTTGGGAGAAATTCCCTCAATAAAGGAAGATAACTATGCAGAATTGCATTATCCTCAATGGAAACATTTCTGCAATCAAATCCATCTCAAAGTCCTCACTCACAATTTGATTTGGAGCGAACGAATATAAAAATAAGGGTAGAGAAAAGAAATTCATGGCTTACTGTGGCTCTGACAACTTTCCAGGCTTTTCCTTCTCATCGACACAGAACAACATCATAAAGATGGAAAATTTCTTGCAAGGAATTATCATCCATCTGCACGCCATCCATTCTGCTCTTCCATATTTGTGTAAAACGTGCACTCCTTGCTAGATACAATACATTATCAGATATCAAACAGAATACCAGCTCATTGCACAGAAACTAAAATTATACACATTTCTGAATGCATCATCAAGATGATTGATCTAAACAAATGAAGGCACTTCATGCCGAAAACAGAAAGAAAATGGTTTAGTAACTTGAATTTGATCAAGGAAATCAGTAAATTGCATGCATATGCACATATGCTGATGGTGAAAAGGAGCAGTATGCCTCTGATGACTATGTATAAGTCAAACAAAAAGAAGGAATGCTGAAAAAAAATAAATGATACCTCACGTTTCTCTCTGGCTTCAAGGAGCAACCGATCTTGCTTCTGCAGAGACAATGGAGTATATTACAAATTATTGGAACATAATCATCACCTATTCCATTTTAGGATAACAAGAATTGCAATTAAGCATTCAAAAGCAGAAAACTCTGAATACTATGAGAAGATTAAAAAAAAAAAAAAAACAAACAAACACCCCTTCAACAAATTCTTCCTGTGCACATCAAACAAAGCAGCCACATCACAAACGAATAGGACAAATAACACAATAGCAAACCGCAAGCAAACTTTTCTTCCAACATATTTGTGTTTCTTCTTTCAATCATAGGAGTATGGAGAGAGGGGAGACAAAAGGAAGGCAGTATAGACATATATGTATTGATGCAAGAAGTTGAATTTTCTCAATGAGTGCCACAAGCAAACAAACAAGAGAATTTTAGCAGACATTGTCAAATGGGAACTGAGTCTTAAAAGTTCAGACCAAAAACTACAGACGCTTTCAAATGAGGCTTGATTTGGGTGTAAACTTCAAAGTATCATAAATGTTGGAAGGCCAAAGCAAGTGGCAATAGAGTCAATAGCAAAAAGAAGCTTGGCATTAACTCGGGGGGAGATGGACACACCGCCTGGAAACGACTTCGAGGACACGACGTTAAAGCCAGAAAACACTAGTTAGGGAGGGTTATTAGGCTTAAAGGAAAGATACCAAGGCCAACCAGGGACCCCGGGAAACCCCTATATATTATATAAACTTTTTATTATCATATTAATGAATGTGGTTTATCCATCTTTCCAAAAATAAAATATAAACATTGGAAGGCTCTTTCAAGGCTTATTCGCCAATTAAGAAAGTTGTTATACCTTATCTTGTTTGAACATGCTCCTCCGTTCTGCAATCCTTCTCTCAAATTCCATTGAGTTGTTGGAATGAGGCTGTCAGAGAATTTAAATCCAGCATTTGGACTATAACAGTAAAGCCTTTTCTACTTGCATATTCACACAAAAATAATGGATCATTCACATCATATTGAAAGAAAAGTTATGGAGAATAATAATTAAATTAAATTCAAATTGTTTGAACTTTAACAATTTTTCCAGCATAAAACCACATATGTGTCAAGGAAACCAAATCAACAGCACTGAAATCATTAAACATGTCATTCCATCTGGCTTCTTTGAGTAAATCTGTATCTCAAATAATTCAAAAGCTATTGTTTGGTGGATTAATTTATATCCAACAACAATGCTTGCCATAGATCTCAACACAAATCCCTGGCATACATTCACAATCTGCAAATGATGAGCAGTTTACTTGTTCATTTCCATGAATAACTTTTTTTCGGGTGATGGTCTAATTGCATCATACACTCCAAGGAACTTGAACCACATAACCATCAGAAGCACACAATAAAATATGAATTGAAGTAGGATTCAAAAAACTATTTAAACAAATTGCTTTGCCTTTTAAACATCCATCTCTTGATGAAATAGAATTCAGAGAGGGAAGGAGATTATGGACGGAGAAGAGTCCATGATGTATAGAGTTCAAAGAGGGAAAGAGATTATGGAGGGAGGAGCTATATTTGAAGTTGGATCCGGTTCGAGTAGTGAAAAAGAAGAGCACATGGAAGAAAAACTGAGTTCTGATTTATTGTTTGATTTTAAGTGGAAAGTTGCACCAGGACACTCTCGTTGCCGTACACCAAGGAGCAATAATGGACAATGGATCACTGATCCTTGTAGGACGTTGTGTGCGTTAATTGATGTTGCTACGGATAAGATAAGGAAGATAAATGAAATAGGGTGCGAGTGGAGGAAAAAGATGAGGAGGCTGAGGAGGAAGGGAAAATAATGAAGGAGAGGAAGAGAAAGTCAAAAATTCAGCCGAAACTCCAACCAAAATGTCGAGCGGTGACGTCAGGTGAGAGAGACGTTATGAAGTGGGAGGGGCCGCTACATGAGTGGTTGGTTCAAGCCGTGAGGAACAACGAAGAAGTGAACTTGACACATATATTCGTAAAAATCCTCACGGCAAGTGATGTGAAGGTGTAACAAAATTGGTTACTCCTTCCAAGAAAAGAAACGAATAATACATTATTGTCGTACTTGACAGGAGAGAGAAAAGAGTTGGCAAAAGAAATTATGATGGATGTGAAGGTGATCGATAGACATGGTACAAAGTACGACATCACAATGAAATTCTATAAAATTGTCAACGCACATAGGATAATAAGACCTAGTTGGAGGAACTTTGTAAGAAATAATGACTTACATGGGGACCGAGATGCGGTTTTTCTTTGGGCGTTTAGAGTACAAAGTGAACTTTGGTTTGCTATCGATCATAGTGTGAATCCCCGCTGGGAGACAGGGGCTAATGAAGGAGATACTACTACAACTGTTGATAGATAAGATAGTGCTCCAAATATTTTGTTTGTTTGTTTGATTCTTTCCGAATTGAGTATTGTAATTAATTAAATATGTTAGTAAAATTATGCTTACTACAGGTGCTTTCAAATTTTGTGAGCTCACACTCATCCTTCTCTCATTACAATAAGGGCGAGTTTGTTTGGGTGGATGGGAACTTAAATCCAAGGATAGAGATGTACCACTCCAATTTTTTATTTTATTTTTTTTATTTTTTATTTTATTTTATTTTATTTTTTTGTTTGACTCCCCATCTCTAAATAAAGATTTGGCCATCCAAAATTACTGGATGACCACATCTAATAAAAACGATGGGATGTAGCCATCCATTATTTAGCTATCCAATCTCTTTTAACTCCTCATCTATTTTAAATCTTTTCATCCAGCCTTTTCTCATTTACAATCACCCCCTTACCATTTTCCTTCGTACTTTAATAATTTAAATTATTTTGTCAGCTTTATCCAAGTCTCTACCTAATCCGTAAAGGAACTCCGCGGAGTTCCCCACAGAAAAGAAACAACAGAAAATCCTTTAGCAAGACTCTCAGGACTCTCATCTCTGCCCTGCATTAAGTAAGAGGCATTCACTCACATTGAATTATTTTAATAGATTGTCCTAGATGATTAATACAAGGGCAAAAACCTTTAGCTTTTAAAAATAGAGGTTTCCCATGCAATTCGATTCATCAAAGTATGCAAAGAGAAGACATGAGAACATTAGAGTGCCATGAAATCATGACAAGGACATTAAACCAGGACAAAACAAAAGCTAGGCAAAACACATCAAGCACTGAAGAACCAACAATAGTTAAAAACATAGCACAAGCAAGGGAAAGAAAGTTATACATATCCTAATCTAATGTGCAAGAGAAATGTATACGGTATTGATTTAAAAAGTTGGGAAAAAAAAAACATTCAACTGGTATTTAGTATTTACAACAATCAAAACAAAAAAGATTTGAAGTCTAACACAAACCTGATGAAGACCAAGTCTCCCATTCTCATTGTAGAAGTTGACAATGCATATGTCAGGAGAAATTTTAGGAAGTTCATCCTCAACATTAATATCTTTGTTCTGATGCAATAGAAAATCATGAGATGCCTGGATCGATCCTTTGACCAAATTTCCTAAACTCTTCCTCGTATTTCTGGAGGTTTAGCACCATCTGTAGGACGTAATTCTACATATTTTGCCTCTGGGTCCCAATTCTTACCTAGACACATCATCTGCAAATGAAGCTTGGCACCATTTCTATAGCTGGGCCTATAAAATTCTCCAACCCCCATACCAAGTTTTTGACAAGTTTGAACAATTTTAACTTGAAAGTTTAGTAAAAGTTATACATAGAGCAGAAGGAAAAATTCTAATGTATATACAACTTATATTTTGAATCTTGGTCGAACCTATGTTAGGAAAAAGGATTAAACCTTCTTACAGAATATTAGTTACGGAACAAAATGCTCTCAACCTTGTATATCCATTGCATCAACTACAATGTGAAATTTTAGATGGTGACAAAAATGATTTGCTTTAATTTAATGAAAGTGTTTATTCATATTTATCAAAAAAACAAAAACGGTTCGCTAATGAGCAGTTTCGCATAATAAATTATCTCAATCTCAATCTCAATTCTCCAACAAATAACAGTGCAAAAATAAATAAAAAAAATTAAAAAAGAAAACTATATACCTGATCCTCGTGACTTAAATACTTTTTTAAAAGTATCATTCCAGAGAGCAAATTTTCTATAGATTCTCCTCCAGAACTCGGAGGTTCTGGCACTGAGGCACATTAGTGGAGCGCTTAAGTTCCTTCCTTTTTTCTCTATTCAATTCAAGCAACGACAATTTTAACATCCCTCTGCCAACACCTCCACTCCGGCAGATATTGAAAGGTCACAAATCACTGACAGATTCCATATCTCTTATCCTTTCAGAAGAAACTCACCTCTGTTGAGGCATTGTCACAGATTGTGGTGATTTGTTTCTATCACCAACACCAGTCAATACTGAACCTCCACTTTCCTGGCCAATACAGGAATTGCCAACTGGAACCTGTAAATCAAGCTAAATGTTGTAAAATAAAAAACAATTAAAAAAACCACAACTTTTGGTATCCAAAAGAAAACATAAAACCCAAAATATACCTAGAGTGTGAGAATGCAGAATCTATGAGTAACCAATTAATTCATCCTTTCCAGACAAACCTAAAGCTTCATTTCTGTTCTCAGTTCGTATACATACATCCAATTTCTTAATGCTCCTATCACAAACACTCCAGTAACACAGAAAGAAACCTTTAAAATAAAAAACTAATCAAATTTCGATCATTTTAATCTGCCAAATCAACCAAAATGTTCATCTTGCACGACAATGCTTTCAAGGTTTCACCCATATCTCACTATATGATCATACAATATAAAGTACATAGAAAAACAACAATTTTTACCCGGAAAACAACACTTCTACGAAGATCAAAAGGACAACCCTAAACCTAGGAGAGTTTGCAATCACACCAATCACCAACCAAATAGCAACAATCACAAATCAATAGATTGGATTCGAATTACAGCAAGGAAAAGCACACTCACCCATCGTCGTCTTCTTAGAAGAGAAATAGGATTTGAAGGAGAAGATGGAGTTTATAGAAGGCGGGGGAGAGCGAGAGAAACGATTGATGGCTCGGGGATCTCAGCAAACGGGGGATAAACTACTACGTTTTATTTATGAATTTAAAACTTTTTGTAATATAACTAAATTCCAAACAAATAAAGACATTGGATGAGTCAAATATTTATTATCTAATTTTTAAATCATATCAAATTTTGTTTTTCTTTAAATTAAACAGATAATCAATGCTTTTGTTTTCAATTTAAAAAATTGTTTCTACATAACTAATGCTTATCCCAGTTTCAAACTTGTACTTTTAATATTTTTTGAATTTTAAATAAAATTTAAATTAGAGTAAGAATTTATAATACAATAATTGTTATAATAATAATAATAAAACTATGTTTTAAGGGGACTAAAGTGTGAACAAAGTCATGCACTAAATCTAACAGATATTTGCAAATTAATATAAAGATCAAAATCACAATAAATTTTGACTCAAACTCAAATTGTACATGAGATAAACATTACAATGTGAATTGAAGTAGGATTCCAAAACCTATTTAAACAAATCTCTTTGTCTTCTAAACATCCATCTATTGATGAATAGAATTTAAAGAGGGGAGGAGATTATGGAGGGAGAAGAGTGCATGATGTATAGAGCTCAGAGAGGGAAGGAAATCATGGAGGGAGGAGAGTCTATAGATCCTAAGTTTGAAGTTGGATCCACTTCCGGGTGTTTTAAAGAAGAGCACATGGAAGAAAGAACGAGTTCTCATTTAAAGTGGAAAGTTGCACCAGGACAATCTCGTTGCCGTACATCAAGGAGCAATAATAGACAATGGATCGCTGATCCTTATAGTACGTTGCGTGCTTTAATTGATGCTGCTGAGGATGAGTTACGGAAGATAAATGAAATAGAGTGCGAGTGGTCTGAAGAAAAGGATGATCAAGAGGGTGAGAAGGAAGAGGAGGTAGAGATAATAATGAAGGAGAGGAAGAGAAAGTCAAAAACTCAGCCGAAACACCAACCAAGACGTCGAGCGGCGGGTGAGAAAGAATCTAAAAACGCGGTGAAGTGGGAGGGGCCGCCACCTGGCTGGTTGGTTCAAGCAGTAAGGAACAATGAAGGAGTGAACTTGACCCATATATTTGGAAAAATCCTCACCGGGAGTGATGTGGAGGCTCAACAGAATCGGTTACTCCTTCCGAGAAAAGAAATCAATAATATATTATTGTTATACTTAACAGATAGTGAAGAAGAAGAGTTGGCAAAAGAAATTGCGATGGATGTGAAGGTGATCGATAGGCATGGTACAAAGTACAACATGTCAATGAAATTCTATAACGTTATCAATGCACATAGGATAATCAGCCCCGATTGGAAGAAATTTGTAAGAAATAATGAGTTGCAGGGGGGCCGAGATGCGGTTTTTCTTTGGGCGTTCAGAGTACAAAATGAACTTTGGTTTGCTATCGATCATTGTGTGAATCCACACTTGGAGGCAGGGGCTAATGAAGGAGATGTTGCTGCAACTGTGGAGACAGGGGCTGATGAAGGAGATGCTGCTACAACTGGTGATAGATAAAGATAGTACTCCAAATATTTTGTTTGTTTGTTTGTTTTCTCTCAAAATTGAGTATTGTCATCAATTAAATATGTTAGTATGTGACTACGGTTTGTTGTTTTTTAAGTGCTTTCAAATTTTGTAAGCTTTCTCTCATCTTTCTGATCTCTCAATACAATTAATTTTATATCTTAATATTATATTATTTATTTAAGTGCATATTTTATATCTTAACCATTTTGTTTATGAGTGTCTACATAATTAATTAACTCAAATCCCTTTTACGGACAAAATATGCACTTCTTGATGCTACGAAATCTAAAAAATACAAAATTAAAATTGTTTTTTTTACAATTAGAGTGTTAGTGTGCTATAAGTCTGCCTAAATTTAGAGCTGATAATCTTGAAAAACCCAAGTAATTACAACAATATGTAATGGAGATTGACAATTAATAGCATTGAAATGAAAGTTGAGAGACTTCAAGGATTCAGCGATAACCCCATTTCCAGTCCTCATCTTCTTCATCAGAATCAATGTTGGCGTACTGAGAGTCTGTATCGGATAAGAAATCAAGTGGGTCTTTTTCCTTTTCTTCATCCTGGGATGATTCTTCATCAGGATACTCATTCAGTGGGTTGTCTTCAGCTGCAGTTGGAGTTAAAAACGAATCAAATCATCATGCAATGCTACCAAATTACCAATTCCCTAATTGACATTGAGAAACAAGGACTTGTGCACACACAAACACACACCATTTGAATCATCAGTTTCATATTCACATTGAGGGGGACCGTCGTAATACTCATCTTCGTCATCCACTTGCACTCTGAACAAACAGTAATGTACATTAATGTAATCTGATATTGTTTTATCTAAGGTAAAACTGAACATGGAAAGCCGCATTCTTACATAGGGTAGCCGGTGAAAGAGTCTTCCTCATTTTCATTTGCACGGTCATCCACGGCATACAGGTCATAGACATAATTTTCTGTTCAAGAAATGACTCAGGACAAAAAAAAAGTTAGAAAATTCATTTGTTCCTGTTAATGACTCTGATTCTAATGACAGGTCAGGTTTGGAACTCAACTTTCTTTACCTTGAAAAGAACTAACATCAGATTCAATCTCCTCAGCTGCAGTTGGGAGAAATTCCCTCAATAAAGGAAGATAACTATGCAGAATTGCATTATCCTCAATGGAAACATTTCTGCAATCAATTCCATCTCAAAGTCCTCACTCACAATTTGATTTGGAGGAAACAAATATAAAAATAATGGTAGATAAAAGAAATTCATGGCTTACTGTGGCTCTGACAACTTTCCAGGCTTTTCCTGCTCATCGACTCGAACAACATCATAAAAATGGCAAATTTCTTGCAAGGAATTATCATCCATCTCCATGCCATCCATTCTGCTCTTCCATATTTGTGTAAAACGTGCACTCCTTGCTAGATCCTATACATTATCAAATACCAAGCAGAATACCAGCTCATTGCACAGAAATCAAAATTATACGCTTTTCTGAATGCATCACCAAGATGATTGATCTAAACAAATGAAGGCACTTCATGCCAAAAACAGAAAGGAAATGGTTTGGTTTTTTTTTGAATTTGATCAAGGAAATCAGTAAATTGCATGCATATGCACATGTGTTGATAGTGAAAAGGAGCAGCATGCCTCTCATAACTATGTGTAAGTCATACAAAAAGAAGGAATGCGGAAAAAATAAATGATACCTCATGTTTCTCTCTGGCTTCAAGGAGCAACCGATCTTGCTTCTGCAGAGACAATGGAGTAAATTACAAATAATTGGAACATAATCATCACCTATTCCATTGTAGGATAACAAGAATTGCCATTAAGCATTCAAAAGCAGAAAACTCTGAATACTATGAGAAGATATTAAAAAAAAAAAAAAAACCACCCCTTCCACAAATTCAACCTGTGCACATCAAACAAAACACCCACACCACAAAAGAATAGAACAAATAACACAATAGCAAACCACAAACAAACTTTTCTTCCAACATATTTGTGTTTCTTCTTTCCATCATAAGAGTATGGAGGGAGGGGAGACAAAAGGAAGGCAGTATAGACATATATATTGTATTGATGCAAGAAGTAGAATTTTCTCAATGAGTGCCACGAGCAAACAAACAAGAGAATTTTAGCAAACATTGTCGCCACCAGGAGACGACTTTGAGGACACAACCTCAGAGCTAGAAAACACCAGTTTTTTTTTTTTTTTTTTTTTTTTTTTGACAAGGAGGTTTATTAGGCTTAAAGGAAAGATCCTGGGGCCAACCAAGGACCCAGGAAACCTCTATGTATTATGTAAATTTTTTATTATCATATTAATAAATGTGGTTTATCCACCTTTCAAAAAAAAATAACAAATAAACGTTGGAAGGCTCTTTAAATGTTGGAAACCTCTATGTATTTTGTAAATTTTTTATTATCATATTAAGAAATGTGGTTTCTCCACCTTTCAAAAATAATAATAAATAAATGTTGGAAGGCTCTTTCAATGCTAATTCACCAATTAAGAAAGTTGTTATACCTTATCTTGTTTGAACATGCTCCTCCGTTCTGCAATCCTTCTCTCAAATTCCATTGAGCTGTTGGAATGAGGCTGTCAGGGAATTTAAATTCAGCATTTGGACTATCACAGTAAAGCTGTTTCTACTTACATATTCACACAAACATAATAGATCATTCACAACATATTGAAAGAAAAGTTATAGAGAATAATAAATAAATTAAATTCAAATTGTTCGAACTTTAACAATTTTTCCAGCATAAAACCACACGTATGTATCAAGGAAACCAAATCAACAGCACTTAAATCACCAAACATGTCATTCCATCTTGCTTCTTAGAGTAAATCTGTATCTCAAATAATTCAAAAGCTATTGTTTAGTGGATTAATTTATATCCAACAACAATGCTTGCCATAGATCTCAACACATATCCTTGGCATACGTTCACAATCTGCAAATGATGAGCAGTTTACTTGTTCATTTCCATGAATAACTTTCTTTCGATGGTAATGGTCTAATTGCATCATACGCTCCTAGGAACTTGAACCACATCAACATCAGAAGCACACAATAAAATAGCTCTTTAAGCCTAAATGAAATGCCACCATGAACTTGCCACCAATTGAACATTTTAGCATTGATAAAACAATCACACCTGAACTAGCATTTAATGTTTTGATAGTGCAATCAATGAACCTTAACCAGGAACATAGCATAACTCCATATGCATATATCTGAACTTCAGTGTGAAATGAGGAACCACAGGTGAACTCAGCACAAACCAAATGTATCAGAACATAAACATGTCATCTGTTTGATCTCCTAAACATGAGATGTTGGACAAACAACTCAGATTATTGAACAGAGTAAAATGATGGAATAGCAGAAATTTCCGGAGAAAAGGGATTATATTCTTATACAAAAAATTGACTAGCAGTAAAACAGAAAGTTAAAAAAAAAACAAAAAAAACAAAAAAAACAAAAAAAAAAAACAAAACAGCAACCAAATGTACTAGGAGTTAAACATTTAGTATTGTTTGAATAAATAAAGCTAACATATAACAAATCTAGGCAAACCATCCAATTGGCATTAAATCATGAATTTTACAATTAAACAAATTAAGTTAGAATGGCAAGCTCCGAAGTATAACAAATTTTATTTGACATACTAGCAAGATAATCTTAAACATAAACAGATGAGGGAAAGAGAGAAAATCACCGGGTTATCCAGGAAAGTCAGCAAAACATCTTTAGTAGCCTCAGAGGCACTAATAGTCTCCACATGCTGCACTAAAACCTTTTTTGTCTTCAATTCTTCTAAGGCTGCACATGAAGATAATTGCAATTAAGCTATCGAAGGCTGATGTTTCCCACAATCATAAAGTTGTAAATGTTCATCTGAGCCACTAGAACACCAATTACAGAATCACATTCAAGAACTCTCTCTATTAAACTCCATCACCTAATTCTCATTCAGCTACCAGCTATTGCATCTTATGAGAAGCTTTTAACCAAAATTTGGGAGCAAATTCATAACAAATACCAGAAAAAGAATGTTATCAATGTCTGTGATTGTCCAAGAAATTGCATAAATGCTCAACATCAAATAACAGCATAATTTTCTCTGAACTTGAAAAGACTCAATACCTTTTCCAGCAGATTCTCCAATGGAGAGGCTCGCGAGGTCCAATAGTGGCTTCTTGAACGGCCGCTCATTGATCTCCAACCCTAGATAAGACCAAGAAACTTAGCATGAAGAATCACAGTATAGGGAGGCAAAAACGAATCGAAGGAGCTCACATAATGCATCGAGTGGCTCCTGGGATGCCTTGCGCTTAACCCTAACTACAACCGGTTTCCCCTTTAACGTAGCCCGCGAAGAGGAGGCCTCGCCGAGCTCCGCCATGGCTGAGATTGTGAGGTTTAGTTTAGGGTTTTGGAGAACAAATAGCGGGCACGAAAAATGGTGGGTGGAAGAGCGTGAAAGAAAAAATCTAAAAACGAGCTCAGATGCGTAGTTCTCGTCCACCGATGGAGTTCCGTGACCGGAGCTAACCGATCACATCAACGCAGTCTTCCTCACCGCTCAAATATAGAACGTTGAATTTGATATATGATGATGAAAACTTTTTGTTGATTAGCCGATGTGGGACTATATAGCCCTGGTTGCGAATCTTAGTAAATTACTAGTACATAGAAGGAATCAATTGAGGATTACATAATCAAGCATTTAAAAAAGAAAATCAATTTTTTATATTATTCTTCTCAATAATAGATCTCTCTTTTTATGTTAAAATTTAACATTTCAATTTGTTTAGATGTTGAGAAAAGTAGATTTGTTTAAAATAGAGGAACTTAATATATGATATATATATCATGTGAAATAGTATCAAATGTGCGTGTGGAGTGATTGATTCCCAAGTCTACGAAAGAAATAGTAAATACTTTTGCATAGAGAGTAAAAGTTTTAAATTCTTATTGATTTTTTTTACTTGCAATTTGGCTAGCAAAACTAAAATAAGGGCCAACATTGGTATGAAAAAACTTAATAATCATTAGCACTCTTGATAACTTATAAGAAACTTGAGGAGTGCACTGTTGTATGAAGGAAAAAGAGATAGCCATAGGTTAAAGGATGATAGAGAGAAAGATGAGTGTTTTGTTGAAAAAGTAATTCTCATATTTTTAATGTTTATCTTTAAGACATAAGTATTATCACAATCAATCTATAATTATGTCCCCATGTGATATATGATATGACAAATATAATACATATATACATAAATTTTGAAGTGTTTTCTTTGGGCCTTTGTTTGAGTGGCGATCATAAATCGTCTTAGATATGTCTCTAATTTTGGTTCTTCGAAGATCTTTTTATTACACGTTTTCTGTGTTTTCCTAGTTTTTCCAAAACAATCACTTAAATTGTTTGTTTTCTCTCTAATTTATTTTTATTTTTCATCTATTTTTCTGGTTGGGTGATGCATTTTAAGTAACTCTTACTCTTATACTCTCTTTTATATCAATGAATATGATTCATCCAATTTTGTCATATAAAATTAAAAATTATTTGATGAGAAAAGACAGTAATCAGCAATTTTTAAATCAAGAATATTTTAATAAAATTTGAATAATAAATTAAATTAAACACAACTATCATCAAGCGTTTGTAGTCCAACGGTTAGGATAATTGCCTTCCAAGCAATAGACCCGGGTTCGACTCCCGGCAAACGCACATATCTCTCCTTCCTCTTTTTGCCCTTTCTGTTTTGATGAAGAAGCACAACAATCCCATTTCTCCATCCTTAGTCCGTATAACCTTCATTAATTTCATATCAACACCAACTTTTTTTTAAAAAAAAAATGTATATATATATATATATATATATATATTACTCCTCTCCACAATACTCAACAGCAACAGATGAAGGGAATAAATTAAACAAGTGATAAAGAATATGAGAAGCCAAAATGTTTCATGGATGTGTACATGCCTTATCTCTAACCAAACATGCATCAAAGCTTGCAATTTTGATTAAAAAAAAACCTTGAACTGATGCCTATATCTTCTTCTGATTGCATTGTCTTCCATTCTTCTACTAAAGCCAAAAGCTTGATCAGTACTTTGTGAAACCATGCAGGCATATACCCAACAACAAAGCTTTGTTCCTACGAGATATTTCTCTCTCTCTCTCTCTCACACACACTCTCATGGACAACAATTCTCATCACTTCACACTTTACACTTCAATCTCTTTTGTTTGTCCATTGTCACATTTGCATGTGAATGTACTTTCCAAAGTGCCCACCCTCACGTGACATTTGGAAACATATATCTCACAAGAAGAGGAATCACAAACAAGGTGATGATCATATACATGGTTTAAAAAATTTTAAGTTTTTTTTTTATTTTTCATCAGAGTTTCTCTCAAAATTTGGAGTGGTTTTCATTTTCATTTGCTTGGTATCCTAAGACAAAACAACAGTGAACAGGAAGGAGGGTCACGAGAGGGTTCTCAAAGTACATGCAGCCAAACTTGGTAGAGCCTGGCAAGCATGGTGGTGGTGCCCTTCCAGCTCTATCTCTTTTATCCTCTTCCCCTTCTGCTTAAATTCCCTTTCTTTTTCATTTGTTTTGGCCAATAGGTTGATTGATCAAAACACAAGGGAGGAGGAAGGCCACAGCCATGAACAGTCAGCATCATATGCAGAAACAGGATGAAAACTTTTAAAGAAACTGAAGAATAATAATAAATATATTCCAAATGAACATATACTTCATATATATATCATATCACTACACATCACTCAAGAGAATCTCCTAATCTAAATATCTAATCAGTCTTTCAAATTCACTCATGTTTGTATATATATATAGATAGATATTTTTAAAGGCAGGCATCTATCTGTGCAAGCTCCAAGACTGGAGTCCTGTCAAGAAGAGTTGTGTTTCAGAAGATGAGCTCCAGAGAAGTGGATCCAGCCATGAGTGAAGTAAAAGAAGTGGCCAAACATATATAGTGCCAAGTTTTTGGTAGGTGTGATGATACTGATATGTGCTCCTCGTGAGCCATCTTTTGGCCTATCCTCTTATTTTCTGTTTTATTTCTAAGCATGCATGTGATAGCTAGAATTTCAACCTTTTAATCTCAATTAACAAAAAATAAGAAAAACAAGAGAAGGATGTACAGTACAATCAAGTGAAAGATTTGAGTGTTCAAAGAGTTCTACAAGGCTAAAAACATTAGTTCAAAGTTGTTAGACATACAAGAGTCAAGTACTACTAATTAGTACCTCCAAGAGAAAAGGAGAAGAGAGAGAGATGAGGGCTGGGGGACGTGAGAAGGTGTCTTAAAAAATTAGGGTATAGATGGCAATGGAGGCCAACTAAGTCTCATTGTATAGAGACAAGAAGAAGGGTATATGTGCATGGCTCCCATTGTTTTGTTGTGATGATTAGGGTTATGGGGGTTGCACACATGTGAGTGCTTAGCTTTGTACGTGCTTTGTCCGTGCTGCATGAGGACAATGCCCTCCAGAGTCCTCAGTAGAGACATGCATATACTTCACGAGAGGGCATCATGGCTCAAGAGAAAGTGAAGGTCACGAGAGCTTGTGAAGAGGACCCCCTAAACTCTTAAACAGGGCATGATAAGTTGGTGCTCAGATACAAGAGAAATGAATGATAAGCAGGTTGGCAGATCAACTTATATGTTGATGAATTAATGAAGAGCTAGCTAATCTGTTGATTTTCATGGAGGTTTTAACTTGTTGAGATGCATGAATATGGTCATTAATTATATCATTCATTTCAAGGTCACACTTATGGGTTTATTGACTGGGAGAGCATTGCCAAGGTGTCATTCTTTTTCATGCTCTTCTTGTTGTTTAGCAGAGTAAGAGAATGTTTCATGGCATTGAATAATGTTAGTGTTGGCTTATCTGATTGGACTCTTCCATTAAGCAGTTCAAAACTTTGGTGGTAGTTTTGGCAATTCACTATCTCTGTAACTCTGTTATTGTTCTTTTTGAGGAAATTTAGGCAGCTCATGTGGGTGCCAATCAGGATATCTTATAGACTTTAGAGCTTCTGCTTTCCTCCTATAAGACCCCCCCTAAGAGAGCTTGAGAGATTGAGAGATTGAGAGATTGAGAGCATAAGAGAAAGAGAGAGATGATGTCCAGGGAGCACAAGAAAACCAGACTGCATGACAAGTTGCAGCTACTGCGTTCAGTGACAAACTCTCATGCAGTAATTTGCCTGAATTCTTGAAACTCTTCCATTTCATTGGATGTTAGCTTTAATTCTCTTTCACTTTTGGATTCTTAATTTCTCAAACTAGAGACTTTATATCTTAATTTTTATATGATCTTCTTGAATTGAATCTTTGTTTCTTGTGATTGTGTTAGCACAAACTAATCACTTTTTCATTTTCTTAATTTGTGCAGCTAAGTTCATCTTCAATCATAGTAGATGCATCAAAGTACATCAAAGAGTTGAAGCAAAAGGTGCAAATACTTAACCAGGAGATAGAATGTGTGAGGAATATGGCTGAAGAAACCTCATTGCCTGTGGTACACTTTGAAGCTATTGATATTGCCATTTGTTTTGATCAGCAACAACAAATTAAGGCTCCTGACATGTTTCTTAATCTTCATGTCAGCAGGTCAATGTTGAAACCCTAGAAAAAGGCTTCTTGATCAATGTATACTCTGAGAGGAGCTCACAAGGATTACTTGTTTCTGTGCTAGAGGCCTTTGAGGAGTTGGGTCTCAATGCAATAGAAGCTAGGGTTTCTTGCACTGATGCATTCCAACTAGAGGCTGTTGGAGAGGTAAGAGAAACTATATAACCAATCTTTAATGAATCTTCACACAAGAAAACCACACTTAAGTTGCTTCAGACTTTGTATGCTTGCACAAGAATTTGACAGTAAAAAAATGTAGAAGAATATTTTCAGTTTCCTGCATACCCTGCAGATGCAAATGCAGTATTCATAAACACTTGTAAATTTGCAGAATCTGGTGGCAAACTTGGATCCTCAGGTGGTGAAACAAGCAGTGCTGCAAGCCATCAAAGATTGCTCTGAAAATGGTGAGCAAGATTGAGCGCAAAGCATTTATCAAAAAGGATCGAGCGCAAAGCTGCTCTTTTGTTTCCTTGATTTACTTCCTCTGTCGTCTGCTGGCAAAGCTGTTTTATCAAATCAAATTTGTTCACATAATATGTGAATAAAAAAAAGGCATCCCTTCGCAAGAATTTGAAAACCTGTAAATGTCCTCATGTCGAGAAGAGATTGGTCATGCGACTCAAACATTCCTGCATTTAGAAAAAGATTGCAAATAGATTACTCTTCTTTGCTTGCTACTTTGCCACACATGCATAAAAAATGACACATTGAGGAGGTGTGTGGTAACACGGAAGGAATAAAATTTTTGTGATAGGATCCAAAGCTATGCAGATAGAATCAACAGCTTGACATTCACATGTTTTTTCTAGGGCATTCAGACAGAAGTGGACATGAATGATGATGCTTGGGTGATTAGTTAAAGGAGCACTGATGGGGAGAAGGGAACATACCTGAGGCTCTTGTCGGATCTTTCTTCAAATAATTCAGAGCTCAGAGCTTGGACAGGACTGAGTATATGCCCCTATAACAGAGTGCTGCCATTTAGGGCTTTATTAGGCCTGATTTTCATAATAATTCAAGGGAATCCAATTGAATTCATAGAATACAATTATAGGATTCTAGGTGGAGATATGCCTCCCCTCACCGTGTCCAGACAATGCAGCTGTCATCAGCCAAACTCTGTAGCGAAGCAGGAATCAGTGACATCTCACTAATGTGGGCAGCTTGTGAAGTGAAAACACAGAAATGAAAAGACTACCATGGGTTTCAGAAATGAAAATGCACGAGCATGGTTTTTTTCAAGACTAGATCAGCTGATTCCACGTCGTATAGCTATATTAATATCTAACAATGCAATCAAAGAACACCTAATTCATCATCTCACAGCTTTCCAATGTTATGAGAACATGACATTATTATTATATATATACCTGAAACAAGGTACCAAGCTTGTATTGAAATCAGTACCAAATTCGAAGCAGAGTGAATTAAAAGCAGTACTCACACATATAAGCTAGAGACTTGTTTTCAGCTTCAACTTTTCAAGTGTACACAAGGGATACTCTAATGATAACAAATCAGCAATCTATTTAAAATACAATGTAAGGAGACTAGGAGGGATACAAACACAATGAAGGAGCTTCTTGTCAGAAAAACACATTATGGAAATATATATGATAGGTAATCATAAACTTACATATGAAGCTAATTGCTCTTCTGGATGAGATAAAACAAAATGAACTCTGCTTCAATACAGAAATTGACATAATGTAAAATGCTTTAACTTTTAAGTAACTAAATCAACATTGATTATATTTATCCAACACAGCATTTGAGACATGGTATTCATTCGAAGAGACAAGATCAAACTTCAAAAGTTCCAATAGTGCAAAAGCACTAGAAGAAAAAGAAAATGCTTCTTTCAGACCTGCACCAAATAAAATCAGAAAACTTCATTCATCATCCGCTAATTTGACCAACAGAAAGTTTAGGATCCACAGTGGCTCCTTCAGCTATTTTTCGGTCGAATCGTCTTTCTCTCCATAGTTTCCATGCCTTTCTCACCTCATCTAATTGTATGTCTGGTATACTTGTGTATGTATCCAGGTTATCTACCCACTCCTTCCAAGGAGATTTTGAAGGATCCAAAAAATTACAGATCTGAGGCAACAAGATTGAAGAGTAGAACTCATCAACAGATCTCTGGATTTCTTCAGATTCTACCATTCTTTTGATTTCTGACCGAATTATATTTCCAGGACGGTTTCTGACAGAGAAACGGTTACCCTTAAGAATCAGGACTTCTGAGGGGGCTAAGGGTAAAACAATGCGTGAAAACTTAGTAAGAGACATTTCTATAAGATCATGTGGTAGCAATCTCCGCTTCACTGCCACTGCAGTCCCAACCATTTTCCGGATCTGTGATGATAATGTAAATGTTAAATGCTTGCAGGACTGAAATCAAACATAAGGATATGAAAGAACCTAGGTTAATTTCTTAAATTCATGCATTCCAGATAAATAGATAGAACAGCTAAAGAATCTTGGAGTGCACTTCCTATGCATGCTAACATGCTTGAGGTTGCGCAAGAATCTTGATATTCTATTGCTTGATCAAAAGATACACCTAAAATTGGTTCTGATAATCTGTCTGGGAAGCTTCTTCTGCCACTGGTTTAACATCAGCCACTAAAGAAAGCCAAGGAACAGTAGTAATCGGGGGAAAATATTCTAATGCACTAGCACAACTTTTTAGAACCTGTGACTATGTGAACATTATGGCCTGGATGTGAAAAGAGAATACGCAAATACTCTGATGATATAAGTCAAGAAAACTAAAAGCAAAATCAGAACTGAAATAGTTTGTAATAATGAATAATGTCTGCAACAGTAACTTGAGCATAATGAGAAACACTCTTCCTAATAACAGCTAGATTGAACCAGTGATTACTCTGAATTACTCGAATATAAGGGCAGATGGAGAGAGTAGTTACTTGGTGTAGCATGAAGGACTCTCCACATATGGACAGCTCAATGTAATTTACTCCAGATAACATCTCCAGCTTTCCACAGGAACATGTATAAATCTTTCTGAAGTGGGAGGCACCTATTCTATCCATCTCATCAGGCTCGTGGAGCCATCTTGCAAGAACTAATTGGGTTTCGATTTCTGTAGATTCATCAATTTGTTCCGTTGAAGATTCATATTCAGAACCATCTAAATCACTCTTTGATGAAGAATTTGAATCCTGTTCATAGATGTTCAATTCAAGCTCCTTGATATCATACTTTAGTAGACTGCTATCATCCTTGCAGTCAGAGCCCATAGAGTACTTAGAGGATATTCTTCTTCGAGCCATAGACCCACTTACTGAGGGTTGCTTCCTATATTTGGAACGAACAGTGTAGTTATGGAAAGGGTGTTCTCCCTGAGAGGAATGCCATATAAATTCACGTTACTGAATGATCTTTACTGCAGAGTCAACTACATTACATCATATCACTTATTAAGTGCCGTTCATATCTACAAAGATGATATGCATTACTAACAAGCACTTGCCATAATATGGGTTTTATGGAATAACTATCAGCTTCTACCTTCAAATCAACACACAGCATGAAATACTTATCAAGAGCTCCTGATATTTATCAAGATAAATGAACTCTCGACAAATATTGAATTCAACATCAAGCTGTCAAGAGTATTCAAAATCACATGCTGCAAACAGCCAAATATCCAAAGTAGCCTGCTTCTATAACTAGACTAGGCAAGAGTATAATTTCCACAAAATTTACTTCAATAAGGAAAGTGGTTTACATATCGTCCTCTGGAAAAGTTGCTTTTTCATTACATGGGACATCTAGAGATTTTTATTACTCACACAAGGACAGACAATCATTTCATTAAAGGATAAAGAACAATTAAATAAACAAAACTGATTTCTATGAGAAGAAAAATGCAAAAAGAAAAAAGAAAAACCTTTAGGGACACCTTTATCCCTGATATCATCATCAGAAGTTTCCCCAGGCATAATGGTAATACGAAAAATGCAAACTAATATTTTCAATTCCTAGCATATCATTGCCCAATTTTTGGATAAACCCCACCCAAGAAATGATAAAGGATTATGAGAAATGCAATAAACATAATAAAGTATTGAAAGGATCAGCAAAGAACAAAATGGAAACAGCATCAAGAGTACACACAGAAAGACTAAACATGATAAATCAAATAATGAAGTACCTCAAACTTGTTTAGTATATCATTGAATTCTGATATATGATCTTCTATTTCTGCAGAACAGCTGTTTTTCTTAATCCCAATAACTTCTCCTGGAAGAAGGTAAGAGTACATCCGGACATTGCATTCTCTCCTTGGATCAAAACTCCTATGAGATAGAGCAGGTACACAAAGAGAGGAAAGGATCACAATGAAGCAAATAATATACATTTATTTATAAATTAAATACATAGAGGAAAACAGAAACTTGTATCCATGGTTTCATGAAAAGTATGAGATTAGAAGTACAGAAATAATAGCACTTGTATTTCAATGTCAATAATCAAGAATTTATCTGATATGCTTATCTGCAGTTTCAGTGATTTACATAAAAAGATAACTTTTGTCTAGTTGTATTGCAAACAAAAACCATGTATGGCAATAAAAAGAAAATTGAATTTGGATGATGGTGTAGAATAAGGCGCATGATTTGTACTATGTATGGAACATATCAAAAAAATGAAAAAATGTTTTATTCATCAAATTTATTTATATATCATAAAGAATGGCATGGTAGTTAAATATCCAGACCTTTGGGAAGGTAAAATGCTGAAGACTTTAATATTTCTCGGCAGATTTGAGTTAACATAACTTGCAAGTAGAGTACCAGCGGGATCATCCTTCCATGCATGTTCTGGAATCTCCAATTTCAAAGAAATCATGGTTGCCAAAGAATGAACCTAGTGAATGTTGAATCTATACATTACACAAAATATTCTAGGGAAAGAAGAAACGAAATTAGGAGGTACAGAACAAAAAATACTTACTCCTTTATCAGTTCGGCTGCTCCTGGCCCACCCAATTTTGTGTAGATTCCCATAATTAGTATCAAGAATCCCACCTGACCTATGGATAGCAGACTCCAGTTCTGCCTCAATCGCTACACGGCAAGATTGGAATGCTTTAGCAAAAGCCCATCCATGCTAAGCTGATGAAGTTCATCCATGCTAAGTCATCAATATTATATAATGACTAAATTGATCATGAAATAGAAATATAACAATTTCGGAAATAGCAGATAACAACAACAATAGCTAGCAAAGGATAAAAATGGAAAGACATCAAATATACACATCATGATGATAAATACTGATATAAGCAAACAAATTAACACATCAGAAAAGGAGAAGTGGAAAGAACATGATAGTGAAGGAGTAGTACCATTTCATCCTTTTAGCTAGAAGTAGTAAGATTTCAGTCAAGTTTAGTTTAACATTGAGGGAAAGGATTTTTTATTTTGTATAATGAAAAGATTAAGATAATGCACTAACTAAAATTTCTTTTCTTTTTCTTTTAAATTTTCCCTCTATATTCCTCAATTCATAAACAATTTTAGATTTGTATAGAACTATTTTGCATAAATCTAAAAAAAAACAGAAAATTTTCTATTCAATCTTACTCGACAAAGCGTGGACATCTCGCTGCATCTGAAGACCTGCAAACGAAAAAAATTACAGCAATTCAAGCAACGAAAATACAATAAAAATCCTACAAAGTTGAAGAATGGGTTTGGATCCAACTGAAATGAATGTAAAGAAAAGAAAAAAAGAAGGCTCTTCCATTTTCACTCAATCCAACCACATCCAAAAGGAAAGGAAGAAGAGCTACCTCTATAGTCAGTTCCAACGTACCCAACGCGCATGACGACCTTCTTCTTGCGAAATGACT
Organism: Dioscorea zingiberensis; assembly: GCA_026586065.1. NCBI lineage: Eukaryota > Viridiplantae > Streptophyta > Magnoliopsida > Dioscoreales > Dioscoreaceae > Dioscorea > Dioscorea zingiberensis. Next base: position 64,965,422 of record CM048820.1, on the reverse strand, counting down.
CCCATCGCCGCTCCCCGAGCTCAGTGCTCGATGGCGAAGAAGAAGACGAGCAGAAAACCCTAATCGATGCAGATCTTCCTAGAAAGTGCGGCGAGGTAGGGATTCGACTTGTAGGGTTTGGGAAGAGCAACGGGGAGACGGAGAACCGCAGCGCAACCGCCATAATCCGACGGCGAGAGAGAGCGCGCGCGGGGAGATAAAAAGGAAGAGTCCCACCGAATTTGGACCGTTCATCATTGACATCAGATTAAAATCGACGGTCAATAACAATGCTCAATCTACAACGTTGATCTTGGGAGGTTGTTATTGAAGGAATCTGGACCGTTCATCCCATCCCCAAAACTCTAAACTAATGAAATGATGACACGTCTATATATATCGGAGAATGCGATCCCGCCATCTACCACCAAAAATGGTAGCCATCGATCAGACTTCGATGAGAAGCTTCAAAAGAAGGAAACCCCTCGCCGATCTCACCAACGCCCCATCCCTCTCCGGTTCCTCCTCCGACGCCGGAAAACCTAATCCCGGTAATCGGCTCTCCCTTCTTCCTCTCCAACGCTTTCTACTGTGTATTGGAACCTGTGGTTTTGAATTTTCTTGTAACTTTTTGAGTTTTTGTTTCTTGTTGATCTGATCTTTATAACAGTTGGCGATCATTTCGATTTTGAGAAATCGGAACTATTTAATGCTCATGTGGATGGACGAGAGAAGAAGAAGAAGCTCTGTACGGCAGTTGCAGCATTAGCTGAGAGAATCAAAAGAACCAGGTATATACTTGTGATGATCAATTAGAGTTTGTTTCCTTGTTTAATTTTTAGCTGATCATTAGAACTTTGAATGGCTTTGGTTGCTTATTGTAATAGTTGATCTGTTTCTGTGTTTTGTCTTACTGATTCGAGCATATGAGAACGATATTTTGTACATTGTTTGTGAAACCTGGTTTGATTCATCTTGAAGACTGGAATTGGTTATTCTGAATTTTTCATTTGACAAACGATTTAGCTCTTCAAACCAGGCTGTTTTGAATTTCATTTAGTATCTGGCATTGAGATTTTCAGCCTTCTCGTAGGTTTGATTGTAGAATATGGTTCAAGTTGAGTGTCTCTTGGATGATAAATTTGCAATTCTTTGGTTCTATGTTGATTTTTTTTGGTTAATTTATATGCTTCATTTAACTCTGTTGATTATCTAAATGTTCATGCTTTTGCTAGGGGAAAATCGAATATGCAAGATGAGAATGTTGCTCAGCAGGGCACTATTTCAGTTCCTCGTCGTAAATCAACAAAGGTTTGCTCTCTCTAACATTCTCTGTATTTTTCCTTATTTTTACAAATGATATGCATTGTTTTTCTTATACTGTTTAGTATGTAACACCTTTACTGTGTGCCCTTCTGTGAGAGATGTGAATGAAGTTTTCTACACCTATTATAGGTAAAATCCTTTGTAACTAACTGTATAACTCATTTTACTAGGAATATTCTAGTCTCAATATGCATTAAATATTTGTCAATTTAGTCATTGTCTCTCACTGGATCCTATTTTACATTGTTGGCACACATGCTGGACCACAGATATTTTGATTATAGTACATATGAAAGCTAAACCCTGTTGTAGTATGAAACTCAATATTTTATCTAAGTAGACATAAAGCATAAACATGAATGGAAGCATGTTAAACCAGTATTAGTCTGCAATTTGTTCTTTAGCTTCATGGATATCCCCATAAAAACCTTGGATATTCCTATAAAAAGAATGAATTACAAAAGTATAATATAACTACTCTCATCCAGGTCTTCATTGGTTATTCCTCACCCTCTCTTTGATATGCATATATGAGGTTATTTCCAGTGTTTACATTTTGGTTCACTGATATTTTGGCTAATGATGAGGTTTATGCACTCAAAATCATGTTATAATAAATCAGTTTGGACAAAAGAAAGAGAACTTTCATACACTGCACAATGGTTCACCCTGTGGTCCTAATGTAGGCCGCCACTGGAACTCTAATGAGCTTAGAACTTTCACACTTAATGGCTCTGAATAATGTCTAACCTTCACAGTGGTGGTGTTCGGACATGTGCATAACATATTAATGCCTTACAATGTATAGAGCAATTTGTCTTTGTGTGTGTGTTTCAACTGTGTGTCTGCCATTTCCTTTTAACAGATGACAGATTTCAATTTATTAGAGTTACAAGATTTCAATTTGTTAGTAGGCTTGCTTGTAGAATTTTCATCCTAATTAATGCCAATATTACTCGGAAGGAATTCACTTTAAAACAGTGCAGATTCACATTGCATGCAAGCTGAAATGATCAGTGTCTTCTCTTTGTAGAAATTTGAAGCATAATTTTGAGGTAGTTTTCTATATCTGTTAACGAGATCTGTTAGTCATGTCTTCATTGCCCCTGTTTGCCATCTATCTTGGTCTCCCCCTTGGATTTATACTCCTGTGTTTCATCTACAGAAGCAACGCCAAAATACAGCAAGAGTTAAAGATAGCCAGGAGACAACATTGCCTCAGGATTTTGTGGACAAACAGAGAGCCTACTTCGCAGAAATAGACGCATTTGAACTGGCCGAAGAGGAGGTGTCAGACAGTGAATTGGAGTAGAGAGATGCGCTCCCTACTATGACTACTACTACTCATCAGACAACCAACTCTTCTCCTGAACACCACGCACATTGCTAGCATACCACTACCGTATTACATAACAAGAGTAATAGGTGTTTATACTTAATCCCAAAACATTCAGATCCAATCAACAAAAAATCTAAACAAACAAAAACATCTCTCTTCCAAACCACAACAACACGGCTCTCTCTTCTTTTCTAATCTCCCATCAAATAGGAACATATCTCTTAGCCAAATGTTTGCCTGCAACGCTGAGCGCTGCCGCAACCCCACCAATGGCCCCAGCTATAGCAGCAGATCTCGGCCCAGACGCCGCCTTATAAATGGCTCCCGTTCCAAGGCCAGCAGCAACACTAGTCCAAACTCCATCCTTCCCCGTGGCGTAGGAGACCCCACTCTCTAAACCCCCAAATATTAGCCCCAAAACCCCCAACGAGTTGCCGTACCTCCTCCCCACCTGCCCCGACGAGTTGAGCACCCGGTTGAGCCGTAGCTTCAGCGAGTCACCGGGCTCTGCGGCGCGGATCCCGGCCACCGTGCCTTTAGCTCCGCCAAACACGGAGCCCGCGAGGTAGCCACTACCGGAGAAGAAGCTGAGGTTGTAGCCCCAAGAACGGCGGTCAGATAAGCCCTCCTCTTCGAAGAGGATCTCCGGCGAGACGGGGAGATTGTAACTGAGACCGTGGGCTGGGTAGATTCCAGCAATTTCTATGTGCTCGTAGGGGTTGAAGATACGGTGGATCCGACGATCATCGTTGTCCGAGGAGGGATCGGGGTAGGAGTTCGTCGTCATTAGGGATCGGAAGTTTTGGGGTGTGGCTTCGGGGCTTCATTAGGGTATTGATTAGGGTTTAAAGGAAAAGGATTCTTGAGAGGGCGGCAAGAAGCTGTCTCGAGATTGGAAACCTGAATTCGATTTGGACGGAGGATTATTAAGGTGCCTTGATAGATTGACTTGCCTTGTCAATATGGGCCTTTATTCTGGGCTGCATTTGAGTTGAGATATAAACCTGATCCAATGCTGGAAATGAAATTGATTGCAAGTCATTTTTATCTTATATTTCTTTTTGGGAGCCGAAAAAAAAAAAATCAAATCAGAAGATCTTGCATTAAGAGACTTATGTTAAGAGACTTATTGTAGGAATTTTTAGTTTTCAAACTCTACATAATTGTAAAATATTGACCCCATATTATAAACTTTCTAATTTCGCCACTGGTCTTGCGTTACAAGGGGCCGTGAGAAGGTGTATCTACCACCTCAGGTATTTTGTCATGTTCCTCACCAAAGTACGCTCCTAAAGGCCTTTGTGGTTGTTCCTTTCTGGTGGAGAGGAGGCTTTGTATGATGATGGCGCACATCTCCTGCTTCTTTAACTTGCTTTAATTTGTGTTTTTCATACATATATGCTAGACTTATCTTACTCTCAAGAAGTTTTTCGCTGAGAGAAGTTGTTAGTTGTTACTTAAACCTCATATATTTAAAAGAATAATAAAAAATAATAATCAACCCATTCAAAGATGATTGGTTAGTCGGTTCTCAAGCGTGTGTTTATCAACTTATTTTGTTTATTTATTGATTTCGGCGTAGATGTCAAACTCTAGCACGTTATAATTATGGTTTCAAAATTTTATCGGCTTCCAATTTTATGCTAAAGTTGCGCGTAATTAGTTGACATGAAGACGTTGGTTGATTGATCATGGCCAACTTTTGCATAAATAATAGACAAATAAGAAACATGGGTTCAGTCTCTTTACATGTGTTCCTCATCATTTTTTTTATGAGAAATATATATATATATATATATATATATATGCGACGAACTTTATCATCACAGTGTTAAGTCTTGGTCGCTTTTCGGCATTTAAAAATATCAAAAAATAAGCTAACATATCAATTTTCATACAATTTGGGAACTTGTAGGGTTTTCATCTTAATTGGTGAAATTTTGAACCGGTAAAATTTCTATAAATTTTCACCCATTAAGATGAAGACCCTATAAGTTTTCAAATTGTATGAAAATTGATATGCTAGCTTATTTTTCGATGTTCTTTCCATCTATACGGTTGGAAATCTTTCAAACACTTTCAGTGGTCAAATGGGGAACGTAATCTAAATAAATGTTGTTTTCGACCGACTTATATTATCATGAATATATATATATATATATATAGAAGACATTACTCTTATTTCTATGTTTCGTGAAATTTAAAGAAAACACATCTGCTTAACAAATATGAAGAAAAATTATTATTGAAGGTTTAACCAACTAAATTTTTCTAGTGCTTTTGTTGTTCTAGAGAAAAACATGTGATCTAATAATATCTATTAAGTCATGGTTTATACATTTTTTTTGTAAAAAATAATATATTTTTTAGTATCATATATTAGAAAAATTCCATGGGGACAATCAACGTGAACTTTGTTTCCGTCCTGGACTAACATAAAAATAATGTCCATCATATGATTGATTGATTGATTGATTGATTGTGTTGGTTGAATATATTTGGAGTTTTGTGAAGTTAGTCTAAATCCTTCCAAAATCAAAGTAGCTCCTTTTTCTTCCTTGAGTTAAGGAGTTGATGACAATAGTATATATTAAAGAGGAGAAGAATAAGAAATATGTCCTATTGTTATTCTTTTTAATATAGTATTTATCTCCTTTATTTTTTTAAAAACAACTTCGATGCTAAATTAGACTCCCACTATCTTAAAGATCCATTTAATTTTCATGTTAGTTTTGTTGAGAGTTGAGTAGCAAGAAATGATGATAAAGGTATGCTATGGTCTATAGAGAAGGTAATATGTCCTATTTTCTTCATTGTGACAATTTCATCTCATATAGTGGATTATTTTTATTTTATTTTTGATAAAAGCGACAAGCGCCCCTCATGGGAAGGTCAAAGATGTGTACGAGCATAACAGCTCGATCATATGTTAGTTCACACGAGAACATCACCTGCGTGACAGCTCGATCCAACTGTATTAGCCCACAAAAAATATCACCAGCATGATTACCTTACTAGAGTGGGGATTCGATCATGAGTTCTTCCACAAGAGAACCTCACGCTTTAATAAGGGACTCGGATATTAATAGGCTTATATGCTGTTGGTCAAATAGTGAATTTTTGTTTATCAGTCTTATTTGTGGTTGTAACCCTATTGCAGGGGAACAATATAAATTCTAGTGTTTCTGTCGTTTTATGATTGTGCTTGTATTTCCTTATTATAAGAACAACTTACACACTTTTTTGTCTATTATTGTTCTAATTGTTTTAATTTGTTTGTGTTTACACAATAAATCCTTCTTTTTAATATAGTATTTATCTCCTTTATTTTTTTTAAAAAAAAAACAACTTTGATGCTAAATTAGACTCCCACTATCTGAAAGATCCATTTAATAAGTCTATTTCTCTCATTTCATGTTAGTTTTGTTGGAGTTGAGTAGCAAAAAATTATGATAAAAGTATGCTATAGTCGACTGCAGAGAAGGTAATATGTCCTATGTTCTTCATCATGCCAATTTCATCTAGTGGATTTTTGTTTTTCGGCGTTGTTTGTGGATGTAACCCTATATATTGCGAAGGAACAACAATATAAATTCTATTGTTTCTGTCACTTTTTATGATGTTCCTTGTATTTCCTTATAAGAACAGCTTACACACCTTTGTGTTTATTACTCTTTCTAATTGTTTTAGTTTGTTTGTGTTGACACTAATATATAATTGTAACCCGGGAATTTGGATATTTTAATCTTAAAACAGGTACCATAGTCTAGGCAATTTGGAAGGACAAAAAGAAAAGTTGAAATAAGAGATGCAACCCAAAGAGAAAACAAGAGGAGCCCACAACTCCATGATTGGCGTTAGGGTGGAATCTATTGTCTTAATCGTTTGCATAGACTATTTAGCTTGAACAAAATAGAAAATCATTTTATGACAAAACGCACTAATATATCAATGACATCCAAATCTATTGATATCTGGGTCTCTTGTTAAAACATGTGATTTTCTGTGATCAAATCCCTACTCATTTCATGTAACTACACTTAGCAGAAAAAACTTAAGACCCAGTGATCAAATAGAGCCTCACATTTAAAATGAAAAAAAAATATCATATAACTCTGATGGGGAAAAGGGAGGCAACCACTAATAACGTTAAAGAGGAAGCAATACTATGATAGCTGTTTGATTATTTATTATTATTGTTATTATTGTTATTATTATTATTTGCTTCTTTTGCATTTTTCCCTTATTTTTCTTGTAAAACTATATTTTTCATGAATTTATTTTTTACTTGCTATATATATTATATATATAATTTCTTGCCAAAAAAAAGGTATTGCCAGGCCTTAATAAGAGAGTTTGATTGGGTCAAATGGGCCACATGATGCCGACCATGCCAACCAACCTTCTCAAGAAAGTCTCATGCATGCCGTGTTTTATCTTTCTATTTTCTTCTACTCAAATATTAAATGCTAATTCTTATACCTAATCCGTCAATCCATTGGGAAGATCAAATCAGAGGCATGACTACCTCCAACTTTATTAATGATGAAACCACCCTAAAGCTATCTAGCTAATAGTCAATAATACATATTCAACTTCCAAGCATAATCACTTAAACCCACAAGTGATCTTTTAGAGACAAAAAGACATTAATATTCTATACTTAAAGTCAAGTTTAAAATGGTTTACAATTTTTCATCTTTTTGGTATAGTGGATATATGAATCACAAACTCATTATCCAAGATTTAAAATAACTTAGAGAATATTTGAGATAAAAATGATCACATTTTCTTTACGTGTGCATGGATAAGAGATTATCTAGTATCATGGAGACTTTTCTTGTGTGAAATTCCTTTAATAAGTCAGAACCAAATACACCAAGTTCTCTTGGTTGGATGCAACTTCAGTGGCGATGAGGGCAAAGTTGGAGGTGGCAGGAAACTTAGTAAAACGCCGCCTTGAGTTCACAATACACTCACCAAGGCGGACAAATGAGGACGATGAGAGATGGCTCGGCAGTGGTGCCAGGTGGGATAGGAGGAGGCTTGTGAATTGTGATAGCACCAACTCAGGTAGGAGGAAGAACACAAAATGTTGTGTCTATTAATTTCTTTTTATCTTAGCTTTGTAACGAACAACTATTATCATAAATAAAATATGATTTATTTATTTAATTAAAAAAAAAAATCTCTCAAAGACAAAGTTCACATCAACTCAAAGTAAGCAATGGTTTACAACTAAGATGAATAAAGGAATAACACGTATGTTTAATCTCATCATGTTAATTTGGCTTTCATGAACTTGGGAGAGAAGGTTCCTAAAGTTGGGGAGGGGGAATCATACAAAGCTATAAAAGAGTTGGACCAGAGTCCTTGTCTAAGAAAAAGAATGGCAACGCCTGAACTTATTGACTTCCATGATTCTCCTGCTCCACCTCCATTCACACCCCAAATTCCACGCATCCTAAAACCCAATACTTTTCTCCATAAAAAAATGAATATCTTTAAAATATATCTTCTCTTTATAGTGTGTAGTAGTTGGTGGTGAGACATAATTACTAATTAGCTAGCTGGGTTTCTCTTAAGGCTGACAGCTTCAAGAGCTTGCATGCAAAAGAGAATATCAGATCATCTAGGTGTCTATAAATACCCAATGATCATTCCCAATGGCTTGAACCATCCCTAGCCTTTCTTTTCTAAGTGTCATTATACAATGGCCAGCTTTATAACTTGTTCTCTAATTGCCTTCTTCTTGGTTATGATCATCTCCATGGCCTCAGCTCAGTTATCTTCAACTTTCTATGATAGCTCTTGCCCTAAGGCTTTGTCCACCATCCAAACTGCTGTCAATGCTGCTGTGAAGAAGGAGGCTCGCATGGGAGCTTCTCTTCTTCGTCTTCATTTCCATGACTGCTTCGTCAATGCAAGTCTCTTTTTAATTATCTTCTCTCGTTTTACTTTCTTTGTCTATGCGTGTTTTTGCTGTCAACTAAAGTCAACCCTGGTTATGACTGTGATACATGAACAAATGACATGCAAGCATCTTAATTATAAGTCAAAAGTGATCATACAATTGATATAGATATATATAGATCTCATTGCTTGTCATGTACTAACAGGGTTGTGATGGTTCTGTGCTGCTGGATGATACTTCCAACTTCACCGGAGAAAAGACGGCCGGACCGAACCAGAACTCGATAAGAGGGTTCGAGGTTATCGACAACATCAAGACACAGGTTGAGAGTGTTTGCAACCAGACGGTGTCCTGCGCCGACATCCTCGCCGTTGCTGCTCGTGACTCTGTGGTTGCTGTGAGTAATTTCCATACATATATGACTTATTTTCTGTATGAATCATGAAATTACATGATGTCTAACAAGGTGACCATCAAATTCTTTCTGCAAGTTGGGAGGCCCTTCATGGACTGTGCAACTCGGTCGGCGAGACGCCAAAACTGCAAGTCTTAGCACGGCCAACAGCGACATCCCAGCACCTACATTTGATCTCAGTAAACTCATATCGTCCTTCTCTAACAAAGGACTCAGCACCACTGACTTGGTTGCTCTCTCTGGTAGATACACACTATGCTCACATACACCATTAGCTCTTTCTTCTTGTTTAATCATTCAGCAGAGAAAACCCTAACCCTAGCTAGTAATGGAGCAGGTGCACATACAATAGGTCAGGCGAGGTGCACCTCATTTCGCAATCGGATTTACAATGAGACCAACATTGATTCCTCCTTCCAGACATCACTGCAAGGCAATTGCCCGAGCTCGGGCGGCGATAACAACACATCCCCGCTCGACACTTCCACGCCGACGAGCTTTGATAACTCTTACTATAAGAACTTGATTAGCAACAAGGGGCTCCTGCACTCTGATCAGCAGTTGTTCAACAATGGGTCCACTGATTCTCAAGTGAACACATATAGCTCCAATTCCTCCCAATTCAACAGTGATTTCACAAGTGCAATGGTGACAATGGGCAACATAAGTCCTCTGACAGGGAGCAGTGGAGAGATCAGGACCAATTGCAGGAAGATTAACTAATTAATTAGGTTAGGTTGCATGTTGAAGAATGTGATACTATACCTATTGTTTGGTGTTATCTAAATATCAACTTTTAATTGTAATCTTGATGGTTTTGAGAATAATTAAAGGTGTGTGTTCATGCATGCGTGCATAGTCAAACAAAGAGCTAATCAGCTCATGATTCGTTGTCTTTCACTCACTTTCACTTTTTCTCAAAGCATATAAATCATTCATGATAAAATAACCAAAAGGAAATAAATAAATAAATAAAAATTAATTACAACATTCCTTTGTTTCTTCTTTGATATTTCTAGTTGACCACCCTGCAATTCTCACGTATCTCTCCATCAGTGCCAGTGAGGGGACTAATGTTCCCCATCTTGATCATGGATGAACTAAAGTCAGACCAGAAAGCACCAGGGTTCTCACTGTAGTAGCTCACAAGTACATCACAAGCACCACCATCACCCTTGAAGAGCTGCTGATCAGAGTGGAGTAATCCCTTCTTACTCATCAAATCATCGAAATAAGCTGTATCGAAGCTCACCGGAGACATATCTAAGGAGGCTAGGTTGTCATCCTTGCCGGAAAGAGGACACTGGGCCTTAAGGGAGCTTGCGAACTCACCGTCTATAGTTGCCGTTTCGTTATATATTCGTGCACGATATATCAAACAGCGAGCAAAGCCGAGAGTGTGAGCAGCTGATAGAACTACAAGATCTTGTAAGTTTAGGCCGTGTAATTCAAAGTTGGAGAGAAGAGCAGGGAAGTCGAAGAAAGGCGTGGGGAGATTAGCATTGGCCGCATCCATGCTCGCCGTCCTTGAGTCCTTCCGGCCTAGCAGCACTTCATAAGAAGGCCCTCCTAGCTGCCAATCAATGGATAAATTTAGTGTTCGTTAAAACTCTGTTACATTTTAGACACTAGAAATCTCATTTTAATGTGGACTTAAAAGCACTTCATAGGAAGCTCCTCCTAATTGCATAGCAATTGATCAATTTACTATTGAATTCTGTCATATTTTACACATTAGAAATCTCAATAGTTAACGTATGTTTTTACTATGCATGGACTTGAATTATATATGTTAATTCAGTAAGAAATCACAAAGAACATACAGCGACGACGGAGTCTCGAGCAGCAACTGCTAATATATCAGCGCAAGAGACCACATTGCCAAGACACACTTCATTAACAGCAGCCTTTATGGTATCAATAACCTCAAAGCCCCTCACTGAGTTCTTGTTTGGCCCTGCTGTCTTCTCCCCTGTAAATGTCTGAGTGTCATCTAACAAGATTGATGCATCACAACCCTGCAAAGTTAAACATTTTAGAGATTAATAGTACTGCATGCATGCATGCATTCCTTCTAAAATAGCTTGATTTAAGTAGTTTGTTTGATCACATACATCAACAAAGCAGTCATGGAAATGAAGTCTGAGAAGAGATGCACCCATCCTTGGTTCAAGAGCTATAGCAGCATTCACAATGATGTTAATGGTGGGCAGTGCATGTGGACACACTTCATTGTAGAAGTCTGGAGTGAGCTCAGAAGACACAGCGATCATCATGAACATGGAGATGAGGCCTACCAAGTATACAAGAAACTTGAGATAGTTAGCCATTGAGAGAGTCACTCTGGATTCTTGTTGAAAGATTACAGGGGAGGATCATGAGGATATATTGTAACATATCAGGGTATTACCAAACACTAATAGTTTAATGAACCTAATGCAATGAATTAATGAAGAAGATCAGTTCATGTATAGCTGTACTCAAACTTGGTTTCTTATTATATATATCACATATCCTTTTCTCTAGACTTCATAGAAGCACAAGAAACTTCCCATTAATTATTTCTTTTAATTCATGAATGTTAATTATGAGAATGATGAATATAGGGAATTGGTCAATCCTTAACACTCAAGAAAACTTCTGGTGATGGTAGGTAGTGTATCATCAATCTAATGATCATATCCTCAAGAAAGAATAACACAGCTAGCTATAGCCATGCTTTCTTCTTTCAAAGAATCTCTTCCCTCAAATAAAATATGAGCAACTTACTAGGTTAGACATACCCAACTATCTTTGAAAGAAGAAACCACTAAGAAAAAGGGAATTAGGTTTACCCACATCCATTTGATACATTAGACAATTAAGGATCCCACAATTGCCAAACATTCGAAACAGTGATCATGATTCACGTGACACAACTATCAAGCTTCTTCAAACCCATGCACGTACATGCACTGATTAGACTATGACCACACTCTCGGAGCTTTCTAGGGAGGGTGGCATGCAAATTAACAGTTGCCCCACTCCTTGAAAGCAAAACACAACCAATACTGCAAACCTAATCAAGCTGTCATGCAACTTGGTGTCTGAGGACATGCTATACCTCTTTGTTGAGTTAACCATAGCCACACAATCTCTTTATTTTTGATAAAAGTGGATAAACCACATTCTATTTATTTGATAAAAGAAAACGGCAGATACATAAAGAACCTCAGTGGGTTCGGTACATTAGGATGTATTATCCTTCTAAGCTTCCTTGGATATCCTTAAAGCCCTTAGAGCCCTTTCTTTGGAGGGAAGCCCTTCCTTAAAACGGCACACAATCTCTTTATCACTCTTGAACAGTTGAACTCTCTTATAACGCCTCCCCCACCATGCACCATCACCAGTTCAGTTCTTCTCATTGGACATGGGTCAGTGTCTCATCTCCTCTGTTTCATCAGCTCTGTCCTTCCAACAACATCATGCATCTTTAGAATTGTCTGTCTCTGATTCCTATATCTTCAAAATAATATCTTCTGTGGCATTAGACTCGGGGAAAACAAAAGCTTATGATGTATAGTAGAAGTGCTTGGACTTGATCCTTCCTCTCCACTCAGACATCAAATCAGTGATCACTATTCACTTGTATACAGGTCGGGATGGGTCGAGCTTGAATTCAGCTCGAAATTGCCTAGTTCGAGCTCAAATTCAAAATTAGCTGAAATAAGTTTGCTTGAAGTCAATTCGTTTTTAATTTCAAAAGCTCAAACTTGGCACGATAACTTGAAATTAGGAGCTCAAATATAATTTTGAAATCTTGAACTTGGCCCGAATTAGCTAGAAATTAAAAACTTATTAATAAATTAATTTTTTATATTATATATTATATATTAAATATTATATTAAATTTCAAGCTTTCGAGCTGAGCTCGATTTAACTCAAATTCTGAGCCGATCTTGAGCTGCTCACGAACAGCTTGACTGTTGAACAGCCCCAGTGATCACCATGCATGGCTGCGAATCTGGACCCTCCATGAAGAACGGTGCCCACTTTGGCAAGTGGGTGCACGAGTAGCCATACCCATACGTGATGCATGCATCACTAAGCATGCTTGCTGATAAACAAGTTACGTGCGCCCTGTGGAAAAGGGTAGGATCTCATTTAAATGAACATGTTCCGGATGTTGACCGAGGTTGACCACTGAACTTGGTTAACTAACCGGACTGGATCTCTCTGGTGACGTATACTGCATGGCATCAAGAATTTGTCCAACTTAATTAGAACAGGATTCTCTTGTCCATTCATCAGTCATATAATTAATAATTGGGTTGCGATGTTGTGAAACCAAGCATTCACCATTCTTTTTTTATCTCCTTTTTGTCCACTTGCCTTTGGGCTTTCATGGCCGCTCGCTCCCTTTAAGAGTTGATATATATGATGGATGCTTGATAGAGATAGAGATAGAGTTATGGACTCGTGAAAGGAATGTGTACGTCTTAATTTGAGAATCAAATGCAAAGGATATATCAAGTTTTAACACTAGTAGTCTTTAATTTGCTGATATGAAATAATGCTCTCACTTGTTGATGCATATTGCTCTTTCAAGGTTCATGCATGTTTCTATCTGATCATATATATCTTTGTTGATATGACAACAAGCCCAATTGTTCAATGAGTGGTAGAAGTGAGGAATATTATCAGATGCTCTCTTAAGATGAAGGGATGGAGTTGCAGGTCAAAGCCAACAGAGGGTCTTAATTAGGTTCTCATTATTTTTCATGAAAAATAAATTATTTTTTTAGATTTTTGTTTTTTGTTTTTTTTTTTTTTTTGACATAGGCAATAAACCCCTCTACAGAGGGACGTCAAGGGACATGACCTTAAATGATGAGTATCCTTGACCCCTCACCTTGTGCGTACAAATATGAGAACTTGAATCTCGGAGTTTTATGCTTACCAAGTGAATTATTTAAATTGTTCTCTCCATTTATAGAGGGGTGGAAATCAAACCTAAGGGCATGCTCAACCAAGTTAATTAACCAATGCACATAACCAGAGATACGGCCACTAAACCATTAATGGTTTTTTAGTTTTTGGTTTTCTATTTAATTAAGTAAAGCAAGTAGAAGGTTAGACAATAGAGTGGCCCATCTCATATATATAAATATGTCAGAAGTCCCCCACCTGTAAATTTGAAATATAACCCCCACCAAGAAGGGAAAGCATTATTGATGTTTGATTCCATTGGATGCTTTGTTGAGGTCTACTATTTATGATGGTGTCTGAATCACACCCAATCATAGACCTAGTTGTTATCTATATATTAATCCATGTTAACTTAATTAATTATTTGTTTGATCAAAATGTTATTAGGGTATATATATTGAACCAAATTTATAATATCAGAAAGGATATACTTATTAAAAAAATATTAGTACATAATAAAACAAAAAAGGTAACTTGGCCAGTAGCCACAACTCTGCTGCCTATTTAGAGCTTTTCCAAGTGACAAGCTTGCTTCCATAGGGTTAGCCTTCTTCTCCTCTTATTGAGTTCTCTCTCCTTTCTCCTAGCTTCCTAAATGGAGAGCAAAAGCTTCACACAAGATGGTTCTGTGGATCTCCGAGGCCGGCCGGTCCTCGCCTCCGGCACCGGGCGTTGGAGAGCTTGTGCCTTCTTAGTAGGTAAGCTCAAAATCAACTATACTAGTGTTCATGTTCAATTCATTTCCAAAGACTCTTCAGTTATGGTTTCATGTGTGAGATTATATATTGCATGTTTAGGGTATGAAGCATTTGAAAGAATGGCCTTCTATGGAGTTGCCTCAAATCTTGTAGTTTATCTTACAACCCAATTACATGAAGACACTGTATCATCAGTGAGGAGTGTGAACAACTGGTCTGGATCAGTCTGGATCACGCCGATCATCGGCGCCTATGTCGCCGATACATATATCGGCCGGTTCTGGACCTTCACAGTGGCATCTCTCATTTATGTCATGGTATGTATACTGTCACGCAAGCATCTTCGCATCACTATCTAATGGAGGATGGAGTGAGACCACAAAGTGCTAGTTAGCCAAGTGTTCTCCTTTTTCATTGAATTAATGGTTGCGTGGTTTGTTTATGAAGTTTTGGATGCTAGTTTTCCACCATCCATTCAACAAGTTGGTGATGGTGACCTAATTAATCCTTTTTGTCCACACAGGGCATGGTGTTGCTAACAATGGCTGTTTCTCTTGAATCCTTGAGGCCAACCTGCAGTAATGGCATGTGCAACAAAGCATCACATTCTCAGGTAGCCTTCTTCTACTCAGCCCTTTATATAATGGCGGTCGGCGCCGGAGGAACAAAGCCGAACATCTCAACCTTTGGGGCAGATCAGTTTGATGATTTCGACCCGAAAGAGAAGAAGCTCAAGGGCTCATTCTTCAACTGGTGGATGTTCAGCTCTTTCTTGGGTGGTCTAATGGCAACCTTAGGACTGGTTTACATACAAGAGAACTTAGGATGGGGGCTGGGGTATGGAATCCCCACTGCAGGGTTGATGCTCTCATTGGTGATATTCTATATCGGCACACCGAATTACCGGCATAAGGTTAAAAAGACGAAGAGCCCGGCGAAGGAGATGATCCGTGTCTGGTTAACCGCATTCGCTAACCGGAAGCTTGAGCTGCCGGAGAATCCATCAGAGCTTCATGAGCTTGAGCCTCACCATTATGTGGTCACTGGCAAGAGGAGAGTGCATCACACCATGGCCTTCCGGTGCGTTGATCTCTTTTCATAAGTTGACTACTTTGACCAAAGTCAAACAAAAAGTCAAACCTTAATGAACCTTTTATCTTCATATATAGGTTTCTAGACAAAGCAGCAGTGAAACAAGGAGGCACAACAACGACAACAACAACAAGCGCATGCACAGTGACACAAGTAGAAGAAACAAAGCTGTTGATCTCCATGGGCATCATCTGGTTGGCAACCCTAATCCCTAGCACCATCTGGGCTCAAGTGAATACTTTGTTCGTCAAACAAGGCACAACCCTAGACCGCGGCATCGGCCGTGGATTTCACATTCCGGCGGCCTCTCTCGGCAGCTTCATCACCATCTCCATGCTCCTCTCCGTCCCACTCTACGACCGCTACTTCGTCCCCTTCATGCAACGCCGTACCAACAACCCTAGAGGCATCACCCTCCTCCAACGCCTCGGCATCGGCTTCGGCTTCCACATCATCGTCACCATGGTTGCCTACTTCGTCGAACTAAAAAGAATTCATGTCATCAAAGCTCACAACTCTGACGGCCCAAAGGACATTGTCCCAATGAGCATCTTCTGGCTCTTGCCACAGTATGTTCTCTTGGGGGTTGGAGATGTGTTCCATGCCATTGGATTACTAGAGTTCTTTTATGATCAGTCACCAGAGGACATGCAGAGCCTTGGGACAACCTTCTTCACAAGTGGTATTGGAGTTGGGAACTTCCTCAATAGTTTGCTGGTGACTGTAGTGGATAATTTGACAAGGAGAGGAGGTGGGAAGAGTTGGATAGGGAACAACTTGAATGATTCTCACTTGGACTACTACTATGGATTTCTCATGGCAATGTCAGGGGTTAATCTTGCATTGTTTGTGTGGGTTTCTAGAAAGTATGTTTACAAGAAGGAGAGCTTGGAGGTGGATGGTGGGAAGTTGGGCATGAGTGGACACCACATGGAAGGGAGGGCTATTATTCCCATGGATACATCCTCTTTAGGGTTGCAAGTGTGAGGATCCACTTGAAAAGATTAATTAGTTGGTGTGATGAGCTTTATGCATATAGTTGTTGTGTTGTTAATGTAGTTATATATATATATTTATGTGTGGATTATGGGAACAATGCGCAACCATTGATTCCTTGAGATAATGGGATGTGATCTATTATTGTAGGTGAACTTGTTCTAGATGTCCTAATGGAGCACTTATAAATTATATATATATTCTTTAGTATCAGGGGAAATTTACCTATATACCCTCATAAGAATGAGTGTTTATGTAAATACTAAAGATAAAAATTATACAGAAATTTACCTTAAAATTTTAAAATGATAATTTCTCACCTTTCTCATGGACAAAATGACAGACAGAAAGTGACTGAGATGGGAACATAGAGAGGGTCATAATTTGTAACTAGAAAACTATATTATCAATTCTAAGTAAATGTGGTTTATCTATCATATAAAATTAAAAATTAAAATTAAAAAATTAAAAAAGAGGGTCATAACGTAAAATATGAAGTCAATGTTACCAAAGACCAATGTCCGTGGATATATGGAAATATTACAAGAGAAAATGTTGTATCAATGGTAGAATATAATTTTATTTAAATGAAAAAATGACTAAAGTTTGGAGAGGCTTGTCATAGACAGGCCAGTTGAGAGGCAATGAAGCCCCTCCTCAACGTTTGGCTATGTCCAACAACCTGCTGTCAGGGGTGTGGATGATCGCTACGGAGGAAGTACACTTCAAATGCCGGAGAAGAACACCTAGAGGAGATCTAAGATTTGAGGAGGAGGAAAAAACCTACCCAAGATGTTGATTGCCCCCCAACTTGTTATGGACGAAGTCCAAGACCAATATAGGTGGAGGCTCCTAAAAGCATATTTGAGATCTAGCCGAGCTCTGACCGATATGTTGGAAAGCTAAGCAGATTCAAGATCTGGCTGACCGGCTGTGAAAACCAATCCAAAATATGACCGAGATGTGGCCGAGCTCTGGTCGCCCTTATGGGAAGCAAATCCGAGATATGTTTGAGATATGGTCGAGCTGTGGTCGAGCTCCTGGGAAGCAGAGGACCGGGTTAAGGTCGAGCTACTGAGAAGTAGAGGGTCGAGATCCAAGGTGCTGGGAAGTAAAGGGTTGAGCTCTTGGAAAGCAGAGGGTCGAGCTAAGGCCGAGGTGCTAGGAAGCACAGGACAGAGCTGAGGTCGAGCTCTTGAAAAGCAAAGTCGAGGTGGGAACTCCTAAAAAGTAGATAAAAGGGTAGGGCAAGCAAAAAGGGGAAAGTAATAAAGATATAGAAAGCAAGAACAAGAGAGGAAGTTGAATGGGGTATTTGGGAGCAATTTTTATGGGCTTCTTCACTACAAGGATTCCTCTCACACCGCTTCGGTCTCCATCATCAAGAAGATAAGTTTTACTCTTCAGATTGTTGTAAGAGTTTGATTGTTAAAGTTTCAGTGCTCAAGACTTATATCTTCTTAATTTATTTCCTTCATGTATTGGTAAGATTTCAAGTTAGGGCATCAACTTGAGATCTAGAATTCTATGGTGGTGTTTGGTTTAAGGGATATCCGACTTGGGGTTAGGGTTAACTTTTGAAAAGTTTTAATTTTTTTGGAGATAAACATTAAACCAAAGGATTTAATGATAATAAAGCTATATGTTCTTTTTTTAGTGGATTTCTTGTTTGCCGATGCCTCATGGTTTTTCCATTGATTTATGTTTGCAGCTCCATCTCTCCTCTGAGGTCTTAGATCTTGTTATTCCACCCCTAACACAACCATCCAAACTCCGACAAGGTCATTACATGTTTGTGGCAGTTGTTTGCAACTAGGCCCTCACGCCAATGTCTGTAGGAGGGCAGGCACTAGCAGACGTTGTGGTGTGGTTTGCCACTATAGCCCAGCATGTAGAGTAGCTCCGTCGCACACTCCACCACACTAGAACCTCTAAGGAGAAGCCTATGAAACCCCAGAAGAAAAGTGGTATGATAAAGAGGTCACTGGAGCCAATGAACAAGTCGAGATCCTCATTAAGATCCAAGGGAAACCTGAGTTAATGGAGTTAGCCAAAGAGGAGATCTAGTCACACTTCATCTCTTTATCTTTAGACTCCAACATCGTTTGAGCCAAGGAAGAGTTAAGGTGGTTCACCATCGCCACCATCACCAACATCAACCAAGGGATCATGGATTGAGCGCCGATTCTGATCAAGATGGAGTTTCTCTACGGAGAAGTAGGTTAAAGGAGCACTACAACTTTCACTGATGGATGTTTTATAGTTACATGCCGATCAACGAGGATGGCTTGCAAATTAGGAATGACTAGTGTGCTCTCTGTCAAGCGCTTCTCTCTCACATTTGAACCTTAGTTACTAGATAATTTGGGGCATTGAAAAGCTAGAAGGAGAACGACACAAGGTCGTTGCTGGCATCATGGCACAACCCACGTCATTAGGCCCATTAGTGGTTTAGTTTACATGGATGAGAATGGTGGACCGTTCGCTGATGACATGCAATGCAGTGGTAAAAGATATGACAGTAACTTACATACGCTATTATATATGTGCAATACATGCATAAGATCATCATCGATATGAAAAAGGGAGTCGGAGGAGCTCCCTTGGAGTTGGAGGAGCAACAATAGCTCAGTGACTCCGGTGATCACAAGAAGGCCCCAGTTCACGAAGGAGGAGAAGGCAATGTAAGAAGCTCGTAGGGATCTAAGGGTCCAAGATACCACACTGCCACTGGTGTACCTATCATGGAGAACCAATATGAGGGAGAGTTGTCAAGGGACCGGCTCACCACCCAAACCACCCATAGGTCTATGTCAAACATGCAGTGTCTAGCTGGTACGACATGGACTTGGCACGTGTCCTAGCAGACATAGTCCGCCTTCTTATTGTGTTGGCCTAGTACGACTCTTGAAAATTTTGGCGTAGACCCACTAAATTTTTAAAAAATTAAATTAAAATTTTTTTCATAAATCCTCCAAAACTCCTCATGATGGGCCCTTGAAAAATTGGATCAACCATGCCAAAAGGCAAACACAGAGGTTAATGGGAGGGCGCCAAATAAAAAAACTACTAGTGGGATCACCGATGCAATTAAGACAAATAAAGGGGAGTTTGGTCATTAATACTGGCATGGGCTAGAGAGCGGGAAGTTGGCCCAATTAGGCACGATAGCCCACTAGAACTTCACATAAGCCCAAAAACTAAGGAAAATGGGCCATTTTATCCACAAAGCCCACTAAGGGTTGGAGAATCATGCCCAACTCCCATCTCACCTCATCTTACAACCACCCATACGAACCTGGTTCAAACCCAAAACTAGGCCCTTTTGGGGCCCCAAAAAAAACAATCAATCACAGATTCTGGCCTGAAAAATGGAGTTAATTTTGACTTAACCAGGAGGGTAACTTTCGGGAAGCTTATAGACCGCATCGACTTTGAAACTCATTTGACTAAACGGCCCAAGCTTGTGGTGATGAAATCCATCATGGAAAGGAGCCTGACCTTTACAATAAAAGAATCTTTACGACACTGTGACACCGATGACTTTGAGGATGCATACAACTAATGCAACATGACTAATGTTGACATAGTGCACGAGACCCACCTTCATACCAGACGTTAGCTTGATAACACCCTTATATGTAATCACTTATATATGTACCGAACACCTTATGTGTCTCTCTTAACTCTGTTTTAATTAATACGTTTATCCATTTTTTTCCCATATATATATATATATATATATATATATATATATGTACACATATAGCTAATTAATATAAATGATTAGGTTAGTAAGCCCTCTTGTTTGTTCAAGGTGTTTTAAAATAATCTATTTATATTAATCAACTTCATTTAAATAATTTAATTTGATATATATAATTGATGTATATTTTTTAACCTAATATTTCAATTGGATGGAAATATTTTTTAAAAAAAATTGATTTTTTTTTCTTATGCGTCATACATATATATATTTTTTTAAAAAAAATATGTTGGGAAACTAAATGTTTAACATTATCTTATTCAATAGTTTGAAATAATTTGCCAGCTTGAATACGTTTAGGGGGCGTTTGGTTGGGAGTAATGTTTTCACATTCCCAAGAATGAGGCGGTAATGTGAAAACATTACCACGTTTGGCAAAGGTGGTAGTGGGAATAAGTTGGTAATCGCATTCTGCATTTCACACACACAGCATTGGTTGGTAATATGGATTACCACCAAAATAGGTGTCTATCCACATTACCAAGTTGATAGTAATGTGGATCCCCATTTTGCCCTCCATCCTTTTATCCTATTATTATTATTATTATTATTATTATTATTATTTATTATTATTTATTATTATTATTATTTATTACTATTATAATAATAATAATAATAATAATAATAATAATAATAATAATAATAATAATTACTATTATTATTATTATTATTTGATATTTGATCAAAATTTTAGATGCAAGTTTATTTCAGAAAAATATGTCATAATTAATTTTTGGTATTAAAATTTAATTAAGTTTAATTAAAATTTTATTTTAATTTAAATTTAAATTTACTCAAAATTTTATATAGAAAGGGTATTTTGGGAAATTTGGAGCATTCTTAAGTTGATTCACTGGCCAACCGGCATGTAGTGCATATCCATTCTGCTGATATTAAGGGCGTATTACATTCACAGTAGTACGTATCACCATATCACCGAGCCAAAGCACTTAGATTAATTGTTATAAGTAGATGTAGATTGATTATATCCTAAGTCATGACTATAGTAGCTACTACGCTCGCCAATATTGGACACATGTAACAATTGTTGGCATGGACTTTTAGTATCCCCATATAATTATAAAAAATCAATAAAGATATAAAAGGTAGTTGGAGACTTATTATTTATTTATATATTTATTTTCCTCGCATGAAATTGATGAAACAATCCAAATGTGAAGTCAGAGACAACACACATTAATGCATGGGTAGGTCACCGGCCTAAGAGAACATCAACCTCAAAATAGTTCAAAAGATTGTCACCATAAAACAACTGAAGTTTTCATTTGAAACGAATCCCAAGTGTAGGTTAAAGAGGAAGCCTTCCTTCCCTTTAATCTAGAAGATATTACAAAGTTGACATCTTCTTTCTCTTTTTTAAAGTTTCATATGAAAAACATTTATATATATTGGAGAAGATACTTAAAACTTAAATATCAAGGAAAGTAATATTAGTGGAGCTGGTTTTGACTGACTAGTATTCAGAGAAAAGTACAGCTATCTAGCACTTAGCAGTCTATCTATGACCAAATCTTAAAGTTCCACTTTTATTGGTTTACTTAAGAACAGGTCACAAGATTAAAACAAGGTGTTATAATGTTACTTTCAAGGAAGACATGATGTAACTCTTGATTAGAAACCTAATGAATATATCCATGCAATCAACATAAATATTTATAACTAACCTGCATATTGACACTTAATTCCACGTTCCCATTATTATTCAAAGTGAAGCAGTGTGCAAGGCCATGTAAAAATCTCTTTCAAAGTAGAGAAAAAGAAGCCCACTTCCATCAAATTCAAAACCAAACCCCTGCATGATTTCCACCTCTACATTTAAGATAAGGAAGCAATCTTGTCAAAGTTATTGGTGTGAATACCACTTTCTTTTGTGATTCCCGGCAGACAAGTCTCCCTAAATTAGGTTTTGATTGGTGCCATGAAGGTGTTTTCATGTCTATATATAGTGCTCAGAGATGTATGTCATGACATCAAACCAATCACAAGCCAATCAACCTGTGATCTCTAACTATGGCTGAGTACTCCTCCTTGACCTTTGCCACTCTTTCCCTTGCTTACCTTCTTTTACTTGGGAGCTCTTCTGCTCAGCTCTCCACCAACTTCTACTCTTCTTCATGTCCTAAGCTCTTATCCACTGTGAAACCAGTTGTTCAGTCAGCCATTAACAATGAGAAAAGGATTGGAGCTTCCATTCTTCGCCTCTTCTTCCATGACTGCTTCACTAACGTATGAGATACATATATATACATAGTTGCACGTTTAACTTCATCTTAGCTTTATTTGGTTTACTAACTTACACCGTATATCTTGCATGTTTTAGGGTTGTGATGCTTCGTTGCTCTTAGATGATACTTCAAGCTTCACTGGAGAGAAGGGATCCAATGCTAACAAAAACTCGGCTCGAGGATTTGAAGTCATCGACAAGATAAAGACTGCAGTAGAGAATGCATGCCCCGGCGTTGTATCATGCGCTGACATCCTAACTATCGCAGCCAGAGACTCGGTTGTGATCGTAAGTATATATATTATACATTCAACGTTTAATTTCCTCGATTCAATATAAATGTTATAATATTTTTTTTAATAAATGTGGACAAACCACTGGAAGCATACCACAGACATGATTTGAACCTCAATCTCTCTTTGTGAGATGGAATGGACTAGTCAACTAGTGAAAGTTATATGAATGTCATAATTAATTATGCATATGATTTCTCATGCAGCTCGGAGGACCTAACTGGAATGTGAAATTAGGCAGGAGGGATGCAAGAACTGCAAGCATCTCTGTTGCTAATAACAACATACCTGCCCCTACTTCCAGTCTCAGCCAACTCATGTCCAAGTTCTCAGCTCAAGGCCTCTCCTCAAAGGAAATGGTTGCACTTGCAGGTATTTTTTATATAAATATGAACAAGTGATCACTTTACCATTCCATCCCTCAAACTCTGCCTGTTAGAGGGAGTGTGGTAGCTATCCACATAAACATCCTTTTCTAAGGTATGAATCAGGTTTTTATCAACTATGTACTATGTAGGTGCACACACTATTGGACAAGCCAGATGTACATCTTTCAGAGGCCACATATACAATGACACAGACATTGATAGCTCCTTTGCAAAGACTAGGCAGGGAAGCTGCCCTAAAGCCTCTGGCTCAGGAGATAACAACTTGGCTCCATTGGACCTTCAAACTCCCACCACCTTTGATAACAACTACTTCAAGAACCTCGTCAACAAGAAGGGCCTCCTTCACTCAGACCAGCAACTATTCGACGGTGGATCGACCGACTCTCAAGTGAGAAGTTATAGCAACAACCCTAGCACCTTCTTCTCTGACTTTGCGGCGGCCATGATCAAGATGGGAGACATCAGTCCTCTCACTGGTTCCAGTGGAGAGATCAGGAAGAACTGCAGGAAGACTAACTAAGCAGCAGGAATTAAGGATGAGGGTTTGAGTGATTAGTTTGATTATTCTCTATATAATATTGTTACTTTTATGGTTTAAGTCTTGGTTTAGTCTTGATTAATGTTGAGTCATTGGAGTCTTCTGAGCATTATATAAGTGATGCTCTTATGGTAATGCTATAGTTTTATTTAAGTACTTTTCATCTTCTTTAATTCACTTCACTGTTATGGCCACAAGTTAGTCCTATTGGTGGAGTAGTGGTGTGCATATAAGTGTTGACCAATCCTTCCCTAATAAGCTGGTTTTCTAGGGAAGTTAGGGTTGGCACTTGTGTGAGGGCTGGGCCCGGTGGTCCGGTCCATTACATTGGTGCTTTTATTGAGAGTTGGGCTGGCTGACTGCGCATTGGTAATAAAGTCTACTGATATGGATTATTGCCAACCCTTTCCCAACGCGAAGCCAACCAACCCCCACATAAGTGCCGGCCTTAACTTCCCCAGAAACCGACTTATTAGAGAAGGGTTGGCTAACACTTATATGTACATGAACCTCATTTGAGTGGCCGATGTGGGACTAAATCATATCATTCATTCACTCGGACTTGTAGAACAGGTGGTAGTGTGGCACCTACTTGTGATCTTCAGAAAGGAACAGGTTACCTAATGAAAAGTCTAATTAAAAATTAATTGAATCTGATTAAGAGTCTGAAAGTGAGACACTGAGTTGGCACATGCAATGATGGAATGAAGCAGAGCATGCTCTGAATGATGTTGTGGAAGTTGTTGGCTTGTGTTGATCATCAAGATCTAATATTTGGATCCAGTCCCTCTGCTGTTTGATCAGAGCTGGTTTAAAGGAAAAGGACATGGTTGTGATGAGCATGGGCTAAGACAAGGACATTTCATTGAAAGCTGGTTAATTTTACATGCATGCTAGAGTCCTGTCACTACTTCTCCATGTCTTGTTCTTTCTAAAAAGCCCCACATGAGAATTATTCTCTCATGTAATTAGATTAGATTGAATTTCTGAAGATATGTGGATTCCAGTAACTCAAGCTGATCGAGAGGTGTCCACCGACAATAAGAATTTGTGGTAAAGGCAGGCATAATACAACAAAATATATAAAGTCAGTGACTAGAGAACAATGGCCAAATGTAGGGAAGGTTGGGCTAATGGCCTCTTCTTTCTTTGTTGGGGAACAAGTCATACTAAGATGACCCCAGTCTGGTTCTAATTCCATTGAAATGCTGCTTGGAGGAGCTCAATTTCTTTGTTTATGTGTGTGTTTGGACAAAAGTTGTTTATGATTTGAAAGCTAGCTATCTTCACAAACTCTGTGACATATATTCTTTCAAAACATATATAGTTTCTTGTTGTACTTTCTTGAGAATTATATCATACAAGCACAGTGATCATATTGTTTCTTTCTTTCTTTCTTTTGTTTTTTTGATAAATATGGAGTTGGTAATAAAGTCTACCGACATGGATTATTGCCAACCATGTATATAAAGAATGGTGGTCCTTGGTTTCTCACATATTACTACAGCAAATTAAATACACAGAAAGGAAGCTGCAACCATCTTTCCTCTCTTGATATTATAATACAGAAACCACACCAACCTCACACTATAATAATCTCGATTGAAGCAAAGATATGAAATTGAGATCACCCAAATCACATCAATTAGTTATCAAACATTGACCAAGCTGATCATCTGCTACTTTGATAACTAACTACTTACAATTAATATCATCAGTAATATCACTTCAATGAAACCAAACACTAGTAAGCCACGTTATTAATTTGGTAGACAACCCCACAAGTGTGAAACAAGAGAACTCTAGGCTGTAGTACCTTGGTTGGATCCATGTCCGACCATAGACAACAAGGCATTCTTCATGAGAACCATTGAGTAGCATCCTCCGAACAGGCCGGAACCTGGTGAGCTGTGGAAAGAGTCTTCTTCGTCATCGGTGGAGGAACGACGGCTCCGGTCATGAGATCGAGAAGGAGAGAAAGAAGAAGAAGATGATGAGACTGAGGATGATGAAAAGGATGATGGAGGGGAAGGTGGTGCATGGGACTTTCTTAAGGATAGTCTAGGGAGTATGGAGCTTATGAGAGTGTTTTGTTTGGAGTGCTTCTTGGAGTGCTTCTTGTTGTGAAGATTGGAATGATAGGAGGGTGGAGGAGTGAGTGGAGGGAGTGTGGGAGTGTGGATGGAGTGTTTAGGGGTCCCTGGCTGGGACTCCCATAGGAAGGGAACTGCACCAGAGGCAACACCATAGTAAACCCTAAAGGAAGGGTTGGCTAAGGAGGTGTCCTTGGACAGGAGCTTGTTGAAGAACTTGGTGTCTTGAATGATTTGAAGGGGCTCTTGTGGAGGATCTGAGGAGCTGGAGATCATCTTCTTGGTTGAGAGCTCTGAGGAGTTGTGGGATCAAACTGGTCAAGGTTAAGGGTATGTAGCATTTGTGAGGGTGAGGGGAATATATAATATAACTTAAGAGGGGGGTTGGGGTTCCCACATGCAGCCATACATGTTAAACAATGATTAAAAAAAGAGGGAGAAGTTGAGTTTCTATTTTGAGATGTGATTAAAATAAAGTCTACATCTACACAAAGAAAAGAAAAGATTTACATCATGAAGAGTTGAACAATGATTCAAGTTTTAAAGCTTAAAAGTTTAAAAGATAGGGTTTATTGGTACTTGGGTTCCTTGTTAAGATGGGGATTCTAATCCAAGATCGAATTCCTGATGAGGGTCAGGTGTGATGCTATTCCCCTATGGAATAATACCAACGACCCAAGAGTGATCTATTGGTATTTGGGTCTCTTATTAAGATTGGGATTTTTTGTAAAGATTATACAATAATGTTTCTTTATGGACTAATCCGGGATCGAGCGGCCACGTCTGCACATATCCTTAACTTATTTTCGGGGGGCACTTGTTGCCTTTATCAAAAATAAATAAATAAATAAATAAATAAAACATATGTGGTAATAGTTATTGAATTCATTAGAGAAATACTTGTATTGCACTCAAGATCATTATGGTATAATCTTTATCTCAACAAAAACAATCTTTTAGTGCTATGCAAGTCAGATAAAGATGTGTTGTAGTACTCATTAATGCTTTGTTTGTATGGATGAGACTACCAAAAACCCACCAACATCCAACTTTGCTTCTAGTTGTTAATTGCTTAGGGAGTTCACAAATTGTCACTTTGATAGGATTGATAAAAATGACAGAATTACAAGTTATTGCATGAAGGATGAAGTTGATTTTTTGATCCAATCTCTATTTATGGGACTTTCACCATTTCTAGGAAGATGGAGGCTTTTGATGCATCTAACCTTTTCTTACAAAATTGGGGAATAAATTCAAGAGATATATATATGCATACTATATTATAAGGAGAAGTGGGAAATTACCAACTTTATTCTCATTTGTTATAAAGAAAACACTTTAATGAACAAGTATAGGTGGTGTGAAATTATAAAGTATTAGAGCATCTTATAATGGATTATTTGATTACCTTGCTTTACATTGAAAATTACACCCTATCTATTTGTTTCTTTTTTCTTTTTCTTTTTCTTTTTACAAATACTACAAGAGTCATAAATACTGGTAGTTCACAGGTGACACCAATCACATCCCAAAAAAGTTATAATTTATTAAAAAAATATATATATATGATAGATTTTTAGGTAATAGTTCTAATAGTTCAGTGTCACTTGATTAAATAAATATGGTTATCGATACTTAGTCGATCTTTATTCCTGGTTGGTGTTTTTACCTAGTTATGAAAGTACACCAGTTAATTAAATTTTTATTAGTCATGATCATATAACTATTAACTAATAAAATGTTTTTTTATAGATTATTTAATATTATCAAATAATTAATGTCATTTGTATTGATTGATTTTGTTAGGTGCGAATAATGATACCAATCACAATGTCTCAAACTTTATTTAAGATATATCTCTCATCCCATTTTAAAAACTAACCTCATAGTAAAGGCACTGCAAAAATTTGGGGCTATATATTGCGATTAATACTAATGACATATTAAAAAATATATTCTAATTTTTTAAAGCCAGCGGTGGATAGGTATATCCATCACTAAATTTAAGTGAAATGATTTTTTTTTTTAGGTCCTCCCTGAAAGTCAAACTCTTTGCTTTACTAGCGTTCGAAAACAAGCTTTCCACGCTACAGAACATGACAAAGAGAAACTGGACGAAGGACAGGACACAATACTACCTCTGCAACCACGAAGAGGAAACCGCTGAACACCTCCTTCTCCGATGCCCATATTCAGCGGAGATTTGACTACACTATAGACGAATCCTAGGAAATGGGACCAACCCCTCAAGAATACAAGATCTTTGGGGCCCCTCCCAAATCTCTAAACAATTGGGAAAAGACCTTCGGAAGGGTTGGAACTTGCTCGTGTTGGCTGTGACTTGGAGCTTTTGGACTGAAAAAAATAGGAGATGTTTCACAGATAAACACCGTGTTTACCAGAAATTGATTTGTCAAGCCGACTTTCTTTTTTCTCTCATGGTTCGACAACGCACATGCCACCAGATAAATGCAGCTACGACCAATGCACAACCGCATCCTGCATAACCTGACCCTCGCAAGGGAAGACCGAGATCTCCAGCCCCACTTTTGGAGTCGATGGCTTGATTGTACCGACCAGATCCATCCAAGGATCATTGTAACAACCTAATCCTATCTAATTAATAAACGAAAGTGGTTTAAAAAAAAAGTGAAATGTGAGTTAACCCATTTATAGCAGTAGATCCAAACTTCCGTTGCTATATGTTAGTGGCTAGTTAGCAGCCTATAGCGACGGATATAACAAATTTGAGTCAAATGCACTTACAGGGGATCTAAATGTGTGTATATTATGTATCTATAATTAAATTAATATAGTCAAAACATGATAAAACTGCATACAATAGACTTAAGTGGTTTAATCCTTCCCCAAACCCCGCGTATAATGAGAGTTTTGTAGTACCAGGTTACCCTTTTACCCAAGGCGCCTTTTTATATGAAATATAAAAACCAACTATTTTTTTAAGTTATGATTCACTTATTCCAATTAAAGGGAGACTATTTTGATGGATATGAAGGCGATCTTAGTCCAAATGAGAAGAACACCATTGCGAAATAATTTTATTTTCATTCCAGTTATGATATAATCACAATTTTGTCTTAATACTGTGGACTTATCTATTAATATTTCATAATACAAACTGCTTTGAGTTTTGTTAGTAGTTAATTTTTTTATGTAATTAAAACTTTTTTCCATGAGATCCCTATCATATTCTAAAAACTAGACAATTGTTGAATTTTGTAAATTCTTATAATATATATATATATATATATATATATATATATATATATATATATATATTGTTTTATTTTATTTTATATTATTTTATAAAAATAAATAAATCACATTCATTTATGATACATCCCAAATCTCATAGACCACATGGCAGAAATCTTGTGTGACCCACAAAGACAACATGAATTCTAGAGAGAGTCGCCATACCACCCTATGTCAAGGTAGGATCATAATCACTTCAGAGACAAAAGGGTTGTCCACACACCCTCTCTCATGATGGCAGACAAGACCCTCCAAAAAGTGATGAGACGTAGCCCTAATCCCAAGAAGCTTCAATAGCACAAAAGAAGAAGACATCAAACAGTGGAGGGTAAGCTCACTTGAGACCAAGAACTTTTTTCTACTCTCCTCCACCCATCTTCCCAGCAATCTCCCTGTTAACTTGACCATCAAAGTGAGATTTGGGTTTCCAGGCCCTCCCTCTTATGATAGTCATTCTCTTATCCCCTATTTAGGTGATTTCCTCAACGAGACACCTTCGACATTCACTTCAATCGTAGAAGACTTTATCAAATGACCTGAACCAGAGTCTACCTCAAGCTTCATTGGTTTTTCGGCTAACAATTTATATAAACAATAACACAGATACATAGAATGGGGTACATTGCATATCCTTTTCACAATCTTTGATAGAGGGCCATCATGGCTCCTTGAATACATTGGACTACACAGATGCGTCATCTTTGATGTCCTTCATGGCTCGATAGTGTGTGGTTGATCCTCGAGAGTGAAAGCCAAGCTATTTTTTATAATAAACTCTATTATTAGTGGCTTGAGCCTTGAATAGCATGAGTTGCATCAAAAAAAAGAAAAATAAGAAAAATTAAATATTTATTATTAATTAATTTGCACATATTTCATCTGATTGTTTAAGTTAATAATAATTAATTAATCCACACTGAAAAATTAAATTTTGAAAACAGTGAACACAGTAGTAATGAGTAATGAGTAATGAATGAATGGTGGCAGGGCATTCCCCGTTGACCCGGCGCTGAATCACTGGGAGCACGTGCGGCACGCCTCGTGGCATGTGTGAATGGGCATCTCCTTCTCCCCATTCCATTCCCTTCCCCATCTCCCTCCCATGCAAACTCACAAACAAAGTAGTTCAGAGATCTAGGCCACCAAACCATTATTAATACCTTCAAAGCTTCTCAAAATATAATATATATATATATAATATATAGCACTGTATGTTAGATAGATGTTACCATCTCTTTAATTCTATTTCATCACAATCAAATGCATCTATCTATCAATCTATATCTCTTCAAGATGATTGATTGAAAAGCCTTAATGGGTTGTAAAAGGAGGCAACTCCACTGTTTCAGAACACTTGCTTCATTTGGCACAGAGGGAGACTTGATGTTCTTCTTGGCAATTGGGTAAAAGTCATTCTTAATTGGCTCTGTACTTTGTAGATTAGTTTAATGGCTTATGGTTTACAAGTCTATATATATAGCAATCTTATACTATATGGAGGTCTTGTCTCTTGAGTAGCTACTAGTTAGGTATCTAAATTTTAGTGACTCAGCAAGAAGGCAACAAGTTTTCAACTATATGTCTAGGCATAATTTTCAAGTGGGTTTGGGATTAGCATTGAGGTGAAGGGCTCCTAATTTTGAGTTGATTGATCCAATCCCATCAATGAAGGCCACTGACAAATCCTAAACATTAACTAAATTCTATCCCCTCCGGTTTCTCTGAAGTATGGTTTTAACCTCTTCTTCATAGCTGCCTATGAGGAATTTCTGGAGGGGGTTCATGAACAACTTCAACCCTCTCCCTGTAATGTTGACGACGCATAGAATCATCATCCGGCCACTGATTGTTTTTAATTGTTAGTCTAGTAATGCCTGTTGGATCTCACGTTGAAAACTTTTGAATTCAATGTAATCAGGTTTTCCTCATGGTCACCTCCGCCAAAGATGCCTCTTTCGCTCCATACATTCGACATCTGATCACAATTAAATCCTATCTAGCGAAAGCACATAGAAGTCGTTCGAATATAGAAAAGCATATGGAATAATATGTTTATTTCAATTCAGTCATCTCCACAATTCCAATTCACTAGATGTCGGCTTACCGCCTCCCAGAATGGGTGATCCAAAAAAATTGACAACATTAGAAAGGAATTCTTATGGAAGGGAGTAGACAAAGTAACACGGTCGTATAACCTTGTCAAATGGGAGAGATTAGCAGGCCCAAAGCAAACGGAGGTTGGGGAATCCTGAACCTCCGAACCTTTAATGGGGCCCTGTTGGGGAAGTGGTGGTGGAGGATCCTCACAGGTAGCGCAAGAATTTGCCAAAAGATCTTCCAAGAGGCCTATTCCAGAAGAGGATATATCGATCCACACAAGCCAACACCAGGGCGGGCGTCCCCCTTTTGGAAAGGTATTTGCCGGGAAGCCCCGCCAACATTAGCAAACATGCGGGTCAAACCAAGGATGGGTGATTCCACAAACCTCTGGAGGGATAATTGGTGGGAGGGAAACGCGTTTTACAACATCTATCCGAGACTACAAGAATTGTCTATTAAGCAGCACCTAACCATCCAGGAAGCAAGGACCAAAATACAAAGGAGCATATCCATCCTAAAGCCGGGACCTCTTAGCGCCAAAGAACAAGAAAGGTTCGAGATGATAAAGCAGGCAATCCTGAATAATAGCCCATCCTCACTCGTGCCTGATGAGCGAGAGTGGAAACTCACACCAAATAGACAATTCACGGTGAAATCATTATACCAGTTCAGAACTGATGGTGGTCTTCAAAGTGATCTAAGTAACAGGTTTTGGAAACAACCATGCCCCCTCAAGGTGAAACTATTTGCATGGCTGGCAAAGGAAGACCGGATCCTCACCTTAGACAACTTACACAAGCGAAACTGGAGAGGGGAACGCACAAAATGCTACCTATGCGAAACAGATGAAGAATCAGTGACACACTTATTGATATCATGCCCCTTCGTAATGCAAATATGGAGTCACTTTAGGAACCTGTTCGGTCTACAAACAAGCGGAATCGACATACATGCACTATGGGGATCTAGGGCTGCCTCTTATAGGGTAGACAATACCCTACGGGGAGGATGGGATCTTGTCATCATGGCAATCATCTGGAGCATTTGGAGTGAAAGGAATAGACGATGCTTCCAAGACAAACGTCGCGTTTGTTTAAGAATTATTCGTGATATCTCTTTCCTCACAATTTCTTGGTTGAATCACACTCTTCTTGCCAAGCTAAAAATTTGGAAAGCGGGGAACTGCAGTGAAGCGCACCTTGAATTCACCACTAACACGCGCCTTGGCCGTGAGCGGTGATGCGTTCGAGGATGACCCATCACCACCACCCCAGGGCATGACATGAGAGGCAAGGAGGATAGAGGGCATCTCAGGCAGTAGGGAATGCAATGAACGATGTATTTTTATTTCTCACTGCATGGGCTATGCAACGAACTCCTTTAAGTTAATTAATAAATAAATTATGATTTATCCACTTCATAAAAAAAATAATAATATGTTTATTTCATCAGAAGCAGACGCACATGATAATAAAGCCTTTATATAGTTGTCACAAACCTTAATTCAACTTGAAAATAAGAAATCACAGAAAAATCCTTAAAAACAGGAAATTGTAAAATTAAGATACTAAATAACTGAATTTTTAGAAAAAATTTTCAAAAACAGAAAATTATAACATTTTAATTTTTTTTTCTTCTTATGATGGTCCAACCTACCGATAAAACTATTTTGCAACCCGTTCTACATCATCTTGACTCTTGACTATTAGTTTGGTATCTAAATTTTAGTTTCTCATTGACTAATGATAATGAGAGCAAGAAGGCAACAAGTTTTCAACCATATGTTTAGCCATAATTTTCAATTGGGTTTGGGATTATCATTGAGGTGAAGGGGTCCTAATTATGAGTTGATTGATCCAATCCCATCAATGACGGCCATTGACAAATCCCAAACATTAACTAAATTCCATCCTGATGAATCAAGCACCCCATGTAATGGTTTGAAGGACAATTTTCTTTTTTTTCAAATAAAAAAAACACACAAAGGGTGACATTCTAAATAAATTATTCATAAAAAGCATGAATGATGTTTGAATTTTTCAATAGATTATCATAACATGGATTTTCATCTTTGGTGGCATGAAAAGTATTAGTATTTGCTTCCGTTTGCATAGAGATTATTACCATATAATAACATGACACCTTGTGGTTGATGTAATTAGGTGCATATCATGCCTTTTATACAAAGGTTTTGACTTAATTTACATAAGTAATTATCTATTTCATTTGCGGTGCTAAATTTTATGCCATTTTTTGTATTATTATTATTACTATTACTACTACTACGACGATAGTTGGGTGTTTAAATATAATGTAGTTTATATAAACACGAGTCTAGTATTAGTGATGTGTTTCGGCCCCGTACGAGATTGGTTCATGTTTAGCAATGTGCGAGCCAGGCCGGACCAGCTAAGTTGTGCCCGGACCGTGTCGGGGCATGCAGGTCCATCGGCCTACATATTTACAAAAGATATTTAAAAATTATTTAAAATTATCTATAAAATATAAAATAGAAAATATATTTAGAAATTATAAAAATATTTAAAAAATATCGTGTCGTCCCACTCTTCCCGATCCGGCCCACACCAACACAAGAGAGGTTGGTCGTATCAGCATGGCCCAGTTACTATAGCAATTAGGACGTGCCGAAACTTATATAGTATTAATCTTTCTTTTTTTTTTTGCTATTCGATCACTTTTATTTTTCTGCATCCCCAAACAATTCACTTGGGAGTATAAAATAACTCATGAGAGATTGAACAATGCATCACCATTGATCTCCATCATTTATTAATCATATATATAGATTAACATATGATGAATTTGGATAAATTCACTTGTATGGGCTTTAGTTTGATGGGCCTGGCCCATGTTTGTCAAAGTGAGTCCAATTTCAACGGCTACACTCGCGAGGGTATTTCGGACAAATCAACTCATCATCCAGCACAACGGTTCTTTCCGCCTCGTAACTCGTGCAAAGCTACAAGCCAACGGGCGGCTTGTGAACCCAATCTCACCGTTGATTCGTTGTAATTCCTGATCTTTATGTAGAATGAACGGATGATATGTATTACTAGCATAAAAGAAATCAAATATTTACGCCTTCTATTTACTTTCCCTCTTCCCTCATCGCTCACACTTCCCACTCCTCCTCTCCACTTCACTTCCCGAGCTCGCCAAACCCTAGCCAAATCCGCCGCCATTGTCGACGAATTCGGGGAAAGCACAGCATATGGAGGCAATGGAGGTAGCGCTAGGCCCCTCGGTGGGTGCCGTCGTCCCGGGGAAGGACCCCGGTTGGGCCTCGGGCCGGGTGGAGATTGACACCTCGGCGCCGTTCGAGTCGGTGAAAGAGGCTGTGGATCGATTCGGCGGCAGTGCCCTCTGGAAGTCGCAGCTCAAGAATCTCTTCTCTCCTGAGGTATTTGTTTCTAATCGGTGCTGTTTCCTCTCTAATGAGGGTTCCTCTTTCTTCTTCTTCTTTTTTTTTCTCTATATTTTGAATTTATATGTTGTTATTATGATGATTTTCCGCATGGATTGCAGTTTCTTAAATATGGTTTCTTGAGATTTTAGGTTAATTTGATGAACTCTCTCCCCCAAAAAATGGCATTTATTAGTTATATTTGATTTGTTGTTGTCATTGCTTTTGTCACTAAGTATTCATCTTTAGGGCAAACAAGAACACTTAACTTCTGTGGTGATGCTTGATTGAAAGAAGTTTTCTGAAATAATTTATCTTTTGATTAGAAACATGATCTCTTTGAAGAGGTTGATGCCATGAAAGTGGAAGAAGAGACTGTACAAATTGAAAAGGATCTTATTATGAAGGAAAAAGAGACTCTTGATGTTTTGAAAGAGCTTGAAGTGACAAAAAAGATTGTTGATGAACTCAAGCTGAAATTACAGAAAGAAGTATCGGAAGTGAGCAAAGGCCAGGAGTTGGATTCAGATGGTAAAAAGATGCAACCTGTTTCGGAATCGGAGGAACATTCTTGTAAAGTTACTGATAAGCTGTTGGATGTGGTAGGGCTGAATGTAGGTGTTGCTAAGCAATCACCGAGCTCCATCTTAATGGAATTGAAGCTAGCAAAGGTGAGCTTGAGCAAGACTAACAGTGATCTGGCTGGGATTCGATCTTCGATTGAGTTGCTCAATAGCAAAATAGAGAAGGAGAAATCAATGCTGGAGAAAACCCGGCAAAAGCTGGCTGCGAATAATGCAGAGGTTGCAAGTTTGGAAGAAGAGTTGAACCAAACAACACAAAAGCTCCAAGCAGTTAGAGATGCAGAAAGTAGACATTCTTTAGATCCTTCTGAGATTTCAAAGAAGATCAAAGAATTGAACTGCGAGACCGAGCAATTTAAGAAGATGGCTGAATCCGCAAAAGCTGAAGTTTCCAAACTTACTTCTGAGATTGAACAAGCAAAGGCAAGCATGAAGACCGCTGAAGTCAGGTGGCTTGCAGCCAAGAAGATGGAGGAAGCAGCCCGAGCCGCTGAAGCCTCTGCACTTGAAGAGATCAAAGCTCTAACAAACAGTGATAATTTGAGTGAAAATCTCCACAACTCTTCTGCAGTGACGCTCCCGGTTGAGGAGTACATCATGCTGACACGTAAAGCGGAAGAGGCTGAAGAAGCATCACAGAAGAAAATTGAAGCAGCTATGCTCAGAGTAGACGAAGCAAATCAGTCTAAACAAGAGTTGCTGCTCAGGGTGGAGGAAGCAAAGAAGGAAGTGAAAACCAGTAGGAAAGTCTTGGAGGAGGCTCTGAAGAGAGTAGAAGCGGCGAACGTGGGGAAGCTAGCAGTTGAAGAAGCTCTCAGGAAATGGAGGTCAGAACATGGCCAGAAGCGTCGGTCTCTTAATTCCACCAAATTCAAGAATGTAGGACCAGCTCACCATCGAAGAGACTCCCGAATGCTAGATGTGAATGGTTTGAGTTTGCTCGTCCCTGATCGGGCAAGGAGCGTGGTGACTCTAGGTCAAATACTTAGCAGGAAGTTGATGAGTCCTGAAGATGATAGAAACATGGAAAATCAGGTGAATGCTAATGGTAAACTTAGGGTTTCCCTAGGGCAGATTCTGAAGAAGAAGAATGTCGTCATGTCTCCGCCTAGGGCTCACGAGAAGAAGTCCACAAAGAGAAAGAAGTTCGGCTTTGTAGGATCAATCATATTGGCTAATCAAAGCAAGAAGAACAAGAAGAAGAGGAGGCAGGAGGCTTTGTGCAGCAGTCCAAACTGATTTCTCGGGGATTTCATTAGACTAATTAATATGTTTAGTTGTTTGTTGTACTGTACTTGACTGAGTCTAGATTGTATCATGTTTATCAGTGTATGTACTTTGTCAAATTGTATTGGTATTTTTTATGTTATTTTGCCAAACAAAAGAAAATTG
The DNA here is from genome assembly GCA_026586065.1 of Dioscorea zingiberensis. Lineage (NCBI taxonomy): Eukaryota > Viridiplantae > Streptophyta > Magnoliopsida > Dioscoreales > Dioscoreaceae > Dioscorea > Dioscorea zingiberensis. The sequence goes on along the minus strand of CM048820.1, from coordinate 64,928,595 downwards.
TTCTCCAAACCAAAAAGATTTTAAACAAAAAAGTGAAAAAAACACACACACACTCTCTCTCTCTCTCTCTCACAGACACACACAGTCCTTTCTCTTATTATTATTATTTCTTTTGGACATAGGTCATAGAGACTTACTCCAGATGGCTTTGTCAAGGGACGAGACGTTAACCCTCATGCGCGAACAGATAGGGACTCGAGCTTTATGCTCATTAAGAGAATCACCTAACTGCTCCCCCCACTTACGGGGGAGGGGACTTAAATCTGAGAGCATGCTCAATAAAGGGCGTGTTTGTTTCCCGGATTTGGGGACCGAAGTCACGGAAGTGGTCCCACTTCCGTGACTTCGGTGTGTTTGGTTCACCGAAGTGGGGCCAGAAGTCGGAAGTGAGACTTCTGAACAACCCCACTTCCGTGGAACCACTTAGAAAAAAGTCGAAGTGGGACTTGGTCTTTCGCGTCGTGGCAGTCCCGCCGGTCCGCGTGGCTCTGATGAAGGCGTTGGCATCACGCTTGAGAAGTCACGGGCTGAGAGCTGCAGCGATTTTCATCCCTTTCTCATCTAGGGCATCCTTGAACACCTGTGAAGCTTCTACGGTTTGCCACTCGTTCCACAGTGAGCTCAGGTTGATCTCATCGGCGTGGCCTCCCTCCCCTCTTGGGGCATCCATCATTTTTGGGCTCTTCTCACGTCTTCTTGTTCCAACACGAATTTCCACGGTGTTAGTACCGGCATTGGATCTCAGGCCTCCTCCCGGTCCGGCCGATTGGATCTCCGCGTCTCAGGACCTCTTCTCTCTTCCAAGAAATCCATTGTGAGTACCTTCATCTCCTGTCTCCATATATCAAGTATTTTCCTCTTCTTGATTCTAGGGTATCCATGGAGACAAGTTCACTGTTCGAGGGCATCCATGGATGTTTTCGATGGGGTTTAATTCTTGATTTGTAATTTTATATTTCTTTCAATCCATTTTCAAACTGAAATCTGTTTCTAATTTACCAGGCGATAGAAGTTTGTTGATCTTTTGGCTTGCCACTGTGACCACTCCAACAAAAGAATCCAGGTATTTACTTGTTCTATATAATGGGCATCTGTCATGAACTGAGCCATTGATATGTACATCAAATGGCAAGATTGTTGGGCTTAAGTTGGAAATTCTTTCTGATTTGTTGTGTTGGATTTGTGTTGGATTATCTGTACTATTAGATGGATCAAGGTGATGTTATCTATATAGTTTACTTGTTCTATATAATGGGCATCTGTCAAGCTTTGTGGAATTGTTTTGTGGCTATATTTGCGGGGAATTAGGGATGAGGAAGTGCAAAGAAATATATTGATGCTACTTGAGGAAGTTTGGTTTATTTTTATTTCTCTTCATGTTTGTATTCTTGTTGTTGGCATCAGCTACCAGAGATGGAGATGAGGAAGTGCAAGGCTGTGCAAGGGAAGATGGGAGAATGAAGTGTTTTTTGATTGGATTTTACACAAAAGAAAATTACTTTGCTGCAGTTTTTTCACATATTCTTGTTTGTATTCTTGTTTACTTATGTCTTCTTTTTTTTTTGTAGTGAATGGAGTCCTAGTTTACTGGTTTTCTCTTCATGTTTGTATTCTTGTTGTTGGCATCAGCTACCAGAGATGGACATGAGGAAGTGCAAGGCTGGAAGATGAGAGAATGAAGTGTTTTTTTGATTGGATGTAAAAAAAAAAAAAAATACTTTGCTGCAGTTTTTTTATGTATGTTTAAACAAAAAATAACAGTGTGTATCTTGGAATGATAGGTTGTTAAAAGATACAAATTGGAAGTTTGTAGTAGATCTGGTGCATAAATAAAATTTTTGTTTGGAATTTGCATTTGCATTTGCATTATTTGTTATTACTATTGATCTATGATGCGGCTTGTGTCTCGACGATTGAAATTTGGAGGCTATTGATAATCAATTTGTTGACATCAAAACCTCGATTGTATCATACATTCATTGTATAGTGGTAAATTCAATTGTCTTGATGTGCTTGTGAACTTTGTTTACTGAATTGAGAAACTAAATCATGGCTTGAAACCATCTTATTCCAATTAATTCATAAACATTACACATGTTTACTCTGTTATATTCTTCTTTGTAATTGATGTCAAAGATGTTTTTGTAAAATCCTGGGATTTTTGCAATTATTCTTATTACCTTAAAAGTAAACGGGATAAAATTACATTTGTAAATTTTAATTGTTTAAATCAAATAGTTAAATCATAGAGTGTAATTATAATCCTAATTTATTTTTGCACTTATGAGAAATTATTATCTCAAATCGTAATAATCAAATACTTATAAATTACAAAAATTTGCAAAGGGGGTAATCTCACCATCCAAGGAAGTGGTGACTATAAACCCCTACTTCCTTGAACCAAACATCCAAAACTTGTAGACTTCAGAACTTAGAATCACCTACTTATAGACGAACAACTTGAGAGTGCAGGAAGTGGTTCTTCACTTCCGCCAACCAAACACCCCAAACGCCAACTTCCATATGGAACTCAGAGTTCCATGGAAGTGTCACTTCTACACTTCCATGGATTCGGTCCAGCAACCAAACACGCCCAAAGTGAATTACCCAACGTATAGGGCCCGAGATACCATCGCATGCTCCCGAAGCACAGGAAAACTACACTCCCTTTCGGCTGCTTGTCCAACCATGCCAAGCACTCGTGTGTCTCTCCTCCTCCTCTGGTGATCAATGGCCCCATGCAATACACCGACAACGTTACTCGGTCCGTTACGCAGACCCTAGAGGATAGTGTCTTTATTGCTTTGGGTTCGAGAAAGTCAAACGCGTTGACAAGAATGGCTTTGTCTTTTGGGAAGCGGGTGGATTGGTCAATGTTTGTTTGGAAGCCATCGTCAAACACTTGCATGGACTCGGGCATGTCGGAGGAGAGCATAGGTGGAAGTCGAGGGACGTTGATGTGAGCTTCTTCCAGGTTTCTAAGTTTTTGTTTTCTCTGTAGGGGAGAAACTGGGTGATCAACACCCCTAAAGAATAACAACTGCAGCAGGCTTCAAACAGAAAGGTAGGTGGGCTCGTCTGGATTCGGATGGGCCGTTTAGCTCTCTGATTGCTTACAAGTGGGCCCGTTTAGCTTGCAAACATGCCGGTTTGGCTCTCTGTTTTCTGCAGAATCTCCACATGTTCACTGGATCTTGTCTTCCCCTTTCTCTTTGTGTACAAAATAGGTAGATAATCAAACTAACAAGATGATAATCAAAGAGACACAATTTAGCGTGGAAAACCCCTTCTAATCGAGGGGAAAAACCACGGGACTCCTTAGAGCCTCTTAAACCCTTTCAACTATGATAATTTGGTCTTCTCTAGCTAACTAGAGGAATACAAGCCATGATGCATAAATCATACAAGAGTACTAAGCTTTCTCAAGCTACACATGCCATCACACACATAGATGACAATATTAACAATGAGAAGAGAGTAAATAGAGAACAAACCCTACAACTTTGGAGAAACTCTCATAAGGAACCCTTCACCCCAATCTTGAGCGAAGTCCTGCACTGATTTGCCTATCTTCTTGCAAGCCCTAGCTTCTCCTTTTTCTTCTCCCCACTTTTTCTTGTATTAGAGAAAAACCCTAACTTCTCACCCAAAATCACTTAGTTATTGAAAGAGCCCCCCAACTTATGGTTTAACCTAACCATACATCTCTTAATGTGATGGAGGCCCACATCAAGGAGTCTAGTCCAAATGGGGCTGACCCAACCCAATAATTCTCCCCCTTAGTACTATTTGGGGGGCTCAACCAAGCCCGCTCTTTGCCTACATTCTTCAAGCTTCTCTTGAGGCAAACTCTTTGTCAACATGTCTGATCCATTCTCACTTGTGTGCACCTTCTCCAAGTACAATTGCTTGCTTCTAAGGTATCTCGAATCCAATGGTACCTGACATCAATGTGCTTGGACTTCAAATGGATGCTTGAATTCTTGAAGAGGTGAATAGCACTTTGATTGTCACTATAGACTATGCACTTCTCTTGTTGCATACCCAACTCTTCTAGAAACTTCTTCATCCACAAAGCTTCCCTGCAACCTTCAGTAATTGTAATGTATTCAGCTTCTGTAGTGGATATATAGTGCAACGCACTTTTGCAGCTTTGACTGCCAAGAGACTGCTCCCCTACGAAGATCATCAGAAACCCTGAAATAGACTTTCTGGAATCAATGTTACCTTCCATGTCTGAATCTGTATACCCATACAAAATGGGCTCACCACCGCCAAAACACAAACATACTCAAGAAGTACCTCGCAGATATTGGAATATCCACTTCACTGCTGCCCAATGCTCCTTTCCAGGATTATAGAGAAATCTGCTCACAACCCCGACTGCATGAGCTATGTCTGGTCTTGTGTAGACCATGGCGTACATCAAACTGCCAACTGCAGACGCATAGGGAACCTTGCTCATTTCTTCCTTCTCCTTGTCACTTATAGGACATTGCTTTGAACTTAGTTTGAAGTGGCCTGCAAGTGGGGAAACAACAACCTTGGCATTACTCATATTGAACCTATCAAGAACTTTCTCAATATAGCTTTCTTAAGATACCCATAGTTTCCCATTCTTCCTCTCAAGGGAGATCTTCATGCCAAGTATTTGCTTTGCAGATCCCAAGTCTTTCATGCTCAATTCCCTCTTCAACTCTTCAATCTTCCTAGCATCTTGCCCCACAATGAGCATGTCATCTACATATAGTAGGAGAATAATGAAGTCATCACTGGAGTGCTTCTTCACAAATACACATTGATCAGATGCGATCCTCGTGTATCCATTTTTCAATAACACACTATAATCTTTTATTTTAATTTATTCTGTTAGTAAAAAAATCGGTTTCTTCTTAAGATCGAACATGGCCTCGATGCATGGTTTAAATTTGTGTTGAGGGACGTCAGTGGTCACCGGAGAAGGCGGCGGTTGGCTCTTTTTTGTTCATTAGAGGGCCTGCGTAGGGAAAGGGAACTAACCAGGGCAAGCCTAGTGCACCGTTTTAACTCCGATGATGAAGTCAGTGACAAATTCTTATTTTTATTTATTTTTTGAGTGGAGGAGGAGACTTTGTGCATAAGGAATTGCATACCTTCCCCTCTTTGTTTTATCCTTTCTTATCTTTCTTCATTGAGTTCGACGTCCATCCCCTCAGTGTCAGAGACCTTGCTTGTTGTACTTATATTTTGATATAGTATCTTCTACATCTTATCTTCTTGCCACCTTTTTCCATGCCTCGACTTTAGCAACCACCTTTGTGCCTAGAGGGATGTTCGAGCTGAGGATTTTTGCCAGTCGGATGGGTGCTTGGGATGTCTCCATGTGTAGGCCCAGGATGAGGCCACGTACCCATATTGTATTCTATTTATCACCTCTTGACTTAGTTCTCCTGACTAGAAGTCTTCAAATAAAAGATAAAAAAATATAAATTTTTTTATGGTAGATATTTATCTATGATTAATAAATAATTAAAAATAATCTGAAATCTGTAATTATGATTTTATTAAAGGAATATAAGTAAATTTATATTCAATTTATAAATAAAGAAGAATATGGGATTACTATTTTTTTTTAAAATTAGCCGACAACCATAAGGGATTCAAAGGATGGACACAGTTACACGGAGCAAACTCAACGTGCTACACGCACTATGCCCTCACCCTATGTAGAGGAGGATTCTACCACGGAACAAGCTCAACATGAACTTTGTGCGAGTGGAGTCTCAAACCCGAGACCATTCGTCTAACGCAAGTTAGTGGTACCGTTAGACCAAGAGGCCTTTGGTTTTTATTTAATTTTTAATAGTATGTAAAAATAAATAAATAATGAAATGGGGCATTAAACTATATTAAAATGGTAAAATGGTCACTTTACCAATATTGTAACATGGGGTTTTACATTTAACCTAGACTAAAATATAAAAGTTTGGTCTAAAAAGTAGTAAGTAGAATAAAAATAAAACAAAGGATTATTAAATGTTATTAGAAAATGAGAGAGCAAACAGTGATTTTACTATTTTTAGATGGTGGTAACTGGTACGTAAAAAATGCTTATTTATATTGGTTTGTTTGGTTGTCATTTCAAATGAAAAAAAATTGAAATAGAGAACAATTAACTAAATTTATTTGTTTTCTTTGAAAACTAACTCAAATTTAAATGTCATGCTTTGTTTTCCACTGTGGACTCATTTTGTGAGTGGGCTGAATTCTCCATCTTCGGTTGATTAGTCTTGTTTTGAGATGGTCATGGGCTGAATTATCATCATGTAATGATTTGACCCATCGAATATGAGAAAATGTTTTATGGATAAATTATCTAAATAGTCACCCAACTATTCCATCATTTTTATTTGAGTCACCAAACTATAAAAATTTCAATTGAATACCTCAACTTTAGAATTACGTTCATTTAGGTCACCCATACTCAATTAGAGTGTTAGGTTTTGTTAATTAGGGTTTTGTAAAATAAGTAATAGTTGTATTATTTGTTATGTTGTTTAGAATTACATTGATCAAACCCACTGTATTTTTTTTAAATAATAACATAATTAATGAATTAACAACTAACCTAATTAATGTTAATTACAATCAAATAACATATCATTGAAGGTTAATTTTTTTTTAAAATAACATAATCATATCTAAACAACATAAAAAATAATACAATTAAAGATTACTTAATTTACAAAACCATAATTAACAAAATCTAACACCTAAATGAAAGTGGGTGACCCAATTGAAATTTTTTATAGTTTGATGACTCAAATAGGAATGCTCGAATAGTTGGGTGACTATTTAAGTAGTTTACCATGTTTTATTTGAGGGTTCCTCTTGTATACACTATTACCGTTTTATCTTCAAACACAACTTGGTTGGGGTTAAATGGAAAAGTTTCATTTCGATTTAACTTATTGTATGATTATAAATAATCTCCGAGCAGGCTCATTTTCAATATGGTAATAGTACTTTGTTGATTTCGAATATATTTTATATCCCTCAAAAGTTTCATAATTGTATATTTATCCCCAAAAAATCATAATTGCTTATATACCCTGAAAAATAGGTTGAATTGCGGATATGCCCATGTTGTTAGGGTCTGATGATAGAAGTTAACCAAATAATCTTAAGATTCTTAACCATTGTTTCAACTTAGATTAAGGGTTTGAAAATATCCAAAATACCCCTCTTTATATATTTTAATTATTTTAAATTTCATATTTTAGGGGGTTTTTTAAAATCTTTTCACAAATTTTTCAGGGGTATATATGCAAAGGGTACAATGGTCATTTTGCATGTTTACTGTTTGTTAACGGACAATTTTTCATCTGATTTTAACCATAGGGGTATATGCGCAATTATACCTATTATTCAGGGGCATGTAATAATATTTTATTATGGAGAAAATATACAATTTCAAAATTTTTCAGGGGTACACCTACAAAAAGCTCTATTATTTTTATATTTTTAAAAAATTAGATGGGCTAGTGGCTGGCAAGCCCAGCCAAGCCGTGGGCCATAATGAGCCGAGCCTAGCCACTGGGCCGGGCCAACAGGAAACCCAACACTATGCACAACAAACCAAAGCTAACCATGCAATGGAAAATTGATTAATATTATTTATTTTAAAAATAGATATAGAAAAATAGAATATATGGATTCACGATTTAATAAATAGTTCAATTTTTTTTTTCAAAATTTAAAAAATTAAAAACAACAAATATAAAGTCGTAAGAAGTTTAAAGAGAATATTCGGATGGTGTCTTATGTACCCAGACACGCAACCAACAGCCTCACGATTGTCTCAAGATCGGAAACAAAACCAGATCTTGAGACAATCGTGCGGTCTACAGTTTGTCCTACGGTGCTCGCAAGTAGTGTTTCCCATCTCCACAAAGGAGTCAACTGGCAGGGAAGTAGAATTGGGGGAGAAGCGAAGCGCCAGCCATGGATCTTCTCTCTCGAGGTTCTCTTTCTCCTCTCCCTTTGATCATCGTTTTTACTTCCTTTGATGATGAGTCGCATAGAGTTTTTCCATCGGTTAATTCCATTCGTGTTTGATGTGGATTCTCATGGCTGACAGGTTCAATGGTTTCAAGACATGGGCTTGTGCTGCTGCTTTTGTTGCTAATTGGATGTGTCTATGCGGACTCCGATGATCAAGTGTTCTTAGAAATCAATGGTAAGTTTTTTGTTTTCTAAAGTTGATTATAAAGTTTTTTTTTTTTTGGGTACTAATTAGTTACCCTGTCTTGCTTGAATTGTAGTTTTCTGATTGATGTATGGAAATCTATTTGTCATTTTTTTTCATGTGAATTTGTACTTTTTGAAACAAAGTTATGAACTTTTCCATCAAAATTTGTCTTTGAAGTGACGTCTTAGTATAGGTTGGTCATGCTTCGTTATCACTTCACTATAATGTCAATGACCATCAATCTGGAAAATCTATGTATATTTGTCTTCTTAGCATACTTTAGAAATGTAAAGCTGATGATTCATCTTCATTTTCTAATTACAAATGTAGATCACAAAATGACCACCTTGAGTAATATGTCTAATGGTTCTGGAAGAAATGAACAAATATGCACACTCTGTGAAGACTTCGCTTCTCAGACTTTATCTTATCTTCAAGATCATGAAACTCAGACTGCAGTCATCAGTGGCCTTCATCAAGTTTGTTCCAAGCTTTTCTCTCTTAAGCATCAGGTACTTCCTGCTCAATTTGCCAGTAAGGCGGTTTCATTTACATAAACATGTTTTCTGAATGCACTAAAAAAATCCTTCTGATAATTTTTGGCAGTGTCTTACAATGGTAGATTACTATGTACCCCTTTTCTTCGCCAATGTTGCTCTGATACAACCAGAGGAATTCTGTCAAAAGGTCAATCTATGTGAGATGATGGCATCTTTACGCCTTCCAAATCGTGATGGCCCTTGCACAATTTGTCATAATCTTGTTGTTGAATTTCTGACCAAATTGAAAGACCCTGACTTACAGGTATTGGACTTCTGCTCTCACATGTATCATGTATGTATTCAGATTTGAAAGGTGCTCAAGTTAGACTGTATTATGTAAGATGTAGAAAACCACTGTATTTGTAGTTGACTGAATAAATTTATCAGTTTGGTCTTCTTTGAGCCCAAGTGTGTGTTAGATTGGTGCCTTCCATAAAATTAATAATGGAATTAGAAATCCACCTTCATTCATGATGAGAGAACTTTGCTCACACAAGCCAAATTGATCCACCTTTTGTGGTGTTCTCTGTTCATTATTCATGCTCTTTTTTATTAGGTAGGTTGATGTTCTGATCATGTACCAGTTTGAAACTCACTGGAAATTCACTTGTAATATATTAGTCTGGAAATGTCTTTCAGTCCTCAAAATATGCGTAGATTGAGCTGTAGATCATATGTCTAACTTGTGAGAAGATAATTCACTCATAAATAATCTAAGGTTAACTAATACTATGTTGTAGCTTACTACTATTATAAATAAAATGTGGTTTATCCACTTCTTTCAAAATAAAAAAGAAAACTAATACTATGTTGTTCTAAACTGACTCAGCTGGAAATAATCGAGGTTCTTCTGAAGGCATGCGGCAAGGTGGAGGATCATGTGCAAGAGGTGAATTTTTTGTTACCATTTATACAAAGTAACTTTGCACAAAAACCGAAAGCTATCTCTACTCTTAACAGATATTTTATCTTAATAACCACCAAGTGAAAGGCTGTCAAATGTTATGATACAACTTGTCTGACACCTCGATAGCATGACTTTGATTCTTGTCACCTGTACTGTAGATCTGACAAAGTAAACCAATCTTGTATTAGTAACATGCTCTGGGTCGGCACACATTCATTCCAAAAAGGCCTTTGGAACCAAATTTTCATTTAGATGCAGAAACAACAAATATTCTTATGCTTGCAACCCTTCTTTTCCCTTTTTCTTTTGCAGTGCAAGAAGCTTGTCTTCCATTATGGGCCATTGGTAATGTTTGAACTTGAGAAATTTCTCGAGACAACTGACATCTGTGCTGCTATCCATGTATGCAAGGCCAGCCAAGGAGCTGCTGTTGCTGCAACACTTCTAGCTGATGCTTAAACCTGTTGCTGGTAAACATTTACCATGAAGCTGTTGCATATATCGTTGTTCATTTCAACTGTTAATACATTGTAATCGATACTCCATTGATTCGATGCATGTGAATTGAATGTTGTAATTGGTAATGCCACATAAAATTCGAATATCAATCTTTGATTTGAATAAATTTCATGTGTTGTTGGAAAAGAAATGCTCAAGGAATACTTTTCAATGAAAGCTGAAAGTTTGGTGAGATAAAATGTAGGGTGTCTACAGTGGTTGTGTGGCAAATTTCATGCCCTTCAATGATTTGTGTGGCATTGAAAGGCATGGCTACTTGGTCAGAGGACATGAATAATGTCTTAATGATTCAATTGCTTGTAAGAAGTGAGAGCACAAAGGTTCTTTTGCATTTACACTACTACAAATTTTTGGAATTGCCTATGTATATATGAAATAATCCTATATTCATAGGATATATATGCATCTTAGGAGTATGTATGTAAGAAAAAGAAAGAAAAAAATATATATATAATGAAAGTATCAAAAGATTACCAACGGCATCCAAATTATTTGAGTACGGGTTCTCACTTGTAGAAAAATGAGATTGAATCACCATTTCTTGTAAGGTGAGGGGTTAGGCTAATAAAAAAGTTAACTTTTTGTGAATTTAAGGCGAGGATCGAGTTGTCGAACATGCATATATGTGACTACATGTGGGGGTGCTTGTCGCCTTTGTGAAAAACAAGAAAGTATCAAAAGATTGTAAGCACTTGGTTCACCTGCCAGCTTTAGGAGTATGCATGTGAAGTTTTTTGGTTCACCTACCAAAATGGGAAACAACACCTGGCCATCAGGACAAAGAGACTCACAAGCAAAGACAAACCTGGTTGTTGTAATACTCATGATAATTAATTGCTGTTATGGCATGACTAAGCAACACAATTTATATAATTTAATCCAAACTAATACATCATTATCTACAATGCCTTCTTCTGGTTGGCCTTGTTTGCAAGCATGCTTGCGCTATTGCATCATAGATTCCAAGAATCATCAAGAATATTACTTAAGATTAAAATTCAATTTAAATTATTCAAAGTTTGTCGTAATAGAGTTCATAGTTTGGTGTCAGTGACATTTATAAATATTCAAAGTAAACTAAGAATTTGCTCTTTGGAGGATTGAGATGGATGCTCTGCATTGATTGTTTGAAAACTACACAACTTAATTTTAATGGCCAAGCAGTTATTTAGAGGATGCAATGAGTGCCAAATGTAATGTCTTTTAACCTCATTTCAAGTGGTCCAAGAACTTTAAGCAGAACTAATCAATCAAACATGAACAAATTCATGGTTCTAATTTCTTGTTTAAAAAAAAAAAAAGTAAACTTAGAATTTGCTCTTTGGAGGATTGAGATGGATGCTCTGCATTGATTGTTCGAAAACTACACAAGTTAATTTAAATGGTCAAGCATGTATTTAGAGGATGCAGCGAGTGCCAAATGTAAAGTCTTTTGACCTCATTTTAAGTGGTCCAAAAACTTCAATCAGAATTAATCAATCAAACATGAACAGGGATCCAAAGCAACAAATTCATGGTTCTAATTTCTTGACATGGTTTTGTCAAGTCTCATTTCAAAATTTCACAATAATTGTTCTTTCACTGGTTTAACATAATGTACCATGAAATTTAGTTTATTTTTTGGCATTTGCAATCAGTGGAATAAATTACTTCCAAAGGACAGCCCGGTGTTACAAAGCTCCCGCATTGTTTGGGGTCCGGTCGGACCAATAATTGGGTCTATTATACATAGCCTTACCATGCTTTTAAAATAAGAGATTGTTTTTACGACTCAAACCCGTGATCTTTAGGTCATAAGGCAACAATTTTACTGCTATGCCAAGACTCCCTTTCAATGGAATATATTACTTCATGATCGTCAGGGAAAAAAAATAAAGAAAACAAACAAAGCTGATAATATCTCACATCTGCATATTAGTACAATACGTGTTGGTTGTTGTTTGTCGAGGTTGAAGGACAAAATGTAGGATTGTTAAAGTGATGGTTCTTGATTTCAATGATGTAAAAAAAGAATAGGAACTGAAAGGCATGGGCAATACGCTGATGGCCCTTCAACTTGGATAACTATGGAATTATTTGTATCATGATATATATATATATATATATATATATATATATATATATATATATTGATAAATGTGAACGAGGTACTGAAAGTAGGCCACAGACGTGGTTTGACCGTTGTTTCCTATGTTTTGATTTGGAAATCAATGTTCCCATTCGAGACATGTAGTGCTGCGAGGAACTCAAAAATCAATGTTTTCTTGACTTCAATGTTTAGAAGATTGAGTTGGATGGCTTATTTTTATTGAGATTATGATCTTATAAAGAGCTACACAATTAGTTTTAAATTCCTAAGCTTGTGTTCCACTCTTGATATTGATTTCATGAAAACTTCACAACTAGTTTTAAATGGCCAAGCTTGTGTTTTCACAAGTTATTTTATACCCGAAAAGTTTTGAACCAAACTTGCACTGGCTTTATACATACATTAGAGGACAAATCAATAGACGAATAAAATAAACGAAGAATCGATTTATTATTATCTCATACTATAAACAAAAGAAAATTTCATTCGGGCACAGGTGGACCAATTCATTTTGTATTTTTATATTTCCATAGACTCATAGTTATAACTCTTTTGATCGTCTTATAATATAATAGTGACGCCAAAGGCCTCTTGGCCGAGTGACATAGGTCCCTTACGTAAGAGGTTTGACATCTGGAAGACCCAGGGTCGAATCTCCGCTGCGCAAGATGAGAGCGCAGGGCGTGAGTCACCCAGTGGGGTGCCCATGTACGGACGTGAGTCACCTCCGTGTGGGTTTGAGTTTAGTCTTGGACAGTAACATAAGTGCATGCTTTGTGAAACCTTTGGGCGGTAAAATAAGTTGCGCTATGTGAAACTCTTGGTGGTTCAGACTACTGCGTACGTCCTATTTGACTAATCTTTTGGAGAGCGCTTGTCACCTTGGTCAAAATAATAATAATAATAATAATAATAATAATAATAATAATAATAATAATATTGACATCTAAACCATTCTAAATCAAACAAAATACATGTGATTGAAGGAATTAAGAGAATTCATGATTCTAAGTGTGCCTAAAGCTAATCTTTTACGTCCTGTTTGAGTGGCCTCGACAAGAGCGTGATATTCCCATTCATTTATAAGGCACACACTACTGGGTCTAACACAAATAATCTATTGCCAGATAGCTTCCTCCCTCCCGGTCAAATACCTTGGAGTCCAATATCAGGGGGACGATTAGGATAGGAGGATTGACATTGTCTGATTGAGAGAATCAAGAGGAAGCAAGCCTTATGGAAAACGAAGTTCTTATCCCTGAAAGGCAGATTGATCTAGCTCAACTCGGTTCTCTCCACAATGCCTATACATTAGATGTCAATCTACTGCTTTCAAGAATAGGTAATCAAAAACATGGGCGAGATAAGAAGAAACTTCCTTTGTAAAGAAGTGGATACAAAGGTCAGTGTGTACCATTTGGCGAACTGAGGATGACTATGTCGACCAAAATCATAGGGGGGATGAGGAATCTTAAACCTTCGAGAGTTCAACGGAGCACTACTAGGAAAATAGTGCTGGAGAATTTCTTACAGGAAGGGCTGAGATATGCCTTAAAATAATTAAGGAGGCATACTTCAGAAGAGGATTCATTGACGCACACAAAGAACCCTCTAGAAGAGAATCCACTTTAATGAAAGTCATCCACAGTGAAGGGGCCGGGCACCAATGTTATCCAACATCACAATCATATTTGGGGATAGAGGCTCCATAAATGTCTAGATAAACAACTAGATTGAAGGATACTCAACTTGGAATATGTTTCCATCCATCCAACCACTAATTTTTAAGAAATCTACATCAATCCTCAAAGCACAGGCATTGATTTGGCATGAACAAACGATCCTCAAACATGACCCTTTATCATAAAAGGAAACAGTAGAGTTCCAAGTACTAAGTCAACACCTCCAAAACATCCAAGAAACAGGTCAGGACGTGAGAATATGACACCTCGGGTCTCTAAAAACTTTATTGTTAAGACATTATATACCTTCAAGATTGATGCTGGAATGAGAAGCAATCTAAAAAAGAACTTCTCCAAATGTAAGTGAGGGCCTATTTTGGGTAAAAGTAATCTAGTTGGGAGTCATCATAGGATTATGTTTGACTCAAAAGTGGATAATGACTCCTATTCAAACTAGAGTTCAAATCCTACTCTAATTAAGATTAGAGATAAGGTTGTTTGTAGAGATAGGGTTCAAATCCTAATGTGTAAAACCTACTCATATCAGAATAGGAGTTAGAGGGTTATAAATAAGGCCTAGTCTAGTCAATTGTAATACACTGAATAGAGATAGAAAAGAGGGAACAACAGAGAAGAGAGAAAGAGAGGGAGCGCGGTGGCGGTGGCGCCGCCGTCGCGCCAAGTTTCCTAAAGCAACTGAAGAATAGAGATTGGAGATTGACTTGAAAGCTCTGGAAACTCGGTTTGATCTTCCAAACGAGTATAGTTCATAGTGAGTCTTTGTTCTTGTTTTCTCCTTCTTAGTGTTGTACTCTTTGTGAGAGGTTGTTTTCTTGGAGATGAGCTTGAGGTTTGTTCAAGCCGTCGGAGTCACTTTTTAGTGGATTCTCTGTTCCCCGCCCCTGTGGAGATGTAGGCATCCTTGCCAAACTCCACGTATATCTTGTGTTTGTGGTTTGTGAGTTGTTTCTCTATCCTTTCCCTAGTTTCTTGCATATGTTTGGAGATTGATATTTGACAGGTTGTTAAAGCATCGAATTGTGTTTGTAGGTTGTTAAATCTACATCAATCCTCAAAGCACGGGCATTGATTTGGCATGAACAAACGATCCTCAAACATGACCCTTTATCATAAAAGGAAGCAATAGAGTTCCAAGTACTAAGTCAACACCTCCAAAACATCCAAGAAACAGGTCAGGACGTGAGAATATGACACCTCGGGTCTCTAAAAACTTTATTGTTAAGACATTATATACCTTCAAGATTGATGCTGGAATGAGAAGCAATCTAAAAAAGAACTTCTCCAAATGTAAGTGAGGGCCTATTTTGGGTAAAAGTAATCTAGTTGGGAGTCATCATAGGATTATGTTTGACTCAAAAGTGGATAATGACTCCTATTCAAACTAGAGTTCAAATCCTACTCTAATTAAGATTAGAGATAAGGTTGTTTGTAGAGATAGGGTTCAAATCCTAATGTGTAAAACCTACTCATATCAGAATAGGAGTTAGAGGGTTATAAATAAGGCCTAGTCTAGTCAATTGTAATACACTGAATAGAGATAGAAAAGAGGGAACAACAGAGAAGAGAGAAAGAGAGGGAGCGCGGTGGCGGTGGCTCCGCCGCCGCGCCAAGTTTCCTAAAGCAATGGAAGAATAGAGATTGGAGATTGACTTGAAAGCTCTGGAAACTCGGTTTGATCTTCCAAACGAGTATAGTTCATAGTGAGTCTTTGTTCTTGTTTTCTCCTTCTTAGTGTTGTACTCTTTGTGAGAGGTTGTTTTCTTGGAGATGAGCTTGAGGTTTGTTCAAGCTGTCGGAGTCACTTTTTAGTGGATTCTCTGTTCCCCGCCCCCGTGGAGATGTAGGCATCCTTGCCAAACTCCACGTATATCTTGTGTTTGTGGTTTGTGACTTGTTTCTCTATCCTTACTCTAGTTTCTTGCATATGTTTGGAGATTGATATTTGACAGGACTAGAAAAAGCATATGAACCCACTTTCGACACCTATTCAGAGCACAAAATAGGCCAAGGGTCTTGCAAGACATTTGGGTCACAAAACATCCCCTATAGGGTGGATGAAACATAGCGTTGGGGATGAGATCTCACAACCATGGCCATCACATAGTGTGTATGGTGATGCTTTCAGGACAAACGCCATATTTTTAAAAAAATTATTCATGATATTAAATTCCTCACATTATCCTTGTTGGATATATACAACGCACCCATCAGAGCGACCACGACTGAAGACTAACATAGAGTTTGGTTAAAAAAAGCATGGAGTTTCACCTAATGACAATGAGGGCGATGAGGCGTTTGAGGTGGACATACCAAGAGATGGAAACAACTGACATGCACATCTCACAAACGAACTTATCTATTCTATGCTTGTTTTAATATAAATAAAAGTGATTTATCCTACTCCACAAAAAAATAATAATAATAATGTGTGGCCATCGGATGTCAGGTGTACAATGACAGGAATGTTGCATAACCCTATGCTTATGTGTACTCCATCAATGGCACAAGCGAGTGACATCCACTAATATTAAGGAATTATTGAAATAAAGAAAGTAAAAATGCAAGGATGAACCAAAGCTTTTCTTTGTCTTGCTTCCTTAATGTGTCTCCTCAATTACTCTGAAAGCCATTAATGAATGCATGGCTTTAAAACTATGTGTATTATATGATACATATATCAATGGAATGTGTTTCAAAATAATAATAATAATAATAATAATAATAATAATAATAATAATAATCAACTCAAACTATAAAGGCAATAGAAAGTACGTAGTATTTCAGATTGCCAAAAGGTAAGTGACTCCTTCTCAAGCTACTAAGCTCAAGAGGGTAGCTTTTGGCACAAATGAGAAGACTCGGCATTAGCCGCGGCATCAAGGACAATTTAGTAATTTTACAGATCTACATAATTTTTAATAAATTTATGTGCCCATGTAATTAGATGGTTAAATAGAGAAATAAACTCGGATTATATATACTCATTCAATATCAAGGTAGATGGTTTGATCCAACTATATATTAATTATATGTTATTTAATATACTATATTTTTTGTACAATGACTTTATTAGATGTCAATATTAGATTTTGAAATAGGCTAATTAAGTTTTGTTTATTTTGACTAATGATCGATGTTGATTAATCTATGATATTGTTTAATATTGAATTAGGAACAATCTGTTTACAGCCTTGCATGGTTGAGCATGTACATGTGCATGAAGTATTGCAATCCTAATCATGTTAATTAATAGTCTCAATTAAGATGAATTTAATTGGAGTTGGAATGCTCTAAACATCTAATTAAGTTTTAATTCATACAAGGGAGGTCCATTGAGAGTAATACTTATCAGAACATTCATTCTTTCATTAATTAGATCTCAAAATATATATATATATATATATATATATATATATATATATATATATATATATATATCACTTGATGTTCAAACAAAATGCTAAACAAGCAAACCAAACAGGAGATATATAAAGTGAACATTCAGTTTAACCTTTCTTGAATGACAATACAAGCATTGTACTTCACTCTCTCTTCTCCTTTGGCTTGTCTTAAACTCAGAAGATATTAGTTTTAACCCTCCAGATAACTAATTTTGCTCATTTTAACCTTTCATGTTGATGAATTATTCTAGCATGCATGGCTACTACACGTGCACCATTTATTTGGCCAAAATGAGAGGTATCGTTGGAGTGAAAGCACTAAAATGATCAAAATTACTTATTTTAGGGGCCAAAATGAAAATTTTTGAAGGAATGACCATCCTCTTAGCTTTAAACCTTAAAAAATGCAAACAATCAATTATGAAATAATTCATTTAATCAAATTAATTGAGTATGTTTGGTATGGGGAGGAATGGATTCTCTCTTCTCTCTATTTTTTTAAATTACCTAATTAAACATATTTATAAATTAATATTTTTAATTAATTTAATATTAATATTTAAAAACCTATATATATAAATATTGAGAGACTTTGACAGAAAGATATGGAAACAAAGAATCCATATAAATGACCCTATCTAGTATATATTAATATATGAGATTGAGGCTCAGTTGTTGTTGTAGTATTAATTTACTCAATTATTTTTTTTTAATCTCCAAACTAAATTCTAAAACCTAACAAAAAAAATTTCAAAAATTAGATAAACACATTGAAACCCCAACTCCAAGTGCAGTGACTACCTGAAGAATTAAACATTCTCTTGTTGTTAACCACTTTCAGCATCCATCCATGTAAAGAAGCGGCGCCTTAATTTCTCCGCTGGTGAGTGGTGACAATTAACTAAAAGCTCTGCAGTCTTGGGCTCCAGCGGATTCACAATGAGACACGACGACTGATAATGGTCCCCTCCCATGACCACAAGTTACACAGTTGTACCGAGATCAGGAGGACCATTACTGATTGATTGAGAGGTACGGCAACCTTTATCATCTTTCATTTTTCTTCTCCTTCCTTCCAAGTTCTCTAATATATATCCGCTATCTATATTATATTATTATGAATGACCTATCAGCCGTTGGTTTCCTCTTCCGTTGCTTTATTTTTTTTAACATTTTTTCTAAGGTTATAAGTACTGCAACCACAACCAGGATGGTGGTGGTCCTGGTGGACCACTCACTGTCTCCAATGTTAACTTTTTATCGATTTTGGAATCTGCTGGGAAGGAGAACACTGCGTGCCATCTAATCTTAAAATCACACCATGCATGCATGAAGAACGGGCATGTGCGACTCGTGCATGTGTTTCATGCCTTCATGCTCGTAACTTCGTGCAATGTATCTGGACGTGTTGCTTAATTAAACTCATCTCACCTGCCTTTATTATTTAAAGACCAGTTAAATTTATAGATAAATTATGTTTTGAATTATCTATATATTAATTAATATGTACACATCATGTGTGTAGTGCTGAGCTCATGCCAAATTTTAAAATATAATCTACCAATCAAACCTCTTTCACCAATCTCTATGTATTGTAGCTAATGATTTGGTTTTCCTGGCCGTGTGGACAAGTAAAAGCCTCATTTTTCAGGTCTAATAAACGTTGAGGATAGAGTCAGTCAATTAAAATTTAAAACACATAGATAACTCTAACTGTCAACTGTCACCATATATATATATATATATATATATATATATATATATATATATACACAGACTTAAGCGCGAAACGGAGTTGATTAAGTGAAAACTATGTTACATTTTATCATTATGGTTACCGTCTTGTCTTATTTGAAGGTTATCGTTAAGCTTAAAAGATAGAGGAGGAACACTGGAACCCCCTCTGTCCTTTTAAACTCTCCCACTCGAGACAAGAAACTAATCAACGATCCCTCAAAAACGAAGAAAGCGGAAGCGTACCTTGAGAATCGATGCCGCCTGCCGGCAATTTAAGCTCTCCGGTGGCCGCCGAGCCACCAAGCTCGAAGGTGATCTTCAACAAGTACGCGCTCGGGCGCATCCTCGGCCGGGGCGGTTCCGCCAAGGTCCACCTCGCCCACGATCTAACCACCGGCCTCAACGTCGCCATCAAGATCATCTGCAAGCACCGCATCACCAAGTGTAACCTCGCGGACAACGTCCTCCGCGAGGTCGACTCCATGCGCCGCCTCCGCCACCCGAACGTCGTCCGTCTCCACGAAGTACTCGCCTCGCGCACCAAGATCTATCTCGTCCTCGACTTCCTCAGGGGAGGCGAACTCTTCACCTGGGTCGCCGCCCGTGGCCGCTTCCCGGAGGACACCTCTCGCCGCTACTTCCGCCAGCTCGTCTCCGCCCTCGGCTACTGCCACGCGCGCGGCGTATTCCACCGGGACCTCAAGCCCGAGAACCTCCTCCTCGACGAGCACGGCGATCTCAAGGTCACCGATTTCGGCCTCTCCGCCCTCCAGCCCTCCAACCCCTCTGTCCTCCATACCCTCTGCGGCACCCCGGCCTACGTCGCGCCGGAGATCCTCTCCAAAAAGGGCTACGCCGGCGCCTCCGTCGACGTCTGGTCCGCCGGCATCGTCCTCTTCGTCCTCACCACCGGCTATCTCCCATTCAACGACTCCAACCTCATGAATCTCTACCGCAAGATCCACCGCGGCGTGTTCCGGTGCCCGCGCTGGACCTCGCCGGAGCTCCGCCGCCTCCTCGCGCGCCTCCTCGACACCAACCCCGAGACGCGGATCACCTTCGATGAGATCCTCCGCGACCCGTGGTTCCGGAAGGGTCTAGAAGACGATCAGGTTGCCGAGATGGCGCGCTTCGGTTCCGATCTCGAGGCAGAGATCACTAAACTCGAGAACAACGAGGACCGTGAGATGAATGCCTTCGATATCATCTCCTTCTCGTCCGGGTTCGATTTGTCCGGTCTGTTCGTGCCGGCTCCGGACCGGCAACGGTTCCTCTCGACCGAACCGGCCGGGGCGGTGCTCGACCGGGTGGTGGCGATAGCCGAATCAGATCATGGGCTTAGAACAAAGAGAA
The DNA here is from genome assembly GCA_026586065.1 of Dioscorea zingiberensis. Lineage (NCBI taxonomy): Eukaryota > Viridiplantae > Streptophyta > Magnoliopsida > Dioscoreales > Dioscoreaceae > Dioscorea > Dioscorea zingiberensis. The sequence goes on along the minus strand of CM048820.1, from coordinate 64,908,114 downwards.
GCGAACACGAGAAAGGAAAAGACGGTAATTTGGTGATTTTAGAGGGGCATAACGGGAATGTTCTCGCTCGTGTGGGGGTTTACCGGCTGACCGGTAAGTTTGTTGTCGTGGAGGTTGAAGCGGAGGTTGAACGCTTGGGTGGTGGGTATTGGAAGGAGAAGCTTGGTCTCACCGCCTCACCGGTGACCACCCGGTGACCTTCGGTCACTGACTATACCACACGATTAGAAGAGCTTGACGGTACTATTAATTTTGGCGAGTTCTCGTGAAATTGTTTTGTGTATATACTATCTATTTTGATAATTAAATTTAAATAATATTTAAAAATAAAAAGTATATGATACAGGTAAATCTGAATAGACACGTTGTCTCGTGGACGTGGATGGCACTATCCCAAATGTCCATCTAAGTTGCACGAGTTCTAAGCCTAGACATCCCCGGACAAGCAATGGGAGGTCACAGTAGTCAATGGAGGGAGTAAAACGACAAAAAAGCTCTCTGATATGGCCTCAATGAAGAGAGTTAAGAGGAAGGAAATTCCTAAAATGAGGTATCGGATCTCTGGACTCTAAACCCTTTTCCTCGGACTCGTCTTGTCCGGTTTGCGAACCAGGCTAGACCCTGGTTCACTGCCATGTGGCAGTGAACTATTGGTTCTTGCTTTGACTTTGGTGGTGGTGCCCCCCCTCCGCCCCCCCTCCCAAAAATAATAATAATAATAATAATAATAATAAAAACCACCCAACACCACCCGAGTCAAAACATAAACCAATGGTTCACTACCACGTGGCAGTGAACCAGGGACTTGCCTGGTCCTTAAACCAGGCAAGACGACTTCCTTTTCCTCCATCTCCAAGTACTTTGTGCAGGTTCACTAAACCCGCCCCGTTCAATTATATGTTCCCTATGCATGTTCACCAACGAACCAGAAGAGTTCCCTATTGCCTTCTTCGGCTATCATTGACGTCTCCCGCAACTATAAATCTCAACCATTGATCAAAGATCGATGTTAATCTTCAGGAGAAACCGGTTCTTGCTTCAACAGTATATAATAATCTTCATTAATTAATTGAACGAACATTAGGTACTTTACATGGAAAGGGATATGTGAGCCAAGTTATGCAGGCCTATTAGTTTACTAGTTAAGAATTGTGTTAACCAGTACATTAGATGATGTATGTTACATGGTAGTTCTGAGTGGCCTGGATTTCTTATCCTGTTCATGATGAACAAGGGCAGTGGTGAATGGATATATATGCCTGTCCTTGAACTGGCTGAAGTCATTAGGACTTTGATTTGATATTCTTGTTTCTTTTTGGTGATCAGTACGTGTAGTGTAGGATAGGAGATGTGGACGGGATGGAGGTTGGATTGTCACCGTTTCTTGCTATAGTTAGGAACATTGGAATCTAATTCTATGAATTTTTTTAGTGCCTAACAATTTAAAAAAAAAAATAATAATAATAATAAATATATTACCACTTATATTAATCAGGTGATGAGTAGTTCCTCATCATCAATGATTTTTTTTTTAATGATCATATTTAAAAAATAAATAAAAAGGAAATCAATGAGGTTAACAATATTGGGTAGTGGAGTATTTGAATTATGGCAAATAAGTGCTTGAAAGACGAAATATATATGCACCACCAGATCACAAAATGGGAAGCAGAGAAGCAGCACATGGCAACTTGGTTTTTATGATGGAGATCTTTAAGAGGGGCCTAATTAGATATCTATGGATACGAAGCAGTATATATGTATGGCCAACAAGGAAGACACCATAATGGGCAGAAAGAGGCCATTATTACATGTTTCCTCTGTAATTTTGGACATTGTATTGTATGTATGTACTGTTCCAAACTGATGACTACTTCCAATGATATTTATCACTAGTTCGATTGTTCCACTATTTTCTTCTTTTAAATAAAATGAATAAATCATAATTTATTTCAAAATTAAGATAGTTTTTACAATATGATCAGGAGATGGATAATTATAAGTAGATAAAATATGAGACAATAAACACTCCAAGCTAATCTGTCCATAAAGACACCCTTTAGGCATCCCAAATATGTCATCACTGTCAGGGCTTTGTACTAATTCGATATATCTACTAATATGTTTTGCTGCAATGGTTCTTATATCGTAAACCCATCCAAAATGAATCCTTTGGATATGATCCCATATAAGCATTAAATGTTATGATTTTAAGTAAATTAATATAAATAAATAAATAATAAAGCTTTTATTACATCAGAGAACATGAAGTAGAAGTAGTATAGGGCTCACATGCCTTATGACATATTTTAGTCATTTTTTATCTGATTAATGAGATTATGATTTAAAATAATTTAAACTTGCATAATACGGAAAAAAAGAAAAATCCCTCTTCCCACAACTTTGAGATTGAAACTTAAAAGGTGGACTTTATTAATTTGATGCCATTCATGTTTTTTTTTATTAATTATAAAGTATATGCTTTGATAGAAACAGCTGGAGTTGTTTTCAAGGCTGAAGGCCCACTGGGATGGGCCTTTCTTATTTTGTGCTATGTGCCGGGCCGAATTCATTTACTCTTTCTTCTACTATGCTTAGTAGATGAAGAAGGTTAGACTTAAGAACCAAATTTCATTTGTAAATTAATTTTGATAAAATTTATTATATATTATGTTATGAAAAAATCTGACCATACACATAGCACAATCCTAAAGACTAAAATCAAAGAGTTACAACAAACAATTGAATAATTAACCAACGGTTAGAGGAAGCTCCCCGGGGATGCTAAGGAACTTTGAGTAATCTTCTTGAATATAGAGAAGGCTCTAAGTGGGCATCCGTTTTTAGGGGCTCAAACAACCTCTAATTGCCTAACCATCTCCCAAAATATATAAAAGGGGGTCCAGAGAGAGATCAACTACCTCTAAAGATGACCTTTATCCAGAGCCATCTCTAGTAGCTGATTGATTTCCTTTCGAGCTAGTTGAAGCTTATTGATCTTGATTCGCTTCTATCCCGAGGACGTGTGAATTATCAGCATCAACATAATACAAAGAAAATTTGTTTGAATGGGTTGAAAATTCCTCATAAGGAGTAATTATTTATTACTATATTTCTAAACTAAACCATCATGGTGATGATGAAACTCTTTACACTGTGATTTGTATCTTTAAAACTTCAATTAAACCATCATTTGTCACAACAATTATAAGAATAGCAAGAGGAAGATGCTTATTAGCACAAGTAATGACACTCATTTTCCGTGTTTCTTGTTTATCAATTTGTCATACTTCGCTCGTGAACTCATCATCATCATCTGTCACACATGCATTAGTGGACCGACAAAATCTAATCTCGCTAACATCTAAGTTTGAACACTCATTAAAAAAACTAAACAAAATCTAATAACTCTTTGGGCTTGTAATGTTGATATTTTAAACAAAGAAGTAGATTAAAAAGATCACATACAATACAAGGTTCTTTTTAGTTTAGAACAAACCAAAACCATGTCATCTTCACACTCCAAACAAGTAAACAAGTGACACAAAAAAGAATCTAGTGATCAAAATAACACATCCCTTGTTACATGGAAACACCTACCATCATCTCCCACTTTTGCTAGGATTAATTGGATGATTTGGAGTTGGTCACTAGGACACGTTTCAAAGACTTTTGTTAGGTAGTAGGTGGATGTCCACCATGGGAAATACATCACAATTCACCATCACCACCGTTCAAACCAAATCAAACGGTGATCAGAGCCTGAACACTATGTTGTAGTTGCCATTGGTGGAGCATATAAGGCAGCAAAAGTCTCTGAAGTGGAACCATTTGACAAAAGAAAGCAGAGAACAATAGTGGAGAGTTGATAATATAATAAGTGGGACCCAACTAAACTTTCCAAGCAGATGATGATCGTGATCTAAAACCACCATGTAGAATAAGTAGCATGTACATGAGTACATTTGGATTGCTTTCTTTTTATATATAAAACAACCACATTTGCTTTGCTTCAATGTTTTGGACCCCTACATATCATAAATTTAATATAAGTGGATAGCTTTCTTTTTATAAACTAGCAACCTTTGCTTCATGATATAAGTGGAACCATGCATGCACTCATTCATTCTATCTCCTAATTATAAACACATACTACCATTTTATATTTATAGTAAAAATAATAATACAAATACATATGCCAAGTCTTTTTAAATTTTAACATGATATATGCATGGCAACAAAATATTTAGACCGGCTATTGTCCTAATTGGCCCGCTACTCCAGTGTTCTTGAGTCGATTCTTAGCGGGGAGTGATCCTCCTCCCGTGTAAACTTAAGTTTGATTTTACTATTGTTTCCACCTATTATAATTTATGTCTTTTAGTTTATGTATTTTATAAATTACTCTTGTTATCCAAATTTAATATAAATTTAATTTATATTATTTTTATTTTATTTTATAAGATATTCAGATTATTATATATATATATATATATATATATATATATATATCAGTGAAGGACACTGAACGTTATTTGTGTTCACAGTGATGGATTTCGCTGCGAGGCTGAACGCAGCGGTGGCCGGAACGCGCGTTGGACGGAGATTCAAGCTGACGGAGAGGGGTACAACGTTCACGACGGAGTTACGGGCCGGCACGGCGACGTTCCTCACCATGGCTTACATCCTCGCCGTGAACGCCTCCATCCTCTCCGACTCCGGCGCCACGTGCTCCACATCCGACTGCACCAAGCCTTCGCCGACTTGCAAGTTCCCGCCAGTGGACTCCGGCTACGCCGCCTGCGTCGACCGTGCGCGCCGAGACCTGATCGTAGCCACCGCGGCCGCGTCCATCATCGGCTCCTTCATCATGGGCACCTTCGCCAACCTCCCCCTCGCCATGGCTCCCGGCATGGGAAGCAACGCTTACTTCGCCTATTCCGTCGTCGGCTACCACGGCTCCGGCAACCTACCCTACCGGACGGCCCTGGCCGCCGTCTTCCTCGAAGGTCTCTTATTTCTCGCCATCTCCGCCCTGGGGTTCCGCGCCAAGCTCGCCAAGCTCGTCCCCAAGCCGGTTCGCATCTCCTCCGCCGCCGGCATCGGCCTTTTCCTGGCCTTCATCGGACTCCAGAACAACGAAGGGGTGGGCCTCGTCGGCTTCTCCCCTTCTACGCTCCTCACCCTCGCCGCCTGCCCTCGCGAGGACCGCGCCTCCATCGCCCCCGTCCTCACCTTCGACAACGGCACCACCGTCCTCCTCCCCGGCGCCACCGCCTCCAGCCCCATCCTCTGCCTCCACCACCGCATGCTCAGCCCCACCTTCTGGCTCGCCGCCGTCGGCTTCCTCATCATCTCCTACTGCCTGATAAAAAACATCAAGGGTGCCATCATCTACGGCGTCATCTTCGTCACCGTCGTCTCCTGGTTCCGCAACACCTCCGTCACCGTCTTCCCCGACTCCCCCTCCGGCGACGACGCCTTCCACTACTTCAAAAAGGTCGTCGACGTCCACAAGATCGAGTCCACCGCCGGCGCTCTCCGCTTCTCCGGCATCACCCAGCCTTACTTCTGGGAAGCCCTCGTCACCTTCCTCTACGTCGACATTCTCGACACCACCGGCACCTTATACTCCATGGCTCGCTTCGCCGGCTTCGTCGACGACAATGGCGAGTTCGAGGGCCAGTACTTCGCGTTCATGTCCGACGCCACAGCCATCGTCGCCGGCTCCCTCCTTGGCACCTCCCCGGTAACGGCGTTCATCGAGTCGTCAACCGGGATAAGAGAAGGAGGGAGAACTGGACTAACGGCGTTAACAGTCGCCGGCTACTTCATGCTCGCCTTCTTCTTCACTCCCTTGCTCGCGTCTATCCCAGCGTGGGCCGTCGGCCCGCCGCTGGTGCTCGTCGGAGTGATGATGATGAAGTCGGTGAAGGAGATCGACTGGGAAGACATGAGGCAAGCCATACCGGCGTTCATGACGCTCATTCTCACGCCATTGACGTACTCCGTCGCTTACGGCATCATCGGCGGCATCAGCACGTATATCATCCTGCATGCATGGGACTGGACGGCCGACACGTGGCAGTGGGCGGCCGCCGAGAGGAGGAAGAGGGTGGGTAATAATGGCTCCAGTAGTAACATTACTAACATTGTTTCAGCCAATCATATTGAGAAAATAATTGATGTCTAAATAACATTAATAAACATTAAACATCATGTATCATATTATTATTATTATTAATTCTCATAATTAGTATTTATGAAGTTAATTATTAGAAGACTGAGAGTCAAAACAGACCATATTTGTTTTGCTTTAGTTTTCACCGAAAAGAAGTGGTAGTGATGTTTCTCCTTACTTTGCGGCTTTGTGTGTGCTAATGGAGAAGCACTAGAACTGTGAATGGGATGGGTGAGCCAATGATCCAAACCCTCCACACAATGAGGCATTGTGCTGCCTGCCTTTTAATGACTTTCTTTCCAGTTCTTGGTCCACAGACAACTTGCAACACTACACCAGTCTTTAATTTCACCTTAACAACAAGTGACCCAATCCTGTTAATCACTTGTTCATTATATAACCAGCCATGGCCCCCCATGGGGTTTATCCTACTGATCTCTAGGATTAGCTTTAATTATGCTAGACTTCATCACTCTTTTCATTGGTTTCTTTGTCTTATTTTTTAAGGAATTGCTTTGCCGCCTTCTCTCTTTTTCTTGAGTGTGGGTTTGTTTAATTATCAGATGTGAAGGAGAAGTGGGTGTAATAGTTTTAGATAATTGTTTGGTCCATAGAGGATGAAAGGATATATATGTGGACTTTATGGTCAATAAAAACAAGCATGATGATGTCTTTCTTTGTTTCTGATGGCCGACATGGAGCACTTGTGTTCACTGTTCAATGGTAGAATAGTAAAACACTAAATATATAGCAAGTGATTCAGCTCCCCTGTTTGAGATTGAAGCGCATCATGAATCTAGCTAAGTTCATGGTTGTCTCAAGAAATTAAGCCAGTTCCACGATTCCACATTCAATTTGAGGGCCATCATCCAAAGGGAAAGTATCACTGAATGAGTACATAATTGGTGGAAGAGAAGATACTGTCTGGAAGGCTGCCCCATTGGAAGGAGATATCCTAATAAAGAGCTCCATTGTTTTCTCTCAACTTGTGACTTTAATACTGTTTTGCCGGTCTACCATGCCTTTTGTACTCATTAGTTCATCTTAGGCGTGCTACATGGGAAATGAAAGAGTTTAGAGAATTAAGTAATGAAAGGAATTGCAACATTGATACACAAACAAATGTAATTCACATCTTGTGTTCTACTTGGTTTTTCATTCCTGAGAGACATTTTCAGTTTTCTGTGACAATGAAATTTCATTCATCCAACAAAAGATGTTTACTTTGACAGTTATAGCATATACAAACAAGCTCACAAGCCACGTCCAGTGACTAGAGCAATTCAAAGAAAAACTATTCGGAAACATAGACAAAGGTAAGAACTAGATATTACAAACCGCAAATCACTGTAATGGCAAACATCTCTCTTCCTCTTGTGGTTGCTGCTGGTCACCTTGCCATGCCCAGACAATGTCTTTCAATGCCGGCCGGATATCTTGTTTCCACAGCTTCTGGTACTCCAGAGTATCGCCATTAGTCTTCTTTATCTCGACAAGATGAAATGCCGGAGTAACCTCGAAGATCTCTGCATCGATGGCCAATACTCCCTTCCTTCCTTCTTTTGATCCTTCAATTTTCAACACTCCACCATCCTTCTTCTTGACCTTGAGCTTCAGTCTTCTTGCTATATCTTCCAGTTTCGAAATGATGCTTGAAGCTGGTTGCGTGGAAGTAAACCTCGCTTCCCTTTTGTTATCAGTCTGTCCAAATAAACCCGAAAGGTCAAATCCTGCGGATAGAGAGATGATATCGAATGCGTTCATGTTGGCTGGTTTCATCATCTCTTGTTTCACCTCACTTTTTCCATTTTCAGAGGAACAAAAAACTGAATCAACATCCACAGGCACCACTTCCTCTGTTTGCATTCCATTATGCATTAGTTTATCATCAAACCCTTTTCTGAACCACGGATTCTCCATAATTCTTGCAATTGTGATCCTTGTATTTGGATTTGGATCAAGGATCCTTGATAATAATTTCCTAACTTCACCAGGGAACCAATTAGGACACTTGAATTCTGCCTTTCCAATCTTTTTATACATCTCCATCAAATTAGGATCATGGAAAGGGAGATAACCGGCCAAGAGGACAAACAAGATCACTCCGCACGACCAGATATCGGCTTTTGCTCCATCATATCCTTTTCTATTTATCACCTCAGGAGCAACATAAGCGGGAGTTCCACAAGTAGTGTGGAGCAGTCCATCCTGCCTTTTCGATTCAGCAAGAGCACTCAAACCAAAATCAGAAACCTTAAGATTCCCATCGTCATCCAAAAGAAGGTTCTCTGGTTTCAAATCCCGATGATACACACCTCTGCTATGGCAGAAATCCACAGCACTAATCAACTGCTGAAAATATTTCCTCGCAACCTCCTCCCTGAGTTTACCTTTTGAAACTTTGCTGAATAGCTCACCACCTTTGACATACTCCATGACAAAGTAGATCTTGGTTTTGCTGGCCATGACTTCATAAAGCTGCACAACATAAGGATGCCTCACCAACCTCATCACAGAAATCTCCCGCTTTATCTGATCAATGAGACCAACCTTCAAAACCTTCTCTTTATCAATCACCTTTATAGCAACACTCTGAGAGGTTTTGAGATTCCTGCCATGGTAAACTTTGGCAAAAGTTCCTTGTCCTAATAGTTTCCCTAATTCATATCTTTGCATCAAAACACATGCTTTGTTCTCTGTTCCCATCTATAAAATCTATCTAACAACTACCAGTATGTATGCTCTCCTGCTGATTGATGCTACAATCCACAAAACGGGATCACTAGGAGCGTTGATCTCAACCGTCGTCACCACCGCCGTCGTGATCTAGCACGACAGGCTTTCTTGTATTCTGAACGCCATCAGGCTTTTGTGCTTCAAGCACAGAGTGTCCAATCTCATCAAGAATGAACAAGGGCAGCTCAAATGGAGACCCATTCACCTCCGGCAATAATTTCTTAGCAATCACACACATCTTTCAGCATTCCCTGATATTTTTTATTCCAATTCTTTACCCTGCAGCTTACAGTGAATACAAAACTAATTCAGGGTTGTATCTACCAGCAAAAGGCGGCATATAGTAGTAACATCTACAATCAGAAAAACAAACAAAAGCAGCACAAAATTTGCTCCATGACACAACTCAAATCCTTTACAGAACAATTGAGACATGGAAACCATTCAATTTACAACATTCTCAGAAAGAAAGTAATAATAGAAGAGGAAATGAATTTAAAAACCCTAAACCATGCAAGGAGATCAGCCATGAAAATTTAGCAGGAATGCAATAATATCAAGTTGAAATAGAATCAATAGATTACAATACACAAAAATGAAAGGTTCACATGAATTTAAACTAAAACCAATTTCACGGGATCCCATAATTGAATACCAAACGAAAATTACTTACATAAAAAAAAAATCAACATATTACAAGGAGATCGGCCACGAATCGATAAGCAAAACCAGAATAGAAAGACCATATATGAGCGGAAACTTCCAGTTTTTTTACATGCAAATTTAACAAAAATAACCATTAATACATCAAACAAGCAAAAAAAAAAGATCTTTCCGCGTGTTAATTATTCAAAACCCCGTTTTTAATTTATCAGAACAAAAAACAAGAATAAAATGCGATTCCATTAAAAAAACAAACAAAAAAGTTGGATCTTTTACCTTTCGAAGGTAGGAAGAAGGATCCCCAACTGAGAAACAGAACCTCCTCCGAACGATCGAGAGGTATGATGTCAAGAAAGACGAGATCTTCAGAAGGAGAGGAAGCGAAATCGAAGGACTCCTCTCAAAAACTCACTCTTGAGATTCTCAGACATTCCCCCTCCTTTAAATATACATCGCTATTATCAAACCCTTCTCTTGTCTTCCATATAAAATTACCATACTACCCTCCAAGTTAGCTACAATTACGTCTCAAGAGAATAGCTGGAATGATTGGATGCCAGTGTGAGTGGTGTGCTGGTTTTCCTCCTAGAGATTCCCATAAGCCTACTTTATTATTATTAACTTGGTTGATACGAACACAAAAAATTAATCAAATTATAATATATTTTTTTTGCGTATCCAATGTTTTTTTTTAATATATACACCATAAATTATGTTCGCTTTGGTATCCAATGATTTTTTCTTGCATCTATCATAAATTCTGTGAGCTACAAACAAACAGTAAATATTAACAATTATACGTATTTATACGTGGATTTTAAATCAGATCCATATCATGAAAAAATGGAGTTATGTAGTTAGTGTGAAGTCATAAGGGTTAAGTTCTTATGATTTAATTGTCTTATTGTATGGGATATTTTTTTTAATATGTTGTTAGTGTTGTCATAAATCAAAAATATTATAACTATATTTTTTATTTCAGAGCCGATCCTGATCAACGGGTGGTAAAAGTGGTGGAGATTGAGGTGCTTTAGTTGATTTTGAGAAAAGATCGATTGTGATCGACAACTTCTCTGATTTGTTCCAACTTTGCAGGATTATAGTTTTCTCCAAATATCGCATCTTAGTGGGAAAAGAAAGTGCAAAGATAGAAGATTTGAGTGCTTGTGTCGTTTTCAAGGAGCCTTTGACGTTCAAGTCAGGGACTTGAAATAGAGAAGAGAGAGAGTAAGAGAGGGAGAGAACAAAGGGATTCCGAGAGAGTGATGTAGCTGTGACAGTCTGGAGACCATTAACTGTCAACTTTCAGCACATTTTGAAATCCATCATCCACCATCATTGGTTACGAGGTGTTTATTTTGGCAATTGAACTCTCATCTTGATACTCAAGATCATGCCGCACATTTTTAGATATTTTCCCCGTAAAATAAATATTACAACACATTTCTTTGATTTTATGGTAATTGCTTGTATATATATATATATATATAACAAATTAAAAGGGAAGGAACAAACAATGGGTTAGTTGGTAATTTTGGAGAACCCTGAGGGCAATTGCGTCCTTATGATATCCCATTGTAGAGTGATGTTCAAAATATCATGGCCACTCGCGTCTTAATAAACCATGGAAGCTAACGGCGGCTTGGCGTAGACGGCGGGGTTGGCCTCTCTCAACAATGTGGTCACGTGATTCAACCAATAATTAACGGAAACGTTATCTATCACGTGATAACACTCGTCTTCATGTGAGAGGCTTCTTATTCCCACGTCACGCCCCGGCTATTTTTGGACCCTTCTCTTTAAACTTTACCCCCATAATTTCCTTAAATTTCTGGGTTGTTTAATTTAAAATTCCATGAAGTGAGAGGGTATTTAAGTCATTTCACAGGAGTAAAGTGTGGGCGGCGTGAAATCAATCGATTAGCTGTTGGTGGATCAACGGCTGTGATTAAGGCGGGACCCACGTCACGTGAGACTTGATTGTTTGTGATTCAAAAATAGAAACACCCCATTTCCTGTCTTAATTATTTTCTTGGATTAGTTAGTGTATTTTTATTATTTTTTCGAATTTATTTTTTCCATATTATTCACCAATTTTTATTTTGAAAATAATTCACAAATATTTATAATTTTATTAAAAAATATTATAATGAAACTAATTACAATTTCTTCAATGTTAAATCATAAAAATCTATATTGGTTGGATGCAGCTCTCATTTCCCAAAAAATAAAAAATAGAGACAATATAAAATTTGGTGAAGTAGAGTCTAGAATTCTCTAGAGAAATGCATGAACTTGTTAATAAGGATGATGAGATTTTCAAAGATGACATGATAATGCATAGGAGAGGATCTGAATCACTAACGACTCAGTCAAGATAGCGACATCTAATGTTATTTTATATATTTCTTTTCCCATTGAGTATGATGTAATAGATTTTTCACATTAATAAAATAAAATATGGTATTACATAAATCTATCAATGAAATTGTTTTATCTATTGAAACAAAACAAAAATAAGACGCACAGCGGGGGAGCTATATAATAGGAGGAATCAACTGAAAAATTAGAAACAAAACAATAATAATTTATAGAATAATTCCAAACCACATGGATAGTTCCTCATTTTGAGGCAACAAGATGCTATCAACCACCCTAAGTTTGGTTACAAAAAAATGTTTGATTGATTACACTTGTTTGCTTTTTGTTTGGTAGTATGTCCCTCTTCTTCTATTTGTAGGACCATGGCTCATGTGGTGTGGGCTTACTTTCCTTGAATCTCAAAGAATCTAGTCAGGTTAGAAATCATTTGTTGGGCCAACTTAATAGAGATGTTAGTTCTGATTGTCACACATTAAAAAATTAAACAAACATTGATCTGAATAGATGTTTATATTTTTATATACTAGCTTTGCCACCTGTCTAGAATATTGCTTTTGTCCCTGCACAACATCAATGTCTATGTCTACAATATTCCAATCAAAGGCTTCCACCTCATTGAGTTTTAGTGGCCAAAGAGTGAGAACTTAGCCTCTTTCAAGTCTTTTCATCATGTCCCTTGTATATGAAAAGGAATCCAAGAATGTTTTTACATGAATTGAAGCTTTCATTTTTATTCTCCATGATGTACATTCATTAATTGATAACTAACACATGAGAATTAAAACATCTGATTTATACCTTCCCTAGAAATGCCTATATTATTCTTGGGCATCCAAGGTTTGGCCTGTGTTTATTAAAGAATTGGTGATCAATAATAAAATATAATTCTCAGAATGAATCAAAGAAATACATAAACATTAGCATCTGTTGTACAACAGGGAGAAGGTTGGTATTAGAATCTAACATATTCTCAAATTTAAGAATTGAATGTGTCCCGCAAACAAAATGACAGCCGAAGAATGAAATCGAAAATAGAGGAACTATGTTTAGTATCTGATCCCATGTGCGACTTCAAAGAAATGTGCGACATTCTCTTCTGGAGTGCCTACCTTGATGCCGTGACCAAGATTCAAAATGTGCTTACTATTGCCAGCCTTGCTCACGGTGTCGTGAATACGTTTGGATATGAACTCTTTTGATCCAAAAAGGACACCGGGGTCGATGTTTCCCTGGACAGCAACATCTGGACCCAACCGTTTGCGGCCTTCTGCCATGTCAACAGTCCAGTCCAAGCTAACAACATCCACTCCAGTCATGGCCAGTCTCTCAAGCAATCCTCCTGATCCACTTGCATAGAGAATTAAAGGGAGATCTGGATGTGTCTTTTTGACAGAATCAACAATTTGCTTTAAATATGGCAGGCTGAATTCCTCAAAATCCACAGGACTTAATTCTGTCGCCCAGGAATCAAAGATCTGGACTGCTTGAGCGCCGTTGTCTGCTTGGTACTTGATGTACTTTGCCATAGAATTGGCGAATTTCTGCAGCAATGCATGTAGAACCTACCAAGAAAAGAACATTGTTAGTACAATATGACATTTCAAGGAGATGAGACTGTGACCCAAGCGTGATGCATAATATCAGAAGTTCAAAATAGAAAATTAATAATATGATGTTGGGAGGGGTAAGAGCACTTCATTATGTATCAATCGCGTAAGCATTCAGGTCATGTAGATTGCTGCTCCCTTTAAGTTTAGCTAGATGTCAGAGTGTATAAATTGATATCTGAATAAGCAACTGCAAGCCTCTACCTTGATACAAAGGTCGGTAATGAACAAAATAACCAATGAATCAGCTCCTAACAAGGAAAGAAACACAGCAGTTTATACTGTTTTTGATTAAATAGTTCACGACACTGCAACAATGTGCTTCTAGGAGAGAACAAAGTCATGATTTAGTTATAAACCCCAACTTTCAAGCTTGTAGTAGCCACAGCCCAATGGCTCCCATGGGTCTGTCTCTGTCAGCGGGAAGAGGGTGAGGGTGACAAGTTTAAGGGGCCTCAACCCTTAGGCTTGCATTGAAATTTTGATATGAAAAATAAGATGTCTGAGACTCTAAATTTCATCACTAATAAGATTTTGATTAATGACAACAGTGACACATAACTGTAGCACAAAATTATCTATCAGGTTTAGATCAAAATGAAAAGATGTTGGAAAGTCAGGATGAATGAGAGAAAAACAGAACGTGTCACGGAAATTACTAATGATTATTGGTTACTTATCAATATATGAACTTAAATCATTGTATCCAAGAATTATTTTGAAGTATTACCCTTTCATATTACAGATCCAATTCATAATCAAGATGCTTATTGCACTGCTAGTCAAAAGCAAGTGCATCTAATTATTATCAACAAATGAGTGGGGAAGTCTTTAAAGTTTAAAGAAAGAAAATGTAGTTTTGTAATGCACCTTGGGTTGAGAGAAAGCCAATTGCTTTATTTTGGTGAAGTTCTTTGATGAACCACCTTCAACCACATATGATGCAAGGGTGAATGGAGCCCCAACAAAACCAAGAACTGCGGCCTCATCTTTAACCTGCCGAAGCAAGAATTGTTTGGTCAGCAGAGTAGCATATCTAAAGAATAATCACCTGTATTTATTTTATTATTATTATTTTTAATCAATTATGCTATCCTAACAGATAAAATCATGGGCAGTATAAGATGATATTTAAGACTTTAACAAGTGGAAAGAAAAAGAGCAGCCTTATAAACTAATTATTCACAACCAATTATGCAAAGACTATGAAACATTGACCTCAGCTCGCAAGATAGACAGTGCTTCACCGACATAAGGAACTGACTCTTCTGGAGTAAACTCTTGCACTTGATCAACATCAACATATGTTCTTAAAGGACTGTATATGACGGGACCTTTCCCTTTCACTATATCAAATGGTATGTTCATCCCCGGGAGAGGGGTCAGGATGTCAGAAAACAAGATAACCTGCCACAAGAAAAAATATGCCGAATTAACACACGTAAGTATAAGGAGAATTTCAGCAAATGCTCAAAGAAAAGAGAGTGTAATATAGTCAAGAGAGATTTGTGTTACATAACTTCATAGCTTATTCATCTCTCCTGATATTAAAAAAATGCTACATTATTTTACAAATCTCAAGATAGAAGAGGAAAGAGGAGAAAGGAATAAAGCATAGTTATTGATTCAACAAGCATAATGAAACTATTAAGAGCAATTTAGACATGGAAATGAAGATGACGTAAGTTAAGACAAACTCTATTTCAGGAAGGTATCCAGCCAAAGAATATCAATTAAATATCAATGAAAAATTATTCCATTCAACGTGCAATTATATTTACTTATTTCATATTTGGACAGGATTTGTTGAAAGATAGCAACAAACTATACTTGCATTAGGTTGTATTACTAAGGTATAGAAACCTAAAGAGAGCATTATCAAGTCAAATACAGCAAGAATCATTTCTAATAGCTCGTGAATCACCAAGCCATCATTTCAAATAACAATAGGATGAACAAAGTTAGACAGAAAAGCTCAGGGATAAAGGATCTTACTCCATCAGGTTTGAAAACTTTCCATGGTTGTAGGGAGATTTCCACAACAAGATCTACATTTTCTGATCTTCCACGAAAAGAAGGGTACTTCTCACATATCATTTGATAACTCTGCAAAAAATCAATAGAGAAGAGATACAAGATTCTTAGCATAATTCAAAAGTAAGCATTCTTTTTTTCAGAAAAAAGGGAATAAAGATAGGGCAATAAATAAAATAAATAAAAGACAAAAAAAGTAGTGAAATTAGTAATGGGACCAAATGTACCAAATCACACTCTCCTTTCCATCTCCATCCAAAGCTGGTTGGAGAAATTTATGATCTAACAGTGCCATCCTACACTCCAAAGAATTCTATTCCTACTGACTTCCTGCAGCCTTGAAGGCTTTTAGTGTTTTAAGAGTGATACAATTACCTAAAGTGAGCCCAAAGTTTCAAATAGGGAAACTTAGCAGCAAGTGCCGCAGTCTACTTCAGATAAACATTTACAGTATTTGCAAAAGCTTATGGTGTTCAAAATATTTTAGCAAGTATTAGACCTGCCTTCATGTACCTCCCTGCTTGTCTCATAAGCCAAACTGGGGGTCTATCAACTTTGCCTCCTCGGACAGCTTGCAGTAGGAGTGGCTCCGCAAAGTTTGTGACTTTTGGTTCTGCAACAACTTCTTCACAAAGAAAGAGCTAAATTTAGACCTTTCCAAATAAGATTGCGAATGAATTCAACTTAACAAAGTCCATGAAGCAGCATTTCAAGAGAAAAAAGAAACAATCTAATCCTATAATTAAGACTACGACTACCACACTGCAGTGAATGTTCTAACAAATTGAAGATTCAAGCAAAACACTTGAACTCCACGTTCCTGTCCGATATTTGTCAAACATATTAATCAATGCCGAGCCATATATGCAAGATCAAAAATCAAAACGTTTAATATACAGCCAAACTCCATTCAAAACGACGTTCAACTGAAACTACATCATCTAAACAGGAAAAATCACGAAACCCCAATAGGGGAAATTCATAAAACCCTAATTTGACAATGACCAGACAGATTGAAATCGAAAAAGAAAGAGATACCTCCAACGACGCATCGTATTGAGAACTGCTTCGACTTGGATCGGGATCTGGCGTAAATCGAAGGAGATGCGAGAGAAAAGGGGCTATAAATGCACGCCATTTCCCCCAAATTCTTTTGCCCTAATTCCGACCAAAAATTTCCAAATTTCCCCAAAATCGAATTCCGACCGGCAAAGTCCTCTTCGTTCCTGGTCTCTCTCCTCCATAACGGTAGTTCCTCGCGGTCTTCTAGTCTGAATTTACTCTACTACCCTCGAGGGTAATGATCTCTTCTTACCAGTTGCCGTTAAAACCATCGTTTAACAGGGGTATTCTTGGGATTTAGTAAGAAAATCTATCTTATCTTGCCCCAGTGTCAGCTTATCCTCCTATGGAGCCAAGTGATTGGATGTGGATATCTCCAACACGATCCAAAAATCTAACCTTTTTTGTTTTTTTACTTTCATAATTAAATGATATATTTTTTTCATACATTCACCAACTTTTTCTCATCAGTGATTTTCTCAAAACTTTAAATAATGAAATAAATTATATATTTATGAATTATGATAAGCTGCAAAGACAAATTGCAAAGTGTTCATTTCCTTCAAAAAAACAAGCATCCATTTGATACATCAGTGTATTACCAATTTACCACATTGGGCTTGAAACAGGAAAAGAGGAAAACAAAAAACAAAAAGCTTTTGATTTAGAAACCTCAGTTTCAATTTACAATAGCCAAATGACTTGCCATGAGTCTCTGATTTTTGTGTCTGATGGATATATTAAGAAAGCCATGAATCCCCAATGTACCTGCTCCAAGGATAACAAGAGTTAGAGAATAAACAATCAGAATAAACATTGTATGGAGAGAGGATAAGAGACCAGTCATCAGTTTCAAAGCTCTCAAATCCAAGGTCATCAGAATCCGGTGAGCCTCTGAATCGCTGCATGTCCAGCATGAAAGGAAAATAATCAAAACCAGGAAATGCTAGTCTAAATGTGATTAGAAGAACAGAAGGATTAATGGGCTACAGACCAGATCGAACTTCCCGACCATTGCTGAATCAGCTTCATCATCGGCCTATGAGAAATAACAAAGTCTTGGTTAGGATATATTGAGACTCTCATTGGTTTTTATCTTACACAAAACATTGCTTACCTTGGACATAATACGGCTCTCTTTTAGCAAGATTTTCTGATAAATTGAATTTATCTTCTCAGCTTTGATAAAATAAGGGTGTCTCTCCTACGGTAAAAGAAACATGTTGTAGATCAAAGTTAGCTAACACATTCTGCTTTACCTTTCATATAGATAAAATTCAGTTAAACATATATTACCTCCTGTGACATGTTGACCCACTTGTTAAACCCTTCTTGTTCAATCTCCAATAAATTTGTGGTTTTGCAAGTTTTCTCAAAGTCTTCCCTGCACAACCAATAAAGAAACAACCTAAAGTCGACATAGTATGTTTATTCTAATTAACATTTAGGATATGTTGCAATTTCTGAAGAATTAAGTAGTTTCATAGTATCAGACAACAAGGTGAGTTTTCCAATAAATAGTTCATAAATGATCGCGGAATTTGGAGTTTGGACCAGATGACAAGCCAGATTTTAAAAGAGACAACAGCCGATGAAAGCAAAGAATTCATTTATTTATGCTTAAAAAACCTAAAATCTAGATAGCTGCCATTTGTAGAACAAGTTTAAGAATTGTGTCCTCTGTTATGACTTATGACTGTCAAGAGATTTGAGGTCACCTACTATCGCAATGCACTTCGCAGCACCACTATATATTCATATGCTAGAAAACTAAACCATGACTAGTGTGAGCTTGTTACAAACCAGGCAAAAGGTACTCAAGAGCCATGAGATCCCTGCCTACAAAATCTATGCTTTTAACCTTCTGCTAGGAAGGGGTTGGCACATTAGTTTATCGGCAAGTGACAAACCAACACAAAACTCGGCCCATACTGGTTGGGTAAAGCAACATGAACAAATCTTGCAGTAAATAAAGGCTTAATAAGATGAGTGTTCTAAAATACTGATACATTAATCACAAATCTAATACAAACACAACAGTGAATGCCTTGATAAAGAAACATGATCCATTCTGTGGAAGCTCTTGAACACTAGTCAGGATTAACTAACAAGCCATCTGTATCAAATGCACAGATATTCGGTACCATATTTCACAAAAGCTAAAATTCAATACCATTAAGGATTCAACACTTGCAAAATTTCACAACACCAAGTCACCAACACAATGCAAGTACAAGAAATCATTGTCAAAACGCAAAGGACACAAACAAGTTCATCCTAAGCAACAGACATTAGAAAAGAAGGCAAGAAAACTAGAAGAATATATGCAAATATAAGTTAGAAGAAGACTTACATGAAGAAACGGAATGGAGATCTCGGCTGCAAGGCAATGCCCAAAGTTGAAGAATCACGTTTGGCAATCTTTCGTCCACAATCATGCATGTCCAAGAGAACTATGGGAACTGAAGCACCACAGCGATCGCTGCCAAAACTCAAAAAGATCCTACCTTTAGAACCTTAATAAAGAATACAAAAAAGGGATTTGAAAAGAAATCTTTGGTACTAATGAACTCATCAACAGCAGTGAAAGATCAAGCGAGGGCTGGATTAAAACCCTAAACAAAGTAAAGAAACAAATCAGGGCTTCAGTTTGGTGATTAAATTGACAGAAAAACAAAGAAAACAAAATACCATTTTTCAAATGCGCTCCCATCTGGACCTCGACGAGGGGCACGAACTCTCTTCCGAGCTCTCGGCCCGTTCACCATTGTCGAGCCACTGATCGATCTCTGCTGCTAAAATAAAACAAAAAATAGACAAAAAAAAGTTGCCCTTTTTCCCGAGTTACAAAAAGCTTCAAGGGTTCCAGCCATTACAGGAAACTCACTGCCCTCAAAAGAAGCGCCATGGGAAACGCGAGTCACAAAACTAAGGAAAGGGAAACACTCCATACCATGTCGTTTCCCCGTTTCCCCACCCAAAAGAGTAACCGAACCGTGCGGATTTCAAACATCCGCGCGAAACTTTTATTAATGGCGGGAACCGTAAGCTACAATCCAATAGATACACGCCACGTGTGAAACATCCGCAATCGCCTCGGCAACCGCGTTGTCAACGTACCACCACTCCGGCGGTGATTTGACGCTTCGTTTATTAAAAAAAATTAAAAAATTAAAAATTCACAACATCCATGAAATTTCCAGAAATAAACAGACAACATGATACTCATGTATGTACAAACATTTATTTATTTATTTATAAAATAAAGTAAAAGTTTTATCAAAGAGGAAATAATAATGAAGAAGAATGACTGATAAAAAAAGGTGATCAAGTGGAGCCGTTGAGCCAAGGCATGTAGTAGCGGTTGCCGCACTTGCAGCGCCAGGCTTCAGGGTAGTACTCGGCGGGCGTGGGCGTGCCCGGGGGGACAGTCACGTGCACCGCGAGGCACGGGGCGCAGCGCCCGCACTTGCCCGCGCAACGCGGCGGGTATGAACCGGGCCCGCCCAGCCTTCTCCGGCCCAAGCCCACTTCCTTGCTCCAACTCTGCATCCATAAAAAAGCCCACGATGAGTTTAGAACCAGGCTACGAACCCAGGCCCAGCTAATGGGTTCGAGCCATTTGTTTGGGTGCATTTTTTTAGCGTTTTTATTAGTCTAATTAATTTTTAAGATAAATTGTTCTTTAATATAATTTAGTCTAAGTTTTTCGCTAATTTTCAACTATTAATTTTACTGTAGAACTATTTATTTTCGATAATTCAACACATGATGTCTGATTTGCTTGATGATAAATAGAAAGAAAAACTTACGTTACTTAGCTAAACTATAATGTTTAAAAAATAATCTATCCTAATTTTTATGAGACATACATGTTAAGAGATGCAAACGAAGTCCCACAACGGTTATTGAGGAAAAAGTATAGGAGCTCGAATAGTGTAGCTCCATCTTCTTTTGGGTTAAGCCCAAAAACCAAATCTTGAGGACTTGGGTCCAAAACAGAACTAGTCCAATAGTGATTTTGACTGGCCTAACATTAGAGGATTCCATGGTTGAACTCTATTTTGTTTGTGTATGATAATGAGGGGAAAGGATTAGGTAAGACTTTTTTTTTTTTTTGGCTCTTGTGCAAGCACAGAGCAAGAAGCTTGATGATTCTGATTTGAGATATGAATAGTATAATTTCCATGAGTTTGATTTATCAGATGATTGATATTGGATTTCCAATATAAACTCTATAGTATGGTTGGAGAGAATAATATCATGTGATGAAAAAATTATTCTCTTCTATAAACCTGTAGATTTGGTAGCCTATACATAGTTGGATGTCATAAAATTTTAATTTAGATCATAATTTTCAAAAACCAAAAACTTTTTCATGACATGACATGCCATGTGGATGTCTCATTATCTTCACTGTCCTCTATGACTATACACAAACATGCAGATTTAGAAATCACCCAAAACTATGATCTAATTTAAACTAAAGATGGCCAAACTGATAAACAAGAAACTCCAAACAGTGAATCAAAGAGAAGGGAAAAAAGAAAAACATAGAAAGAAAGGATGAGAGCACCTGAGGATGGGAATCAGTTCTCAAGCTTTGGATAATATCTGCAAACAAAATATATTACATATCATCAAGTCTATTGTTGTTTTTTTGGTTGAATGTACATGAACATAAATAATAAAAGAGAAAAAAGGAATCCAAAGGATTATTAATATACATGCTTACCAGTACTCCTGGCAAGAAGAGCAGAAACAGAGAGAAAACAAAGACAAATGCAGCAAAAAAGAGCAACCCTTTGCAGCAGCAGCAGCAATGCTTCTGATCTCCTCCTCTCAGTTCTCAACTCCATCCACATGGAAAAAGGAAAAGAAGGGATCCAGAGCAGAGGTAGTAGTTGTTTCAGATCTCAAGCCATCTCCTCCTCCACCTCCTCCTTCTCAATCTACTCCAACAGCAGCCAAGATTTCAGACAAGTCTGCACAGATGCAAGACATCACCCATCGAAGAAGACAAACAGTGTCATTTACTGCCTTTCTCTAAAGGAGAAAAGTGGAAAACACTTGGACTGGTCCTGTCCTTTTATCTGTGTCCTTGTCTGAGAAAACAGGGCGAGCCCTCACTATTGCAAATGGAATTCAATGGATATTTGACTGAACCACCGTTTAGGGTTTACCCACAAAGTAGGGTTGAAAACATAGTTTAAAAAGCTCACTGCAGGCCTTATTCCCAGCTGCCATGTCTGCAAAGTTTCAGGATTGATACAGGCAAAACTCAACTCAATCCCAGTGCAGTTAATATACCAAATCTGAAAGATCAAACCAAGTTTGTGTGTGTGAGGTGATGAGAATATAGAAAGAAAGATAGCTACCCATGTGATGTCTTTCTGCAGCTTTTCCTTGTGAGTGTGCATGCAATGCAATGCAATGCAATGCATGCATGCATGAGGTTTTAAGGTTGGTGTTCAGTATCATTAGCACAAAGTGCACACCACCTGTTCCAAAAACAACAGTGAAAACGACTCCAAATCCATGACATTCAAAGATGTGCATTAATTACACTCTGCATTCCATATTGGGAAGGACTGGCGACAGGTGAGGTGGTCCTCAAGGTATTGTTTTTTACCTATTGTTTCCACTCTTCCTGAGGCACCACATTCCCTATTTCTTTCAACCTCATCAAGTCTCATCAGATTAACCTTTTTCCTTGCATTTAACTTGAGGCTTTGGACAGCCCCAAGGAGCATCATAATTGAGGAAGCTGGCTCCACCCAACCAGCTTTCCAGCTCTCCCATCCCCCTCTTTCACCAACCAAAGGATACAAACTGTTCATAATTTCTTGGTCAGTAACTCAGATGAGCCTTTTTCTTCGCTACAGTATTAAAGTGTCAATTCATACTAGTATACATACATGACAACAAGGATCCCACCCACTGGGGGCAGTGGCCCACTTGGGGCTCACAAAACATAGACCATACCAACCTCTAAGAGCGACGCCGGGGGTACCCGTAGCACCACCTCGGGTCCCCTGCAATTCCTCTTCAAAAAGTTATATCCCACGTCGATGGCCAACTTCTTCATGATCGAAGAGTCCGACTTCGCGCGCACATGCGAGTGCCCGAGAATGAACGCTGTCCCGGACTCGCGCGCCGCGTTTAGTTCCTCTAGCTCGTCGCGCGCGTGCTTGTCCAGCTCGCCGCCCACTGTGTCATCATCCTCCAAAAAGAAACGCACTCTTTTCCCTTGACGCACTCCCAATGGCTCCATCTCTATCCCGTCGCCTTCGCTCCGGCTGTTCCTCCCGACCACGGTGAGCACGCACTCGCTGCAGTTACTGGAGGAGTCACTGGAGTTGCTCGACCTTCGCCGGCCGAATGCGGCTTCCAGACGTATGAACTCGGTTAAACTAGTGAATAGCTCGGACTCGAAGGAGTCCACGTCCTGGTGAACGTCGCGGTACCCGTAGCGCACGATGCAGCGGTAGGAGCGGTGGCTCGGCGGGCCGACACGGCCGACGAGGTAGCGCTCTGCTGGAGGGACGAATGGGACTGGCACAGATTTGATGCAGACGAAGACAAGGATACGGTGGAATGCGGGGAGGTTGGTGACGAACCGGGAGAAGTTGGCTGGCACGCCGGAGATGAGGTCAGTGTAGACGAGGCCGATGCCGGGGACCCGGGCAATCCCGAGGCTCTCACCGAGAGCGAGAAGCCAGTCAAGAGAGACCTTGTTGTGGAGATCGAACTCGTGTTTCTTGATGGTGGCGTAGTGCCAAACGAACATGACTATCATGAGGAAGAGAGCCAGGAGGATTGGAAGCCATGCACCTTCTCTGAATTTGATTAGAGATGCTGAGAAGTAGAGAGCTTCGAATGAGCCGAAGAAGAGGAGGAAGGCCAATGCCAGGATCGGTGGCTTGTGCCAGCATAGGATCATCACTAAGGATGTGAGGCATGTGGTTACTAACATCACACTGATCACTGCCAGGCCTGCATGAATGAAAATGAAAATATATATAGATGCAAAATGAGAAGAAGAAGAGTTTTGGATTGGTTTTAATGAAGGATTTGATTACCTGATGCATTGCCCATGTGTTTTGTATCTCGGAAGCCAACGGCGACAGCAATGCAGAGGATCATGAGCATCCAGTTGATTTCTGGGATGTAGATTTGGCCGTGGATATTATCAGAGGTATGAACTACTTTGACTCTTGGAAAGCAGCCGAGAGATAGGCTTTGGTTTATGATTGAGAATGTCCCGCTGATGATTGCTTGGCTTCCCACCACTGATGCTAGGATGGCTATCACAAGCACCGGCCACCTCACACTCTCTGCAGACATATATATAATGCACACAAATTAGCTTCTAATCTGATTGAGAATTTTGTGACAAGAATCAGTTGACAGAGAGCTAGATTAAGTTAAATGTACCTGGAACTGAGACATAAAAGCCTATCTGGTAGGTTGAATAGATTCGGTGATGTTTGGACAAGTAGGCAGCTTGACCCATGTATGCCAAAATTAGTGCTGGATATACTAGTGAAGTGAAAGCAATCTACAATGGGAAGGAAATACAAGGTAATGGTCATATAAGAACAGAATGTATTCCAACAACTCTTTTTTATATAAGCAGCAGCAGACCAAAAAAAATAAAGAAAAAAGAAAAAACCTGTATGGCAGTGAAGGAGAAATGACCAAGATCTGCAAACATAGCCTCTGAGCCTGCAATTAAAGTCATTGCAGAGCATTGAAAACTTGATTGCAGTGGAAGTAGATACATTTGTAAATTTACTTTATTCTAAATGAGATATTTACGGTTTCAACTCTAGTTTAAAATTAATCACAGAAAATTCTATGAAGCCAGTTTGCAGATGCAACATTGAAGGACAATTGTCAACATATTCCATGGTTATCAAACATCTTTAGTTTTTCTTGAATGTTAACTTTTTATAGAGCAGACCTACAAATATTTTGTAGTAATTTCCAATAAAGCATAAATCCATCATCACATGCAAGGCAACAATCCAATAAAACTACCTGTTATGCATAGTAGAATTCCTCCCAAGGACATCCAACCATTCTTCTTTGTCTTCTTCAAAAACTTGAACATGTAATATGGAGAAAGTGCTTGATAAACATGTGGATTCCAATGAACGATGTTGTATATGCCAAGTGAACTAATGCACAGTAGCCAAGTAAGAACAACTGGAGCGAATAAGAATCCAATCCGATGTGTGCCATAATGTTGGAGTGCAAACAAGCATAATAATATAAAGCAAGTGATTGGTACAACAGCATCTGCATGAAAACAGAAGGATAAATTGTCACACAACCGAAGGTGTCAATATAAATGCTAAGAGAGTTGCAACTTTTTTAAATGCCATGCCTGGATCAAGAATATCATACATTGATTAGCAGTGAAATAAGGATGATATGATTTCAAAAGCAAACTAGACAATTTAGTTTTATATTGTAAGATTTCCATTTATTGCCCTGTGGTAATTATGATGATGATGAGAAAGAACATTGATTAGTTTAAATACTTTTGATTATTGATCTATCCCTAAAGGAATTCAGTATGCTATGGCTTGTAACTTCAAGACCATTATAACCAAGCTCTCTCACCCATAATACATCAAATACCTTGTAAGGCAAATCAAGGATAGCAATTTTGTGGGGTATACTAGCATAGAGTTACCCTGATATTCAACAAATAATTAACATTTGATTAGTGACAAAATATTAGGTATTGAAATTTCCTACATACCAACCTTCGGCAAATCAGAACAAAAAATTGCAGAAAAGTTTTAGAAGAAACTTAAGGCATCTGTTGTTCCCAATATAACTGGTGTATTGTTTGACGATTTGGTTATAGATCAAACAGGCCAGATAGGCTCAGGCTTGACTCAACCCAAGCCCAGCCTGGTCTGGGCAATAGTGTTTTTCCTGACTGTTTCAGGCCAGGTTTTTGTACTGGGCCTATTTGATTTTCAAGGCCTGGCTGACCTGAGGCACTAAAATTAAATATCCAGGCCCTTTTCTCCTACTAGTAATGAACAAATATATATGATGGAAAATTATCTGAGCCCTCAACTTTGGACAGATGCCAAGTGGGATAGGCTTTAAGAAACTACCAATAGAGAGATGGATATAAGCATATAGGTAAGGCAGGATGGCTTACATTCACGGTGATCTTTGGACATGGATAACTCAAGGCCTGAAACTGCAGAGAACACTGCAAAAAAGGAAATCGGTTTTTACTTGCAAGAGATGAGGAAATCATAGGATAATTAAAAATTATATAGCTTTAGAAGAAAGTTACCCGATATGGCTGGTGTAAGAACACCATCACCAATTACCATGCAAGTGCCAAGCATAACCACTGCTAGTAATGCCGTATGTAAGTTCTTGTGCTTCTCGAGCCAAGTTTTAACCCTTGAACCGTTCTGAGTTTCTGGAGGACCTTCCAGTATGTAAGTAGAGAGTTCTTCATCAACAACCTGTCTGTTTGGCAGAAGGCTGACATTGGCATGCCTACAAATTAAAGAGTAAAGAGCAAAGGTGCCACCTGCAGATCATGAAAAAGAATATAATTCTCAAGCTTTGAAGTTTAAAACCATTCTCAGGAGAAATCTCAGTAGAAACAACACCTACCCTCGCCATTATCATCAGCTCTAAGAACTATGAAGACATATTTGAACAAAGGGATGAGGGTCAGAGTCCAAAAGACAAATGAGAGAACACCAAAAATCTCTTCATTTGTCTCAGAGTGAGTGATATCTTCAGCAAATGTGCTCTTGTAAACATACAGAGGGGAGATACTCAAATCTCCATACACAACCCCCAGGCTCTGATATGCCAATAGCAAAACAGTCTTCCAAGAATCTTTCTGGAAACAATCAAGTATAAAATAATTCATGAAACTGGGGAGGTATAAGAATGTTAGAAATATTTTAATTATTTTAAAGGCAGTCATACAGTTCCAAAGCACGGACAATAAAAACCAACTTTCCAAGGGCAGAAAGTTCTTTTCTAGATCATAAGAATGCCATTGAAGAAAAATGCAACCAGTTTGAAGATGTGAATAACAAACCTTTGAAGAACTTGAAGCTTTCCCAAGTTCAGGATCCATAGTCAACAGGGAAATCAATATTTCAGTAGCTCTTCATTGTCCTCTACTTCTCTTTGCAGATCTGCAGAACAACTAAACTCTCTCAAGATAATAACAGAGTAAAGGATAACAGAAAGGAAGGGGACCAAAAAATATCAGATACATGGAATCAATAAAGGAAGCAATGGCTTCCACTAACGCATTCTTTGCCTATCCCATACCTATGAGTGAGACAAGCAGTCACCCACAGTTCATCTTATCAGGTCACACAAGATGTATTTATACCTAGAGCACAAACCTATCAAGTGAATTTTAAATGCAGCAATATCCCCATGTTCCTTTACAGTTAGATGCATTAGGACCCATGTTTTGCGTAATAATCCCAATGGTCTAAAAAGATAGGACAAGTGTCGAAACCAAGGACAAGGCCATGTGGAGCTCAAATCTACAAACCCGACTTAGCAGAGGAGGTGGTACCAACTTGCCCAACAGTGCATAGACCCTTTTAAATGAAGGTGGTGAACTTAGTTAAAAGGCAAGGGGAAATGGAACTAGAAAAATTGACCATAAAACAATGGTGGGCCAACAGGGAGCTGTGACCTAGTGGGATAGAAGCACAGTCAAATTCCAATACATGCATGCACTCACAACCGCACTAACCACTAGGAATGAAGGAGCATAGTATCCAGTCACATGAGCAATGTGAGAACTGCAGATCTAAATTACTGAACACCATATTTACTTGAACATGCATACAGAAGCTTAAGTGGCATCTGCAAAGAACAAGGTGATGCATTTGATTTATTCTGAAATCATGGGAAAAAAAAGGAATTCATATTTGACAGTCCACCGAATGCAACAAGAAAAAGAAATGGCATTTATTAGCACATGCATCATCAAAAATATAAATCAGTATCAATTGACTACTGAATTAGCTAAGCTGTAAAAAAACACAATATCCAAATCCACTTAAGTTCCTGATTTATTTAATATAAAAAATCATCTATGACAAAAGAAAAGAGAGAAAAACAAAAGGAGACACAAATCATCTTGCTAGAGGGATAGAGAAAATAACAGAACAAGATACACTAAAATCACCTCAAAACTAAATTTCATCAAGCTACAAAAAGAGACCCTCTTTCCAAATAGGCTCAAAAGATGCATGCAAACAATATGATGGTAAAATAATAATCCATAGGCATACCCTTTTCAACCAATTTGGCACATACAGACACTATTACAATGAGAGAGAAGCATTTGGATCAAGAATTTAGTAGAAAATCCATACCAAAACAAACAAACAAACAAACAACAAACAGAGAATATAGGTTGGTAGAAGACAAAAGCGCAAATGCAAACTTGATACAACTTCAAGTTAGCTGTAAGACAAGATACGCTTCGAAATCTCTTAGTAGATGCATTCTAAGCAATCAAATCCCCGACATAACTAATGACAAAAACACAATCAAGATCACATAGTTCAGGTCACGGGAGCAGAGAAATCTCTCTGCTTAGCAACCCAACTCGTCAAAGTTAATCCTTCAAAAATCCTCTTGAGAACCAATAATGAAGAACAAAACAAAATGAAACTTTCAAATCACCATTAAAGGTTTGGATTACAAGAAAACACGAAGAGAAAGAAAATGCACTAATAAAATTTTCATTAGATCCTTCACATTATTTTATTTTTCCTCTATTTTCCCTCAATTAGAACAAACTCATAGATGAAAAATAAAACCACAAACAACATTCACCTTATAACAAGCAGGAAAACACATTCCATCCTCCAAACAGATCAGCTCCAGCTCCAGCTCCAACCCTACAACCAAAAATATCAACTTTTTTCAAGATTTGAACTGATAAAACCTGAAAAAAAAGAGAAGAAATCACCATTACCCTTCCACTCGAGCAGAGAAAAAGAAAGAGAGAGAGAAAGACCATGTGGTTTGCAGAACAGTGGGCCAAGAGAGCATGTGGGGACTTCTGATTGGCAAGCCACGCATAGGAAAAGGACCGCTACTCAAGCCACGTCCTTTCACGCCAAACACGCCTCCCCCACCACTCCCACTGGAGAAACCCCCACAAACCCTCTCTCTTTCCCATCCCTTCACCTCCCCCCTCTTTATTCTCCCCTTCCTCACTGCACCCTTCACCTACCTCCTTCTCTCTCTCTCTTTCAAACCGCCCTAACTTCTAGAAACCGTAAAAAAAGGCGAAAACCACGGAAATATCAAACAATCAAACGGATCCACTGCACGGCAGCCATTGATGAGACCATTAAAAGCTCGGCATCACTCCCAGGTCAGGGATCCAACTCCTCCATTCCCTTCTTTGATGCTCTGCTCCCACTAATCCTCAGATCTTAGAACGCTGAAATCAGGGTTTATAGGGTTGGGACGGATTGGATTCAGAGAAGGTACAAAGGAGAAGGATGAAGTGGGGGACAGTATCTTTTTGATTCGCGAGGAGCATCGGGTTGCAGGCGGGAAGAAGAACATAATTAGTTTAAAAAGCGAGGGTTTCTTTTTTTTTTTTTTAATTAAGTCCTTGATTATTTTTTTAATTCGTATTCGTAAAGCTCACCGCGATATCTGAATGTGTCGGAGCGAATGTCTCCTTTTCAGTCACCGCCCCATCATCAAACTCTCTGACTTACTGTGTCACCAAATTATTATTTAAAAAATGAGAGAATAATAAAAAATAATGGATTTAAACCCTTTCGAGAATTGATCCCATAGGCTAGGTTCCATAGGATCATCCATGGAATCGAGCCCTGACATCATCATAGCCAAGGAACACATCTCAGGATGTGTGTGTAGCACACATCTCGAGGCACCCATAAAACAAGCCCCAAGATATGTGCCGCACACATATCCCGAGGCTCCTTCCTCGGCTATAATGATGCCAGGGCTCGGTTCCATGGATGGGATCATCACTCTTTAATTACTGAGATTTATATTTAAATAAAAGTAAAGAAAATTTAAACTTGGGAGAAAAAAAGGTGAAATTTTATATTAAATAAATATTTTCTGTTTTCCAGAACTAAAATTAAGACCGGCACTTTTCAAGGATGAAGACTGGAAGGATACAAGCACATCTTTATTGAAATATCAAAACAGGACAAAGGAGATGAGTAGCTTTGTGTTAGATATCATTAGGTGGAGGTTAGATCCTTCTAGAAAACATACTAATTAGACACATGTCGTAGGAGGTCACAGGTTCGAGTCATAAAAAAACAATTATTAAAAAAATAATAATAATAAATAAAGACTGCGTATAATAGATCCAAGTGATCTGGCTTTAAATATTGGAATGAAATGGATTGTATTGAATATCACTTGGATGATGTTGCAAGAACCAAGAAAAAAGACACATACCGAGAAACTAAAGATAATGTTGAGAAATCAAACAATTTCTCTTTTCATTCCCTCTTTCTTCATGTCAGTTTGTTGCCGGCCTCTAGTTCTTCTTCAAGATGCTTGAGCCTTGAACAAATCAATGACGTTTTTATTCATGTTTGATCATATATAGAGCACTATATTAGTTGAGTAGCTATCAAAAGATTTTGAACTTAGTGATGGGGAGGTATTATCTGGGGTTAGTGTGTATGCTCTCCTTTATTGGACTGGGATGAGTCAAAGAGATTGGTTGATTCCAATCCTCCTCAAGGAATTTGATAAGATTAAGCAAAGAAAAAGTAGTGGTGAGTGGAGGAGATGTCAAGTATTTTAGAACAATTTGCTTGATTGATATCTATTTATTTGTTTGAGTGGTGTGAAGTGATGGTCTCATCAACCAAACAATAGACCACTCACTCACTGCTTATTGTTTAAGAGCTGTTTCTTGTTAATCAAAGTTTAAACTTTAAATGAATTGTTTATCCAATTGAATACTCTGTTGTGATTGATCTACAGGGGGAACTAACAAGGAGAATGGCATACCTGCACAAGTATAGAGAACTGGAGGATAAGAGGATTGATGTGCTCTTTATCTGCAGATATGATTCCTTTTTTTTCTGTGGATTTAGGGTGAGATCCAAATTGCAATATTTTTTTGATAAATTTGATAAACCATATTTTATTTAAATTAGTTAAGATAGTTCGTTACATTGCTTGACCAGAAAGGTAAAAAAATACATAGTGTATCTTTCCATTCTTTCTAGCAGCGATCCACCTGATCTTCTCTCTGTCTCATACTTGGGCTAGGTCTCCCCCAGGTATTCCCCTCCATCATCATTTCTTTCCGGCGTGGCATATGAAAATTCCATTTTCTTGTAGGGTTAGCGTACTCAGAACTTTCTTCTTTTATTGCTCAGTTGCATTCAACCAAGATATGATGAGGAAAGAAATATCCCGAATAATTCTTAAGAAAACACGTTGTTTATCATGAAAACATCATCTATTTCTCTCCCCCAAAATACTCCATGTGATGGGGTAGGGCAAGGGGGCAAGAGGAGGCAACACCTCAGGCGGTGGAAAGTGTTAATATGAAAGATGTATTTTATTTCTCGCTGCATGAACAATGTAATGAACTCCTTTTAAATTAACTAATAAATAAATTGTGGTTTATCCACTTTATCAAAAAAAAAAAATACTCCATGTGATTACCATTGCAGTGATGTTCCATCCTTCTCGTAGGGTATGTCCACCCCCCAAGGAGGTGCCCCTGGCACCCCAAAGTGTATGGATATCCATCTCACCGCTTCATGATCCAAATTGCAATACTTTCTGTATTTTTTGTAAATTGCTGATTGAGCAAAGAAGGCAAAAAGAAGTTCCACTGTGAACCACTAGCTGATAAGCCAATTCATACAATTGCCGGAAATTGTTTGAAACAGGGTATATGTTAATCTGTACAAACAAACATACACAAAATCCATACAATCTATGAAGCTCCCAGTGGCAATTTCAGTGGAGCTGTAATGCTGAGCTTGTCTGCATTGAAACACAACTTTAAGCAACGGGATAAACCAATATGATGAAACCTGAGCACTGTCATCTCTTTTACAGGTTCTTCTTCACTGGATATGTGATGTGAATTCATAGAGAAACATGTTCCATCTCTACACAAATCTAATTCTAATTATATGGGTACCATGTGTACCATAGGTTTGTCAACTGATTCTTTGACTTCGGCTTTCATCCAATTTGTTCCACAAGTGAAAAATATTTGCTACCTTTGAAACTAGGGCTACTTGTGTTCACTACCATTAAGAGGTCCTATAGTTTTTTAAACATTGATTTTTCTCCTTACCCTTCAACTTCTTCGTTGATGGTTCCCTCTCCAACAGACTTCTCCATGACCGTGTGATTGTTGGTAGATCAACCCTAGAGAGAACATGGGGTTGGTCTTGCTTATCACTCACATCTGCTTGATTCACAGGAGGATGGATTGCACAACTTGGGCTATTTCTCAACTTCACAAGTTCCTACAGCATCAATAAAAGTCATAATACAATGGTGTATTGTACTAAATGGCATGCATAGCACTAGAATATTTATATACAAACACTTCAGATGAATAGCTTGAGTTGCACTACCTGCACACTTGAAAGCAAAGGGTCTAACTTGACTTGCATCTCATTTATATGTGTTGTGTACTTCCCATCTTGTCAAATCGAAATGCCAAATCCTTAAAAAGAGACTACACCATGGACAAACTAAATTAATATCAAGATTTAAAAAAAAATACTATTTTAAACTATATGTATATGCAAGTTATCACCAGTAAACCAGGGCTGGAAACAACCTTGCCCCCTTAAAGTCAAACTATTTGCATGGTTGGCAAAAGAAGACAGGATCCTCACACTCGATAACTTACATAAACGGAATTGGAGGGGGGAACGTACAATATGCTACCTGTGTGAAAATGTAAGATGAAAGCTGTATTACATTCTTGCGACCTCATGTCCCTTTGTAGTGCAAATTTGGAACCATTTTGGGAGGATGTTTGGTCTACTGAACAAGTCGATTGAGACACATGCGCTTTGGGGAACCAGGGGATGCTTTCTCCTGGGTGGACAATACCCTACGAGGAGGCGGGATATGGCCGTGATGGCAATCACCGGGTATTTGGGGTGAAAGGAATGACGATGTTTTCAAAACAAACAACGCAGCGTTTGTTTAAGAATTATTCGTGATATTACTTTCCTCCTTATCTCTTGGTTGGATGCGGCCCGCCGACAAAAGGCTGCTTTCGAGTTGGAAATGGCAAGAAACCCTAGTGAAGCCTTGATCTTGAATTTACCTTGGATCACGCAAGTGATGAGGGTAGCGATGTGTTCGAGGATGACCCGCCACTAACCCAGGGCATGATACAAGCAGGCATGATGGGATAGGTCAAGGAGGCAAGAGGAGGCGACATCTCAGGCAGGGGAGAGCACTAATAGATGTATTTTATTTCTCGTTGTATGAGCAATGTAATGAACTCCTATTAAAGTAACTTATAAATAAATTGTGGTTTATCCACTTTATCAAAAAAAAAAAGAGGTGTAGGAGGTGATCTTAGTGTTCCCCAAGTGTATTCTCCTGAACACTTCACATTTTTCAGTAGTTTCTGCAAAATTGCCGTCCTTCGGTTTTGAAGTCTCTAATGAAAGCCGAACTGGGTTGAAATCCAAAGGCCATGGTAGTTCCTTGACCACCTGATTATTTACCAACATTAACTCACAACAGCAAAACTGAAATGGCATTAAACTCACATTCACATTTTGAAAGTTGTCTCTTGTTCGATGTTGGTTCCACACACTGACATTTTTGTTATCCCTTGCCTAGGTTGGCCTCAGTGACTCGGTCTTTAGTCACGACAGGAAAACTAGCATGCTCATAGAACCAATCCTATACCACAAGTATCAGATAGGCAAAGAAAGTACATGTTTAATATAAAGAAAAAAATTATCTAAATCATAGACATACCATTACGAAAAGTACACACCCATTAATATATTCTTGCATTGTGGTGATCTTCTTCTTTATTGCTTCAAAAAGAAAGTTCAACATGAAGGATGTTCAAATAGACTAGTGGCGGGGGCTAAAAAATACCCAATGAGCCCAAGAATGAAGCTTCTTCTAAACCATATCCCACCATCAATCTCACATTCAATATCTCCAACCATAATCTTCAAATCAATTCCACCAGATGATACATTATAATGGTGAATAAGATCAGGGCTTACTTGCCAAGTGGAGCTATATACAATTTTCTCTCCTGCAACTGGTATCCCCAAGATACATGCAACATCATTTATAGTAACTTTTAACTCCTCCCCTCTAATAGGTATTGTCCTCTTCATGAAATCACACCTATCTAAAATATCTAGTACATGGGATTTTATTATAAATACTTTTGGGATGTGCAGCATGGATACGAAGACGAGTTCATGGACAGCTGCTCTTTGGGCTGCAGTGAACTTACCCATAAATGGATGTGTGACAGCCCACACCTTGTTTTCCCATTTTCTAACCCCATGTTTCCTAAAAATAGAAAATAGATGTATTTCAGAATATATTTGCAAAATGTCAATAACTTGTTTAAACTTCCAAGGGACTGCCGGACAACTGTTTAGGTAATGGTACACATTAACAAATTTCTAAAATAAGTTAAACATATGAGTTTGGTTAGAAAAATTAAAAAATAAAAAACCAAATACGATATAGAAGCGCCAAATACTGCAGTGTTATCAGGTAAAACACATCTGAAGTGGAAACTACGAAAGTGATTAGACACTACAAAAGCAATGTAAAGACATGATTATCCATAACAAAACACAAAAAGGCCAATATCATACAACCACAACATCCATGCAAAAGTCATAGTCATGGTCTCACACCTATATGATGACTACTACAAAAGTTACCTCCATTCTTCAACATTGGTTTTCCATCCTCTCAACACAGATGTGATAGGACCGTCATCAACCTGATTAAGACACGTTTGAAGTTCACAAGGATTTCAGTTATTGGAAGAATAAAATGGTATCATGTACTGTTTTACTCTTCAATGAATGTGATTTATCCACTTTACTCCACACAAAAAAATAAATAAATAAATAATAATAATAATAATAAAAGGAATATGATCGATCAACTTGCCATTTTAGAACGATTGAACTTCAGACTAATATTTAAACTGCAGTTTTTTTTTTAAAAAAAAAAAAAAAGTGGAAAAAACTGCAGATCTTGTTATTCAAATATGGGGCTCTTTCCAAAGATCATGTTTGTAATAGTTAATGGATATTGTTCCTAAAAACTCAAAGCTCACACATCAAAGAGCATTTTTGGGGTCTATTCTTGCCATCTTATTGTCACATTGAAAGCATAATTCCTTGCATTGATATTACAGTCCATACTTTCAATGTTTTCATGAAATACTACAAAACTAATGGCAATTCAAGCTGTTCCTGTTTATTTTCAGAATGATGAAACAAATTCCTTCTTCCAATGTAGAACAACTTTCGTGCATCATATCCAATTCAACGTTTTGAAAAGATCAAATGAGAATCAACAAGCAACAAACTTTTCAAAAGAAAAAACAAAAATGTCACCTTTGACAGATGAAGGGCAGCAATTTCTCCAGTCTTCCGAGAAGGAAGATACCTGAGAGCTGGCACAATCACTTTTTACTGTTCATCAATCCGATAGCTTCTTGGATAAAAGAATGGAGATCGAATTGATCGCCATTGCTGGGGCAATTGAGAAAGGGCACAAGGAATTGGTAACGAGCCCTAGCACCACGAATTCGTGAATTCGGGATCGTCGCTAGTAAATTACAAAATTAGCCTCTATTTTGCCATTAATTAAAGTAATTAGCCTTGTATTACATGGCTTTTCACTGAAATCCCCTCAAATTTTCTCTAAATTGAATCTATCAAACCCCCGAAGTGCATTACACTATTATCCAGAGAAATATTCTTTATTAGTTTATCGGTAACAAATGAAGTCAACTTGCCTGATTTGAGAACCAGGGTGCTTCTTCTTCTCGGCCACACATTCTGCCTTGGGATGTGTCACCCTGCCTCAAGATGTGTGGCCGAGGATTTGTCACGTGTCGTGAACAAGAAACTTCCCTCATTCTCAATTCAAACAAGTGGACTCTATAACAAATAACCCTCACTTGCTGAGAACTTTCGTAAAATCAATAGTCACATAAGATAGTTAACACGTGATCATTGATTTAAAACGTGTCATTTCAAATGGTTGTTAAGAAATTCAAAAATAGGAATTTAATTTTCCCCATTTACTTTTATGCTTAGTAATATAGATAAATGTTATCATTCATTTTATTTATTATTAGGTTCAATTTAAATTGCCCGTATTTATAAAAACCAAAATGTTTAACTTTATTCTTTTGTGATTATGCACAAAAAATAAAAATAAAAAAAATACAAGCATGCTTTTAAAAAAGAGGTCGAAAAGGTGAAGAAATTATGAAGAGAAATCTCTCATTCATCAAATGAACAGGAACGCTAGAAACACATATATGCAAGTGACCACATCATCTTAACACTTCAATACAATACTATATATTATTGTTAAGAAAGAAAGAGACAATATGCATTTAAGAAAATAATTAAAAGTTGATTCAAACATGATCATGTTGAAGCAACTCATGGGACAAATTATATTGATCATGATCTCTATGAGAGAATAAGTCCTTGCATAACTCCCCATAAAACCTTGAAACAAGATCAACAAAGACAGGAGACTTCAAACTATTCCAACAAGTAAGAAGCTCCTCCACATCCATTAGATCCCTCACCTTCCCTTCTTCAACAATCATCTCCACCAAGTAATTCTCAAAGCTCCTACAAGCCTCATCTACTTCACTTATACCTTCTTCCCTTCCTCCTCTCAGACCTTGACCTGCCATCATCTTAACATATGCCGGAGTTATCGGCGATGAAACCGGCCCTCTGTCTCTCAACTCTGTCATGCTCATTAGCTCTCCTACCCCATCTAAATCCTCCGGTCTTCTTCCGAACATCGACCGGAGAAACATGAGTTTTCTCCTTTGATAATAATAACTCCTCCTTATCTTTCTCCTCCTCTTCTTCCTCTTGATCTCTTCAAGTTTGCCAAGGCATTGAGAGTGAAAAGCTCTAATGGAGATGGTTTTCTTATATGGGAGTTTGAGGAGGTTGAGGAGGAGTCTTTTGCATGGCTTAATTATGAGGAGCTTGAAGTTGAAGATAGATGGGGATGGCATGATGGAATGAAAGATGAGAAGAGTGAGATGGAAGTAAAAGAGAACAAAGGGAAGTCCTTTTATTGCTTTGAACTCACTCAATCTTGTTATTGTGCAAGTAGCTAGCTAGGTACTTGGTTTGTTAGAGATGAAATTAATAAGATGCATGGGTGGTGGTATTAAAGATAAAGAGATGGAGAGAGATATAGAATGAGTGATTATTAAGTGATGATTGATAGATGGTTGGTGGCATTCACGTCCGGTCTCATGTTGGTGAAGTGGGTGGCCATGACGGATCTAAATTAATTAAGATGATTTAATGATTCAATGATTTGAAATCACGTTCGTACTTTTCAATCATCGTGTGAATGAAGTTAAGTTGATGGGCTGTGTCAATGGGCCGCAATGGTTTGGGCCGGAGCATTAAAGCTACTGGGTTTGTCTTGCTTCGAGAGTTTTCCTTTTCTCGTTCCTTTATTTCTTATTATTTTCAAGGATATTCTTTTAGAAATTTTGCCTATATTTGTCTGTACTACACAATAAATCATATATGGCATGATGATAAATGCCGAGAGCCGCGACAGGTGAGAGTCCAATTGGCAAAATAACCTAATCATCCAATTGTGGAGGATGAATTCAAACAGGTATTGAAAGCTGAGGACCATTCAGACAACCACATGGAAAGATCGTCCAAACAACCATATGGAAGGATCAACCACATGATAGGGGTAAAAGTGGGAAGATACATGGTGATCATCCAGGCAATCACATGGAAGGATCATAGACTATTTTCTACTCGGATACGAAGTATCTTTCCACTTTAAAGGGCTGCAGACCCATCTTCCACCGAAGAGCTTCAGACTACTCTTCAGCCGAGGCCGAAGAGCTGCAGACTCTTTTTCCACTACTCTTCTAGCCGAGGAGCTGCAGACTTCTCTTGTGGCCGAGGAGCCGCTGATTATTCTTCCGCCGAGGAACTGCAGACTACTCTTCCGCCGAAGAGCTGCAGACTCCTTTTCTGTTTTGACCGAGGAGCTGCATAGCAAATTTGGGCAGCAAGACAAAGAAGACTTAGGCCTCAAGTTGAAGGAAACTTGGGTCACAAGCTTCCTCCAGCCTATAAATAGAGGACGAGATCCCATCTACAACAAGCTTTTCCCCAACGGCAAAGCCCTGCCACATTGAAGACCGAACTCCTCCTTCCTCCCCATGTACTCCAACTACAAAGCTTCTCTCCCACTTCTTCTTCTCCATTGTACTGAGAAATGGATAATGGATTTAACTCTCATCGATAGAGCTCGTGGTTTTTCCCCGATTTGAGGGTTTTCCACGTTAAACCGATGTCCCTCTCTTTGATTACTTGGTTTCTCTTCGATCTCCTCATTGTTCTAAGTCAATTCGACTGTTAGAGTGAAGTTGGGATCAAAACCGATTTTTACCTTAACAATATATATATACAAGTCGCGATTGGCCGCTATACTTACTTGTTCCGACCATATCTCTCTACATGATCGGTATAAGTGAAAGTAGCACCATATTAGGCCCATATATATATATATATATGTGTGTGTGTGTGTGTGTACCGTGTCAATGGACCTCAATGGTTTGGGTCGGGTCATAAAAGCTATCGGGCTTGTCCTACTTCAAGAGTTTTCTCGTTTCTTTTTCTTTTCAGAAATATTCTTTTAAGAAAATTTGCATATCTACCACTATAAATGTGTATATTTGTCAATACTCAATATACATACATATATATATATATATATATATATATATATATATAAACTTAAGAAAAATAACTTTTACCATCACTTTTATTTATAATCATGTAATATTTGGAAAACATTATCATAGTGAAAGACAAGCAAATGGCCCTCGCGTTGCACAGGTTTATATATATGTGTAGATCTTTTGAAAATTACATTTAACCAATACAACTATTAAAATAAAGTTTATATCTATATATATATATATATATATATATAAAAAACTTAAAAAATTACATCTTTTTAAAATATCGAGAATGCCATTGCTTTTGTCTTCTTCTAATTTTTTCAATGTTGCACTTGCATAAAAAATTCAATAAAGACTTCTTTAGCCTTCTTCTAATTTTGTACAAATTGATTAACAAGAATATACCAAAAAGATTAAAGGAAATATAATATAATTCCTAGAGAAAGTGAAAAGAGTTATCATAATATACAAATAAAAAATTTTATGGCCTCCACAAGTGCCTTCTCTTCAAGTGTCCTTCCAAGAAGGTCTAGTCCTTTGTCTGCATACTTTGCTGCATAATACCTCACAATTGCTCTAGACTCTGCATGAAATCATCCATTCATTTGCATGAACATAATCAATAAACTTTGAACACATCCATGCATGCATGAAACTAAGCAAGTAAAGCTCAAAGTCTCCATCCACGGCATAAGGATGGGTTGGCATTCTACCGAGATAATTTTCATGATTTCCCAATGGCATTTACATTTGTTCTTACTTCCAAAGCCTGTGAAGATGCCTATTACTTCCGACAACCTTTTCTTTGAAGGACCAACATTGGTGTCTGAAGACTCCGAACCATAGCCATACCTCGGGACATAACCGTCATTCCTAGCAACAACTAACTCCATCTCAAGTGATGCCAATTTCTTATGCTGATCTTTGCCAAGTTCAAACACATAATCTCAGTAACCATTACCTCCTATATTATAAGGAAATACAGTTTTGAATTCCCAAATCAACAGCCAAATTAGGTATCTGAAAAAATCTCTTGCAAGTGACCACCTTGAATCATATGTTTTACTAAAACCACAGGAGAGTACATTGAAAAAAAAATTAATTAACATACAATAGGGACCACCTTGAATCATATGTTTTAGTAAAACCACAGGAGAGTACATTGAAAAAAAAAATTAATTAACATAATGAAATTGAAAATATATGAAACTACCGAACATTCAAACAACACACAATCTATTAAAATCTATATCAAATCTAAACGTGAAATTGAAAAAAAAAAGTAAATAAAAAACTAAAAAGAATTAACTATATATTTACTTTTTCCCAACTGGTCGTTCCAATGAATGACAACTGCATTGAGGATAAACACAATATTTTAAAAATCTATTTGAAAACCACTATTTAATTTTGAATTGGATAACACTATTTATTTCTTAATATCATGGAAATTTGAAACCAATTGGAAAGATAGATTATTTATAAAAAAAAACATAAAATATTACCTCAATATCATTATCATCTCAACAACATTACTACTTTGATAATAAAGGATGGAAAAGAAAGATAAAAGAAGTTAAATAAAGCTTAAAATAAACCTAAAAATTATTATCTTAATATCACCTATTTTTTCTAAGACCAAAATTTACATAATTATAACGGAATGTAGCATTATTCTAAAACAATAAATAATCATATGTTATATTTTCTTATGTCAACACACAATCTATTAAATAATCAA
The DNA here is from genome assembly GCA_026586065.1 of Dioscorea zingiberensis. Taxonomy (NCBI): domain Eukaryota; kingdom Viridiplantae; phylum Streptophyta; class Magnoliopsida; order Dioscoreales; family Dioscoreaceae; genus Dioscorea; species Dioscorea zingiberensis. The sequence goes on along the minus strand of CM048820.1, from coordinate 64,867,675 downwards.
ATTTTTCTCAGACCAAAATTTATAGAATTATCTTAACAGAACACTATTCTTAATAGAAATGATATGTTATATTTTCTTTAATTGTGAATTTGTAAAATAGTAAAAATAAAAAATAAAAAAGTACCTGTATATTTTCTTTCTCGGCAGATTGTCGATCCAATGAACTACATATGAAAGAAACACAATATTTAAGAAAATAATCTTTAAAAAAAGAATTGATATATCTAAGGATAAAACGTAGATTCACAAAAGAAGATTAATAATCATAAATCTTATATTGTGAATCTTATAAATTTTATTCCATGTCGGAGCCAATTTTTTAAATTAAAATTATATTTTATTATTTAAAGTTCAAATTAAATAATTTTATATAAGTAGGGCCACTACTTTAAAAGAATTAAATTTTATCTCTTAATAATACCACCATAGAGAATATTTAAAATGGAAAAAACATTCAAACAACATACATTGTGGAGAATAAATTTATGTATAATAAAGAATGCAAAAAAGTAAACAAAAATAATAAATAAATAAAAAATAAAAGAAAATACGGTATGGATTAAACTAATTTAAACCAAAAATAAATTATAGATTAAAACATACCAGTCTTGTATTTACTGAGAATAAAAAACTGTTTTTGAATATCACATCCAAAAGCTCATCAGAATGTAGCACAGTTGCACAGGAGTTTGCATCAGAAAAGAAAAAAGAATCACAAAACATGTACACTAATAACAAAAAACCACTTCGTTTATAAATAATACAAAGATTCTATAATTATAGATTAAAGTAAATATCATCAGGAGAATAAAAAAAATAATAGACAGCCTTTCCCAAGAAGGTTTTCATGATATCATCAAGATAATTGACATTGCTCTTTTAAAAATAGCAGATAAAAAAAATAAATCTCACATAAAAATATAAAATTAAATTAAATTTCCGTTATAAGCAACCCCTCAAGCTTTATAAAAATCCGTTTATAAACAAAATTATAGATTAAATTAAATATCATTAGGAGAATAAAGAAAAAAAAATTAATACATACCAGTCTTGTATTTACTGAGAATAAAAAACTATTTTTGAATATCACATCCAAAAGCTACATTGAGAATGTACTTAGCCGATTACTACGAGTTTTGCATCAGAAAAGAAAAAAGAATCACAAAACATGTACACTAATAACAAAAAACCACTTCGTTTATAAATAATATGATAGGGAGAAAAATAAGTAAGACACGTGGAGTATACCAGAACCGTCCACGTGTCAACACTATGAAGACCTTAGTTGAAGAATGGGCCAGCCCATAACATGATTAGAAATCTCAAGTCACATCGGATCGGCCCACTTTATAACGACCATATCGGATCAATCCAAAGAAAGCGCTTGGTCGAATTGAGCAGGGTGAGTTTCGAACATAGATCATATCGAAAAGGGTCTCAATTCATCATACCGGAAAAGCTCTTCATTGCTTCCATCTAGAATGTACACATAGAACAGATTCTATAATTATAGATTAAAGTAAATATCATCAGGAGAATAAAAAAATAATAGACAGCCTTTCCCAGGAAGGTTTTCATGATATCATCAAGATAATTGACATTGCTCTTTTAAAAATTGCAGATAAAAAAAATAGATCTCACATAAAAATATAAAATTAAATTAAATTTCCGTTATAAGCAACCCCTCAAGCTTTATAAACATCTGTTTATAAACAAAATTATAGATTAAATTAAATATCATTAGGAGAATAAAGAAAAAAAAATTAATAGACAACCTTTTCCCAGTAAGGTTTTCATGTTATCATCAGGAGAATTCACATTGCTCTTTTAAAAAGTGCAGATAATAAATAAATAAATTTTGCATAAAAATATAAAATTAAATTAAATTTCCGTTTATAAGCAACTCCTTAAGCCTTTTCAAAATAAAAGTAAAATACGCTATGGATTAAACTAAATTAATCCAAAAATAAACTATAGAATAAAACATAGTATTTACTGAGAATAAAAAAGTGATTTTGAATATCGCATCCAAAAGCTCTTCAGAATGTAGCATAGTTGCTTAGGAGTCTGCATCATAAAAGAAAAAAAAAATCACAAAACATGTACACTATAAAAAAATTTAAAAAAAAAACCACTCTTTTCTCCATTCCAATTCCCCTTCCTTTTAAAGGGATTTAGAAAAATACAAAGATCAAAACATACCAGTATCAGGAATAATTGAGCAGTTCGCATCTAAAAAGTTCTCAGGAGTTTGAATAAAAAAAGAAAATCATTTGCTTACTGTATCATTTGAAATGATATGAGGAGTGATATCACGTAGTAACCACCAGGAAACAAAGCGATCGTGATATAACCACCACCAGGAAACCACGCGATCATGTGTATTGGGATTTTTAAATTTAAAAAATCCAAAATCTAAGAAATTCGGAATACCCCAATACAATTTTCTCATTTTTTGAGTTTTTTTTTTTTTAAAAAAATTGTAACTGTTTCTTTTGCTTAGTAATATTGATAGATGAGGCTACAATTGTATTTCTTAAAAAAGGGAAAAAAATTGATTCTTTAGCAAAAGTTATATTTACAAATAAATTACAGGTACATAACAGATAACACTAATGAATATATAAATTTATGATGCATTAAAAAGAGAGAAAAACATTTGAATAAAGGATACAGGTGTGACGAACATAAACATGAAGTAATATAACTCTGTCTATGCTTAATGACTCTTGAACTGACTTAATTGTTACTGTTTTCTTTTTTTAATATAGAGTTTTGGAATAACAATACTTGATATTTCTACTTGTTAGAAAGATGATCCACATTGTAATTATCCAAATGATCTTTAACAAATGAGAGGATTCAACTCAATTTTTCTTTATTTTATAAAGGCAACAAGCACACCCATTAAATATGGCTGGACGCGCCCCAGGGATCCAATGACGACGAGGCCTAGAAGGGAGGTGAACAACAGATTGAGGGAAACACAGTTCATGATGCAATGCGTCCACATCATATTTTCTTTAGGTTTTTCTTGTAAGAGTGGATTGATTGGTACCATTTTGTATTTTCCTCAATTATAAATAAAACTTGTAGTTTATCCACCTTTCTAAAACAAAAATAAAAAATAAAAAATAAATAAATAAACAAGCACACCCATTATGAAAATCAAAGGACATGTACAGATGTGGCCGCTCAATTCGTGTTAGTCCACAGGAGTGGGAATTCGATCCTGGGTTTGTCCACAAGAGAACCGCCCATTTTAGTAAGGGACCCGGATACCAATAGTCAATAGACTCAAGGGTCGTTGGTAGGATTCAACTCAATTTGTACATGCAACTAATTAATTAGAACTAAATTGTTCCTATTCTGAATGTTTTTCTATTTTATATATATATATATATATATATATATATATATATTCAAGCCATAACATTTTATCATTTCTGATTTTTTTTTCATTTTTTATGATATTGAGTTCCATAAATAAGAACTATTAAAGATCAGAACCACAATAAATCTTTGCAACATTAACATATTTATTAATCACAAAAACCAAACTCAAACTGATTATATTATCATGTTGTAAATTATAATCAAGCTCAAGCTGATTGGTTATGAGATTGCTTGTGTTCATCCCCAAGACATGATTACATAATCAAATATGATCTTAGTTACATATGAACGAACTATAATTAAACTATAAGAAAGACATAAAATTACGTAAAGAAATAGAAAAGTCAATGCATAAGTAGCGGTCTCTAGCGTGTGTTTATAATATATGAAATTATGAATAAATTTGACTTAAGTACTTCATAGAGTAGCAAGAACCAACCCATGTAGAGAAGTCCAACCTTTGTCTGTTCACTGAAGTGTGTGCCATTTGTATCCAACTTAATGATCATTATTCATTTCAAGGAATGTTTTTCTCTCTCTCTCTCTCTCTCTCTCTCTCTCTCTCTCTCGAAGTTGATATGCCATCATTTTCAATATTAATTTATTTCTTTTTTATATTTTTGGAACGCATTTCATGTAACAACAAAATCACAAACATCAAATTAAATAAATAAAAGATCTTTTAGTTTTTTTTTCTTTTTCTGGAAAAAAGCTGCACAACTAATGTCTAATTACAAAAACTTCTAAAGTCTTCAATCAAAACATCAAGCCAATGGGGCGTATTTTCAACTTCTCTGTACTCCAAAGTTTCCCCATGAATCAGCAATGTAATTGTCTTCTCTTGGAATGTAATGGATCTCCCATCTCTCCATCTCATTAAGCTTTGCTTTGCATCTAGTGGCGAGATCCTGAGTGCTCCAATTTTCATCATCTTAATTTGTCGATATTCAGGAGCTTAGTCAGGTGCATATTGTCAGAAAGGATCCTAGCATAACTGATGCCTAGCTGAAACAGAGCCTCAATTTCATTCAACACTGCATTTAGTTCTCTTTCCAGAGCAGACAAGGCGTGACAGAGCTTCCCACCTACAAGACAAAAAGTGCTTGTGTTAGTCACAATGAAAAACCCAGTTTCTGCTATGGACTCACCTGACATCCAAGCTGTATCAGTTAGTAGAGTATGTGTAAAAAAATCTCTATTTAAAGCCATGGAAACTCTGGCAGTGGCATTGGTTATCCCCTCTCTATGTAGTAGATACTCCAAGGTCAAGGTCACAGCCTTGTTGGCCATTTTCTTTGGCTCCATTATCGTTTTCTTGAAAATGAAATCACATCTATTTTTCCATAATAACCACAAAGCATTAGCAATCAAGGAGATTTCCTCAGCAGTTTGTTTATGGTTGCCAATTTGCCTCTTGAGTAGCCAGTAGCCACTCAAAATATCCTCATGGTCCAAACCCCAATTAGTAAGGTAACCCAAAGCCTGTATTTCATACCACACTTGCAATGGTTTCCTATACTTGAAAAACAAATGAGCCAGGTTTTCAGTGGTTAGACTACATAATTTATATGGCTCATCAAGCCCCAACTTGACCATATATAGATAATGATTTATAGGCAATCTTTTGTGGAAGAATTTCCAAAGGAAGGGTTTGATCCTTGGATTAACTTTCAACTTCCAAAGTATGAACCATCCAGGCCATGGCTGTTTAGTTTGTGCATTTGTGTAGTGAGTATAAATAGTAGCAGAAAGGGACTTGGTCCCAGTCCCATGTATTCATTACCAATTTCCGTCCTCGTGTTTCAATCTGATCTCCTTGCAGAAAACAGTATTAGCTATGCTTTCAGGAAATAATTCAAGAAGTAATTCCATGTCCCAGTCATTTCCAATTATAAGGAAATGCTGCATTTGAAGCTGGGAGATATCAAGTCCATGTTATAGAAAGAAGGTTTCAGTTGCAAAGGGATACTATAGAGACATGGATGTTTATATATTGAATCAAATACAATGACATGCTTAGGAGCAAGTTCTCCTCTTACCATTTTGCAGTGCATGCTAAGGTTTGATAGAAGAAAGAGGATTTCTCTATTTCTTAAGATCCCAAGGGTTGAATGTGCCATACTAATAGTTGATCAATTGGATTCATGCTTTCTTCCTGTTATTCAACAAGTCAAATAGATGTTTTGTCATCAGTGTCTTCCTTACAATTCTAAGGTCCTTGATGCCCAAGCCACCCTCAGTTTTGTCCCTAGAGATGGTACTCCAGCTGATGAGATGGATGCCCTCCATTGCTAGTGTTTTTTCAAATGAAGTCTCTCACCAATTTAGATATTTTGTCAAGAATTCCATCAGGAATGGCATAAATGTTTAGGTTATAGACAGGGAGGGATAGGATAGCTGACTGAATTAGGGTAATTAAGTTTACCTGCCAAGGATAGGTGAAGTGTTTGTCAATGACCTAATCTTTTTTGCACTTGGTTTAATAGAGGGTTAAAATATGAGGCCTTAATCTTGTTGGCAGAGATCCAAGTGCCAAGGTATTTGAGGGAAAAGTACCAATTTTCAGACCTAATATTCTTTCAATGGATTGATTAAGTCTAGTGTTCATCCATGAGGGAACAAACAGTTCAGATTTCCTGGTATTAACCCTCTGGCCAATGATCTGAGAGTACATGTCTAAGCACATGATGATTGATCTAGCCTCCTTCCTAGTGGCCCTACAATAGATAATGCAATCATCAGCAAACAAGGTACGATGAATTGATGAATTTGGACCAAAGAGGGATGCCTCTGATCATACTCTCTATCGTTTTCAGAATTTGAGTTAGCACCTGAGCTACAATGATGAAAAGGTAAGGAGAGATGGGTCTCTCTATCTAATACCAGTTTGGGGTTTGAAGAAATTCCCAATTCTCCCATTGATAATAAAGGCCATAGAAGGGGTCTCAATGCATGCTTTAATCTAGATGATCTATTTGGTGGAAAGTTCATTTTGGTTAGCACAACAAGAATTGCATTCCATCTCATTATATCATAGGCCTTTTCCATGTCATATTTAATCATCATCATAGGGACATTCTTGGCATCCTTCTCTAAAGAGGGTGCTACCTCTTGTGCTAACAAAATGTTATCAGATGGTTATATCCTTAACAAAGGCACATTGTTCAGGAGAAATGAGGTGTGGGATGACTGTTCTAATCCTGTTGGAAAGTATTTTAGATATTATTTTATAGTTAACATTACATAAAGCTATGAGTCTATAATCCAGAACAGTTTGAGGGTTTTCTTTCTTAGGGATTAAGCTAATAAGAGTTTTATTCCAGCTATTGGGGAGATGACCGTAATCAAAGAAGTGGCTAATGACATCTACAATGGAGTCTCCAACAATGGGCCAATATGCAATGAAAAATTCAGGGGTGAAGCCATTGGGTCTAGGAGCCTTACCAGGAAGCCATTGATTTGAGTAAGTTGTAGATTTCAAACCTGTTGATAGGCTGAGTCAGGTAGCTGGACTGTTCTTCAATTAAGGTAGGAAGATCATCAGGAAGAGTTTGGATTGTGGCATCCAAGTTGCATGCATTGTTATCCTGCCAAAGCTTGGAATAAAACTTGAGTGATTTTGTTCCTTCTTCTATGGTTTTGGCTAGCTTGTGGAAGAAACTAGAATTTTGATCCCCATTTTGTAGCCAATTAGATCTAGATTTTTTAGCCCAGAAATTTGTGTTTTGTCTTAGCATAGCTTGGTGTTTGTTATATAAACTTCTTAATTTTCTATAGGTTTCTTTAGCTTGTCCTTGTTTTTCATTGAAATCCAATATAGCCTCAAGTCTTTCAGTCTCTCTTTCTATTCCTTTAATTCTATGTTCTAGTCCCTGAGTAGTGTTAGAGCAAGTTTTTCTTAGTTGGTGAGTCAATTTGTGGAGGTTGTGACTGGTAGTGTGTAGGGGATTCTTATAGTTAACAGACTCTCCATGTGGCCTCAATTGCCTTTTGCCATTCACTAGTGTGGAGCCAATTGGAGTCAAACTTGAAAGGTTTGGATCTTTTGTAGTGTTTCAGGGTGCTAGTTAGCACTAGAGGATTATGATCTGGCTGACACCTAGCAAGTTGATCAATAAAATAGGACCCTATACTATCATGCCATGGTTCATTTACAACAATTTTGTCTAATCTTGCCTATTGCCTGGCCATACCTTTTTGGTTGTTACACCAGGTAAAGGGAGGGCCAATATAATTAAGTTTGTGGAGGTTATTGTAATCAAAAAAGTGGTTGAGGTACTTGGCTTTTTGTTCAGAAGCATAACTGAGGTTACCTCTCAGACTCCTTTTTTCCTCATTACTCCTTACTGTATTGAAATCACCAAGAATGATCCAAGGGAATGAAATAGCAGCCAGGTTGGTGAGCTTATCCCAGATCCTCTTTTGGATCCTTAGTACCTGGCTATTATAGACTATAAAGACAATATACGATTTAGAATTACAACTAGTAATAGCTAAATGGCGTACATACTTGGAATTAGCAAAAGGAGTAAAACCAAGGTTCTTTCTCCATAGGGTAATAATACCACAGAGACAAGATACGGTTTAGAATTAACTAGTAATAACAAAAAGATCTTTTTTATGGTATAAAAGATCTTTTAGTTAAGAAAACGTATAATAATTGGATCTTTGAAGATGCAAATGGATATCGATAAACTATAACATATTTAATTAATGGATATCGATAAACCAACCATCTTTTCTTATATTGCTACATGATTTATATAACTTGTATATGGCAACCTTTCCAATCAAATATCTAAGAGTACCCATCTTCAGGGGAAGGGCAAAGAAAGATGATTGGTGAGAACTTATTGAGAGAATCAGAAGGAGATTGTCTGTATGGAAACGAAAAATTCTTGTCTCTGGGAGGACGACTCACCCTTATCAACTAAGTCCTATCTATGAAGCCCATTCACTGGATGTCAATATATAGACTATCGAAATGGGTCATATGCAAGATCGATATCATCAGAAAACAATTTCTATGGAAAAGGGTTGAGGAGATCTCACAGGCATACCATCTGGTCAATTAGGACTAATTATGTCGGCCAAAGACCAAGGAGGCTGGGGTATCCTCAACCTACAAGAATTTCAGAGTATTCGATGGAGAATTATGACTGGGTAGGCCTATTAAAAGATACCATGGCATGCTTCTTAATTCTGGAGAGGGATATGCTTGGAACGACCAACTTTGGCATCCAATATCATCTCCAAACTAAGGAGTGGTGGATATATTAACTTATGGATTGACAATTGGCTAGAGGAACAATCGCTTTGGGACAATCTACTAGGTTGTCGATCACTAATCCTCAAAAGTTCCCTCTCCTTCCAAAAAGCTTGGGAAATAACACAAATAGGAAAAAACACTACTTAAGCCAGGCCTATTATCAAGAAGAGACTCAGAAGAAGTACTTTTACTCTTACTCCAACACCTTTGAAATGCGTATCATTCTTAATCCTTCTCTCACTCTCACTCTCGATAAGCAAACATGGAAGCTAGCTCCAACACAAGGGTTCTTTGTTAAAACCCTTTATCTCTTCTAGGGGTGTATTCGAGCCGAGTCGTTCATGAGTGGCTCGGTGTTCAGCTCGACAAGAGCTCGTTCATGTTCAACTCGTATTGAAAATGAGTCAAGCTTGAGCTTCAATTTCAAGCTCGATTAATAAACAAGCCAAGCTTGAGCAGAGGAAAGCTCGGCTCATTTTGACTCGCGAACACAACTCGCGAACAAGCTCGTGAACAACCTCGTGAACACAGCTCGCGAACAAGCTCGTGAACAACCTCGTGAACAAGCTCGTGAACACAACTCGCAAACAAGCTCATGAACAAACTCGTTTATAGCTCGTTTGTGAGCTCGTTTATATATATATATACTAAAAATATTTGGGTGGATGTATATATATAACTTATAAGTTATAAGATATATAATAATTAATTAGGTTATAAAGTAGGGTGAGATATGTAATTTGGGTGGATGTATATATATAACTTATAAGATATTTGGGCCCCTCTCTCTCTCCCCCTCGTTCTTTCTAGGGGTGTATTCGAGCCGAGTCGTTCATGAGCGGCTCGGTGTTCGGCTTGATAAGAGCTCATTCGTGTTCAACTCGTATTGAAAACGAGTCAAGCTTGAGCTTCAATTTCAAGCTCGATTAATAAACGAGCCAAGCTTGAGCAGAGGAAAGCTCGGCTCGTTTATTGAATTTCAAGTTCGATTAATAAACGAGCCAAGCTTGAGCTCTTCCTTTTAGTCACGAGCCGAGCATAAACACACGAAAGCTCGGCTCGGCTCGGCTCGGCTCGAATACACCCCTAAGATTCTCTTCAAGGTAGATGGTGGGATCCAGAGCGACCTACAAAAGGAATTATGGAAGAACCCATTTCCATTGAAGGTTAAACTCATTGTTTGGCTAGCCAAAGATAATAGAATTCTCACCTTTGATAACCTGCACAGGCGAAAATGGAAAGGAACACATAGCCTATGTTATTTGTGTGAAATAGAAGAGGAAATGATGAACCACACATTTGTTTCTTGTCCATATGCAACCAACATCTAGCATCACTTCCATGAGACCTTTAGCATAAGGTTTGATCCAACCGGGCTACAAACTATTTGGAATATGAGGGCTTCCCTCTTAAGGGTGGACAAAACCCTAAAGGAGGGGTGGGACCTCACAATCCTCTCTTTCTGGAGTATATGCAGAGAAAAAAAACATGAAATGTTTTCAAGATAAAAGCTGCGTTTACTTGAAAATTACTCGGGATATTTCTTTTCTTATACTTGTACTCTCTTGGTTTGATGCAGCTTCGATGGCAAAGCGACCAAGGCTAGAGATGACCAAAAGCCTGATAAAAAGAAGCTATACATTCTTAGGGAGGACCCCACATCTCCCCGACCATCTCCCAATGAAGGTGATGAGGTCTTTGATCAGGATGACAACATGATGGAAGGAGGAACGTGAAGAATCAAGGACCAGGGGACCTTGGATTACCTGTTACTCTCTTGATTTATCCATGTAACCAAGTGTTATGGGATTATACTTAACTTTCATATTAAATAAAATTAAATATGATTTATCCACTTTATCAAAAAAAAAAAAAAATCCTAGTCAATCAATTTCATTCTCAACAAAAACATAACAAAAATAGGAGTCACAAACATATATTTTCCAAAAAATATCCATTTTCGATAACGACACACCAAATTGATAAACCCACACATCAAATTGATAAACCTCTCTCTATATTGCTTCATAACCTATATGCCTCGCACACTCCTCCTTTAAAATAAAATACTAGTTAATTCATTCTCAACAAAAACATAACAATATATATATATATATATATACATGCGTGCTATTATACTACTAACATCGCTCTAAGTCGATTGCCTTCCCATTTTCCCCCGATATTTGAAGTTGCTTTCCAACTGTACGGATGGAAAGATCATCGAAAAATAAGCTAACATGTCCATTTTCATACAATTTGGTGACCGTTTGGTCCTCCCATTTAATGGTTGAAATTCTGAACCGTTAAAATTTTCCTAAAACAAGAATCGTTAAGTGGGAGGACCAAACAGTTACCAAATTATATGAAAATGGACATGTTAGCTTATTTTTCGATGATCTTCTCATCCGTACGGTTGGAAATACTTAAAACATGCTCCAAGTACCCAAATGGGAGGTGACCGAGAATGCATAGTAATACAACTGGCCGGACAATAGCACACGCGTGTGTATATATATATATATATATATATATATATATAAATTTTCCTAAAAAATAAAAATAATTCTAGTTTATTATTTTATTAAAAAAAACCGCACCAAAAATAAGAATCATGACAATACACGTTTTATTATATATATATATATATATTTATATATATATATACAAGGGCGGAAGGAGGGGGTCAAGGGGGTGCTCAGGCTCCAAGAGATGCTCTACTTCCATTGTTTTAGGAGTACTCTACCTCCTTGATGCTTATTTTACAAGTATGTAATATTGTTAGTATATTAAAAAACAATTGTTGTAGTATAGTGGTTAGAGTCCTCTCCTATGATTGGGATGACTTTGGTTCAAATCTTGTCTGTCGCAATATTTTTTTAAACTTACTATTGATATCACTTATAAAATTTAAATTTTATTTATATATTTTCAATAAATCTTTCCTTTTTGACTCGGATGTCAGTGATTTCTTTTATTGTTTGAACTTAATATCAATATCATAATTTTTTATTGTGATTTCTATGTTTTTTTACAGACATTCCTCCAATAAAATATGGATGGAATTAGACCTCTACCCAAAGAATTAAAAAAAAATTAGCTCAAATCCCAGCAACCACAATTTGTTTTAAGATTAGTACTGAAATTAGTTATAAAATTTAGATTTTGTTTATATATTTTCAATAAATCTTTTTCTTTTTGCCTCATATCTCAGTAATTTCTTTTATTATTTGAAGTTAATTCCAATATCATAATTTTTTATTTTGATTTCTATGTCTTTTAATATACATTCCTCTAATAAAGCAGGGATGAAATTAGACTTGTACACAAAGAATTAAAAAGAAAATAAAACTTGTTATTTTTTAAACAAAAGAATTAGTATAAAGAAGTAATTTTAATTTTTAAGTTTGAATTAATATATTTTTTAAATATTTATAAAAAAAATTTAAATGAAAGTCAGCACCCTTTAATTTTTCTTTTGGTTCCGCCACTGTATATATATATTGCTAATATTTTTAAGAATTATATATTTATATAAATATATATATATCTCTTCAAGACGGCATTGGCGCGGCGCCGCCACCTACTCTTCAAACCAGTTGAAACTTCCATCCTCTTTCCTTCTCAATATCCCTCCTTATATATATATATACTCCATCCTTCACCTCCTCTTTTCATCTCTCTCTCTCTCTATTCATTCTGTTCCCTCTTATTCTATAGAAACACACAAACATGGCAGCTCAACACAAAGCAAGCTTCATAACACTGGCCTTGGTCTTTCTCATCATCACTTCACATGAGAGCTCTACTACAAGTGCTAGGCCATTAATGAGCACTAGTGATCCTCTTTCATCATCTTCAAAGGCAAAGCTTTTCAAGGAGTTCCAGCCACTTCTCTTCAACCTCCTCCCAAGAGGAGACGTCACTCCTTCTGGTCCCAGTGGAGGAACCAATGAATTTGGGAATTAAGCCAAGGAGTTATTTATATATATATGAGTCTTGTTCTTCTTTTTCATACTTATATTTATACACACTTATACTGGGAAATATGGTGAGTTTTTCTTCAGGTCTTGTCTTCAATTTGTTCATTTATTTTTGTTTGTATATATATATATACTAGTTATTGAATGAAGGTAAAGTGGAATGAATTTTCCTCAGCTCTGATGTTTGTATGAGTTCTTGTTCTTTGTTGTTCTTGTTGTTGTTTCTTTTATTTTTTCTTTTAATTGAATATATAAACATTGGTAAATTATTCGTCACTGGTGCTCTCAAGTCAAGAAAAATGTGTTGGAATTTGATTTTGGATGACAGGGCGGCTTCAAAATTTTGACTTTTTGAGACTGTGACTTTGAGTTCCATTGGTCCCAAATGCAACTCATTGTCACCTTTTGAGTTTTTTCTAATATATTAACAAGAAAAAATACTACTAATAATAATAGAACTAATTAGAATTGAATAATGTGTAGCATATATATATATAAGAATGTTATAAGTGCTAAGATAGAGATGAAGATTTATACAATTGTTTGTGGTCAGATCTCAATGGTTCCAAAGTTAATAATAAGTGCATGTCTTTGTCTTCATAAATGATAAATTCAAGTTGATGAAGTTGTGATTTGATAGTTCCTTTGTTTAATCTTAGAAACTAATGGATTGATTAGAGGTAAACCATTAAAATCATTGACAATTGGAGCCTGTACTCCATGACACCTTCATCTTGTCATCAAATCATGTTTAATATTTGTTTGTACACCATCTATTAATCTGCAACAAAACTAATAGAAGAGATTTTCTTTTTTGACAAAGGCGACAATGTGGAAGTCAGGTGCGGGCACACGGCTCACCTTGTGATTGTTGGGTTTCAATCCTAGATTCTTTCCAACCATCTATGCGCTATATAAGGGATTCGGTACCAATAGGCCAAGAGGCCGTTGGTACAAAACTAATAGAGATTATAATGACAAAAAAACACAAAACTGAAGCTTGGCATTCATTCTCATTCATATGTGATTCTTCCGGTGTCTCCATAGGACCATATTCAGTGCAAGTGCTAAAAGATTGACATCACATGAAGAGCAAATGAATAACACCACAAAGTAAATAGAAAAGAAAAACATGATAATTCAACTGAGCCAAATTAAAGATCATTTTAGGATTTCCTGTCTCATCAGTAACAGGGAAGATAACTAAGAAAGAAGGTGGAAATTTTCCACTTCCTGTTTCTGGCAACATAATATAATAGAAATACTAGGGAATACAGCAACAAGAGAGCAAATTAACTGCTTCGACAACTACAACTGCTACTCGACTTATCGGCTTAAATTTTCATCTCTCCTTTCTTTGTATCTGCTTCTGTTTCTTCTTTCTGTTGATGCAAACATCGTTTCTCCTTGCTTGCTCAGATTAGGAAAGAAATTTTGGTCTTTCAGTCCGAGAGGATCGTCATCCCTGCATGTTTGTAAAATTTTCCATATGACTTCAAAATTATGGAGAAACTCACACTTTGCAATGTACTCCACACAATGACTTAGAGATACATTAGACGACAGGAGCATGTTAAATAAAGCAGTGTCATGTTAGAGCAACAATATTTATATTAATCTGAAGTTTGTTGATGTGGAAATTAAATTTCAGACCTCAATGTTCGTTGTTTTCGAATATAGGTCCGTTTGATGCAACGACCATTTGGAGCACCATTTTGCGCTTTCTGAACGGAACGTTGTCCATCTGTCAATTACATAAAACCGTTTGAATTGTAAAACATAGATTGTGCATAGTGTGAAAAGTGGCATGGATCAGATGGATGGGAGTCCCTATTACCAACTCTATTATTGTTTTTGTTCTCAGACGAGTGCATGTCTTGGTTTGTTGATGCCTGACTGATGCTGCGGATCTTGTAGAAGAGATACTTCTACAAAACATAAGAACATAATTGAAACTGGGTTGCCAGAAGATGAGATTCATGGGCTTGAACCAAGATCAATAACAAAATAATCCAATTCAGAAAAAAATTATTAGTAACATAAAAAGAAAGATTGGATGAGTTAATACCGTGGGCGGGATGAATGAACCTGTTCCATATGACTTGTTCAAAGCATCTTTGTCATGAGAGTCAGATGGAGTGAAAGGCTGCATTTCTAGATAAAAACCAGTAGGAAGAAAGACCTCCAATCGAAAAAGCTGATCAGGGCGAAGATAACACATCAGATTCTGCCTTTGGACAGCATGCAAATATTCTTTGTTCCGGTCCTGAGCAAGTGACCATTGACTTGGAGTATGATGGAAATCATTTGCCAAACTCATGCACAAACGAGCGCATAAAAAGTTTCCAAAGTGCAGTTCAAAATCTCCAGTGAGAGCTGAAAAAACAGAAGTTAGTTTGCAGAACTTTGAACTAAGACCATATGTATGATTCGGCTGAGGCAGATAGTCAGCTATTATTAGATAATTATCTTGAGCATGAAGCTTGTTTTGGTATTCACCTTCAAGATTTGACAAGTTGCAAAATATTTTATGAACATTTTTAGATTTTTTAAGACAACTGATTTACCTTTAAAGTCTGAGGCCCCATAGGTTTTACTTATCCCCATTACAATAGATTTATAAGAAGCGTGAGTTCCAGCATTCTTCATGACTTGCTTTCCTGAGAAAAGATTGGTTTTCATGAGAGCATCCGAATCCAGAAAATTCATTATCTGATATGTATTACATTTAACATTTATACCTGAATCTTTGAGAGTATTCGGCTCTACTGACTTTGAGGACATGGAGGCATTTTGTTCATCTTGACCATACAGAGATGCATATAAAAGGTTTTGCTTATTTATTTTCTGATGCCTATGCAATGTGTTCTCAAAGAACTTATTGATCCCAATGGCAATATCTTCTTGATTTGATTGAAGGGCGCTTGAAAGCTTATGAGCACCTAATGTAAAAGCACTAACTATACGTTGAAAATTACCTGTTTATGAAAGACAAGAATTTCCAGAAGATTATTAGTTCATGATATGGTACAAAGGAAAAAAAAAATGAAAAGTAGATGAAGCACAGCGAATTTCATAGAACCAAAAGGGTGCTGACCTATCCCTACACTGCGACCGAGGTTATTGCTCTCTCTCAATGGATCAACAATATTTAGATACTTCAGAGAGAAGTCCCTGGCTTGATGCTCTGCATCATCATTAAATGGAGCAGAAAACAATAGCAAATATTCTTTGAGAAGGTCTGCTCTAATTAGGGTACCTCCCCCATTAGTTACTGGTGGCTCAACTGTGAAATCAGAACCAGAATTATATCAATTAATTGATAACTTCTTCAAAGAAATAATCCAATAGAGAAGTCAATATACCCAATAATTTTGGCAGAGAAGATATTGGGACAGGACCACTTAATGTTATGCAATAATTTTTCCAATCAAACTTGCTGTAGTAGTCCAAAAACTTGTAGAGAACCTGCAAGAAAATAAGAATTTAGTGCAGCATGGACAAAACAAAGCTATGAATTACTGATCACTCACCGCAAATGGGCCAGTCAGTGAGGAGTGAAAGTGATTGATAATATACAGAACTAGTATTTCCAATGCATATGTGGCTAGCAGTCCATGATAAGCTCCGAGAATGTGGCTTTCATAGTAACACCATGCTTTGATCAATAGAATACTGCATTTAATTAGATGGTTTTCTGCAAGGAGGTAATCAACCTGGAACAAGAAAAGAATAGTCATAGGATGTGAAGACAAGGAAGGAGAGATTGATAATGTGAATAAATCAGATAGGAGAAACAACAAGTAGATTAGGATCTGCCTTCATACCTTCTCAAGGAAACAGAGCGCACCAAGCCCACCAATCTGATTAAATGAAATGTCGACTACAACATCCTGAATTAAGCACTTAATAATTTTCACCTGCAGAATATCTTTCATTAGCAAATAACATTTCTCAAAAAGCATATCCAGCAAGGGAAGGTGAGTTGAAAATAAAGAGTATATTAGGAATGAAAAATTGATAAGGTAACAATAGAAACAGTTAGCGAAAAAGATAATGAGTACATGCTATTAGATGAAGTTTCAGCTAATTAGGTAAGCTTGCATATTGAAGTTTGAAAGATGGGTTTTAGGCATTTTGCCAATGAAAATTAAAACGTAAAACACGATAAATAAGGTTGGAATGAAGCATAAGTATTGCCAAAAACCTCGGCATTGATAAATTGCACGTCCTTCACTTCAAACACTGCATCTTCCTTATGTTGCTCTATTTTAAGGCTATAGAAGATTTGTATTACTGCCCTTAACTCGGAATGTGGGCTGACAAAAATGGTAAGATCAATGTCCCCATCAGTGAGGTAGGTCTTTAACGGAACTGATCCATATGGGACTACCTGCAGAATTTGAACACAGAAAAATAGCAACTAAAATTTACATTTTACTGTAACAAGAACAAAACTACATAAATCAAACAAGGTGGAGTCACACAAAGCATGGCAGATAAAACGAAAATAAATCTCAGACCACAATATGCTATTTTTCATCTTTTATATCAAACCAGATGCTAGAGTTACAGTGCTTAATCTGATAGATCCACATGGAAATGCAATGTAGTTGTCAAAAAGAATTGCCATATAGGAGAAACTTTATGATGGGAAATAAACACTAATAAGCTCATATTGGAGTAAACATGTTACATAGCATCCTCAAGCAAAGAGTGACCCATGATCGCAAAACGACAAGGTCTATATAAAACACGATACGACAAAAGCAAGAATATAAATAAATAAATAAACACTTTATGCTTAGATTTTAGTTGGCGCGTTAAGTATCTCTCTCTATCTTCTCTTATAAGATATTTGACAATCTTTCCTAATAAATGAGGATCATATCGGTATGACCTATACGTAGAGGCAAATTATTTAACAAAAAAAGGTGATTCAAATTATGTAAACACTCTGGTACACACTAGTTAATGTTTCTACCCTTGATACTCATGTGTATGTGTTAATATTGTAAAGAGCTAAGATCAGCATTAATCCTGAAAAAAAGGGAGGATAAAACTGTATTCTTAACCACTTAAACTCATACTCAAAGTAGCCAACTTCTCCAAACCTGAAGCATGTATATTACAAGTGACCATGTCCATTGTTCTTAGCATGTAAATGAGAAAAGTCAAGTGCTTCACAAGCACATTACAAGTCATAAATCACCCAAATCAAACCTTCCTTGCAAACAAGAAAAAAAATGTTTCAAAGAATAGATGGGCCAAAAACCTAAAAAAGAAAAACAGCATGAAAAAAAATCATATCAAGAATGGCTAGCCATATTTTATCAAAAAAGAATGGCTAGTCATATTTTTTTGATAAATGTGGACAAGTCACTAGAAGCATTCTGCAGCATGATTTGAACTCTAAACCTCTCCTTGTGAGAGGAAATGGGTTAACCAACTTTTCTTGTAAAGAAATAGTTGAGGGTTTGAACCAAGTCTTTGATGTGATCAGGGTACCTGTGATGTGCTTCTTCTAGTTGCTTGTCAACATTTATAGAAAATGGCTAGCCATATCATTCGTAAAAAAGTTGCTACCATCCTCTTGTTGAGAGGAAGTTGAGGGTTTGAACCAAGCTTATGATGTACATCTAGTGGCTTGCCCATATTTATCAAGAATAGTTAGCCATAAGCAAAGGCCACTCGACCTAGCGGTACCACTATCTTGCGTCAAACGGGTGGTTTCAGATTGAACAGAAGGTAGTGATAGGTTCCTTACTCGGAGGTGTTTAACACGTTGAGCTTGCTTCGTGGTAGAATCTTCCTCTTAATTAAAAAAAAATAATAGCCCATATTGTTTGTAAAAAAGTTGCTACCATACTTGTTGAGAGTGTAGAGTGCCTTGTTCATATTTATTTATATACAAAAAAAAAAAAACGACTAGCCATATGCAAAGAATGCAAACTGAAGCAAAAACAAACGATAGAAAACATCAGGACACCCAACATGCTCATTCTCAATTGAGTTAAAAGGAATCAATCAGCTGCAATCAAGCAAATAGAAGATAAGCACATTAGAAGTACTTCCAACTGAATATCAAAAAGCAAAAACACGAAATAAGCAAGATTTCACCTCGCAACAAACGACCATGTTGATCAGTTTCTGCACGTAATCGATGATCGCCTTCCGTCGTTCATGCTCTTCCACCGGCGGCTGGATCCGACGAATGATCTCAACGGTGGTTTGCTCTGCCAAGCTCCAAACGTCCCTCTTTCGGGCTGGTTGGCCTGGTCTTGAGGCCGGTGACCGTGAGTCCGTGAGATTTCTTCTGACCCTCCATTGTGGTGCATTCTCCATGCTTGCAATGCCTGCCGAGAAAGGAGAGAAGAAGATGGGGAGAGATTAGGGATTTGGAGGAATGGGAGATGGAGAGAGAGCTCTCTTGATGGCTTTGAGAGCAAGCAGAGCACGCCTTCCTCCCCAGGGAGCTCGTCCCTTTATATAGCGGTAAGGAGGGGTACAGATGGAAATCTCTTTCTCTCTCTTATTTAATATGCAACAATTTGCATTTAATTTTATTTTAAATAAATAAAATTTAATATAATTTTTTTCATTGTAAATTTCACACTGAGCTTGAGTGTGTATTACAAATGACTGTTTGATATATATATAGTGGTTTATTTATATTTATCAAAAAAATATATACAGTGGTTTATTCATATTTATGGAATATAGTGGTTAATTCATATTTATTATAAATTTTTTGATTTTATTAATATACTTATCGAGAGTGAAATTCTCCGACAAAATATGATTTTGTGTAAACGACAAAGTTTTTTTTTAAAAAAAAATTCATTCGAGAAGAAATAGATTTACTTGTTTGGAATTTACGTAGCCGACAAATTCTTTTACAGTCCGACGTTTTTTGAACATCTTCGGGTTTTAAATTAAGTAAAAATTATGAACTATGTTGTATCAAGAGGCATGGTATAAATGTGTATTTTTTTATATTTATTATTTTAATTAATAACAAAATAAAGATGAAATATATGAAGTTATTGTGATTAGAGTTTACTTTTTTTTCAAAATTTTATGATAATTGGAAGGTTAAGGACTTTCTATAACTAGTATCAATAAAGTGGAATCTCGGAAGATTCATACATGTAATTAATTCATAGTCATCACTTTATGTTTCATTTAATAATAGTATTTAATTCTGCCCTATGTCTTGCAAAGACCAAAATACCCTTCCACTATATAAGGACAGAGCACCACCAACGGCGCCGACGGCCAGACAGACCTCCGTCAGCAACCGAGAATTGTTCGCCACGTGGCAGCAACACAGGCTCTGAACCGTAACCAACTTTGCCATGGCAGAGCCGCAGCGCGTGTTCGCCATGCAAAGCATCAGCGAGGAAAGCTGTAAGTGGGGCCCACCACTTGATGACGTGGCGTTTCTCCGTTCTCGGCAGGTCGTTTCCTGTCCAAGACCGCACAGGTGATTCGGTTGTACTGGATGGAGATGCGGCGTACGCCCGACTCACCGACAGGGACCTTAATTTTATGCCATCCGGGTCGGATCTTGATGAATTAGATCCGACCCGTTTGAAAACACCTGCTTTTTCGAGACCTTCGTCTCCTAGAACTCAATTCCTTTTCTTTGCTCTCACTTTAATGGGCGATCACTCTCGCTCGTAGGCTCCGAGACATCTCTCGATGATGGGTGCTGGTGAGAATCGTGGAACCCTAGTTTTTTTTTCTCTCTATTTTTGTTGTTTTTAGGGAATTGATCCTTTATCTTTGCCCTCATTCGCATGGGTGGTGGTCATTCTTGCTCGAAGGCCGGAGATATCACCTGGATGAGGAGTGTTGGGTGAGGAACGTGGAACCCTAGCTGTTTTTTAATCTATTTTGTTGTTTTTATGGTATTTTTCTTTGGTTATTGTGCTGTTTTGGTTTGATCTGAAATAACGAGGTGATTTGGGGCCATCAAGGGAGAATTCTCAGTTCTTCGTTTCCATTCCCATGATTTGGTGGATGAGATCATCGAGGATAAATAAGATCGTGAAATTTCTCAGAGAAAGTACAATGGTTCTTTTCTATTTCAAGGTATAATGATTTTGCTTTGTTTTTTTATTTGATTCATTTTGTTTTTTTAATAAGTGGATAAATTATATTTTATTTATTATGATAATAAGATCTGATACATCATCCAATCAATGAGAAAATAGAAAAATACAGCGTTTGTGATATCTCATTTCTCTCAACTGGATACGAGCTTCTTTTCACGCCCCCTCCCTCAAGTTGATGGTGGTTCCCGTTCTCATCAGCCCGACCTGGTGTGTCTGTTGTAAATTCTAGGCTGTGCTTTATCAGGTTTGTTGTCATCTCCAGCTTCAACTGTTTGGCAATTGGACCTGCATTCAATCAAGAGACTATGAGTTAAGAAATATCATGAATAATACTTAAATAAACGCGTTATTTATCCTGAAAATATCACCTATTTCTTTCACTCCAAATACTCCAGGTGATTGTCATTATAGCAAGATCTTATTCTCCTTGTAGGGTATTGTCCACCCCAAAGTCAAGATTCCTGGTACCCCATAGGGCTTGTAGGTCTGTGCGCGTCCCTTGTTTGAGCTCTGAGCAGGCTACGGAAGTGGTCCCGGATGTGTGTCACGTACGGACATGTTATGAGCATATGTTGGACTGACATCTTCTGCTTCGCATAGGTAGTATCTTGTGCATTCTCCTATCCATTTCCATTTATGTAAGTTGTCTAAGGTGAGAATTCAATCTTTTCTTGCCAGTCATGCGAATAATTTGACCTTAAGGGGGCAAGGTTGTTTCCAAAATCTATTCCTTAGGTTGCTCCGAGTTCCACCATCAACTCTGAAGCAGTACATAGATTTAACCGAGAATGCTCTATTAGATGTGAGTATCCATGTCCTTGTATCTAGTGCATCAGGCTTTGTGGTGTGGTTGGTTAGGACCTATTTAAGTAATTCAAGGCTCTTCCTTTCTTTGGCCATTAGTGGTCTCGGCTTAAGGAGTGGGAGACCTCTTTGGAGTTTGGATCCTGCCCCTTGAATAGTTCGGTGGTTTGTTATGAATAATTCATGCAACTCATGGTATACATTGCTTAGAGGGTAACCCTTCCACCATTTGTTAAACTATAGGTTCACAGTATTACCAGTTCCTAGTTTGACTCACATTTTAATTTTCCATTACTTGGTGGCTTTTCCGGTATAGCCCTTTTTAGAACGGGTAGGCACGACTTTTAGCAGGTTTGTGGGGATCAATGTATCATCTTTTTTAATATGCTTCTTGGAATATTTGATTCATTTTGTTGATAGCTCCTTTTGGTTAGATTATAGTTGATACCAAGTGAGGACTTAACCAATAACATGTTCAAATTATGATACTAAATGTTGAATTGGAGTCTAAGAATTGTTGACAATTGGCCTCATCTAATCAGAGGATAGATTTTTTGATGGGTCACTAAACTATGTATGAATTTGTTTTAAATAAGCTATTCTACTTCAATTTGAGTTCAACGGGCAGTCACCCAAGGGATTTCAGTGCCCTTTGCTAATGTGGGTGCCAGAGAAGCCACATAAACCGATCCAGTCAGCATCTTCTTCCTTATAACGCCCTTTCTTCCCCGATTTTGAATGATGGAAAGCATTGGGGAAGAGGTTTTCAGATGCTGGAGAGTGTAATTGGAGCCCAGACCATGATCATCATCCAATTGCTTAGCGAGTTTGCAATGAGGCAATCGTTACCGTCTTTGGAATGGTTGCGCAAGAGCTCTGGTTTTAAAGAAAAGCTTGAGAAGAGCTTCGAGATAATGGATCAATTGTTTGAGAGAGAGATTGTGAAGCATTGCTTCAGTGGGGATGGGGATGGGGATGGTGATGGTGAAAGGAATTTGCTTTCAGTGCTTCTGAAACACCAGGCTGATTCTAATCTCGGCTTCTCATTCAAGAGAGATGATATCAAAGCAATTATCCAGGTTCGTTTTGCAGTTTCATCCAGGCATAAGATCAAACACTTGCTGGTCTAGAAAATTTCTATTATTTTTTTAGATAAATTCAGCTCTACATCATGATTCATATTACTCCTTAAATATTGTACTGATCTCAATAATATGTTTAGCCTCTCTAGATGAAAAAGCTAAAAATTCGTTTCTTCTTTAGCTAATAGGAATCGAAACACTTGCATTAGGACAGGGCTTCATTAGAAGTTCATATGGTTTCACAAAAACAAGAAGTTCTCCAGAAATCACAAAGAGCGAAGAGATAGGGAAAAGATGAGAGGAATGGAACCCTAAGGGGACCTTCAACAGATTTTTCTGGAACAAATTGGGGAAGAAAGGGAGTTATAAGAAAGAGGATGGTGATGTGGATCGGTCTATGTGGCATCTCCGGCGTCCACATTAGTAAATGGGCGTCGGAATCCCTTGGGTGACTGTTCGTTGAACTCAAATTGAAGTTGGGTGCTTACTATAAAAAAACAAATTGAAGTTCGATAACTGAAATAAAAGTTGTACATAATTTTGTGATCCCCTAAAAAATTTACCCTCTGATCAGAGTTTCGTCTTATATTTATTATTCAACATGTTGCTTATTGTGCAGATTAAGATAAACTTTGGTTGTGTAAAATTTGATATCAAAGCTTTTGTGGATTTGGATGCAATTTGCTCATGAATATTTTACGAGATCTAGGTTTTGTTTTGTAAGGATTGAACATGCATCTAATCTGTTACCCCCATTGTTTCTTCTAAATTCACTAAACATGATCCTCCCAAGATTCCAATAAATAGGGTACTATTTGGAAGTATCCTTGCTCATCGTGGTAGGAGCAGTTTGAATGAGACTCATTACAAGGAACTTGGTTTCCTTTGGTGAAAAATAGCATAAAAAATGGAACTCGTGGCGGGAGATTGAATAGGTCCAACACCTGAGTAGATACTCATCATCTAAGACATATCACAACCTTCTTGAGATATTATTTTTCATCAATCTCTGTATTACCTTTATAAAAAATTGAGGATAAAAGTTTTGCATATCTGTAATATGTCAAAATCTGACACTGATAAGCTTCATTTTTAACCAGCACAAAAATGCATTATTATTATTTTTTTGGGAATGTTTTATTTTATTTTTTTGCTTTTATTTTTGATAAAGGCTACAAGCTCCTACCAAAAGTTAGGGACGGAGAATGCAGCACTTGTGCATGCTTGCCTTCACTTTATGGTCGTGTATGATCATGGGGGTTCAAATCTCTGAGGGCCTGTTTGGTTGGGGGGATTGTGATCACATTCATGGGAATGTGGTGGGAATGTGATCACATTACCCCGTTTGGTTACTGTAGCAGTGGGAATGTGCCGGGAATGCACATTCCCAACTTACTCAACATTCCCACCTTGGTGGGAATCCAGAAAGCCACCAAAACAAGTGTCTTTCTGGATTCCCGACCTGGTGGGAATCCAAGTAAACAATTTATTCTCATTTTGCCCTTACCCTCTTTCAACACCTTTGCCCTAACCCGAGCAGTCATCAACGTGTCTCCCCCATCCTCTCTCCATCGCTTTGAGTTCGCCAGCCGCCACCGCGACATCGCCTCGGCCGCGCTTCTAACTCATACTTCCATCAACCCACGCCGTCGCCACGCGTCTTCACCGAAAGATACTTCGAGGTGGGTTGTGAATGGAGTTTCATAATTTCTCATCTTATTTTTTTTTTGGGTGTTTTCATGATTTATCATCTTGTTTTCCATGATTTCATATCTTGATTTTGGGGCTTTCATGATTTTTGCATCTGCTTGTTATTGGGGGGTTTCTGAAGTTTGTTTTGTGGAATATCCAAGAGATATGTGTATAAGCAGAGAGATTCCACTGTGATTCATCAATCATAATTGTGATCAAGAACATCTGAGGATAAAAACAGTATGATGTACCATGAAAAATAGTTTATAAGTGTGATCTAATGCTTTTGTTTCCCATGTGGATCTATGATTTTCTTTTCTTCTTTTGTTTTCCAGCTCTTTACTATATGTATGTCTTGTTCCTGAATTGTGTGACCTGGTCCTTGATTTTCTTAAACTGGAGATTACTATAGTTCCTTTAAATAAAAATCATACCAGCTCATAATATTTCCTTCAGGAGATCAATATTTAAATGTGATTATAGTGCAATCCTACCAAGTAAAAGTCACAAGAAATGTTTACAAATTTTCCATCATTCTAATGTGATAGAACAATGTTCTTTACATTCTAATGTGATAGTAATGAGAGACTATTTCTGACAATTTACATTCTTCAAACTCAATCAGGAGACTAAACTCTGTAAATAGAGGTTAACAGTTGCATACCATACAATCTTCCAATATGACCAAACAATAAGCTCAACAACTCTAAAACTAAATAAATTAAATTAAACAGATAGATATTGATGTTCAGTACTGTGATAAAATTTTATGATTTCAAAAAATATTTTTAGGCAAAATAGAGAAATATTTGGACTATTTTAAGAATTTCAGTTGTGGTGGTCAACAAGTATTAATTTGGTAACTACAGATATAGTTTTCTATCTTCTGTATGAAGTTTTTGTTGGCAAAGAAATTTTTTATAGCACATACAGATAACAGATAGTTTAATTTCATCTAAATATATGGTCAATATCATAATGACTGATACTTGAAATGACAAAGAACTATTAATGTCAATTAAATTGATAAATTCACTGTAGAAAGTCTGAGTTTGCAGATGTAATCTAAGTTTTCAAAAACACAAATTAATATCTTATGATAAATACTTTTATGCAACTCTACTCAATAGGATTTAGAATTAATGGTCATCCTAATCAATTATGGAGAAGAGTATGAATGTAAGCTGGAATATTTTCCCTATTATGTGTTTTAATTATATATTAGTTATAAATCTGAACTAATATATTAGTTATAAGTATATTTATAACTAATATATCAGTTTAATTAATATACTAGTTATAAATACTTTTATGCAACTATACTTATAAATCTGAACTAATATATTAGTTATAAATCTGAACTAATATATAAGTAAGAAAAGTTGTACTCATATATAACTAATATATAATCAGTTTGTTTTAATTAATCAGTTTGATTAAAATGTTCTCATATATTGGCAAATGTCTATAACTTTGTATTTTAACCCAAACCTTATTTTCATACTGCTCTTTTTTGTTTTTGAGAGTGAATTCTTGGTTTTTTTTTTTTAATTCTACCAACACTTGTATGTCATCTAATACTGCTTGTTGTTTTTCTCTTTTTTTTTTGTAGATGGATATTTTATCTCCTGTTAATTTGGGATTGCTTGCCATGATTACTTATGTGTACGTAGATATGGTGAATAAACTAGCTGCCTTAATGTATCTCATTGCCTTACAACATAGGCGTGGCAGAAAGAGGCCACGAGTTGCCATTTATAGCACCAGTAGGCATATGATCAGAAATGTCAACATGTATAGGATGATTTTTGAGAGTGACCTAGCTTGCGTTGAGAGTATCCGTATGGATCGACGGGCCTTTCATCGTCTATGTGATTTACTTACCACAACCGGCGAACTGGTAGATAATAGGAACATGTGTATTGAGGAAATGGTCGCATCCTTCCTATATATCATTTCACATGACCAAAAAATTAGAGTAACAAAGAGGGAGTTTGTTAGATCTGGAGAGACAATAAGTCGATATTTTAAAGGGTACTAAATGCAATTTTGAAGTGTAACGACGTCTTGCTCAAAAAACCAGAACCAGTTCGTGAGAGCTCAACTGATGAAAGATGGCGTTGGTTTAAGGTAAATGAAAACAATTAACTTGTTTGAAGTTTACATTTTATACCTAACATAAATTTTTTTTCAAGAAAAAGTGCATTGTACTAAGTTTAACCTTTTTTATAGAATTGTCTCGAGGCTTTAGATGGAACATACATCAAAGTTAATGCAAGAGCAATTGACAAGCCCAGATATCGGACAAGGAAAAATGAGATTGCCACTAATGTCTTGGGTGTGTGCTCTCAAGACATGCAATTTATTTACATCTTACCGGGGTGGGAGGGATCAGCAGCTGACTCTAGGGTGTTACATGATGTAATTTCTAGGAGAAATGGGCTAAGCGTCCCCCAAGGTATATTAATGTTTAGCATAGCTAGCCTCCAAATATGGTGTTCTTAAAGCACTAACAGCCTTTAACTTTCATTTAGGTTACTATTATTTATGTGATGCTGGTTACCCGAACGGAGAAGGGTTTCTTACTCCGTTTAGAGGGCAACGATATCACTTAAATGATTGGAGGCAAGGTTGTCAACCCACCACACCTGAGGAGTTCTTCAACTACAAGCACTCTTCTGCTAGAAATGTCATTGAGAGATGCTTCGGTTTATTGAAGGGAAGGTGGGCCATTTTGAGGGGGAGGTCATATTATCCTGTGAAGACACAATGCAAGATTATTTCTGCTTGTGCATTGCTACACAACCA
This sequence comes from Dioscorea zingiberensis, assembly GCA_026586065.1. NCBI lineage: Eukaryota > Viridiplantae > Streptophyta > Magnoliopsida > Dioscoreales > Dioscoreaceae > Dioscorea > Dioscorea zingiberensis. Next base: position 64,840,521 of record CM048820.1, on the reverse strand, counting down.
TATTAGGCGAGAGATGTCTATTGATCCTCTAGAAGTAACACTTGGAGAAGACATTGTAAGCGAGGACATAGATGGTGATAGAATTACCTTTGTTGAGGCATCTGATGCTTGGACAACATGGCGGTCATCTTTAGCACTTGATATGTTTAATCGATGGGGGAATTATAGGGGCCAACATAACTAGGGAACTGATTTTTGTATAATATTAAATGTTTTATCTAATACTTTATTTTGTTATGTTTCTTGGATAATCAATAGAAACGTGGTTGTTTGTGTTTCACTGTTTGTTTCCTTATGTGTGTTTCACTGTTTGTTTCACTATTTGTTATGTTTCCTTATGTGTTTCATTGTTATGTTTCACTGTTTGTTTCCCATATCTGAATATAAATTATTTTATGATCTCTGAGGTTTTGAGGAAGGCTTGAATTTCAATTGAGCATTATTTATATCTTTGCTCTCAAAAACATTGATCTTATTCTATGTAGACAGTTTACTGCAGAAAAAATGAGATTAAAATTATGAATTTTTCTTTTGAATCCACATGCACTGCATCTTTCAGCATTGTTGTGTTCTTTTCTGAATAAAAATTGTGTGATTTGAATGATCATCTTGATCATATCATCTTCTTGAGAAGCGTAAACTGTGAGTGTGTGTTAATATTTTTAATCACTTTTCAAAAATTGTTTTCTAGTGTGTGTTTTAATTTCTTTAATTCACTTCTACAAAATTATTTCGTGGGATTTGACAGGAACAGTGGAACACCCTCTGTCTATTGCTATTTCATTGCAGAAAGTATCCCCAGTTGTTGTTGGCAAAGAAACAAATTATTCCACTCCATTAAATTGGGTTTTAAAAATTTGATTTAGCAACATTACCAGCAGAAAATACTATAGATGCCAAGACCTTGCAATGGATACCGTAGACAGTGAATGAGAGATGGGACAATGGGTGGTGCTTTTGTCTCCTGATGAACAAGAGCATGGTTTGCTGACCAGTCATTGGATGCACTCAATATATTTTTAGGATCTAGTCAAAGGAATTTGAGAAACACATAGATGGCCACAAACTTTTGAAGTTTCTCCCAGACATGATCTCCTTAGAAATTATTCACAACACAGCACTAAATTGGGATGGGATTGACAAAGTTAATGACGCTCATTAGAAGACTGAACTTTGTGTCCTTTTGTTTTGATGATTCTCTTTGTTGCAAAGCACTTTCATGGAGAACCTAGCAATCAAATATACTTGTTCGTGCCACCCACGCACACAAACACACTATATTTGCATCAATGCTAGAGAATCTCACTTGTTTGTTGTGCTACTTGAGAATAATATAGCAGTTATGAAAATACTCTATTCTTGAACCATCTTGGTTGTTGTGCTACTTGTTTATTATTTATTAACCACAGTTATTAAAATATTTTCTTACCATTGATAGAAGATCTTGAAATTGTGCATTTATGTACTCCTGTTACAAATTTTTTAGAATAACTTTTTTTATATTTATAAATAATGGCAATGGCACTGAACACACACAGATACACAAAATGTAAATATAAGTAGCCAGAAAAGTATCTTTGATTGGTGAAAGCTGAAGACATGCAACTTGTGGTGGGTTGACATTTGGTTGTTGAGTGATATGAATGCATTCCTGCAAATTGTGGCATTTATTGCATCTTTCTAACATTCATATTGTGATGACCGTTCAGGGGAATGAGACATTCCTCAAGGAATATTTATGCTTGTATTTCTTAATCACTCTGTTTATGTCTCTGTTTTTCTAGTTTAATCTTCAAAGGACAATTCATGTATTACTGTTGTTATTGTTAACCATTAGTTTTTATTTTTTATTTTTTATTTTTGGCATAGGATGGCTGAAAATACCAATATTGATGGGATGAACCCAATTGAGACAAGGGGCAAAAGACCGGCAAAACAAGGGAGTAGACATGTGTGGAATAGTGAGCAAGATGCCTTGTTAGTTGAATGTCTAACAAGACTTGCCCAATCTGGCAAATGGAAGGCTGATAATGGTCAGTTTCGAAGTGGCTACGTACTCCAACTTGAGAAGTGGATGCATGAGAAGATACCGGGTTGTAGTATCAAGGGCTCGCCCCACATTGAGTCTAGAGTGAAATTGTGGAAAAAACAATACCATGCCATTCAAGAGATGTTGGGCCCAAATGGAAGTGGTTTTGGTTGGAATGATGCTGCAAAGTGCATTACTTGTGATGCTACTGTCTTCAATGATTGGGTGAAGGTAGTTTATTTTGTTATTACAGTATTTTGATACTTACCATGTGAATTCATGTCTTCTCTATTTTTACAATTCATGTTGTTTGTTTTCAGAGTCATCCGGGGGCTGTTGGACTTAGGAACAAGCCTTTTCCTTTCCTAGAGGAGTTGAGCCATGTATTTGGTAAAGATCGAGCCACCGGGGAGGGTGCTGAGACTCCAGCCGATGCTGTTGAGGAGATTGCGAATGAAGAAGCTGCAACAACTAATGACTCCTACATAGGAGATGATTTTTGGGACATAGAATTAGAAGATGACATTAATGTTGCAGATGGGGCAGACAATCCAAGGGTCATTCCAAGCCCAACTAATGCCATTGCCACTTCACTTCAAGGTACATCACAGGCTGGACCTTCAAGGAAAGTTAAGCGGAAACGCTCCTTCGGCCAAGATGTTGGCACTGATGAAATAAACAACAATATAAACTCTATTGGGAGCTGGATTGAAAGTTTTGGAGAGCACGTTGCAAGGCTTGCTAGTTGCTTCCAATTCTTATCTGATGATGCAGATGCAAAGAAGAAAGTTTTTGGTGAGCTACTTAAGCTTGAAGGTTTAACCCAATCGGAAATGATCAAAGTTGGTGGGATACTTGTACAAGACACTAGCAAGGTGTCATACTTCTTCTCACTTCCTGATGATTGCAAGGAGGAATATGTTAGATTGATTTTAGATGGTTGTCGGTAGAAAGGTTTTTTCCTTGTTGTCTATGGATTGTTATATGTATTGTATGGCTTTTGAGACTAATGTTGTGTGCATGGATTTAATATGGACAACTTGTTCTATGGCTTTTGAGACTAATGTGGATGTTATGTATTTTATGAATGAAGATTGTGGACAGCTTACTATGTGAAGTCATGAGTTGATTCCCATTTTAACTTTCTTGTAATGTGTATGTTTTCAGTTTTTTTGGATTGTTGGAGGTGCATTTTTGTGATTTAGAATTTTTTTGTCATAAACTCCATGGTTAGTGTCTTTGTGGTTTATTGATCCTCTAGGTTGTGTATTCTTGTCTTAATTATTTTAGTGAGAATTTTGGTGTGTATTATTTATTAGTGAGCAAAGGAAAATGGATTGGAGTATACACCTAAATAAAATTTTGGGAAAATAAGTTTATTATTGTTCATAAAATTTAATTTTGTGCATTTTTAGGAAAATTTAATTTATAAGGCAAGGGTATTTTGGGAAAATGTGCATTTTTGTTAATAAAATATAATTATGTTTAATCTATACATTATTTTAATTTAACTTTATATTCGTGTAAAATTTTATTACTAAGGGTATTTTCGGAAACTTAGGATATTACCAAGTTGATTACCATATTCAACCAAACATGGGAATGAAACATTCCCGGGAATATGAGTTTCCAACCAAACATGATAATGCAACATTACCACTACATTCCCGGGAATGTAGCATTCCCGACTGTATTCTCAGAAATGTGACATTCTCATGGGAATATCTAAAAACTTGAACCAAACAGCCCTTGATTGATTGTCTTAACCAACAAAGCCCAATAACGTTGGTATTTTTTGGGAATGTTAATTTATATGAATATAGTGTATATTTTTAAAATAAACAATTAATTTAGGTTGCCAGAGATCTTTTACCAATTATGTGGTCTTTATTTCAAAGATCTGAATTACTATTTTATATTCATTTTCCATCACCGCCGTCCATGATTAATACGAATCTCGATGCATTCTTTGAATAAACTCACCAAAGCTCCACATTTGGGAGCAGAGAGCAACCTCATCTCTCTCCCGCCATGGCCTCGCGCTCTCTCCACCATACCCTATCCTCTCTCCCGTTTTTGCACCAACTCGAAAACCCAAACCCTAGATCCAGATCCCTTTCCCCACGGAAAACCCTAAACCTCTCCAACGCCAAGGAGTCCGAGCGCGGGATTGAGTTCGAGACCGGTGATTCCTTCTTCCGCCGCGAGAGCGCCATCAGCCGCGACCTCGGCGTCCTCGCTGCAGCCCTCCACCGCCGCTCTCTCTCCCGTGGCCCCCGCGTCCTCGATGCTATGTGTGGATGCGGCGTCCGAGCCCTCCGCTACCTCTCTCAGGCCGGCGCCGGCTTCGTTTGGGCCAACGACGCCTTCGACGGCGACCGTGGTCTCATCCTGTCCAACCTCTCCGGTGAGTCTAGGTTCTCTCCGGACGGGGAGAGGAGGTGGATCGTCACGCATTTAGACGCGAATAGAGTTTTGGCGGAAAGTTATCTACAGAAGGAGTTCTTTGATATCGTGGATGTGGACTCCTTTGGCAGTGATTCTTCCTTCTTGAGGTCCTCAATGATGGCATTGAAGAAGGGAGGACTGTTGTATGCGACATCAACGGATGGGTATTCCTCTGGAGGACATCGTCCTCACCAGTAAGTGCATATTTTATTTGGAATGGTTTCTTGACCTTCAGCGTGTGCAAGTATTATTCTGTTTGTTTTTCCATGTAATATACGATTTTCAGGATGGCTGGTATTTTAGAAATCTGAAATTTAGTCTTGTGAATCTAAAACACTACTAATGCTGATACCAAAGGCCTCTTGCCCAAGCGGTTCCACTACCTTGCGTCAGACGGGTGGTCTTGGGTTCGAGTTTCCACTCGCATAAGGTAGTGACAGGTTCCTTATTTAGAAGTGTTCGGCATGTTGAGCTTGCTCTATGTAGAATCCTCCTCTACATAGGGTGAGGGTGCAGTGCGCGTATTGAGCTTGTTCTGCGCGCAACACGTTGAGCTTGCTCCGTGCAGCTGTGCCCGTCCTTTGAATCCCTCGTGGGGTCGCTTGTCGACTAATTTCAAAAAAAAAAAAGATAGAAATTGTTGATGATTCGAGACCTTTTGGTCTAGAGTATTGAGAAATATAGCTTTAGAGGGCCATTCATAAGCATGAAAGCATCTTAAGGACAATTCAACTTTTATCTTGTGATTCTCTTGTGCATGATTGATTGTATCTCTATGATGGGCTTGTGTAACCTCTTGATAAAATAAGCTTTAGAGGCCGCTTGTTCTATAATGGGTTTTAGATGGTATAATGTAGTAAGTGTTTGGAATACTTCAGAAATAAGTTGGTGCACTTAGTTTGATAGGGGAAATATGGCATAAATTCATGTGTCTTTCTTTTCCTGCATAAGTTTAGCCGAAGGAAGAACAGAATATCATTACATATGCAGAAAAAAGGATTCTTGCATCTTTTCAATTAAATTGTCTAATGGCATTATTGGATAGGAGACAGCAGTAACCATGTAGTCTTATGTGAGTAAGAGCCTAGTTTTCAAAGTGCTTCAAGTTGAGCACTGCCCTAATCTAAAGAATTCATGTGAGTGCAGATTCTGACTTACCTTTCAGGTATTATTTGTCAACTAAAAAGGAATTTGGATTTTTTTTTTGTTGGTTTCTGACGGTCTCTTTTTTGCTTCCTTCAAGTTCCTTAGCTTCCTATGGGGCATATGTTCGGCCAATGCCGTATTCAAATGAGCTTGGATTACGACTGCTTATTGGCGGGGCTCTGCGAGAAGCATCTGTTTTAGGCTTTCATATTTCACCACTTTTCTCTTACTATTCATACCATGGACCTGTGTTCAGAGTAATGTTCAAAATTGATCGTGGAGTGCTTCATGTGAAAAAGTGAGGCCTTCTCTCAATATTTTTCATGTAGGTTTTGAGACAAACATATTGTGTGACATATATTTTTCTGTTCTTTTGCAGTCACTATGGTTTTATAAGCTACTGCCATCGATGTGGTAATTCTCAGGCCTTCTCTTGGGAAGATCTTGGGCAGATTTGTTGTCCTTGCAGCAATGGAGGGGTACTTAGACCAATGTCCTGACTCATATCATAAAATCGTAAGATAACAACTTTTAATCATGACATCTGATTTTCAGTTGTGAATTTCCCAAGAAAGTTGGTTTGTCTCTCCTTTTGGAGGGATTAAAAGTGGTACATGTCTCCATTTCAAATGGGGGTTGCACAAATTTCCAATATAAAAGGCTGCAATGTGTTATGCCCCTTTCCCTCAAACAATCCCCATGCTCCACACACATTTGAGCATGTAATATAAAGAGACTAACCTTATATATTCAGTTAGTTACTTTAGTGTAAAATTATTTAAATTATGCATGCTCAGCTACATTATTCAACTGATTTATTTTTGGAATTACTAACTGGGATACCATAAACATATGCTTTACAAACATTATGACTTTTAGGAACTATATTATGTATTTGTAGACATTAACAGAGAAATCTGCAAATTAACAACCATTTTGTTCTCAATATTTAATGTTTAATTGGGTGGAAACATTTCAACTATATGATTTATGAGGGTTAGCACAAAACTCTCGTGCCCCCTTGATGTTTGGTATAAAACTAGAACGATTAAATGAATGAGTAATCATTACAAATTCCTGTGGTTTGGGCAGAGGTCTTGAGTGATAATGTTTGCCATCTGTAGGTTTCTCACTCTCTGGTTGTGTCAGGCCCTCTTTGGACAGGCCCTCTTCATAATGCTAATTACCTGACTGGAATGCTGAAATTAGCAGAAGAGTGGGGGTGGGCATATACCAAACAAAATGGGATTGATCTTCAGAAACTTCTCAATCAAATGATTGATGAAAGCAATCCCCTACTGCCATTTGGGTATATCAAACTTGATGAGGTACTGAACAGCGTGTTTCTTTCGGCAGTCCTCTTTGTAGCATTCACAAGAATTCATGATTTTGCAATATGATTTTTATGCTAAATTCTGATATTGTTCCAGGTTGCCAGTCGAGCTAAAATAAATTCTCCACCCCTCGCTACCATGATTAGTGCTTTACAAAAGGTATTTCAAATCTCAATTTGTTGTAATCAGTCTCTCTGATAAACTCCTTGTTAAGAGTTGATAGCACACTAGAGCATTACTGGCCTTAGGATGAACTTGAGTTTTTTCATTGAAGATTCTTTACTAGCCTGGTTGGTGAATGAGAAAACTCAGTGATCGGGCTGTTAAGCAATAGTTATGGTTGCATTTTTATACTAAATTATTGTGGAGTGGGGAATCATATACCCAGAGATTCTGAAGTTTCTTGTCTGCATTTTTATATTGTTTTGTCCTTTTCCTCTCTTCAGGAAGGCTATGCTGCAAGTAGGTCACATATCGCAGCCAATGCAATCAAGACGAACTGCCCAATGGTTGCCTGCATTCATATTGCAAAGGAACTCCGGCATGCAAACTAATTTGATTATACTGCTAGCATAGGTAAGGTGAATAACTTTCGATCATGTGTTTATTTAGTGCTCTTCATGGATAATAATGGGCTCCACCTCTGAGCTCTGATAATTAACAAAACCACCATGATTCTGGTCGAGATCACACCAAGAGCTTTGTTGGGGTCTCTTTTGTGTTTCTTTGATATGGCATTTTCTGGTTATTCAAGTTTTTGTTTCTTGCTCTCCTAAATAAGGTTTAGGTTTGCAATGAGGTGATATGGTTTTCAATTGCCTTGTGTCTCTGCACAGTGAGGTGCATGCAAGAGGGACAGGAGGGGCCACCTGCATTCTTGGATTTGGAAATGCTCCAGGGGCAGTCTCAAGATTGATTGGAGAAATATTGGGGCAGTAAACTGTACAACTTAAGCGCACATCTTAAATGATAGTCGAATGAAGAAGAGCGTAAAAGAGATTAACTTTTGATATGGAACTGCATCAACACTTATCTCAGATGCAGAATTTTTTTTTTGTTACTGAGGTACAGTCAGCTTTCCCTTTACTAAACAGATTTCATGCTCTGTTAAAGATTCTCAATAATGCTTGCTACTTAAGAAAAATATTTTGAATGAAATACAAGTCTCAAACACACCATCACATAAACTAAAAAAACCATCTTTTGTAGTTTATGTGATGTTGTTTGAGACTGCCAGTGCTTGGGGAGTCCAGCACGGTGAAGCGAGATTCCAGCGAGGCGGAATGAAGCAAATGTGAGATCGGGCAAGGCAGAGGAAGCCACCAAAGCACCTGAGAAGCTCCACACGAGCCCAAGAAGGGCCGAGGTGAGCTATGTTGAGGCGGTGAGTGGAGGAGATGGATGATCACTCATGACGGCATTGCATAGAGACGAGACAGTGAAGACCCTTGACAGACAAGCCATCGGGGGAAGCACACACGAGGAAGGGTGGACCAAAGTCAACTTCAAGCGAAGGAGAAGTATCTTCCCCAGCAATGGTGCGACTAACAGAGCTGTAAAAGTAAAAGAAGATGATTGATGCTAGAGACATTCCCCGACACAGCAGACATCTAAGGGAATGAAGTCTATGAGAATTGCCTCGTACCAGGGCACCTAGTGAGGGGGTATTAAAAGGAGATGCTAACAGAGCCAAGAAATCAAAGGAATTGGGGCTGGGAACAATGGAAGCTACTCACCGACAAGCATCGTTGGCGTCCTATATTCTGTGTCTTTAGCTTTGGACACCAATATGCTCGTGGAGGAGGAATTGAAGTCATACTCCATTGTGATAGTGGTGAAAACCATTGAGGGGCTCGTTGACCAAAGAATGGTACTGATGTTTTTTTTATTTTGGTCGTATGAGCTAGGCGGTCAGCGCCGCTTCGCTAAGTCGGACCCTGGGCGTGCACGGGACTTGGGTTCGAATCCGTGCAACCACGGGGAAGTTGCCATCCGTAGACTGGGCATCCCACGTGGGCGCTGGCATTCGCCACAAATCCGGCCCTCAGCGCATCCTCGAACCCGGGTGGGTGTCGAGGAGCGCGACCAGTTTGACGCTAGGCTACTGATGTTGATGACGGAGATTCACGCTGAAGAGAGCATGGAGTGAAGCCACTACACGATGGGAGCTTCACACTCGGCTTTCCAACACCTGAGCTAGCTTGGGAAGTAGATAGGATGGAGAATATCTGCTTGCCACGGGGTTCATGCTCCAATTCTCGGTATGGTCGTTGGACCTGGGAGTGTCGGAACAAGTAGACAGGGAGCAATGATGGATCATCACACTTGGGTTATCATTATTCTGTTGGCATTGCGACATAGTGGCGAAGGTCCTGAAGCCCATTGGTGACCTCGCATATCTCTTCGGGAGGGGAGGCTATTTCACCGACGATATAAGGTCGGTGTTGCTCGATTGTTGCGGTCGACGACTTCCGTGCTCAGTCAAGTGTAGCATCGGGAATCATCGACACGCAATGTGGGCGGAGCTCGAGAGAGGCCAAAAGCCACTATCATTGATGGCCAAGCAACAACAACAAAGAAGAGAAAGGAGGGCTCGTTGGATTAGGCCATAAGGAAAAGAAAAATCATAGGGGAAAAGAGGGACAATTTCTGTGAATGCAACTAGAGGGACGCGGGCGGTTTTGGCGAACGGCCAGTAAAACCGCCGGGTCGATGACCCGGCAGTGGCTCTAACCCGTAACCGCCCGCTACATGGCGGGCGGTTACAGGTTCTCCAACCCGTGACCGGCGGGTTGACCCGTCAGCCGGGCAGGTTGACCGAGTCAACCCGCTAGGGTTTGGGTTTTAAAAAATCTTTTCAATTTTTCAATTTTTCAATTTTTCAATTTTTTCAAGTTTTTAAACATTATCCTACACTAATTATTAAAACATTCAATCCTTAAGCGAAGAAGGCTGATCCTGCACTCTCACTTGACATGGGCCGGTTCACGTGTCCCCTGCAGGACAGTGTAAGGATATAACTAACTGGCGCACTTTCAACACCCATAGTTGGTAGCTCACGCCCTCGGACTCCATGGCGCCGTGGTCGGTCGTCGAGGCATGTGAGTATCGCCGGTATATGTGGAGTCGATGGATGCCTTGGCGACCTTGACCACGGCGGCTTGCGGGGAGTCCGAGGGCGCCGAAAGCACCTCGGCCGGGCCATGATGGCTGGGGGTCAAAGGCGGTGCTCTTAGGGTTTTCGAGGCGGCGCCCACGAAGCAAATTTTTATTTATAGGCCCAGGCCCGTGTGGGTTTTGTGCCCGATTTTCTCTATGTCAGTCAGATAATTAATTTTATAGTTTTCAAAATATCATAGTTTTTTTAACATTTTTTTCAATTTTTTACTATTTTTAATATATATTTATATATTTTTATAAAAAAAATTAAAAAATTTTAAAAACCGGCGGGTTGGGTCCGGCCCGTCGGTTCTATTAGGTGGCCCGGGCGATTCACGTCACCCGAGGGTGACCGTGACCCGCCAGTCCTGAGTCAACCCGCCCGGCCCGGGTTGACCACTCCCGCGGTTCGGGTCCGGATTTGGCCTTCCCGGAACCGGCGGGTCGGGCCCGCCGGGCCCGGTTAACCGGCCCGTGCCCATGTCTAAATGCAACCGCCTGCTGAGGAGCGATGGACGTACGCTTGTTGTACGTTGTTAGCTCATTATGTGGGAGAGACAAGCTCTCTGACAAGTTGAGTGGGGACGGGCCAATCACAAATGATGTGTCGAACTAATAATCACCACCTTGGGTGTAGGTGTCGTTAGGGATGTAAACGGACCGAATTTGATCAGGTGGACCTAGCTCAAATTCAGCTCTAAATAGCCTAGCTCGAGCTTAAGCTCAAAATTAGCTCGAATAAATTTGCTCGAGTCCGACTTGATTTTAATTTCGAAATTACAATTTAGTTCGAAATTAAGACCTCAATTATAATTTGAAGTCTCGAGCTCGGCTCGATTTAGCTCAAAATTAAAATTTTATTTATAAATTAATTTTTTTTAAATTATATATATTATATATTAATATTAAATATTAAATATTTTATCATATATTATATTATATATTAATATTTATAAATATTTATATTATATATCAATAAATTAATATAAATTTTGAGCTTTTGAGCTAAGCTTGATCATGCTTGAGCTCGGCTTAAGAGCTCAAAATTCTGAGTGGAGTTGGAGCTTTTACCGAGCCGATCTCAAGCTGCTCACGAACAACTTGATCGTTTGACAACCCTAGGTATCGTACAGAGAATTGTCAAAAATTTCTTCGATACCAAGAGGATGATGCATTATGAAGACATACTACTTATTCACAAAAACATGGCCAACCTATGACACCTGGACAACCCCTTCACAAAAGACAGATCGGAAAAGCAATAATGTAGCTAGACTCAAAGAAAGCCCCAGGCCAAACAACTTCCTAATGAATTTCTACCAACAAGACTGGAAATCCATAAGGAAGACATACTCAAGTTTTTCAAAGAGTTCTTTCAGGACAAGACAATTATAAAGAGATTAAATTTGACACATTCTACTTATATCGAAGAATACTGCCCGATAACCATCACACATTATAGGCCAATTAGTTTATTGAATTGATCCACAAAAATCATATTCAAGGTCCTCGCAAATGGTATGAGAAACATGATCGCAGAACTTGTCAATGAATCACGAACAACCTTCATTAAGGGTAGAATGACCTATGACAATATTGTAGCAGTTGAAGAGCTAATCCACAAAATGAGGATTAACATGGCTAGTAGGGAACTTATCAAAGTGGACTTTGAAAAAAGCTTTTACCATGATTAACTAGGACATGTGAGAGGGTTTGGCCCAAGATGGATCATATGGATCCAAACCTTTCTCCTCAACATATCTAAGGCAAAATTCATCATAAATAGAACCCTAATTGGATATGTCAGGCATTAAATGGGATTACGACAAGCCGATTTCTCATCCCTCTTCCTATTCATCCTCGCCACTAACGTCTCTCCATAATGTTTAATCAGACAATGCCCGCTAACCTATATAAAGGAATCCCATTGGGTTATGACCCTTCAATACGTTGATGACCTATTGCTCTTCTGCAATAATGAACCCCAAGTTCAGATTGTTCAAATTAATTTTTTATCTTTTTGAAAGACTGCCAAAACTACAAATCAACTTTAACAAAAGTGTAATCATACAGATAGCAAAACAAGTATACCCCCAAGGAGATCGCCAGATAATCAATTGCCTAATCGCATCTTTTCCTATCAACTACTTCAAGATCTTGATTGCAGAAGGGAGGTTAAGGAAAAAAGATTAGTTGGCTCTCATCGACAGGGTTAAAAACAAAATGACATCCTAGAAATCAAGACTCCTATCCCTGGGAAGATAAGTCATCCTCCTAAACTTAATATTATTATCAACAATGCCAATAAACTGGATGTCAAATCTAACATCTACCAAAGTGGATGATTCGAGACATTAATGTAGTTTGAGAGACTCCCTATGGCAAGAGGTAGACATAGAGTCACATGCCTACCAACTAGCCAACTAAAACCAACGACCCTTGGGTCTATTGGTATCCGGGTCCCCATTAAGGCTTTTGCCTCATTGTAGGTGTGGGTTCGAACTGTGGGTGAGAGCATTTATTTGAGTGTTTGACCAGTAGTGTGAGTGGGATAGTTCTGCCGCTTGAGCAATTCATTCCCCCCTCTGCTGGTCGAACCGAGGTCGATGCACACCCCTGTCTAAATTTAGCGGAGTCGCTCTGACCACCGCCCCTCTCGGAAAAAGAAAGAAAAAAAACTAGCCAACTAAAAGAGTTTATGTAAACCAAAAGAACAAAGAAGCAGAGTCTTGAACCTATGACATTTTAGTGAGACCCGACCAGATAAATGATGGTGATATCTCACAGGGAAGTTGATACATGCCTTAAAATTTTTAAAGGTATGTATTTTAGGAGAGGCTTCACAGACACATCCAAAATGACACTGACAAAAGCATCCTACTTCTGAAAAAGAATGTCAGGAATGGAGCGTGATCCTATTAAACATTGTCACAATCCCACAGAATGAACATCATCGAAGCTACAAATGTTTGGATGAATAACTGAATCAAGGACAATCTTCTTAGAATCAATGGCCTCCAACCTCAATTGGCAAAGCTAAGGAACTTATCCAAAGGGCATCATCAATCCTAAAATCAGGGCCATTATCAAGGCACAGGGAGGAGGAATAGCAACACTTACAAATAAGCACACATGGGGCCCTAATAATAACAGGAGAGCTTGGAAGCTTACATTCTCACAAATATTTAAAATTAACTCTACGAATGGATGTCAAGTGCCAAGGTGGGTTTGAAAATTAACTGGCCATCATAAGGAAAGCGAGGTGTATTCTTAAAATTAATTCATGACATTGATTATCTTATATTATCTTGATATGTTGTAGGTAAACCTAATCAGCCTTCAAGGAAACTCACCAGCAAACCAAGCCAAGGGAAACTAAACAAAGTTGTTAGCTGCTGTTATTCATTATGTGCATTCTTTAATCCAATCTTGTAGCAACTTCTATCAATAAAATGTGACTTACCTGCTTTTTCTAAAAAAAAAACTAATAATATACTAATTTCGCTTGGATATGATTTTTCAAGTGATGAACAAAGTTTGCAAATTTCACTGTATCAAAGCTGATATTCGGATTCTAAAACATAAAAACAGACCATGCAAGGGAATGGAGTGGAGACAGTTCCCCCCTATATGTCCAAAGCTTAAGGAAACATAACAGAGTCTAATATAGGAAATAGCAGATACCAAAAAGCACTGATCAATTGGTCATTCTAGGCAGGAAAACCAGGCCAAGAAAACCAAAAGGATTTGACCACTGAGACAAACAGGTCCCCAATACCACAATGTCAGGGCATCATCATGGGCGAGCAGGAGCTGGGGCTGCAGCAGCAGCGCCTGGGCGAGGTCCTTGTCCAGGCCTAGGCATGTCATCCTGCACAGCATAGTAAAAACCATAACGTAAGAAATACTGTCATCATCCCTAAACACAAACATCACGTAAGACGTCATAGAGCAAAACATTAAGTTTCAATTAAACATCATGTAAAACTGCATAGAATAAATAAAGTTGTACCATCAAACAAGTTCCAATAGATCTACTGATATCCCACATGCATGAGAAGATAACACATTATAGACTTGGCCATACAAGTAACAAGCATCTTCTAATAAAAAGTTATAACCACTATTATAGCATGAATGGCTGGTAAAGATTCATAAGCAGACATCTTAAGACTGTCTGCTAAAACTTGAAGTCAATAGATATCCTACCAAATTTGCATTCTTCCTATAATACAAAACAAACAATATTTTATTGTTGTTGCTATTTACACTGAGGCTATGGAATTAAAACTTAATAATGTCTTTCAGCTCAACTAATTATTTTTCCATTCATAGCACCTACTAAAGAAAGCATTTATCCAATCACGAACAACATAAGGTGTAGAAGATAATAAGACTTCTTTATTTTTATAAAAAAGTTGTTTAGAAGCATTGTAGAAATCTCGCAAAATAGAAATATGACAGCATTAAAAGATAAAGAATGATTTTACTAAATATTAAACTGAGTGAAAGCTAGAAAAAGATTTGACAATTTAATTCCAAGAAATAACATAACGATAAGGTAAATGCATTTCCCTAGTGCTTGATATGTTTCATCATTAATGATCAGCTGAAAAGGTGAAAATAAAAAAACGGTGGCTAAATATTAGGGATAAGTTCATCCCGCATGACACAAAAAGCAATTGGGGCAGACATATGGTCCCAACAGGTTACATCCTCTCCTCCTAACAAACAAGATTTACAGAACAGGCTTGAACAACTTTAAATTTGCTTTAACAAAGTTTTCATGTATCAGAATACATGAGTTTAAAGAATACCATTGCAAGGATAATAATGGTTCATAGTTTTAAATTATAGCTGCACAGGACTCACTATCTATAATTTGCATCATTTCACTTCTGGGCCAAGAATAAACCAGAGTTCTTTTGCACAAGTCTAATGTTTTCTGAGTACAGATTAAAGAAAATAAAATTAATAGTTGGGATAGGTACAAGTTTGATATGGAAAATACCATTCAGTTTAAAAATCCTGGATTAACCAAAAACAAGATATATAAAAATGATATCATTGACTCATCTAACGAATAAAAAGTAACCCTAGGAAAACAATTGTGTTAATGTGGAATACTTCACACATTAGATATGGAAAATACCATCCAGTTTAAGAATCCTGGATTATCCAAAAACAAGATATATAAAAATGATATCATTGACTCATCTAACGAAAAAAAGTAACCCTAGGAAAACAATTGTGTTAATGTGGAATATTTCACAGATGAACCAGCATTTACCAGGATTAACTTTTCATTCCTCAGTTAACAATCTACTATACCATAGACAAGCTTATAACAGAAATAGAGTGCTAGTCAATAACAACAATTGACAAAACTCTCTCCACTAACTTGACATACATCTTATTCATTTTAATAATCAATGAGCAATTATGGGCATTGCACTCACCTATGTAGTAGTAGTAAAAGTAAAAGCAAAATAAAGGGTAGTTAGCAGCCGCTGCAGCCCAAGAAAATAAGAAGAAAACGAAACAAAAGCAAGGTAACACCTTTCAAAACACACCAATCATTCTCTCATACTTGCTTCAGACTACTTAGGATAAATTTCAGTACGCACTACATATCATTGAAAAACAAGTCCATGGAGCATGGTCTGGCAGATAGGTTATATCATACTTGATTCCCACTATAACCAGCACTGAGACATAATCAAAGAAAATGATATGAATGGGAAGCATACCCTGCGTCTGAAGCGCTGTGGAGGCTCACGGTTCCTCCTGTTAGTGCGGGATCTAACCCTAACTACATGAGAGTGAATCGCGCAAGAAACACAGTACTGCATCTTTGCATACAGCTTTGGAAGAGTATAACCTAACCAAGAACGACAGTAAATAAAAACAAGAAAGAGAGCATCGAAAATCGTAGCAAAAACAGTCGGGAAAGAAATAATCTATCAAAAAACTATACCATCATAAACACAAGCTCCTGCACATCCCTGACAGCAGCTTGCTCAACGATGTTCCTCACCAGAAACCTCTTAATCGCCTTATCCTTCAAAGTACAAAGAAACCCCACCATATATTCTCCGATCTAGGATTTTACACAAAGAAATCCAACCAAATTCGATTTCAAGATACAATAAGAGAAACAGAGAGCAGATAAGGACGGAACCTTAGGGCAGCACTTGCCGCAGTTGGAGCAGCGAATGAATTTGACATGGCCACGACCGTGCTTGTTACGGCCTCCATTCCTGCGCTTGAAGGTCTGCAAGAAAAACAAACAAGGAGATCAAGGATCCAATATGGAAGACGAGAAGGGGGGGAGCATAAGTTCTAGGGTTTCAAGCGCTCTCACCATCGTGCCCGCGTGCGAAACCCTAACCCTAAGCCCGGCGCAACGTCTGCTCTCTTTCTAGGGTTTGTGGCGGCTGATGAAGGGAGCAGTCGGATGCGAGTATTTATATAGCAAAGTATCAGCGAGATTTTTTTAAAATAAAATCAGAAAATTGATATTTAATGTCAATAAACTATTTATTGTTTAAAATTTCATATTTATTCACTTTATTAAGTATTTAAGGGAATTTACATGTGTATCTCTGAAAAAATTATGTTTATACCTTCATTAATTTTATAATTACATATATAACTCCAAATTTTATATATATTTAGAGATAAATTCCAATTTAAAAATTCATAAAAATAAAAATATTATCATTTTTAACCTCTCTTTCACGAGGAAAATATAAAAAATTTAAAAATATTTTTATAAAAATTTTATGGGGTTACAAACAAGAAATTATGAAATTTAAAAAAAATATAAAAACAATTCATGTTTTTCTGAAGATATACATATATTTTTGTCATTTAATTTTTAAACACAATTAGAATGATTATAAAGTGGAACATGAACTAACCTTTGGGTCAGGGCCTCAAAATAAGTGGTTTTTAAAAATTCTAACTCTATTATATATTTATATGGAGACTTTAGTAAATCAGTATATAAGTGTTAATAAACAGGCCCTTAAATTATTATGTTTTCTTGAATCAAAAACCCACACATAAAAAATAAGAAGAATCCTCACACATTGGTGATAACTGAAAAACAGAACACTGGTGCTATT
Source organism: Dioscorea zingiberensis (assembly GCA_026586065.1). Taxonomy (NCBI): domain Eukaryota; kingdom Viridiplantae; phylum Streptophyta; class Magnoliopsida; order Dioscoreales; family Dioscoreaceae; genus Dioscorea; species Dioscorea zingiberensis. The sequence continues at coordinate 64,823,275 of CM048820.1, read as the reverse complement.
GCAAAGAGAAAATAACATTGGTCCAAAGAAAGGCCATCTTATTCAATACATATTTTGAAGGTTAAGGTAAGCATACAAGGGGTAAAACCACAACTCCATAGGTAGCCGCAAAGAACACATCAGGCGATCTCTTTCGCGTAGATTTCACTGGCGTATTTCCAGTTGATAACTTTCCAGATATTGTTCAGATAATCTGGTTTGACATTTTTGTACTGGAACAAAGCAGAAAATTGGTTTCAGTAACACAGGAAGAGTGTTTGCATATCTTATGGTAGCGCAAAACACAACGGATTTATAACTACATTGGGGCACAAGAAAGAGAAAATCATGACATCGCATCGTATGAAAATGATGTTAAGAACATGAAAAGCAAGCTTGATGAACTAAAGGTACCCATAATATATGAAAACTTTTGCAATTGTGCAGTAGCTTCAAGAGTTTGTAGCTGGGGTTATAGATAAATGAGCTATACATGATAGCATAGACAAGTGATTTAATAACATCAAGAGAAAGTCGCTAATTTTGTCAAAGAGCAAAAGCTCACATTAGTTTGTACTTGACCTTTGGTCGGTTATTGTGTTCATTGCTTCATATAATTGTTGATTTTCCTACAAATTTGATTGCCTAATATCATTCAAAGAGAACTTTCTGCGCGAATCAGACTAGAGGAATTGGTATTGAATTTGTTTCATGCTACTATAGCAATAATAGGTGCATGTTATGTTAACAGATAAATAGTGTTCAAATAATTTCATAATGTACCTGCAGGTAGTATGCGTGCTCCCAAACATCAATCCCTAGCAGAGGGATTAGGTGTAGACCTTTGGTTACCAGTGGATCCTGAGATATAAAGCAAGATTACTTTTGATTTTCACACATGAGAAAGAGCTTACTAGACATAATAGTTGTATGAATAATAGCAAATTGGGCAGAAAATAAAAGAACCATCATTCCAACAAATAGCAGAACATCTCAAGTAATTGCACATTATTATTACATAACCTGGTTTTCCTTCATTATATTACATCGAATTTATCTTGTAAAGGGGATAAGAATACAACATCCTTGATATTAGAAACTCTCTAGCTAGATTGTCCACAATTGTACCTAATCAGATAGAATTTGCAAAAAGTCTTCAACTAATGTGTGGAAAACAAATTTAATTGGACTGGGAGGCAAGTATCACACACACACACACACAAAGTAACAGGGCACGGGCGCACACACAATTCACAAAGTAATCAGATAGAATTTGCAAAAAGTCTTCAACTAATGTGTGGAAAACAAATTTAATTGGACTGGGAGGCAAGTATCACACACACACACACACACAAAGTAACAGGGCACGGGCACTAGTTTTATCCCCTTGAATATTGTTTTCATATGTGAATTGATTAACTTACAAGGTACTCACTGCTGGAGGAAGCATCAGTGATAATGAAGCTGATAACTAATTCTTCTCAAATAAATTGGAATAAGTAAGGGCAATTAACTTTCATTATTTCTTTCATACAAAATAGGATTTTCATTGATGGCTGATTAGCTGACATGTTTATCCTTTTTGAATTTTATGTCAAACCATTCCACCCCTTTGTGCACAATACTGCATAAATAATTGAAGAAAACGTCGCATAATACTTCAAAAGATCAAAAGGTAGATCTCAGATATACATAGTTGGAAAGGCTGAAGACCCAACAGCTATGAAACATGTATGCATTGAAGCTTTTGAGTGCCCACATAACATAATGCTTGTGTTTTACCTGGTTTGCAGTTGTTTCAACCCTAAGCTTCTTCATCTCCTTATCAAGCGCTAGCCACTGTTTGTGATGAAAATGGAGGGATATTGAAATCAGAGTGAAGGAGAAAATATGATGTAGATCACTGGGCATATAGATCAAAGGAGTGAATGGTCACTGCATCAGACAGGAAATGCTTACCACCCATCCAGAACCCTGTAAAGCAGCACCTTCCGCATTGATTTTCTTCACCAAAGTTTCCAATGAACCAAAATCTGTATCAATTGCCCATCCAAGTGCAGCATGTGGAGGCTCTCCACCTCCTTTCTGCAAGATGATGCATTCTTGAGACACATACAAGCAGTATTAATGTTTACAGCATTAAATAAACAACTACACTGATTGTGGACTCTTACACTGGTAGGCGCAAGATTTTTCCAGAATATCGAGTGGTTGACATGACCTGCATGGCAATATTAACATATCAATATTACAATAAATAGATACCTCCCAAAAGCTAAATTTCACTCCAAAAGAGACCACAAGAATATGTTTTTTTTGAAGGTATAGATTCCTTCAAATCATCATTTGATAATGTATATTTATCATTTCTAACAAAAAAACTGAATCCAAAATAACTCTCACGGACGATAACCACTTACAATACCACTAGCAAACAATAAGAATTATTTACTTAACTAAACGGCACATTCACAACCAGATACATGGTTCCCAAATTGAAGTGTAAAAACTAAAAGATGAAATCGGGAAAAAAAAAACAGATTTTATTAAAAACAAGCTCATATAACTCATAATTAATAGTGGATGGGCAAATCAACCACATCTTTCTGCAAATTCACAAATGAATTTGTTTACCAAAAATAACAGGAAAAAATGTGAAATTGGAAAAATAACTTCATAATCTCGAACCATAGTGCCAATTACGAAACAATTAAATCTAAAAAAGAACAAAAGTCATCGCCCTGAATGATAAATCATATCGCAAATGTCCAGATACAAGATAATCCAGAGAATAAACCAATCAAATTCAACAGTAATAACAAGAAATTCAAGCAAACACTGACCTCCGCCGTTGAACTTGATGGCGCCCTGCAGACCGACGACTTTGGATGCGTCCCCCTTAGACATGGCCTCATCGAGCTGCTCCAGAGCCTTGTTATAGTTGCTGATGTACGTCTGGTGGTGCTTCTGATGTTGCAGCTTCATGATCTCCCCGCTGATCGCCGGCTCCAGCTCCCCATAGTCGTAGGGCAAATCGGGGAGCGAGAACGTCACGAGGCCCCGCGTCTTCAGGAGAACAGGATCAGCTGCGACGCATCGGCGGAGAGGGAATCCCGGCGATAGAAATAGGGTTTTCTTGGAGGCTAGGGTTCGGAGCGCCATGGCGAGGAGGAGAGAAGAATGGTGCGTTGTCTGAGAAAATAGTGCCAAGTGCCTCAACAGCGAGGCGTGGTGAGCTATTGTTCACTGCCCTGGACGTCCATGTATATTACGATAATGCCACTGTCCGGTAAACGGTTTCGGGTATCATTGATTCCAAAGTCCGACCCGTTATGGCGTGAGGAAACTAAACGTAAAAAAAGAAGAGTTGTTTTTATATTAGAAATTTCTACTAAAAATAAAAACTAATTAATTAATTGCATGTATTTTATGACCTCTTGTGTTGTTTTTATATTTCTTCTGAATTATTTATTACATCAAAAATACATTTTTATGAATACTTAAATACCAAAACTTAATTAATATAGACCTCAAAGAATCCACCATATTTAATTAATCAATGCATGTTATATGTTGATCAACTTCTAAGAAAAATACTCACACAAAATACTTCTTGATTCATTTGAAAAACACTTCTTAATTATTATTTCTAAAAAAAAAAAACATGTGAGAAGACCGTACATTAAACAGCTAAGATTAGATTAAAGAATAGCAAATCTAGCACTATTAAAAACTCCATTATCTATGCCAAGGAATATCCCAAGTTTCATTATCTTATTCAATAATTTTAGTGGAAATTAAGGTATTCATAATGATATGATAATTTTTATCATGCAATTATTCTATAAATATTAAGAAAAAAATTTATCTTTTACTAAAAATATGTGAAATGGCAATTTTACCTGGCCTCGGACCAACTTACTCGAGTAATTCCCGACTAAAACAAAAATCCGAGTATATTATTAAAATTATCAAGGATGAGATATTTCCTAAATTGAACTCCAAATAAAAATATATTAAAAAAAGTTACTCAAGTAATTCCCGACTAAGATAAAAAAAACCGAGTATATTATTAAAATTATCAAGGATGAGATATTTCCTAAATTGAACTCCAAATAAAAATATATTAAAAAAAATTAGACTAAGAGAATGAAATAAAAACATAGATGCAAACACCTCAAATTATATTAATCACAAGGGAAGAAATAAAACATATAACAAGAAGCCTAGGGCTCTGCATCTCTTTGTAGTTTTTTGTTCCCCTCCTCTCCTACCCTTTCCCAAAGCACCCTCCCATCCTTTCCTCCAAAGGGCAAGTTCTAGCAAACCTCATAGGAAAAAGACAGATATGGGACTCATCAACCTTGATGAGATTTATAGTTATCTTATACCAAAGGCATGCATCCACATTGTCATTTAAAACCATCCATCTTTTGTTCTACTCTCTCCCTCTCCCTCTTTACCTTCTTTCCCAATTATCTCTTCCATCATTTTCATCAATCTCTCTAGTGTTGTTCTTGATATATACTCCCAATATGTGCACATACAAGAAGCTTATAAGGCCATCTCAGAGTACTGTTGAGGGAGATGAAGGAAGGAAGACAAGTAATGGTGAGGGTGGATCCATGGTTTGGCCATGCATAAAAGAGGTAATCAAATCTTTTTTCTCTTCATCAACGGCCATGATGACCTATTTGGGTTTTGATCTTTGTGGACGGGTCCCAGGATCGAACCTCTCCTTTTGTAAGGTGTGAGCACAGTTGCATTGAACGGGTTCCGCACTTACTACTCATCCTTGACTTTCTTTAGGGGACGTTTGTCGCCTTTATCAAAAAAAAATCTTTATTCTCTTCTATTTTTTCTTAGAGTTCTTTCATGGATCCATGGTTTAGTTTGTGGGTTTTGGTTTGGTTTCTTGAGAGATGGGTTGAGAGGGGGATGAAGGGGGATGAAGGGATCATGCATGTGTTGGCACTTGGGAGCCATTGCTAATGGTGTTTTTTCGCCTAAAGGCTATTTTTAGAAAACTTGTTTGGCTTAACCAATTAGGCAAGGGTTGGGTCTGGCTCACCCAACCCTAGGCTATGATTGGATGAGTTAGGAAATAATTAAGTCGAATTTAAGGCGGTTATCATGAGGTTTTATTGCGGAATTAAATTAGAATTATTACCATCTGTGCCGATCTTTTTAGGGTAGGCCAGAGGGTCAGAATGAGCGGAAAATATCATTTCTAAACTGCGGAGGTAAATCATGTCAAAGGTATCGTTTCTCCATTTTATTTAGAATGATTCTTGCTTCGTTTAGAAAAGTTGAAAATCTTGATGAACCTAAACTCCCCTCTCTCTCTCTCTCTCTCTCTCTCTTTTGTGCATAGTTGGATAAGCATGCAATTATTTTTTTTAATTTTTATTTTTAATTATGTGCTTAGGTGGTGCACTGTTGGAAGTTTTAAAACTAGTGTGGTGGATTTTGAGGCTATTGGAAAAGTGCAAGTCTAGTTTGTGTGATTGGTGCTTTATTACTAACATTAGTGAGTTCCTATATAAAAAATCTGAAGGATTTCAGGTTGATTCTTTTGATTAATTATAGATTGTTAGGTTTAAAGGCTACACATGAACTTTTTTGTTTGAATTTAATAGTTAATTACACAGTCTGCTAGTGAAAATGCCCCTTCAAAAGCACCAAGAAACAAAGGCACACAAACAATAGACTTAAAAACATTTAATTAACAATTTTTCTCCAAATAAATTTTATTTTCTTTGCCAACCAAAACTCTCTGCATGTTCCCTAAGCTGGAATACCACGTGATTTCAGATTTATATTCATGATTTTTAAGATATATATATATATATATCTTAAATATTTAGTTTATATTTAGTACACACATCTCAAAGTGATATAGATACATACAGGGATGCTTTTTAGAAGTCATAAAATGAGCATTGATGCACAGATCTACAGTGACTGCCAACCTGAGCAACTGGAAAAGTCATTAAGGATTGTGACTCCTTCCAGATTAGCTTCCTCTTTGAACTGAAAAAGATTCATTAGAACCAAACTTTTCCTTTTCCTTTCCTTCTTTTTTTTTACTAAGAAATTAATGCAACAATGCTGGCACTGTTTGATTGATCTTTGCTGCTGAAACTCTAATGCAGACTTGCATCTCTTCTCTATTCAACCAAAACTTTTTCTTTTTTCACCATCATGCAAGCTCACTGTTTGTTTGGTCATTTTGTTCCTGAAACTCTAATGCAGGTTGTAGAGGAGCTCACAGCCTTGGCTCAGATACTATGGCCTATCATTGTCTCCAGTTTCCTTCTCTACTCGAGGTCAGTAATCTCCATGCTGTTCCTCGGCCGCCTCGGTGATGCGGAGCTCGCTGGAGGCTCACTGGCCATCGCCTTTGCGAACATTACCGGTTACTCGGTCCTCAAAGGCCTGGCCATGGGCATGGAGCCTATCTGCGGCCAAGCCTACGGTGCGAAGAGATGGGCTATTCTCAGCCTCACCTTTCAGAAGACACTGCTATTGCTACTCATTGCCACCATTCCCATTGCTCTTCTCTGGCTCTATATGGAACCAATACTGCTTCACTTAGGCCAGGAACCAAACATCACCTCCATGGCCAAGGAGTACATTATCTTCTCCTTGCCTGATATCTTAGCACAAGCATTCCTCCATCCATTGAGAATTTTTCTGAGGACACAGAGTCTTACAAGGCCTCTAACTCTTGCTGTCACCTTTGCGCTCTTGCTCCATGTCCCGATTAACTACATTCTGGTAACACAGTTGGGGTATGGAATCAGAGGAGTGGCTTTAGCTTCAGCTTGGAACACTCTGAACATCAATGTTGGACTTGCAGTGTATCTCTTGTACTCTAACAAAGCACTGAAGCCATGGTCCGGTGTGTCGATGGCGTGCCTCAGGGGATGGAGCACGCTGGTGGGGCTGGCTGCACCGAGCGCTGCTTCGGTGTGTTTGGAGTGGTGGTGGTATGAAGTGATGCTTATACTCTGTGGCTTGCTGGAGGATCCACAAGCCAGTGTTGCAGCAATGGGGATTCTGATACAAACCACAGCCTTGATCTATGTGCTGCCGTCGTCATTAAGCATGGGGATTTCTATTCGGGTAAGTCATGAGCTGGGAGCGCACCGGCCGGAGGGAGCGCAGCGAGCAACACTGGTCGGTGTGGGGCTCGCAGTGGCTTTTGGGATCTCGGCGTTCATGTTCACCGCTGGTGTGAGGGGAGCGTGGGGGAAGATGTTCACCAGAGACCTGGAGATACTGAGGTTGACAGAGATGGCGCTGCCGATAGTCGGGCTGTGTGAGCTAGGGAACAGCCCACAGACGGCTGGGTGCGGTGTGCTGAGAGGCAGTGCGAGGCCAACGGCGGGGGCAAACATAAACTTCGGATCATTTTACCTGATAGGATTGCCAGTGGCTGCCATGGCTGGGTTCAAGCTCAGGCTGGGGTTCCTCGGGCTGTGGCTCGGGCTGGTGGCAGCGCAGGCGTCATGTGCTTGCTTCATGCTTTACACCGTTGCACGCACTGACTGGAAAGTGCAGGTGGAGCGGGCAAAGGAGCTGACCGGAGACAATGATGAGAAGGGTGATCTTGAAGCCAGCCTCCTCAGTTGATGAGTACCCTGAGAAGAAAACCGTACTTTGTTGCAAAAAAGCAGTTAGAATAACTGACAATAGTGGTGTTCAATATGGAATTCAACTGCAGAAATAGAGCTCTTACAATCTGCAGAAAGGGAAACAAAAACAATCCTGAACATGAAAATGCATGTATTTGATCCTCATAAATGTAAGCAGAAAAGAAACTTCATTTCTGATTTTTAGAGAATGAAGAGGAATGTCATTGGCCTGGGGAACTTCTCAACTCTCAGTGTACAACAAACAACTGGTTTTAAAACAGGGATGGGGAATTAGATCCTTCACTATCTATAACAACTGATAAAATTAACACAAAACTGCTACAAATGACAACTATAATATTTTGCTGGTTCGACTAACTATCCCCTTCATTTGATAGCTAGCTTATTGCGGGGTCTTTCCTTCCAGACACCTCTTTAACGCCATGGCCTCCCAGAGATACACAATCCGCATAATGAATATTTGGTTCTGGTGAAATAACTCATGCGCGCAGATCTTTGTCCGAGCTCCAGACTGGGGCTTTTGGTGCAATGTTATCTGTAGCTATACCAGTTCCACTTTCTACACTAAGAAGAGGATCAGACTCGGTTTCTTTCACCTGGAAACAATAACAAGATGAAACGGATCACAGATTATCTTGAATAAAGGACCAACCTACGTGTATGAATATGATTTCAGGTGATAGTAATGATTTATTGAGAAAATTTTATGCAGTGTTAAATGTTAATGCAATAAGTTAGTACATTGAGTTTAGAGCTTGGGTCCACAATCAAATCCTCCAGAAAATGATAGTTAGCCCAAAGTCAGACAAAATCGCTTTCTGCAATTAAGTGGAACATAATCTCTCTAATATAAATGGAATATGACCACATATATATCTAGTATGTAACTTCCCATATGATAGCGACATAGGCGAAGAGTAATAAGATAAATAAAAAGGAGTAGAACATCTAATATGCAATACAGAATACATAAAAGATTGGAATCAGTAATACCTGTGGTACCTGAGATGATGTTTCACTTGCTTTTTGCTGGTTCTCAGAGGAGCAGAAATAAGAATAAAGGATCATCCCAACTAATGCAACCAGAATGCCAAATATGTTTCTCCAGCTAAATGGATCATGAAGTAGAACATAGCCAAAGGCAAGAACAAGGCAAGTTTTCAGATGACCCAGCACTTGGTAGGTAACAGGTGATGTCTTGCCAATTACAAGGAATGTACTGAAGTTCACAGAGACAGAAATAAGACAAGACAACACAATAAAAACCTGCAACAAAATCAAATATATCTGTAAGAGATCCTGAAGAGAAAAGAAAAGAAAAAGGTAGATTTAGCGATGTTTTCACTTCTTACCAGAACTTGAGATGTATACTTGAAAGCAAAAACATTCTGGTTTGTCAAAAGGGCATCAAGGAACGGGCCAATGATAAATAGAGTCAGTGCTTGATAAGGGCAAGATTGGTACAATAGCTGGGTTGAAGAGACTTTAAACCTCTTCTGTATAGTATTAGTCATCTGAAGAAATGGTTAAGATCTCAAACAAAGGCAATACAAAAAGTGCTGAAATTAAGTTAAAAAAAGATGCATCAACGACACAATTTCAGCACTGTAGCTCTAACTAACAGATCTCACAACACTTCATCACAGATCTGCAATCGAATGATGTTCATTAAGTTATTTCTTCTAAAGAGTAATCGCAGAAACTCCATACCCTTTTTTGAAGGAGAAAATAAAGAAAATATGATATGCAAGCAGTTCAGTATGTTCTTCCTCAAAAGGATACAATTTGAGCAATGCAAGTTGTAACAACCGCAAGCAGAGATAAGACAGATCCCAGAACATTTAGTTGCAGATCTGTAACAGTTGCTATGCCGACACCCAGAAGAAGGATGGTGAGTGAGAACTGGATACTCCGGCTGCAATTACAAGTTAAACAATCAGTAAATCAAAGGAAATCTAAATTACCAAGATACACACAAAAGTGAGATATCATAACTACTGAAAGCAGATGTCAACTTACTATGGTAAGAGATGCAAATATTTAGGTAAGCCCCTACAGATTATCTCAATAGTATGCCAGTTTACTATGAGAGAGTAATGTAGCTTGAGATTTAGATGACAACATATGCTTAGATCCACTTCATAATCTGTATTTTGGGAAAAATAATCTATTTACTAGGAACAGTTTTATGCTTTTATTTTCACTTCTATACAGTTGCAGTTTTGGAATTTTATGGCTAATGCCCAAAGTTGATAGGACAATTGAGTTTTATTAAGAGTTAGAAAGTCATAACTTGAGCAGGACAGGCTCTCCCTGCATATAGTAGTAGTACATAGAGACACAAGGTCAAACATACTGAAACAATATACAATGAGAAACCAGTATTATTGTACCAGAGCCCCAACTATTTGCGATCTGACTGCATGACCCTATATCTTACATGTACTTATGCAAATAATCTATTACTGGGAACAGTTTTATGCTTTTATTTTCACTTCTATACAGTTGCAGTTTTGGAATTTTATGGCTAATGCCCAGAGTTGATAGGAAAATTGAGTTTCATTAAGAGTTAGAAGTCATAACTTAAGCAGGACAGGCTCTCCCTGCATATAGTAGTACATAGAGGCACACAAGATCAAACATACTGAAAATATACAATGGGAAACCAGTACTATTGTACCAGAGCCCTGACTATTTGCTATCTAACTGCATGACCCTATATCTTACATGTACTTATGCAAATAAGGATGTAGAAAATTAGATACATAATATATTATTAAAGAAAATAAGCTTTCTGTTGTCCATGTAAAATATACCTGAACATCTTCCTAAAGAAAAGAGTCTCCAGCAAAACAGTGCAAGGGATAATTGCAAGCTTTGTCATCTAGAGTGAAGACCAAATTAATAAGTATCTGAAGATCCAAAGTTTCACAAATATATGGAAGAAAGATAATATTTCAACAAGAACCAAATGCATTTTTAACAAGTGATGGAAGGCCAAGTAAAAAAAATAACAGTCTATTAGAAATAATACAAAACACAAATTCTGGCAGCATATATTCCAATGTCAGAAAACAAACTTTTTTTGAAAACAAACTTCAGTACAGAAGATAGAGGTCCTAAACTGTTTCCTTTCACAAACATTAAGAATTGATGTCAAAGGAGGATACAATGCAGGAAAAAGGAACAATGAATCAAGAAGTAATTGTTTCCCAGATATATACACAAATCATCACAAATAATGAAATGTAGGTTTATCTTTTATGTGCTAACTTTCTACATTCATAGTTAATGTGGATGAGTGGTCTTACAAGATTGGACAAGATTAGAAATGAAATCCAGAATATAAATGAGGATATTAATGTGGCTGAGTGGTCATACAAGATTGGACAATATTATAAATGAACACATCTGATAGAAGGTGTATGTTGCACCAATTGAAGATAAATAAGAGAAGTCCGTTTAAGATGGTTTGGACACGTGCGTCGTAGACCTCAGGTGGCCCAGTTCGAAAATGTGATAGTTTAGTAATAGAAGACAAGAAGAAGGGTAGAGATTGGCTTAGGATTATGTGAAGAGAGATGGTGTCCAAGGACCTACGTAGGTTAAATATTGAGCCAGATCTTATCTTTGACAGAGGGATATGGAGATAGAAAATCCATATAGCTGACCCCATCTACCATGAGATTAAGGCTTGGTTGTTGTTGTATAAAATTAAGTTATTTTTTCCAATCCAACTTTCATATATACTGGACAAAATATAATTAAAACTTGGCGAATCCTAAAAGAAGGGAAAGAAAGAGTACCTGATAGAAACCAACAGAGTTGAAACCCAGACTTAAGTTTAATAGACCAATGGATATTCCATTAAGTATTCCAAATCCCATTACTGCCCTTGGATCAAAAGGTTTGTGCTCAAATAATTTCATCCACAGCGCTACATGGAGAGAGCAAAATGTGACAAGGAGATGCCAGCTTGTCAAAGTAGTGGCTGCAAAAGCAAGAGCAAAGTAAACATCAAGTTCAGGCCAAACGGTTACATTCATGCCCAGAATAAATCCCAATTTAACCCAAACTTTTCGATTTTATACACTCACTTTACCTTCAATCTTGTTTACACCAACATCAAAGCTATAACATAATAAATGTAAAAACATTCTCCAGCATTGACACTGAATTTTTAAGTAGTAAAGGAATTCAGGAGAAATCCATCACCATATGGGAGAAAATATGAAACACAATATTATAGTGGCTATTATTCTCGGAAAGATTACTTATAAGTGATATACATCAATTGTGGCAGAAAAATTCAGTTTCTTTTGCCATAATGCAGCTCTATTGACATCACCGACTTAGATCTATTACAGTAAAACCCACCTTACGACCATTAAAAAACTTTATGAAAATCCAAAACTAAGATGAATCCCAGTGTCTCCACATAAACAAAACGAAGACCAAAAGGTCCAAAACACGCATAGACGACACCACTCAAAAGAATTCCCTGAAGTTATCCATAACTATAACTTTGCTAAATTACAAAAGATCCATCAAAGATACCATCCAATACTAACACATGAAAACAAATCAACATTTTTTATCAAAATAGAGGCGCCTTTAGCCCGATAAAACAAAAATCTAAAAAAAAAAGGTTAAATGCTCAAAATTTATTCCGTAAAACCACATTGGCGTCGTGAAAAATTAGATCTCTCACCAAATGTAAACCCGAGAGTGCTGATAAGCGCCTTGTTGCAGATCACGATCGACACAGACGACACCACCGACAAGCTCAACGCCCCGACGGTCCCTAGTTGGCACCTCTCGCTCTCCCCCATAGCTCACTCCTCCAATCAGCAAAGCCAATCCACCACCACCTTCAGATCAAATTCCCGAGAAAAAATCCACCACACGAAACGAAGACCTCATCCGAAGTTCAATCAAGATCAAAGCCCTCACTGTAGCCCTAGATCTAAACACTACGGCGAGATTTATATGGATCGAGAAGCAGCCAATTCTAAGATCGAAACATGGAGTTTTTCTATTTGATTTCTGAAGAATCTCAGGGACGAGGTGGAGAGGAAGTGAGATTGGAGATCTGGAAAATGAGCGGCTTCTTCGCGGGGGGTTTCACTTGTTTTATTATAATTATTTTCGGCTTTTTTGCATTCTCACCCCTGTAAGTTAACTTAATCTCCCAATCATCCTTTAAACTTTTATTCTGTCATAATACTCGCTTGATTTCCAATATGAAATTTTATTTTTTAATACATGGACGTAAATGCAAAAAGGACTAATTCTCATTCTTTTCTCCCCTTCCGTCTCGCCGGCAGCGACGGGACAAGGCTTCGAGCGTGACGAAGAAAAAAAACAAGGGAAACACGATATCTTTTGGGACCTAAAACTGGGACCAAAAGATTTACCCAATGAGTATTTGGCACGTAGCAAATGGGGCCCAGCTAAAAAGAAGTCGTGTTTCGTGTCTGTTTCCGAGAGGCTGCATGAGATCAAACGTTAATAAAATTCGTTGTCAAACTCGTGGGACCCATCGGTTTGTTGAAATTGATGGGAGTTTGATCCCGAGAAAATTAGAACCGTAGATTAAATCCCTGCGAAAGTTAGGTATACCAATCTGATAAATCGGACGGTTGGTGAGCGGTTGATGAAATCGTGAGGTTTTTTTTATGATTTCTTGTACTAGCCGTTTCTCGCCATATATTTTTTTTCAGTAAGGCCCTTCATGATAATTAATTCAAAGAATTTGCAGAAAAGCCCCTGTATTCCTTAGAAAATAAAAAGAACAAAAACAAAGGGGGTTCGTGGATATATTACATAACGACCTTGACGGTGATCTCCATCTGAGGCGAACTTCGAATTGGATTGTGTTCGGTTATGGAGACGAATGCCCTAGAAGGATCAAGCCCAGAGGGCGGCGGAGATCCGAGGAGGGAAAGGTCCCCGGAGCAGTGCTCTTCCTCAGCGTCGGTGACCTCCGGCTACCGCCTCTTTGACCGCGAGCGGAGCATTCACCAAATCATCGGAGGCGGCAAAGGTGACTTTTATTTTTATGAAATTGATTTCCAATTAGCATTTGTTTTTCCTGATTTCGTCGTTTAAAACAAGAATTTTTGAGTGATTATGGTATTTGCTCTGTTACTTTTGTTGATAGTTTGTTTCTTGTAGTATTTGTAAGTAATTGTTCGGATTTTTGGAGGGTTCGTTGAATATGAGGAGCAAACGTTCGTTGAAGATGAGTTCTCGTTCTTTACTTTTTGGAAATTGGTGGACAGATGTGCATAATTGAAGTAGTACTTTGGGTGTAGAATTCGTTGAAGTGGTGGATTATAAAGAAACTAGGTTTTCTGCTTAAAGAACTATATCGAAAACGGATTTTAAGTGCTAATAGTTCTGACTAATGGTTTCCAAACCTTTTGGGACACTTTATTAAGATTGTCTGGGAAATGAGATTAAAGAAAAGAAAAATTGAGGGAAGACTGTTTTCTTGCATCTGGTTGGATGAAGAAAATGATAATCGCCTGCAAATGAAGGAAAACCCATTGTCAATTTTCTTTTTTGAAATAAGTGAATAAACCATATTTTATTTAGATTATGATAATAGGTTCGTTACATTGCTTGATCAGGCAAAAATAAAGATACATCATTCGTTAGGTCTGATAGCATACACATCCAGCCTATCTCCTCCTCATGCTTGGCCAGATCTTCCCCGGAGGAGTCACCATCCCCATCAGCCCTCCCTGGTGTGGAACCCATTGTCAATTTTTTTTTTTTTTCTTGTTTTAGTATTCATTCCCCCAAACCAAATGCAGCCTAAAAAGAGTTTGTTTTTTAAAACTTTAAAATATGTGAATTTTGTTTACTTGTTTGAGTTTAGAATGAGATTGGTATTTGGAGGTTATTCCAAAGTTTCTTGGATGTTCTTGAATGTTGTAAAACATAATCATACTATGACAGTGGATAGATGTAAAGATACCTCTGTTCATAGGCAATTGGAATTAGGTGTAAGCGAGTTATCTCTGGTATCTTGATTTGATGATATATTCATAGACTAGAAATAGGAATGTTTAGTCGTGTTGAGCTTATTCCCTTTCAATCACTGGTTGAGATGGAATGAACTATTTTATTTATTTGACTACCCTGGACATAACATGCCATTTGTGCTATAGGAATGTATCTAGTGGCTTTTAGGGTGTTGTTTGTGTATGGATGTTAAAATCAATTTTAAGGAGGTAGAAATGATAAATATCTATAACTTGAGACCTCCAATTGATGCATCTGATTATAATATTAAAAGTTATATTTTTAATTCGCCTCTTTTTGATGTATGTGAGCATATTATTCTAGCTATATGGAGGAATTTTGATATCATGCATGGCAGTAGAGTTAAGTTGTTTTCATCTGCAATCTATACAGAAAGTGGCCTGCTTATGTAGCATGTTTTTGAACTCTGATACATTATCACAATATTAGCTTTCTGATCCACTATGTGTTGGTGTTTTGCTTTTTTATGACATTCCTTTTTTATCTTTATGTAAATTTAGATTAACACTGTTAGTTGCAAATTCTCTCTTGGGTATTGATACTCAAAAGGAAAAAAAAACCATTAATGGTCTACCCCGTTGTCCTTTTTTTTCCTGATATTGTTCACTAATTTTATGTGGTTCTGTTTGTTAAACTTATCAACCTATGTCTATTTTTTTTATCTATTTGTGTGCTTTCATAGCTGCTGATGTCATCTTGTGGAAACGCCGACGAATTTCATTTGGCACTATTGTTGTTGCTACTGTGGCCTGGCTTATATTTGAAAAATCAGGATTGTCATTCCTGACAATCGCTTCAGATGTCTTTCTTATTTTGATTGTGATTCGATTCGCTCAAGCTAACAGTGCTGGCTTTCTTAATAAGTAAGTGAATTTTCAATTTTATCTTCATGCATTATGTTTATATAATCTACACTCCTTTGTTCTATATTTCGGATATGATAGTCCTTGTTTATGACCAGACAAGTTGAGCCATTGCCAGAATTGGTATTATCAGAGGAAATGGTAAATAATGCAGCTGCCTCATTTCGTGTTAAAGTTAACAATATGTTGCTCATGGCACATGATATCACTCTTGGAAAGGATTTCAGACTATTCTTCAAGGTTAGAAAAAAATAATCTTCGAATATGCATTACCCCTCCTTGTGCTTGATACTGGGTCTTAACTCAAAAATCCTTGCAAACTTTTGTATTCCTGGCAGGTGGTGGTCTTCCTGTGGCTGCTATCTGTAATTGGTGGTCTTTTCTCATTCTTCACCCTTGCATATATTGGTATGTCTTCCTCAAGACTGCATCATATGTATCACAGTCATATTTGTAGCTTCCTTTCTTTCTTACACAAGCACACACACACAAGAAGACTGACTATGTTATCATTTCTTACTAGATTGATTTATCAGAATGAAAACTGTTTGCTGGTCTTACCCTATAATATGTTTGAAGGTTTTTGCCTGAGGATTTGTTCTGCACATGAAAATTACTATTGTCTGTCTCCCCTTAGACCATAGCTGTAATTTTCTCTCCGTAGACACAGAATGCCTGTAAACACTAATGGAATCTTGATAAATCTCAATCAAATATTTAGGTATTCCTTAACTGTTCCAACTGTTAAACAAAAATGGGGCTTCAGTTCACAAGAAGTACAAAAAAAAAAAAAGATTGCCCTATATAGAGAGGTGTATTCATGGACCTGTAGTTATTCCATCTGTCTCTGTGTTACGCACGTGTTAAGGCACTCCCGCTTCGCTTATATTTGGTTTTTGTCGAATATCAACAAAAATTTTTTGAGAAGAAATATCAACAAAATTATCTTTAGGAATATTTGCTTATCCATTCCAAAATTATATGCTGTGTGCACTGACCACAAAATGGATTGAGTGCTCCAGTAATTGAGTTTCATGCTCTCTTCATACCTATAAAAAAGGAGAGAATCTACCCTTGGTTCAAATTCAAATTTTTGCTTACCTTGGTCCTTTTCCTTTTATGGTTTGCAGGGACTATTATGTCAGTAACACTTCCTGCTTTGTATAATAAATACGAAGAGCATGTAGACCGATATGCAGGCCTTGTTCATCAGAAATTTTCAAAGCACTATAAGGTGGTGGATGAGAATGTTATTAGCAGACTCCCTAAGCGTGTGTGGAAGAGCAAAGAGGCATGATAGTAATACTTTTGATCTTGGCTGTATTTTGCTGTAAACATTTTAAACTACCTTCTGTACCCATTCTCAATTTTTGTGCTAGCAATAGCAAGCATGATTGTACCTCTTATGAATTACGGGCAAGTCAGAAGTTTAAAAGATTGGTGATAGAAACATAGGCATAACATGAATTTTTAAATGATCTTATTTTCATTGACAAGTAATTTGAATTAATCTGAAGGTCTGTAGAAGCAAGAAATAAAATAACCAAATAAAATTGTTAGTTTGCTGTCAAGGGACTGTTTGGATAAGCTGGTTTTTCTTTCCCCTCAAGAGCTCTTTTTTGTAAGTGTTTATGGGAAAAAAAAAACTGTTTATATTAGTTTTTTTTTGGAGAAGCGGAAGCTGTACAAAAAAAAAAATAAAAAAAAAAAATTTAGAAGCCAGTGTTTGTAGTTTCTGAAAAAAGCCGTTTTGAAGAAGTTGTTTTGAAAAGTGTCAATTATCACCTTTTTCAAATCTGTTTAAAACTATTTTGAAAAATGTGAATTATCAAAATATATTTTCAAGTCAATTTTAAAAAGTATCAATTACCAAATCATTTTTATTATTATTATTATTATTATTATTATAGAAAATACTGAATTAATATATCCAAACATAAAAATAATAGAAACGCTTAACTTACTCTGTGGATGTTCTTTTAGGGGTAAGCTAGCGGCGGAAGTGAGGAAGTGGCCCACTTCCGCCACTACAGATGTTCTTTTAGGCGGAGTTGCGGAAGTCTCACTTTGACCACTTTCGTTGAAGTGGGACTTCTACCAAAAATTGACTAGACCCACTTCAACTGATTTTGGGCCGAAGTGGTTGAAGTGATAAAAGGTTAATTTAGACTCACTTCAGTCTCAACCCATTTCAGTTCCACCTCAGCCCTAATTTTACCAAAAATAACATCTGAAGTGAAAAAGTGAACACTTTCAACAATCATCACTTATAATCAAAAAAACACTATGAGTCTAACTTTACGGTCACTTCGGTGAACTGACACTTCCAATCCACTCCCCTGAAGTGTTACTTTCACACAAGTGAACACCCCTAAATGGAAGTGTTTTTTTCTTTTATAATTGAAACATTTCTACAAGTAAATAATAGATTTTTATTGTGAATAAATTCAAGTAAATTTAATGAGAAAATTTGTTTATGGTAGCACAAATCTAAGATTTCAGAGTTTCCTATATTTTAAATGTAAGTTTCCGATCTCTAAAATATAGTTTTTAGGTAAATGCAATGAGAAAACATTCATAATTTCATATAAAACAACCATTCTTCCCTTAATTTTTTTTTCAGAACTTGTGAGATATTATTTTAATCAAATATTTTGGTCACAAAAGTCCAATATTTCAGAGTTTCCAACATGTAAATCGGAAGTTTCCGTCTCCGCCTCTAAAAGAAATTTTCAAATTAATTAAAAAAAATAGTGTAACATATTGATGATATTTTTCATTTTCTTAAAAAAAGCTAATAGCTGAAAAATAAAGAAAAATTATGGCTTATAACAAGAGCTCTTTTTATTAAAAAAAGAAAACCTATTATCAAGCTTTTCAAGATACAAAAGTTCTAACTTAGCACGCCTGTACCGGAGGATTATGGTTCAAAGCTACAGATGACATGAATGTCATAAAATACTGGTGATCAACATTCATAGCGCCCTACAGCAACTGGCGAGCACTCTCAAGCCAAGCTCTGTACACTTCATCTTCAAACAGAACAAAATGAACCTGCAGACAACTTACAGTAAATAAATAAGAAGGTATACTTCCGCTAAAAGTTTTTGTCCACACCAAACAACTGATCATACTTTCGTATTTATTTGTAGGCATAAAAGGCGAGTGAATGAAGTTATATTTTGAAGAACACAGGAAAGAATGTTAAGGTTATTGTATATTGAATTGAGAAGAAGGATAAAAAGAATCAAATGACAGGCTAGGTATATGTTCATTAAAAAGCTTTTCACAATCTTCCCCATGTCCTTTCAAACCAGTTTCTAAAATACTAGCTCTATCTCAACATCACAATATAATCTTCAAGGAATGAACTTCAAGGAATGATTTGTTCCTAAATCTCTCGTCTCGAAGTTCGGCTAGATATTAGGTTACACATCAACATATGACCTTCAAGGAAACAGTATTGAAAGGATGTAAGAAGCAAGCTTCATTGCTAAGTTTGTGTTTGGATAAGGAATAAGAGGGGATTAAGCCCCTTAATCCTTGGAAATCATCCAAACACCCTCAATCCTAGTAGTGAGGCATAAGGGCGCTTAATCCAAAATAAGCTAACACTAGTCCAACTAGTATTAGCTTATTCCAAGCTAAAGATTGGGATTATTCCTCTTTATTCTGAATCCATATCCAAACACATACATGAACAAGAGGAGAATAAACCATCATCTACCTTAATCCTACAACAACAACAATTAAGCCTTAATCCATGAATTCTCTGTCTCTATGTAGCTATCTACCTTAATCCTAACCTAAGCATATTCCTTATCCAAACACAACCTAAATTATCCACTCATTTTGCCAGTCTTACAATATAAGGGCAGAGAAAAGGCTATTCAGCTCTCCTCTATATTTGCACCAGTCATATTGGATGGAATGAGCAAAATATAACGATAAAGAAAGTCATATGTTGGTATGATAATAAATGAAGGCACGGACAGAATCTACCTCCTTAAATTTATCTGAAAACTCCTTGATTGTGGAGATGGCCACTCTTGCAGCTTCATCAAATGGATAACTGAAAAAGAAGAGTATGTTAAAAAGATGAAGTTGCATAACCAGGCTTTAAGATTTTGGGCATAATCCCAAACTGCAAAAAGTGAATGAAATTTGTTAAATCCCCAGACACAAAGTGATGAGCTTACCCAAACACACCGCATGATATGGCAGGGAAAGCAATATACTGGATGTTGTTCTCTTTAGCAAGCTGCAAGCTATTTCTGCAACAGAATTTTAAATTGTTTCTTTACTAAGAATCTTTGCATTAATGACTGTGTGCCTGTGCCATGTAGGCAAGTTTTTTTTTTTTCTGTTTTCAAAAAGCTACACTAAAAAAGAAAAACTGATACACTAAACAAAAAACAAAAGGGAGGGTGTACCTATATGCATTTCTTAATGAAACCTCGGGATGGGGATCAGCATCATAAATAGGTCCGACAGTGTGTATTATTCGAGACACAGGCAAGCGAAAAGCCCTGAAATTTTCACAGTTGTATAAGTGTTCTCTATACCAAGCAACCAAACTATAGATAAAAAACAAAAACATCAAAATCTCTAAGACAGCTTACAGGGTTAATCTTGCTTCACCAGTTGGACAACGAACTCCTGGCCGAACCTCTGGGATCTCTAAACATGCAGCTAGAAGTTCACGCCCAGCTGCTCTATGTATAGCTGAAAAAGGGATTTGAAGATTCATAAAGGCCCGCAAGTAATTAACTACACCAACTAAGACTTGAACAAATACCTCCATCTACACCACCACCTCCGCGCAGTTGTTCATTAGCTGCATTTACCTGCATAAGAACCATATAATGGAAATTTTCAAAAAATAGGGAGAAATCTATAGCTAGTCTGATTCAATGGAGAAAAAAACGAGGCCTTCGACAGTTTTTCACTCTTGACATGTATGATAATGATGGGCAATGAATTTTTATTCATTAGGAGACCTGAATAACATAGCTGTGCCTTATGAGAACAAGAAAACATAATATAAAGATACCATTTATTTTCAGAAAATCATCATTATATATTATATATAGCGTCTGACACTACAGATATTAACAACAAATGAAACTCTTTCAGTGCTTTTGATCATTTATTACAATCATATATTGTAAATAATGCCGTCGGACTTGGTAAAACTCTTGCTTTACGGAAAGAGACAGGGTGCGAAGCCCATTGTTAACAAATACCAAAGTAGAACTCTGGAAGGCAATTGATAACAAATTCCAATACAGTGGTTTTTCCACAATCATCTTGATTAATATATCATGTGTATAACAGACATCCTAAATATGCAAGCTTCTACATAGCATAACACATTACAAAATGAATGAATGCTGACTAGTTTAGAGCATGGACTTCTCCTTTGCGTTGATCTACTCCAGCTTCCATCTTATCAATTTATGGAATGATACATAATCTTTCACAACATTTTATATATATATAAATAAAAAACACATCACTCTCACAAACCCTATCGAATCATCTTCTGAAAAAATATTCCTTTGGAGACCAATTCAAATCAAAAGGAAATGGGAATTGAGAACTCACGATGGCATCAGTGGAACCGTCAACAAACCACTTGGTTATGTCCCCCCTCTGGAGCTTAAGCACGCTGGAAGGTGATAGCTCGAAGAGATCCATCCCGGCCTTCCTCTCGTTTCGTCCGCCGGTGGTTGAAGCCCTAACACTACCCACCCCGATTCTTCGCTCCGATTGAAAAGATTTCGCAGGCGAAGGAGCTAGGGTTTTGAGAGAGGCGCGATGGTTCCCGTTCCGAAGAGCTAGGGTTCGAGAGAGGCCTTTGAGAATCGGGAAGCACTTACCCGCCATTTGAGGCCGCGTAGATGAGGACCCGGCGATTTTTTGCTTGCGTTGCATTCCATCCATCCATTATCTCATCTCATGCCTCGAGATATGTTCTATGATCGGATTTTCCATTTATTATATATACACTGACACCTTCTATATAAATCTTATTGTCTTAATAATTTTTTATAATGATTTTTGTAGAATATATATATATATATATATATATATATATATATATATTGATACAGGTAAATCCTCAAACGTGTGGTCTCATCCAGAGCATACACGTGGCCACATCCCGAACACCCATCTGACTAGCATGAATCCCTAGTTCAAACACCCCCTCCTGGTAAAAAGGGTGCGGCTAAAGTTGAGGCATGGAAAAAAGTTACAAAGAGATAAGGTATAGAGAATACCATGTTAAGAGATAAGTATACCAAACAAGGTCCTTGATATGGAAGGGACGGGCGCTGAAGGCAAAGAAGGTGATAAGAAGAGGGAAAATAAGGAGAAAAATACACAATTTTCAGATGGAAAAAATTTTCTCTTCCACTCCCAACTCCCAAGTTCCGTCATTGACTTAATCGTCAGAGCTAAATCAGGGCGCCAAGCCTGCTCCAATCAGTTCTCCTTCTCTGTGCAGGCCCTCCGATGAACAAGGAAGAGCTAACCGCTACCTTCTTTGGCGACTACGTGATTGAAACCGGGTTCGATCTAAAAAAAGAATCGATTTTTACACTAACATATATGTATTGTGAATATTAATATTCTTATGACAAAAGTTCACCAAACTTTGTCCTTATTTAAATATTATTATATTGATGTTTATTGTTGATTTATTATGGTTAATATAGTTAATGAAAAGTTGTTGTTGAACAGTTTGTGTGTCCTGGATTGTAAATCTAGTTTTAAAGACAAGGCAATCCAAGTTGGAGACTTGAGTAAATTCCATAACAAGTTGCTCTCTCAACAAGCCAATCCAAGTACGTCGTCAAATTAAGGACACAATGTTGAAAAATATACACTCTTTTGAAGATCAAACAGTACAATTGATGCACGAGGAGAAGGGAAAAGAACATCACATAATAATAATCTCTCTCTCCCTCTCTCTCTCTCACGGCTCACACAATCTCAATTACATCATTAATCTCTCTTCTAATATCCTCTCTCTCTATAGTACTCCTCATCGATCTCAAGTAACTCATCAACTCCCCGTGACCTTATCACGAGACATCAACACCAACACCAACACCATATCATATATATAATATAATATAAATATATAATATAATATATGATATAGGGCTTAGATGAACAGCGGGTGCTAAAGCAAAGCAACCTCAGCGTCATGCCCATCAAATGTTCGACGAAATGCTAAAGAGAGGGTGGGAGGAGCTAGCTAAAACTGGGTGCCCTCGAAGGTTTGGCCGAATTGCCAGCCGGAGGGAGCGACGTTGTAGCTGGTGACTGTGCGGCCGTCGCTAGCGGTCACTTGGAAGGAGAGGGCTTGCCCGTTGAGGTACCCGTTGCTCTGCCAGTTCTGCCCCCAGTTCCTCGACATCGCTTGCCACCCCGTCCTCGACCCCTTGATCGACACAGAGTGCACGTCCCCTGCTCCGCCCACGTTCGTTATCAGCACTAGGTTGAAGTACGAGTGCCCGTTTATCGTGAACCTTATCCCCCCTTTCTTCACGCATGGCACCCTGAAAATTAAATTTAATAATTAATACACACACCATCATCCTCTTATTTTCTTATTTTCTTTTTATTTATTTTTTACTTAAATCTAAAAAATTAAAAAAACTAAATAAAAATATTTAAATTTAAATAATAATTAAATAAGAAAATTATCTATAAGTCCCTGACACTGTTTTCAAAGACCTTAAAATCAAACATACATAATACTAAATAATAAATAAATATCCCAAAGACCTCAAGGCAATTAGAGTACTATTTCAGAGATCAATAATGAATTATCTATAATTAAATCGGGTTCGAACTCACTCACCGCTTAAAGGCAACCGGAACGATACCGGCGCGATATTGTGCGATTTGAAGGAACGCGGGTTCGGCCAAGTCAAAATGTTGAAGTGGGGGATTGCACCAACCACCGTTATCATTAGCAAGAGCGAAGTTTGGTGGGCAAAAGTTGGTTGCGGTGACAGTAATAGACCCGGGAAGGCACCATCTCGGGTCAGAGTCACACCTCATCTCATAGCAAGCACCACAACTCAACCCATTGTTGAACAATGCGGTGCTAAGTGCGGCCGTGTTGGTCCCGTACCCTTGACTATACAAGTTGCCATACCCGCATGCCCCTCCTACATTATCAAAAAAAAAAAAAAAATTATATATATGTATATAAATATATAAAACATATATATGCATCACAACCAAATATTTGAAAATTCTCGTATTTTAATTCATACACACCCATTGTGCCGGAGGCATCTCCTCCGCCGTAGAATGTAGCGTGACCGCCTTCCCAACCGTAGGAGTCTCCGAAGGCGGCCGGAAAGAGGAAGAGGATGAAGAAGAGGAGGAGGATATTGGTAGCCATGAGAGAGGTGTTTGTTAGCAAGGATTGTTGTTTTGGTTGCTTGAGGGAAAGGAAGGAGATGGTCCTTGATATATATAGAGGAAGGATCCTTTGAGTTTCTATGGATAGAGGGACAAGTAGGACTTGAAACGGATTGAAGTAATAGCACAAATCAAGAGGGCACATGCATTTGTTCTTGTTTGGGAGGAGGACCAACTTGTGGTGGCCCAACCACATGAGCCTTTCAATGAGTCCTTTTCATTCATTCCTTTACCCTTTTTTTTTTCTTTTCTTTTTTGTTGTGATTTTTTTTGTTATTGATCTCATTCATCTAATTTCCACCGAATTCATTAATGATTTTGGATTTATCCATTTATGAATCAATTAAATGAAGAGAAAAGTAACACTTCATAGAACGAGTTTAGATTTAGTTTTTTTTATATATAGTTTATTTCTTTTGGTTTTTCGGTGACAGGAAAAAGCTAACTTTGAATAATTTTCATAATATTCTACTTTGACAAATTACCAAATAGTTTTGATATAATTTAAATCAAAATATTCATCTTTATGCTTCCTTAAAAAATAAACACACCATTTGTAATTTGGATTTTTCTAATTTTCGATGATAGTTTATGATGTGGATATGTCTGGTCGGACATGTGGTGACATCTCGGGTGCCCATTCAACTAGCCCATTGACACACGACCACATCGATCCCAAGTGAACATCCGACCAGCCCAGATCCTCACCTTGGACACCCCCTTTGGGCGGAAAGGTAGCTGCAAAATCAAAACATGGGAAAAAGGAATGGCATGGAAATAATTAGGTACAGAGGAGATAATGTCAGAGGATACGTATGACAAACAAGGTCTCTAACATTGGAGGGGATGGCCGCCGAACCCTAGAGGACAGGACCCAGCAGAGTAGGATAAGAAGGGGAAGAGAAATTAAGAAGGTAAGCAATCTAACCGATTTGAACCCCTCTTGCAAGTTCACTCCCACTAACTTGATAGTCTGAGCTGAACTAGGGCACAAGGCCCGCTCCGATTAGTCCTCTCTCTCTACGTAGCTAGGTACTCCGACAATTAGGAGTCACTCGCGGTTTTCTCCAATAGATGTTAGCGTCTTCCCAAATAAACAAATCACAACCATTAGTCAGAGTCAGGTCTGATCACAAAAAAGAACTGGTTTTAACACTAACAGTTTAAATAGAAGTGATATACAATAACTATGCCACTTTAATAAACGAAATTCAAATTATTAATAAAAAATTTAAATCAGATTTGATTTTGAATCAATTCACCTTCACACTTCACTTCACCCACCTCCTAAACAAACATACCCATTATAACTTGGATTTTGTTTTAAATGTGTGGCATGTGAATAGGACACGTGTTGTTTGTACAAAGGTGAAGTCCTTGGTCATGTAAAATATGAAAATAAAAAGTTTTTACTATCCATAGGAATCCAAGAACTTTTTACTAGCCGTTTAAGACTTTTTTGTGTTTAAGAACTAAGCCTTAATTTATGAAAAAACACTGTAATTATATCTCAAAGGCATCAAACTTTTTATCAATCCATAGTGCATTATAGGCCAAATGATTTTTTGTAGCCTTGCGATAATTGAATTTTTTATGAAAAATTCAAATTATATAAAAGACATCTTATTTATATATTTATATAATTTTTCTCACCATTCATGTGTTTTCAACAAGCTAAACCATGTGGCATATATATAAAATAGATTATCTTGATAAAATTTTAAAAACAATTTCCAATTCATGCTTTCAATGTTCACAAATAATTCATGGCTTTTTTTAGGGTAGGAATTGGTAAGAAAAATATAGAAATCCAAATTCACACAACAACCAATAATCAACTCAAACCACGTCCATGAAATATTGGAACATCTTGGCTTGTGAACAACATGTTTCTAAAATAAAATTATTTATCACTAATAGCATGATGGACAATATATGCTTCCTCTAATAATTCATGTCACATTATTTTAAGTAAATGAAACAAGATTAGCTTCTAGCTTTATCATTTTGTTTTCCGGGTCGGTTCATTAACCTAAAACCCGAAAACCCGATCCGATAAATCGGTTGCCCATATTTCCTAGATTTCATTTCACTATTATTTTTGAAACAAATATAAATAACATTTTTATGAAAAATATAAATAATTTCAACTCCGAATCCGATTGAACCCAACCCGGCCCGGGCCCGGGCCCGGCTCTCATAGACTTAATGAACCCCACCATGTTAGTAGCACATGGCATTCCGGATTTTGTTAAAAGGCCGACGTCATTGGGATAAGAAATTAGATGACATGAAAAAGTTTAATAGAAGTTTGTAATGATCTTAGGATCCACATGATAAGCATATCTTTGAGTTTGGGCTTAATATGAG
Organism: Dioscorea zingiberensis; assembly: GCA_026586065.1. NCBI lineage: Eukaryota > Viridiplantae > Streptophyta > Magnoliopsida > Dioscoreales > Dioscoreaceae > Dioscorea > Dioscorea zingiberensis. The sequence goes on along the minus strand of CM048820.1, from coordinate 64,796,901 downwards.
TGGTGTGATGTTCTCTTTGATAGAGACTATGGAAGTTGCCATGTGTTATGTTTCTTGAATTCAATTGGACCGTCTATGGATGATGAAAGCTCATGTTCCTCCCTACCCTATCACATTAATGGACGGTTTCAATACATAATCCCTTAACACTTGTTTTGGATTACAACACTGATATACAAGTTATTGTTGATGTTGTTTGTGCTAGACTCTCTTTATGATCACCACTTTAATGTCAAGAGACTTTTTTAATGCATGTGTAGTGTGTTTGTTTATAGCTTTTTATTAGTAGATCGTCTTTCAAAAAAACAACTGTTATATAATAACAAATGACTCTTATGTTGCTAATAATTTTTTCTTCATAAAAATAACAATTATACAGGAAAATCATAATTTGTGTCAGTTTATAACTATCAGAATGTGATCATTGGTTTGAAATGTGTTGTTCCAAATAATTGTTATGATTTTTAAAATTAAAAAATCTAATTTTTTTTGAAAAAAATTAAAAATATGAATATAATTTTATGGTTTTTTAAAAAATTGTATAAATTAAAATGATTGATTTACTCCCCTTAGTAATAAAAGCTTGAAACTTGAAAATTAGAAAAGATTGAGAATTAGACAACTTTTATTCTTGATGTACTTAGCATTGAAGCTAATAATATGTTGATCTTGTTTGTATAACTTCTTTTTTAGGGTTATGATAGTTTTTGAACTCAAATCTCAAATGTGTGGAGACTCATTATTTTTAAAGAAACAAGAGTAGTCAAAGCAACTATTATAAGGTTTTAGAATTTTAAATTTTTGAAAAATGTAAACAACAAATTCTCTTCATATATATATTTTTTTATATATATAATGAATAAAAACCATTCTCTAACCTTTTTCCAAAAGTTGATAAATAGAAGAGTTAATTATATATTGTTCCCTATAAAAAGTTTGTCTTTTCTAATATCCCATTCAACCTTTAAATTTCAATTCTAAGAGATGTAATTAACTTAATTTTTTATATTAAAAAAAACAGAGCAATTAACTGATTCCTTAGTCCATGAATTTTAAAAGGAATTTATTTTTGGCCCCTTTAATTTCAAATAATAATTGGCATAGATAACATATGTCTCATATGTCTCATGTAATAAACAAATATTTTAGATAATAAAACACATATTCCACACCATAAAAAATATCTCAAACTAAAATGTATATTTTCAAGGAAATTTAATGGTTACTTTACACTAATAAAAAAACATAACCTTTACTCATAAGTCATACTTTTTAATCTAATTTTGCTTAAACATGCACTTTGTCAAAACTCATGGTTTTTTTCCTATACGTATAAAAGTAAAAAAAAAAAACCCAATAAATTGGCACATAAATTGAATGCAAAGTATATATATAAATAGTGTTTTAATTAAAAGCTAGGTAAATGAGAGAGAGAGAGAGAGAGAGAGAGTTAAAGAAGGTATGAAACATCTCAATCTCAAGTGATTTGGAGGAGTATATATGGATGCTCCCGCATGGCATGTGCCCTTCAACCATTGACAACAACCCGCACGAGCGCTTGCCGGCATACAATCTCTCTCTCTTTTGAACGAGAAAGAGCTAGAAGAAGACAAGAGGCCATGAAAAAGGCTTCTTGTGCCCCTACAAGGGTGCACCTCAGGCTTTACTAGCTCCTCACAGTATATATATATATACATAGTAAGTTATCTTTTGAATGGTACGTAGCTTTAAAAACTTTCAAATTTACTAAATTGAATATTGAGACTTTCATTTAGTTGTAATGTTAATCTTTTGTTCAATTTACTCTCAAACCGTAAGCCATCTCATTGCTAGCTCAACACTATATATGTGGTGTTACATGGCAATCAATATGAACTCAACAAAGAGCAAAACCGTTCAGATAACATATAAATCTTTTTAGATCTTATAAACAAAAAGGTAGTTATATTTTTTGGCGCGAGATTTTTCTTTTATGGTTTTTTTCTTTGTTTAGTTCACATAGATTATTTATAGCGTCACTTAGGATTAGTGGCAAACTAGAGTAGAGTACATGGTTTTAAAGATAGTTCACCTTTTTTTTTCTTTTATCTTCAATATTTTAAGTCTTTGATATATGATACATGTAAATCTAGACAGACAAGTGGCCTCATCTCAAGTGTACATGTGGCAACAACTCGACTACCCATCCGACTGGCACGAATCCCCAGTTCGGACACCCCCTTCGGACAAAAAAGTTGCTGCTAAAGTCAGAGTATGGGAAAAGATGACAGGGCGATAAGGTGCAGAAGATACTAAGATAAGTATGACTAGCAAGACCTCTGACATGGAAGGAATGGGAGCTGAACTCAAAGATGGGAGATAAGAAAAGAAAGAACGAAGGGGAAGGTAAGCAACTTCTTGAGCACAAGATCTCCATCTCCACTCCCAAGTTCGTTCACTGACTTGATCGTCAGAGCTAAATCGGGGCACTAGATCCACCCCCATCAGTTCTCTTTCTTTGTGCAGGTCTTTCGGCAAACAAGAGAGAGCCAACCGCTACCTTCTCCGCCGACTGTTGACGTCCCTCACTACAAACAAATCTCAACCATTAGTCAAGACCGGGTTTGATCTCAAAGATGAACCGGTTTTTACATTAACAATATACATTATAGTAATTTACTTAAAATTAATAAGTTTTTATTTGAATTCTACTATTTTGTACATAAATGATTTACATAAGTTAGTCTAATAAATTAGATTCAATCAAATATAAGAATCAATATTTAAATAAAATCGAAGTGGTCAAAGACTTCATACATTTTAACATGTGACTTAGCAGTGAATAAATAATATGCCGACAAGTTGCGATACTTTCGGTAAATGAGAGAGAGTGGTAACATGAGTATTATATTATGTCCAAGCATTAAGCAAGCATGTGAGGATGGGGCCTGCAAATATCCAAGAGTTGTAGGCTTGCTAAGATTCGTTGATGTGAGGATGGGACCCAACATGACTACAATTGGGAGTTGGCCACATATTCTCTTCTTTGACGTCTAATTTTCAATACGTGGCCATTGTTTCTTTGCATTTACATAATAACTGCCGTGCTACCAGGAAATGTGACGAGTAATAAATAATATATATATATATATATATATATATATATATATATATATATATATATATATATTCTACAAATAAGAGATGTCGCTTGGCCTATTGGTATCAGATTCCTATATAGGATATATTTTCGCAGATAAACCAATTCAAACTCCCACTCACATAAATGAGGGCTCCACATTTGTATATGTCCCTGACTTTCCTTACAGGGACACTTGTTGTGAATTGCATGACAAACATTTGGAGGCATGGTTAACTTTTTTTTTGACAAAAACAACAAGCGCCTCTTGAAAGTCAAGGGTAGACAATATGGCACTCGTGCACACGTGCTCTCACCTTATGGTCATGGGGTTCGAACCTGGGATTGTTCCAACCAATAAAATCCTATACAAAGGACCTGGTACCAATATACCAAGAGGCCGTTGGTGAGGCTTTTTTTTTGACATAGGGGATAAACCCCTCCAAAGAGGGACGTCAGGGGACGTAGCTTTAGATGACAAGCACCCTTAACCCCTCACCGTGCGCGTACAGATATGGGGACTCAAACCTGAGAGTTTTGTGCTCTGAATTACCCAAACTGCTCCCCCCATTTAGGAGGCAGGGACTCAAACCTGAGAGCATACTCAATCATGTGAATTACACAACACACAGGACCCAAGATACCATTAGACCAATGGTCCTTTGGTGAGACATGTTTAATTTTTGTATGACTATTTCTTCACAAATAAGAGTACCATAAACCCTAAACCCTCGATCAAATTATGCTTTGTTCAGTACGTTTGATGATTAGACTACATTTTTATGTCGTATCAGTCACCGAACAAAACCGATAATTTTTTATTTCAAAACTCATCCATGAGATAAAAACAAGACGTTATAGAGAAGTTTCATGATATTTTGGCATCTTCAGTAACAAAATAAGGACATTCTGTGCATCTGGTAAACATAATTACTTGAATAACAAATGATTGTGACTGTTTTAAAAGGTTTTAAACTACCTAAACTACAAACCAGGAGAAGTACATTAGAAAATATAACAAGTAATTTCAAACTTTTAAAAGGGGGGTAGCAAGTAAAGATCTCACCAGCTGCCTAAACTAAAAAGAAACCCTATTTGTACCAAAATGTTTTTTGAGTAGGAACTAAAAGCACTGACCTGGTAACTTTTAGGGGCTCATGTAGATCAGATCACAATTCACTGATTCAGATTTGAAGGTTTAAAGAGATCCAAATGAATAGTTATGCTGTAAACTTAAGTAAGTTTATTGTTGTACTTACACAAGAATAGAAACAAAAAAGAAGAGATCACATCCATTAACTTCGGTATAAAGAATGACAGTTGGCACAAAATACCTGCAAATCAACTTTCACACAGTTTTTTCGAGTTCGGGTAAGCAATTGATCTGCATGGAACAAGTATTTGCTCTCTCAAGGGCCTGTGTATTTCCGTAACTTTGTCTTCGGTGAGTCCCGACTTAACAAAGGAATGAATAGAAGTCGGATGAAGACTTAAATGAAGCAAGGTCTTCAATAAGTTGCCCAAAATTTGCTGGCATTTGGGCTTCTCCAAGATTGGTATTGCAGCCCCAAACATGAATAGCTAGCTGTCGACACTTTGAGGATGGCGGTCTCAGGTATGTATTATACCATTTAATAACATCAGTTTTCTGAATTGTTTTGAGCTCCTCAGCCTCCAGTTTTGACATATCAAATAAGTACCTGTAAGTGGTATGGTTTAATTCAAACACATGAAAGATGAACCTTCCATCCATGTGTAAAATTTTCCGATAGTCTTTAATCAATTCAGAAAATTTTTCTACATGCAAGTTGATTCAGGAACTTCTCTTGTGGATGCTTAAACTTAGAGTAGACATGATCATGACTGGCACATCAAGGATGTAGAAAGGGAACTATATGTAAAACTAACTCAAGGACCTTTGATTTTATCATCACATATGGGGCCACATGAGCTTGAGAAACCATATGGGGGGGCCGCATAAGCTTGGGCTCATCTCAAACATTTGTCAAACAAACCAAGCTTAGGCATATTAATTACATGAAAGTATCTGAGTGAAGAATCAGCATGGGCCAATTCATTCCACTTGGTTAAAATTAAGATCAACTTGTGTACCATAAGATGTGCAAGCAACTGCAGTCAGTGAGCTGGGTGCAATGCCTACTAGAACATATTTTGCATTTAACCAAATATGACTCAAGTAGAACCCAAACCTAGCCTGAGTGATGCGTGCTCAATTTCTTTCAAAAGATATACCAAAGGTACATGGGAAGAGTTGAGCTCATGCTGCAAATTCGGACTTCAAATTACTTTGCAGAGCTCAAGCTGGTGTGAAACTATTAGTGTAGCAAGTTTGTGGCTATCTAAGCTCCATCAAGCTCAAATATTTTAGAGCTATGGTGAGAACATAATCATCTCATGCATCATCAAATAATAGCTTAATGTACAAGAAGACTAAAATTCAACACCGAAAACATGAAAAGAGCAAGGAAATGATATTAAGTATGAATCAGAATGCAGTACCTTTTATCAACAATTTGAGTCCAATGGTTACCAGTCTCACAGGCAAGTGATGGGTCTTTCTCCAGTTTCTCCGCTATCAATCCACTTCTATGATTCTCAAAAGATTCATTGTCAAGCCCATCCTGTAATGATAATTGTTAGAAAGAAGCAGAATGATACATAAAGCAGAGGTCAGTGAAACCAAGTCAGCTCGCATTCTTCAAAGATGGGTAGGCAACTGATCACATCAGGGGAGAAAGACGAAAAAAAAGGTTACAAATGACAGACACACTAAACTTGAAGCGGATAACCTTCAACTTAGTCCAGAGGAATCTACAATGACAAATTTCCTGATAGTTATTTTTTTTTATACATAAAGGATCATTAACGGAAGGGGAGCCTTGGCGCAACAGTACAGTTGTCACCATGTGACTTGGAGATCACGGGTTCAAGTCGTGAAAAGTGAAAACAACCTCTTGCAAAAAAAAAACAGGGTAGGTTGCGTACAATAGATGTAAGTGGTCCAACCCTTCCTTGGACCCTGTGCATAGTGGGAGCTTTGTAGCACCAGGTTACCCTTTTTAAAGGATCATTAACAAAATTCAAATACATATAATAAACATATAGTTGACTCTTAAGGAAATGACAGGAAAATAATGAACCAATTGCAGACAATTATTGCTTCTGTAGGTTCAGAAATTGAGTAAGTCCCCATACCGTCAAACAAAAAAGTAGTAATGGTTTACTCACAAAATTTAATTGATGCTGAAATAAATACTACTCTACACTTGCATCACTTGTGAGGAAAATACATAAAAAGAAACACAACAATATATGCTGAGGAATTAGAGAACTAATAGATATCAAGAAAGATGGAATGTACAAGTAGCAATCAAATCTATGCAATTATTTGTGAACTTACCAGTAGCTCTTGCACCCCACTGATGAAGTGGATTATCCTTTCATGCAAATACAAAGGGCTATACTCAGATGATTGAACACGAAAACAAAATCCCACAACACGGTATGTCATCCTTGGACCACATTCAACAACATAGCCAAGCTGCTCCTTTGTCCTACAATTCAGATAGAACAAATAATTTAAGTACATAGATGAATGAGTAAAACTAACTGCCTTCAAAGAACATGTCTTTTACTAAAGAAAAAGATGTCACATATTGAATAAACGAAGATGGAAAACATTTTTAATAGCATTAGCTTACCTTAGTTGATTGAAGTATGGTTCATCAATAATACTACCAAAAAGATCTGTAATAGCTCTCAATCTTGTAGCTTCTTTTCCTATGTCTTGTTCAATTTGAAAATAAAGCTGCCAGTGGACAAGAAACAAAATAGATCAGACACAGAGATAAGTATGCCTATAGATGTCAAATTCCATGGTAAACATGCCTGACCTTAGATAGCAACCTCAAGGGATCTAACATATTAATCTGAGGTGGGAAAATGGGTCCCTTATCTAGGGTACCACCTGCTACGTGAAGGTCTTCATGGTCAGGCATAGTTTGCCAAGAAAGGATTGACATTTAAAAGATTTGGCCTCTGCATTCATATAGCATACTACAAACAAAATTCCTAAATATCAACTAAGGGTAGTGGCAAATCATGAGGGAAGAAGTGCTGATATATTAGGCAACAAAAATCCAGGTCAAATTATAGACAGCAATGAAGGTCCAATACAAAAGGAAAAGAGGATTGTAGCAGTTTGAGAAATAAACAGTTACGCTATTCATTCTCAAATATAAATAGGTGCACCAGTAGTTTTTTCATAAAGTTCTACTAGGACAAGATAATAATTACCTCAACAACAGAATTCACCTCCAACTCATTCTTTACATGCACCTTTCGCATTAGGTTCGCACCAGATGGAAGGCAAAGAACTCGACCCTGATGCCTCAATTCTATTGGTAATGGTTGAACAGGAAAAGCATTCACAAAGATATTTGCTATAGTTATTGCTTCCTCTTCTGATAAATTCCCATGGCAGAGCCCTTCAATATGCAACTGAAAGTTTTGTGGAGTTGGAAGAACTTTCATTTCAAATTTTGAAGAAAAAGGGTGAAATAGTATGGCATAATCACACATTATTGTGCTTATAAATTCTCATAGAAGCAAGTAATGAAGAAATCCACTTATGTCCCAGATAATTAGTAAATATAATCTCATTCATGTACCTGGGATAAAAGGTTTGGAATAAAGGCTAACAAATCAGAAAGAGATAGGTTCGTAAGGCAGGAAAGTCTATCATCTATATCCCAGAAGATCTCTCGCAAGACTTGCAGCCTCAAGTACGAAGCATGACTCAATGGCTTCATGTTGGTATTTCTGAAAGCTCTCTCCATATCTTCTTTGATAACCTAGTAAAGTCTTAATTCTTAGCACAAGATACATATATGAATTATAACATTGCATAATTGAAATAACAGAAAGTTTTGAACCAACAAACTTATATGTGAGATGCTCTGACTAAATTCTTAAACTCAGAAAGTGAATTAAAACATCTTATTTAAATTTTATTCATCTGCATCTGCCATGCAGTGTCTCAACTAGTTAAAAACCTCATGAATTGGTTTTTCTTTCTGCTATATTGCATAATTGTATGTTTGTCCCCCTAAGTTCGTAATTCCATTGACATGCTTATTTGTTTCTTTTAAGTGTTCCTTTTTTATGCATATATCTCCTAGCGACAATCAATGCTGAAGGCTTCTCTATCAACTGCTTGCAAATCTCTCAAGTGGAGCATTTCTACACATGCTGCATTTGCAACTGCCAACAATTATACACATCATCGATACTATGTTTACTAATCAAGTCATGGTCTACCTACAAACACACAAAAATGTACGTAGCTTTCTGGTCACTGGTCACAATGCAATCCCATATAATGAAGCCCTATTTATCTAACGTTTCAGCCTCTGGGGTAGTAGATTAATTTGCGAAAAAAATAAAATAACTTCAAACTCTTGCACATGAATCTTCAGCTATGCCAAAATTACACATTCAACCAACCTGATCAAATTCAATATTAAAGTCCAGAATTCAATTGACTTGCAAATTAAGTTTTGAACTTTAATAATCTAGGAAAAAAATAAGTGAAATCCAACACAAATAAAAAATAAATATAGTTGAAAGTTGTGAGATAGCTTAATCTGAGAATTCAATAGTTTTACCATCAACCTACTCAAGAAACTCTAACCTCAACTGAGTGACTTCAAGTAGGCCCATGCTTCATTCAACTTAAAAAATCCTACCCTGAATGACTACTCAAAACTCAAAAGCAAATTTAATCTTGCTGATTAGCTTCAAGTAGGTCCATATGTGCCCTAATTCCTTTTCTACATGGCTAGAGGTCAGTAAAAATGTGCAATCCACACGAGTTCCTTTCAACATGCTACTTACAGATTTTTCTTCATTTCACATCAGAGGTCAGTAATGTACAGATTGGTTGTAATAAGAGCTTCCTTAGAGAAAAATCCAAAATTTTCAAATTTGCTTAGATCCTAAAAAGGGGCCATTCTATCTAGATGTATTATTTTCCAATGCCAACTGATGACTGTATACCTTATTCACAAATTGACCAGATACTATTCACTAAACTAACGACTCTGTTGAAAAATTAAAATGACCATCTTGTTGCTGTGGATATTTGAGTTATGCATGCAGCTCTTGAAAACATAATTCCGCCTCCAAGTCAACAAGCTTTGCTTTCCGCATTCACTAAGCAGATTGTACCACAAAGCCCACTGGAAATCCTTAATGTTTAAGCAGAAGTTGGCCATCATACATGATTGATATCAACAAAGGGTTTAATCTAGTAGAATATAAGGAGACAAGTATGAGAAAATTTAAAAGTAAACATTTCTTCCGCATAAATGGCAGAAGGTTATAGGGAGGATATGTGATTCTAACTGATAAATACCTCAAAACGATCAGGCTTCGGAGAAAAGGACCTACACAAGGACAATATTTTTGATAGTAAATTAGATAGTTTGTCATTGAAACCATACAGCTTTAGCTCAAGCTTGTCAGCAACAATTGATAAAGATGTCTCCAGCTTGGCCACACCAGCCTGCATATAAGAAAATAATGATTAATGCTACAAAGGATGAAGTTCAGTATAACTCATAACCACTGATTCACAATTCACAAGGCACAACTGAAGGCATTCCAATTGTGTTTCTAACTTGGGTATAAAGTGACAATAAATCATGGTTAGTTCCTCCCTCTTCTTTTTTCAAATTACTGCATATAACACATAATTTCTTATGATCAAGGATGATACTCACATATGCCACATGACATATACTTCATGAAGGGTGATGATCACCTTAAAGTACAAGTAGCCATAAAGTGCAAATATTTGCAGTGTTCATCTGTAGCACATTAACAGGGTCTAGAGTCTAGATTGAGGCCTAACAGGCTAAGCTCCAAGAAATATGTTTGAACCAGTTTCAAGAATAGACCACCCTAAATGAGTTTGAGAGATCAGCTTTTATCCCACTTAAATTGAGTTTTTTTTTAATTGAGAAAAAAAAAGAAAAAGCTAAACTGAGTGAAATACTCTTGTTACCAGATAATAACAGTCACATGTTTACTATCTTGCATGAATTACTTTTCTTGATTATCCTTTCAACTACAAGAATGAAAGAATTTGGGCGATATGCACAACTAATCCACCCCTTTTTGGTAACTCAGGAGGTACTCATCTATATCTTTCTTCCACCATCTAGTTCTCTAAAACACAAATAGCAACTGGCAATTCAATGTTGTACGTCAGCTTGAAGATTCCTCTCCACTAGGCCAGGACTGATGTGCTTCATCCCAAAGACTCACATATAAAAGACTTTACTTTTATAGAACCCCCATTGCCCTTGACTTTGCGCTTTAACACCATAAAAAATCAATGCTAATTTCCACAGCTCCAGAACCAGTAGAAGTGTTGATTCACAGATACATTAGTAATTTACACTGTCATATAGTTCAGTTTATGGGCCTTACAATCATATGTATTCCCAATAGGAGCATATGCATCTGGCTCGTACTTGTAGTTGTCTTCATTTGAGCTACATAATTTTACTACATGACTTTAATTTACTTTTCTCCACAACCAACCGTCAAAACCATGTCCCTTTGCAAGAGCATAAAGTTTCCTTGTAAGAATTTGACTTTATTTTCTCAATCATAAGGACAAATGTAAATCTGTCTCCATGTAAACATGGTCTAGGTATATGCCTTTTCATACCTAAAACTAACTACATTGATAATCTACAAAACCTACCTGCCTCCTTTGACTCTGTCTCCATCCTTCCATAGCATGCTTACTATGAGGTGTATCCATTTTGGTAATCTAGTTTTTAGATTAAAGTCTTTCTTAGCTTTGAGATAAAAATCCTCAGACAAAAATACTCAAAACTTTTGTCTTCACGGTCTAGTAATTGAGATTGTTATCTTTCTCAAATAGTGCTTATCATGGCAAAATGCTGCTAATGCATGCTATATTATGAATGGCAAATACCATCAATAGGCATTCCAGACCTAATTTGAGCCATCACTAACAAACTCATTATGATCCACTTAGTTTGTGAAATAGGCATCCCAAATCTAGTTTTTGAGATACTATCATAGAAAAACCAATTATGATCCACTTAGTTTGGGAATATGTCCCACATATAAGGCATCCACAGTAGATCTATATTCATGCAAGTGTTGAGAAATGGTTAGGCATCAAGCAAGTAAAACTTGCATTAACCTTGATGAACAAAAATGACTAATAAAGTTGCTGCACATTTTCAATAAGCTTTAAAATGTATATACCAACTTTTCTATTTTCCCAATTTTATCCAGTAAAGTAAACCTTTAGATTATTGGTACTAGCACGTCTGCAAATTTTAATACTTCCGCATCGAAGTATTTCATCTACTACATCACTTTTCAAGGTCGTTTCAAGAAGTGGATGATTCTTCTGCATTAGCTTAAATCACACATAAGACTAAACAGTTTCATTTTTTTGGGGGGGCCAAGTAACCAATTTCACAAGCAAAGGTTAAAAAAAGAAGAAAAAATCTATAAAAACATGTGAAGAATCAAATAAACATAAACATCAAATGGATTCTAATTTGGCAACAAAAGTTTAGATATATTACCTGATACAGAATATCATTCAACTCGTCTTTTAAGAGATTCATGAACAGTTCAGTCAAAACAGAATTCTTTGAGGTCTGATACCCATCCTTCAGTGTTATCAAGAAGTATGCATTTGTTCGAGGAACATTGAAAGTTGAATCAATCTTGTACCAAAGTTTTATAAATGGTTTATCAATTATGCATTTAGGACGACCTCCATCAGCAAGATCTTTAGATGTGTTGGCATTGCGAAGAGAAAAGTCACAGGCAATGAACTCATTTTTTGAAGGCAAATGCAGTGAAGGATCTATTTTTGGAGGATTACTCCAAAGTTTGAGCAGAGATTGTGAAATATCTTCTTCAATATATTGTGACCCAAACCATGGTTCATGCTGAATGGCTGAAAATAAAGAATGCATTTTCTATCAGATTCCGTATGATCAAGAATCTGATTTCATATCATTAATTGAATAAGTTGAAACCATCAGGGGAGATAACCTGAATGACCTTCAATGTTACCTTGTGATTGTTTATCAAAAGATTTTGATAGTATGTCAATCCTCATGTTTTCTGGGGAGAAAAAGCTCAAAACATAGTCTATCAATTCTGGGTCCCATTTTTCAAAAGCATATTCCCCATAGATGACATGTTCTTCAGAATAAAAAATTAGGCTCTCTGCAATGAGATGTTTTCAGACTATTAGTAATTACTCATACTTATGACAGCATTGACATGAAATCTCATGCATAGCAACTTAAATAACATCATATATTAGGAATTAGGGCTCAATAAAAAAAATAGGTTCTCTGCAATGAGATGTTTTCAGACTATTAGTAATTACTCATATTTATGACAGCTTTGACATGAAATCTCATGCACAGCAACATAAATTACATCACATATTGGGAATTAGAGCTACACAGAAGCTTGAAAACTAAACTAAAGAATCCAGGCCAAGCACTACCTAAGATCATATCACAGACTAAACACAACTAGATGATATGTAAACTGATCACCAGTACAAGATGATGATCCAAAACACTAGAATCAAGGAACAGCAACATTTCCCCCTGGTATAAGATTAAGTTGAAAACTAACCTGACACTAGACACTTTTAAATTTTTTTAGGATGATATATCAAGGTAATGTGGAAAACTCATTGGTAGCACCAATAACCAGTGGGATAAGAATTGGAAAGACAACAGAACCTAGAAACCTGACAGAATTTCCTATAGCACGTATGAGGATGGATTTCTATGTAGGTTTCATAGTTGAGTTAGCCATTTTCCCAATTTTCTGTGGAAGCTTTTTGATATTTGATATTTCATGACAAGTTCAGGTAAGTGTGGATTGATTTAGACTTGCTTTAAATTTCAAGTAAATTGGTTTTCTAACACGACTAGGATAAGCTATGGGCTCATGTAGATGGCTTCTTACAGAAATGAACGGACACATGAATTATGAGATGAATGTCGCATTCCCTGAAATATGCTATGACTAAAGTTAAATGTGAATTTTCTCATCTCAGATTTGGCATGTGTTAAGTTATAAGTTTGTAACCTCCTTTTTAAGACCATTTGGGATGAATTTCCAAATAGATATGCATGCACAGGGGTCAAGTAAATAGCTTGAATTATTTTAAGAAACCATTGGTTCATTATGTAGAACAGGGAAAAGGTGCAATGTGCAGGGGTATTGTAGCAACTTACAATCCAGTGTAATTGATCAACCTAGCATATAGTGAACATTGGAAGGAGTTTATCATGGTATTGTCAATGGAATTTAAAAAGAAGAAAAAGAAGAAGAAGAAGATACCTGCAAGTTCTGAGGCATATTCATCTTGACGAAGCTCTTCAGAGAATCTGAACTCCATATTTGCAATATCCTGGAGTTCCTTAAAAATCCATTCTTGCGGGGTAGATTGTTTCAATAACTTGATGTACTGATAAACAACTCCAACAACCTCATAAAGCTGTCATAGCATTATATCAGAGATAGGACACATAAAAAATAAGCAATTATATTCAATCATAACTAAACAGTTGGAAAGGAAAACAATCTGTATGCAGCAGGTAAAAGTTTCACAATTTTGAGCAAGAATCATAATCATCAGAAGATTCAGCTTACATTTATTACATATCATGCTTTAACAACCAAGGTTCTGGTGGTTTTGGGCATCCTAGCAACATGTCTTTTGTAGTTTTTTGTTTTTAAGCATTTTTAATATTGTGAATCACAATGAAAGCTGTTGATTTTCATTTTGGAAATCAAGTCACAAAGACCAAACCAGTTTATGGAGTAGAACAGGGTTCCCATGACACCATATCCAACAACAACAACCAAGACATAACAAAATTGTGTCGAAAAGTTGTTAATGGTGAGTCAAATGGGTATGCATCTATCAAGACATCATTACAGCAATGCATGACAAGCATTTTATGTTTTATGCTCATCTTGGATTCAAATTGGCAAATATATAAACAAGCAATGAACACTCCATACTTACATATTGGAGAACCATATAGATGAGTCAAAAATTGATTGTCATTAGAAAGCTTTTGGTGTGGGATGGGGTATATTTATCTGATAAAATTTGAGAATAAAATCCATCAACTAATAAGCTGATACAGGTGACGGAACCCACCACTCATATATAAAGCCTACCAATGATCAAAACAAATTAAATATAAATAATCTCTGAAAGGACGCAAAGTACTCATAGCTATCTCCCCAACTAAAATTCTATGTTAGTCCTGTTGGAACACCTGCACATGTATCAAAAGCATGCCAGAAAGCAATGCACAACATAGAAAACAGTTTGAAATTCTGGTGTATGGAAATCTGATGCTTATTCGAAATAGCATAGACCCAAAAATGATGCTTATGCCTGTTGGAACACCTGCACATGCATCAAAAGCATGCCAGAAAGTAATGCACCGAGTAGAAAACAGTTACAAATTCTGGTTAATGGAAATATGATGCTTATTCGAAATAGCATAGACCCAAATATGATGCTTATTCAAAATAGCATAGACCCACAAGGTGATCAAAATATCATCATAATGCAATATAGGCAAAACCAAGTCCAACAATTCTGATCATTTCAGTAACAATTTGAGGCAAAATTATGAATTGTGGGTTTGATGGTTTATGGGGCATATCTTCCAGTAACTATAACTCATGTTAGAAATATAATAAGAATCTAGTAGGCGCAAGAAATATTGGTGATAAAGTCAACGAAGCAATAACATGCATAATATTGTTCAGAAGGGGGCCAAGAGGCTATTACTAGTGAAACAGGGATATTAACAGGCCGGTGACAGAAAATGACACACGAAGTGGGATTCTAAGATCTTGGACATCCACAATTGAGTTACCTAAAGATTTTAATAATGCACTGTGAGTTTACGTGTGCTCCTGCTTGGATGTCATTCAATGTAGTTTTTTGCTATACAATATCATTGAATTCTTATGATATTGTTTTGCTCTTGATTAAGTTCACATTACACCAATCAGTAAAGTAGCTGCAGGTAACAGGATAATAACAAAATATTAATAGAAGTAATTTAAGTGATCATAAATACCATATCTAAGCCTGTATCAGTAAGGTGTATAGACATCACAAAAATGTAGGCAATAGATGATCGGCGCATCCCCTCATCACCAACTCCAGCAGATAATGCTGTTGCCCATCCTTTAGCCTTCAGAAAATAAAGCAAACTTCCCTTGCCCTCTGTAAAGGACATACCACTTTGATCAATAACAGCTAGGAGAATTCAAGAAAGCACTTTTCTAGTTCAAACCTTCCAATCACCATTAAAATTAGACACCTAAAGAAACAACAATAGAAGAAATCATGTAAGAAATGAAATCTCAAAAGTAGGATAATTCACAAATGAAAAGACAGGCACAATTAGCGTAATACTGTTTACAATCATGATAATAACTTTTAAAGGGAGGGAAAACTTAGCATCTACAGCGCATTTTGGAGTGATCCCTATTCCTTACAAATTACACATTGAAATGGTGACATACTGAACTTGCCCATCACACATATAAATCCCAACCTAAACCAACCAATGCATGAGGGGAACATTTTCTGGATGACCAATGAGAAAGCACAAAAGAGGTTTTCGTAAACAATCCTGCTAACTTCAAGTATGAACATTTCACATAAAATCTTGTGTACTAAAATTTCATTTTCTTCCCTCTACTAACAGGGTCACTAATCAACTTTAGCAAGAAGTGTGCCTTGTGTGAAAAACCCTATGAGGAAAATATGATTTCCTTCAGATCTAACTAACTCGAGAATACTAGTTAGTAACTACACTAGATGCAAACTAAAAGCTTCAGAAGCATAATTAAAACTAAGTCTTTAGATCTCTTCAAGAATATAGTAATCAGTTCCTAGCACAATGACTATACAAGTAGCATCATGAACTAATAATAATGCCACTCCAGATCTTGTAAAAATGCATAATGTCCAAGAACATGTTAAAACACAAAAGAGACATAATTGAAACTAGAAAAAATTTCCTAAATAAAAATCAAATGTGATAGAAGGGATAGGCAGAGTAGCTACAGAAAACAAAAATCACCATGAAGACAGATCAAATTACTTTCAGCTATATTCAGAACAATATTAGATTGCCTCCTTGCAAGGAAGATACAATGAAATGCTCTAGTCATAATATTTCAGTCATTTAATGATACAAAAGAGTATAAAAGTTAGTGTTTGATGACAAAGAAGAAAGGTAGAATGGGAAACTCTCTCCCAGCTGAAACTTGGTGATCAAATTTGAAAATACAGTTTCAATTGAACTGATAGTGGGATCATGTTCGAAACTATTTAACCAAGGAATCGAGCTCCAGTTAACACCAACAAGCTGCACTACAATGTCTTCCAAATAAAACGTATAGATACCTTATCCAATCTGTCTAAAGTTTAGTTATAGCTGGAGAAATAAGAGAAATTCTTACCATGCCCCATGAGATGTGACAAGTAATCTTCTGGCTTTTTTAGATATTCTTTGTGGAGACAAGGTAAAGTCCAAGTTAACTCCAGGATATGAACATCTTTAACTGCTTCCAACCGATAAAGTTTACCAGCCTTCCATATAGGCAAGTCTTTTTGATAAATGCTATTTACAGCATGACCAGATTTCACATTACTGAAAAGCTCTGTTACCCAGTCCTCTAGGATGTCAAGGGACTCTGCGGCAATAAAGGAAATAGAAAGTAAAGAGTTAATTTTTTAATATCACCAATAACAGACTAATACTTGTTCCAGAGAAAGCAATAATAATTTCTGGAAAATAAGTAGTAAGAACATCCATGCTCTCCTGAGAGAAAAGAACAGAGAATATTCTCACCTCCCCCTATCACCACTAGCTTCATTACTCCTCCATGATAATTCTGTTGGTATAATTGCAAGATTTCTTCCCGCAGGTTAACACCACTTTCCATGGCATCAACCAGGCTTTTCTTATTTCCTGCAGGTATCAGGATGGCCACTATAATTAATAATGTACAGCCCCAAGTCATAAACAGTGAATCATTGAATATGGTCACAAGCATACCCCAGTAGAATCTATTAAAAGGGTGATTTGGAACAGCTGTATGGCAATGTAGTTGGAGAAGACGACAACTGTCACTTTGCAGTACTTGGTTGAATTCTACATTCAGAATTTCCAGAAGACACCAAAGCAATAAACATATCAGATGGAAAGAGGAAGCATAACAAAATTGTAACTTTGTGGCTACCTGAATCAACTGCTAGGACTTCACGTTCCATAGCCTCCGCCTTAACTAATGGTGAAATGAAGAACTGCGAAAATCTGTGACAAAATGAGATTAAACAACACAATACAGATACTAAGAACATTCTGATTTTGAAACATAAAATTATTCTTGACAAGAAAACAATCAAATAGAAGAAAAAAATCTAGCAAAGAGACCACCTGAGCAAAACAATAACCTATCTCAACCATACAGTCAGAACTGATAGACTAACCAGTTACCTTTGCAGAGCTCCCTTGAGATATTCTCGGTTAACTTCGAAGTAGTAGCAGGTGAACTCAGTTTCTGTGAAAGCATTTGACAAACCACCATGCTTGGACAGATAACTATCATACTAAAAACAGAAGAGTAAAATTGAGAGGAAACATAACAGCTTAGCCAGTATCTTCAGTCAACAAGTAAAATGAAACTATACAAACATGCATTTACCGCAGATAACTGAAAATTCTAAATACTTCACAAGAAATCAAGTGAGAGAATTCAAACCATTATGTGGCGACTGCATCAGGACTAAGCATAGCATATATATGACATGTATTTGGGGTCATTCTTCATCAATCATACAAGATTACAAGCAGGATGCAGAGCATGCCAATCTCATTCAGTGGCAAGATATTTATAAGAGAGGGGGGGGGGGGAAGATGAGACTCACCTCATTTTCATCTGGAAATTCAAGACTTCCCATGAAAAGCATGTGTTCTGCAAACATGAGCTCAATTTGAGAAAATTAAACAGTGAACAGTTGATATCTTTAGAAGAATATCAAAGAGATCCACAATTTACATTAAAAAAAATCCAATGTCAAGACCAAAAAGTAGAAAAATCTGTATAAAAAATTGTATCTTAAATACCGAAAATGATATTAAAAGAACAAAACAGTGTAGAACACAGAGGTCATCTTCCCAAAGCACATGAATCAATTCTTAATAACTGAAAAGAGAAAACATCAATCATAACTAAGTTACATAATAACAGAACTTCTATTTTGAAGTTAGAACACTCAGTATAGTGGGCATATATAAGCACATGGACAAAAGTTGAAAAGAGAGTGAGATCGGATATTCTTATAAAAATATGGAATTATGCCATATGGTTGCACTAAGCAAGAAAGGTTTACATTGTCATAGAACAATTGATTTGCTCTCTAAAAAGCACCATATAAAAATTTAAAGTGCACATTTGATAGTTGCTCTTGCAACAACTAACAGGAAATATTATGGAATATCTATGCTACAGTATAAATGTGATTATTATGCAAATGCATTGGAAATTCTGCAAGATACATGAGCTTTTAATGAATTATATATGGAAACAGATTCTGTTTTATCAGAGGCTTCATTATAAAATTTGCCCAGGCACAAGAAACTAGCTCTAAGATTTCATAGCACCGTAGTTCACAGAAATTAAACTGATCCAACAACAACAACTAAGCCTTAATCCCATACTAGATGGGGTCGGCTAAACTGATCCAACCAAGGTTGAATATAATTTGCCAGGTGAGGTTGTATGAAATATTGCATTTGAACAAATTCGGAGAGATACTGATTCCAGATTTAGTTTCTAAACCAAAAATAATAATTTTCCAGGTCAGGCTGCATGACATATTGCCTTTGAACAAATTCATGAGAGTCCAGGTTTAGTTCCTAAACCAAAAATAATAAATTGATAGCTTGCGTCCACACTGAAAATATAGGACTGCAAAAAGGGTTGCATCCTGGTCATATTTGATCCAGTTCCAACCCAGCTTGTATGCAGATTCATTTTAATACATCTGTCATTTCCCCTTACAAGTTTTTCACTTAACAAGGAACACTGGATGTCAAAAAAGAAATAAATAAACAGATGATAAAGAGAAAACCAGAGCACAATTTGTACAACTAATGCCAGTAGCAAATATAATAAAGGAACAAGAGTCAAAGAAAGGAACTTTAACCTAAAAAGTGCGCAAGCCCTTGTGCTTTAGGAGGGTCTGAGAAGCTACCCATTCCAACACACATTGCCGCGGCAGCCTGAAAACAAACCAATCAGCAATCTGATGGAGAAGAAGAATTGGAGGTTCAGCATATTTGTATGAATTCTTGAATTGTAATAAAAAAGACAGAAGAACCAGCATGCTATGCAAGTCAAGATATTGGAAAGAAAGGATTACTAATTCCATGTAAATTATCTGGAGGTTTATATAATGGAGAATCACGAATAATTCTGGGTAATAACTACCCAAAAATGGGTATTCATCTTTTACAGCCAAAAAACTATTCTACGTTACTTCCTTTAATGCACATCCAGAGGGCCATTGGCAATCAAACAAGCATGCCTCAAACCTGGTTGACATGCATTACAGCCAAATTTCTCTGGAGAACACATGAATATCAAGGACAACATTGGACGAGGCATCCTGACAAATAAGAGTGTTAAGGGATTCAACCAAAATAACAACTTTCACGATTAAAGTTGGCTACCACACTCCCTCTCAAAATAAAAAGTTGAGTGATTGAAGCATATATGAAGTATGTCTCTGCCAAATAAAAAAGTGGCTTGTCCATATTTATCAAAAAAACAAAAGATATTCAACCAATACGGCCCAGTTGTGTAAGTAACAGATGAGTGCAGCAGAACTGATGACTGGGGACAAATTCACTAATGATTGGGTATGAACATGTACTGGTTGGAGCTGGTTGGAGCTAGATATTTAGACTGGTGGAATGTCACTAAGTGCCTCACAAGAAGGCAAAAAAATATACCAATTGGGTAGCATGCTGATGAAAACACAATAACCAGATACTGTATGGTGGTTCAAAACAGTTTGCCTTGCATGAGTCTAGGATCATAATCAGGGTGGAAGCTACCCTTTGAAGGTTACCGTCAATCATTGATATGATTTAGACATTTATCCAGAAGCCTAGAACTCACTAGAATTCCACTGCTCAACATGAGAAGATGTTACACGAAAAAATTGAAGGTCATACAATATAGTTGAGTGTTTCTCCTTAAGGACCATCACCAACAAGCAACGCCTAAAAAATAGTCTGCCATCTTGGCATGGTCAGAAAGGAATAATCTGAACTTACTAACTTTTTGAGACAAGATATCCACTCCTAACAACATTATCCATTATAGACACTTGGAGAGAGGTTCAGTCAACAGGAGCAAAATAGGGATAAACACAAGTTAAAAACTATAGCTAATGGGATAGGATAGAAGCAATCTTTTATCCCACAGACTCGCACTACTTCTAAATCACTGGTATCAACAAGCACACAAACACATTGAGATTAATTGGAGCACAAGCAGATCCATTGAGGAATGCAAGAAATTGCTAACATACATCCAGAACTGGGAGATAGATTACATCCCAAGGGAACTCAACAAATGTGCAAACACATTGGCTGGAATGGCAAGGAATGAAGAAATGAACTTAGTGTTTGAAGACTTAACAAGCATGCCAGTGCTTTTGAGACAGAATTTTGCTGAATTAGAAGCTAGTTTTAGGGTTTAGCTATGTAGCTCTTTCAATTACCTAAAAAAAAAAACAAGCACACGAACACATTAAGACAAAAACCTAAGCTGCTTATTTTTAATCTCACTATACCCTGAATTAGCCAATATGCCGCCATAGTTAACCTACAGTTTCCCTGAGCTCCCGAAACAACCAAAATACAAAACAATATATATTCGCAACCGAAAACAAGAATGGCACCAAGAATCTACGAAATAACCAAAAGGACATTACAAACCCAAGAATAAAACTTTCACAATGAATCACACAATATCGATCAGAACAACCCTAAATTCACTTCTACCTTTCTCATCTTACCTTTTTAGTAGGCAAATCGTCCTTCTTTCTCTTCTTGGACTCGTGGGGCTCTCCTTCCTCCTCCTCATCCTCATCCTCTTCGCCGTCATCGCAGTCCTCTCCATCCTCTCCCTCTTCGTCATCCTCTTCACATTCCTCATCCTCCTCTTCCATTTCATCGTCAGCACTCCCATCCCGATCACTAGATTCCCGACCGTCCGGGTAGATCTCAGGATCGTGGACAAGGAGAGCGGTGAGGCCATTGGGGAGATGGAGAATTCGATACGATCGCCGGTCCGCCGGTGACTTGATCACGATGTTGTCCGGCGAGCAAGACCTCATGGCTCTCAGAAAGAGAGACCTTAGAGATCTCCCAGGAAGCAACGGACCAAGCGAAGACCACCACCGTTGCCCTCGCCTCCAACAAATAGTAACAAGTGTAAGATATTTATAGGGTTTCTAATATCTCGTTGTTCGTTCTAACAGCCATCAGATTGATATCGGACGGCCAAGGATGACCATCCGTTATTGATATCGGATCCAGGTTATCATGATTGAAATCGGATCCGGGTAATCTTGATTGATATCTCGTTGTTTGTTGTAACAGCCGTCAGATTGATATCGTACTGCCATGGATTATTAATATCGGATCCGGGTTATCATCATCGAAATCGGATCCGGGTAATCTAGATTGATATCTCCTTGTTTGTTGTAACAGCCGTCAGATTGATATCGGACGGCCATGGATGACTATCCGTTATTGATATCGGATCCGAGTAACCTTGATAGATATCTGTTGTTTGTTGTATCAGCTATCATATTGATATCGGACTGCCATGGATGACTATCCGTTATTGATATTGGATCCAGGTAATCTCGAGAAAAAAAATGTAATAATTGACAAACTTAAATAAATAAGGAAATATTCCTAAAATTTCTTTCTCGACATGTTTTTTTTTCAGAAAAGCAGATAAATCACACTTATTTATTTAAATAAAGTTAAGGTTATACAATGGTCCTTTGTTGGACAAGTGTTACACTCAATTCACTGTGATTGGCGACGAGAGGGGGATTAGGTGACCAACCCTTGGTGGGGGACCCTCCAACACCTTCTCTTCAAAATATGCTCCTGGGGTCTCGGCCCGCGCTCTCCTTCTATGAGTGTGAGGCTACGTTTGATAAGGGTGGTCATTGGTTGCAGCTGAGTTTGTTGGTAGTATGGGCATTATCAAATCACGAGAGGAAGAGGAAGTCAATATATCGAATGAGTCTTGTATAAACGCGCGTGTCGTTTATCGTTATGTTCCTTTTCAACCATAGGCTCCAGGTGACGGCCAGCACCAACAGGTTCCAACCCTTTCGAGATGCTACCCCAACATCATGCCAATTGATGGTCACCACAAAGATCTTGTATCTTAGTGAGGGTAATCCTGCTTCCCAGGAGATGTGTGTAGTGGGACCATATCTCTGCTGTAAAGTGCCATTTGGCTAACATATGTTAGGTATTCTACCTAAGGTTATCACACAAGTAGCAGTTCGTTCTTTCCCTTTGCCAATTCCTCTTCGCCATGCTGTGTAGTGTTGGGAGCTTGTCTGCCCATGCCAACCGGAGGAATAGTTTGACTTTCATGGGGGTTGCCGGGCTGCTTGCTTCCAAAAGGTCATTGGGAGGGAGTTCTTAATACTGCAGTCGACATGGAAGCGGTAAAGAGACTTGACCATGAATTCCTGTGTTGGGGTGAGTCGCCATTTCCTTTGATCTATCTGAGGGGTTTCCCTGTGGCTAAGATGCTATTGTAGCACTTATCACAATTCTCCCACCCCTTGTGACAGGGGTCCCGGCTTAATGAGCAGTATTCCTCTTTCTTGTTGCAGTCTTGCCTCTTGGATTGTGATCAGCTTCGCTTTCATCCATTGTGTTTATATCTTTGGGAAGCAATTACAAGGTTTGGTTTTGTTGTACCGGTTGTCACACCAGCCAGGTCATGGGGTGAACCCTGAGCCTAAGGCTGTCTAGCTGAAACTATAACATGTATGAAATCTAATAAGATAGAAGATCATAATGTCATACACTGAAATAAAATATGTCATAATACATCATCAAATAAAATACTGACATAATACACATATGCCTCTAAAATTAGGAGCTCTCCTAAATACAAAACAACAACTAAATAATAAAACAACACATCTGAGGGTCAGAGCCATCTACTGATACTCCTCAAGTACTCTCGCGAGTAGACAAAATCCTCTACCTGGATTCCTGTCTATCACCTGCACAAAATATTGTGAAAAAGTGGTTGAGCTACTCGAGCTCAGTGATCTGGGAATAGTACTATCGGGTATAGAACTACACCCGTATATCAAATAAAACTGTAAAAGCTAAAGCATAAAAGTATGCATATATAAATAACTAAAAATAAATATTGTAACTGAAAGTAAATGTTGAGCAACTAAAGATGTTAGTCAATACATTATCTTCAATCTGGTATAATTATGCCAATATGCAAAAATCTCATGTATGCGTATCTCATTATCTATTTCTCTGTACTGTGAATGAATTTCGAAATTATCCTTGGTAATCTATACCAATAGCCTTTACGGTGGATCTCTAATCACTACAGGGAGGTGGGTAATATGGAGTCATCTGATAATCACAATACTATAGTTACTAGCTACGTGCACATCTACTTCAATATTGTTGAACCAAAGTGGGGCAGGTGGGCTCTTCCCATACCTGAGCCTTCTGGTCGGTATCTGACTCACTACCGTAGGGCTATACTTATATACGTACACTAGGCACTCTGAGAGTATGGAAAGAGGGTTTTAATTTCATAAAAATGGGAGGTTTTAAAATATATGGTTCGGTAATGAAAACCAGAGTTATAAATCACCCCTTCCCTAACCTAATATCGTACTCTCTAGCTCTCTATGAGCCACAGCTGGTTCAGGTAAGTAAATCGATAAAGTGTAGTCCATCTAGTTTTGTATCTATTTCTCTTTTCTGTTACTAAATTACTATACATGAGTTCTGAAAAGGGAATCTATCCCCAATTGGAGACCTATCAATATGCTTGAATTGATTTCCAAAACTCAGGAAATTTTCATAAAATTTCTAACTCATGCTTTTCAAATTGACATAAATACTGTAAGAAAATATGGTAAAAGTACGAACTGTATAGCTAGTTCCCTCACCTGAGTCTAGTTAGCTCTAAGGCTGGCTTGATCCCAGCAACTCATGATTTTCCCTTGCTTTTGCCCTTACTTTTCCCTAGTAATTGAAATAGGGAAATCATAAATACGGAGACCGTATTCTTAACTTATACTCTAATTTCGACTCAAGAGAGTATAGAAATACATTAAGTTAACTAGAGCATGCCTACACTTAACATGCATTTCATGTTTCCAAAAGAGCATGAAAAGAAAATACTGAGATTGCTCATAATAGGAAATTTAAGTATCTCCATCCTTGGCATAATTGAAAGTCCTTAACATGCTCTTTAAATAAAATTAAATGTTCTACTTAACATGGAGGATTTAGCACAAAATTTTAAAGAAAATTGGGCAACACCTCCCCTATTTATAGGCTCCTGAAATTATACAAGTATTCACACATAACAACTAATTTAAACATATACAACTAACACTTCAACATTTGCATAATCCATAGTATCAAAACCATCCATACCACAGCTCTAATCCCTCAATCAATTGCATGATTTCCTCATAACCTACCTCCAAATCAATCCATAGCCCCTCATCCAAATAATTTAACTTGTAATCACTCTGAGATACTCACGAGTGCGTGTATTTGTTACTTGGCTATATAGGGATTACAGTGGGAGAAGGGGAAAGGAAGGGAGTCTTTGGTGCTTTCGATCATGGAGAGCGGGGAGGGGCATACACAGAGGCTGGCTAGGGCCGGAGGAGGCTGCATTCGCGTAGGCGGTCTTGAAGGCGGAGTTGCGGCAGCGGCTTACGTCTTGTGAGGGGTGCGGCGAGGCGGAGGCCAGCAGTGCAGGTGGAGGTGGGGGCCTTGGTGTGGCTTGAGCCGAGCCCTTGAGGTAGTGCTTTCATGGTAGCATAGGCGAAGCGAGATGGTGGCGGCCGTAGCGTGGGTGAGCTAGGGCATGCTCGAGAAAGAGAGAAGGGGAAGTCGATGGGTCTGAGCGCTTTGATCGAGAGAGAGATGGAAATATCTCATTCTCTCTCTCTCTTCTCATACTTATAATAATCTATTATATTAAAACATTATATTTCTTTATAATATTTAAATCTAATTATTTAATTTATCTTTTAAAAAAAATCTAATAATTAACTTATATTATCTTCGTAAATATCTTCCACTAAAACCAAACAACTTTGTCTGATATTATATTTTCACTGTTCAGTCAAGGGGGCGATGAATCGACTACTCGATCCCTATCCCCGACCCAGATCCTGAAATTCCGGATCAATGATTTTAGTGGTCACGGGCGCACTATGGCATCACGGGGTCTGTCTCTTATAAGACCATATCCGAAATTACCTGCCTTTGACCAAACCATATCTACTTTACCAGGATTCTAACTCGCCTGGTATCTCCCATTTAATTAATATGGATTAATTAATACTTAAATAATTTATCATTTAATTAATCTTTGCTTTGTTGTTTATCCACCTCCAACTATTCTATGTAAAAGTGGCATGACTCAATAAGGCCTTATATTAGCTCTATAGTTGCGAGGCTGAATTTCGGTCCCATTAACTCCTGATTTCCTTTTAATTTGAGGTTAAAATAATTAATCTATTTTTTGTGCTAAATAACCTCATTTAATATTAAAAATTATCTGAATATTTATTTAGAAAAATCCGAGGTGTTACATATTCTAACTCCCCTCCCTCCCTCGTCCCTGGTGTGATTACCACATTTGCCATGATGATGTTTCGCTGGTCAACGATCCCTTTCCAGAAGAAAGAGGCCCGGTTGGGTGTGGGTCTGAAATGGTTCACCTGCACACTTCTGAAGTTGGTGTGCATGATGATTCTTCCACATATTCTTGTCTATCTATGGAGTAGACGCCACCACCATTTACCCAGGAGAGCTACGTTGAAGGTTTCCATATTGAGAATGCCTCATCCTCCCATGTCCTTAGGCCTTGTGAGACTGTGAGAGTCTCCCATTTCACCAGCCGGTAGGCTTTGGATTCTGGATTGGCTCTTCTCTATATATATGAAGTCTCTTCTTATTCCTTCGATGCGTCGGAATACCCACTGTGGCAGCTTGTACATGGACTCCCATCGACATTAACCTCCCCTTCCAAGAGGCCAACTTGTTTCTCACCTTTTGGATAAGTTTATCCCAATCAGCCTTATTAGGGTCTACACCTTGCTAATGGGATGCCAAGGTAATCGATTGGGAGAGGGTTCAACTGGCATCTCATTGTCGAGGCTAGTTCCCTTGCCTCATCATCCGGTATCCCGATAGGTATGATGGCGCTTTTGTTGTAGTTAATCCTGAGTCCCGAGAGCCCCTCAAAGAGGGAGAAAATGAGCTTCAAAGTCCTGAAGTCACTCATCTTCCCGGAGCTGAGCATAAGGAGGTTGTTAGCATAAAGCAATGCCGATATTTGTTCACCTCCGGTTGATTCTATATTGTAACCCTCGTAGATGTTTTCGCTTGTGGCGTGTTTCACCATTGTGGTAAACATGTCCATTGTGAGGATAAATAGCACTTTGTAATTGGGAATATTTCATAACAATCCCCGATGTAACTTTTGTACTTTTTGCCAAAGGCACCCTATTAAATCACAATTACATGTTGATTCATCAACCAAACTTTATATATCCGACTAATATTTTAATTTCAAATGAAATTAAAAAATTATTAGATTATTATTATTATTTTTTAATTAAGGCTCATGCGAAATCAAGCAAGCAAAGTTACATCTATTGATGCATGTACATAATGTAAATATAATGAGGTAAGTACTCATTGGCCAAAATTTCTCATATTTGGTAACCGCCCGCAACAAAAAGATAAGAATTTATTATATCTCGTGTAACAACTTTTAAACCATTGATATTTAATTGTTTATGTACAATTAAACTAATTTATGATAGTTTTCTTTTCAATTACCATTTATATTATCATAATTTATGTATTGTGGATAAAAATATATATTTTAATTCAAATTGAAACTCATAAAAGTGAGTATGAACCAACTTATATATGCTTTAATTAGGATTATATATACATATATATATTCATAGATTCTTCTATAGGTTCCCACATGATTATTTTACACTTTCAATTATAACTATTTATAAAATAAATATAGATTTCAGAATTATATTTATTTATATTGCTGAAAAAGATATTAAAAAAATAAAAAAATCCAAAGTGATTGATTAAAAGGTTTTTTTATGAGTCGAGTGAATGATTTAATATATTGATTCATGGTATAAAACTTAAAATCATAATTAATTATATACTAGAGAAATATAGGATAATATAAACATATTTAAATAGGTTATAAAGTGGCTCTCATTGCTATATATACAACTCCCCCCTTCATAAAAAACCTCAACACCACTTCAAACCATACAAACCCTATTACCAATACATTCCTCTGTCTATCAAGGTCTCAAAATCAAGAGATCAAAAGAAGGAGAAGCTTTTGGCCATCAACAGAGCACAATCCTTCATGGCCACCCCCTGCTTGATGATGATGCTTGTCTTCCTCCTCATGATCACCACCATGAAATGCATTCCAAAAGCTTTGGCTTGTGAGGGATATTACAATCCTCCATTAATGGCATGTGAGGAGGTGACTTCATACCTCAAACCTTGTTCTTTGCAAGAGGAGAACACCGAAGACACCGAGGTGTCGCCGGAGTGCTGCGAAGGGGTGGAGGGGATACTAGAGTACATGGTAAGCTATGGCACCACAGCCTGTAGAGAGATCTGCTCATGCATTCACAAGGAAACCGATCTCGTCGCCATCCTTGACAAGCTCCCTGATGCATGTGACAATTCGCTCGACTTATCTTATGTATGCAGCAGGTTGGTATCAGAGCTTTAAATTATAATTTGCTTAATTAATAGATACTTTTATTATGTATTTACTTAGTTTAATTCATTTGCATGCATGCAGTTTTGTTTGAAGTACGTGGAAGGATGCATGGTGAAGTACTTGCGTATAAATAGAAGACTAGCTCTACAAAGAGTGTGGAATAATTAATGGGGAGTTTGGCTTCATGCTCTCCTTTGTGTGTTGTTTATCTTTATCAGTGTTGTTTCATTGTGGTCTTGGATTAATTTGCAGCCATATTACATATCCTTATGAATAATTTGTGTTATATTCTAAGTATGGAATGAAATTGTCTTATAGAAATTAGGGATGGCAATCAGGCAATCCCGTGGTTTCCAACATGACTGCCTGAATGGGGCGAGGAGAAATCTTGAGGCGTGATGGGCGTGGTAAAATCCGCCCCTACAGCCAACTAAAAAAATACAAAAATACATTTATATATATATTAGATTATATAGTTTTAGGGTTTACAATGAAGATTTGTTTGGACTCTTTGGACTTTGGCGGCTGTTTTCGCCATTAAGTTTATTTTATTCGAGTTTAATAGGTAAATTTTTCTTCATTCTAGGTATATTGGTGCCCCGCATCTCACCTTGTACCCCGCGCCCTGCTACATTTGGGCGGGGCGGTGGTGGTAGAGGCCTGCCCGCCCCATTGCCATCCATAATAGAAATCATGCCACATATGTTTAAGTTAATTTTTAGCAACTAATTTCTTCGAACTTTTATGTACAAAAAGTACTGAATTTGGCCTAATATTTATTACTTGAGAATTTGGCCTAATATCAGCAAGGGTGGAGATATATGAAGAAAGAACTGATGCAAATTTTCGGGGACTTACACTCAGAGCAAACGACTCTAGAAAGACTTAACTGGGCATACATCACACTTGTGCCTAAGAAGAATGCACCTGTTCTCCTGACAGACTATAGACCAATAAGTCTGCTGAACTGCTCAATGAAGATTATTACCAAAGTCCTGGCCAACAGGCTTGGGTTAGTGATAGATGGGCTGGTGGACCATACTCAAACAGCCTTCATCAAAGGAAGATGTATCCAGGATAACATTGCCACTGCCGAGGAACTCATCCACAAAATGAAGCATAGCCGATCCGACGGAACACTTATCAAAGTGGATCTGGAAAAAGCCTTTGATATGGTAGATTGGGAATTCTTACTTGACGTCTTACAAGCACGCGGCTTTGGCCCCCGGTGGATTGCATGGATTAAAATAATCCTCACCTCATCCAAGGCCAAATTTCTTCTGAACGGCCGCCCAACAGGATATATAAGACATCAGAGAGGCCTCCGACAAGCGATCCACTCATCACGCTTCTTTGTGCTAGTAACTCGATGTTTTCAAAGACCATGATGACAACGCGATGAGAGCCAACCTATTAGAGGCATTAGGTATGGCGCCGAAGAGCAAGAGATCGCTACGCTCCCAATCACGGGCGACCTCTTGATCTTTTGCTCGAGGGACCTACAACAATTCGGAATCTTGAAAATAATCTTCTTCCCTATACCGAAGGGCTATCTCGACTTAAAGATAAATTACCACAAAAGTGTTATCATACCAATTAAAGCTTTCACATACACCTCCCCTAGAGCTAGAACAAACTTTGGGTTTACCAATGTTTGGGACCTTGCCAATAATACATCTGGGTCTACCAATCTCTGGTTCCAAGCCGAGGAAGGAGGGCTGGAGGACACTCATCAATAAAATCAAAGGGCGGCTGACTACCTGGAAAGGAAAGATGTTATCACTAGGGGGAAGAATCACGCTACTCAACTCGGTACTCACCTCCATCCCAAATTATTGGCTCGCTATCTATCGGCTACCGGAGTGGGTCATACAACAAATTGATGGAATTAGGAGAGACTTCCTATGGCGTGGGCGCCAGGGAGACAAAGAAAGCATACGGCTAGTTGCTTGGGACCGCTATGCAGAAAGGAGTTTGGGGATGGGGAATTATTAACTTTTCTTGCTGGTTTCAATCGGCCATCTTTGCAGAAAATGGTGGTGGAGGATACTCACCCAGGCAGTCTACATAGAAGTTGTTGAAACATCTATATTATAGGCATTAGGGCCTTTGACCCTTTTTCCACTAGCTTCTCAATTGCATGCTTCCTTCTTTTGGAAAGGAGCTTCCCGCAAGCAAGCTTTAGTACATAATTTGATTGGCCAAAGGTCGAGTGGGAAATTCTATTTATTTTTGGCCTAACAATTGGGTGGAGGTAGGGCCTACCTGCACACCCTTAATATCTATCGTTGGCTCGCGTAGAAAGGAGCCAGTCACGGAAGTGAGACAACAACTTCAACAGGGCACACCCATTCTTTTAGAAGGCCCACTTACGGAGGAAGGTGTGAAGGAGCTAGAACAACTTACTAGAGTAACACATGAGTGCCCGGGGACTGACCCGGATAAAAGAATATGGAATCTCACCTCCCAAGGAAGCTTCACGGTCAAATCATACTATCAATTCCTGATGAACGGAGGAGTTCGAGCAGAGATGGGGAATAGCTTCTGGAAACAACCTTGCCCCCAAAATCAAGGCTTTTACAGGCCGTTCGATAACAATCCTCACCCGACAATCTAAAGGCGAAAGGTTGAGCAGGACACGCATCAATTGCTACTTGTGTGAAGATAGGCGAGGAAAGCAGTAACACTTGTTTCTTCTCCGCCCATACTCCGTGGAGATTTGGCAACACTTCACACACACCGCACGGAACGTAGTCCCCTCACCTGATACAAGATCTGTGGGGAGAACTACGTAAGCCAACACACTTCCCAAAAATGAGCCTGGTGGAACCTACTCACTATGGCTACGCCATGGACCACTCGTGGATGGAGCGCATAGGCGATGCTTTCCACGATAAGCTATTTTGCGTGAAAACAATCCGTGATATTGACTTCCTAACATTGTCTTGGTTTGATCACAGTTCACGCGTCTACAGATTTGTAGTGCATGATGGAGACTATAGTGAAAAGGAGCCTTGCTTTTACTCGGGAGGGACGAACCATCGCCACGGGGTGACTTGAGGACACCCAGGATAAGCGAAGGGCTACACATCGCACGGAGGGGGAAGAAATGGGATCATGGGGCACTACTCTCCACGAATTATGAATTATGTATCGGATCCAACTATGGATCCACCTATGTAACCGTTACTTTTTCTAAATAAAAGAATGTGGTTTATCCACTTTTATCAAAAAAAAAAAGAAGTGGTTGAAGTACATCTCATCCATGACATTAATTTCAACATCTATTGAGAATAGTCCATATAACATTAACTCTCATATGTTGTACTGTTCTCAATCTCATTATACATGGGACCTAGAGGGAGTTCATGGCACCATATTGATCAGCTCACTGGCCTGGTTGAAGTTTTGGGTATCTCTGTGTTTATGGCTGTTGAAGTGCTGGCCTGCTGCCTCTCCGCGCTCCTCCTCGGCCCCTTCTCCGCCCATATGAGCTCTTGTTGCTTCACTGAACTTGGATACATATATCTCCAGCAACATCCTGTGTTTCCTGCCCTTTGAATGTACCTGCATTTATATATATACATGCATAGCATCTAACTAATTAATACTGTTGACGTCGAAACTGGTGTCCAGATTTCACCATATCAAATACCATCTCAATATATATATATATATATATATATATAATCATAATAATATAAGACCGGCAGGAACACTGTACAAGTAAGGTCACCTTTCAATTGGCCACTTGCATAGTATTTTAAGGATTTCCAACCATATGGATGGAAAGAACATCGAAAAATAAGCTAACATATCAATTTTCATACAATTTGAGAACTTATAAGGTCTTCATTTTAACGGGTAAAAATTTATAAAAATCTTACATGTTTAGAATTTCACCCTTTAAGATGAAGGCCCAACTTATTTTTCGATATTCTTTCCATTCATACGGTTGGATTTGGTTAAAACACTATACAAACGCTTAAAATTTAAAATGACTACGACCACATTTGTACAAATAAGTGTTAAAGATCAATAAGATACGACGCTATATATATATATATATATATACACACACATACCTTTGGCTAAACCTTCTTCCCAAACAATGAAGACACTTCCTTCCTTCTGTCATTGTCCCCATGCCCATCACCACACACTTCCCACAATAAACTCTCCCACAAACCTGCAGAAATTTAGTGCATTTGAGCTTCTAAGCTAACTTAGTTTTTTTTTTTCCTTGATTGCATTCATTAGATCAAATTTAAGATCAAACTTCAAGTGACAATGTAAGCTTGTTTTATTGTATAAAACTAAGTTAGTAAATTTAGCAGTAAAGAGTTTATAGATATATTGTTACGTATAATAACATGGATTTATCTAAGTTAAATTCTTATTCTACCATCAACAAAATGAAGACACAAACATGTATAGATATTATAAGAACATAATTATACAAAAAACATGCAAGAAAGAAATTAAAGACCTTAAACATTAAACTTGAAATTAATGAAGACTCACCAAGCAACGATGGCGAAAGAAGAGTATGTATATGTTACACAAGGCACAGACATCAGTGTGAGGGATCCCTGGCCTTGTAGTCCTCCTTCCTCCTTGCTTATCTCCCAAAGGAGTACTACTGCTTCTCTCCACCATGACCACTGATGAACTCTCTTTGTAGAGCTCTTCATCTAGGCTTCTATAATGGGGAGGTGTAGTACTGTTCATCATGCCTTGTTGGGTCATGCTCTCATGGATAGTATTCACAGAGATGACCTTTTCTTCGGCTTCGGCTTGCATGCTTGCAAAGTCTTTGAAGGTGAGATCGACCGACTCGTCAGGGACTCCTCCATAGAGTTCTTCTAGCTCTTGCCTTGCTTTCATGACTGCTAATGTTCTATCATTCCCCATTGTGTTTAATTCTCTAGCTCTCTTTGTGTATTGTGTATTGTGTAGAGGAAAACATATATGATGATGAGACAAGCTTTGTTCTTGGTTTTTCCATTGTTGGTTTTTGACAATGACATAGAAAGAGGAAGTCAGAGATGATGAAAATATATATGTGAGAAATTAATTAATATGCATAGATTAATGTACAGTGTTATCCACACAAGAATGAGAGAGATTTGATGGAGGACAAGAGGCATAGAATGAGGAGATGGAAAGAAGAGGACTTGAGGAACCAGCCAAATGAGAAGGTTTGGAATAAAGGGTCTTTTCTTTGGCATGGATTAATTTCACCATTAAATTATATAGCTAATAATTATATATATATATCAACGACGCTTGGTCTATTGGTATCGGATCTCTTATATAAAGTGTAGATAATTGGGATAAACCAAGGATCAAACCCCTATGTCCACAAGATGAGGGCGCTAATGCAGGGAGCCTCATTATTCACCCCTGACTTACCAGCATTTGTTGTCTTTATAAAAAAATAATAATAATTATATACATATATTCCAAAAAAATAAAATAAAATTACTCAATCATTTCATGGAGCAAAAATTTCAAGAGTATTTATTATTTTATTTTTTTAATAAATATGGATAATTCACTAAAAAACACACGACGGTTGGAACCTTTAATTTCTCTTTGTTGTGAGATAGAATAGATTAATCAACTTTTCTTAAAAAAAATTATCTTATTTTTTATATAAAAATAAATAAATTATATATATTAATATTAACGAAAAATCAATCTACATGACAAAAATACATAAAAAGTGTCATCACGGCGCTCTAGACAAAGGTGTGTATATATATATATATAATATGAACAATTTGATAAGAATAAATATATGCTTTTGAGTTTATTTTTTTACAAATCCATCAAACATTAACCACATTACTTGGATCCTTTGGGTAGATTATAATCAATCAATAGGTATACAGTATACTTTTTATTTTAATTTGAAAATTCCATAATCAAATGAAACCGGCCATTTTGGTCAAATTAAGGAGTATATAATATATTTATGAAAGCCAAATAAATAAAAGGCCGGGCATTGACCTGATTGTTTTCTTTTTATTTGTTTTATCCCAAGACGATATTAACATTGGGTGATATTTATATAATATTAGACAAAGAACACTAACACAATTTAGGCTTTACCTAGTGGTGCATGATATTATGCATGTCAACAAAACATCAAGAATTTCGATGAAAACTATAACTATTAAGCCTATTATAAAAAATATATATAATGAGAATTTTTATTTTAATTGTTGATATTGTCAAGAGAAAGGCAATAGTTTTGTATATATATATATATATATAACCACATTTTTTTTAGTCGTAGTGTCATTGGTATAAACCATTTGAATTAGAGAATTATATTGAGTTATGAACTTGTGATATCATTTACATTGACAAAAGACAAAGCAATTGGTATTTTCCTATCATCATTCTTTCTTTTTTTTGTGGATACAAATGGATAAACCACAACCTTTTATTTATGATCGTTAGAGATTACATAGATGGTCCCTTTGTTAGGACAGATACATTTAGGGGTATGTTGCCCTTAACATGTTCTTCCCTCCCTCATTACATGGAGTACCCAGGATAACACAAAAAACACCCTCTAGTCCACTTGTGTGTCTTCAAAGTCCCTCTCTGGCAAATCTTGTTGGTTCTCCTCCCTTATGAATGTGAGGCTCCGTTAACTCTATCTCCACTAGCTTTGGCTTTTTTGAGGCGTGAGCTACATCAAACCAAGACAGTGTTAGGAAGTTAATGTCACGGATAGTTTTCGTAAAAACACATCGTTTGTCATGAAAACATCTTCTATTGCGTTCCAACCACACAATCCATGTAGTGGCCATGATCAAGAGATTCCATCCCATGTGGGATTCTTTGGGTAGGGAGTGGGCAATTGCGGTTCTTCCCCACAGATCTTGTACCCTAGAGGGGATTGTTGCCAACCGAAATAGTTGTGTAAAATGTTGCCAAATTTTTGTTGAATATGGGCATTACAGAAGGAGGTGTTCTACCGACTCTTCATGCTCTTCACACAAGTAGCAAGTTGTCTGCGGGCCGCTCCAACCATGTTTTCTTAGGTTGTCTAAGGCGAAGATTTTGTTATCTAACGCTAGCCAGACGAAGGCTTTGACTTTGATTGGGCATGGTAGTTTCCAAAAGCTTTTCCTTGTTTCTCTGCCATGGTGCCCCCGTCCATTAGGAATTGATAGTAGGAGCGTACCGTGAAATCCCCTTGGGTTGTGAGTTTCCAGCTTCTCTTATCTTGTTCTGTCTCGGGGTAGTCAAGTATCTTCCTGGTGAGGTGCTCCAACTCATATGCGCCTCCTTCAGGGAGCGAGCCTTCCAGAAGGATGGGATGGCCTTGTGCTAGTTGTTGCCTTACTGCTTGTACCGTGTGTTCCTTATTGCTGGCCATGCTGTATAAGGTTGGATGTGAAGTGCGTCGGGTCCTTCCATTAATCCAATTGTCAGGCCAAAAATAGGTTGTGTCTCCTCTTCCGACTTTTGCCTCTGTGTTGTATAGTAAGGCCTCCCGTTGTTGGGTGATGCCCTTCCAGAAGAAGGAGGCTCTGGGTGGTGCCGGAGCATGGGGGTTAAGTTCATTCCTTCTTGAGTATTGATTTTTCAATATTTGTGCACATAGGAGCCTTCTCAGTAAGTAACCTCTACCACTATTTTCCCAGCATGGCTGTATTGAAACAACATAGATTGATAATACCCTATCCTCCAAGTTCTTTTGGCCTGTATAGCCGGTCCCATCGTACTAGTCTATATAGCTTCCCCTTCCGCTCCTTTCCATAGGAAATCCCATCTTATTTGGTCAATCGGGTGGGACACCCATTATAAATATCAGTAAATCGATAACCAGTAGTTTGGTATTGCTATGATTATTGAGTTGAGCAGTATAATTCTCCCCCCAAGGGATAGTAGTTTCCCTTTCCATGTGGCCAGCCGTGCTTTGATTCTGCTAATAACATTCGCCAGTCTTCCTTTTTTGGTTTCGTGCCTAAAAGGTGTAGGCCCATGTATTTGATAGATAGGTTGTTAGTGTTGCATCCCATCTCTCTCTCGAGGTCCTGGGAGATATAGGTCAGTGCCTTGATGGGGATGATTTTGTTTTTCTAGTAGTTTATTTTGAGGCCCGATAGTCCCTCATAGATGGAGAAGATCAGTTTTAGTACTCTGAATTGTTGTAGGTCCTCGGAGCACAGTACCAATAGTTCATATGCGTATTGCAGTGTGGAGATCTCTTCCCCTTCGGCAGTTCCAAATCTAACACCCCTGAATAGGTTGGCTCTTATCGCGTTTGTCATCATTGTACTGAAAACGTCGGTGACCAAAATGAAGAGCAGTGGCGATAGCGGGTCTCTTTGTCTCAGTCCTCGTTGGTGTCTTACATAACGCGTAGGTCTCCCATTCAAGAGGAGCTTGGCCTTGGATGAGGTAAGGATTGTTTTAATCTAGTTAATCCAACGCGGACCGAAGCCTCGAGCTTGGAGTATGTCCAAGAGGAAGTCTCAGTCGACCATATCAAAGGCTTTTTCAAAATCCACTTTGAGCAGTGTCCCGTTTGATCTTCCCTGTTTCATTTTGTGTTTAAGTTCCTCTTCCGCCACAATATTGTTTTGAATGCATCTCCTTTTGATGAAAGCTGTTTGTGAGTGGTCGACTAGTGCATTCATAACTTTTCTGACTTTGTTAGCCAAAACCTTCGTGATGATCTTCATCAAGCAATTCACAGGCTAATCGGTCTATAATCTGATATGGAGGCAGGGGAGGTCTTTTTTGGAATGAGGGTTATATAGGCCCAGTTTAATCTTTCCATGGATGCATTCCTTTGGTAGAAGTCCCTGAACAACTCCAAAATCTCTTCTTTTACAGTGCTCCACCCCTGTTGATAGATAGTCATGGGGAAGCCATCAGGACCTAGGGCTTTATCTGGGTTGAGTTCCTTGATTACGGCCCAAATTTCTTCTTCCGTAAAGGGGATTTCCAACTGTTGGAGGTTGGGTCGTTCCTTGTGGGCAAACAACCTGTCCCAGTTGGTGGATAATCTGCTTTGTCTCTTAGTTCCAAAAAGTTGGGTGAAGTGTGTATTAAAGGTAGTTGCAACCTCCTCATATCCTTCTACTGTGTTCTCGCCCACTTGGATCTTATGTATCCAATTTCTGTTCCTTGTTTCATTTACCACTACATGGAAGAATTTTTTGTTTTGGTCTCCTTCTGTTAGCCAGGTAACCCGGGATAGTTGCCTCCAAAGTGCCTCCTCACTTCTGATGAGGTCATCATACTCCTTACATGCAGCCTTGATCCGTTCTTCCTCTAGGCTTAGGGTAGTTGTCTCCTCCTTTATATACAGTTGTTGTATTGTACTGAGTGTTACCCTCTTCCTTGTCGCATCTTCTTTTCCTTTTTGGGCACTCCATCTCAGCCATTTCCGTGCTAGGGTTAGCTTTTTGGATATGGTGTAGTCATTGCTCCCTTGGTAATATGTACCATCCCACCATTCCTTGAATATCTCCCAGAAACCTTATGTTGATGCCCATGATCTGTTGAATCTGAATGGGGCTCGGTAGGGTGTATGTGGGCCGCACTCTAGCATGATCGGGGTATGGTCGGATCTGATTCTTGGTAGTGCCGCTTGCCATACTTGTGGGAACTCTGATGGCCAATTGTCTGACAGGAGGAAGCGGTCAAGTCTGATGAGCAAAGGGTTGTTACGACCATCAGACCAGGTGTATTCTTGTCCCATCAGCTGGGGCCCCAAAGTTGGAGGTCATCCTGTCATCTCTTGCTTACTTAAGTTGCGCTAGGGATTTTACTTTGAAATTTTAATTTGGTTTATAGGGAAAAATTTTATAACAGTACACCAAGCTTTGAATATATTAATATTATATATGATAAATATTTTATAATTAAAATATTATTTTTAATTAATAACTGGTATTGTTAATAATTAATATTTTAGATGCAAACCAAAAGTAGCAAATGAATAAGAACCAAGAATTCATTTAAATCTATTGTACGTAGTCTTACTCTGCTTTTTTGCAAGAAGTTGTTTCCAGGATTCAAACCCGTGACCTCTAGGTCACATGGCGACAACTTTACTGTTGCGCCAAGGCTCTTCTTTAATTTTAGAGAATAAAAAGAATAAAAATTCTAATATTATATTAACAATTTAAAGAGAAAATAAAAATTCTCAATAAATAGAGAAAATAATTGTTGTGGTATAAAAAAAAAGCATTAGATTAATGTTATATAGAAATGATAAGAGAAGATGCTCAGCCTATATTGTGATACTGAATAAAGTAATATGTAACATATAAATATAAATAATATAATTCAATTAGGTCTTTTGTAGGTGTACCTTGGAAAAATATAGAAATTGTGTATAAAGCCTTAAAAATACCAAATTGTGTCTATACCCCATGTTTCTAGTTTTATTGTGTATCTATCTATATTACTTAAGCAGGAGTATATCGATTATAGGTAATTTTGATTTAAAAAACTTTTTCTAAAATAAAAAAAATAGATTTGTACTTTTGACTTTTTTTTTTTAGAATTTTAGATTTTTTAATTTTACAAATATATGAAAAATATTGATATTGAAAGAAAATGTGAAAAAGATAAAAGGTTATAAAGGGTATTTTTTTTGTCCCATGGTTTAAATATACTTTGATATGGTAAAATCTTGGGTCTTCAATGATACCGAAGGGTTAATTATATAAATGGTCCCTCAACTTTCACCAGATTTCAGTTTCGTTCCTCAACTTAATTTTGTAACGAAACTGTCCCTCAACTTTCAAAACGTAACAAAGTGGTCCCCACAACCGATTGGAAAGAGCTGACGTGGCGGTACCCATGCTCCATCCGAAAATCTGATATGACAGTATATTTTGAAAGGACGGTTATGATTTCTTTGGAACCATGGATGAGTATGATTTCTTTGGAACCCTAGACATTGCTCACGAGCGCCGCCAACACGCTCGATCAAACACTCGACGAAGATATCCCCTTCTCTCAGCCTCCTCCTAAGCCAACGGTCACATTAGGCTCTCACCTCCTCGGTGATGGGAAACAACACCAAAGAGATCAAGAAAGAGGAGAAGAAGAGTCTGAATTTTTTCTGCAAAAAACTGAGAAAAGCACATGGATTTGAAAGGGAGAGGACAAAGGCATGGTTTCATTATTTACCTGCAAAAGGATCATGTCATTCATTCTCTTACACAACTTTTTCTCAGGTGGTCAAGTTACGGCAAAAACATTACAAGAAACAATACAGAGACATGCTATGCTGGTGCACATTGATTAAAATCTAGAACTAAACAAAAACCCCTGAAAAACAAGAGAAAAACACAGTAAGAATAGAGAGAGTTTAATTCATTCCAGGAATCCAGTTCTTGTGAGAACAACATTCCTCACCCTGCTCAAATCCCTCCCCTTCAATGTCCTACCAGATCCTTCACAAACTGTGAAGGATGAAATCTGAGATCTTGCAAGCTTCTTAGCAAGCCATTCATGGGGTGGAACCCCTTCTTCTCCTCTTTCTTCATCTCCTTGGTGTTGTCTCCCATCAAGGAGGAGATGAGAGCTCAGAGGAGGAGGAGATAGAGAGAAAGGGGATGTCGTCGTCGAGTGTGCTGGCGGCGCTCGCGAGCAGCATCTAGCGTCTAGGGTTCCAAACAAATTCCAAAGAAATTATAACCGTCCATTCAAAATATACTGCCACATCATATTTCCAAATGGAGCGTGCATGGGTACCACCACGTTAGCTTTGTAAAATCGACAACCGGTTGGTGGGACTGTTTTGTTACGTTTGGAAAGTTGAGGAACGATTTTGTTACAAAATGAAGTTGAGGGACGAAAGTGAAATCTGGTGAAAGTTGAGAGACCATTTATGTAATTAATCCGACGCCGAAGTTACCGCCACAATCAATACCAACGCTCCTCGGGGCTATAGAGGAACGAAAGATGCCACTACCCAAAGGATGGAAGACACAAGCACCCTCTAACAACTTCGTTCCAAGAGAATACTGTTACTTAAAAAGATCTTTGGGTTTAACTTAGGCCTTGTTTGGATTGACTTTTTTTTTTCCCCAAGAAGCGCTTCCAGAGTAAGTTAAGCGCTTTTGGGACAAAATAATATGGGGGTGTTTGGATTGGTTTTTTTCCCCTCCAGAAGTGCTTCTGAAGTAAGTTAAGCACTTCTGGAGAAAAGAAAGGTGTTTGGATGGGTTTTTAAAAAGCAGAAGCACTAAAAAAAGCCCAAGAAGTGCTTTTTTCAGAAGCCAGTGGTTTGGTGCTTCTTAAAAAAGCCGTTTTATAGAAGTTGTTTTAGAAAGTGTTAATTACCAAAATACCATTCTGAAATCTTTTTAAGCCTATTTTGAAAATGGTCAATTACCAAAATACCATTATTACTATTTTTATTATTTTTTATTATTGTAAAAGTACTTCTGGATTAACATACCCAAACATAAAAATAACATAAGCACTTAACTTACTCTTAGAAGTCCTTTTTTTAAAAGTCCTTCTAGCAAACTCAGAAAAAGTACTTTTTTCAAAAGCCAATCCAAACACCCCCTATGTTTGGATGAGCTTTTTCAAAAAAGCAGAAGCTGTAAAAAAGCTGAAAAACTGTTTTTTTCAGAAGCTAGTGATGTGTAGCTTATGAAAAAAGCTGTTTTGTAGAAGCTGTTTTAGAAAATGCCAATTACCAAACACCCCTCTCAAATCTTTTCAAAGCTATTTTGAAAAGTGTCAATTACTAAAACACCCTTTATTATTATTATAATTATTTATTTTTATTTATTTTTATTATTATAAAACTACTTCCGGATTAATCTATCCAAAGATTCCAAACACAAAAATAATAGAAATGCTTAACTTATTTTGAGAAACACTTTTTTCAGAAGTTCTTCTAATAAACTTAAGGGTTAATTTTTTTTTACCCACTCGAACTATGTTAGCTTTTTCGATTCGGCACCTCAACTTTTTTAAGTCTCTTAAAAAGCCTAAACTTTTTGTAAGTTCCAAATAGACATCTCTGTCATCTGGCGGATGACGGACGTGAGATTAATTGAATAAATTAATCATTAGTTGTTAATTAAATATAATTATATTATTAACTTTAAACTTAAACATTGTTTATCCTAACAACATCTAAACTAATAAACTAACTCCTTAATTTCTAAAACCAAAAACAAAATTTCACTGTTGCCGGAACGATCTAGGGAAATGCCCGATCTGGAGAGGAGCAGAAACAAAGGGAGAAGCATCAAGACGGTGATGGCAAAGACGGCGAGCTGCCGGAACGCCGGCATGTAACAGAGGTGTCTATTTGGAAACCCTTACATCTGTCATCCGTCCACTCGGAAACCCTCTTTCTCGAAAGAGGCCTTGACGAAACGATCCAGGGAAATGCCCGATCTGGAGAGGAGCAGAAACAAAGGGAGAAGCATCAAGACGGCGATGGCAAAGACGACAAGCTGCCGGAACGCCGGCATGTAACCGGCGGCGGCGGAGCGCTTCTCGGGAGTAGCGGGTGGGCGCGCGGGGTCGGATTCCGGATCCGGATCCTCAACTGGAGACGGGTGCCTCCAAATCCGCTTCATGTCCATCAACAAAATCTAGATCCGATAACTCCGGCGCTGATCTTAAGAAGAAGAGGAGGGACCCCTGTTGATTGAGTGAATGAATGCCGATGGATTTGGGTAATTATGTTACTTTTAGAGTTATAAATAAAATGGTGAATTGCTTTGATTACTAGTTAATGAAAAGGTTTTTTATTTAATTCAAAATATGACTAGGGTTTCGTCGAGATTGAGAAATATGGTCTTCTTCTTGTTGTTGTGGGTGTTCTCAGGGAGGGGATTGTAGGGTGATGGGGGGTGGTGGAGGGCTTTGTCGGAGAGGGGCTTTAGATGACAATAGCCGCCAGTCTTACGGGGAGCTTGGTCGGCATGCCGAGGACGGCGAGGCGGGTGAAGAGCTTGAGGAGGTGACGGTGGCACCAGCGGAGGGAGCGGTCCATGGAAGATGCGAGGGCAGAGGGGGCGGCGGCGAGAGATTTGAGAGGGGATTTCTTGTGGCGGCACCGGTTGTGATGATTTGAAGTTAAGGAGTTAGTTTATTAGTTTAGATGTTTTTAGGATAAACAATAATTAAGTTTAAAGTTAATGATATAATTATATTTAGTTAACAACTAATGATTAATTTATCCAACTAATCTCACGTCCGTCATCCGCCAGATGACAGAGGTGTCTATTTGGAACTTATAAAAAGTTTAGGTTTTTTAAGAGACTTAAAAAAGTTGAGGTGCCGAATCAAAAAAGCAACATAGTTCAAGTGGGTAAAAAAAAATTAATCCTAAACTTAAAAAAAACACTTTTTTCAAAAACCAATCCAAACAAGCCTTAACAGCTCATATATATGCAATTGAATAGATTATTTAAAATTTATCTATAATTAAATTTTTTAGGGGTATATGCATAATTAAATAGAAAATTTGAAGATATATCTATATAATTATAATTTTTTCATGGTATATAGTTTTGAGGGTATTTGCAAATTTCCCAATTCAATTTAATTAATAACATATCCGATCTGAAACTAAAAAATCAGAACAAATTGAATTTTATATATATATATATATATATATATATCCTTAAAACTGCCTGAAGTTCGGCAAGCTCCCGCCTACTTCCCTCCCGCCTCTTCTCCCCAAGTTCATCTCCCCCTTATTCTTCTTCATTGATGTGTGTTTTATCGTTAAATCTGGAATCAGCACCGGTTTCGTCCGGATTTCATATGGGATCTATCGGAAAGGTTTGAAATTTACTATTTTTCTCGGGGGACTGAATGTGTTAGGGTTTATGATTCTAATCCATTGCCATTGCTTTCTTTTTGTTTTTTATTTTTTTATTTTTACGCAGGGGGAGTTGATGGAGTTGAGAACCAGGATTGCACCAGATTCCGATTTATCTCTTGGACTAAGCAATTATGAGGTAATTTCTGTTATTATCTATAAATTTAGATTTTATTTTTTCAGTATTTATGGGAAAATCTTTCTGCTGTTTTTTTAAAAGATTTGCATGC
This sequence comes from Dioscorea zingiberensis, assembly GCA_026586065.1. Taxonomy (NCBI): domain Eukaryota; kingdom Viridiplantae; phylum Streptophyta; class Magnoliopsida; order Dioscoreales; family Dioscoreaceae; genus Dioscorea; species Dioscorea zingiberensis. The sequence goes on along the minus strand of CM048820.1, from coordinate 64,753,415 downwards.
CCTTAAAGTTCTTTGAGTGTTATAAAGGAAATTACCAACATTATAAGATGAAAACTCTTTATATATACAGTAAAGCCCATGCATGTTTTTGATACTAATTGAGTTTATCTATCATCTTAATAAGATTTGCTTATGGCTATGGATTTAGTAAGAAATTTGATTATTTCAAAATACCTTGTAAGAATTGAATGTGCAATTTTTTTTTAATAAATCTAAACAAAGTGGTGTGGGTATAATTGTGGAACCAAAAATGAAGGACAAAGTGGTTGAAGTGAAAAGGGTAAGAGACAGGATTATACATTTTGAAATTTAGTCTTTGGGAAAAGAAATAATTAACATATAGTGAGTGTGTATGCCTATAGTGAGAACTTAGGAGAAGAAGATAAGGTCAAGTTTTGGAAAGATTTGGATATGGTAGTTTTAGGGATTCCAAGTGAACAAGAGCTTTTTATTGGGAGTGATCTTAATGGACATGTAGGTAGATTAAGTGATGGCTACGAGCAAGTGCATGGAGGTTATGGATATGGCAACAGGAATGAGGAAGGAAAATCTATATTAGATTTTGCTTTAGCTCATGATTTGGTGTTGACCAACACTTGCTTTAAGAAAAGGGAATCACACTTGATTACTTTTAAGAATGGGGGTAATTGTAGCCAAATTGACTTTCTTGTTACAAGAAGAAGGGATAAATCTATTTATAAAGATTGCAAGGTTATACCTGGAGAAGCATTAACCACACAATATAGGTTGGTGGTGTTGGATGTGAAGAAAAATGGCATAGTAAAAACAAAAAGAAGGGTTAAGCAAAGTAGGATTAGATGGTGGGCGTTAAAAGGAACCAACCGATTAGCATTTAAGGATAAAATATGGGAAGAAAGAGACACAAATGTGAAAGATAATGCAAACACCTTATGGAAGGAGATGTCGAATCGTATTGACAAAATAGGAAGTGAGCTCCTAGGGGTCTCTAAGGGACTGGGACCTCGACCACAGGAATCATGGTGGTGGAATGATGAGGTTCAAAAGGCTATTAAAGAGAAAAGATATTGGTATAAGAAATTACTCACAGCTAAGGATGGAAAAGTCTTTGAAAAGTATAAAAAGGCAAAAAAGGAGGCCAAGAAAGCGGTTAGGGAGACCCGAGGTAAATCCCTAGCTGATTTATACCAAAAGTTAGGGACACGAAAAGGGGAAAAGGAAGTATACAAGATAGCAAGGTTAAGAGATAAAAAAGGGAAAGACTTGAACCAAATCAAGTGCATTAAAGATGAGTCTCAGCCAGTGCTTGGCGGGAGATAAGGAAATCGAGGAGAGATAGAAACTACTTTGATCACTTGTTCAACGCAAGTCGTGAGGATAACTTTACGGATTTTTATGCATCTACGATAGAAAAGAACTTTAGCTATCTGCGTAAGATCGGGCCTAGTGAAGTCAGGGAAGTACCGGAAAAATGAAGAATTTGGAAAAAGCTTGTAGCTAGGATGGTATCCCGATTGAAGTTTGGAAGTGCCTTGGAAGTAGGGGTAGAGTGATTAACCAAACTCTTGACTCTATCCTAAAAGGGGAAAATCTGGGGCAATTTGGAGAAGAAGCATTTTGGTTCCTATTTATAAGAATAAGGGAGATATTCAAAATTACGCAATTCACCGTGGTATTAAGTTAATGAGTCATACGATGAAACTACAGGAGAAGGTAATAGAAGCGTTGACTTCGGGTATATCACGAAGGTGTGTGAGAACCAATTTGGTTTTATCCGCGTAGATCCACAATGTAGCCGTTTTCCTATTAAAAACTTGATTGAGACCTACAGAGAAAAGAAGAAGGATCTACATATGGTTTTATTGACGAAAAAGCGTATGATAGAGTGCAGAAGACAAGTCCTTTGGTGGTATTGGAGAGGAAAAACATTCATGTAAAATATATAAATATTATTAAGGATATGTATGAGGGCTGATTCTGAAGTGTGAGAGCAGTAGGAGGATGCGATACGGAGGAGTTTCCTATAACAGTGGGTCTACATTAGGGATCGGCCTTAAGCCCATACTTGTTTACCCTAGTAATGGATGAATTAACTAGTTACATCTAAGATGACATCCCATGGTGTATGTTGTTTGCAGATGATGTTGTTCTAGTGGATGAGACTAGAGATGGAGTAAATCAAAAGCTAGAATTATGGAGAAACACTTTAGAAAGTAAAGGCTTTAGGTTAAGTAGAAGTAAGACAGAATATATGCACTGTAATTTTAGTCTAAGTAAGAGAGATGAAGGAGAAGTGAAATTAGGGGGGTGGTAGTGCGTAAGGTTAACCATTTTAGGTATTTAGGTTCCATTTTTCAGGATGATGGGATGATAAATGGAGATGTAACCCATAGAATCAAAGCTGGATGGTTGAAATGGAGAAGTGCCACGGGGGTGTTATGTGATAAAAAGATGCCTAACAAAATAAAGGGAAAATTTTATAAGGCAGCTAGTTAGGCCGCCATGATATCTGAGGAGGCGAGTGTTGGGTAACTAAAGTTGATATATCGTAAGATGAATGTGGCGAAATGAGGATGTTAAGATGGATGAGTGGTTAAATACAAGATTGGACAAGATTAGAAATGAACACATCCAAATGAGCGGAAGGTGCGTATTCTGCGATTGAAGATAAAATACGAGAAGGGCGTTTAAGATGGTTTGGACACGTACGCATGAGATCCCCAGGTGCTCCAGTTAAAAAATGTGATAGTTTAGTTTTAGAAGGTAAGAAGAGGGGTAGAGGTAGGCCTAGGATTATGTGGAGAGAGGTGGTGTCTAAGGACCTACGTATGTTAGATATTGAACCGGATCTTACTTTTGACAGAGCGACATGGAGAAAAAAAATTCATATAGCCGACCCCGCCTAGTATAGGATAACCGATAAGTCGGCTAAAAGGTTTTCCTTCATTATCTTAGCTTTGTTTGTAGGGATATTGTTCTGCTTCTAACATCCCAATCTCTTATAGAATTATTTGTTGTTATTATTATTTATTTATGTATTTTTATTTTTTAATTTTATTTCATTTTATTTCAGTTTATTTCATTTTATTTTATTTTATTTTTATTTTATATTTGAGAGCGACATGAAATCATAGAATCCATATAGCCGACCCCATCTAGTATGAGATTAAGGCTTAGTTGTTGTTGTTGTTGTATAAATCTAAACAAAGAGTTCCAATTCCCTAAAAAAAAGGAATAGTAATCTTTGCTGTGCATGAGAAGAAATTATTAATTTTATTTTTTTAATATAAAAGTTCGAATAGAACATAAAGAATACTGATAATCGCCCTATAAGTATTTTTGTTAGCACTCAAAAAACATGTAAAAAGGCAAAGATAATCATTTTACTAGGCAATAACTAACCCAGGACTAACTAGTAAACACTACCCAACTTCCTAAAGAATAGGTAAACACTAACCAACTTCCTAAATAATAGGATTACAAATTTATTCTGCTGAATAATAAAAAGAAAAAGCAATAAACTTTAACACCCTCCCTTAAACTGAATGTTATACATTATAACATTCAGTTTAAATGAAACTGAATGTAGCCAATTTGAGAGGCTTGGTAGTATATCTGCAACTTGGCCTTCACTGTGACAGTACACCAATTCAATGATTCCTTCTTTTGTGAGATGTTGAAGAAAATGATATCTCACATCTATGTGTTTGCTCCTACCATGTAAAACTGGATTCTTGGAGAGTTTAATGGTTGAATTGTTATCACAAAATATCTGTATACTCCCCTGCTTGAAACAGTGCAACAATTCAAATATTCTTTTCAACCAAATAGCTTGACACACAGAAGAAGCTGTTGCTATAAATTCTGCTTCTGTTGTAGACAATGTAACAACTTGTTGCTTTTTTGATGCCCATGAAACAACCCCTGAACTCATTATAAAGACATGACCAGAAGTACTTTTTCTATCTTCCAAGTCTCCTGCATAATCACTTTCACTGAAGCCAATAAGATCTGATCCTCCACCTTTTTGATAAAGGATACCAAAATCAAGTGTACCTTTCAAGTAGCGTAGGACTCTCTTTGCAGCAAGGAGATAAAGCTCAGTTGGAGATTCCATAAACTTGCTTATTAAACTTGCAACATACATAATATTAGTTCTAGTTGCTGTGAAGTACATCAAACTTCCAACAATTTGCTTGTACAAAGTACTATTGATCTTCTTTCTTTCATAGTCCTTCATGAGCTTCAAACTTGGTTCACCTAGAGTTCCCACTGAGTTACAATCTCTCATCTGAAACTTGTCCAAGATCTCCAAAGCATATTTCTTTTGTGTGATGAAAATCCCAGTTGCTGATTGCACTACTTTAATGCCAAGAAAATAGTGCATCATTCCTAGATCTGTTATCTTGAATTCTGCCATCATGGACATCTTAAACTCCTCAAACATTGCTTGATCATTTCGTGTGTAGATTAAATCATCCACATACAAAAGACAATCATAATTTTCTCTGCAGATTCTGATTTAATGCAGAGAGTATGCTCATATGGACATTTTTCAAACCCAACCTTGACAAAATAAGCCTCATTATGACTGTACCAAGCTCTAGGTGCTTGCTTTAGTCCGTATAAAGCCTTCTTCAGCCTGTACACTTTTTCTTCACTTGTTGCGCATAGCCAGGGGGTTGATCTATAAAAACTTGTTCATCTAGTTTGCCATGTAGAAAAGTTGATTTCACATCCATTTGAAAGATTGACCAATTATTTTGTGCTGCCAAAGCCACCATCATTTGAATAGTATCATGCCTTGCAATCGGAGTGAAAACTTGTAATCAACGTCAAATTGCTGCTTGTATCCCTTTACAACAAGTCGAGCTTTGTACTTATCTACTTTGCCATCTTTGTTTAACTTATTTTTATAAACCCCTTTAACACCAATGAATTTTGGGCCGTTAGGAAGTTTTGACAGCTTCCATGTGTTGTTTTTCGCTATTGACCTGATTTCTTCATCCATGGCTTTTTGCCATTTTGGATCTTTGACAGCTTTTTCAAAGGTTATTGGATCACAATATGATAATAAAGCATAATGAACAAGAGTATCATCAGAATGATCACTACTAACTGAGATCTTAAACTTGCTGAGATCTTAAACTTGCCGGTCTTCTTCTGACTCACTGAGATCTTAAACTTGCACCTTCTGTTTGAGCTTCAGTGACATCAAGTGGTTGCTACAACTGATAGTCAGTTTGTGATGACAGAGGTATATCAGATTTGTATTTCTGCTCCTTTTTCTTCAAAATCTACATGTATTGGGTGCTGCCCTGCAGTGTTCTCTGTCAAATTCCATGTATTTTCTTTATCAAAAACAACATCGTGGCTGATGAAAATCTTTCCTGTGACTGGATTTAATAACTTGTAAGCCTTTGACTGCTCACTAAGTCCAAGAAAGACACATTTTTCGCCTTTGTCATCCAACTCCTTCCTCTTCTCATCTGGAATGTGTGCATATACAATGTATCCAAAGAGTTTAAAATGATCAACCAATGGTTTCCGCTCATCCCAAGCTTCTTGTGGAGTCATGTTTCTAACCGAAAAAGTGGGACTTCGATTCAAAACATGAACAGTCTAATTTATTGCTTCTGGTCAAAATCTTTTTGGAATCCTTCCATTTGTTGTCATCCAAAGAGTTTAAAATGATCAACCAATCCCAAGCTTCTTGTGGTGTCATGTTTCTAACCAAAAAGGTGGGACTTCAATTCAAAACATGAACATTCCAATTTACTGCTTCTGGCCAAAATCTTTTTGGAATCCTTCCATTGGTTGTCATGCTTCGAACCATATCGAGGATAGTCCGATTCTTTCTTTCTACTACTCCATTTTGCTGAGGCGTGAAGGTTGGTGTCAATTGACATCGAATTCCACACTCATCACAAAAATTTACAAAATTTTGTGACATATATTCTCTTCCACGATCAGTTCGGAGAGTCTTAATTGTTCTCCCAACTTCATTCTCCACTAAGGCTTTAAAGCTTTTAAAAATTGAGAATGCTTCAGGTTTTTCCTGCTGAAAATAAGTCCACGTCTTTCGATAATAATCATCAATAAAAGAAATAAAATATTTCTTTTTTAGCATTTGATATTGGGTTTATTGGACCACATATATCATAATGGATTAGCTCCAATGGTCTATGCTCTCTCTATGCCTTGCTTTTTGCAAATTGTTCACGATGTTGTTTACTAACAACACATTCTTCACATATTTTGGAGGAAAGAGTAATTTGAGGAAGGCCAGTCACCATTTGCTTCTGAGAAAGAATTTGTAGACCTTTGAAATTCAAATGGGCATGTCGCAAGTGCCAAAGCCATGTGGAGTCATTTGCATCAGCCTTGAAACATGTTTCAGTGCTTTCTATTTTAAGTGGAAACAACCTGTTTGAAGTCATCTTGACCTGAGCTATAACTCCATTTCTTGTATCATTATACATTTCACAAGCACCACCTTTGATTGTTGTCTTATATCCTTTCTCTTGTAGTTGTCCAACGCTTAATAAATTGCCTTTCAAATCAGGAATATAAAAAACATTTGATAGTCTCAATATTGCCTTTTTTAGTCCTGATTTGAACATCACCCTTTCCTATGACATTTACTTTAGAATGATCACCAAGGCCACAATAGAATGAAAATTTTCATTTAAATGGGAAAAGAGAGAGTTGTTACCACACATATGATTGCTACATCCCGAATCTATATACCATATGTCTGGTTCAAGCTCTTCCTTGAGGTGAGATAATGATGCAGATGTGCGAGTATACCGTCGTAGATGCAGGACCTGATGTCCTAGTTTTATTTGGATTGTGTTATTATTAGGACTTTTATATTAGTAGTCATTATTTTGATTCATAGGGGTATTTATATCTTTCATCTTTATAGGGTTTCCTTTATAAACCCTTGATATGGAGTCTGTAGAACTTGGTCTTTCTATTATTATTAATTTGAGTTTTCTATTAAGTTTCTCTTGCTTGGAGCTTGCTCCCCCTTTTGGCTATATCGGCTTGCCGGCTTTTCTCTTTTCCATTAGTTCAGTGCATCAGATGCCATCAAGAGTGTTTTTTGTTCCTTTTTCTCTGCAAAGTTGGAATGCTCTCCTATGTCATTGTAAGAGCTTGCAGTGCCAAACTTGTGGCAGTGGTAGCACTCGATATTGGACTTATCAAACTTTGAGTTATTGTTGAAAGATTGTTGGTGGTGATCATGTCCTCAACCTTTATCCTGAGAATCTAGTGTATAAGAGCCTCTTCCTCTTCCTTGTCCTCTTCCACGGCCTCGACCACGACCTCTATTTGATCCTCTCTTGTCCCTCTTCCACTGTGTCATCGCGATCCTGCACACGACAAGAAGTACGATCAAATACAACCTGACACTCAAAATCAGTGAGCGGCAATGGGTGAGGTGAGTGGCATCATAAGTCATATGTAGCGACGCACCAGAATCCAGGAGCTATAGAGGACAGGGAGCACTTGAGGCAAAAACAGAAGGATTAACTTGAGTCGAGCTAGCATGACCCATAAAAAAGGTGTCTAATATCTAAAACTGTTGAAACCACCAAAACAAATCTGATCCTCTCGAGTCAACTGAACAAAAGAAGATAATGGAGAAGAAAGGAGTTGCACTGACTGTGCTTGATGTGCTAAAAATTGTGGAGGTGTCTGAAGAAGAGGTGACTGAGCTACAGGTTGCGAAGGAGCTCTTAACATTGAAACTCGAGGAAAGTCACACTGTTTTTTCCAACAATCACGCTTAATATGGCCCTGGATGCCACAATGATAGCAAATAATGTTTTTCTTCGACCGAGGAGGAGGCCGAGAAGCAAGAGAATTAATCTTTTCTATAATATATGTATCTTCTGAAATGAATCCCTTTCACATGTTCTCATTTTGATAGAGCATTTAGCTTTATGATGTGGAGAATTTCCAAGGCTTGTTGGAGATATGTTGTGATCATTCATAGAATCCAAATTCCCTTATTCTACACTGCAATAACGTATATAATGCATATTGTTGGTCCAAGTTAGCAAATTTAGAATATCCAATGTCGTGAGGAATGCATAGACTTGCAATTGTTAATCCAGCAATGAGATCTCTGTTGAATTTATTGATATTGATATATTGTATTCTCTCCCCCACTTAAGGATTGGAAACAAGTATCGACGAAACAAGTACAAGCGTTCTTGGTCCTGATAAATCCTTTGAACCATGAACAAGTCTCCAAGCAATGTTTCCTTGAATGTCTTTGCAAGTTTCCTGTTAAAAGGTCGCATAGGGGACCACAAGGGGTCGTGTTACGACTTTAGTCCCACATCGGCTGCTCAGCCTTGGTTCCATGTCCACATAAGTGCCAGCCAACCCTTCACTCGTAAGCCGGTTTTCGGGTGAAGTTAGGGTTGGCACTTGTGTGGGGCCCGCTGGGCCGAGGGTATCCCTAACATTGGTATCAGAGCGGGGCCCACTGGGTGTGGGGACCCACCCGTTGGCCCTTCCCTGCTCGTTCGGGGCCACGGGGAACGCCCAAGTGCGGGGATTGCCAAAGTGGCTCAGGCCCGCCGTGCCCGACGAGGGCGTCGGGATTCGACGGGGCGGGGTAGTGTTATGACTTTAGTCCCACATCGGTCGCTCAGACTTGGTTCCATGTCCATATAAGTGCTGACCAACCCTTCACTCTTAAGCCGGTTTTCGGGTGAAGTTAGGGTTGGCACTTGTGTGGGGCCCTTTGGGCCGAGGGTATCCCTAACAGGTCGCAGGAGGTTACGCGGGTGAAGTCTGGAGGAGGTGGAGTTGCACAGGTCGTGCAGATGTAAGGGATTGTGCAGGTGAAGCCAAGAGGAGATGGGGTCTCGTGTATCGTGCAGATGCAGGGGGTTGCGCAAATACAAGGGGGGTTATACAGCGGGTCACAGGGAGTTACGCAGGCACAGGTGCAGGTGCGGGAAACCGGGAGGAGATGGAGATGATCGAGGAGATCCAACCCTAGATCGTGGGTTCTGATACCATGTTAGGATAAAGAGAGAGGGAAAAGATTAACCTAGAGAGAAAGGAGCTAGTGGACAGAGAGAGAAGAGCTGATTGACAAAGAGACCCGGTACACAGAGAGAGACCACCACCAGAGGGGTTAGGACCCCATTTAATAGATATACATAACAATTACCACACATGATTATTGCATCCTGTATCTATATACCATATTGTCTAGTTCAAGCTCCGCCTTGAGATGAGATGCCATCAAGAGTGTTTTTTGTTCCTTTTTCTCTGCAAAGTTGAAATGCTCTCCTTTGTCATTGTAAAAGATTGTAGTGCCAAACTTGTGGCAGTGGTAGCACTCGATGTTGGACTTATCAAACTTTATGTCATTGTTGAAGATTATTGGTGGTGATCATGTCCTCTACCTTTACCCTGAGAATCTAGTGTATAAGAGCCTCTTCCTCGTCCTTGTCCTCTTCCACGGCGTCGACCATGACCTCTATTTGATCCTCTCCCTGTAGAGTTTTCACTATGAGTTGAAGCCTTCAAAGCTTGTTCTTCCGTTGAACATGTTGTTGTCGTCATTCTCTGCTGATGCACGACCAAAGAACTTTGTAGTTCATCAATTGAAAGTTCGTTGAGATCTTTTGACTCCTTAATAGAACAAACCATATAAGAGAATTTAGGAGCCATTGATCGAAGAATCTTTTCCACTACAACCACATCTTCAATTTTTTCACCATGGATATGCACTTTGTTTACTATTGCCAAGGTTCTTGAGAAATACTCATCAACACTCTCCTTGTTTCATGTGAAGAATCTCAAATTCTTTGCAAAGAGCTTAAAGCTGCTGTCTTTTCACTCTTGTTGTGCCTTGATACTTCTTCTTCATAGAATCCCATATATGTTTACCGGTATCCTTTTGCAGAATTCTCTCCAAAATAGATGGATCAATTGCTTGAAACAAATAATTTTTTGCCTTGAAATCCTTTTACTTCTGTTCTTCTAGTTTTTTTTTGCTTTGCTTCTGACAATACAACTCCATAAGCTGGCTCAACCACACCTATTTCCACAATAGTCCAATACTCCTTGGACTGTAGAAAATTCTCCATCAACATACTCCAATGATCATAATGACCATCAAAGCGAGGAATTGCAAGTTGCACATAGTTGTCTGAAGCCATTGTTGCCTGCTGGCTGTCTGCAAAAGAACTCAAAACCCTTGTTTGGTTTTGATACCAAATGTTAGCACTCAAAAAACATGTAAAAAGGCAAAGATAATCCTTTTACTGGAGGCAAAGATAATCCATTCTATTGATAAATTCAACTACTAAATACAGCTGAGAACAGAACAGAAAAAAATAGGCAGTAACTAACCCATGACTGACGGGTAAACACTACCCAACTTCCTAAAGAATTGGCAAACACTAACTAACTAAAGAATAGGATTACAAATTTATTCTGCTGAATAATAAAATGACAAAGCAATAAACTTTAACAATTTTTTCCTTTCATTTATCCCATTGTTATTTCTTCCTTTTTATTTGTATGCTTATTTTTTAATAGGAACACATACACAATAGGCATGGTACTTGTTTGAGTCTGGCTTGGATTGATAACTTTCACAATATTTTTGAAACCAGGGAAATGGTGGTGCAGGATCTGAAGAAATTAAAGAGATTAGTGATGATAGAGAGTTTTCCCAAACACTGTCCTTGAAGCACCTACCTGCGGGTCCTAATGTTTTAGATCTTTTGAATATGGTAGGTCAAAAATCCTTATGTCCTAATGAAAAGCTACAACAGTTGGAATTGGCTAATGCCTCAGAATGTGGCAGCAGTATTGGTGTAGAAGAGGATAGTGAAGCTTTGAGGATTTGGAAAGAGATGAAGCGCAATGGTTTCCTCTCTTCTTCACACGGAGGCTTATCCATGGCCAAACATCTTGATCCACAATGTAGCAAGAAAAAATATGATGTGCAAAAAAAGAAGGCCGAGAGAACAAAGAAGGAAAAGGTTGACAGGTTCACCAAGTTTGCACCTCCAAGTGAATCGCTTTCAGGATTCAAACCAGGGATCATCAACCATGTCAAGAATACCGAACAAGTCCGCTCCAAAATAGAGGCCACTTTGCAGTCTGCAAATCTTTATAGTCAAATCAAGAATGGATATTCTGACCTATTGGGGGTAGGAAGCGTGGAAAACAATGACAAAAGCAAAGAGCAGAAGAATGCATATCACTTGGCATGCAATCAATTCACTTTATCATTAAGTAATCCGGTGTCTTATATTTCCGCAATTCCACCGTGCAACACAGAGTGTGATAACACACCAAAATCACCATTGGATGTTACTATAAAATCAGAGAAGTCAATGGGAGGCTCATATGATGAACCATCAGCAAACAAAAAGACAGTTAATATCTTGTCATTGAAAGGTTTTTGTACTCTTTCTTGCTTTCTTTCTTTTTTGGTATATATTTCTATGCAAATTCAATACAGCCTCTGACTGTGGAAAGCTAACATAAACAGGTTTGCCTTGTAAAAACTAAGATAGGTAGCCTATAACATGAATTCAATCCAAGCACTTCTTGAATACTAACTTGTATGCCTTTTCATTTCCAGGGGCTTTTTTAGCCTCTCTTTGGTTGGAACTACTTCAGCTAAATATTCAATGGCGTCTTGCTGGTAATGCTCTGTTCTTCTTTTGGGACTGGCTGAAAATGTTAGATGCTCATATAGTCTGCCATTGTTATGTTTAATGATGTTCTCTATCTTTCTGAAGACAGTGTTGCGGCGTAGTAAGAAGAGGCTAAGAAACGTGATTAACGCTGAATTGCCTTGCCTATTGTCAGTAGAATTCTCTTCAAACCAAGGGAGCAGACCCTGCTCTGAGCATTCATCCATTGTAGATATACACTTAAGACAATGGAAATCTCTTTATAATCAGATGGGTATAGTTTTAAACGAAGATGAGAAACACCTTGTGAGTATTACACTTGATAGTTGATTTTATATTTTTAAATGATTTGCCACTAGATCATATTTTTGTGCTTCTTTTTCTTATATTCTGTCTTGACACTATAGCATTTTAAACTGATGTCCATCTGTTGCCGCATTTTTTGAATGTAGTCCATTATCCCTAGTCCATTATCCCTAGTCTTTCCGCTTACCAAGTCTATCTGATCTGATTTTAATAAAAAAAATGGTTTATACGTTATGATCAATCTTTAAGTCATGTTCAAATTAGCTATATCAAGATGTTTTTTCTTGGTTATGTCTAGTAACAAGATTTCTTGCAATTTGGCTGTTTTTCATCATTCTTAATAGTTAGTTTTTGTTTTTGGGTTGAGTAGAAATGTTGAATGTACCTTTGTTTCAGGAGAATTGGTTGATACAAGTCCAAAAAATGAAAGTGCGATGTGACAAAGGCCTGAAATATGCTAGTGCAGATGGCCTGCCTCTAACTTGTTCATCAGAGGATGCAAGGTCAAAACTTTCTTTTGTTTTCTTATTTTCTTCACAGTTTCCTCTAAACATCTGACCTGACTACCAGCTTTTTGTCAAGGCATCATGTCTCCATAGAATTATCTCCTGTTTGATGGTTTTGTAGAAGTCATGTGATTGTGGATGCTACTGGCCAACATCATTCAATAATCAATATAGAGAGATTCATGTTCATATGCTTCTATTCTTTGTTTTTTATTTGCATTTGGTTAATCCTAATCTAATTTTAATCGATTCTACTCTAATGTAAAATCCTAATCCTATTCTAAATTATAGAATTGCTTGCTTACTGAATGCATTGATTCCCCTTCCATCAGATTGAGAATACCAGATAAACTAGAGCTGGAGTGTTTAATCAGGGCTGCTGCTGCTTCCATTTATTCTACCTGCAACCTGATTGTGACAAGAAAAAATGCAGCCTGACCGCTTTTCGTACTTATCACCACTTCACTTAATGACATAGGTGTAAAATTTGTTCTATCACTTATCATCAATTCACTTTTCATGAATTACTTGTGGGAACCTCCATCAATTTTTATGACCTTTCTATTGTCAGGATTTCTTATGCGTAATTTCCGTTTCCAACAACAATCATGGGTCAATGGAGACACCAATAAGTAGTTTATGACCTCCCTCTTTATTTTGGTAAGGTTTCTGTTGGACCTATATTTACCTTCAATATGAGTGCTACCTCTACATTTTCCATATTGATGAACTTGTCAGCTGGTTTCAAATTAGATTTTTTTTTTTCAATAATTAAGTTGCCCTTTTTTGAATAAGGAGAAGACTTACTTGGATCCTGATGCACTAAAACCATCCCCAGTTTAGAAAACTTTCTTTCTGGAAATGTTTCAATTATATAAATTATATCACTAGCTTGCTTTAGATCTTGATCCACTCTCAATAGGATGAAAATTTCAGAGATCAGGACTGGAGATCAAGGCCATGACACAGTCCAGATCTCTGTGAGATGGGTGATAGGGAATCTCTTAATGCAAATGAACCTTAGTCAGTCTGGATTAACAACTGACGCCCAATAATCAATCTAAAAAAAAGAGAAATAATATCACCTCCTTTGAGGCCAAATTAGGTCAAAACTTCTCATGCATATCCAAAGCAATTTAGACATCTTTTACTAATGCTCTTCACATTTTTGTTGGAAAGAGAATATCATTTCATATTTTTATTCAAGAGAGAAGCTTGAATATATTTGTTAGCCATACTTATCACACTTGGAACTTTTTTGTTAGAGCAACCAATGTATTCAAGTCTCAATTTTTATTATAATTGTTCTCTATGTTCAAATGGTTCAATTCTCTTGCATTTGAGGAAGAGTGCTTGACTTCCTATTTTGGACTGAAACATTATTGTGTGTTTGTGACCAGGAGAATATACATACAAGGGTGCCAATGAAGGGGTGGAGGGAACTCAGATGATCATCCCTAGCAGGCAGTTGAAGGGTCTAGAACTCTCAACATGTGCATGGTTTAAGGGCATGTTTGGTAACATTAAAATTCCATAGGAATTCTCATATTTCTATGGAATTTAATATTTTATAGAAAAATTTTATTATGGTCATTTAGCAAAGTTTTTTATAATACAAAAAATTACTATGTAATATATTATTTTACATCCAAACATGGCCTAAATGTACGTCCATATGCTTTTTTTCATAATGGAAAGAAGCTTCAGCCTAATAAATTCAAGATCGTGAAGTATCATCCCACCGATTTTCCGAGATTTAAATTGCTTTATTATGTGGCTCATCCTTGATAATATATTTCTGGAATCAAAAGAAACTTCCAATCATTGAGAACTGTTTTGAGAAATAGAAATTGGTGTAAATTATATATAAAAACAAAATAACACACAAAAAAAAAAGATCAAATTGTTTGAGATCAAAATTATTACATTTGGGAGAGATCTCGAGTTTAACATTCCACTACGACAAGGTGAGGATATGTGCGTTCTGTTGTTCGCATCTGACGGATTGATGCTTGTCGTTTTTGTCAAAAAAATAAATAAATAAATAAAACAAAACAAAATTATTACATCAACTCCAAAGTCCAAATCTTTTGACCTTTTGGAATCAATTCAATCATTAGATTCATTACCGCAAGGGAAAAATAGAAATGCACGAGAAGGTCATGTTCAAGTGTCAAGAGTGGGTCGGTGGATCTCTTTACTGTCATTCAGTGAGGTACTAACTTTGCAGAGATTTTGCCTTGGATGCTCCTCATGCCCATTACCACCATTACATCCATTATACTATATATATATATATATAGCCAAAAATCAACCATTTTTGAAAAAATTATAGTTTAACCTCATCTTTTCACTCAAAAGCTTAATGTATGATATAATATAATAGAGAAAGAAATGATGATAGGACAGTAAAAATTTCAGTTAAACTTTTTTTTTTAAATTAGCTGACAAACTTTTTTAAATTAGCTAACAAACAACTCCACGAGAGATTCAAAGAACGTCGTAAATGCGTGGAGCTCAACATCTTTGTCTTGTGAGAAAAAATCACAATCGTGCTCACTCACCCTACATAGAGGAGGATTCTATCACGGAGTAAGCTCAACGTACCGAACACCTCTAAGTAGGGGGTAGTGGTACCGTTAGACCAAAAGGCCTTTGATAATTTTAGTTAATTTTTTATCAGATGAGTAATATTAGTAATTATTCGTGTTTCGTGAAGGTAGATATGCAAATATGATTGATATGGTATACACACACATATATATGAAATTTCCTTCAATTTAAATATATAAATGTGAAGATATGTGCATTCAAACTACCATATGTTTAATTAATAGATATGAATGATAGTCATCAATCTTAACCTCAATTCTTAACAACAAAGGGATGGGATGGGATTTGATTCTATGGGCAATAATTCAAAGCATATGATGTGCAGGTGGAAAAAGGTGGCCCTCAAATCTAACAAATTCCATACCATCAAAGCCAAATAGATTCATCTTTCATGGATCACCTACATTGATTAATTAAACAAATATAGACCTAAAAATATCTATCTAATTACTTTTTTCAATGCATGAAGTTATAATTCCGTGTCACAATAATGTCCACATGCCGAACAAATATATGAACAAGCAATGCATATATATATATATAGTCCTAAACATTATAGATCACGAGATTGCAATGTCCAATTTGAAATGAAAGTTAAAAGGAAAAGAGTGAGATCTTTCCATCTTTCGTACCGATATTTTGAAGTGAAGATTCTTGACAGGCATGCAGATATCCCTACATGGATCTTATCATCTACTTTCTCTATATATATCACAAACTCTTTCAGCAAACCATTCCATTGGTGCTCATTACTTTCTTTGTTTCTCATCTCTAAAAGTTCATCCAAGTGTTCAGAGAGAATGGGAGACAGAGAGGAGGAGCTCCATGTACTCGCAGTTGATGACAGTGTCATCGAGAGGAAATCCTTGGAGAGAATGCTCAAGAAATCAGATTACAAAGGTAATCATAACATTCATGCTCTCTCATATATGTTTCAAGATTATATATTCTAACCGATATTCGTTCAATTATCATCCATTTCTGCAACTAATCAGAAAAAAAAAAAACTACATTTCTGCAGTAACTACAGCAGAAAATGGATTGAGAGCATTGGAGCATTTAGGTTTGGTTGAAGATGCAAAGCAAACCACATTGGAAGCAAATGTAACAACAACTGATTAACTTCATAGCAATCACTATTTGTTTTCCCTTGTCTTTTTTTTTTCCTTCTGAAATTCAATCGCAATATATTTCACAGCAGGATATGAAGATCAATCTTATAATCACAGACTACTGCATGCCAGGAATGACAGGCTATGAGTTATTGAAGAAGATCAAGGTATTAATTCATTCATTCATTCATCCACCCATCCATCCAAATCATCACTGAAATTCAATTGTCACACAAATCTAAATGCATGCAGGAGTCACCAAGTTTGAAGAAAATCCCAGTTGTGATCATGTCCTCAGAAAACATTCCAACTAGAATAAAAAAGTAAGTTCAAACTTCAAACCAGACATACAATACCCATGAACAACAGCTTTAATTTGTGCACAATTCTAACCAGAAAATTAACTGTTGATAAACAATCAATAATCAGGTGTTTGGAAGATGGAGCTGAAGAGTTCATGCTGAAACCTCTCCAACAGTCAGATGTTCTCAGATTGAGAAACCATGTAACAGAAACATTAGTCTTCAAACATTGAACATCAATTTGCAAAAAAATAAAATAAAAATAAAGATGATCACCAATTTGTTTTGACAAATCAGAGAATTCAATGGAAATGGGTATGGTGATGGTGGTGCCTGTACTCATCTAAGCCAAAACATTGCAAGATTGGATAACATGCCACAAAAGCACACCTTCCAAACATTCTAAACATGGAGGTAACTAAGTAGCAAGGGCAACAACAACAACAGGACAAGAATGGATCATCATGAGGACTATCTCTCTCATCATGGTGATGATGATGATGATGGTGCTTGTGGTGACCCATGTTTTGCTTGAAACTTTGAAGAAGATGATTGCAATTCAAATCAAGAACATAGGACAAACATACCTTGATCAATGAATCAAAAGAGGAAGATGGGATGGCATCCAAATCAGAGCACTTGTTGATGGTGCTTAGAGAGCGTTTATGTTTGTATTTAATTAAAAAGAGGAAAATAAAACTATGTGGTCCTCGTGAAACGCGTAGAGGGAGTGTGCATTGCGCGTGGGATGATCTTGACCGTTGATGGATTGGGAAGGATGGTGAGCGAACATCATGCGGTGCATGTTGATGCAACATGGATGGACCATCATTACGTGACGTCTTCTGGTTTAACTGGCACCAAAGTGTTAACACGGCAAGTCACCTTCAAGGCTTCAACAACTACAATTTAGGACTCTTTTTAACTCGTATCATATATATATATATTTTTTTAATTTTCCTTTTAAAGAAAAATTAAATAGTTAGAACTAGAAGGGCTTAATTGTTCAATTAAATAAAAACATTAGAGTGAAAAATAGGGGATCAACTAAAGCCGTAAGTAATAGAGATGCAATGTATCCTTTCTTGGTGGCATATGACCTAGTTGGAAATATAATAATTGATTAGGACTCTGGCTAATGGGCGTGGTGCCAACCTGGGTGGGACCCAACTTGGAGGACAAGTTGACACAAATTGACAATAAGATTGACCAGATTCGGGTAACCTGGGGGGCATTGCAATCTTTTGATAAAATGGAATGGAAATCTAGAGCCATTTTAACCTGTCAGCTTTACATTGATGTATTTGATAGATTAAACAAACCGAAACATAGTTCATATGACCAAATGAAAGCTTCAAACATTTCCCATTCAAAACAAACCAGAAATTGGAACATATTGTGTTGTTAAAAATGGAAAACAACAGGAAGGAAGTTTTGAAGTAAATGGCAGGGTAATGAGGCTTGCCTCATAACAAGGCACAATATTTAGCATATGAAACAAAAAACCAAAAAGGCAAAAGGGTCACTTTCCCTGTGAGGGACTCCGTGACGAGGAATAAGATGCATATGTTTTATTATTGAAGTGAGGAAGACTCTTTTCACCAGGAAATTGGACCTAATTTTAGCTAACCCGGACAAAATGATTCAGTTTTCAGGCTCGGGCTTCTCGAAGAACTGCTTCTTCAACCAATCGAAAGGCTGCAATACACTTAAATTTGCAAACTTCAGTGACAAAATATAAATAAAGAAAAATGCAGCCAATGAAGGGAAAATAAAAGGGAATGACAGAACACAAAAATTATCAGTTACTATATATATATAAATATATATATATATATATATATATATATATATAGTCAATCTGATCAAGTAGAAATTTTATCACTATTCATTTACGGTCGCCTCATTTTGAGGCATTTGAAGAGTACTTTTTTCCAAATCCAACCATATGGATGGAAAGAACATCGAAAAATAAGATAACACGTCGATTTTCATACAATTTGGGAAGGTGATAATCATTCATCTTAAAAGGTGAAATTCTAAACCGATAAGATTTCTATAAAATTTCATCCTTTAAGATGAATACTCATCACCTCACCA
The DNA here is from genome assembly GCA_026586065.1 of Dioscorea zingiberensis. Classification (NCBI taxonomy): domain Eukaryota; kingdom Viridiplantae; phylum Streptophyta; class Magnoliopsida; order Dioscoreales; family Dioscoreaceae; genus Dioscorea; species Dioscorea zingiberensis. The sequence goes on along the minus strand of CM048820.1, from coordinate 64,734,807 downwards.
AATTGTATGAAAATCGACATGTTATCTTATTTTTCGATGTTCTTTCCATCCATACGGTTGGATTTGGAAAAAATACTCTCCAAATGCCTCAAAATGAGACAACCTTACTTGCACAGTGATAGATTATATATACATATAAACCTTCAGTCTAGTTAACCATCAAGCTATCAGCATTGCTTGGATGTTGAGAAACACTAAACTATGGAGATATGTTAATAGCACACTCACCAATGGCACTACACTGGTACATTCCAGAATAAGGTATTCCTCATCAAGAGAGAAAATTAAAAGGCAGGCTAGAAGTTTTCCGGTAGTTACTGAATGAAACATGATAGGCAATTTCAAGAAAGCCAAACTAAGACAATTAACTATCCATCTCATTTGCAATGGTCCATTTAAACTACCATCTCGTTATCACACCCCAAAAAATTTTTGTTGATGCCATTCACAGTGCAAATTTTCCGGGGCAAATAAAAAGGCAGATGGTTGTACAAGGCAAGGCTCGTAGCAAAGAAGTTATGAAAGACCTGACAAGGATCAATTCTCGACCTTACAATACTTCTGCGCCATGGTTCATTTGATGTTCAAAAAACAACAATAGTGCTGCACTCCTATGAAATAGCCTAGCAACAACATAGAGATATAAAACCTCTAGAAAGAGAATCTAGTTGAGGCGGCACTTCTGAATTTTTTAGGTTTAATCCCCCAAATAGTCCCTCTATTATGGCCGACTCGCCCATTTAGTCCCTTTATTATTAATCACGCCCATTTAGTCCCTCTATTTCTTAATCTCGGCTATTTAGGTCCTTCCGTCCAACTTCCGTCTGAGTTACCGTTTCGGACGCTGACATGGCTTACAAAAAAAAAAATACTATTCATCCTCCTCAGCAACATTAGAACAAGGAGCATCCCAACCACACCACCACCATCACCACCACCACCTCCTTTATACTCTTTGGAGAACTCCACCTTCACCTCCTCATCCTCGCTGAGCTTCAAACTCAAGAACGACTGTAAGAAATGGCGAAGTCGCAAAGCCATCGATCGTCAAAATCGGTAAGGGCCAAAGTGCACGTGAGTCGGAGATGAAGGAGGAGAGGGATGGGTTCATGAGCGGACAAGATAGATCTAAAGAGTCCTGGATGAAAGCATGGAGAGGCATCTTAGTAGGCGTGGACAATGGAGGAAGAAGAAGGATGAGAGGGTGGGAGTGCTAGGGAGAGAGGAATGGGAGATCGACCCTCTAAGCTCGTCATCAAGAGTGTCATCGCTAGTGACCTTCTGAATGCCCACCGCTGCCTACTTAAGGTCTCGATGTCGCCGGTGAGCTCTTCCTTCTTTTCCCGTTTTGTTGCTTAGAAATGCTTCATTTTTAGCACTGAAAAATAATAATAATAATTTTAAAAAGAAAATTTTATAACATAAAATAGTAATTTATCATTTTTTTAAGCCACGTCAGCGTCCGAAACGGTAATTCAGACGGAAGTTGGACGGAAGGACCTAAATAGCCGAGATTAAGAAATAGCGGGACTAAATGGGCGTGATTAATAATAGAGGGACTAAATGGGCGAGTCGGCCATAATAGAGAGACTATTTGGGGGATTAAACCAATTTTTTAATAATAAACATTGGATTACAGTCCTCTACAAAATGGGGAACTCGATGGTAAAGATCACGGTCATTTGTTAATATATTTATTTTTAATTTTTAATTTTTTTAGCCCCATGGCCATTTTGTAAATGGCCCTGGGGCTGCCTAGTCAGCATCCAGGTGCTAACTGGATGCTGACTAAGATTAAAAAAAAATAATCAAAAAGATTTTGGGGGCTTAAATGGATAAAAACAACAATTTTCATATAACTCCTCTTCCTCTTTCCTCTCACCCAATCTCTTCCTCTTATCTCATCTCCTCTCTCTTTCTCCAGGAACACTCACTCTTCTCTCTCTCGCCAGATCGCCCACTCCTCTTTCTCACCCTTTCTCTACCTCCTTTCTCCCTATGTTTGCCCTCACAATCATATGAATTTTGAACCAACTTCAAGTGCTTTTCAAAAATTCGCTTCTATGTAGCCCATATGGTTTCTAATTTTCTAGCCAATCTCCAAATTGCAATTATTTTTTTATCCACTTGAAATTATTGGGACCTTATGCATCATGTGCCTTCCACCTCTGCATAAGCTCAAAGGAATAATGGAATGATGGATGTTTTAATTCTTGATGTTATAAATGCATGCTTTGGCTTGATTTTGAATCTGATTGCCATGTTTCTCAACCAGTTCTCGGCAATGTTAAAGCATATGGGTAATTGCGAGCAGTAAGGGCAAATGCCAAGTGAGAGGAAGACGAGAGAGGGCGAGAGAGAGGAGGTAGCAATCCGCAAGAAAGAGAAGGGAGAGATCAAAGAGAGAGGGTTACACGAAAATTGTTGTTTTTATTCATTTAAGCCCATCAAATCTTTTTAATTATTTTTTAATCATAGTCAGCATTTAGTGAGCATCCTGATGCTGACTAGGCAACCCCAGGGCCATTTTGACAAATAAAATGACCATGAAGCTAAAAAAATAAATATTTTGATAAATGACCCTAAAGAACACCTTGAAATTTGTTGATCAACCCTAGTTCAAGGATCATGTTCTGATGTTGTAATAAATTGCCAATGATCCAATAAATCCTATTCACTATCAAATAGCCTCACAACAATGGAACCTATCCATCCAGCCAACAACATAGATACACATCTACTAGAGAGGAACTAGTTAAGGAGGCATATTTGAGGTTAATGGCTAACCACTAAATCAGAGCCATCTTTAAAGTAGGGAATGTATGGTCAAGAAAGACTTCAAATTTACTAATCAGCCCAAGCTCAAGGATCATGTTCTGATGTTGTAATGAATTGCCAATTTGATCCAATAAATCCTATAGCTATCAGATAGCCTCACAATAAGAGAACATATCTATCCAGATAACAACATAGAAACACAACCTTTACAGAGAGGATCTACTTGAGGAGGTATATTTAAAATTTTTAAGGTTAATGACTAACCAAAGAATCAGAGTCATCTTTGAAGAAGGAATGTATGATACCGAAAGCCCTGAAAATTGCTAATTAACCCTTGTTCAAGGATCACTTTCTGATGTTGTAATGAATTGCCAATTGGATCCAATAAATCCTATGGCTATCAAATAGCCTCACAACAATGGAACCTATCTATCCAGCCAATAAAAGGTCCATGAAACTTGATCCAATAAATCATTAATCACTGTTACTTCAAAAAAAGATGTCAAAACTGCAAGTTATGTTCTAAAATATTCCAATTTTCACTATGACAAACAAAACAATCTACAATCCCTATAAACTTGCAGCTCTATATCCAGGTACCTTTATTTAGAAATCTATCACAAAAGTACCTCCTTTGAATATTAACAAGAAGTACCATGAAATCAACCTTCCGTGATTTCCAAAGTTATTGAGGGCAGGTAATTCCTACAGGATTGATTCAACGGCATGAGAAAAATTCGTTCTTGAAACGAAAACTCGATGACCGTGAGGTTCTATAACAATCCAAAGACAAGCGATGAAATATCAGACAAGGATTCCGCACGCTTTCAAAGAAAAGATGGCAAAATACGAGCAGGAAAACAAATCGTAGCCACGACCCATCTATAACATAGAAAATCATGCAAAAATTCAAGAACTAAAGCTGAAAATAGATCTGGTTGAGAGGAGGAGATGGTTACTAGACCTGAACGAGCCAGAGGGCGGAGACGGTGGCTGCGACGCCCCATGAAACGGCGGCGGCGATGTCCGTCGGCTGGGGACGAATCCTCGGGCGGAGGAACTTGAAAGGCCCGGACGCTGCTGCGGATCCGATCGCCATTACCGTCTCTCAGTCGACGAAAGATGCAAACCCTAGATGGAACTCTTCTTCGTTTCTTTCTGGGAATGGAGAAGGATTTCTAGATTTAAAAAAGAATGACAATATGGAAGGAACTTTTACGGTGAATTCTCTATGATACCATGGGGGCACTGTTTTCACGGTATTACTTCAGTATGATACTAGGGATGTTGTTCTGTGGTACTGGTAACTAATGTTTGGTTTTTAGATTTAGATTAGTTTGAAGCTATAGTAGCGCCACCATTTTATGAACACTAATAAACAATAGCTTTGAACCTAATCAATAAAAATTGAAACTCAATAATAATAGGTTGGAACCCACGGTTTGAGACCGTGGGTACCAACCCGGCAGAACACACCAACTTTTACAGCCCACCCTTATAATGGAAATTTACAACCTCGCCCTTTTAAAAGTTTGAAACTACATCTTGGTCCCTAAATTTATAAAAAACTTTGGGTTAATAAGCAATCCTTCCAAACAAATGATGTTCATCTCTAATAAACATCAACATAACTCGAATAATACCCACAAAGCAATCAGACTCAATCAAGTTAGTATATGAAGTGAAGAGGAAACAGAGAATCATAAATTATCTCATGCAGTGTGGAAGAATTTAAAAAACTAGGGTTACAAAAGAATACAACAAAATTTCCATAGCAATCGAGTAACCCTAAATTGAACTACTGAGATGCTTCTTATCTCCATCAGTGTCATTCTGAAGTTCAGCAGGTTTTCGTCGGCCCTTATCAGGTCCCCCAATGACACCCCAGGTTTTGAACTGCCTTTGGCGAGCTCTGGCCCTCTCTTTCTCCACTTCAGATTTGGTGGAATAGCAATATGGGCAAGAAACACCAAACTCCCATTCTGGAGCTTCCATATCCTCATCACTCACTGGTTGTTTGCAGCCGTAACAGAGTTTAAAGCTTCCCTGCATCAGTCCATGCTCGACAGAAACCCGTTTATCAAACACAAAGCACTCTCCTTCCCATAGGCTCTCTGCTTTTGGAACTTCCTCAAGATATTTAAGAATCCCACCTTCTAAATGGTATACCTGGTAAGAATTTAAGGTTGTTGCACAGGAGTTGTGTTAGCATGTAATAAATTGATATCATATATATCTCATGCCATTTCCACACTTCTAGACCAATTGGTTACCTACCTGAGAGACTTAAGGATCGGTTGAATCAACACTGTTAAAACAACAAAATCTGGAAAACTCTGTTCATTTTACAGTGTTTGTAGCATTAACATGTGATCAACTTGAGTGCAGAAATTTTTCTATTGCGGTGTCCATATCAATAGGCGAGGAGACCACATGTAAGAAACAACCATTGCAAATTGTTAAGAAAGAGAAGTGACATCGTGTGAAAGGTTCTCAATTAAACAGTCTCAGAGACATGGCATATATATGACATAAGCCTAGAGTATCAACCAAGTGCACAAGGCTACTGAAAGCATTGAGAGGAGTTAGAAGTATGCTTTCTCATGTAGAGAGACTGTATTGTCCGCAAACCCATAACCCGCAAGTCACCAAGTAAACTTACTATTATTATAGACGTCATATCATAGAAAGCATACCTCTTTAAACCCTTTGCTGAGGAGAAAGCTAGAAGCCTTCTCACATCTGATGCCACCAGTACAGTACATTGCAACCCGAGGAGGTTTTCCCGCCTCTCCAATCTTGTTTTGCTCTCCGGTACCCTCTTTCAAGCTATCAGCATTGACGGCAGTCTGCTCGTTTTTCAGTTCAGGAAGCTGAAATTGATCATCAACCCATGCTGGGAACTCCCTAAATGCTGTGGTACACGGATCAACTGCTCCTTTAAATTTCCCTATTCTAGTTTCATACGTGTTGCGTACATCAATTACCACCTACTCAAGTATTACAACCAACAAATTTCCAAGCAAATAAGTAAATATTAGAGAAATTATGCAGAGCAAAAACAATTCTGGAATCTAATTTTAAAAAAACCAGAGAAAGAATCACCACATGCTAAACAATGCATTTACAGGTAAAATAGGAAGGTTTAATACATCTATAAAGTAACTTCTCATGCATTTACTCTCTTTGCCAAGTCATGGCCAACATATCCAAGACATGAGAAACAGGAAACAGGCAAAGCGAAACAATAGAATTTTTTGGAGAATATTGCATGTTGTAACATAAAACCACTTACTGTATCTGGATCACTTATCAAGGTGTTCCAGTCCTTTGGGCTGACATACTTCCCAACTCTTTCGGTAGGCATTACGCTAGGATCTCCAAAAGTCACAATCTGCTAGGTCAAGCAAAGGAAGATGTAAACAATTTGACAACTGCTAACTACAAGAGAACTCCAGAGTTCTGAGATTCAGGAGACCATGATCAACCAATAATACCTCTTTCTTCAACTTGACCCTAACATGATCCCATCGAAAGGGAGCATCTTCCCCAGCTCCAACAGGGGAATGACTTGTATGTCCATGATGAATTTCCTCATCCTCTGGAGTGACAGGAGACTCCACAAGTCTAAGCCCTCTAAGTCGATCATCACTTTGAATAAATTCAAGAACTTTAACCACTGATTCTGGAGTTCCACATATGCTACCATTGATCCCTTCTGGTGCAAGAATAATCCCTCCTGAAATATGCTGAAGAATATCAGCTAGTGAGCAGCACATTATTATGGAATTTGGTAATCACATATATTTAGCAATTCCAAACATCCGAATAAGATCTATCTAATCTAACAATCACTAATGTCTTTCAGGTACAGCACACTATATATATAACGTTGCATATTAGCAAACAAATCCTACCAATAAATAGCACAAACTTGATGTAAAAAAATCCTTGAAATTGAATTGCAATCTTGCATAATATACTCAATGAGGCACATTTTCCAACATTATCCAAAAGAACATTTCTACTGATGCAAACAGGTATTCTAAAAGTAAGAATACAAAGATAAAGGAACAATCACCAATGTCTTGATAAAAGATTTTAAAAAAAAACCCTCAAATTAGTAAACAAACCCAACCAATAATAAGCAATTAGATAAAGTAAAATCCTTGGAATAGAGTTGCAATCTTCCATAATACACTCAATCAAGCCACATTTTTTCCAACATATCAAACAATGCAAAGAGGTAAACTAAAAACAATATAGTAAGAACAAGAAGATAAACAAGAAGAAATGGTTTCACTTCTCACCAGTTCCTCGCAAAGATCCTTCAAAGGCTTCCGCATCACGGCATGGTCCGGGAAATCAGCAAACTTATAGAACGAAACAACGACAAGAGCCGACCCCATGTCACTCTCCTTAGCAGCCGAGCAGATTCCCTTCGCTTCAGGAAGGGGTCCGGCAGCGGCGCTCTGCAGGAACAGGGCATGCCGGAGGAGAGGCCTAGGGTTTGAGAGACCGGGTATTAGGGTTTGAGAGGAGAAGGCTTCCATTGTGGGGCGGCTAGGGTTAGGGTTTCGGGAGAGCAGCAGCAACGCCGTCGAGGCCGCCGCGCGGGTGGAGTTGCTGAAACGTAGTCCAGGCGCGGACAGCAGCATCGAGTGATCGAGAATTTGGTTCCCAAGAATGGGATCTTATAAATTATAATTCGGTATTTAATATAAATATAATAAACCTGGGTTAAAGTGCAAAATAGAATCGATAGTCCTTTTTTAAAAATATAAATTGAAACAATTATATGTCTATAGCTATAAAATACAATACCCTGACATATTTTCGTTTTCCCATCAGGCCCATCTGACTACCAACTCCCTTGTCAGACCCTCCTTTTTGAAATTGTTTCCACCAGGTCCCTCCTATTAGGCAGCTGTTAAGTTTTTTTTAAAAAAAAAATGATAGGAATGCCCCTCTATGTGAGTCTTTCTTTCTGTGCCTTTGCCCCTCTTTGAGTTTTTTTAGCGGAAAAAGTCTCGCCCAGTCACATCACCATTCCCATGTTTGGTCATCAAGTTTACTCGTCCAACATCCTTCCTCATCTATCCAACGAGAACTTCTTCCGCTCATCATCTGCATCTCGTTTATTACCTCCACTTTGAGCTTCGACTCAACATCTTCACCACCCTTCACCAATGGAGACCATCTTTGTTGTTGCAAGGTTCAAAGGAGAAGGTTATGCGCTTGACTTTACCATGTTGTCCTCGTGGCAGTCTCTCCTTCATTCGGAAGCATGGATTCCTCTCGTATGCAGTGGTCGAAACTCGAGAATTTTCAGCCAATGTCAGAGTTGTCGGGCCCCAGATGGAATCACACCTATAACGTAGTCGAGTTTCGTAGTAAAAACCGGCTCTACATCTTTGGGGGCTCGATGGTTAACATATAACGAATGATGTTCATGTATTTGATACCGATGAGGTTTTTTACATTTTTTTGGAATTTGTTTTTTTTTCTTTTTTTTTAGATTATTTAACATGGTATTAGAGTGTTGAATTTTAATTTAAAAAGCAACTTTTATGGAAATCAAAAAATAATTCAAATATGTACGTAACATAAAAAAGTGAGAGATGACACGGTGAGAGATGGAGAAAGAAAAAGCTATGGCAGTGAAACATATACAAGACTGATAATTTGAAAACACCACATGGTCATCTATTTGTAAAGATGCACAACACTTACCTGCAGCAAAACCTGTCTGTAATCTTGGTTTTATATCCACATAATTAAAGACTAAATAAACACATAACAACTTCCTAAAGTCTGGTAATTCAAAGACAAACTTCAAACTGAAAAACACATAATTGTTAGATGTGGGCCAACCCAGGGCCCACCACTTCATACACCCAAACCTGAGAAGCTCTTCAAGCCATTCAACGGTCACTGTTGGACCGTGAGATTTCTTCAACTTTTGATCCAACGGATCACTTCAACGGATACTTTCTTCCCGTTGGAGCTGGTACTATAAATATGGATGCCTTGAGAAACCCTAGCAGCCAACAAGTGAAAATCCATCTTCTTTCTCCTGTGCTCATAGCTCTACTTCTCTCTTAAAACTGCAGCCTTCTCTCTCTAAAACAACTGCAGCTTTCTTCTATCTTCTTCTTCCAAGCCTTGGGTGATACTTGGACGAACTCGTCGCCGAACGTGCTAGGCGGGGAGTAGATCTTGTCTTGGGTTTGCGTACCTTGGCACAGGAGTGAGGCTATTATTCTCGCACGAGGGAGGCCAATTCTGTGTTAAGGCAGTGCTTTTGCACACCGAGCCCAGACCAGATCATTTCAACTTGATCTCTCTCTATACTATTATTTTCTGAGATTAATTGCTGATTTTCTGGATTGTTTCTTGCATGCTATTTTCAGTGAAGATTTCTAACAATTTAACACAGAATTGAGCTTCTTGTAGTAGCATGCTAGATAGATCTTTAAATTTCTGATTTGCTATGATTCCATCTGAGAAATCTGCAACTATTACTGCTGTTATTTTGCATTTCTATTCATCTCTGAACTGCTGTACATGTGCTTGAGGAAATATTGCTGAGTATTGTCACTGAGTAGAACTAAAAACCTAAACTTGTATGCAACTTGAGTCCCTGCATTTACTGCTGAAACCTTGGAAATTGTTTGTTGATTTACTGTCAAAATTCACTGCATTTCTGCTGCTTTCTGCTGAATTTCTGAAATCCTGCAAAACTGTTGCTTACTTACTTGTTCTATTTTGTTGAAACATTGCGATACTTGTTGTAGTTTTATATTCTGTTGAATATTTTCTGCATTGCCTAATTTTCTGTAGACAAAAAATTGGTTGCCTTTAAACCCGATTCTCACACACTTATTCAACATGTCTATTGCACAATCTGACACTTCATGCCGACCTGAGAAATTTGATGGTAAAATGAACTTTAGGAGATGGAAAACCCAAGCCGAGTTTTGGCTTATCACTCTAGGTCTTCGAACCGCCTTGTCACCAGCCCCTGATTCTGATTCCTCTGAACTAGGGTCGGATGTCCTCAGTAGATTGTCAATTTCCTATGACCCAACTGAGCCCCCTAACAAGAGTTTTGAGGAAATTGATTTTCACTGTCGCCATAGAATTCTTAGCATTCTTTCTGACCGACTCTATGACAAATATTTTGATTACAAGAGTGCTAAGGATATATGGACTGCCTTAGAAAAGGAATATGGACCTGATAATGCCACTAGAATCAATCACCTAAGCATAGAGTTTGAAAACTATAAGATGGTGGATGGTATAAGCATGGGTGAGCAAATTCATACATTCCAAGATTACTTAAGTGCTATAGAAAAGTGTGGAACTGTTTATAACGAGAGTCATGCTGTCTCTATACTTTTGAACAAACTCCCTCCATCTTGGACCAACTTTGCAAACAATCTTAGGCACAAAATAGATAGTCTGAACCTTATGGGTGTCTATAACACCATTAGGATTGAAGAGGCAAACCGATTATTCATAAACATTGCCGAACCTCAAAAGGGTAAAGCCTATCTGACTTAACATAATGATACCCCTAAGAGCTCCAGAGACTCTAAGAGCTCCTATCACTTTTCCCCTAGAGGGATATCCTTTAAGGCTAAGGCAAACCTCCCCATACTCGCCCTCAAAAGTCTCAGCAACCCAATTCCTCATCTTCTTCTAAATCTTCTGGGAAAAATACTAAACACAGTTTTGTTTGTGGTAGGACAAACCATGTTGCCCGTGACTGTTTCTTCAAGAAGACTGGACCTCCTCAGAAGAACTCTGGTCCACCCAAACCGCAAGCCAATGTGCTTGAGATGGGTGTACCCTCCTCTGGGACCCACTTTAGGTCAGTCTCCTTTATCCCTTCTGTTCATCTAGCCGACCAAAACTTAGAATGGTTTCTTGATTCTGGAGATAAAGTCCACGTGTGTGCTGAATGTTTCTGGTTCTCCACTTATCAGGTCTCAAGTGGAGGAAGCGTGACTCTAGGAAATGGATCAGTTGCTCACGTGCTAGGGAGAGGCAGAATTGACTTGAAGATGACATCTGGGAAAACCCTCACCCTACTGGATGTTCAGCATGTACCTGATATTAGGAAAAATCTTGTTAGTGGTTCTCTACTTATCCAATGTGGTTACAAAATTGTATTAGAGTCTAGTCGTCTTGTAATTTCTAAGGGAAACCTTTTTGTTGGTAAAGGCTTTGTATCAGGTGGTTTGTTTAGACTTAATATATGTGAACCTTCTGATTTATCTCTTAATGAAAATTCTGATTCTGCTTCTTCATCTTTTGTCGTGTTGAGTGTTGAGTCCCCAAATGTTTGGCATGGAAGATTAGGTCATGTGAACTTTGGAACTATTAAAAGACTAATGAACCTTGACTTAATTCCCAAATCTAAGATTGATCAATGCTCCAAATGTCAGATTTGTATCCAAGCCAAACTACTCAAGAAACCTTTCCAACATGTCAACCGAAACACTTACTTGATTTGATCCATAGTGATATTTGTGATTCTTGTAGGATTCCTACTAGAGCTGGAAACCGATATTTCATTACTTTTATTGATGATTACTCCAAATATTGCTATGTCTACTTGATCAAGTCTAAAGATGAAGCCCTCAACAAATTCATGATTTACAAAGCTGAAGTTGAAAACCAATTAGAGAAAACTATTAAGACTCTTAGATCAGATAGAGGTGGAGAGTATACTTCCAATGCAATGTCCTTGTTCTGTGAACAAAATGGCATTGTACATGAGTTTACTGCTCCTTATACACCAGAGTCAAATGGGGTTGCTGAAAGGAAAAACAGAACCTTAATGGACACGGTGAATGCCATGTTGTTAAGTTCTGGAGTACCCGAGAACTTGTGGGGGGAGGCATTGCTCTCAGCTTGTTTTATCTTGAATAGAATACCTTTTAAGGACTGTAGCACAACACCTTATGAACTTTGGAAAGGAAGAGCCCCTCAGCTCAATTACTTCAAAGTGTGGGGGTGTTTGGCTAAGGTGAAGATTCCTGATTTTAGGATCAGGAAGATAGGTCCAAAAACAGTTGATACAGTGTTTGTAGGATATACTCTGGATAGCAATGCTGGGAGATTTCTAGTTATTAACTCAGAGGTGAGTGAAATAACCAGAAACACCATCATTGAAGCCAGAGATGCAGTATACTTTGAAAATATATTTCCTTTAAAATCTACAATATGTACCACTCCATCTGTGCCTCTGACTTCTCACTCTCCTTCTGGACTAGTTCTTGCTCCTATGGAGGAACCCAGAAGAAGTAAGAGGGGCAGAGTTGAAAAGACCTTAGGTGATGATTTTGTCACTTTCATGATAGAGGACACCCCTAGCACTTTCCAGGAAGCTATGGCTTCTGCTGATTCAGTTTTTTGGAAAGAAGCTATAGATGATGAGTATCATTCAATTATGAGTAACAACACATGGATCCTAACTTCCTTGCCTCCTGGAAATAAACCATTAGGATGCAAATGGGTATTTAGGAAGAAACTGAGACCTGATGGATCCATTGAAAAGTTTAAGGCTAGGTTAGTTGCAAAAGGATTTAATCAAAAGGAAGGATTAGATTACTTTGATACCTACTCACCTGTAGCCCGCACTACCACTATTAGGATTCTAATTGCTATTGCATCATCCTTCAGTCTTGAGATCCATCAGATGGATGTAAAGACTGCTTTCTTGAATGGTGATCTAGAGGAAGATATTTACATGGAGCAACCTGAAGGCTTTGTTGTCCTTGGACAAGAGCACAAGGTTTGCAAACTTGTTAAATCTCTACATGGAATAAAGCAAGCCCCTAAACAGTGGCATGCCAAATTCGACTCTACAATCATCTCTTATGGCTTTGTTGTAAACAATTATGACAGATGCGTTTACAGCAAAGTGGTAGATGGTGGATGTGTGATAGTATGTCTATATGTGGATGATTTATTGATCTTTGCTATTGATTTGAACCTAGTGAATGATGTCAAGAATTTCCTAAGTAGCAAATTTGACATGAAAGACCTAGGAGAAGCAAATATAATACTAGGTATCAAACTTACTAGGTCTACCTCTGGCATCACATTGTCCCAGTCTCACTATACTGAGAAAGTGTTGGAGAAATATGGGTATCTTGATTGCAAGCCAGTAGCTACACCCTACGATCCTAGTGTACATCTTAAGAAAAATGAGGGTGAACCAGTCAATCAAGACCTTTATGCTCAAATCATAGGTTCCTTGATGTATACATCCCAAATGTAACTAGACCCAATATTGCCTATCTTTGTATCTAGATTGAGTAGATACACTAGTAACCCAAATCAAGAACAACTGGATCGCCCTTGAGAGAGTCCTTAGATTTCTGAAGGGGACTGTTCCTCTTGGACTTAGATACACTGGATACCCAAATGTTGTAGAGGGATATACCGATGCCAATTGGATATCTGACTCAGTTGACTTAAAATCAACCTCTGGCCAAGTATTCCTACTTGGTGGAGGAGCTATCCAATGGAAATCTGCTAAACAGAAGCTCAATGCAAGGAGCACCATGGAAGCTGAATTGATTGCACTTGATTCTACTTGTACTGAAGCTGAATGGATTAGAAACTTATTGTGTGAGATTCCTGTCATGCCTTCTCCTATGCCTCTTATTGCTATACATTGTGATTCTAAATCTGCTATTGAGTTATACAGGCGTGAAAGTACAAATGATAAAATGAACAGGCATATGCGGATCCGGCACAAGTCAGTGTAGAGACACTTGAAGCACAACGTTGTGAGCATAAATTATGTAAAGTCAGAGCTAAATATTGCGGATTGCCTGACTAAAGGGCTATCGAGACAAATGATAGCTGAAGCGTCGAGGGGAATGGGCCTTAGCCCATAAAGATCAATAACAATAGTGACCCTATTTCTTTGAATGGAGATCCCAGGATAGAAGTTCAAAGGAAACTATTGATTGGTTGACTGGGAGAGCACCCTATGTGTATTAGAGATACATACATCATTATTATTATTATTACCCCATTCCTATGGCGCGTGCTCTCATGTAGTGGTTAAAGGTTGAGCATAGCTCTTAATGAGATCAAAGGCTAAGTTTAGAGAGATATTACACTACTGATATCTTTGGAGATCTCACCTATATGGAGATTGCTGTTAGGCCGTAGCTATGAGAGTTTTGGGCAAACTTTCTAGTAATCTCCATGAACATGGTATCGAGCGCATGGCCAATAATGCACTAACCCCGTTATATTCAAGTATCACATAGGATCCTCACTAGAGTGGAATTCTGATTCAAAGGGTTGTAGTTCAAGACCCAGTTCACTACTATCCCTATCATTTGGAAACTTTAGTGAAGGGTTAAGATTCAAGTCGTTAAAGACACCTTAGCTTGATTCTATGAAAACTCAAGGTTGTGTTTTCCTTGTTTCCTTAGTGTTTTGATCACCAACTCATTGTTCCTCTCTTATGTTTCCTTGTGAGCCATATTTTTGAAAACTATCTCCTTGTGAAAATTGTTGTTTGAAATTTGTTCAAACTCCGTTGGAATTTTGTATTATTAGTTCCCAGGTTATGGATGTAGTGGGGGATTGTTAGATGTGGGCCAACCCAGGGCCCACCACTTCATACACCCAAACCTGAGAAGCTCTTCAAGCCATTCAACGGTCACTGTTGGACCGTGAGATTTCTTCAACTTTTGATCCAACGGATCACTTCAACGGATACTTTCTTCCCGTTGGAGCTGGTACTATAAATATGGATGCCTTGAGAAACCCTAGCAGCCAACAAGTGAAAATCCATCTTCTTTCTCCTGTGCTCATAGCTCTACTTCTCTCTTAAAACTGCAGCCTTCTCTCTCTAAAAACTGCAGCCTTCTCTCTCTAAAAAAACTGCAGCTTTCTTCTATCTTCTTCTTCCAAGCCTTGGGTGATACTTGGACGAACTCGTCGCCGAACGTGCTAGGCGGGGAGTAGATCTTGTCTCGGGTTTGCGTACCTTGGCACATGAGTGAGGCTATTATTCTCGCACGAGGGAGGCCAATTCTGTGTTAAGGCAATGCTTTCGCACGCCAAGCCCAGACCAGATCATTTCAACTTGATCTCTCTCTATACTGCTGTTTTCTGAGATTAATTGCTGATTTTCTGGATTGTTTTTTGCATGCTATTTTCAGTGAAGGTTTCTAACAATAATCACATGACCAATTCAAACTACTAGTTCCCGATCACCTTTATATGCATGTTTCAGAGTTGAGAGAGAACATTGATCAAAGCTTGACGAGATTTACACATAGCCTCAAGTGGCACAGCCTTGCGCATGTCCAGCCCTCCTCCTCCCTCCATGTCCACCTCTTCATTCCCAACCCTCTCCCACTCAAAGCACTGCACAAGAGCACCAAGCACCAACTCCACCAACCTAAAACTAAGCCTTTCTCCAGGACACCTCCTACGTCCCATCCCAAACAGCAACATAAGCTTCACCTTCTCATCTCCTCCCAAAAACCTCTCCGGCCTAAACCTCAACGCATCTTCCCATAACTCAGGATCTCTATGCACAGCATAAGCATTAACCAATAATATCGTGCGGCCCGAAACATCGAACCCGGCGATGGTGCAGTCCTCAGAGGACTCATGAGGCAGGAGTAGCGGTGCTGCTGGGTAAAGCCGAAGAGTTTCGAGCACAATGCAGTGAAGGTAAGAGAGCATCGGCATGTCGCTCTCTTGCATAAGTCTAGCATGCCCTAGCTACTTGATCATCAATCTCATCTCTAGCTCTTTTCAGAGCTTCAGGATGGTTTAGCAGCAGTGACATCCCCCATTCCAGAGTTGCAGATGATGTATCAATCCCAGCAGATAAAAGACTGAACAAATTAACCATATACACACAGTTTAAGTAAAATTAACATTTTGAAATTAGAAATTAGTGTGTGAATATATATATATATATATATATATATGTACCATGACTTGTGCTTTGATGAGACGATCAGAGTAGTAAGAGGGGTCCTCTTCTTCTTGCATTGCTAGTAGAGTTCCTATGAGTGTGTCTTTGTCGGCATTCTTAGTCTTAATCTCGTTTATTAATCTTTGAAGGTATTCATCCCACGTCTTCTCCAACCTCGCCACCTTCTTCTCCACTCCATGCACGTCCACGAGCCGGAGAAACGCCGGCAAGAAGTCCCTCTTGTTGGACATTATTCCGCTCAACGAGAACGTCTCCTCCACCATCTCCTCAAACTAGCGGACCTTCTCCTCGTCCACGTCCACGTCATCGTAGTATCTCTTTCCTGCCACCAACCTCATCATCACGTTCATCACCATCTCATGCAACACCGACTTGAGCTCCACTCGCCGGAACTCAAGGCCCGTCTCCCTGAGCAAACGCCGGAGCAGGGCGCGGGTCTCGGCGGTGCGGACGGGGGAGGAGGAGTTGAGCCGAGAGGAGGAGAAGAGGTGAATGGTGACAATGCGGCGGATGTTGCGCCAATGGGTGCCCTAGGGGGCGGTGCCGAGGGTGGTGTGGTTGTAGGTGAGGAGGCCCTCGGTGTGGAGCTTTGGACGGTTGGCGAAGATGATGTCGAGCTTGGAGAAGCACTCGGAGGTGATGGCGAGGGAGGAGACGACAAGGACTCGGCGAGAGCCGAAGTGGAGGAGCATGATGGGGCCATGGCGAGCTGCGAGCTGCTTGAGAGTTAAGTAGAGTGGGTTCTTGAGGAGATGGAGGTGGCCGAGGATGGGGAGAGAGATGGGACTCGGTGGTGTAGTCTTCTTGTTTGGATTTGTGTTGAAGATGAGGAACTTAATTACAAGGATAATGAAGATGGAGATGAGGAAGAGGGCAATGGTTGAGTAGATTGGATCCATGGCTAGCTTCAATCTCTCTCTCTGTCTTCTTGCCTTTTGTGAAGCTTAACACATGTCCAACAGTGCAAATGACAGCGCAAAGGGAATCTTGTGTGGTAGTATACCGTATACGGCAAACAGACAAAGTACAAGTGCTTTCAGTTCTGTCTGTGTCGGAGAACCTGCTAAAATTATCGAAAGGTGACTTATATTTCTGTTTATTATTATTGGCTTTTTTCTTTTAATCAAGACGACAAACACTCCTATATTGAAGTCGCGGCTCTCTGCACACACCCTAGTCTTACAGTCGTGAGGATTTGATCATGGGTTCTTCCCAACCATATACGTCCTATATAAAGGACCTGATAAGAGATCGTTTATTTATTTATTTATTTATTTATTTATTTATTTATTTATTTTCAACTTTAACATTTCAACTTCAACTGTGAATGAGCAATGAATCAATTCAAACCGTCCAAAAAAATTTATCCATCTTAGTTCTATTTTAGAGAGAGGAATATCCCGAGATGAGAACCTCCAGATGTTTGATCACCGGATGAATAGAAGATGCTCCTCATCCCGTTTGGAGGATGTGTGGTGTCCCTTGGGCGCCCCCTGTCTCTCATGTGATGAATATAATATTATTTATCTATATTATATATTCAATAGCAACAACAATTAGCCTTAATCTCATACCAGATGGGATCGACTATTTGAATTCTCTATCTTTATGTAGCTATATTAAAGATAAGATTCAGATTAACATCTAATAAATGTAAGTCCATAGACATTATTTCTCTCCACATAATTCCACCTATATGCGCGTATGTGAGCATAGTCGGTCTCAAACTTGATAAAGGAGGAAGGTTACAGTAAATTGACAGTCAGTATAAAACCTTGTCACAAATCTAATATGAATTCTCTACCAAATATATATTATATATTAATAATTATATAATTTAAAATATTTAATATTATTAAATCTTAATAATAATTATTATATAATTATAAATAATTAAGAGGCCATTTGGTTTGTTTTCCATTTTCTGTTTTCTAAAAATGTGGAAAACACAGAAGATGAGAACGATTTTCTGTTGCATTTTCAGAAACTATAAAATGGAAAAATTAAAGTTGTTTGGTTTGGTTTATTGGAAATTGTTTTTAGAAAAAAAAAGGAAACTGTTTGCAAAAACATAAAACGAAAAATGACAGACATGATATTTTTATAAAGTTTAAAATATAAAAAATAGCAAACATGATATTTTTTTTTATATATTTTCATAATAACAAAAGTTCAAAAAAATATATTTTAAAAAGTAAAAAATGACAAACATGATATTTTTATACAGTTCAAAATATAAAAAAATAACAAATATGTTATTTTATATATTTTTATAATAACAAAAATTTATAAAAATATATTTTAAGAAATAAAAAATGACAAACATGATATTTTATATATTTTTATAATTATTTTTAAAGTTTGGTTTATTTACAACTATGCCGTTGTCATTTTCCAAGGGAAAATAGCCGAAAACTACTTTTTGACATTTTTTATTTTCCATTTTTCAACCTCTCTTCATTTTCTGCATTTTCAAACGTGTTTCCCGCATTTTCGTTGAAAATGGAAAACGGCAAATACGCGGAAAACGCTCCAACCAAACATGCCCTAATATATTTTTATTTTTAAAATATTTATAATTTAAATTAGAATATTTAAAATTATTTTTTATCTATTCGGTCGATGCAAACAAACTATAAAAAATCATACATTCCTTTCAGTAGACATCCCCGTCCAAAGGAAGAAATGCTCCCTTCATTCAGACACACATGGAGACACCTCTTCAGTGGAGATGAGGTTTAGGTTTTACACGCAACTTTCTTTGGCTTCAATAAGTTTCAATTTAAAGAGAAAATTTAGAAATAAAGTTTGAATTGGTTGGAAGATGGGTAAACGGTCGTTTTCATTATCATCAGTTCATTGTATCATAAACAAAACCACTTGTGATTTATTAGAAAGCCAAGCATGGCTAAAAGAATCAATCTCATGTAAGTAGTGTAACTACAATCTCTCTCTCTCTCTCTCTCTCTCTCTCTCTCTCTCTCTCTCTCTATGTGAACCCTAACAAAGTACTTCACAAGCATGAACAAGAAGAACATTAGTAAAAAAGAAACTAAGAACGAGTGAAAAACATAACTAAACTTGATCTTTTCCCTTCCATGGATCATCCTGCTTTGAAGGAAAAATGGCGTCCATGCTACTCCCACTACTACCCGAATAATTGAACATCACGTCGGCGAAATCAGCCAACGGATAATCTCCCGCCGGAGGTTCAGAAGAAGGAACTGCCGGAATGCGGTGATCACTACTCTCTACTTCTCTTGAAAACCAGCTTCCCAAGTTTATTGAGGTGGAGAGAGAGGTGGCCGGAGTTAGGGTGGTTCCGGCCACCGGAGAGTCAGAATGTGGAGGAGATATAGAAGGGATAATGAGAGGAGATGTGGAGGTTTGGCAGCTGTGGTCACCGCAGTACGTGACTTCATAAGTGAAAGGGTCTTCATTCAATCTTTGCACTTGCTTCTTTGCTTCGCACCCATAGAAGTTCTTGTGTGTGCAACGGAAGTAACTCCTGTATATCAATCAATGTATATATTAAAAACAAACAATTTGAACTAGTAAAGGTAAGATGGACTTGAATTTCGTATCTCTATATGCACTCTGATTGAGTTTGTAATATGATTTTAACTATTATCATGAATAAATTAGGTTCAGATTAAAACTGGAAAAATAATGCTACATTTAGTATCATATGTATGGATACATGGAGAGAATACAAAAGATTTATAAAAAGAGTAGTGATATACATACAGATGAAGTATCTCAAAAAACAGTTCCCGAAACTATTGATGGTGCATCGAGATCTTCACCAAACACATCTCAAGGCATCATCAATAGTTTTGGGAACCGTTTTTGGGATACTTCGTTGGTAAGTATATATTTTCATAGATCATGGTAGGAAACAATAAATGAAATTAATCATGCAGGTTTCCGATATGTGTGAATGATATTTTCTTTTAGCCAAAAAAGGATCATTTTTTAGTCCATTTTATTTGTTAAAATTATCATGAAGTTATCTAATCAGCATCCAAGAAAAACAATAATTAAAATTTTTAGTATTTACATATAATCAAATAGAAGTAATATTATTCATGAATTGAGGATCTTTGCCTGAAGATGATTATTGGGATTTTAATCAGTGGGAAATTATCATTGTGAGCTAAGATCATTTTGATAAATAATATTTCTCTAGGGCTAAAAAATATAGATTGAAAAATTACTCAAAAATATACATAAACCTCTAATCATATCTTTTTCATTACTTTTATTTATTTATTTTTATAAATCTCGACAAACAATTAGAACCAATCTTCACAAAAAAAGTTGGTAACTTATTTCTCTTTTTGAGAGGGTGATGGGTTTGAATCACGCCTTCACTGGCTTGTCCACATTTATAAAATAACAATAAAAAGGAAAGTTTTTATAAAAAAAACTTTTATTTGTTTTTAGAAAATACAAATGCTCTTCTCTATTTAATATCCTCTTAGTATATATATTACACAGATATTCAATAGTTTTCCTTATTGCAATACTTAGAAATCTAGAACCAAATACATTGGTTCTAATTTTCTTAAATTTTCAAAGAAATTAAAGCAGTATATATATACACATAATACATACCTTGGAAACTTGGAGCCCAGTATATCTTTCTGCCCATACTTCCGCCACGTATACCCATCGTCCGGCGGGCTCTCCGTGTTCCCCGTGCGCGGCGCCGGCACCCTCACTGTGCGCGCTCCCTCACTGTCCTTCCTGAAATCCAACCACCTCCTTTCCATTATCCAAATTTATACACAACTCCTTCTCCAAAACACCAAAACAATACTCAATATATATTGTTTCCCAAATCATCACCAACTTCACCCATTGCAATTTCTAAAAACCAAACATATATTACCTTTTTCTCGAAGGTCTTTGACCGGAAGGTTCACCGGATATCCCTCCGCCGCCCAAAGCCAATGCCGCAGGTTGGCTTGAAGGATACCCAGAGCCGCCGAACTCGATCATCCCAGTACTCCTCGACGTTGTTGTCGTCACCACCATTCCTAAACTTTGGGCTCCTCCTCCCAAACCTCCAATTTCATTCTCATGACCAAGTCCTCCTGCATGCATGAAATCCATTGCCTGCATGAATTCATGGCTACTTGATCCTTCCCCCATTGTTAAGTCCAAGCGAGGTCCAAAAACTAAGTGTTGAGAGGTCTGAGAGCTGAGGCAATTGATGGCTTTAGTGAATGCATCTACAACCTCTTCACAAGAACTCAAGAGATGTTGGGGCTGGCTTGCCAGTGCTGCGAGCCCGGCTTCGATGTCTCCTGCGAGCTTGCACCCATGGAGGACATGAGCTAAGATGTCATCCATTTGTGGTTCGCTCTCAATGAAATCTAAGAAATGAAGGGTCATAGTAATTTAAGAAGAAAGAGAGAAGAATGTACATTTAAGCATGATGGTGGAAAGTATAAATAGGTGCATGCTTAATTTTCAAAGATTGATTTCATGGGTCCTTTTTCACACGTTCAAGAGAGGAATTACATGAGAGAGCATGAAAAGGAGGAACAATGGGGGAGGGAGGGAGAAGGACTTGGTCTTAGTCCTTGTTGTGAGTTTTGTGTTCTTTGGTTTTTAGTCTTGGAGAAGACTTGTTTGTTGAAAAGGGCTTGGAGTTTGGACTTGGAATTCTCTCCCAAAAACTCTGACCTGTGGAATTTTCTGCAACTGGTCTTGTGATTCAGAAATATATATTTTTCAGGTTAAATAATAATTACTGTAATGCTGTGATGAATTAATTTAACATTCTCTGTGATTATTTCAATCCTGGTTTAATGAAACTAGATTGAACTGGGAGTTGGTATCATGTCATTGACTAAGCAAATATAACCAAGTCTTCAGCATACTATACATGTGTTCAATATTTCTGTTTCCCAGTTTTCTTTAATGTCAACTTCTAAAGACTTAGTTTTTTTTTTTTCTTGCAGAAAAAGGATGACAAAAAGCACATCAAACTGTTAAAATACTCAAAATTCGCCTGCCATTTTGGAGAAGTCATGAAAGAACAGTCTTCAACTTTTTTTATTTACTTCACAAATATATACAACCCAAAATTGAACTTGACTTGAATTCAGTCTCACATGCATTATAAAGAGACTCAGAAATAGTTCTGTATAAAGAATCTAAACTTATTATTTCAGTTTTTTTTCTTTTTCTGAAGTTTTACCGAATCAAAACAAAGCATAAAAAGAGGGACTCATCATGAGGATTTCCCATGGTTTGGGTGCCCCCAAAGACTGGTAATTGTTGACGGTTCAGAGAATCAGTCCTTGGTCTCCATCAATCCATTAATTTCTAGATTGAAGCTTTTTCTGTCAGCTTGTTGAGTGGTCCTTGTAAGACTTTCTATTGCTCATAAAAAAAACATCATAAAGATCAACACTTTGTCTACATAATTAAAAGATCTGCTAGCTTCTTCTTTAACTGCTTGAAAAAAATATTTCCCGTACTAGTTGTAGTAGAGTTGTTAAAAGGGGTTCATGATCGGTTTGAATCGAGTCATGTTTTGACCTGACCTATTTATCTAAACCCGACATAACCCGTGTCAACTTATTTAGATTTTTAGGATGATAGTGTTTAACACATCCAATTTTGATTTGGTTAAATTTATCAAATAAAATTTATTTTCGAATAACAATATTATTATGTGTCAAAGGCCTCCGGGTCGAGCGGCAGAGGTCCTCCGCACCCAGGGACAAGAACATGGTTCGAATCCCTGCGGTGACGGAGTGAGTGCACGGGATTTGGTAGTCACACGGGTGGGCCCGTTGATAGTCCACCGTCGCGTCCCTGCAAGGAGGCGGGGTTTATCCCCTTTAGCTCAAAAAAAAAAACAATATTATTATGTTATGGGGATATATATCAGAGATGACAAGTGGCATGACTGTCATCATAACCGCATGATCATCTGACGGTGAAAAATAGATTTCAGAAGACCCCAGAAAGTGTTGAAAGCTAGCATACTAGTAACTAGCTATCTCCTAGCTAGCTGGCAACCAATGACTCCAAGTTGACCAACAGGCTCCAGGTTGACAACTAACAGTTTTTGAGTTATATGAGGAGGTCCTCGTCTTATGAAGAGGGGGATTTGGAATCTAATATCTTGTACACTAAATCAATTCTACTGAACGTGAGCACTAGTTTGCGCATCCCTCTCACTCTTTCTTTACTATTTTTCACTCCCACTCCCACTCTCACTCTCCTCCTTAGTCTCTTTTTTGTTTAGAGTCCTTGACTTGAACGTAGAAGGCTTCTTTGGAGTATAAGTGCTCACACCTTTTTCCTCTGCAGCTCCTTCTCCCTGTAAAATGTAATTCTTGGAAGCTAATCTCTGGGTGAAATATTGATCCTATTAAACACAAAGGAATCTGCTCGAGAAGATGTCTGTCACGATCAATCTCTCTCTTAAGATTAACTGAAACATTGTAACCATTGCTCACCTCTCTCACGTGTTGATCCAAATCTGTTCTAGTCTCTAAAAAGAAGCAAATTTTGCATCAACATATTAGAAACTATTTAATTTGTGTACGTTAGGCATAGGTGCATGATACGGGTTATGCGAGGTTTGACGGATTGGCCCATGATCTTCTCGATGTTTTTTTATTTATTTTTATTTTGGTAAATATGTCTAGATTTGAACTCATTTCTATTTAACCCAATTATATGTCTAGTATGAATCGGATCGGGTTGTTGGGTATGTTCAACAATTGACTAAGGTGATCTACTTATCTTAGTAGCGTCTAGAGTTTCTTTGAATTACTACTTTGACTTCATAATCCCAAGTAAGTCAACAATTTGACTAGTTGTGTGTGACTATAAATCAGAAAAGCCTATTTGTGATATATATATATATATAGTTAAATTAGCTCATCATGCTAATTATTATTATTTAATTATAACAAAAATGAGGTGAAATACCACTTGTATCTTTTACAAGTGTAAATCTTTAGTAAAGACATGAATTTCTTATATTATATTGTAGTATCTTGAAAAATTCTATCGGACGGCAGTTAGACCCGCCATGCTATACATGAGTGAATATTGGGCAACTAAATCATCTTATGGCAAAAATGAGGATGTTAAGGTGGCCGGATGAGTACTGGTCATACAAGATTAGATAAGATTAAAAATGAACACATACGACAGAAAGTGCATGTTGCACCAATTGAAGATAAAATAAGAGAATGACGTTTAAGATGGTTTGGACACATATGCTGGAGACCCCCAGTTGCTCCAGTCAAAAAATGTGATAATTTAGCTATAGAAGGTAAGAAAAGGGGTAGAGGTAGGCCTATGATTACATGGAGAGAGGTAGTGGCTAAGGACCTACGTATGTTAGATATTGAACCTGATCTTGCTTTTGACAGAGTGACATGGAGACAAATAATTCATATAGGCGACCACATCTAGTATACCCCATCTAGTATGGGATTACGGATAAGTCGCTTAAGAATCTCTCTTTCATTAGCTTTGTTTGTGGGGATACTTTTCTGCTTTTGACATTCCAATCTCTCATAGAACTATTTATTATTATTATTATTTATATTATATTATATTTATCTTTTTTCAAATTTGAGAGCAACATGGAGACAAAGAATCCATATAGCCGACCCCATTTAATATGAGATTAAGGCTTAGTTGTTGTTGTAGGATCTTGAAAAAATTTCCTCCTATTCAAATTATTAATATATATATATATATATATATATATATATATATATATATAAGGTCATATATATAGTGTCAGTTTTATCATTTGTACAAGTCTTGATGCATACGCCTCTTTTTGGCCCACTTGCACAATGTTTTGAGGAAATCCAACCATATAGATGGAAAGAACATCGAAAAATAAGCTAGCATGTCAATTTTAATACAATTTGGGAACTTGTAGGGTCTTCATCTTAATGGGTGAAATTTTGAACCAGTAAGATTTCTATAAATTTTCACCCGTTAAGATGAAGACCCTACAAGTTCCCAAATTGTATGAAAATTGGCATGCTAACTTATTTTCCGATGTTCTTTCCATCCATACGGTTGGATTTCCTTAAAACACTGTGCAAGTGGGCTAAAATGGGGCGACCGCACTTGCACAGTGTTACGGTCGGCCGCATAATAACACGACTATATATATATATATATAAAATTAAAAATATGAAAACATGAATGTAAAGATTTTTTTTCCATGTTTGAAATCTTTAAAAAAAATAAAACAAAATGAAAAACATACCATTGCCCTTGGGCTAGACTCCATGCTCTTGAATAGACTTGACCCACTTATAATTTTCCCCCGAATATCAAGGCTTGAAAGAAGGGTGCAAGAACAGATGAACGATTGTGACCAAATGAAGTCTTAGGGTCCGTTTGATACGAAGAGAATAAAGACAAGAGTACAAAGATAAAGTGGTTGTGGGGGGACAAAGACAACCGTTTATCGCTTTGTTTGATATTCAATGGACAGTACAAAACTTTTTGTGCTGTTCTCCGTTTGTTTTGCAAAAGTACTGGACAAAAAACTATAAAATTACTATAATACCCTTGTGCCTTCTTATGTTGTTTTGGAGAAATTTTTTTTAGAGTTTTAATATAAGTTGGGGGCAAATTTGTTTTTAACTTGAGGCCATTGTTGTAATTTTAATATAAGTTGGGGGCAATGTTGTAATTTTTAATATAGATTGGGAGCAAAATTGTCTTTAAGTTGGGGGTATTGTTGTAATTTTAATATAAGTTAGGGGCAAAATTATGTTTAAGTTGGGGCATTGTTGTAATTTTAATATAAGTTAGGGGCAAAAATGTCTTTAAGTAGGGAGCATTGTTGTAAATTTAATAAATTGGGGGCAAAATTGTCTTTAACTTGAGAGGGCAATATTGTAAGTTTTTAATATAAATTAGGAGCAAAATTGTTCTTAAGTTGGGGGGCATTGTTGTAATTTTAATATAATTTGGAGGCAAAATTATATTTAAGTTGGGGGTATTATTGTAATTTTAATATAGGTTGGGGGCAAAAATGTCTTTAAGTTTTGGGTATTGTTGTAAATTTTAATATAAGTTGGGGTTAAATTTGTCTTAAAGTTGGGGGTATTGTTATAATTTTTAATTTAACTTAGGGGCAAATTTGTCTTTAAGTTGTGCTGTCCCTCGTTTAAAAATTTGTACCGTATATTTTGAGGGACAAAAATTTCAACCACTTGTCCTGTACTCAAACCACTTTTTTGTCTTTGCCTTTATCCATTTCTGAAATCAAACAATGACAAAAAAGTTGTCTGCATCCCTCATTTTTTGACGTATCAAACGGACTTAGTCAAAGATAGTTTGTTCTTGAAATTAAGATAAAAAAAATATCTAATCTTGTTATGCTTTGTGTGCCACCATCACAACCACATATACAATGATATTAACTTAGTATGTATGTGATTTAATAGATCTAGAACTCATATAACTCTTAATCTGGATTTACCATGCTTGTATATTTCACTGCATGGATGTGATCCAAATGTTGTATCTTTGTATCAAGTATTAATGTTAAAATGTGCCATTTCAAAGAAATCTTAGAATTATAGATCATTTTATCTCTAAACCAATCATTGTTCTTTTTTTTAATTTATATAAGACATGAATAAACGAAAAATCGAGGTGAAAATGAAAGAAAACAAAGAGATAAAACACAAATTTACATAATTTATCATTTTCTTTAGCTATCTCTATATGTCAAGATAGTATCTTAATTTTATTATCATGTTGTTCCCCATGTAAGTTCCTTTTTCTTTGTTGTTAACCTCTAGTTTTTTTTTTTCGCTCTTTTAACTTTTATAGTTCTTAGTTCAGATTAAATCATAAATCATACCAAACTTCCTAAATTTGATACATATTCAACATATTTAGGGGTGACCGAAAAAATGTGTTTCAAAATGATCAAAGTTTTCAATTTAATCTACAATAAATGAAAATTTGGGAGCAAGTCCTCTCTCTTTAAAAAAGAAAGTAATGGTTTTATGATATATAGCCCGACAAGACTTTACGACTAGACTTCCCCAAATCATCTCAGTCATTCATGTCATGTCGAAATCATCAACACCACCATCCAGACATGATATGGATGGCTGAGAGAAGTCTAGTCGTGAAGTCTTATCGCGCTATATATCATTACTTTTTATAAAAAATTAGTTAGCTGTGAAGTCATGTTTTTCTAATCATAATATATTTATTCACCTTATTATCATAAATTTTAGAATTTGCTGGTTTCTCACTTTAGTGTATTGAATGATGTATACAATTTTAATAAACGGGCTCAAATTGATTTTAGACAAATAAATGGGCCCAATCAAATCATCCCCGTATGTTTGTGTTATTTAGGGAGACATAATAATTTGTTATTTTAAATTCTATTAAATTCTATTATTAAAAAAATCAAGCTTGTATAATCCCACGTCTAGTATATATATATATATATATATATCACTCTATAGTTTCACTCTATTTTTGAAATTAAATCTCTCATGGTTGCCCTCGAGAGACATGCGTTAATTTAAGTTCCCATTGATAAAGGCAAAGGCTATCCACACAAACATTTCAACGATGAAAAGTTTTATCAAACATTTAGAAGAACTTGGCCGTTAAATAGGATTAAATCTATTTTTGGTCCCTGTATTTTGACCCAATATTCAATTTCGTCTTTATACTTTAAAAATCTTCGATATGGTCCTGTACTTTGTTGGAGAAAAATAGAATAGGATGGAATAATGAAGGGAATATGTAAAATGAACCAAATAAGCTTCAAGGCACGAAGGTGACAACGCTTTCTTTTAGACGAATTTCTCTCCCTCTGATTAGAATCACGATTGCAACGGGGTATGTGAGAACTGCCTTAGGATACAATGAAGCCCTTTGATTGTTGTTGAAAGGTGAACTTGCACTATTCGTTTCAACCCGAAAACACTCTTATGATTGTCTTTGATAATGTAGAGAAAGAAAGATTAGAACGAAAGAGAGGATGAGAGAATAGAGTATGAAATTTGATGTGCTTTGCCTCACATAGAACTAGGCTATATATAGAGTCTCGAAGGTTTTATGTCAAGGTTGCATCCCTTAGTAACATCCTTTCATAAAAGGGAACACCCTTTGGCAAATGGTCACACATGAAAGGTAACATTCTTTCATAAAAGGGAACACCCTTTGGCAAATAGTCATACATGAAAGATAACATCCTTTCATGTGTAGTAGTGTCCCTTCAATACCAATGAAAGGGATCATCCTTACATATGCAAAGTATCTTTTGATTCATCAATTAATGTCGTATGCAATTATTCTCTCAATTCAATTCTCAAAGAAAAACATAGAAAACACATTATTATTGAAAATATCCAACATACTTTGGGGTTTTTGTTCGAATATATCCCTAGTGCTGACATGGTAGCATAGGTGGCATACAAACAGAATAAGATTAATTTTTTATTCAATGTGGCATGCCATGTGAGCATGCCATGTCATCATTTAAAAAATTACTTTATTCGAAATCTATTTTATCATGCCATGTCAGTGTGCCACATAATTCAAACCCTGCCATGTAAGCCGCCACGTAGGAAATACTAGCCATATGTGCTGCCACTTCAGCACTTGGGACGTATTCAAATAAAAACCCTAAAATAGAGGGACCGTATCGAACATTTTTAAAGTACAGGGATGGAAATGAACATTAGGTCAAAGTACAAGGACCAAAATTGGCTTTAATCCATTAAAAAAAAAAATCAAGAAATGTGCCCATTGAATCTAGGCTAACTAAAGGCCTCTTGGCCTAGCAGTATTGATCCCTTGTGTGTGTGGTTCCCTCAGGGCAAACCCGAGTTCGAATCCCAGTAGGTGTAATGCAGTTGGAGTAGGTGTAGCGTATAGGTTCTCTCAGAACAAACCCGTGATCGAGCCCAAGCTACTCCTGCAAGGTGAGGGCACTGATGAGTCGAGCTCTTGACTCCGCACCGTTGCACGCCAAATTTGACGAACCAATCATTCGGGGGGGCGCTTGTTGCCAAGGTAAAAAAAAAGGGTATAACCCTCAAAATACTTCCTCTATTTTAATGAGGTGACCTTTTAGTCCATCTAATATAATTTGAGCCTTTTGTCTCCCCCTATTTTTAAAGTTCGGTCCATTGAGTCCCTCTGTCTAATGTGACTTAAATTTTCCGTTAACTTAAGATGATGTAGCCTTTTATAATATAAAAATATTATTTTAAAAACGAGAAAATAATAAGTACTAGTGAGGTGTGATCTCGGTGGAATTTCAGTATTAGTGGATGGATAGTGTCTTCGACGAATAAGCGGGAGACCAAGGGCTACAAGGGCGTCGACGCAGCTCCACCAATAGCAGATAGAGAGGAATGGAGAGGGAGAGAGGTCAGATTGAGAACATCATGAAAGCCTGGATTAGGATTTGTTGCATTTGGGGATGTATGGAAGAGGAGGATGATGTGATACCACCTCTTTTTGTTGGGTTCGAGGAGGTGATGTTGGACTAACGAGTTTGCATCCGTTATCATCATCTAGATCCAAACCCGGTGCTCATTTTATTACTTTTTTCAAAATAATATTTTTATATTATTAAAAGTCATGTCAGCGTAAGTTAATGGAAAATTTAACTCATGTTAGACAGAGGAACTCAATGGATTAAATTCGAAAAATAGGGGGAGGCAAATGATTCAAATTATATTAGAGGGACTAAAAGGACCACCTCATTAAAATAGAGGGACTATTTTGAGGATTATACCAAAAAAAAAAAATCAAGGCCATCTAACTTCTACATCCAAATCAAGCATCAATTTTAGGTCTTTTATACCAAACAAAACACTCAAAAAGGCAAGAGAGGAGTTCATAGCAAATTGGGAAAGAAAAAAATTTGGAACCAAGTGGTGTTGTAAGCCTTTTTAGTGGTGTTGCCAGCCTTTTTCTTTCTCGAGAGAACCTCTCTCGAGCTGCCGGCCTCGAGAAGCTTTGATCGCCCAACAACCCCGCCCTCGAGCCATACTCCCCCACTTGTTTGGATAGGTGATGTCAGGACCTACCCACGATCCACACCGGGACTGATCCTTGACACCAGTCATGATCAGGCTATTTAATTTCCTATTCCTGATAACATTTCTTATATGACAAGACAATATCACAATAACAAAACCCATAATAAATAAAAGCAACATGTCATATAATAATATAACTACAAGAGTTCATTTCTAAATAAACAACATATATCACATATATAACACAAAACTTCGAGTACACAGCCTAGACATGACTCAAATGTAAACTATATACATCAAAATCACCCTTGCTCAGAGCCTGCTAAACCTCACATAATCAATGTACATCTGGTACACACCTCACCTCAGGTCCTTGATATCTAATCTTGGTTGTACCTACGATCTATAAGAGGAGAGTAATGAGCTTACATAAGCTTAGTGAGAAAATACATCCCCTCATGGGTTATCATATGACAATATACATTTCATAAAAATAACACACATAGAAAACATGCTGGTCCTATGCATATAATATTCATCATGTAATGTTGGTCAATAGATATACAATCAGGATTTAAATGTTGATTATTCCCATATCCTGTAATCAAGATATAATGTCAAATAAATAGGAAACACAATGAAAACTGCATACAAGCAACACCAACATCACATCACACTTACACTCAACCCATGTGTATAATATACAACCATGCCTAGTATGCACTCACCCTCATGTCATATTTGCTACCATCTACACGAAGCAATATCTGCACGAAGCAATAATCTGCACGAAGTACTACATTAGGTAATATATCACATACGTACGGTCATTCTCAAAGGGCAAGACAACCGGTACCATGCTCCCAAAAAGTATGGGTAAGGGACTTGGAATAATGAAATAACTGTTTTAATTAAGTTTTGAAATCACCCCTCCCAAATGTGGTACCGACTGTAGTCCCAAAGACCTATCTAGAGCTCATACACCGAGCCCATAGTAAACACTAGGATAACTCAACTGAGTGGATCTCAGACATATAATCAATATCATGCTACCTATGCAAGCTCGTATCTCAAGTTTAACACATTAGTTGTACATATCATTTCCAACCAATTTCTACCTCATAAATCACATACAATGCTAACCCTCCATTCATGGTAGTTTAACCTTCACAATAACATACAATCACTACATAGAAAATCTGTTTTATAAAAATATTGTAGAGATCATATAACAACCCTAATTAGGGGCAATCTCATTATAAATATTGAAGATAGTATTTAGAAATATGCATCATCACATTTATATCATAAAACAAAGAATCAAAGAGGAAAACCTGGGGCTCCTCTACATTTTACTCACCTTTGTGCAAATATTTACTATTCATTATCCTGACTCCGACTCTCCCGCCGAGTCCATAACGCCTTTATTGTGGCCTATATATGAGAATACATCATATATTAATATCTCATATCATCTAGAGTTATAAAAACATGCTATTCTAACTAAACCTTAAAAAGTCAATTTTTTAATCCATAAACGACAAACATGAGCCTTTAGACACCTGCCTGCATTATTTTTCTTAGGGTCTGTTTGGATAACCCAAAATTATGACATAATCCGTACATTATGCCATAATTTTATATTTTATGGGGATTATGTCATATGGGGTGTTTGAGTTGGTTATTGGAATATAGAATTATTACATAACATGGGCATTATAGCATAAAATTATATTCCACTTAGAGTGAAATATTTTCTCATTCCGAAAGTCGTGAGATCCTCCTTTTTTTTCTCTCGTCCTCTTCCGATTTCTCTTTCATCGCCGAGCAGTCCCTCCCCTTCCCGATTTTTGTAATAAATGCTAGCCAAACACTCTTATGTAAGAATAAAATATGTCAGAATTGATGTAATAATCATTTTCACTTCCTACGTAATAAAATTATGCCATAATTTTTTATTTTGTAACCAAACAAACCCTTAGTTTTAATATGCCCCCAAACTATCGGGAGACTCGGAATTAAATGTCGGGTCTTTTGAAAAACGCCGAAAAATTACTATTCATGAGTACTATATAACTGCTACAGTAATTCGATAGAGTTTCCTCTAAATTTGGAGTTCAAATTCTCTACAAAGCTTTAATCTTTACAATTAATCATTTATATCCTTCCTAATCCCCATAATTAACATCATAGCATGAATTCAATACATATCTCTTCACTCCTTTACAAAGCTCACAATTAGCATCATCCATTCAACTATACCTTGAATAATATAGTCTCCAATCCCAAAGCAAACTTACTAATCAGATAAAACAACAACCAGAAAAAAAGATCATCGCATCACCGCCGTGGAATAGCTCTCTGAGCGCCAACGGTCTCATCCAATGCTCCTTAATGTAGCCCAAGATTGGAATCCACAAAACCTTAATTCATTTTCTTTTTAACTAAAGCTTGACCACACATAACTTGGTCCAAGGAAATCCCAACAGAAAGAAATTATTCAAAAGATAGAGAAAGAAAAAGAGATAGAAAGAGACTGTGATGAGAGCCTCGAAAGACATTAATGGAGTCACTATTGTAGAAGCATGGAGAGGCTTCATAAATCAACCGAAAATAGGGGCGCCCTCTATGAGACCTTTATAAGACAAGTTGCCTTGCTCTACCTTACACCCCATTTATATAACCCAAACCCTAGTACTCTTGCACCCAATTTACATGGGTTTACACCCAAAACCAAGTTGCCTTGGGCTAATTAAACCTAAGACATCTTAGAATTTACCCCATAAATAGAGGCTATGTGGAGGCGTTAAATTCTAAGAGACCTTGGGTTGTAGCCCAAGGTCTCTTTCCTTGGCCTACACCTTGGGTGTGGATGTGTAGGGTGGGGTCTATTTTTGGGCCAACGAATGCAAGGCCGCAAGGCCTCATAGAAGGCATCGTCTGGAGGCTTTTATTTTAAATTTTGCACAATTTTAATTTAACCCCTGATTTTTAGGATAATTACGCAATAACTCTTATCATTTAATATTTTACATGTAAGTCCATAACTTTTTCCTAAAATCCACTTTTTTTATAATTTATGTTTTTTAATCCCTCTAATCCCATCATTAAACTCATATTTATTTTTTTAAGTACTGATAGGACCGGGGGCACCCCACATTCCACACAGTAACAATATTGTCCGCTTTGGGCTCGAGCCCGCACGGTTTTGTTTTTGGGCTTAACCCAAAAAGCCTTGTTGCTATGGATTGTGTCACTCATATTTATACCCCTTCACTCTTCTCCCATTAGGCAATGTGGGACTATTGTTTGAACCCAACAATCTTCCCCTTGAACAAAGGACCACATATTTAGAGCCTCCCCTTAAGGGAAACACCGTGAACCTTGTTCACCTTGCTCCATAGCTGATCAACGCCCACGGATCTGCCCATCCACACCGCTAGGAGAAACCTATCTTTGATACCATTTGTTAGGACCGGGGGCACCTCATACTCCACACTAGCAATGATATTGTTTGTTTTGGGCAGGAGCCCGCATGATTTTGTTAATGGGCTTAACCCAAAAGGCCTCGTTACTATGGAATGGTTCAACCTAGATATGCTCCTTCACTCTTCTCCAATTATCCAATGTGGGACTAATGTTTGCACTCTCAACAAGTACCAATTATATTAAAAGTTAAAAAATCAGGATGTTATAGGTGAGGAGAAGTAATGACCCCTCTAAAGTCAGGCCTTTGCCGCTTTGAATAAAAGAAAAGAGCCTCACTTCCAATATAGCCCTTCGTATCCCTTACAAGCTCGCATCGAGGAAGGATGATGCTCTTGGGCAAATGTGGTGAGGAACCAAGTGCCAATCAATAAGATCCCATCCGTTCTAATGTCGAGGCTACTGCTGAAGAGGATGAAGGCGACACTGGTGGACACTAGTGCCCACAACAAAGACGTTCTCCTCTAAGCACACCACATGCTGTGGAAGACACTTTATGAAAAAGTTTTTAGTAAGGTTCCTTCTTTAGAACAAGTGAGGGAGAACCACTCTAGACTTTGGCACAACTATGGATAGTTCTCCATCGCGAACATGCTAAACGGCTTCTTCTTAATACGATACTTGTCAGAAGAAATGGTTGAAAAACTCTTGGTTGACGGTCCATGGATCGTGAATGGGCTAGTCTTTCACCTCATCTGTTGGAAGGAAAATTGACAACCATCATTTAAGAAGTTAACTACAACCATCTTGTGGGTCCAACTCCACCATCTCTTGATAGAGTATTGGATGCCAGAGGTATTAGAAACCGTCGTGATATATTTTGACAGATTGGGTAAAATAGATGGCATAACGATAGCAATGCATCGGCCTCGATATACCCAAGTATGTATAGAACTAGATTTGAACAAACCCCATAAAAGGGGTGTGTGGGAAGCTCGCCTTTCTTGAAAATTTTTGTTGCAATCTTATATGAAAAACTTCCATGATTTTGTTACAGGTGTGGAGTCATCGATCATATAGTGGAAACATGTGAAGTTGGACCATTTGGGAGTCGAACGGGGATAGCTGGAACCGGGTCATCTTTGTCGGACCCAAAAGAGAAAGACATGACAGCTAAGAACGCCAACCACCCAAATCGGAACATAATGGCCCCGTAGAGTAGTGTAGCATGCATGGAAACGACTGATGATAACATCAAGTTTATGTACAACAACCTGAAGGTTTTGTAGCAAAATATGAAGAGCACAAGGTGTATCAATTGAAGAAAGCCTTATATGGACTGAAACAGGCCTCAAGAGCTTGGAATTCTCGCATTGATGGATATCTGGAGAAGGCTGGTTTTATCAAGTGTCCATATGAGCATGCAGTATATATTAAGAAGAATGATCATGGTGAAATACTTATACTTTGCTTATATGTAGATGATCTACTATTCACAGGGGGCAGCCAACAGATGTTTCAAGAGTTTAAACATGCTATGTTCAAGGAGTTTGAGATGACTGACTCTGGTCTTATGTCATTTTTTCTTGGCATTGAGGTAAAACAACAATATGATGGTATTTTTATATCTCAAAAGAAGTATGCCAAAGAGTTGCTTTCAAAGTTTCGAATGAGTAATTGTAATGAAGTAAGTACTCCTCTTTCTTCAAGTTTGAAGTTGACAAAGGAAGGAGAAGGGAAGAGCATAGATGCAACTCAGTTCAAGAGTTTAATGGGAAGTCTTAGATATCTCACCATTAAAAGGCCAGATATTGTCTTCAGTGTTGGATTGTTGTGTAGATACATGAAAGCACCAAAGGAATCACACTGGCTGGCTGCCAAAAGAATTCTGAGATATATACAAGGTACATTGGATTTTGGACTCTTTTATTCCTACAAGGATGATGCAATGTTGTATGGGTATTCTGATAGTGATTGGGGAGGAGATCAAGAAGAAAGGAAAAGCACTTCAGGGTATGTTTTCTACCTTGGATCAACTGCATTCACATGGATGTCAAAGAAACAAGATGTTGTAGCCTTATCTTCTTGTGAAGCAGAGTATGTGGAAGTATCTTCCACTGTATGTGAAGCAATTTGGTTAAGAAATTTGTTGACACAACTTGATCATTCTCAAGAAGAGTCTACAACAATTTATGTGGATAACAAATCTGCTATTGAACTTGCTAAAAATCTAGTGAAACATGGAAGAAGCAAGCACATCAGTATAAGTATCATTTCATTAGAGATCATGTAAAACAAGGAACTATGAAGCTTGAGCATTGCAATAGTAAGGAGCAGGTAGCTGACATTTTCACAAAGATATTGCCTACTGATGTGTTCATTAAGTTGAGATCAATGCTTGGTATGAAGAAGTTTTTGGTTTAAGGGAGGAAATGTTGGAAATAAACCAAATTGGCCTATGTGTAAGCCTAACCCAACTGTGGAAGCAACTGAAGTCAAAGTTTCCAGTTTTTCAATAGTATTGAGAATTCACTTTGTAGTCAAAGAAATATTATTTTAATGTTGCTTGTAGAAATATCCTATGTATGTGTGTATGTGTAAAAAAAAGTAAGTATAGTAGAAGGCCGGAGATCTAAAAAAAACAGGGGGAAATGCAAGGTATGTGAAATTAGAATCTCGTTGTAATCGTGGATGCTTGTATGATGTTTTGGTGAAGGTTGTAGCCTCTGTTTTTGTTAGCAGTGTTGAATTAGCAATTTCTGATCCTGTTTTTGCTGCAATATAGTCTCTCTGTTATTATAGCAGTAGTGTTTAATTTATGAAAACCTAGCTTCTGTTGTGCTGACAAAGAACGCCAACCACCCAACTCAGAACATAATGGCCCAGTAGAGTAGTGTAGCATGCATGGAAACGACTGATGATGACAAAGAACAGGGTTTCAGACTATGGATGGTGGTTAGGAGAAGGTTGGGTTGAGGTAAAGGAGGTTCGGCGGGGCTTTACACCGGAGAAGGATTAAACTCAGGGAGGAAGACGCGCGGACACCGCTTGCTCAATGGAATAAGAGCACTTGACATGCGACCGTTTCAGCGAGCAAAGGATAGAGAGCCACATGGAGGAGTAGAAGCGTGGGAGAGAGTCGGTAAGACAATCTTGAGGTGGTGCAGGTCATGGGGTACACTCCATGAGAAATGCTCAAAATACTGAACCACTGAACCACTGAACCACTGAACGGTGATAAAGATATCAAGCAAGGAGAATGAAGTAGCACAGACCTTAACAAAAGCTTGCAAGCTCAAAGACAAACAAAACATTTATATGGAGGGACAAATATTGTGGGAGGGCTCCAAGAGTGAAAAAATAATAATAATAATAACAATGACAAGTTTTTGTCATGGTCAGCAATCACATGACCACACACACTGAAACTTTCACAATTTGCACCCCATCTTGTCAGTCCCACATTCACATATTTAAAATACCAAATTATAAGTTTTTGGCTCATCTTAGTTTGAGTCATATTCACTCATTTAAAATACCGTCTGTTTTAGAAAAAGGTGTTCTGAATGTTGATTTTTTCCTATATATATAAATATTTACAAATTGATTTTGACTTAGTCTCTTATATTTTCCATGTCATTGAAATTGATTGGTGGTAGGTGCACCACCCGGATGTTAAGAGAGAGTGGATGGCAAATGAGGTAGGTGGCCGGCATGGACTCACTAGGGTTAGCTCACAAGATGAAGATTAATAAAGATGATGAGAATGGTGTAAACCTACCAAACTTTGGGTATATTAGAAGCACAAGTGTCTTCTCTTATGCCACACCATCATCCACTAGCCTTTCAAAAGCCATTCAATTGAAAGTAGATGGAGATGAGGATGATGTGAAGACTTTGCATGTATGAAATATGTTCAATGAATAGTTAGCATCCAAATCATTAATTAAGAGATGGCTTTCAACTTTGGTTGTCTAACATGCATGAGTTTAAAACTCATCAAAATTAAGGAAGAATGCAAACTTTAACTATTTGGGTTTACTTGGATTGGAGTTCACTTTTTTCCTAACATGATTAAAGTACAGAATAAAAAATTATTGTCAATCGATATCTTGCTAATCATGTACTATGGTGTATTATAGAAGTCGAATAATGATTAATCGCATACGATAACTTGTTATTTAACCAATCATTATATCACATAACTAATTCAATTATTTTTTTTATAATTCTTAAATAATATAAGTAGGATAACAAAATCTTCTAAATGGTTATGTTTGGAATTTGAAAAGCAATTTCACCTACCATTTGATTTATTTAATGATGTAATAATTAATTCACAAAGTCTATTGGAAACATTTGAAGAGGTTTGAGTAACTGGTGCCGGTTAGGAGACCTTGCACCTTGGGTGTGTCTTGGAACCTACAGCACCCAACCTGCACCTAACCTTATACTACCCTGCACCTACACCCCACCCTATGTTGCACTGAAGGCAAAATACCTTGGGTTAAAACCCAAGGTATCTCAGAATTTACCTTGAGTAACTTGGTAAACACCAACTCGTTTGAAAAATGTGAACTAATCATGCATTTATATTTTAAGTAATAGTAATATCATAAATGAGGATGTGCATGTGATCATGTAAGATTGTATAAGATTAGAAATGAGCACATTCGACAGAAGGTACATGTTGCACTAATTAAAAATAAAATAAGAGAAAGACGTTTATGATGGTTTGGACACATGAGTCGTAGACTCCTAGATCCCCCGGATTAAAAAATGTGATAGTTTAGTAATAGAAGATAAAAAGAAAGATATAGGTAGGTCGAGGATTATGTGGACAGAGATAGTGTCTAAAGATCTATGTTTATTAAATGTTGATCAATCCAGATCTTGTCTTTGACAGAGCTACATAGAGACCGAGAACTCGTATAACTGACCCCATCTATTACATGCGGGATTAAGACATTGTTGTTGTTGTTGTTGTTGTACTAGTGCTATTATTTGGGAAAATTCTTACACATGAATAATATATTAAATTCTACACAAATAATGGCCAGGTTATAAAATTAAAATTTATCATTAATTTTTTAAAGTAAATTTAAAAAAAATTATGTTGTTTCACAGATTTTCAAAATAAGGAAAATATTTTTTTTTTAATAAAAACTTGTAGTTTCTCAAGTTAACAAAAACAAAACGTTAACTCCTATTAACGACGTTAATCCCTGTTTAGTTGGCAAAGGTATTTTCGTCATTTTTTGTTGTTGTGATCTCTCAAACAGACGAAGATTTGAAAGAAATCTAATTTATGGCAATTTTCATACAAAATTTGATGAAAATGCCCCTACCAACTAAGCAGAAGTTAATATCATTAGATGGAGTTAACAGTTTTCCCTTTTTTTTAACTGAAGAAATCACAAATTTTTATAAGAAAAAAAATACTTACCTTGTTTTACAAATCTATGAAACCACATAGATTTTTTTTAAAATAAATTACATTAACCCTCAAGTGTCCGTTTGAAAAATGTGATAATTTAGTAATAAAAAGTAATAATAAGATTACATTATTTTACCTTTGAAAGAGAAATATGGAGACAAAAAATATATATAACCGAACTCATCTAATATGAGATTAATGTTCGGTGGTTGTGGTAAACGTTCAAAATTCTTGTGTGCATGTTTAGTTTGGGGCAATTGACCATGCCAAAGGCTTTTGCTTTGAATGCAATCAGGGAGAGAGGACTTGCCTATAATTATTTTATTTATTTATGTATTTATTTATAGACAAGTTATTTATTGGTCCCTGCAACTATTTGCAGAGACCTTAGAGTCAACACACACACACACAAACACTATACACAACTATAAACAAACCACCCTAGGGACCAAATGGCAAATAGTTCACTATTTAAGGGATAAATAGTGAATTATCTATTTATTTATTCATATGCTAAAATCATGGTCTAGGTCATTAATATTGGAATAATAGCCAAAGATATATTTATTTTAATTAATTTATTTTTCATATATGGATTATATGAATACTCCCACGTTAATATTAGTTTATTCGTATATTTTAATAAAAAAAATGCAGAAATTAAAAAAAAAATTATTGGACTTTGATCTTATCATCTTAGAACTTATTCAAACACGCATTGCAGATGTTGGAATAAATTGGGATAATATTTATTCTCCTGTAACTTATTTCCAAATCAAACATGAATATTAGGTTTGCTAAGACTTTAAAAAATCAAGGTCCTTATCAAAATAAGACTTTACATTTTAAAGAATTATAATAAGACTTTACATTCATGCAAATATATATTTGATTATTTTTAAATATAAGATATGTTCATAAAAAACAACTTTAGTGAAAGAAACTTCTATTAGTTATCTTATAATTTTTTCATCAGAAAATTTATTTGTTAGAATTACTAAATACTCATCTTATATAAACATGTCTTCATACCGTAAATTTTTTTTCATGAAGATAAAATAATAATAACAATATAAATCTCAACATAAAAAATGAAAGTTAATAATACGAGCAAACTCACGTCATCTCCTATGACAATGACATCATTAATAAAGTTTTTTCATGTTTCTTAAATTTATCATCAATTATAGTCCCATTTATATTAACATCAAAAAATAAAATTATATATTGAATAAAAAGTCTTACCAACTAAACAAAAGAGAGCATTTGGTGGAGTTGGTGACCCAAATTCGTCCACATCCTTCACTCTCGGTGGTAGGTGCCCTTTCTTGCTTCCATGAATTTATATTATTTAAAAATTCAATATTTTTTAAAAATAAAAACTAACATATACACCCTTATAAAAATGTAAAAATTTCTTCTATAAACATCAATATTTAAAAGGAGAGACGTTACCAACGGTCACAATGACCTATTGGTACCCAGTCCCTTGTTAAGAGATGGGATTTTCTCACAGATGATTTGGGATCGAATTCTCGCTCTTACAAGGTGAGGATATGTTCCACGTGTGAGCTGCCAAACCCATTTAAACTTACGACCGTATGAATCTGTTTCGCATGTGAGCTGCCATTGTGGCAAAATTTGTACGGTTTTTTTGGAGGGTATAAACATGAATATGATCTTTTCGGGGATGGATACATAATTATGCATTTTAGGGGTGTAAAAGCAAAAGTCGCAGAGTACATTAATAATAAATAATAATAAATATGATACGGACGCGATTAGGTGCGCAACAAGCATGGTATGATACACCGGGGATCATTTTAAGGTCTAGGTCTTTCCCAACCAAAGGTCAAAGCGTGGCGTTGACAAAATATGTCAAAGTTCAAACCCCTATTAAAGTGTGGTTACGACTTTACATTGCTTTAAATTTCTAATAAAAAGAGAAAAATTGTCCATATTTTTTATAGGTAAATAACTATTCATCCCTAAATAGTAAACTTATTCCCTATAAGTCCCTCAATAGTAACTATTCATCCCCCTAGGGTCCTTGGGTAGGGACTTAGTGTAAATAGGATTTTGGGTGAGTGTTTTCAAAAGGTAAATAGTATATGAATAGTATAAGGACCTATAGGGAATTTGCTCTGTTTTTTAGTATTTTGAGCAAATTCCCTATAGGTCCTTACACTATTCATACACTATTTACCTTTTGAAAACACTCACCCAAAACCCTATTGACACTAAGTCCCTACCCAAGGACCCTACGGGGATGAATAGTTACTATTGAGGGACCTATAGGGAATAAATTTACTATTGAGGGATGAATAGTTATTTACCTATATTTTTTATTCTCTTTAAAATCTCGATATTGGTCTTGCATATTTAAGATTCTTTCATATATATATTCTTTGGAATTTTAACATTCATAAATTCATATATATATTTTTTATTCTATAGTTTTTTTTTTCATTTCACATGTAGAAATATCATTTTGACAGTTACTGACTACTTATTAAAATAACAATAATTATATAAATTTGGAAATTTAGTAAAAATATTAAAATTTAAATTGAATCATAATTTATTTAAGTTGGTTCAATTGTTGAGAATAATAACTTTCATATGAGATAAATACCAAATACCAAGAACTGATACAAAGATATATATAACTATGGATCTCACTCATGGATAGTTTAGCTTTTCGGTTGTTTGAGAGCAAATGACAAAAAACAGAGAAATCATGTTTAGCATAGTGATTAATTAATAGGTATTTGGATAAAAGGATGGAAAGTTTTTTTTAAAAAAATAGGTTTGACCTAATTTGCATAATCATTTTTAGCGACTCAAATTCTAGTTTTAAACTTCATTGTAAGAAAAAAAATTAAGAGCGGGAAAGGATGGATATTTTCCTCAAACTTCTTAAGGTGACAATTCCCTACTTAATGTGGAAGTGGAAGTGGAAGTGACAAACACACAAAATCAAATAATTCAATTCACTTTTTCACTTTCTAGTAAAAAAAATACAATCTTTGAAAAATGTTACACAAGTTTTTGGTTAATTAAGAGAACCATTCACACTAAAAATTAATAAACCTATTATCACTATCTTTGATTTAATTTAATTTATATATAATTTAATGCAAATGAAATACCTTTCCTTCATTTCTTTGATTTGAATATTATGAAGATCCATGAGCTATATATATATATATATATATATATATATATTTGTAGTGAGAGCACAACGCTGCTATCTAGTTACATTGTTCCATTTTAGACTATTGATATCTTTTTGCAACTAGACTAGGGCTTGCTGGTAATCTTTATATGTACTCGTCCTTCCTTGCCTTCTTGCCATTTTCACCAGCTTGTCATAAACTGCATTATGCTCCTTGGGTACATACCCTATCTCCCAAATGTCAAGCTTTTTTATCTCTTCGACACCTCTCTTTTCTTTTGCACATGTTTTCCAGTTAGGGTCTTCTGAATGTTGGCTTAGTAGCCAGGCTAGGTATTGGTTGTCTTTGAATATTTGGGCTTGTTTGCTCCCTATCTGGATAAGCTTCTCCACACCTTCTCGTATATATTGCTGCTAGTTTTCTCTTAATATATAGCTGACTCAACTTCAATTAGTTTGTTAATTAATCCCTGCAATACAAAGATTTTCATTAGTATTTATATTTACAAAGCTCAAACTTGTCTTCATATATATCTCCTTCATTCTATAAGCTGTTTGTGAAGAGAATGTCTTGGAAATACTCCCTGATGCATGTTTTTCTAGCATAATTGGCTATGTCCTTGATCGGTTATTGGTGCAGATAATATTCCATAGCTATTTGGATGCTCTTCATGGCCATGTTAATTGGTTCCTGAGTTTTGTGCTTGAAAGTTTTATCACATCTAGCTTTCCAGAGTTACCATAGTGTGTTGGTCACTATTACTGCCTCTTCAGGGGTTACTCTATGTTGTCCCACCACCTACCAGCTACTCAACTTCTAACCTCCAATTTTTCATCTATTATATTCCAATCTCTTAGATACTCCTCTTTTTTGATTTCTTGCCATGTTAATATTGTCCACCTACATTCATTGA
The DNA here is from genome assembly GCA_026586065.1 of Dioscorea zingiberensis. Lineage (NCBI taxonomy): Eukaryota > Viridiplantae > Streptophyta > Magnoliopsida > Dioscoreales > Dioscoreaceae > Dioscorea > Dioscorea zingiberensis. The sequence continues at coordinate 64,692,035 of CM048820.1, read as the reverse complement.
ATAAGTGGTTAATCGATAATATTGCACATCACATTTGGCTCATTTGGCTCTATAAATATATCGCACAAGAATTGCCTTATAGTCAACCTCGATGGAGATATTTCCACATGAAACCTCCTACCAAGCATGTTTGTTGAAAGTGAGATGAGGTTCATTGAAAGTTAAGTTTATTTTTTTCTTTAAAATTAAGGAAAGCTTCTTGTTGTGATTTAATCATTTTACTATTTTTTTCCAATAAAAACAACAAGAACTTCTTGTAAAATCACATATTTTGACAATCATTTGATGAAAAAAGACCAATGAAGTCTAAGTCAATGACATAATTTGGATATGGACTGGTCAAAGAACACACTAAAGATTACTATTTTCACAAGGAGATCAATGTACTAGCAAAACATAAAGTAGGAACTTTGGATTTTTAAAATATTTAAATTCCACTATTTATACATGAATACATTTCTTTATTCAAGTTGGCAATTTGGATTAGGACTTGCCAATGTTTGTTAGGTAAGAAAGGCTTCACACTAATAATACATTATATTTAAATCCCCCCAGTTTTAGAAACCATAAAAATTAAGAGTTATAAAAAAGAAAACAAAATGAAAGAGTTTCAAATATTCTATGATATGTATTTTTTTTAGCATAAAAAGTTATTTTTATCAAAGAAATCTAACCATGCATCCTAAAATCAATGGCCAGGATTAACCATATCTAAATTATAGTTAAAATAAATTATTTTTCGAAATTAATTTATTTTTTTAATAAAGAAATTTCATATATGACGTTCCCCGCTTACCCACGTGCTCACCGGACCACACTATCCTTACGTTACCTACCACCACCTCCCCCGTCTCCGTTAAATCTAACGGCCACTATTATGGAAATGGTTCTATAAGTAGCTCACCTTCTTCTCCAGTCCCGGCAGGCAGCACCGAAACCCTAGAAGTGCGCCATGGATCTTCAACTCCTCGAGAAGGTCCTCTTGGCCCTCTTCGCCGCCGTGACTCTCGCCATCGTAGTCTCCAAGCTCCGCGGAAAGCGCTTCAAGCTCCCACCCGGCCCCCTCCCCGTCCCGATCTTCGGCAACTGGCTCCAGGTCGGCGACGATCTGAACCACCGGAACCTCACCGCCCTCGCCCGCCGCTTCGGCGAGATACTCCTCCTCCGCATGGGCCAGCGCAATCTCGTCGTGGTCTCCTCCCCCGATCTGGCCCGCGAGGTCCTCCACACCCAAGGCGTCGAGTTCGGCTCCCGCACCCGCAACGTCGTCTTTGATATCTTCACCGGAGAGGGCCAGGACATGGTCTTCACCGTCTACGGCGACCACTGGCGCAAGATGCGCCGGATCATGACCGTCCCCTTCTTCACCAACAAGGTTGTTCAGCAGTACCGCTTCGGCTGGGAGGCCGAGGCCCAGGCTGTCGTCGACGACGTGAAGGCCAACCCAAAGGCCGCCTCCGAGGGATTCGTCCTCCGCCGCCGTCTCCAACTCATGATGTACAACAACATGTACCGCATCATGTTCGACCGCCGCTTCGAGAGCGAGGACGATCCCCTGTTCCAGCGCCTCAAGGCTCTCAACGGCGAGCGCAGCCGCCTCGCCCAGAGCTTCGAGTACAACTACGGAGACTTCATCCCCATCCTCCGCCCATTCCTCCGCGGCTACCTCAAGATCTGCAAGGAAGTCAAGCAGAGGCGGCTCCAGCTCTTCAAGGACTACTTCTTGGATGAGAGAAAGTGCGTATCCACTGTTTGCGTTTTTGCCGCTGTGACCGCTTTTCACTAACATCCTTGTTGTTGTTATATCTTTCGGCGCGCAGGAAGCTGTCAAGCACGAAGCCAACGGACAACTCTGGGCTCAAGTGCGCCATCGATCACATCCTCGACGCCGAGAAGAAGGGCGAGATCAATGAGGACAACGTTCTCTACATCGTCGAGAACATCAATGTTGCTGGTGAGCGACTTTTCCACGTATTCCCTTCCTTGAAAAGTTCTTACTTTTTTTTTGTATTTTTTAATGAAATTATTACCCACTAACAAAAGGTTTTGTCTAATTATCTAATCTAAAACTTAAATTATATAATAGTTTTTTCAATTTATTAAATATTATCAACATCATGTAAATTTATTTTATACAAATAGGATTAATTTTTTTTTTAAAATACGCTAACCAGTTTAAAGATTGAATTTAAATCAAGATTAAAGATGAATTTTTAATTTACTTAACTCCCGATTAATGCAACTATAATTTAAGTAAAAAGAATTAGTTTTGGAGAAGTATGTAAGTAAATAATATTTTTATTGGGGTTTAAGTAAATATATAATTTTAGAGAATATGGAAGCAATTCTTTTTTATATAATATTTCTATATGTTTTTTGGCTGCGGTTGGTACAACATGTGTTGGAGAGTTAGGTCTCCACTCCAACCACAAATGGAGTTGTACGCCAGTCTGGACCAAGACACATCAACCACACATAAGAAATGGTTTTTCATTGGGCCACGTCAAACATTCTGTCGACTAAGCACTCGTGACTTGTCCAATGGTTCACTTGACTACGTACGTGCACTCATGCATGAATTATTGTACAATTTTGCAGCCATTGAAACAACACTATGGTCCATCGAATGGGGAATTGCGGAGCTGGTGAACCACCCCGAAATCCAACAAAAGCTACGCAACGAGCTCGACACTGTGCTCGGCCCCGGCGTCCCCATCACCGAGCCCGACACTCACAAGCTCCCCTATCTCCAAGCCGTCATCAAGGAGACTCTCCGCCTCCGCATGGCCATCCCCCTCCTCGTCCCCCACATGAACCTCCACGACGCCAAGCTCGGCGGCTTCGACATCCCCGCCGAGAGTAAGATCCTCGTCAACGCCTGGTGGCTCGCCAACAACCCCGAGCACTGGAAAAACCCAGAAGAATTCCGGCCGGAGAGGTTCCTCCAGGAGGACGCCAAGGTTGAAGCCAATGGCAATGACTTCCGTTACCTTCCTTTCGGTGTTGGCCGTAGGAGCTGCCCCGGCATCATCCTCGCTCTCCCCATCCTCGGCATCACCCTCGGCCGCCTTGTCCAGAACTTCGAGCTTCTCCCTCCTCCCGGCGAGAAGAAGATCGACACCTCCGAGAAGGGTGGCCAGTTCAGCCTGCACATACTCAAACATTCCACCATTGTCTGCAAGCCCAGAGCGTTTTGAGTTCAATGCTTCATGTTCTTCCTGCTGCTGCTGCTGCTGCTGCTGCTGCTGCTGCTGCTGCTGCTGCTGCTGCTGCTGTACTATACTTTGCTGGCAGGGTTCTTAAGGGAACATAAAATTAAAGATTTTATGTAATGCATGTATGTTCATGGTCAATTCGTATAAACTATGAGTGTCCATGCTGTTGTCATTTTGTGCCATTATAATAAAAATATTTCTTCCCCCTTATTGGATTGACATTGGACACCCACTTTTTTCACCTACCACCACCTCATGAATCTACATATTCTTTCTATTCCCACCTACTACCAGTAATATTATTCCTTAAACCAAATATCCTGAGGGACCTGATCTTCAGTGGAAGCAACAGAGAAATCAAGGCTATAAAACAACAAAACAAGTGCAAGTGATGACAAAGCCAATGCCACAGGACCAAGCATCCAAAACAAAAAAGGCAGTGTCATGAAAAGCACTCTGTTCCCCACAATGCCCAGTAAAAACCCTCTCTTCATTAACATGTGTGCATGCTCTTGTGCATAGTCTGGTGGGGCATTCAGCGAGAAGCTGGCTTCAATGATGAACCATACTGCCATGGAGCTGCATAGGAAGCTGAAGAGTAGAAGGATTGAAACTGTACAGTATTTCACAACCAGCAAAGAATCGGATTGAGAGCCAAAGATTGGATGTTGGAGGAGGAGATGGTTTGACTTGTAGGTGTTGTTTGCTATTGCTGCCAATGAGGAGTTCATTATGATGGCTATGGACGCTGAAAGTATCATATACATCAATGAATTCCTAAAGCTTTGGACCCCTAACGTGCCTTTCTTCCCATTGTGCTGCATCCAATAGACATGATAATCAACAGTTAGAAAATTTACATTAAAAAAAATACAGAGGCTAAAGACATTAGAATCGACGAAAAAAACTAATTAATTATATCTTCATTGCGTGATAAAAAGGATCAAATTCTGATACAATTTGCAATGATAAAATCTAATTTAGAATGATCAGAGCAACCATATGGCCATCAATCTTGAATTTTGATGCTTTTCATTTTCCCTAGCATGTGTGTAAAGTAAATTATCAGTTAACATAAACATAAAAAAAAACTATATATCTCTATTAAATGGCGAGCAGTTTAGTCCATATGTACAAAATTATCCACTTTGACTTGTCTCATATTTTAAATTTAAGCTATGTTTATACAAAAAAAACAATTAGTTCCTTATCATATATCATGCTAGATGTTTATTTTTAAAGACCTCAAAGCCATATTTGGTTCATATCATTCCAAAACTAGATATTAAAAGAGAAACAAAAGAGAGGCAGTTAAAAATAAAAACACGATGACATGGTAGTATAAAATGGATCAAAGTTAGAATGAAACCAATTATAGAACAAATGCATAGAAATTGAATTAGAATTCATCATCTCACCTGCACAATGTCTTGAAGCCAAGTGATCCTCCTCTTCATAGTGACTCCAATGGCAGTGACCGGTTGTTTAGCATTATAGCTCTGCCATATGTATGCATGATACCCTGCAGTAAGGCAAATACTCAAAGGAACCAAAGTAAGGTCCAACTTAAACTTCTCCAAATCCATCATCATATGAAACAACTCTTCTACTTGGTGCTATATATATATATATAAAGAATGATCAAGAATTCGGTTTATTTGAGTAGTTTTTTATATGCTAGTTTTATAATGCCATCACTCTCAAGCCCCACTCTTTGTAGTGGCTTCTTGATTGATAAAGAAACATAGAGAAATGAAAGTCTAGTTGAGTGTGATTCACCCTTCAATGTTTTTAGATAGCATCCGTTCTTCTTAATAAATTGCATAACATTATAATATTTTAGGTGATATGTTGCTTGATTTATCATCATACTTCACTTGTTAGGTCAGATCAAATGAAGTTTTTACATATCTTCAGTGGCAATCTACTAGGACTTACATTTATAATACAAAAGTTTCATTCATTAGTTAAAAGTTTTAGCACTTTTAATAAATAGTTGTTGGGTATGTGACTCATATTTACTGGGAACACAGTGGCAATTAAACAAGCAGATGCCGGAGCAAGCGCGCCATTCATGCAGGGGACCCTGAATAGGGTTGGCGGTGTGGGGGCAACATCCCCGTGGTGCGGTACGGTACGGTACGGAGCGGAAGGCAATTTTGTAATTTTTGTATATCTAGGATTTAGTATAAATATTTCTGATGTAATCCTGAATTTGATATAGTGAAATTTCTGTCGTTTGCTCCCATGGATATAGGCACATCGCCGAACCACATAAATTCTTTATGTGTTATTTCTTTTTGATTTCTTTGCTTGTACGTTTGCTTCACTATTCACAACAGTAGTTCCCGAGTTTTAAATTAAACCGATTTAAAACCACTTTCTGTATATATGGAGATCCTCATGCATGATCCAACTTACATCTTAAACTGTGATCAAGCAGTTGACTTTAATGAAACAAGAGGTTTAACAACAATCAGAAATTAAAGACAACTCAAAAGTCAAATTGAAGTAGTTGGTTTCCTTGTTGATCGGGTAATCTTAACTTCTCTTATAATCATATTGGTCCTCCATCCAAACAAAGAGAAATACATATATAACAAAAAGGACCACTCAAAATGTTTAGTATTGTCACATTTTCATAGATACTTGGGTAGTTTTTCTTGTATTGTTTTTTTTTTCATGTTAATTCTATGTATTTCTTTCTTTCCGTTCTTTTTAATTTATTTAATATAAGGTGAATAATTCAATTTTTAATAAATTTTTTAATTATATTATTTTGTCTACCTACAACTTAAATGGTGACCAAGTAGTTGACTTTGATGAAGCTCTATAAAAATTGTCTCACAAGAGGCTTAAAATCCATTAGAACTTAGAAGTTAAAAACAATTCATAAGTCAAATTGAAATGGTGGGCCCCTCGTGGAGTGTAATCTTGACGACTCCTCTTATAAATTTTTTGAATCTATGTTCTTCATGTTACTTTATCTATTTCTTTCCTTCTTTTATTTTTTATTGAGTTAATACAAGATGACCTCATTGAGTAGTGGGGTAGAGTCATTAATCAAACTCTTCAATACTATTCTATTAGGGGGAAAATACTAGACGATTGAAGAAAGAGCATTTTGGTTCCTATTTATAAGAATAAGAGAGATATTCAAAATTGTATCAATTACCGTAGTATTAAGCTAACAAGTCATACGATGAAACTTTGGGAGAAGGTAATAGAGCATCTACTCAGGGATATCAAGAAGGTGTTAGAGTACTAATTTGGTTTTATGCCTGACATATCCACAACATAAGCCATTTTCCTATTAAAGAATTTGATGGAGATCTATAGAGGGAAGAAGAAGGATCTCCATATGGTTTTCATTGACCTAAAGGAAAGATATGATAGAGTACCGAGACAAGTCCTTTGGTCGGTATTGGAGAAAAAAGACATTCATGTAAAACATGTAAATAATGTTATTAAGGATATGTTTGAAGGAGCGGTTACAAGTGTGAGAACAGGGGGAGGCGATATAGAGGAGTTTCCTATACCAGTGGGTTTACATCAGGGATCATCCTTGAGTCCATGCTTGTTTACTCTAGTAATGGATGAGTTAACTAATTATATCTAAGACGACATCCCATGGTGTGTATTGTGTTGTAGTTTTAGTAGTAAAACTAGAATTAATTTTTGTAAAGTTGCATACCTATTCCAAAGAGACACTACCAATATTGGTGACCTTTCTAAAGAGGCACCATCGATGTTGGTGACCTTTCATGTTCTTTCTCAAAATCAATCAACACAACTCTTCACAAAGGTTGTGTCTTTTGTTTTAAGTGTCTATATATAGAGGTTTGCAAAGGAATACAAGCATATAAGAAACAAAATTCAGTTTCATAGAAGTTAGAGTCTTTGAGAGAAAACACTTAGTAGATCGTCGGACTTCGAGGAACGAGTGCTCGACCTTGAAGCATAGATAGTTGTATCCTGGCTTGACAGCGTTTATCGAACCACAAGCACACGAGTGGGGATGAATTTCTGTTTAAGGACATTGCATAGCAAGCCTCTATCTACATCAAGTTAGTATTTGCTTTTATATTTATTTTAATTTCAGTTCTTGTGATTATTCTTGTATCATTGTAATACATTCAAGTTATTCAATAAAGAAGTTGTTTCTATTCATCTTTGATTGATTTTCACCAACAATCTTAAACAGAAATTATGGATCAATCAATGAATGAAGGGAACAAGTCTCATGTGGACAAACCAGAGAAGTTTAAAGGAGTGGACTTCAATAGATGGCAACAAAAGATGTTGTTCTACTTGACGGCATTGAATTTAGTTCATGTGCTCAAGGAGGAAGTTCCTAAAACAGATGGTGATCCAATTCCCGCTGAAAAGTTGAAAGAAATTGAGACTTGGAAGAATCATGAGTTCCTATGCAGGAACCACATACTCAATCTGTTGGACAATACTCTTTATGATGTTTACTCATCCATAAAGACAGCCAAGGAACTGTGGGAATCTCTTGAGAAGAAATACAAAACTAAAGTGGCTGGAACAAAGAAATTTTTTATCGGCTAATTCCTTAACTTCAAAATGGTAGATTCCAAATCTGTTGTTAATCAAGTGGAGGAACTCCAGATAATCATGCTTAAATTACATGCTGAAAATATGATTATCAATGAGAATTTTCAGGTTGGATCGGTGATTGAAAAATTACCACCATCTTGGAATGATTTCAAGATATATCTCAAGCACAAAAAATGTGAGATGTCAATGGAGGATCTGGTTTTGAAACTAAGGATCGAAGAGGATCACCGAAATACTGCGAAGGCAGATGGTGCAGCCCCGTATGAGGCCAAAGCCAACCTTGTCGAAGGAAACACTTCCAAGAAAAAGTCCAACAAGAAAGTGAAAGGCAAAGGTTTCGGGAAGAAACAAGGAAATGTCCATGCTCCCAAAGGCCAAAACTTCAAGAAAATCAAAGGAGCTTGTTGGGTATGTGGCAAGCCGGGACATCGTGCACAAGATTGCCGCTATAAGAAGGATTAACCCACTGCTGGAAATCCCAACAACAACAACCAAGCCAACATTACAGACGATAATTTTGTTGGAGTTGTTCTTGAAGCCAATTTTGTCAGTGACAATAAGGATTGGTGGATTGACACAGGTGCTACAAGGCACATATGTGGCGACAAGAATATGTTCACTTCTTACCAAGAGAACACTAGTGGAGAAAAGCTTTTTATGGGAAATGCATCCTCATCTACTATTGCTGGAAAAGGGAAAGTTACTCTCAAATTTACTTCTGGGAAAGAACTTACTCTTGTTGATGTTCTCCATGTTCCAGAAATTAGGAAGAATCTTGTATCAGGACCACTTTTAAGCAACAAAGGCTTTAAGATGGTTTTTGAATCTGATAATTTTGTACTCACTAAGGGTGGGATATTTGTTGGGAAGGGTTATCTGGCAGAAGGCTATTCAAACTGAATGTATTATCTTTTGATTCAATGAATAATAATAAGAATGCTTTTGCTTACTTGAGTGAGTCTTTTGATTTATGGCATGCTAGGTTAGGACATGTTAATTATCGCTATATTCGTAGGATGGTTAAATTATGATTATTGCCTAAATGTTCAATTTTAGTTAATGATCATAAATGTGAAGTATGTATTGAATCCAAATTTGTAAAGCAATCATTCAAGTCGGTTGAAAGATCCAGTGAATTGCTTGGATTAATACATAGTGATTTATGTGATTTCAAGTCGACTCCAACTCGTGGAGGGAAGAATTACTATGTAACCTTTATAGATGATTGTAGTAAGTATTGTTATGTATACTTAATACATAGCAAAGATGAAGCTTTGAATATGTTTAAGACATATAAAGCAGAAGTTGAAAATCAACTTGACCGAAGAATAAAAATCCTAAGATCCGATAGAGGAGGAGAATACGAATCAATCGAATTCTCAAATTTTTGTTCTTCACATGGAATTATTCATCAAACTACTGCACCTTATACTCCACAACAAAATGGAGTTGCAGAAAGGAAGAATAGAACCTTCAAGAATATGATTAATTCTATGTTAAATAGTTCAGGTTTACCACACAACATGTGGGGTGAAGCCTTACTTACTGCAAATGCTATTTTAAACAAAATTCCATATAAGAAGACTGACAAATCTCCTTATGAAGTGTGGAAAAATAGAACACCGTCTTACAAAACACTTAAAGTGTGGGGTTGCCTTGCAAAGGTACACGTTTCTCTTCCGAAAAGAACAAAACTTGGACCAAAAACATTGGATTGTGTGTTTATTGGATTTGCCAATAATAGTTTCGCATACCGGTTCCTAGTATATCAATCTGGAAATCTGGATATACAAGTGAACACGATAATGGAATCCGTAAATGCAGAGTTTTTTGAAAACATTTTTCCATATAAAGAAGGAAAGTGTAGGAAAAGAACACATAATGAAAGTCTGGATAATCATGATATACATGATGATGATCAAAATGATCATAGAGATGTTTCAAATGGTCAAGAACAAGAGTTAGAACCAAGAAGAGGGAAACGAACTAAAATTCCAAAGAATTTTGGTCCAGACTTCATGACTTACATAGTTGAGGCAGAACCTCAATCATATAGTGAAGCTATGTCCTCACCTGAAGCTTCTTATTGGAAGGAAGCAATTCAAAGTGAGGTTGAATCCATTTTACAGAATAACACATGGAAATTGGTTGATTTGCCTCCAGGTAATAAACCAATTGGATATAAATGGATTTTTAAGAAGAAATTGAAATCAGATGGTACCATAGACAAGTATAAAGCTCGTCTAGTGGCAAAAGGGTATCGTCAAAAAGAAGGGTTAGATTTCTTTGACACTTACTCGCCAGTCACAAGGATCACATCTATTAGGGTATTGATAGCAATTGCAGCCATCTATAATTTAGAAATACATCAAATGGATGTAAAGACTGCATTTCTAAATGGTAAGTTAGATGAAGAAATATACATGGAACAACCTGAGGGGTTCATTATAAAAGGTCAAGAAAAAAAGATGTGTAAACTCGTCAAATCGTTATATGGACTTAAGCAAGCACCTAAACAATGGCATGAGAAGTTTGACCACACTATGTTGACTCATGGTTTTAAGATCAATGAGTGTGACAAATGTGTTTACATTAAGACCAATAAAAATGGTTGTGTTATTGTATGTCTATACGTAGATGACATGCTTATAATGGAATCGAACAAGGGTGTTAAAAGTGACACTAAAACAATGTTGAACTCGAATTTTGATATGAAAGATATGGGTATAGCAGATGTTATACTAGGAATTCGAATTCAAAGGAACAAGGATGGGTATCAGCTTACTCAATCCCATTACGTAGAGAAAATTTTAAAGAAATTTGGCCACTATGAGAGCAAGCCTGCTGCAACTTCTTTTGAGGCTAATAATAATCTAAAAAAGAATGTTGGTAAAGCAGTATCTCAATTAGAATACTCACGTGTGATCGAAAGTCTTATGTACATCATAAATTGTACTAGGCCTGATATCGCCTATGCTGTAAGTCGACTTAGTAGATATACAAGCAATCCAAGTCAAGACCATTGGGTGGCTTTAGTAAGAGTATTCAGATACTTAAAGGGCACCATGAACTATGGGTTATGTTACAGCAAATATCCAGCTGTATTGGAAGGTTATAGTGACGCTAATTGTGTTGGAGAAGTGCTCTAAAGACAATCACCTTTGGCACTTTATGTACAAATTCATTTATTTAATAAAAGGCTTCTTCATTATTTAGATGTTCATTACTATGAATATGATATGAGATCTTAAATCTAATTAATGAAGTCCATGATAAAACCCATAGCATGAAGGAAATTATGATAGAGATCATAATGTGGGATTCCTATCATGTGTAATTATGTACGTATCTAAATATCCCTAGTCGAAGGATCAATGAGACGGGACATCATTGATCCATCAAGACTAGCACATGTTATGCTCCTTGATCCGATCAAGTAGTTGTTCTCACAAGCTGTAAGCATGAAGATGTTTTGAGTGAACATGTGGATGCTTGCTAAGAGTAGCAAGTTCATTGGATGACCTACCATGAGTCTTCACATGGTTATCCTATTAAAATGTCAATGAAGATCTCATTGCAGCAATGGTGTAAATATCCTTAGACTTGAGGTACACAAGTTATCTTGGATATGGATCCTGTGCTTTGACGCCATTCCTACGTTTCCTCGTGGGTTACTTATAGGGTAGTGATTGGGTACAGCTTTGAAGTATTCGAAGGTATTTGGGTAGCCAATAGAGGATTTACCACTCCTAATAGAAGGAGAGTATACCCATGGCCACTTGTCGGGTCATTACTCAGAAATCTCTAGCCAGAGTAACTTGTCATGAAGATGGTCTTCGATGACATAAGTTTTGAGTAATAGATCCCATAGGACAAGGAACTAATACTTGGGCTAGGTGTGACATAGTCAGTCTAGTGGGAGTTGACACATAGGCCATACTCCAAACCAAGTTGGTATAAGATGGTAAAGGACAAATTGCACACTAACATTGGTCACCGAAGGTTCCAAGTCAGACCACCTGACTTTCCGGTCAATTGGGGGTCATGATGTATTGCTAGATGCCACTCATGATCTATTTGTAATCAATGGTTGATTATGAATGGCCAACATAACCGGGAACCTAATGGGTCACACGCATAGAAGATATCAATGAGGTATAAAACGGGTTTTTAGGAATAGATCCTCAAACGAGAGAATTAAAGGGAAGAGAAAGATTGTAAGTCGAATTTTATTGTAAGTCAAATTTGATTGTAAGTCGAATTTGATTATAAGACAAATTTGATTATATGTCGAATTTGATTATAAGTCAAATTTGCTTGGGAGTCGAATTTGATTATATGTCAAATTTGATTAGATTGTTAGCCAAATTTGATTTGGGCTTCAATCAAAGTCACAATCCGAAACAAACCCTAATCTGATTAGGGAGGCCTATAAATATGTGATACTCTAGGCAATAAAGAGATACAACAACATAACTTCTTAGTAATTGATAGAGATCAATTGTTTTTCTCTTCTCTCCCAAATCCTCTCAAGACCTTCCACCATAGCTAGCACTTTGCGTGGAAGATCACCCCGTCGCCTTTGAGGTTGCTTCTGCGGATCTTCGCGTGGATCACCGTTAGAGGCACTCCGCCTACTGACCGACTTTGTGGTTGACGCAACGTCTTCTCAGACTTAGAAAAGGAATTCGGTACAGATCTCAAAAGGTACATGCCCTTCAACTTTACTTGCTTGTGTTTTGATAAACGTAGGGAGATCCGTTTGGGCTAGGGTTTAGAAAATTTTAATTTTTCCGCTGTGCCATGTATATGATACATGCTCTTGATTTTCTACAAAACCCTACAAATTGGATTTCTGGTGATACCGAAACAAAGTCCACAAGTGGATATGTATTTACTCTTGGTGGAGCAGCGGTTTCATGGAAATCGTCGAAGCAAACGTGTATAGCACGTTCAACAATGGAATCAGAATTTATAGCTCTAGATAAGGCTGGAGAAGAAGGCGAATGGCTTCGCAATTTTCTGGAAGATATTCTATTAGTGCCTAAGCCAATAACGGCTATTTGCATACATTGTGATTGTATGGCTGCGATAGCAAGAGCCAAGAACAAAATGTATAATGGCAAATCAAGGCACATAAGACGTAGACATAGTACGATTAGACAATTGCTCACTACTGGCATAATCTCTATTGATTATGTAAAGTCAAAGGAAAACATAGCGGATCCTTTGACAAAGGGCCTAGCAAGAGAGCAAATCGTATTTACAACGAGGGGAATGGGACTAAAGCCTATATAATGAATCATCCAGGCGGAAACCTAACCTAGTTAATTGGAGATCCCATGGTCTAGGTTCAATAGGCAAACTAGTTGGGAGTGATTCAAGATTGAACACACAAACTCATTCCTATGTTGAAACTGTGTTTCTGCAGAAGTTGAGGTTATGTTTTTAACATTTAATGAAGTCAATATCTTAATTAAGAGGACAAGGCAGATTGTTCTAAAAATTGATTTCACCTATATGAGAGTAATGTGGGGTCGCATTTATGGAAATTAGAAGGCTACATTTCCTAAAGCTCTCATGAATCTGGGAGTTGTTCAGGACCAAAACGAACACAACCGTTTGATACGAAAAGTGTTTATATGATATGTGTGATACTTGTTGTCTTGGCTTACTACATAAGTGGACAGTTCAAGAGTAATTTCACTGCATCGCTTGGTAAGTCCGATAAGTTTCACTAGGGTAGGTTCAAGTCCAAAAGACACCTATTCCGACGCATATCATATATGTTTCTCTCAAAATTTTGCATTTAAGTCATTCAAGTTTTACAACTAAAATGTGGTGTGTTGTTGTAGTTTTAGTGGTAAAACTAGAATTAATTTTTGCAAAGTTGCATACCTATTCCAAAGAGGCACCACCAATATTGGTGACCTTTCTAAAGAAGCACCACCAATGTTGGTGACCTTTCATGTTCTTTCTCAAAATCAATCAACACAACTCTTCACAAAGGTTGTGTCTTTTGTTTTAAGTGTTTATATATAGAGGTTTGCAAAGGAATACAAGCATATAAGAAACAAAATTCAGTTTCATAGAAGTTAGAGTCTTTGAGAGAAAACACTTAGTAGATCGTCGGACTTCGAGGAACGAGTGCTCGACCTTGAAGCATAGATAGTTGTATCCTGGCTTGACAGCGTCTATCGAACCACAAGCACACAAGTGGGGACGAATTTCTGTTTAAGGACATTGCATAGGAAGCCTCTATCTACATCAAGTTAGTATTTGCTTTTATATTTATTTTAATTTCAGTTATTGTGATTATTCTTGTATCATTGTAATATGATGGATGAAATCACAAGTATACGAGTCGTAGTCAAGTAATAGAGTGGACTATGGGGAGTCGGATGTCGAACCACAGGGAATAGAGAGTACTAAATTCAAACCAAGATTTACTAACCTAGTCTAGTATGCAAATTGGGGAGGTATTTGGAGTTATGAAACCGAGAAATCAGAAAGATTATAATTAAGAAACAAAAAAAAATCGAGAATTGGTTAAGATTGATCGATAGCAAGAGAGGATACTTGGGTATGCATCCCCTTTGGATTTCAATTCTAAAGATGAGCAAAGATGTTTATGAATCAAAGTTGATACTTCTTGTGCCAATAATCCCTAGATTATATCCAACCCCTCTTCCAAGGTGATTGGATAAGTAGTCTCCTAGGACTTGATATGAAGCTCAAGGGAATTTATATATTGGAAGGATCATGGGGGTGAATTCGTATGAAAGAGTCGTTTGCCCTTCTAATACCAGATTCCTCGGTGTACTCATGAAACTCTCTAATGAAGCAGGTTCCTAATACAAGGAGGCGCTAGCTCTAGCCCTTGTATTACACACAAGTAATTTCTAGTAATGAGATTACAATCAATACATAACATTCATTAGACATTCAAGAAAATACCAACAAATCGTCATAAACATTCAATGCTATTAATGCTCAATCCAAAAGTTCAACATACCCAAGTACCAATAGATTAGTTCCCCATCAATGGGGAACTCAAGTCCATAAGGGAAAGATTACAAACAAAAGAGAGAGTAATAGTAAACACCATTACCTCCAATGGTTGCAACTCCAATTAATAGTCCGTCCTCAAGATTTGGGGGAGAAGACCCCCAAACCCTAATCTCTCTACTAGCTTCCTTCCCAAGCCAACCTCCTTTCTCAACAATAAACATTCCCTATTTATACCCTAACATTAGGGTTTTTCCTTCAGATTTACAGATTTGCCCCGGATAGGCCCGTGGTGGGAAAGAGTAACGATGAACGGGCCCGTGAACGGGCCGTTCATCAGACCGTTCAGAGCACAGGTTGCCCTGAACGGTCAGTTGAACGGGCGACTGAACAACCCGTTCATACTTCAGGCTGCACTGAACAGTCATATCAACGGGCGACTGATCAACCTGTTCAGAATACAGGTTGCTCTGAACGGGCATGTCAACGGACATTAACTAGGCCGTTCACCTCCTTTAGTTGCCGACTTCGATGCGGTTGTGGGCCGGCCGTTCATCACCCTGCTCATTGCTCACTTCAAAATGTCTTCCTTTGGTCTTCATTTTGTCGATAACTGCTTCCTTTCGCTCGGGGTTGCTTATATGCGCTCTGTTTACAATATATGAAACATTTTAAGTACTGGTGGGCTATAAATCATTGAAATTGACATAGAGATACATGTAAAGATGATGTGTAAATATGCTCATTTGAACGCTTATCATAATACATTCAAGTTATTCAATAAAGAAGTTGTTTCTATTCATCTTTGATTGATTTTCACCAACATATTGTTCGTAGATGATATTATACTAGTGGATGAGACTAGAGATGGAGTAAATCAAAAGTTTGAACTATGGAGAAACACATTATAAAGTAGATATTTTAGGTTAAGTAAAAGTAAGATAGAATGTATGCACTGTAATTATAGTCTAAGTAGAAGAGATGAAGGAGAAGTGAAACTAGGTGGGGTGGAAGTGCTTAAGGTTAACCATTTTAAGTATTTAGGTTTCATTTTTCAAGATGATGGGATGATAGATGAAGATGTAACCCATGGAATCAAAACTGGATGGTTGAAATGGAGAAGTGTCACGAGTATGTTATGTGATAAGAAGATACCTAATAAAGTGAAGGAAAAATTTTATAGGACGACAGTTAGATTGGCCATGTTATACGGAAGCGAGTGTTGGGCAACTAAATTTCAACATATTCATAAGATGAATGTGGCAGAAATGAGGATGTTAAGGTGGATGAGTGGTCATACAAGATTGGATAAGATTATAAATGAACACATATGACAAAAGGTGCATGTTGCATCAATTGAAGATAAAATAAGAGAAGGGCGTTTAAGATGGTTTGGACATATACGCTGGAGACCCCCAGGTGCTCCAGTCCGAAAATGTGATAGTTTAGTTATAGAAGGTAAAAAAAGGGGTAGAGGCAGGCTTAAGATTACGTGGAGAGAGGTAGTGTTTAAGGACATATGTATGTTAGACATTGAGCCGAATCTTACTTTTAACAAAGCGACATGAAGACAAAAAAATCCATATAGCCAACCCCATGCATCTAGTATGGAATTACGTATAAGTAGATCAAAAATATCTCTTTCATTAGTTTTGTTTGTGAGGATATATTTTTTTTTTTGCTTTTAGCATTGTAATCTCTCATAGAATTATTTTATTATTATTATTATTATTATTATTATTATTATTACTATTTATGTATTTAGTTATTTTATTTTTTACATATATTTTTTCATATTTAAGAGCAACATCGAGACAAGGAATCCATATAATCGACCCCATCTAGAATGGATTAAGGCTTAGTTGTTGTTGTTGTTATATATATATATATATATATATATATATATATATATTCATTACATTATTTTGTCATTCAATATCCGTCAATTTTATGCATTTTTGGGGGTATTCATCTTAATATATTAAAACTTTTAAACATTTAATTAAAACATACAATAAAAAATCATAATAATTCACCCAAAAAGATTTTAAAAAAAATCCACATAAACAGTATAGCAAATTTTTTATTTATTTATTTATTTATTTATTATTATTAT
Source organism: Dioscorea zingiberensis (assembly GCA_026586065.1). NCBI lineage: Eukaryota > Viridiplantae > Streptophyta > Magnoliopsida > Dioscoreales > Dioscoreaceae > Dioscorea > Dioscorea zingiberensis. The sequence continues at coordinate 64,675,115 of CM048820.1, read as the reverse complement.
TATTTTCTATTTTGTAATGAGCATCTACTCCTTTCAATGCCCATACACAGCCAACATTTGGAACCATTTTTGCTTCATGTTTGGCCTATGGGGGCAACCTGATCAAGTAGAAGGCATTTAGGGCAAAGCACTATTTTCCAAAAAGTGGAAAGAGAGTGTAGGCTTGGGTGGAACTTAGTTGTGATGGCAATAACATGAAGAGTATAGATGAAAAGAAATATAAGATGCTTACATGATAAAGAACTTGTTTTTAAGAAACTAATTTGTACAATTGATTTCCTCATACTTTTTTGGTTTAATACAGCTCTCGCAATCAAATAACAAAAATTACAAACGGTGGAATCAATAACCAATTGAAGTCTAAAGTTCACAAAGGAAGAGGACGACCCACAATAGTTGCCATATACAAACTTCGAGGATGAGGAGACCCCGAGCTGAGCACGCCCGCCAGAGTGGTAGGCCAACAAAGGCACCTTAAAAGTCACTACTAAACAAAAAAGCCAAATGCACATCAATATAATTTTGAAAATGGTTTGACAATGTAGCTTGTAAATTTTCAATAAAAGTGGTTTATTCATATTATCAAAAAAAAAATATATATATATATTCTGCACTGCTAGAAAGACTCAACTATCCAACCTTTCTGAAAAATAAATAATAAACAATATAATTGCAAGCTTCCAGCTCATGTGCTATTACAGCAATTTCGAGGGGTTTTAATGCAATAATAATAATAATAAAAATTCTAGAGTTTTCCATAGTACCAAAACAAGCTCTCGGTTTCAACTGGACAGTTGGTTATCAATCCGTTTGCCTACTTTGGCTTCACTCCATTCCTCCTCTTCCATTCGATCAACTCCACGAATCGTGATCAAGAAGCCAATCAAAGAGAAGGAGAGAAGTGCAATGCTTCCCAGAGAGAGGGATCGCCTGCTCCTAGGGCTTTCCCTAGGGTTTCTCCTCCTCTTCAGCAGCCCATCAGGAACCCTAGCCTCGATCCATGAGTACTCTAATGGAGCCTTCATCCCCCGCAACAATTCCTTCTTCTTTCATGGCGGTAGTGAGGGTCTCTACGCCGCCGATAACAATCTCACATCATTCATCCGGTTAGTGATCTCACCTTCTTTCTTTCTTTCTTTCTTTCTGGATTTACCTGCATTTCGGTTGTAGTGGTACTTGCTTCTTTAAACTAGAGATTTCGGATCCAGCCTGCAATTTACTTGGTTTTCCGTGGATCGAGAGTGTCGGATTGAGTTTTGTGAGATATCAGAGTTTTGTGAAGGTTATATGGATCTATGGATCAGTGGTTCAGGACTTGATTGCTTTTCTATTTTGGATTAATCTTTTGGACATCTTCTGAGAGGATACTATTTTTTAATTGGACTTAGAGCTTAGTAAACTGAAAACCATGACTCTGATGAATTATATCCAATGGTCATCCATGGTACCGAGACGTGGCATCATCTCGGCCGCAAAGGGTGGCTCGGGATATGTGCACGTCACACATCCCGAGGCTTGCTTTATGGCGTGCCTCGGGATGTGCAGCCAGAGCAGCCCTTTGCGGCCGAGATGATGCCACGTCTCGGTACCATGGATGACTCCATGGTACTGAGACCATGGGATCAGCTCTCTGACTCTGATAGCAAGAGATTTGACGAATTAACAATTAGGCTCTTTACAGCCTTAGTAGACGCTTAGGTACTGGTCCTTTATTAGTATTTGTCTGAGAAAGATTTTGAATTATTTTATGCGGAATTACATCAGCAGTATTTGTTTGATGAAGAATGTGTTCATATGTTTAATTACAACATTTAGAGGAAGCATGTGACATGGTGATGTTTGTTCTCGTAAAGTTATGGTACTTGTTGGTTACATGAGAAGAAAAACCAGCCAAGTGATTGTTAATGTAAAGTTTTAATTTGCTTGTAATCAAATTATTGAGATATTATATCATTTTGTTCTGCTCTTTCTCGAGGATATTTGAAACTAAGAATTTGAGAAGATGGCGTGAAATTAAGAAAATCTGAGTGGGAAAACAGTATGTATGTGAATTCCTTAGTCTGGCAGTGCAGGATCATTATTACTTAAGCTTTCTATGTTGTGCAATTCATTCACCAGAAAACAGAACATAGGAAACAATGCTCTTGGGGTATGAGGGCCAAGAAGATCTTGTTCATATTACGTTTAAACAGTTCTCGGGCTTTGGGCTTTAGTAACATTGTTTCCCTTTACTGTGAAATAGAGAATTAACTTTCACCAACCACTTGAACTATTGAGAACATTTGCATTTTACATAGAGTTGCCCTCTCCCCCTCATGCATCACTTCGGTAATGTTTTTTTCATGCTTAGAAGAAGGAATGAGAGGCTTAGTAACATTTTTGCTTTTGGGAGGTAGTTATGATCAAGACCACAAAAGGGAACAATGATTTTCCCTTTAGTAATAGTAATGTTGGCAGGTTACTAATTGTCACGCTTCCCAAGATTCCGCCCAAGATTAGGGCCGCACGCATAACCCGCCGCACTGAAAGCAGGACGGGCCCCACCCGGATGCAAAGCCTCGATGATCATCAATCACATAAAACATGCACAGCGGAGTACATCAAATCCAAAGACATAATAAAAATATGTCTACACAGCGGAATTAAAATCTAAGGGTATATAGACCCTAGAGTTTCAATATACAAGGTTCCTACAAAAGAACCTATAACATGCCCTCATACAAGATAAAAACAAGAGGTAGTCAACCTCGGTAATCCCAGCAAATCCCCGCAGGTCTCACGCGGCACTCCTACGGCCCGTGTCCTACTCCTCGGGATCTGAAAAAGGGAATCAACAAGTTGATGAGCTTTCGAAATGAAAGCTCAGTAAATGATCTTACAACGAATAGATAAATCATGCTATTAAATCATAAAGTGCTGAAACGAAAGCAAATCAAATAAGCATGACTAGACACGACCGCAATCATGTCGGACCTATGAGTATAACTACAATCACCCATGAGTCGTCATCCCCGTCTGCTAGCCACCAAAGAATCGCCGACTAACTCGCCGCCGGACTCGCAAGTCCGTAGCGCTTACTATCATACGTATGTACGGAACACGGCTAGTGTATCGTCCCCATCGACGGGCTATCGTGACGTTAGAGTTCCATCCCCTCCGTGGAAAGCACGAACGGGTGTCCACTGCCCCGACCGCCAAAACGGAGCTACACTCCAATCGAATCTAGCGGAATCATCCACTGAGCAAATACGTGTCAAGTGGAAAATAATATCTATCCAACCAAGCATACATACACAATGGATTCACGCAACAATAATCCACTCATCAACATGTATGTATAAATCCACAGAGATTAGGGAATCAATCAATCAGGAGATCAATGGAATATCAATTAACAGGCTAATTGCAAGATCAAAAAAAAAAAAAAAAAACTCCGTAGAGTGAAAACGAGGCAAGATCACTTACCTCAGTCACAATCCAAGCTTCACTCAGCTACAACCTCCTCTCGACGCGCCTCCTCGCTCTACGCCGAGATCTGACAAACACGAGTCACGCTCAATAAGCGTACGTGTGTCTAATAAACACTACATCTACGATGCATGTTCAAATAGATGGACCCGACCCATTTGCTAACTCAACTAAACCGAGCCTGACTCAAACTACGAATTCGTACCCAATCATTTACCTCTAACCAGTTAGTCTCCACTAACTAAATTACCAACCATATTAACTAACTAACAAACATGCAGGACTAAAATCCCCATAATGACCGGTAGCCATCCTTAGGAGAAACAACACCACCTTACTATCCTTAGAGCAGGACTTATAAAGTCCATCAACTGAGCATTCAATCTTTTATAATTATAAACCCAGAACATTCATATAGGCATGTCACTAATCCATCCGTCCTCTCTAGGTGCTAACTCAGTTCATGAAAATTCATCTATCATTATCAATTGGAGTGGTTAACCCCCAATTGGGCATTAATGCACTACTAGTACGCAGTATATATTTACACACTTATATCTCTTCCACTACCTAACATACATGCTTCACACTGGATCTAAATCAAATCATGGAGTAAACTCTTCACAATAATAACCCCTTTAAAGCTACTAAGATTAAAACTTATGTTTTACCTTCTCGCTCTAAGCACCTACCAAGCTAGCACGCCAAGGTTTTCTACCCATCGTGGAACCAAGTTCTTCAAGTCTTAGACTTCACTCAGCTGTTTTCACTCATCGGACGAAGCATCCTTCGAGTCCCAATGACCCACTCAAAGGGACTCATGGTCAAGAGATGTTCACGCTGGCCAAGCATAAGTGTCGGACTTTTATTTCTCCTACAAACACTGATCTTATCCCATTCTTCTTCTCACACCCAAATGCGCCTCTTCCCTTTACACCACCTCCTTCTTCACTGTTCTACTTTTATTAATTATCAAGTTTTCTTTAATTATTGAGTAATACCCCTCGACATCATACTTAATCCAATAATAATGAGAACCCCATCTCCAGTTCAATGCCTCACAATCCTCTCTTTCTGGAATTTACTAAACACCTGGGGATAGCCTTAGGTGAACACATATGGTGATATATGAGCTAGCAGGAGGTGGAGCTTGCACAACTTCTTGACCCAGTTCATGTGATAAACGTCCATGCATGCCTTTAATATACAATGATTGGCTTACACCCTCCATTAAATAAATCTATGGCTATAAAGTTCTTCATAACTTCATGCAATAATGGAATTACATAAGTCATCATGGAACAAGAGTGAATCATGTTGTCATCCGGTGATACTATACCTTTAAGTCCTTGTCATTCAACCATATTACCATGCAATCCCTTTTGAACATCTCCCACCATTAGATAATGAAGCTAAGCTCCACGAAGATTCCATTAAAGCTTCTACAAGGTTTTGGGGTAGTTACTCAGGGCAACTATGGAATTTTAAATTACTTGGAACTATGGAAAATAGCCACCATTAATTGTTGACCATTTTGTCATCTTTGACTAGCTTCACCGTTTTTACTACAATATGAATGTGTAAAACATTACTATTATAAGCTAATGAAAAGAGAATCCCTTAAATCCCTATCATCACAATCAATTTCATCATTCCATGGGCCTTGATGTGACCATCCGATGTGATGGCTCTCATTCTTTTCATCTACCCTACTAAGTCCAAAATATTGAATTTAAATCCCAAGAATTTTAATGGAAATGGCCATCAATACACCATAAATAAAGATGTGGACTTAAGCTTAGTAGTAGATGATGTAATATAAGCAAATTAACTTTAAATCCTTATCCCCTCAAAACCACTACATGCAAGTCCAAGTTAGCCAAAAATCATTTTCTTCTTAGTATTTTTATTCCCCAAGATTTCATCTTTGCATTTAAGCCATTTTCTCAAGTAACTTTATACACAAGTCCTTCACCTTTTTTGATTATTTGTCAAGGCTCCCCATTCCATATTATTCAAATTTATAATTCGATTTACTTTAATTAAATATTAAATTATTACCACACTTTAGAGGTGGTCCTTACGCTAATTGTTATTTTTCTAATTCTCATTTGAAGTCAAATCATTGAGAAATATTTAAATATAATTTTTTTATCGGCATGGAGTTCCACTTCTTCTTTTTATAATAAGGTAATATGTGAAATTCTATGTTTCAGGAAGTTCTCAAAATCTTATTTCAAGGTTATGTGGACTTAGATGATTACAAGGGTTACTTGCGTCTTTGGGTTTGATAATATATGGAAAATATGTGCTGAGTATTTGACATGTTTGGTAGGAGAGTTGATGGTCCATTTTTAATAATATTACATATTTGTATGGTTACATTAAGCATTAATTTGATGTGATCAAGTTCTGAACTAAAGGATGTTTGGGGATTTTTTTTTTGAAATTTACATTCCAATTTTGTTCAAGTGTTAGTATTTTGAAAATATTTCTTCCCTCCTTTGGGATCACCAAGGCCATGTTTTGGTTCATGGATAACTTGTAATAACCCATGATAATCTTATTTGTCCTGAGTTATTCCAAAACAAATAACCAAATAACATAAACAAGAATATGGATAAAATTAGAATACTTTTTTTTTTTTTAACAACAAGACGCAACTGTAAAGTTGTCGTCATGTGACATGGAAGTTACAAGTTTGAGTTATGGAAATAACTTCTTGTCAAAATGCAAGATAAGGCTACGTACAATAGGCTTCAGTGGTCTGACCCTTCCCCGGACCCCGCACATAGCAGGATCTTTGTAGCATTGGGATTCCCTTTTTTGCAACATGATTAATTAGACTAAGATAACTGTGCTCATGGTAACAAATTCATCAACCATTAATTAGATTACTACAGCTCAATTTGAAAATTACTTGTTTTAATTTGCATTAATCAAGTCAAACCTCATGCTACATGGCATAAAAGTCCTCCCTCTGATGCAAGTTCAAATTCTAAACTCTTATTTCATCTTGTTCTAATCACAACCAAACACAACCTTTTTAGTGTAAGCTGCCTGCTTAGTTCTTTCTATTTGTCATATTCTTTTCAGGTTTGAATCTGTCATCTTTAGGAGGACGAAGGAGGCAGCATCTCGATATCATACCATGCAACGGAATACAGGGCTAGTGGAAGCTATAATTGTAGAAGTTCGAGATAGAGAGAGGATAGGTGGTGCATATTTCAACTCTGAAAGTATATGCTGTACAACTGAACTTCGTGAGAAAAAAATTTGTGAAGCAGGGGAGGTAATTATTAAGAAAAATCCTGAGAATCAAGATTGGCCAGTACGTATTCAGACCTTTTTCGAGGGAAAAGATGAGGAAGCTACTATGCCGACCAAATCTGTTCCTATAAATAAAACTGGGATGTATTATCTTTATTTTATGTTTTGTGATCCAGAACTAAAGGGTACAACAATAAAAGGGAGGACTGTTTGGAGGAATCCTTACGGTTATCTTCCTGGAAAGATGGCGCCACTGATGACATTTTATGGTTTTATGTCTTTGGCATATCTTATTCTTGGTCTCGTATGGTTTCTCAAGTTTGTTCGATACTGGAAAGATATCTTGCAGCTTCACTACCATATTACGGCTGTCATTGCTCTAGGCATGTGTGAAATGGCTTTCTGGTACTTTGAATATGCAAACTTCAATTCAACTGGGACCCGGCCAATTGGCATCACACTATGGGCAGTTACTTTTACTGCTGTGAAAAAGACTCTATCCCGCCTTCTTCTTTTAGTAGTTTCAATGGGTTATGGTGTTGTACGCCCAACATTGGGCGGGGTATCATCCAAGGTTGCGGGTCTTGGTGTGGTCTATTTTGTTGCTTCAGAGGCCCTTGAACTTGTTGAACATTTGGGAAATGTCAATGACTTCACTGGTAAAACAAGGCTATTCCTGGTGCTGCCTGTTGCTCTTTTAGATGCATGTTTTATTCTCTGGATATTTTCTTCCCTATCAAAAACACTAGAAAAGCTTCAGGTAGTCCTTTTCTTAATCGTTCACAGATTTATTTGTTTGAACTTCAGAATTTGATATACTTGATTGTTTTATTCTTATTGTATGACTTGTGCATGTTATGCTGTGTTTTATGACTTGGATATTACGAGGCTGAAAACTTCAACATTTGTGACAACCTGTTGATGTGGGATTATTCTATGATAGAGAAAACTTCAACATTCGCTATCTTCTAAGTAGAGAAAATACTCTTTGCAAACCACTGCAATGCGAAGATAGAGTAATTTCAGTAGTACTCTTTGTTGTTAATGCTTGGTGTTTTGTAGCTAGCTGAAGACTTTGTAATGCAGTCATGGTTTATATCTAGCTAGATATTCATGATCCATCTCCATGTTTTGTTCACAATAATTGGGTGATTTTATTGGTGCTCTGCGGCATCTGCTCCTCAGAGATGTTTGGATACTATTTTCTTAAAACTGTTTTAAATTTGGTGATTTTTCAAAATTCAATTTACTGATATCCTCACTTCCATGGAATAATTCTTTTTTCGGTTGCATATTTGGAGGAGGTGCTTTATTATATAAGTTTAACACCTATTCTTGTCATTTATTGTGAACTACTTCTCTCTTTGGGTTGCTTCAGTTGCGAAGAAGTGCGGCCAAACTTGAGCTATATCGGAAGTTCACTAATGCATTGGCAGTGTCTGTGCTTCTATCAGTTGCTTGGATTGGTTACGAGGTAGGGTTTTTTTTTTTTTGTCATTTTACATGTAATTTTGGAGTACCTAATAATAAGATAGTCATTTTAAGACTGGTTTCACACAAGCAAACACATACTTTTGGAGTCTTAATGTTTCTTGCTTTCAAGAGGAAAATGTTGTGGAATTAGAGTGCCCACGAAATTTCATGGAACATTTTCTCAATTTAAAAGGATATATTGAAATTTATAAGTTTTAATTAGTATTGATTGTTGTACATCTAATCTTTCTTAGCTCTCATACATAAGTACGTAATAATATACAACAAACTTTGCCTAACATCACAATGTTTTGAACTTCAAGAAAAATCTACGTTTTGTTAAATTGTTTCTTATATAATTCATTGATGTGCTGGCTAATATTTTTTCCTTCATGAAAAACTCTTGAGGCTGTAGAAATGTTTAGTAATTCTTTCGCATCAATGTAAATTGTGAATCTGTACCCATGCAGTTATATTTTAATGCAACTGATCCCTTGGGTGAACTTTGGCAATGGGCTTGGATCATACCTGCTTTTTGGAATGCTTCAGCATATATACTTCTTATAGTTATCTGCATCCTCTGGGCTCCCTCACAAAACCCAACCAGGTATTTACGTGACTTCTTAGGATAATTTCATGCATGTATGGTTGTATTGTAGTTCTTTCTTTAGTTTCTTTTATATTGTTGACTGGTGAAAGTTCAATCTCTTTACTTTTTGTTTATTTTTCATTAGTTTAACTGACTTAAAGAAAGGGGAACTATAACCTCCTTTTTTTCCTTCTTACATTCAGAAAGTTCTAACTATAGAAAGGTCCAACTGTTCACTGTCTGTATTCGAAATATGCATTTACAAATAATACTTCCAAAGTAATAGGAATTAGACGTAAGATGGTTCCGAATAAAGGGCAGCCCTGTGCTACAAAGCTCACGCATGTTCGGGGTCCAGGGAAGGGTTGGACCACGTGGGAATACAAAAGCTTTTTTTTTTTTTGAGGAGGGAAGGGGAGCCTTGGCGCAACGGTAAAGTTATTGCTGTGTGACCTGGGTAAAAAATGCTGAGTAAAGTTGCGTATAATAGACCCAAGTGGTCCAACTCTTCCTTCGCATAGCGGGAGCTTTATAGCACCGGATTGCCCTAAAAGTAGAAGTAAGATCTATCTCTAAATATTAATATGAATTATTCATGAATCTCTATGGCTAGGAATTGGCAATTGATACGCAAAGGAATTCGCTCACAATTTTGGAGGATATTTAATTTTACGAATTGTTTCATTCAGTTCATTTCAAATAGGTTGCATTTTGTTTGAACTAATTAATATCGTTGGGGCAATAGTTGAAGCAGCCAACTAAAAACATAAATAACTAGTTATAGTAAGCATGAAAATCTTAATTAACTTGTTTATTTATTTATTTATTGCTATAGACATTGATAAAACACTTAACTAATTGCCAAGTACATAACTATAAGATTAGTATATATCTTGAAAGTTACATGCAAATTTTATGAACTTAATTTGCTTTGGATTTGTTTATTTTCACTTCCATTGCTTCATTTCTTTGCAATCTAGTAAAAAATAAATTAAATTAAATTAAATTAAATTTCGTCTGACTCACTTTCCATGAGTAACTTTGTTTATTCACTTAAAAACATGTGTACTTTTACATAAGTACCTTTTAAGCATATTCTTATACTATCAGCTTTCAAATATATGTCTTCTGCATTTCTTAGCATGCTTACCCACAATAGGCCAGCATATTCTCTCAAGATAGTTACAACTATAATTCTTTTTTATTCATGGCTTCACTAAGGACTTTTTGTATTGTGATTTCCTTTCATTTAAATGCTAATCATGAATTTAATGTCATAAGAGCTTCTTCTTGGTGTAATACCCCTGAAGTACCAGAGACGTGGGGAAGTGTTTCTTGTCTGGAATAGTGTAATTTGAAATTTAAATGTAGCTGATTTGGAACCATTGGGTTGTTTCTTTATGCTTTAGCAATGGAGAGGAACCTTAGCTATACACACAAAATCAGGCCTAGTGAGGTCAAGGATGCACTGAAAAACATGAAGGCTGGGAAAGCCTGTGGCTCGGATGGTATCCTGATTGAAGTTTGGAAGTGTCTTGGTGAAGTGGGAGTATTATGGTTGACCAAACTTTTCAACTCTATACTAAGGGGAAAAAATACCAAATGATTGGAGAAAGAGCATTCTGGTATTCAAAATTGCTTTCACGCCCATTTCAGATTCTCGGTAGACCTTGAGCATGTATAGCAGATTAGGCCATACCAGGCAGACAAGCCACCTCGGATACTGAGCCTAAGTAAGTACAATAGATAACAAAGCATAATCCATAATATTTCAAAATAAACATCAGAGTGGCGCCAAAATAAATACAAGGGTCCAAAACACCCTATACAAGTCTAGGCTTTACCAAGGTCCTAAAAAGAAACATAATCTCTCACAGAATGAAGTAAATAGGTGAGATCCTCGACCTCAGCAAAAATCCCAGTCCTCGCACGATCCCAAAATCAAACCTCCTGCTCCTTAGGACCTGAAAAAGAGGGAAACAAGCGAATGGGAAAAGCTCAGTAAGTATTCCGCAGGGATCACAAGGAATCAGATATGATCAAGGACATATCAATCAACATATCACCAAACAGATGGAGACAACGCCCTGTGTCATCACAGCCTAGGGGTCTCAGACCTACCACAAAGACATGACCAACGATAGGGACCCTTAATCTAACAATAGCACTCAGGCTCTGGAAAAAAAACTCAACGATCATCCCCCAGTCAACAACATACAACATCCGCTGCTAGCGACTAACCTGTCGCTCTTCGGTAGCGCCATCTCTCTACATATGCGACGTGGCGGTATCAATCCGGCGACAGTGCGGGACAAATCCGTAGTATCATCCCTCTGGCATGGAATGCCGGAACGTCAGGGTGTCCCGTCCCCGAACGTTCTCTCTCAAACCGGAGCTTACTTGTTTCTCTGATCCGGGGGGAAAACTAGCTAATACTAGGGATGCCAACATCCCGAAATCAATCATACATGCACCAGAATCCAAACAAGGGAACAGAGATGCATGTATCCAAATCATCAATCAAGCATGATATCAATAAAATCATGCACACAAACAAAAATAACAGCAAGTCCAAGAAATCCCGAAATCGGGTAGAAACTAGGCAATAGTAATTACCTAAAATCGCGAAGGTTGGTGTCCCACGGAATCTCCTCCTGACGCATCCACGTCGATATCTGGTAATGATAATCATGACTCAGTCCCATCCTTAACACGAAGTGAGTTATTAATATTAATAACAACATTAATGTAAAATTTCTGAAGTTAATGCGCAGTCCCAAAGAACTGTTCATAACTTTTGATTCTGGAATTTGTTCGAGCTGATTTAAAGCTCGTTGGAAAGATCTTTTCATCATCTTTCCAACAGTATATTATACGTCCCTATTGGGTAACTACAGGCTGCCATGATGTCCCTTGAAGGGGACAACCAGACAGCATGCCCCTTTTTCACTCTTAAACTTTACTAATTTTAATCTATTATCTTACTTGTTGAAACTCAACCGGCATCCTCAACAAGCTGATTTCTTTACTATCCCCATCCTTGCTGACAAGACTGGTACCCAAACACCTATGTGATAAAGGCCTAACCCATGTAACTATGCATGGATATTTCACTCCATATCCACTACAACAACAGCTAACAACCTGGGAATTTCTCCATTCCAGCACTCAAACCAACTTATACTCTTAATCCTTCCCATGAAACGAAGTCCAACAACACACATCTAAATTTCTCTCTTTTAGTAGCTATCCTTTGCCCACCATGCATGCAACCCACCAAGGCAATAGATGGGTTCAACACCATCTATGCATGAAAGAAATAAAATAAAATATATATAGTTGTTACGCATGTTACTATCATCACTATCTTTCAGCATACAATTGAGCTCTAACTTGACTTGGAACCACAACTACACAAACCCCAGGCCTTTATCCATGAGCATGTACATTCATGAGGTCCTAATCAAAGAGACTCTACGATCATGACCATCCAGTAAACTATGTGATTATTGGTATCTATACAATATCAAGCATGAACCCACTCCTGTCCTCAACTTCAAATACCCTCATCCCTGTTAACTAAAGCAATCGGTAATGGACTCGAAACACCAACAACAATACATAGTTTGTTCATGACCTATATAACGTATGACTCTTCCATCCATAATCAGAGACCTTAACCCACCTTGATTCATTACCAGAAATTAGCTTTTGAAAGTCAACCACTACTCTACTCTACTCTATGATGTCCTTATATACATTCCTAAATAACCATTTCTATCATTGTATATAAGCCCAACCAAAGAGCATGTACATCATCTGAGATTTAATATTATCACCATCACTTGGATTTAAATTATCAAGCATCATATCCATTCCTAATGGAGACTTTCAAATAATATTCTTCATGCAGTTAACTAGCATGCCTCCTATACAGAACCACATGGAAAGAAAAGACTCACCAAAGATGGTTAATGTGCAATAGACTTCCGAGAGGCAAGCTTCAGGTAACCGAGAACCCAGTTCGGCCTGTGGGCGGCGTCCTTTCCTTCTCGGTTGCACCGGTGGAGTGATGGCGGCGTGTGTAGATGGGAGACTTAGGGTTTCTACCGTTCCATTCTTATAGTACGTTGCAACCGGGTGATGGGCGTGATCGAGATCCCCCTGATCGTGGGAACTATAGTGCGGAATTTTTTTGTTATCCTAACAAGGCCGGTCCTGTGATTGCGGAAGCGATAAGGCGGAGGCCCGTGTTGGCGAGGGAGGAGTTTCTATCGCGCCTTGTATCCCTCATTCCCGTATGATGGGTGGTTATTGATTTTAATTGACTTTTTCATCCAATCCTTGCCCTTTATTTCAGACGCCCACCTTCACGTATATGGTTCATTGCACTTTTAGTAAAGAGCCATCAAAAACTTCAAAATTTGCATGCATGAGTTCTCATTGTTTTAAATTTATAAGAGAGGATGACAATTCCCTTTTAGTCCCCATAAGTTCCAAAATCACATACTAGACCTTCAACTTTAATTTAACTTTATTAAGGTTTTATTCTATTTGCTCCTCTTTTCCAAATAAATGCGAGTTTAAGAAAATTCTAAAATCAACCCAAAACAATTAAATAAAATCTAAAACCAATTTATTCTTGAAATCATAAAATTCCTGGATTTAACAATTGCACTAATTATTATGGTATTAAGTTAATGAGCCATACAATGAAACTCCGGGAGCTGGTAATAAAGCATCGACTCAGGGATATTACGAAGGTGTCGAAGAACCAATTTGGCTTTATGCCTGGTTGATCTACAACAGAAGCCATTCATTTGTTAAGGAGCTTGATGGAAATCTACAGAGAGAAGAAGAATATGGTTTTCATTGATCTAGAGAAGATATATGATAGAGTATTAAGACAAGTCCTTTGGTGGGCATTGAAGAAAAAAAAATATTTATGTTAAATATATAAATGTTATTAAGGATATATACGAAGAAACAGTTTCGAATGTTTGAACAGTTAGAGGAAATACAAAAGAGTTTCTTATAACAGTTGGTCTATATCAGAGATCAGCTTTGAGCCCATACTTGTTTACTCTACTAATGGATGAGTTAACTAGTTGCATCCTAAGATGACATCCCATGGTGTATGTTGTTCGTAGATGATATTGTTCTAGTTAATTAGACTAGAGATGAAATAATTCAGAAGTTAGAATTGTGGAGGAACACTCTTGAGAGTAAAGGCTTTAGGCTAAGTAGAAGTAAGACATAATATATGCGTTGTAATTTTAGTCAAAGTAGGAGGAACGGAGGGGAAGTGACATTAGGTGAAGTAGTAATGTCCAAATGTAATCATTTTAAGTATCTAGGTTTTATTTTTCAGGAGGATGTGATGATAGATGAAGATGTATCCCATAGAATCAGAACATGATGCCTAAAATGAAGAAGTGCTACAGGTGTGTTATGTGATAAGAAGATGTCTAACAAAGTGAAGGGAAAGTTCTATAGAACGATAGTTAGACCAACCATGCTAAATGGGAGTGAGTGTTTGGCAATTAAAATCCAACATATTCATAAGATGAATGTGGCAGAAATGAGGATGTTAAGATAGATGATTGGTCATATAAGATTATACAAGATTATAAATGAACACATTCAATAAAAGGTGCATGTTGTACCAATTGAAGATAAAATAAGAGAAGGGCGTTTAAGATGGTTTGGACGTGTGTGTTGTAGACCCTCAGATTTCCCGGTTCGAAAATGTAACAGTCTGGTAATAGAAGGTAAGAAGGATAGAGGTAGGGCCTAGGATTATGTGGAGAGAAGTAGTAGCTAAGGATCTATGTAGATTAGATATTGAGTTAGATTTTGCTTTTGACAGAGCAACATGGAGATAAAGAATCCATATAATCGACCCCATCTAGTATGGGATTAAGTCTTAGTTGTTGTTTATTGGAGTTTTGAGTCGTGGAAATAACCTCTTGCGAAGAAAAAAAACAGGATAAGATTGTGTATAATAGACCCAAGTGGTCTGACACTTCCCGGACCTCGCATATAGCGGGAGCTTTGTAGCACCAAGCTGCCCTTTTTTTTGTTATTTGGTTGTAGCATTTGTTTTAGGCATTATTTATACGATATTTCTCATCCTTCTTTTCGTAATCAGGGCTACCTGCCTGGTCCCAACTTCCAATGGCTTCTGGCATTTTTACATAATTCTTAATCACATATAGACTATTCCTTAAGGCATTTGGTCTCACTTTTTGCTATCCATTCATTGGTTAGTATTATTTGGTTCATACTCTGATGTTTCAATCTCAATTACTACCTACACGTTTTAAGTAGAACTGAAACTTCAGGATGCCAACTTGATCTACAATCATCAGTCAATGCTTGATTGAAGTAAATGAGTTCAGAAATGTTTCCTCTACAACATGTACTGAATGAAGATGTTATGCACATCTTATATACTGTTATGGCTACTTGTATTTCTTTGCAGATATGCATATTCAGAGGATACAAATGATGATTTTGATGAAGAGGGAGTTCCACTCACTGGCAGTGGTGTAAAGACAGCAGGAGATATTATGAATAAGCTCGAAAGAAAGGAGCGGAAAACCACAGATCATGTATTTGGATTAAGTGATGACCTTGAGGAGGATAAGCGTGAGTAACAGATGTCTTGTCCTGTGGGAGACTCTATTTATACTGTGCTGATATTGGTATGTTTCTTGCATCTGTTGCCTTTTGTTTATTACAAAACCCTTGAAGTTATCTATGAAATGTAAGAGTGATACATATTTTTTAAGTTTTAACTTGAATCGATAGTTAAATCTTCTTTTTTTCAGGTGTAATCTAATTATCTTTTCTTGATTAATTTTTCTTTTAAAGCAATTAAGGTTATCAGCGAGTTTATCAGTTCATTATCAGTGATTTGCTATTTGCATAAGTAGCAACTGCCTTGGCCAACATACTTACGTTACCAGGACAAATAAATTTGATGGGAATATCTTTTGCGCATATTCACCTAGAGGTACATCAACTCTTTCAATAGTATAGATGGAGGAATAGTCTGTTTCCCTAATTGTGGGGTGATACCCATGCTTCTGCAGATTTCAAAACAGCTTCTATGATGTTCATCCCATTTCATCCCATAACTTAATTAATCTTCCGTCATTTATTGTTCATAAGTGGTAGTTTGTTGGCTGTATCTGTATTGATTTATTTACATTAAAAATTTAACATATTCTGGACCTTTTTGTCTAATCTCCCTATATACTTCCTGAGTATTTCATCACCAATTTTGCTTATTAAGAGTAACTGCCTTCCATGAGTGGTGTTCGGGTCAGATTACTTCTTTCCGTGGATATTATTGGATTATTTTCTTGAGATCTGAGAGAGAGCAAACTTCTGACAATGATTTTATATTGGGTGACAAATCACCTTTGGATGACAATCCTATTTGTGATGAATGAACAAGATCTTTATTACTAAAGAACAAATTCGTACTGCTCTCACTTTTTTATTTTTGCAGGCAAATTAATTTGGTATTTACTAACAAGCTCTTATCCACAATACAGGATGATCGCATGCTTTTGCTACTGACTTCACTCTGATTGAAATTCTGATAATCAGTTCTGGAGAATGTCTACCTTCTCAGGACACCTTGTTAAATTTGTGAGATGGTTATCTTGTTAACAAATGCTGCGGAGATGTGTTGTACTACTCTATCATGAGCTATAAACTCCTTATGTTTGTAGGTACCATATTAAAGTAATCAGGACAGACTCTAGAAGAAGTTACATGTACACATACACTTCGTGATCAATATGGCCAAGCAGCTTTGTATCATACTTGAATAAATGGCTATTTTGGGTGTTTGATCTCTGCTTGTTTTCGCTCTCTTATGGTTCAGTTTGTTTTCATCTATAAAGTTTCGATATTAGGGTGGTATGTGGTTTCCACCTTTAATCTCAAATAAATGATTGAATCAGTTATACAGGCAAACATTAATGAGTTTTTTTATGTATGAAATGAGGGTATAAAGATGTGTACACTCAATGTATCAACTATGTCTACTTAAGTTGTAAAAAAGGGGTAGAGTTCTCGGTTCTCTGAGCTTGTTCGATTCTCCAAACTGTAGCGATCTTCGAGCAAACCTGTCCCCCACTTGGGGGAGAGTAATGGGGGTGACAAGGGCCGGAAAAGAGGTGCTGGCTATGGGTTCCAAGACCACCTTGGAGAACAAAAGCCTGGTAACTGTCCCTATTGCATACTTGTCTTCCTCGCCTGCGGTGCAGCTCCCAGCAGCAGAGACTACTGGCCTGAGGCCGAGTATTCGAGGGGATCAGAAGGTGAACAAAATGACTGCTGAAAATTGTTCTGTCTTGCAAGAAAGTAGGCCGCTGCACAACAAGGGAGTGGAAGCACGATCCTAGGCGAACGTCGTCAGGGTCCCCACCGGAGGAGATCCAGAAGCCTCACTCTTGGTTACACGGCCGACCTTAGAATGGCTCAAAGCATCGATGAAGGATGTTATCACGCTAAAGCCTGAAGTAATTGCTCAGGCACATGAGAAGATGAAGTTCACACTGTACGGTAAGTTTCTCGGTCGTCCCCCACCACTTGGAGTGGCACACCTGGTGCTATTCCGACTGTGGGAGGACTTAGGTGAGTTCACAATAGCTGACATACCGAATGGTTCTTTATCATTCGGTGCTCCTCGGAGTTAATGATGGAGACCATCCTCATGGAGGGGCCTTGGACGGTAAGTGGTAAGGTCTTGCACCTGTTGCGTTGGAGACCTCATTTCCTGTGTTGCTTTGAGAGGCTTTCTACTGCAATGGTGTGGGCTCAACTTTATCACCTTCCAGCCGAGTACTGGGACCTGGAGTCGCTTGAATCCTTGGCATCCTTTTTCGGAAGGATGGTGAAGATTGATGAGACTGCCACTGATCTTAGTAGGAGATATGCCTGGGTATTAAATTGCAACTGGATCAACCCTTTAGGGTCCATTTGATCTTGTGAAGAGACAATACAGACAGTGGTTGTGGGGACAAAGACAACCGTTTATGCTTGTTCGTTTGATATTCAATGGACAGCACAAAACTTTTTGTGTTGTTTTCCATTTGTTTTGCACAAATACTAGACAAAATACTCTAAAATTACTATAATACCCTTGTGCTTTCTTATGTTGTTTTAGAGTAAATCTTTTTAGAGTTTTTAATATAAGGTGGGGGGCAAAATTGTTTTTAACTTTAGGCCATTGTCGTAATTTTAATATAAATTGGGAGCAATGTTGTAATTTTTAATATAGATTGGGAGCAAAATTGTCTTTAAGCTAGGGGCATTGTTATAATTTTAATATAAATTGGGGGCAAAATTATGTTTAAGTTGGGTGTATTGTTGTAATTTTAATATAAGTTGAGGGTAAAAATGTCTTTAAGTTGGGGGCATTATTGTAAATTTAATGTAAGTTGAGGGCAAAACTGTCTTTAACTTGAGGGCAATATTGTAATTTTTTAATATAAATTAGGAGCAATATTGTTCTTAAGTTAGGGGCATTGTTGTAATTTTAATATAAGTTGAGGGCAAAATTATCTTTAAGTTGGGGGCATTATTGTAATTTTAATATAAGTTGAGGGCAAAAATGTCTTTAAGTTAGGGGCATTGTTGTAAATTTTAATATAAGTTGGGAGCAAATTTGTCTTTATGTTGGGGGTATTGTTATAATTTTTAATTTAACTTGAGGGCAAATTTGTCTTTAAGTTGTGTTGTCCCTCACTTGAAAAGTTGTACCGTATATTTTGAGGGACAAAATTTTCAAGCACTTGTGTTGTACTCAAACACCTTATTGTGCTGTACTGGCATCCATTTGTAAATCAAACAACGTACAAAATTTTTTGTCCTGAGCTGTCCCTTATTTTTTCGCGTATCAAACGGACCCTTAAAGTCTTTTTTGTTTCATGGTTTTCCATGGTTTCATAATGTATGGTATGATTTACTTCTACTGTTTTTTATGGATTTTTGAAACCACCGATTTGGTGGTTTCCCATGATTCTAAATTTTTCTACCAAAAATATTTATAATAATTTTTGTAAATACAAGTTTATTTCAGTCCCCTCTTCTCTCCACCTAAAGAACAATATCCTAATCTCTACCCAACAAAAGTCATAATTACAGAAAATATCTCTAATAATTTTTATGTATTAATTTTATCATAATTTTATCAATTTTAAATTAATAAGTAACAATTTGATGTATATTTTTGTAAGATTTTAATAAGAATTTTTTATACTTTGATTGAATTAAATTTTTAGATCTTAAATCATTGAATTTAATATGATTTTACATTAATTTGTATTTGAGGGTATTTTTGTCATTTTATTATTTTTGCAACTATATCATACTATCAAAACAAACACAAACAACTTATTAATCATACTATATCATACCATCATTCCAAACATGATAAACAATAATTATAATACTATATCATACATTACTAAATGATTGCAAGTCATCCAAACGGGGCCTAAATTGGGAGTATGGGTAAATAACCACCAATCTCATGCTTTGTGGCAATCCTGTATGTAGGGGTGAGAAGCCAACAGAAAGAATCAGTAACAAACCAAACCGATACCGATCGACTTAAGGTGGTTCGGTAGATTTTTAAAAAATTTGATTTTCCGTCAAAGGATTATTTGGTTCTGTTTGAACCAATCCGAATTAAATTATGATTAAATTATGTGTTAAATATAAATATAATAATTATATCATACATGCTCTTCATTTATCCTTTTTGTCTAAATGTTTTTAGTTTTTACATATTTTTTCTGTTATTGGCCCATTTTAACTTTACTATTTTACTGGTTTTTATAGATTTGATAAAAATTGAAGATAAATTATTTTTTAAAAGAGGATTTATCTTTAATCTAATTCAATTTAGTAATAATTAATCATTCATCCTTGAATAGTGCCCAAATTGCCTATAGGACCTTGGGGGTGTGTGTAGGGGTATAGTGTAATAGTATTTTGGGTGGAAAATAGTATCAAATAGTACCAAAGACTAATAGAGAATTTGCCCTTCAATTTAAGAGAGGTATTTTTATGGCTTTTTATGGCATGATATATTTAGAATAAAAATTTAAGAGATTTTTTTTAAAAAAATTCAAGATAAATTGTTTTTTTTATAAAATGATCCTTAACCTAATTCAATTTAAAGGAGGGTGCACGATATATTTGGGATAAATTCAAGATAAATTGTTTAAAAAAATTTATCCTTAGCTTCACAGATTCAGTAAACTGCAATTGAAACCAATTCGGACTGAATTCTCGAAGGTTATCGACCCAATACTAGATCAACATTTCTCAAAATCACGAAATTTCGATTGTTAGCTATTCACACTCTTCGGTTTGGTAACTGAACCATTATTACCACCCCTGCTTGTATGAGTGTTTGCCAATGTCCTTCTGCTACATATGTGGGGTGGTGGGACATGGAGTTGACCCATGTGAGATGGGGGATGAGGCCTACGAGGGTACCTAATCGCTAGAAAATCAGAGGATCCAACTCTTCCCTATTTTTCACAAATCCTTTCTAATCATAGGAATGTTATCACAATAGTATTAGCTATTAACATAAATAAATATGATATATCCATTCTTTCAAAAAAAAAAAAAAAAGTTTATCCAACACCACTGGCACCCCTAGCACATTTGTGAATTCTAGGATACCATGAACATTGTTCACATGGTATAAGCCCGTATGGGTTCCATGTGAGAAGTGGTGTGTTTTTGGGTTTTAATGTATAGAGTTTTGGGTTCGGGGTTACTGTTTATGCTACAGTGCAACCGCCATTTTGTTAGGTCCAGTTGGGATCCAAAAACATATAATTGAGGACCCAAATTGCTATATTTCAATACCTACGGTCTTTTTTTTTTTATAAAGTAGATAAATCATAATTTATTTATTAATTAGCATAAAGGAGTTCGGTACATTGCTCAAACAGCGAGGACAAGAGAAATGAATGACACTTTAGTAGCACACACCCTAGCACATCAAAAATAGTAGTATGAATGACACTTTAGATTTGTAACCAATGACTTCTCCTTTTGCGCTTACATCCAATTGGATATTTTCCTTCAAAGTGGATATAAAGCTTTTAAGTTCTAGTTAAAAGCTTCAAGTTTTTCCTTGACTTCTCTCACCTTGGGGCACGTGTCGCCTTTGTCACCCCAAAAAAAAAAAAAAACCTTCAAGTTTACTACAACATATCCTTGGAGTTTGATTTTTAGGGGGAATTCAATGAACCAAATTTCAATCTCTCTTGATCAAAATC
Organism: Dioscorea zingiberensis; assembly: GCA_026586065.1. NCBI lineage: Eukaryota > Viridiplantae > Streptophyta > Magnoliopsida > Dioscoreales > Dioscoreaceae > Dioscorea > Dioscorea zingiberensis. The sequence continues at coordinate 64,653,989 of CM048820.1, read as the reverse complement.
ACAGGGGACCCAATTAATTAAAGATCACTAATCACTAAGACGTGCACCTAATGACTAACTAAGTGAAAAATCAAATTAGAGAAGCACAAGAAAGAACTTCAATGAGAGAACTAGTCCCTTTCAAGAACGTTTAACTCCAAAACGCTTTTTTATAGTTTCAAGCATGCATGGGTCTATTCCCTTTCAAGCTCCAAAACACTCTTTTTATAGTTTCTTCTCCTTCTCTTTCTCTCTCTCTCAAGCATGCATGGGTCCCAAAACGTTCTTTTTATAGTTTCTTCTCCCTCTCTCCCTCTCTCTCTATCTCTCTTTCAAGTATGCATGTGTTTAGTCCCTTTCAAGAACGTTTAACTCCAAAACGCTCCTTTTATAGTAGTTTCTTTTCTTTCTCTCTCTCTAGCATGCATGGGTCAATCATAGGGTTAACGTGCAGTAGTAGTGTATGATATGGGTCAATTATACATGCAATGCACCCTAGTTTCCATTTTCAGTGTCAAAATCCCAGGAAACAGGATCCCGCTCTATCTCTCTATCTCTCTCTACTTCCTCTCTTATCCATGATGCAGCCAAGCACTATAAATACCACTCATACCTTCCCATCCCTTCTCATCACCTTTTCTCAAGCTCTTTTCTATCTCACTCTATCTATTTCTCTCGAGAATCATGTCTCATCCCAACAACTTCTCTCTTCTCCTCTCCATAACCACGGCACTAATACTCTTGATCATCCAAGCTCTCCATCCAGTCAAAGCGAACTACAACATTATGTCCTATGGAGCCAAGTCTGATGGCCAAACTGACTCATCTGGACCACTTTCAAGTGCATGGCAAGCAGCCTGCACGTCCACCGGCTCATCCACAATTTACATTCCCAGTGGCACCTTCATGCTCAAACCAATTACTCTCAATGGCCCATGCAAGAGCAACAAGATCATCATCCAGATTGATGGAACTCTTGTAGCACCTTCAAGTTACAGTACTGCCGTTCAACAATGGATCATGTTTAAACAGGTTGACGGTGTTTCTATCTATGGTGGCACCATCAACGGCCAAGGCCAGACCCTCTGGTCTTGCAAATCCTCCAGCAATGGCTGCCCCGCTGGTGCAACAGTAAGTACTTTCTTGGATAGATAGATAAAAAAAAAGTATACAAAGCTCCCGCTATATATGTGCAGGTTCAAAGAAGAGTCGGACCACTTGGGGTTCAAAGAAGAGTCGGACCACTTGGGTCTATTATACGCAGCCTTATCTTGTTTTTTTTACAAGAGGCTCTTATCATGACTCAAACTCGTAACCTCCAAGTCACATGACGACAACTTTACCGTTGCGCCATGGCCCTCCTTACAAAAAATAAATAAATAAAAGCTTGGTGAGAAACTAACTTAAGATTTTGATTGTTTTGTTTTTGATTTTGAAGTCATTGATATTCAGTAACTCAAAGAACATCATGATAAGTGGATTGACATCGATAAACAGTGAGTTATATCACATTGCGATCAATGGTTGTGAAGGAGTGCAAGTTCAGGGAGTTAAGATCAGTGCACCGGGGAATAGTCCAAACACTGATGGAATTCATGTTCAGATGTCAACCAACGTGACCATCACCGGCACTGGCATCAAGACCGGTGACGATTGTGTCTCTATCGGCCCCGGGACAACTGACCTTTGGATTGAGCGTGTCACTTGTGGACCTGGCCATGGCATCAGGTAATTAATGTTTAATTAGTTCAATCGAATCTAAAAGCTTAAACTGATAGGATGAGAGACTCAAATCCTATATATATATTATTATCTTTCAGCATTGGAAGTTTAGGAAAAGATAAAGAGGAGAAAGGAGTGCAAAATGTTATAGTAAAAAATACAGTATTTACTGGATCACAAAATGGACTAAGGATCAAAACATGGGGGAGACCGAGTGATGGTTTTGTGAAGGGAGTTGTGTTCGAGCATGCTCTAATGCAAAATGTTCAGAACCCGATCATAATCGACCAAAACTATTGTCCTCATAACGATGGATGCCCTGATCAAGTAAGAGATTTTTATTTTTAGTTAGTTGTATATTTTTGCCATTGGCTTTGATACCATGTTTAATTATTATGTATGTTTGAATAGAATTCGGGAGTGAAGATCAGCGGGGTGACATACAATGATATTCAAGGATCATCAGCAACACAAGTAGCAATGAATTTTGATTGCAGTCCTAGCAATCCATGCAGTGGAATTGTACTGGAAGACATAAAACTAACTTATGGGGACAAACTTGCAGAGTCTTCTTGCAAGAATGTTGATGGCACTGCATCTGGATTTGTTGTCCCGCCAAGTTGTCTTTGATTTTCATTATCATCTCACAACTGTTGGATATTATCATTCAATACATCTTAATATGCATATAAGAATTTGTTTTTATGAATTATAAATAATAAAACCATATTTTACTTATTTTGTATGAGCTCATGTATGCTTGTATCATCTACCGACCGGATGTAGCCTCATGAACACAAATAATCTGCAACATAATAGCGCCATGATCTACTTGAGAATGACAGGCTTATGATATGCTCTCCATCACCTATAGATCCATAATGAGGGTTTGAATTGGAACTCACAACTTAAAAAAAAAAAAAACTATAAAATGTGCAAGTTTTAAAAACATATCTTAATCAACCATATTCCAAAATTACACTTTAATACTTTGATCAAATAGAATGCCACTAAAGGGATCATAACAATTATACATCTTTAATTGAGACATACTCTCTTTCCATATATCATTACATCAATAGCCTCTATTAATTAACCCAATCTTTAATGATAAGCTATATAGGCTACCAAATCCATAATTCTTAGTTCCACTATTATGCTAATTTAATGACTCTTCTGTTTACAATACAAAGCTATAATTTTCAATTTAATGTATATACATATATAATGCAACAAAAGATATGGAATCAACTATAAAGAGATCTCATAATAATACCTTATAATTTCAATTATCCCACTGGAAGAATAAATTTTTGAATTATGCTCCAACTTTTAATGCCAACTTTTCATGGGACGTCATAATCAAACTTATCTTGTGCAAACAAAATCACCTTACTTTTGTCATATTAAATGCATTGAGATTTCTTTGATATGCATCATAGTTGATCACATATAAATAGTTAGACAGTAAAAGTGAGCATAATTATTAACCCACATAACTTCCATAGTAGTATGATTACTCAAATTGAGTTTATCTCTCATCTTAAAACATGCTTAATTTTATATAAACAAATATTCTATGATCAACATATATCTAATATGAGTAGTACATACTATAACTCTCTTTAATAACTTGTGATATCCAAACTAGTGAGAATATGTTGAATCACACTACTAATCATAAATATTAATACACAAACATTCTTGGTCTCCACTAATATACTTTAATCATCACAAAAATTACACATATAAACTTAAATTTAACAACTCCCACTTGTCCTCATATTCAAAAAACAATAATATTGAAGAAATTAATAATATAGCATGATCAAGAAAATGTTAAAACACAAATATTCTCTAATTCTCATAAACTTTTCCACTTTTATTTGGTAAAGTCCTTAATTATGAATATATATAATTACTCATATCAGTATAACTTTAATTCTAAGATAAAATTATATTACTTATCAAACTTTTATTAGATTCAATAATTTGACATATCGTAGTCAAGGTAAAGCTCCAGGTCCTAATGGATTTACAATGGAGTTTTTTAGAGCCTATTGGAGCATATATAACATGTGATTCATTAGTTACAACTATCATGCATTTTTTTTTAACATGGTCACATGCCTAAAGTTCGAACCAAACCTTTGTCTGTCTTATTCCCAAGAATGATAGCCCTCAGGTAGTACAAGATTATAGGCTGATCTTGTTATGTAATGTTAATTACAAAATTATCACTAAAGTAATGTCAAATAGAATTAGGGCATCATTATCTAGCGTTATAAGTTGGGAACAGATTACTTTCATTAGAGATAGAAATATTAGCGATAATATAAGTTTAGCACAAGAAATAGCCCATTCTGTAGAATATGATACCCACGCCCATTGTTGAGCGCGAACACACACTCACGCAAGTGCACGTGTCATCAAAGTAATAAAACTGGTAAGTACCGGGTCAAAGCCATAGGGAGTGGGATACTAGTAAACTAAAACCTAAAGAGGAACTATACTACTTCAATCGATGAAATCAAGAGATGGTGATAGAATTGTTCTCACAATGAAGTGATTAACAAAGAGATTTAAGATGGGGAAAACAATCAGTGATGATAATCTAGGGTTGCATAGTACTTAGACATGCTTATGATTTTCTCTATTGATTAATGTTGGTTTATTCGTTGGTTTGGCAAGGGAGAATTCAGTGATGAGTTCAGGTGCTTATGTACGCTCCGGGAGTAGCCTACAGATTCCTTATGTTTAAGGAATACGCTTCAATTTCTCCCCATATGTCTATGGTGGTAGGACAAAGCATTGTTGGATCTAGACTCCATCTTCACCATGGAGGACCACTACATATATATGTCTATGCTAATGGGGTCGACGGGTTGTCAACCCGACCTCGCGCGGTCCTCTACACTAAACTACACATGTCACGAAGCTCAAGATATGTCACCGTCTTTCGGATCAGTGATTAACCTAATACACATGAAGATTAATTCAATACTAATTTGTTGTTGTCCGTCGACTAACAGTGCTAAGGGACTACGTCACAAGCACACCAAGCACAACTCATAAACCATTAAATCGCTAGATAATGTAGATGCATGTATTTATCACCATACAACCCTAGAACGAACGTTCTAGCCTAATATCATGGAGTTCAAAACAAAATCATCAAAGTATTCAAACATCAAAACATCCATGTTCATGATACAAGGGCAATAATCAAATAAAGATGAGAGAGGATGCGGATCTTTGCCCTTATTAGTGTTCCCCTTCTTCAAGATGTGCTCGGAGCCCACCGGATTGATGGCAAAATAATGGAAATGACGCCCTTGATGTTCTGGCCGCTGCCCCCCACGTTAAGCCCAAAAGACAAGGATGAAAACGATGAAAACCCTAGGAGTCTTTATATAGCTGCGATTTGCAACCTACCACTTACTATGGACTGAAGTATCCTTCCTACTGAGCAATACGTTGTTCACTAAGGACCGATGCATCCTTAAATCTCAACCATTTTAGCAACATAGTCAGGACACGTCCTTCTTAAGGAGCGAAGGGTTCTGACTTTTCTGGTCTGTGCAGTCTTCATCAAGAGTTCCAATGAATGACCATTTCAACTCGGATTGACCTAAAATTTTAACTGAGTGTTCTTGACTTATTGATCTTCAATCTGAATGGTGGAGATTGGGTTTAGAGTCTTGTTGCCCTTGTAATAATTTTATGATTTTTGCTGCTCTTTTAAGATATCTGCAACCCTCTCTCCCTTTGTATTCAGCTCTTTTTCATGGAACACCCTTTTCTTTGGCCACATGGTCATCCCCGTCTTGATCATCATATGTCAATATCAATAATAACTTGCATTAGTGCCTAAATTTATCCATTTGATACAGAAATCCACTAAAGCAAGTGCCCATGCCACTGTACCTAACAAATGCATGCAATTGGGTCAATTCATCATAAATACAACATTATTTGCTCATTTTGGTTCTCAATCATGCATAATAAGCTCTCGAAATATGTATGTATGTGAGAGCTAACACCCACCCTATGATGATGGTCAAGTTAGACGTAGAAAAAGCCTACGATATCATGAGATGGGATGCTATATTGGTTGTGCTAGCAAAGATGAATTTCCTAGGAAAAATGGATTACATGGGTCTAAGGACCTCTCTTGTGTTAGAACCTGCCGCAAAAAAATGCCTATCCCCACCCATCCCAGATGTATTGAAACACCAACCATGGCATTCCTTATAAATGGAAGAAGTGATAGGTGGATCAAACCATATACTGGGATACAGTCTATCTCCTTAATTATTTATTCAGACTAGTGGCTCAAATTTTAACTAACATACTAAACAAAGCTGAGGCCTTGAGGATGATCAGGGGGGGTTACAATAGCACACAACATTTCAATTAACCACACTTTGTAAGCCTATGATCCCCTCATTTCCTGATCCATCAACTTATGTCTCCACATTTACTCCATCCTCACTGGCCAAAGGGTTAATTAAAGCAG